>JAOWCC010000577.1:79280697-80676176 GCA_030867875.1 Actinernus sp. WN-2022 | reverse complement strand
GGTGGATGTACCCTAGGGGGTGGGATAGGGTTGTTTGTAATGCCCGTCTGATCGTGGACACTTGGCGCAATTTGTGATGGATGGTTTAAGTACTGTTTAAAACACAAACAGCCGTGTTTTATTCAAGTTTAAAAATTCGAGGGCGAAGCCCGAGAATTTTTAGACTTGATAAAACACGTGCTGTGAGTGTTTTAAACGGCTTCAAAAACGCTTTAAGAATGCAATGAATGAAAGACGCACATCTCAAGGGAATGGTTACTTAATGAACCATTGAACCTTTGTATTCACAACGCCATGCAAAATATTCGAGTAATCACCGCCTGCAATTACGAACATCTCAAGGGAATGACATGAAGAAATTACCATACTATGTTGTTTGAAGCGGCGTTTCGCAATGCAAGAACAACCTGCACTTGAAGGATTTGGTGTCGTGGTTTACCTCGATAAAGTTCAAGACTTGGAAAGCGATGTGACTGACATGACGGCAGGCTCTAAAGTTTTGACTCCGGCACAAAATATGTAAGTTTAATGCACGTTTTTATTATTTTACGGCTTTGAGTTTGGTTTAATAATTGGAACTAAACAGTGGCTCGGTAAACAAGTAATGGTAGTTGGATAACTTCATTTAAAAAATATTATCTGTGTATCTCGGTAGTCTGCTGATATTAGTAAATTTAGTGCAAAATTTATTATCTAGGTACCTTATGTTCCGTGTACTTTTTGCTATCTTTGGGTCTTTATCAGTGAATTCTTAATTAGGATGAAACTTTATATAAAATGTCATGTTCATTAGTATTCTTTATATAAAACGTTCATCCTAATTAGCAATTCAATGAGAAAGCTGAAACATCAATATAAATTCCATTGTCTCAATCATTAACCCCGTTTCCCTCTGGGACAGAATTCAAATCCCTCCGCGGGCCTTTTAGAATGATAAGATTTTATCAGGTATAAAGGAGCATGCACGTGACTGATTTGCTTCATCTGATTGGACAAAATGCTCATTAATTATTCATGAGTTCTTGAAAGTATATAAAGTCCATGGTTTGCATGGGCCTTCAAAAATCCTTGAAATAATGCCAAATCATTGAAAAGGCCTTGCATTTTTACAGAACAGTTTTCTCCTTGAAAACACCTTGAATATTTGCCAAACGAGCGGCACAGAATTATTCCTCGTACAAACAAGTTAAAGAAAGTTTTACATCGGGTTTAAACTGCGTGGAATGTTGAGATCAATAACGTGATACTGTGGAAAACAAGTCCTTGGAAACTGTGGATTATCCTTGAAAAAAAGGTTCTGAAGTCTATTCCACTACGCATTCATTTTTCATGAGGGAAACCAATCCCAGGGCTGGATCTGTAACACGTGCAGCACTTTGAAACCCCCGCAGAATACTGTCAGCACCACTTCAAATGAAATATTTAAGTAATGATTCGTGTAACAAGTACGACACCGAACGGCATTCAGATGGGCAAGGTGTTAATTTTTGTATTGTGAAAATTCTTGATCTGATTGGTTGAAACATGAAAATCGGCTTAAAGGTTAGGAAGACGTTTAATTTCCTCCAACTTTTCAAACTATTAAAACTACGATTTGCACTGCAGTTCCAAATGTCGTTTGTAAAGCAAATCGTATGTTCGGAACCTTATCAATCGTGCCTGTTTCGTAGCTATTGTTTTTGGCTGTTGCTATTGGTTGGAAGATAATTTGTTCATAAAAATGGAATGAAACTAAGACTTCATACTACTTTTATTTCAGAATAATCATAATTATCACCCAGTGTTTTCGTAGTCTAAAACACGGACAAATCCCATGTGAGGGAGGCTCAATGCCACATATGGCAATGGATTTTGTCGTACTTTTTACACGGATCATTACTTAAGTCCTGTCCATAATAACTAACATGTCAACAGTAAGGAAGTGAAGTGACATCGAAAGAAAAATTCCCTCCACCGGGATTCCAACCAACTTTTCCAGAACCCATAGATTTCTTGCCCACTCCCTAAACAACTACACTACTGAGTCGTTTGTTGAATTCTGCGGTCCCAAAAAGAATAATAGGGAGCTTCAGATTCGAGTACGACAACGAGTACGACTTTTCACAATCGACGAACAGTTTAAAAAGATATATGAACAAACATATAATATGGACCTTACGAAACTCAGGACGCAACGTCTAGGACAACGGCATAAAACAATACCCTTAATTACAAAATGCAATAACTGCGCGTGAAAATGCACGAAGTCGCCTACATTTCAACTGTTGTCTGGAAAACACAACGTGAAAACCCCAAAGTTTACGTTTTAAAGAGAGCGCGAACGTAAGAAAGTAAATCACACTGTTTTTCGTTCGGCGTGAGCAAAACTTTATGCTTATCATATTTTTTCAAAGACCTGGACGTGAAACGTAATTAAAAGCGAATAAAGGAACTAGTAAACACCAGATTTCGGGAGAAAACACTTTTCTACCTCCCGTCGTCGTCACTGCCGTCGCCGTCGTGGTTGCGTGAGGTCCGTAAGCAACGTAAGCAACCAGGACGGCGACGGCAGAGACGATGGAACGTAGAGAAGTGTTTTCTACCGAAATTTGTTATTTATTCTTTGCTTTGTTCGCCTTTAATTGTTTCTCGCAACCAGATTTTCGAAAAATATGATGAGTATAGAGTTCCGTTCGCACCGAACGAAAAACGGATTGATCATCTTTCTTACGTTCGCGTTCTCTTTAAGACGTAAGATTTGTGGTTTTCACGTTCTGTTTTAGAGACAACGGTTGAAATGAAGGCGACTGCGTGCATTTTCGCGTGCAGTTATTGTATTTTGTAAGGCTATTGTTTTATGCCGTCGTCCTTGACGTTGCCGTCGTGGTTTCTAAGTTCCCTATTAATCATGAGCGGGATAACTATACACAATAGTCCAACAATAGAAATAATGCTTACATAAAACACACCTGCATGTAATAATTAATGAGTATATAGTAGAAGCTGTTTAATATCCTCGTTACCGTATGGGGGGGTGTCTTGGTGAGAATTTCAAATGTCTCGGCCGGAGCGGCCTCCACATTTGAAATTCCACTCGCATATGAAACACTACATCAACCATGAAGTCCAAATTCTATATCGTTAATATTGATTCGACATCAAGTGAATAGTAGAATATCAATATATTTTTTGGTTTGACTGTTGCGTCTGAGTAGTTATAAAGGTATATATTTCGAATCTGTCATTCACGTCACGTAAAACCGGGCAGTTATTATACAAAATCTTGCAGGTAGAGACAAATGACCTTTTGTAAACTTCTGTTATATTTGAAGCTTATAGTGATTTTACCACAAAAAAAAATATAAATCAGAAAATGTTTCAATCACAAGGAGAACGAATGACAATAAATTCCCGGTTTTACATAACGTCATTAGTATATTCGAAATAGAAATCTTTTTAATTCATAGACACAACACTCGCATCAAGAAATATTCTACTATTATTTATTTGATGTAGAATCGATTTTAATGATAAACAATTTGGGCCTATATAAGTGTCTTCGTCAATGAAATATTAATAGACCAGTTGCGGTTAATTCCGACATTTTGAAAGGGGTGCAAACAGCGGGAAATACAGTGTTTGTATGGGAATCTGATACCAAATAAAATCCGTTAAATCGAATTTCTGAAATATTCTTCAGATACAAACTTAAGATACCAGGTACAAGATTAACTGATCGCAATTTGAGGGATGTAGCTGTGCTGGGAAGTTCAGTTTTCCACACATTTGTATGTAAAAACGAGTCTAAGTCCGCGGGAAATTTACAGACAAATTATGGAAAACTGAAAACATGATTGCACGTTTCCCAGCACAGCTACATCCCTCAAATTTCGATCAGTTAATCTGATATCTTAAGTTTGTATCTGAAGAATTAGCCGGTAACAAAACGAGCGGGGGACTGGAACCGAGTTAGTAAAAATAATTCAATTAATAACTAGTCATTATTTTTCAAACTTAGCTAGTCTGGAAAGTTTGGTGAAATTTGGCTCAATATTGACGATGCTGGAAGACATCAAATATGTCAATTTTCCCATACAAACTCTTATTTATTAACGTCGCCCTCCAAAACATACATTCATTGTAAACTTTTGGAGGGACAAAGAAATTTCAATTGCTTATAATTCAGCCAAGATTCACTTGAACACGTCAAACGTGGTACACATGCTAATTTCAACATGCTCTATCATGTGATAAACTTCATTTTAGAATTAGAGTAATTCTGATAAACTCGGTCCCAGGCCCCTGCTCGTTTTGTTACCGGCCAATATTTCAGAGATTCGATTTTACGGATTTTATTTGGCATCGGATTCCCATACAAACACTGTATTTCGCGCCATGTTTGCACCCCTTTCAAAATGTCGGAATTAATCGCGAACTGGTCTATTCATACGAGGAGTCGAGTCGTTCGTGAAATGCGCGGCGCGCAAAAATAGAGGAGCGCCATATCGCTTCTTTGTGAAAGACCCACATAAATGCTTGAGATTGTTCATCAACCCAAAGAAATACCCGAACCCTAGATCCATACCAACAAAACTCTCCGCGTCGGGTAGTTGAGAAGCAAGGGTGGCCGCGTGGTAAAGCGTTCACCTCGCTGGCCTGGGTTCGATGCCTGCCGCCATTTGGGAGTTGAGTTTGTTGGTATCTTTTTCTCCGGTTTTCCTTCCTCCATAAAACCAACTTCAATTCCAATTCGATCTCGGAAAGCACGTGTACGTGTAAAACGAGCTACTTGAAGCTCCTCAGTGCTATGTGGGCTCGATCCTGGTTTCTGGGAAACTACCCACCCATCCCTCGTTTTATTAATGATTAACCATTAAAGGTTAGGGTGAAGTGTCGGGGTTTTCCAGAAACTACCATTAAAAGCACGCAGTCACAGGTACATATCGTACTTTTATTCAGCAAAACTTTGAAAAATACACGTATTATTTTTCTGCCATTAACTACATTTTTATTCAAAAAATATAAGTTATGTTTTGATACAATTGGCATTGTTTAAAAGAAATCGTACTTTTCACTGGAAACATCCTCCCGTCACGCGTTCTCACCCCAACAAACACCTGCTTGTCCGGGATGGACTCCTTTCTCGATGTTTTACCAACAGAATTAGCTTTCCGAAATCTAGAAAGTATACCTTCACCTTGGCCACGACATTGTACGAAAAAGAAAATGAATGACCGATAAGGCATTTAGGAATGTATGTACTACATTAAAAGTCATTCCTACGCAAAAATCTAAACATTTGTTCAGCACAAAGAACAAACAACGTGACACCATGAACTGATTGGCTCGTGTATGATAATCGAGAAAGGAATGTACGTCTCGGACAAAATAGAAATTTCTGAAAAGAAACGTCAAAACGAGGCTCTGTACGCATGACTGGAAAAATGCCAAACATTTTCGGAAATTGTGGTATAGTTTCCCAACCGGATTCTTTTTTTCTGGATGGCTTATGCGAATGAAACATGCTCTTTTTTTCCGAGCAGCTTTTAAAACTCCGTTCCATTCCACATTAAAATTTTCGAAATTTCTAACCGGGTGTTTTGTTCGAATGGAATGCGCCCAGGATAATGTTCCAGCTTTTCCTCTGTGTACATACCTTATTTAAAGAATATAGACAAACCGTGATGCTTAACGGCCTTTTAGTTTGTTTATTTCCACTTCGTGAAACTATCAAACTAAACAAGAAAATTATGAAAGAAACTTTACAGAAAACAGATTCTAATAAGAACGGATTTCAATTGAGTGTCGGAAGTGTTTTGGTTTTGCGTTTACTAAGCTCTCCTATTGGCTGAGAAAGTAAACCAACCAATCAGAATCCAAAGTAGAACCAAACGCAAATTGGTTTTGGTTTTGCTTTGGTTTGTCATTGGTTCACAGGGAAGCCATTTATGAGTTACTTGTGATTACTCGCTCCTATGATTGGCTGACTGTGGGTAATTTGCGTTTGCGTTTGGTTTTACGACACTCGACTGAAAACCGCTTTAACATGACTCCAACGATTTTCAAAAGATTGGAACTCGTACAAAACCGACTTTTCAACTGTGACAAAATGGAGGCCATAGCGCGCAAAGCATGACGGTTGGTCTATCTTCTTTTAGAATCAATGGACTGGTTAGCTTAACCTAGAATTTTAACTTTCTGCCGAAGGAATAATTTTTGAACAGCTGATGTTCATGTTGCAGTGGGAACAGTTTTAACTCTGAATTTCGATTTCAGGGCTGGTACTCGATGGCAAACGAGTACCATTACGTAATCAAGCATTTTATTGACTACTCAATGATAGCTTGGTCAAGTCTAATTCCTGGTTTGCACTATTACGTCAGTTAACGTTGAATACTAGCAGAATAATTTTCGAATTATTTTACTTCAGATTTTTGAACTCCTAAGAAAACCAAGACAATGGTCCAAATTACAAGAACAAAAGAATCTGCGCAAAGGATTCTGGTATTTGTATTCAACGGACGTAATATTCTCAAACTCATGTTAGCACGGTTTCGTTTGTTCCTTTTGATGCCGATGGCTTTTCATAGTGGCCAATTACTACAATTTTCAAACGTTTTATTCTTGTTTTCACTTCACAAACAATATTTAAACACGTTTTATTCTAGTTGTCACTTAATTATTGTGGTTTGCCTATGATCTGACATAGTTTGTATCATTTTGTTTGTGCCTCATTTTCGAAATGAAAATTAATTGAAAACGATGGTAATTATATTCCACGTCCATTTGAGGAATTATTTTGTGTACACTGCTTCCTAGAAAATTAACGATACAATCTGCCAAAAAACAATTAGTAGTTTTGAAACGGTTATTTCAGTTTTCCTTTTAATGTTTTTAACATTTTAACAACCTAAATGTATTTTTGTATCAAACTGTCCGTGATAGAGCGGATTTCAATTGAGTGTCGGAAGTGTTTTGGTTTTGCGTTGACTAAGCTCTCCAAAATAAAACCAAACGCAAATTGGTTTTGGTTTTGCTTTGGTTTGTCATTGGCTCACAGAGAAGCCATTTATGAGTTACTTGTGATTACTCGCTCCTGTGATTGGCTGGCTGTGGGTAAATTGCGTTTGGTTTCACTACACTCAATTGAAAACCGCTCTATCGTATATCAAAACTCGCATAATATCGCACAGTAGATCTCGCTTCTGATTGGCTAATGACAAATAGTGGGAATATAACAATTCATAACAGGGCAGGGACACCGCAGCAACAATCGCCCATTACTTCGGGCCCGTTCTGAAAAAGACTACATTTCAACATTATCTCAATTAAATGATTATTGACTATACTGGGAGACAAAATCATAAAAAAGTTAGCAAACGAACAAAAGGAAAACGTGCCCCCTCTATCCTCGAGAGTGAACTCGGCAGTAGGCATTTCTGTCGATCAGTCGTCCATAACAGCACTTGTGGTAGTGATAGCGATAGATACGACGACCTCCACAGCAACCATAGAGCCAAGTGCTGTACAGCTGCTTACCACACCTACTCAGTCGACGACATGGAATACACCTGTGAACAATCCTGCCATGACAGCATTTGAAGGTCACACTGTTGTAAATGTAGCCCCTACAGCAACCATGAGAACTAGGGCGGTAGGGTCGTCCACGACAATAAGGCAGGCATGGTTTTGTTTTCAGGGTTAGGTATCGTCGATGGCAGCACCGATAGCTGTGGGTGTTGTAGAACCGCCCGCCACATCGTGAGCACCCATATTTGCGTGGACGTAGGTGCCTTCGATAGCAGCACCGATAGGCATGAGTGTTGTAGAACCTTCCTGCACATCGTGAGCAACCGTATTTTTTTGGACGTAGGTGTCTTCCATAGCAGCATACACGATGGCGGGGATGGTAGGCTCGTCCACGACAATAAGGCAGGCATGGTTTTTTTTTCGAGATTAGGTATCGTCGATGGCAGCATCTATAGCTGTGAGTGTTGTAGAACCGCCCGCCACATCGTGAGCACCCATATTTGCGTGGACGTAGGTGCCTTCTATAGCAGCACCGATACGCATGAGTGTTGTAGAACCTTCCTGCACATCGTGAGCAACCGTATTTTCGTGGACGTAGGTGTTTTCTGTAGCAGCACCGATAGCTGTGGGTGTTGTAGAACCGTCCTGCACATCGTGAGCACCCATATTTGCGTGGACGTAAGTGCCTTCGATCGCAGCAACGATAGGCATGAGTGTTGTAGAACCTTCCTGCACATCGTGAGCAACCGTATTTTTTTGGACGTAGGTGTCTTCCATAGCAGCATAGACGATGGCGGGGATTGTAGGCTCGTCCACGACAATAAGGCAGGCATGTTTTTTTTTTCGAGATTAGGTATCGTCGATGGCAGCATCTTTTGCTGTGAGTGTTGTAGAACCGCCCGCCACATCGTGAGCACCCATATTTGCGTGGACGTAGGTGCCTTCTATAGCAGCACCGATACGCATGAGTGTTGTAGAACCTTCCTGCACATCGCGAGCAACCGTATTTTCGTGGACGTAGGTGCCTTCGATAGCAGCACCGATACGCATGAGTGTTGTAGAACCTTCCTGCACATCGTGAGCAACCGTATTTTTTTGGACGTAGGTGTCTTCCATAGCAGCATACACGATGGCGGGGATGGTAGGCTCGTCCACGACAATAAGGCAGGCATGGTTTTTTTTTCGAGATTAGGTATCGTCGATGGCAGCATCTTTTGCTGTGAGTGTTGTAGAACCGTCCTCCACATCGTGAGCACCCATATTTGCGTGGACGTAGGTGCCTTCTATAGCAGCACCGATACGCATGAGTGTTGTAGAACCTTCCTGCACATCGTGAGCAACCGTATTTTCGTGGACGTAGGTGTTTTCTGTAGCAGCACCGATAGCTGTGCGTGTTGTAGAACCGTCCTGCACATCGTGAGCACCCATATTTGCGTGGACGTAGGTGCCTTCGATAGCAGCACCGATAGGCATGAGTGTTGTAGAACCTTCCTGCACATCGTGAGCAACCGTATTTTTTTGGACGTAGGTGTCTTCCATAGCAGCATAGACGATGGCGGGGATTGTAGGCTCGTCCACGACAATAAGGCAGGCATGTTTTTTTTTTCGAGATTAGGTATCGTCGATGGCAGCATCTTTTGCTGTGAGTGTTATAGAACCGCCCGCCACATCGTGAGCACCCATATTTGCGTGGACGTAGGTGCCTTCTATAGCAGCACCGATACGCATGAGTGTTGTAGAACCTTCCTGCACATCGCGAGCAACCGTATTTTCGTGGACGTAGGTGCCTTCGATAGCAGCACCGATACGCATGAGTGTTGTAGAACCGTCCTGCACATCGTGAGCACCCATATTTGCGTGGACGTAGGTGCCTTCGATAGCAGCACCGATAGGCATGAGTGTTGTAGAACCTTCCTGCACATCGTGAGCAACCGTATTTTTTTGGACGTAGGTGTCTTCCATAGCAGCATACACGATGGCGGGGATGGTAGGCTCGTCCACGACAATAAGGCAGGCATGGTTTTTTTTTCGAGATTAGGTATCGTCGATGGCAGCATCTTTTGCTGTGAGTGTTGTAGAACCGCCCGCCACATCGTGAGCACCCATATTTGCGTGGACGTAGGTGCCTTCTATAGCAGCACCGATAGGCATGAGTGTTGTAGAACCTTCCTGCACATCGTGAGCAACCGTATTTTTTTGGACGTAGGTGTCTTCCATAGCAGCATACACGATGGCGGGGATGGTAGGCTCGTCCACGACAATAAGGCAGGCATGGTTTTTTTTTCGAGATTAGGTATCGTCGATGGCAGCATCTTTTGCTGTGAGTGTTGTAGAACCGCCCGCCACATCGTGAGCACCCATATTTGCGTGGACGTAGATGCCTTCTATAGCAGCACCGATACGCATGAGTGTTGTAGAACCTTCCTGCACATCGCGAGCAACCGTATTTTCGTGGACGTAGGTGCCTTCGATAGCAGCACCGATAGGCATGAGTGTTGTAGAACCTTCCTGCACATCGCGAGCAACCGTATTTTCGTGGACGTAGGTGTTTTCTGTAGCAGCACCGATAGCTGTGGGTGTTGTAGAACCGTCCTGCACATCTTGAGCACCCATATTTGCGTGGACGTAAGTGCCTTCGATCGCAGCAACGATAGGCATGAGTGTTGTAGAACCTTCCTGCACATCGTGAGCAACCGTATTTTTTTGGACGTAGGTGTCTTCCATAGCAGCATAGACGATGGCGGGGATTGTAGGCTCGTCCACGACAATAAGGCAGGCATGTTTTTTTTTTCGAGATTAGGTATCGTCGATGGCAGCATCTTTTGCTGTGAGTGTTGTAGAACCGCCCGCCACATCGTGAGCACCCATATTTGCGTGGACGTAGGTGCCTTCTATAGCAGCACCGATACGCATGAGTGTTGTAGAACCTTCCTGCACATCGCGAGCAACCGTATTTTCGTGGACGTAGGTGCCTTCGATAGCAGCACCGATACGCATGAGTGTTGTAGAACCGTCCTGCACATCGTGAGCACCCATATTTGCGTGGACGTAGGTGCCTTCGATAGCAGCACCGATAGGCATGAGTGTTGTAGAACCTTCCTGCACATCGTGAGCAACCGTATTTTTTTGGACGTAGGTGTTTTCCATAGCAGCATACACGATGGCGGGGATGGTAGGCTCGTCCACGACAATAAGGCAGGCATGGTTTTTTTTTCGAGATTAGGTATCGTCGATGGCAGCATCTTTTGCTGTGAGTGTTGTAGAACCGCCCGCCACATCGTGAGCACCCATATTTGCGTGGACGTAGGTGCCTTCTATAGCAGCACCGATAGGCATGAGTGTTGTAGAACCTTCCTGCACATCGTGAGCAACCGTATTTTTTTGGACGTAGGTGTCTTCCATAGCAGCATACACGATGGCGGGGATGGTAGGCTCGTCCACGACAATAAGGCAGGCATGGTTTTTTTTTCGAGATTAGGTATCGTCGATGGCAGCATCTTTTGCTGTGAGTGTTGTAGAACCGCCCGCCACATCGTGAGCACCCATATTTGCGTGGACGTAGATGCCTTCTATAGCAGCACCGATACGCATGAGTGTTGTAGAACCTTCCTGCACATCGCGAGCAACCGTATTTTCGTGGACGTAGGTGCCTTCGATAGCAGCACCGATAGGCATGAGTGTTGTAGAACCTTCCTGCACATCGCGAGCAACCGTATTTTCGTGGACGTAGGTGTTTTCTGTAGCAGCACCGATAGCTGTGGGTGTTGTAGAACCGTCCTGCACATCGTGAGCACCCATATTTGCGTGGACGTAAGTGCCTTCGATCGCAGCAACGATAGGCATGAGTGTTGTAGAACCTTCCTGCACATCGTGAGCAACCGTATTTTTTTGGACGTAGGTGTCTTCCATAGCAGCATAGACGATGGCGGGGATTGTAGGCTCGTCCACGACAATAAGGCAGGCATGTTTTTTTTTTCGAGATTAGGTATCGTCGATGGCAGCATCTTTTGCTGTGAGTGTTGTAGAACCGCCCGCCACATCGTGAGCACCCATATTTGCGTGGACGTAGGTGCCTTCTATAGCAGCACCGATACGCATGAGTGTTGTAGAACCTTCCTGCACATCGCGAGCAACCGTATTTTCGTGGACGTAGGTGCCTTCGATAGCAGCACCGATACGCATGAGTGTTGTAGAACCGTCCTGCACATCGTGAGCACCCATATTTGCGTGGACGTAGGTGCCTTCGATAGCAGCACCGATAGGCATGAGTGTTGTAGAACCTTCCTGCACATCGTGAGCAACCGTATTTTTTTGGACGTAGGTGTTTTCCATAGCAGCATACACGATGGCGGGGATGGTAGGCTCGTCCACGACAATAAGGCAGGCATGGTTTTTTTTTCGAGATTAGGTATCGTCGATGGCAGCATCTTTTGCTGTGAGTGTTGTAGAACCGCCCGCCACATCGTGAGCACCCATATTTGCGTGGACGTAGGTGCCTTCTATAGCAGCACCGATAGGCATGAGTGTTGTAGAACCTTCCTGCACATCGTGAGCAACCGTATTTTTTTGGACGTAGGTGTCTTCCATAGCAGCATACACGATGGCGGGGATGGTAGGCTCGTCCACGACAATAAGGCAGGCATGGTTTTTTTTTCGAGATTAGGTATCGTCGATGGCAGCATCTTTTGCTGTGAGTGTTGTAGAACCGCCCGCCACATCGTGAGCACCCATATTTGCGTGGACGTAGGTGCCTTCGATAGCAGCACCGATAGGCATGAGTGTTGTAGAACCTTCCTGCACATCGCGAGCAACCGTATTTTCGTGGACGTAGGTGTTTTCTGTAGCAGCACCGATAGCTGTGGGTGTTGTAGAACCGTCCTGCACATCGTGAGCACCCATATTTGCGTGGACGTAAGTGCCTTCGATCGCAGCAACGATAGGCATGAGTGTTGTAGAACCTTCCTGCACATCGTGAGCAACCGTATTTTTTTGGACGTAGGTGTCTTCCATAGCAGCATACACGATGGCGGGGATGGTAGGCTCGTCCACTACAATAAGGCAGGCATGTTTTTTTTTTCGAGATTAGGTATCGTCGATGGCAGCATCTTTTGCTGTGAGTGTTGTAGAACCGCCCGCCACATCGTGAGCACCCATATTTGCGTGGACGTAGGTGCCTTCTATAGCAGCACCGATACGCATGAGTGTTGTAGAACCTTCCTGCACATCGCGAGCAACCGTATTTTCGTGGACGTAGGTGCCTTCGATAGCAGCACCGATAGGCATGAGTGTTGTAGAACCTTCCTGCACATCGTGAGCAACCGTATTTGCGTGGACGTAAGTGCCTTCGATAGCAGCAACGATAGGCATGAGTGTTGTAGAACCTTCCTGCACATCGTGAGCAACCGTATTTTTTTGGACGTAGGTGTCTTCCATAGCAGCATACACGATTGCGGGGATTGTAGGCTCGTCCACGACAATAAGGCAGGCATGTTTTTTTTTTCGAGATTAGGTATCGTCGATGGCAGCATCTTTTGCTGTGAGTGTTGTAGAACCGTCCTCCACATCGTGAGCACCCATATTTGCGTGGACGTAGGTGCCTTCTATAGCAGCACCGATACGCATGAGTGTTGTAGAACCTTCCTGCACATCGTGAGCAACCGTATTTTCGTGGACGTAGGTGTTTTCTATAGCAGCACCGATACGCATGAGTGTTGTAGAACCTTCCTGCACATCGTGAGCAACCGTATTTTCGTAGACGTAGGTGTACTCCGTAGCAACAAACTTGAATGCGTGGATTGTAGTAACGGTATCCACATCGATATCTCCGATGGATTTGTCTTTGAAGTATGTTGTTGCTTTGTTGAACTGAAAGAAATGTTTCAGTTTGAATAAACATAACTTACCAATAAGTCCTTTTTTCTGAAAAGAGTCTCGTTCTGTTATGACTTCAATAACCAATGAATTGCGCTAGTGATCCTGTGGGAAATGCTTTACTGTATGGCTAGAAACTCCAAAACACTGTTTCAAGTAGATCCACAATCGATTAGAACTGAGTAAAACATTGCTTTTACACAATCGAATTTTGCCAACGACACTACCGATATTGTTGAAATGCAAGTACAACCACGTGATTGCAGTCCTTCATAAGGCCCACTGAGAGGTCGTAGTTACAATGTTTATTGTATTTTAGGTGACAATTGCATATGGGCAATACACTAATGTTAGTACTGAAACTTAGGGCTGGTTGTCGTTTGGTCTACGAGAAATTGCATGCAATATATACCTCATAGGCGTAGGTTTGAGTTTCACCAGACATTCGATCGTTGAAAAGAGAAATGTTTTAATTATTCTTCGATGAACATAGTAAACAGCAAACATAAATTCATGCATTTCAATGTTTTATCCTATTTTGTCTCTGGTATTTCTCGATAAACATTGCAAAATAAAGCCCGTGCGAGTGTTGTCTTGTGTAAGTCGGTAATAATTTCGCCTGTTTCTTCACCGTTTAAATTCTGTGCTCTTATAGATTCAATCTACTACTGACTCTGCGACAACAAGACCTATCCTAAAATCTATGGACAGATTTTAGTTTTGTGACATGTTTTTCGGAAAGACAGAAAAAACTAACCCGAAATGTAGCCGGAGTTCATCAGTTGAAATTAATTTGAGAGCAGCCGAGAACTCTGACGTTCTTGAACATTCTGTCGATATAGAATTCGTTTATTGATCTAAAACATTAATTTCGACATTTGTATTGATATAATAAATTAAAGTAAGGTAGATAAGTTTGTTCACCTCAAAGTTCTATTTTGAGTCCAGGATTTCAACTAAAATTGTATCGAAATTTGTTCCTTTAATTTTTCATGTGCATCGCTTCGGTCCTGTTTTGACCTCGGAAACCCGTGCGGTTTTCATTTGCCACTCATAATATTGGACAATTATTCACCGTAGTGGAGGTGAATTGCAAAGGATACTCACCTCCAGAGTAAGCGAAAAGCACTATTCACTTGTGTGGTATATATTTATACTAACATTTTATATGCGTGGTGCAATCGATTTTTTAATCAAATGTCACGAGCGCCGACGGTCACAATGTACAAATCACCTAGAAGAATGCTACCTAAATACACATGCATATAACTTACCACCCTTAAATGTTTGTATTATAATATTAGATATTTTATTCTTTATTTTCGGCTCACGTTATGCAAGGCTAGTCCATTTGGTAAAACACCAAAGCTGGAAGACTTTATTAAGAAAATGAAATATATATTTTTATTATCAGTAGCAGAGAAAAATGACAAAATTGCTATTCATTTGGAATAGTGGGGAAAATTATCTCTCTTTCTAGGTTGAAAGTTAGTGATAATAGTAAGACAGCTAGATAAAAACACTAAATTCATGGAAACAACTGAACATTGTAAGTAACGTATGTCCTATATCTATGTTTTTAATGTTTGTATTATTATCAGATATATTTGTAGTATTACTTTGTTGTAAGAGGGTTGTTAAATAAAAAGTGTATTTTTTAAGTATTGAAATCTGACGCGTCGGCGCGGTAACCGTGTGAGAAATTAATTCATCCCACATCGATAACACGGTAATGGGTCTGGTTGCACTTTTCGTCGGAGTAATAAAGATTTTTATAATACTACTGCTATAACACAAAAATCTCGTAAGCATCAAGTATTATATCTACTGTGTCCACCAATAACGAGTAAACCATGGCCACGGTAAACATTGACTTGCTTCTTTTTTACATTCAATTAAAGATAGATAGCTATAGTGAGTAACCATGATGGAATTTTGTAGCTCAATTAATTTTGGTAATGGCTCTGTCTTTGCTTAATGTAAGAAAAAAACGTAGCCGTCCTGATCTTAAAACGGTCCGAAATCAAAATGATATTCGTGGTCTCCTCGACCTTGCCACATGAAAGTGCTAACAGAATGTCGATCCAGATATTTGATTGGAAGGTATTTGACACCTCTCCGGATGTTATAATTGGATTACAAAATTATACTAAAAAGTGTTGAAACTCTGTGTAATATCAGGAGCCCATTACCAAAACTTCTTTTGGGTCCCAGTTCAGATCATGAGCAACTTTACCATGAGGCCTTGCGCGCCCAATCCAAGATGGCGGACAAAGATGGCGGACTTGGGGAAAGGAAATTGTTTTCGGGGTGGTGCTAGTAAAATTTTGACAACTGTGATGACGTAATTCAAGAAACCTCGTGATATTGCCATAACAAAGGGAGGAGTGGGTCAGTAAGAAATAATACGCAGTGGGTGGCTGGCGGCAACTTATAGTTCACGTTTATTACGAATTCGGCACCGGCATTTGAACGGATCGTGGGATTTTCAATATTCTTACTATAACCTGGATTTTTCTAACCGCTGGAGCCAAATAAGGGTTTAAAAAACCTCGGAAACTCTTGTTTCCTGAACAGTGCAATTCAGTACTTGTTCGTTTACACCTTTGAGACATTTTTGCGTAGTTTCCGGACATCATGTAATCGAAAAGTTGAAAGGTGATGTTCCGATAAGTTTTGTTATTATATTTGATTGATCTTGATTGACATTTAATAGGATCAGATATCGCACGCATAGTCAGTGTTTACGCAATCCGTAACAGTAAGAGCAAAGACTGCCAGAGCTAACCCGTAATCAGAGAAACTGTAAGCTAACCTGGAAACTAAAGGATCAGAGAAAACTGTAAGCTAACCTGGAAACCAAAGGAGAATTAATACCCGCCAGGCCGCCACAGAAGTAAGTGATTCGCATTGATTCCTCCTATTATATTATTGTACAGAATACTATCACAAGATAACCAGAGACTCATGATTTGTTTCAGATTGAATAATTATCAAGTAACACGGAAATCAATATACGAGATTCAAGGAAATAAAGTACGACGATACAATTATACGATTTGTGGTGGAATTCAATGGGTTTAAACGGAACAAGACCTTGCAAACTTTAATTACTTATGATTCTTCTTCCGAAACAAACATTAGCGTTTAAACATACGGTTGTGCAAAGCGATTATATATATGCCGGTATATATTCTCTTCAGAGAGATGACAAGGGGATCTTCTCAAATATGCATGAAAGGTAATAAATACCCCTAAGTGCTTAAATAATGTAAAATAAAGTGAATGTTAAAGAAAACGAACTTCCTTACGCAAGGCACAACGATCATCGCAAGTTAATTTTGCTTTACTTTCGTGTTCGCCTTTCATGATTCACGCGAACTTGACGCGACGTTTTCGCGCGCTAAAAAATATTTTCGGGGTCAACTGTTCACCGCAAGTTAAACCCAATTTATAAAGGGAAGACGCACTTCAAGGGCAAGGGCAGATTCCGACTATGGAAGAATGGCAGAGCCCCTAAAAGGAACAAAGTACGTTTTATAAAACAAAATTGTCGTAAAATCATAAGAAAATATATTATTTTAATTTTTTTAAATATATTATTATAGAATGTCCTTTGTTTAGCACTCGCAACCCCCCCGCAACCCCCCCCCCCCCCCCCCCCCCAGTTATTTCCGCCCATCCGTTTGGTTATGCAGTGGTTAAATGAAGCCTTTGCCAATATTTTGTGTAGAGTTATAAAACAACATTCATATATATGTCTGTATTTGTTACATTTGTACCATAATTTCTTCTTATGGAAATTATGGGTTATCCAAGAAATCTTTAAATTTTTGGGTGGTCATATTCAATCAAAATATTGGATGGAGTACTTTTGAATTTTACAGAAATACGAATATATTTTGGGTAATTTATGCTTTTGGTATTATTTATGAGGGTGGGGTGGGGGAGGGAAGGTAGGGTTATGCAGGTTATGTGTTATTTACTACTCCTTCCTAGGTATACTGATTTGTTTCAGTTCTATCGGCCTTTCCTTAGTTGAAGTCTAGTATTTCTTTACGTGCAGTAACAATATTTGCAATAAATACGACAAAATGTACTTCTTTATTATCCAACACAGGCTTGTGCCTGGCCAACAAGAGAATGTACATGACTTCATGCCTTTCTTTATAAATAAGCTATCCCATGGAGCTTTTGAACTTTTCAGTGGTGATATTGGAAGTGAAGGTAAATTAGTTGGACTAAGGCTGTGTTCATCAGGTGATTTATTTAGATTGTCATATTTTTATGACTCCCCTCAGAATAAAGCTTATTATTTTAACAACCCCCCCCCCCCCCCCCCCCTCTCCGTCCTTTCAAAAATATTAATACTCTAATTAATACAGTCTCTTAATATAGACACACAGAAGACATCAAAGCAAATTATAATTGACTACTATGCAAGGCAAAACAACATCTATATTTGTAAATTTATCTCTGTGTCTGTTCTAAATTATTTTACCTGATTTAGTTAATGATATTAAAGTTAAGGGTGCAAATTAATTTGTTGCTTTTTGACCCTATTATTATTTCATATACATACTGCAATGCATGCAGTTTCATACTTTTTAGATTACACAGAATGCATGTTAACCCATATATGTATATGAATTGCACTGTTCAGGAAACAAGAGTTTCCGAGATTTTTTAAACCCTTATACGGCCCCAGCGGTTAGAAAAATCCAGGTTATAGTAAGAATACTAAAAATCCCACGATCCGTTAAAAAGCCGGTGCCGAATTCGTAATCTACCGCGAAAATGAAACGTGAACTATAAGTTGCCGCCAGCCACCCACTGCGTATTATTTCTTACTGACCCCCTCCTCCCTTTGTTATGGCAATATCAGGAGGTTTCTTGAATTACGTCATCACAGTTGTCTCAATTTTACTAGCACCACCCCGAAAACAATTTCCTTTCCCCAAGTCCGCCATCTTTCTCCGCCATCCTGGATTGGGTGCGCAAGGCTTCATGGTAAAGTTGCTCATTGATCTGAACTGAGACACGGTCATTATCAGCGATTCTCATATGAACTGACGAAACTCGCGCACATGTGGGTTGATAAAAATCAAAGTAAATATAGAAAAGTGACTAATAAACTGTGTAATCCATGACCCCTCGCTTTCCTTTGTTTGTTCAGTGACATTTAATCTCGAATATCCCCCATGAGCATGCATACTTTCACTAAATCTCCCTCATTCACCATGCAAGAGGGAAACTTAGGAGAGCGTCGCGTTAGAGTGAGTACTGGGTGAGTACTTTGTCATCTAACCCTGCGCCTTCGGTTGATTTACGAGTGCGCGATATGCACCCCTCTTGATTCCTTGCACCGCCGTCTTCCATGTGGGATGCGTAAAACCTCACACGTATGGCTTTGAATATTTAGTCAAGCACATAATAACATTCTGTTTTACTGGTATTCTTCTCAAAAACCACACACTTGTCTCCAGAGCAAGCCAGGCTCATTCAATCTATTGCGCTCAATCAAGCATAATAACAAAACGTCTTCTGGCAGAGAGAACCACACTTCTCGCAGATTAGTTATCTTCCTCGGAGATCATAGTATTACAATATAATAGCATGAGATTTTGGGAAATTAGCGCTGCGGCGTTGGGACTTCAACAGATGCTCCCTCGGCTCTCGGGGAAATTTAATCGCTAATTTCCCTCATGTCATGCTATTACTTATAATGAATATATAGTCTTCAAGTAAAATAATGAAAATACTTTCAATCAAGCATTGAAGGAGAGGGTTTAACTGTTTTAACCCACCAATCGAACACTGACTCCATGCATGAGTAGTGATATTTTTGCGTATTTGTAAAGTAAAGTTGCTATATTTTTCCTATGCACACATGACGGGAAGTCTTATTTTTGGGGGTCCGAATCTTGAGTTTTTATGTCCGCCAGTACCCGTACCTGTGATAGAGCTATAACAGAGCTAATTTCCAGCGGACGTGACGGCATTTTCTCAACACAGCAACATGCGGGGCTATGTTTCACACAAACGTTCGCAGGAACATATAAGTAAAGTACACGTTTATACTAAAAAAAATTAAAAAGGAAAGAACAAGATTTTGAATGGAAATATGCATTTACAAGAGTGACGCGTTGAGAAAATGACGGCACGACAGCAAACCGCTAGTCGAAAATCGAATCTATCAATCTTTATTTCATATTTATTAGTACATTTACAGTTCCTTGTTTGAAAAAGAATATTGTAGCAAAAATAAGAAAAAGTCAATGATAAAGGTAAAATATACATATCAAAGGTGTCTTGGAGCTTGGAGATTCATAAGGGGTAGAGCACTTTATGTGTTCTGCCCATGGGTAACAGCAAAAAACATTTCGTTTGGACTTTTTTAATTTGTGTTTTATCGGCACTTCCCCATGCGAGGATGGCATATGAAATGTAGGGGTAGATAAGGCTATAGTATACTTGTTTTAGTTGGGCTAGAGACGTAATACCTTAATTTATAAAAAATACGAATATTTCGGGCAATTCTGGAGCAGGTATAAGCTATATGGTATTTCTATGTGAGCTTGTCATCAATTAACACTCCCAAATATTTAATATGGTCCTCTTTTTCTACAGACTTACTTGTTCCATCTTTATTTGTTAATTTGATATCCTTTTTTCCTGGGAGATTTAATTATCATAAAATTCGTTTTCTTAATGTTTATAGATAATTTATTTATATCACACCATTCTTTTATTTTGGCAAGCTCTTCATTAACAAGTTTCCAAGATCGCTGATGCAGGGAGACGAGGCAAATACGTTAGTGTCGGTAGCAAATATTCAAAGGATAATTTATCCGAGCAATTTGAAATGTCATTAATATAGATTAGGAATAAAATCGGACCACATACCAGTGTTTGTTTTGGTGATTCCAAATTATTTAAAGATACATATTGTTGCCTATTTGAGAGGTAGCTAAAGTACCATTGTAAATGGGTTCAGGATTTTTGAGTTTACCGTATCAAATGCCTTTGAGAAGTCTAGAAATATTCCACACGTAAAAAACATTATTATCAATTGCTGTTTTTTTTAATTATCAGTTTATTTCCACTATAGCCTTTTCCGTTGAACTACCCTTCCGAAAGCCAAATTGGAATTTATTTAGAAGTTCATGCTTTTCCAAGTAATTTATAATTTGTGATTAGACTATAGCTTCTCAAAGATTTGTGCAAAGGAGGAGAGCGCAGAAATGGGACGAAAGTTAGATGGATCCATTATTTTCCCACCTTTGTCTACTGGGGTTACTCGGGATATTGTAAGGATTATCTGGCATAATACCTTGTTCGAGAGAGAAATTAAAGACTGCTGCCAGGGCTTCGCTGATGTGGTCCACATCCAATTTGATTTAACAAATAAAAGATGGTTCTCCTTGTTATATAACAAAATAATACACGCTTGAGGTCTTGAAAAACTGCGGATGCACGAGCGGAACGCGAGTGCATTTAGCAGCGTTTCAGGACCTCGAAAGTGCAATATTTTGTTATATAACAGGGTAAACCATCTGTTATTTGTTTTATGATATAAACTTCAATGTAGACCAAGGAAATTAAGCTATCTGCTGAAGAACGCGCGTAAAAATCTAAGAGCAAACTGACGACAGCGAAAACCCCATTTTAACGTACTTGACATGTTTACAACATGTTTCGTCGCAGATTCGTTCAATTGTGACAGCAATGTTTCATAATATTAAAACTACGATTTGCACTGGGTTTCAAATGTCGTTTATAAAGCAAATCGTATGTTCGGAACCTTATAAATCGTGCCTGTTTCGTAGGTATTGTTTTTGGCTGTTCCTATTGGTTGAACGAGAATTTGTTCATAAATATGGAATGAAACGTTTTACTTTTTACTACTTTTATTACAGAATATTCATAATTATCACCCGGTGTTTTCGTAGTCTAAAGCACAGACCAATGCGAGGGAGGCCCAATGCCGCAGAACAATGGATTTTATCGTACTTTTTGCAAGGATCATTACTAAAGCAGTTTTGCCCTATTATGGTGTAATTAGAGAAAAGTACTCACTTTCATCAGCATCTTCCAATTTTTTATCATCTTGAGTCCCTTCCTCATCAGTTGAAGAATCCTGGTTCTCAGAAGTCAGATCTAAAGTTGAAATATATACGTGTCCATTTGTATCGACAAAGAAATTAAACATAAAGCAAAAAGCTCCCAGGTAACAGCTTTGTCATTTTTCAACCCTCCTCCTCCCCATGGTCCGTGCCACTTTCTTACTTGTGCTAAGGCCCGGTTCAAACGTCGAACTTTTCATGAGCCGAACTCAATTGAAACAAAAGTTCATTAGGCGGCTTCTTTTGATCTAATTGAGTTCGGCGCATGAAATGTTCGACGTTTGAACCGGGTCTAAGGGTGCTAAGTCGCTTTTAAGTCTCCACCTTTGCTGGGCAAATTATTTTTTTCTAAAAATAAGATCTGTAATGATATAAATATTAATGAGTTATTAAAGCGGCTATGTGCTCAAAATTTGCACATAGCCAGATTAATCCAACTCAGCAGTTTTGTGTTTCTGTCCCGCAAACCGAGCTCAACATTGACAGCAGGTCCATCATATATAATCACAATTCAGAGAAGGACATAAAAAGATCTTTTAGCAGAATTTTAAAATTAGTTTTGTCCTATTATGGTGTAATTAAAAAAATACTCACTTTCATCAGCATCTTCAAAGATTTTCTCATCTCGAGTCCCTTTCTCGTCAGTTGTAGAATCCTGGTTCTCAGAAGTCAGATCTAAAGTTAATATACATTTTTTTTATTGACAAAGAAATTAAACATCAAACAAAAAGCCCGCAGGTAATGAATATAAGTAGAATGAGGTAGTAGTAGTAGTTTATTTACCCACAAGTCACAGACTTGACCACGAAAGCTCTTTGTAGTGTGAATGTGCATTAAATGTTACATAGCTAGAAAGTGTATCAATGGTAGACTAAGGTAAAGACAATAATACACATATGAGTCAGCTATAAATTACATAGTAAGAGTTGTTAAAATACACACTATATACAAGAGCAGTAATTGTAACTGATAGTGAAATGAATAATATATAATAATAGTAAAGGCGATATTGGGTGCTATTATTGGTCGTGGTCAGGATGAAAACAAATATAATGCAAATCAGTTGTGTGACAGAAATAAATTGAAATGAAAGGGTCTTTGCAAGGACAGCATAGGCAGCAACGAAGCAAATAAGGTAGATCGTCTATTGGAAGAATTGTAAATTACTTTTGCCCTATTATGGTATAAATAGGAAAAATGCCACTTTGATCAGCATCTTCAATTTTTTTTCATCTTGAGTCAGATCTAAAGTTCAAATATATGTGTCCATTTTTATTGACAAATATATATTAAGCATCAAGCCAAAAAGGTATTGAATGTCCCGGGTAATGAATAAAAAAAGAATGAAGGAATATCTATTGGATAAGTTTAAAATAGTTTTGTACTATTATAGTGTAATTAGAAAAAAATCCTTACTTTCATCAGCATCTTCCAAGTTATTTTCATCTTGAGTCCCTTCCTCATCAGTTGGAGAATCCTGGTCCTCAGAAGTCAGATCTAAAGTTGAAATATATATTTTTTATCGACAAAGAAATTAAACATCAAGCAAAAGGCTCCAAACTAATGAATATAAAAAGAATGAAGGAAAATGTAATACAAAACTCTAAAAGTTTAACCAATTTGTACAAATATTCAAAAGTATCCTACTTACGCTGATCAACATCCTTCTTGTTTTCCCGCTCATCTTGCGACATGTCCTCGCTAGATGAAGGTTCGTTGTCTGCTGTTGTCAAATCCAAAAATCAAAACGTTATTTCTAATTTGATGAAGTTCTGACGAACAATTAGTTCTAACTGGCCATGGCCAAAATGAGGAAAGGACTGGGTGGTTATTCCGATTGCTGCTCGGATAAAGTCGCATGGCCATCGGAAGGTTGAAGGTTTTTACATTTTGGGCTTTGAAAATTGTTCATTTTCCTGCATTTTCCGTCAGGCACGGGATTTCGTTCACATGAAGTAGTTCATGTGAGAACTGTTCTTCGTGTTCGCGGTACTTTTGAGTCACTGCCAATGATCTAGGGGGATTATTTGAGGGGAGCTCGCAAGGTATGGAAGTGTGATCGCCATTGAAGTTTCCTCCCTTGTGTTATTATATATCACACTTCTCCCACTAAAATTCAATATTTACTCGAATTCTTGCAATTAAACCACTCAGATCAATCAATCAATCTTTATTTCATATCTATTAGTACATTTACTGTTCCTTGTTTAAAAACATATTGTAGCAAAATAAGAAAAAGTCAATGATAAAGGAAAAATATACATATCAAAGGTGTCTTGGAGCTAAATAAACAAAGGTTTTCTAGTGAGCCCCTAGCCATGTAAAGATACATTATTAATGTAGTGACAAATAAAACAAAATACGAACAAGAAAATACACATACAATAACAAACATTTGCAGTTAAAGGTTTGATTTAAATTGCTTTTAAAGTAGTCATTTGTTTTACTTTTTTACGAAATGTGAAATTGGTGAGATTTTGTAAATGACAGCGAAGTTCTTGCCAGAGATTGCTCCAAACGTTTCTTAATTCTGAAATTTGTACATATGTGTACAAATACCATGTGTGAACTGCCTGTGTGTGTTTATACCCTGTTGTATATGTATATATATCATTTTTAATTGTAATTCTTTCATACACGACCACATCAGCAATTGTGCTGCGTTTAAACAAATCGTGTTTAAATAAAGGTTTTTGTATTGTATTGTATTGTATCAACTGTTGCTGATGATACCGACTGTTTTCCAATGTTGGTTCTTGTGCGTGATTTATAGAAATGTTTTTTGGTGGCATATCGCGTATGGACTTCACTAGCATACTTAAAATAGTTTTGAAATATATTAGGTAACTCATTTCTATGCCATTTATGAACAAATTTGAGGGCTTGTAAAGTGTATATAGAATTAACGGAGAGAATTCATAACAGATTCATAAGGGGTAGAGCACTTTATGTGTTCTGCCCATGGTTAACAGCAAAAAACATTTCGTTTGGACTTTTTTAATTTGTGTTTTATCGGCACTTCCCCATGCGAGGATGGCATATGAAATGTAGGGGTAGATAAGGCTATAGTATACTTGTTTTAGTTGGGCTAGAGACGTAATACCTTAATTTATAAAAAATACGAATATTTCGGGCAATTCTGGAGCAGGTATAAGCTATATGGTATTTCTATGTGAGCTTGTCATCAATTAACACTCCCAAATATTTAATATGGTCCTCTTTTTCTACAGACTTACTTGTTCCATCTTTATTTGTTAATTTGATATCCTTTTTTCCTGGGAGATTTAATTATCATAAAATTCGTTTTCTTAATGTTTATAGATAATTTATTTATATCACACCATTCTTTTATTTTGGCAAGCTCTTCATTAACAAGTTTTCAAGATCGCTGATGGAGGGAGACGAGGCAAATACTTTAGTGTCGGTAGCAAATATTCAAAGGATAATTTATCCGAGCAATTTGAAATGTCATTAATATAGATTAGGAATAAAAGCGGACCACATACCAGTGTTTGTTTTGGTGATTCCAAATTATTTAAAGATACATATTGTTGCCTATTTGAGAGGTAGCAAAAATATCCCATTGTAAATTTATCCGATCAATTTGAAATGTCATTAATATAGATTAGGAATAAAAGCGGACCACATACCAGTGTTTGTTTTGGTGATTCCAAATTATTTAAAGATACATATTGTTGCCTATTTGAGAGGTAGCTAATATACCATTGTAAATGGGTTCAGGATTTTTGAGTTTACCGTATCAAATGCCTTTAAGAAGTCTAGAAATATTCCACACGTAAAAACATTATTATCAATTGCTGTTTTTTTTAATTATCAGTTTATTTCCACTGTAGCCTTTTCCGTTGAACTACCCTTCCGAAAGCCAAATTGGAATTTACTTAGAAGTTCATGCTTTTCCAAGTAATTTATAATTTGTGATTAGACTATAGCTTCTCAAAGATTTGTGCAAAGGAGGAGAGCGTAGAAATGGGACGAAAGTTAGATGGATCCATTATTTTCCCACCTTTGTCTACTGGGGTTACTCGGGATATTGTAAGGATTCTGGCATAATACCTTGTTCGAGAGAGAAATTAAAGACTGCTGCCAGGGCTTCGCTGATGTGGTCCACATCCAATTTGATTTAACAAATAAAAGATGGTTCTCCTTGTTATATAACAAAATAATACACGCTTGAGGTCTTGAAAAACTGCGGATGTACGAGCGGAACGCGAGTGCATTTAGCAGCGTTTCAAGACCTCGAAAGTGCAATATTTTGTTATATAACAGGGTGAACCATCTGTTATTTGTTTTATGATATAAACTTCAATGTAGACGAAGGAAATTAAGCTATCTGCTTAAGAACGCGCGTAAAAATCTAAAAGCAAACTGACGACAGCGAAAACCCCATTTTAATGTACTTGACTTGTTTACAACATTTTTCGTCGCAGATTCATTCAATTGTGACAGCTTGACATTGACAATGTTTCAAAATATTGAAACTACGATTTGCACTGGGTTCCAAATGTCGTTTATAAAGCAAATCGTATGTTCGGAACCTTATGAATCGTGCCTGTTTCGTAGTTATTGTTTTTGGCTGTTCCTATTGGTTGGACGAGAATTTGTTCATAAATATGGAATGAACGTTTTACTTTTTACTACTTTTATTACAGAATATTCATAATTATCACCCGGTGTTTTCGTAGTCTAAAGCACAGACCAATGCGATGGAGGCCCAATGCCGCAGAACAATGGATTTTATCGTACTTTTTGCAAGGATCATTACTAAAGCAGTTTTGCCCTATTATGGTGTAATTAGAGAAAAGTACTCACTTTCATCAGCATCTTCCAATTTTTTCTCATCTTGAGTCCCTTCCTCATCAGTTGAAGAATCCTGGTTCTCAGAAGTCAGATCTAAAGTTGAAATATATACGTGTCCATTTGTATTGACAAAGAAATTAAACATAAAGCAAAAAGCTCCCAGGTAACAGCTTTGTCATTTTCAACCCTCCTCCTCCCCATGGTCCGTGCCACTTTCTTACTTGTGCTAAGGGTGCTAAGTCGCTTTTAAGTCCCCACCTTTGCTGGGCAAATTATTTTTTTCTAAAAATAAGATTTGTAATGATATAAATATTAATGAGTTATTAAAGCGGCTATGTGCTCAAAATTTACACATAGCCAGATTAATCCAACTCAGCAGTTTTGTGTTTCTGTCCCGCAAACCGAGTTCAACATTGACAGCAGGTCCATCATATATAATCACAATTCAGGGAAGGACATAAAAATATCTTTTAGCAGAATTTTAAAATTAGTTTTGTCCTATTATGGTGTAATTAAAAAAATCCTTACTTTCATCAGCATCTTCCAAGTTCTTTTCATCTTGAGTCCCTTCCTCATCAGTTGGAGAATCCTGGTCCTCAGAAGTCAGATCTAAAGTTGAAATATATATTTTTTATCGACAAAGAAATTAAACATCAAGCAAAAGGCTCCAAACTAATGAATATAAAAAGAATGAAGGAAAATGTAATACAAAACTCTAAAAGTTTAACCAATTTGTACAAATATTCAAAAGTATCCTACTTACTCTGATCAACATCCTTCTTGTTTTCCCGCTCATCTTGCGACATGTCCTCGCTAGATGAAGGTTCGTTGTCTGCTGTTGTCAAATCCAAAAATCAAAACGTTATTTCTAATTTGATGAAGTTCTGACGAATAATTAGTTCTAACTGGCCATGGCCAAAATGAGGAAAGGACTGGGTGGCTTTGAAAATTGTTCATTTTCCTGCATTTTCCATGAGGGACGGGATTTCGTTCACATGAAGTAGTTCATGTAAGAACTGTTCTTCGTGTTTGCGGTACATTTGAGTCAACTGCCAACGATCTAGGGGATTATTTGAGCGGAGCTCGCAAGATATGGAAGTGTGATCGCCATTGAAGTTTCCTTCCTTGTGTTATTATATAGCCTATCACACTTCTCCCACTAAAATTCAATATTTACTCGAATTCTTGCAATTAAACCACTTAGATCAATCAATCAATCTTTATTTCATATCTATTGGTACATTTACTGTTCCTTGTTTAAAAAAAATATTGTAGCAAAATAAGAAAAAGTCAATGATAAAGGTAAAATATACATTTTAAAGGTGTCTAGGGGCTAAATAAACAAAGGTTTTCTAGTTAGCCCCTAGTCATGTAAAGATACATTATTAATTTAGTGACACAAATAAAATAAAATAAAATACGAACAAGAAAATACAAACACATACAATAACAAACATTTGCAGTTAAAGGTTTGATTTAAATTGCTTTTGAAGTAGACATTTGTTTTACTTTTTTAGGAAATGTGAAATTGGTGAGATTTTGTAAATGATAGGGAAGTTCTTGCCAGAGATCAACTGTTGCTGATGATACAAACTGTTTTCCAATGTTGGTTCTTGTGCGTGATTTATAGAAATGTTTTTTGGTGGCATATCGCGTACTATAAGAATGGACTTCACTAGCATACTTAAAATAGTTTTGAAATATATTAGGTAACTCATTTCTATGCCATTTATGAACAAATTTGAGGGCTTGTAAAGTGTATATAGAATTAACGGAGAGAATACATAACACATTCATAAGGGGTAGAGCACTTTATGTGTTCTGCCCATGGTTAACAGCAAAAAAACATTTCGTTTGGACTTTTTTAATTTGTGTTTTATCGGCACTTCCCCATGCGAGGATGGCATATGAAATGTAGGGGTAGATAAGGCTATAGTATACTTGTTTTAGTTGGGCTAGAGACGTAATACCTTAATTTATAAAAAAATACGAATATTTCGGGCAATTCTGGAGCAGGTATAAGCTATATGGTATTTCCATGTGAGCTTGTCATCAATTAACACTCCCAGATATTTAAGATGGTCCTCTTTTTCTAGAGACTTACTTGTTCCATCTTTATTTGTTAATTTGATATCCTTTTGACCTGGGAGATTTAATTATCATAAAAGTCGTTTTCTTAATGTTTATAGATAATTTATTTATATCACACCAATCTTTTATTTTGGCAAGCTCTTCATTATCAAGTTTTCAAGATGGAGGGAGACGAGGCAAATACGTTAGTTTCGGTAGCAAATATTAAAAGGATAATTTATCCGAGCAATTTGAAATGTCATTAATGTAGATTAGGAATAAAAGCGGACCACATACCATTGTTTGTTTTGGTGATTCCAAATTATTGAAAGATACATATTGTTGCCTGTTTGAGAGGTAGCTAATATACCATTGTAAAGGATTCCTCTAATTTCTTCAGCAGGAATTTGGAGTTTACCGTATCAAATGCCTTTGAGAAGTCTAGAAATATTCCACACCTAAAAAGATTATTATCAATTCATTTTTTTTAAATTATCAGTTATTTCCACTATAGCCTGTTCCCTTCATCTACCCTTCCGAAAGCCAAATTGGAATTTGCTTAGAATTTCATGCTTTTCCAAGTAATTGATAATTTGTGAGTAGACTATAGCTTCTCAAAGATTTGTGCAAAGGAGGAGAGCGTATAGAAATGGGGCGAAAGTTAGATGGATCCGTTATTTCCCAACCTTTGTCTACTGGGGATACTCGGGATATTTTAAGGGTATCTGGCATAATACCTTGGCCGAGAGAGAAATTAAAGACTGCTGTCAGGGTTTTCGCTGATGTGGTCCACAGCCATTTTGATGAACTTCTGTTTAGTACCAATAGTGGATTTAATGGTTTTTAGACCCTGAACTGCATCCCACACTTCATGAACATGTATGGAACGGAACATAAAAGTATTTCTAAATGACCTTTTAATATATATCGTAAGTTGGTATTTGTGCAGCTAGGCTGGGACCAATATTGTTTGCAAATGTCTTGTTATAATAGAACAATTTATTTATAGAAATGCAAGACTTCTTTTTCCTGTTGATTAACATGCCTATCAAGACACACGTTGCTTTTCAATGTAGGTTAAATTGAGATGTGATTTTTTTCGCTGATTCTTTAAGTTTGTTATTATATATCTTGTATTGTTTTACCTTTTCTAGATATTTACTGAGGAAGTGAGATTTAAACATTTTAAAGTTTTTTTTTTATTGAAATTAACAAGCACTTTGATATCCCGATGGCTTTTTCAACAACCGTTGTTGTGCATTAGAGGTTTTCTTTATGGGGGCATGTTTATCAGTAATTTAAAGTATTAACAATGTTATTCATACTCTGAATAACATCTGAGATAACAAGATTACTAAAATTTATGATATTAAGATCATCAATAAATAGTTCATTGCTGAATCTGGAAATATCTCTATAATATCTGGTCTCCTTTACTGTCGGAACTTTATTTGCTATAGTACAAAAAACAGGCAAGTGATCGGATATATCGGCAAGGCAAATTTCAGATTTCATGACTTTTGCGGAAGGTTTGTATAGATATGGGCAATGAGTGTGGCAGTGTGGTTAGTGATTCTGGTTGCTTTAGTAATCAATGGCAGATAACCTAGGTTTAGTAGCATATCAAGGTAATCTGATGTTTGGTTGTCCGAGTTATATTTAAAGAAATCAATATTTATATCACCGGTTATGTCAGCTTCACACCCTTCATTGTTTATCATTTCTAATTTACATTTAAGAGCTTCCTGGAAGCGCTCACGATTTTGCGATGGGTGCCTAAAAATACAACCAATAACGATGTTCTTTTGTTTTGTTCTTGGAATTTCGATCCAACAATTTTCAAGACCCTCAGAAAGACCAAGGTCTAAGTAATTTCTTCTTCTGAAATTAGTGCATTCCAATACAGAGAACCCTACACCTCCCGCTAAGGTTTTAGAGTTCATTCCTAAGAAATTATAACCTAGAATTGAGATATTGTGTTGACTATTTTCAGTAAGCTTTGTTTCAGTAATAGCTATGATATTCGGTAACTCTTTTACTGTTAGCAAGACATCACTTAATAAAGTCAAATGTTTCGGTAAACTGCGGATATTGCAATGTAATATTGAGAATCCTTTATGCTTAATATTGGAAAACCTAGAGCCAGATTGCTTTACAGTATGATATTTAGATTCTGTGAAGTCATGAACAAAATTTTCATTACAATCATTTGCCTTTTCTGGACTTTCGATAATATTTTTGAACATATCTCTACAATCGAGTATTAGATTAGCTGAATTGTGAACCCAGGCTCCTATTTCTTTCATAAGTTCTTCACTAGTAAGATTGTAAAATGGAACCTCATTTAACGTCATGATAACAGCATTGTTCAAGTTTTACATGCAAATGAAATCCAATTAATAGAGTGGGAGAATGTCTTAAAATACTCCGTAGCTTTTGGAATTCTGTTAGCATTATGTGCAGTAATGTAATTAGAAATTGAATACCTGGAGGCCATTTCGGGTCCGCTTTTATCCATTTGACTGGGAGCTCATCTTGGAACTTTGCGAGGTCGCTTTCGTTATCGAATGCATGGTGTTGTGTCTCATTCTTCTTTATGTAAATTCTTCCATTGTATGACCAAATAAACTTCCACTTTAGCTTCTTTCTAAGCTTGTTGATATTGCCATAGAGCTTTTTCCTTCGTGGAGTTAGTGATTCCGAGATATAGATATTGTCCGCGGCAACGAAGTTTCTGATGTCAGGATCCTCCAAAAGATTTTTGCCTGCGAGACAGTGCTTTCCTTTTCGCGTAGAACTCGTTGCGAACATTCTGACGTGTGAATTTCGCAATAATTTTAGGTAGAGCATCTTTGTTGAACGAGGGTTAAGGGATGGGCAATAAAGATATCGCTTTCATTCATATTGATGTTCAATGCCTTGCCAACGCTAGCCACGATATCTTCGCTACTGTAATCGGGATTTGGTTTCACCCTTGAGATTTTCAGGCAGTCACGTCGCAATTAAGTACTGCGCCAGTTCATCGGCTTCGTCTTTTGCTTCAAGAACCAAATTCCTGTTGGTGTTGATATCCGCTTGGATAGTTTTTGTTGATTTAGTTAGCCCAGTAATGTTCTCGTCAGCGGTTTTGGTCTGTTCAAGAATCTGGTCATACGTTTTAGAGCGAAACTCAAACGAAGTTGACAATTGCTTGAAGTTTCCCTCCAACGCATATCAAGCTTGGCGTGAATGGGCGCCATTTCGTTCTTCAAAAGTTTTTTTTATAGTGTGCAGGTCTGCCATATAACTTAGAAACACAAGTAAGGCCACAACGTAATAAATTCTAGCCAAATGGTCACAGATAAAACTAGTCAGAACAGGAGCTCAAGACCGAGCTCCTCGCTTTACGACGTCCGACTTCGAAACCCTTTATTTAACACTAACTCGTGCGAATTAATCACAATGTTTCCATTTTGAATGACATGTACTAATCATTTGAGTGGGCTCCCTGTGAAACTACTACGCATGATGCATGGGTCATATCATTAAACTCCAGTCCTTTCCTCGATCATTTCGATAATAACAATTCAATTATAAAGCTACTCACTAGGAACATCATCCTCTCTGTTGTTCTCATCTTCTGACTCGTCCTCTTCAGTGGAAGGATCGTGGTCCTTGGGTGCCAACTCTAAAAAAATAATGAATAATTCAAAGACAACAAATGTGAACGAACAATCAATCTACTGAAAAAGTTGGAAGAAACTAAAACAAAACCAAGGTTCTCAATGTTCAAGTCGAAATCGGTTTACGTTAGACTTGAGTAAAAGGGTTTCCAGTTGTTGGTTTACTGGTTAATCTACGCACCACTATCGTCAGGACTGTTTTCTCCAAGATCCTCAGATGTGGTAGTGGCAAAGGAAGACAGATGGATATCTTTCTTAGCCTCATCTAGAAAAATGAAAGTTCATAAGTACATTTTCCTAACAGACACGGGACTTCTTGGGAAGAAAAGACTGTAGGTAACGTAAGGAGCCCATGGCGCCTGATAATGTAAAAAATAATAAACGAAGAAAACGTCATATAGCGGTAACTTTAAGCAACATTCACCCCACTCCCTCTACATTATTCCTCCCACTAGTATAATTCCATTTCTACTCCTTTACAATAACCTAAGCTCCACCCCATGTACAATGGCAGCCCTGCCCTATTCAATAGCGTGAGCCTCTATGTCAGATAGTTAAGTGACCCAAAGGTCCTTTTTTTCGCATCCAGTACAAGTGTAATAGTCAGCATCTTTGTCAGGAGGGGGATGTCCTGATCTTGTACGGAGGAAGGATGTTGAAGTTACAGCTGTGTTCATTGCTCTGACTAGGTTCGGTTTACATTCTGAATTAACCTACTGAACTAGATCTGGCTCTAACTTGGACTTCTGAAAACTGAACTACGACTACGCGAGCTTGCCCTAAAGTAGGCAACCTGTTGCTTGCTTAAATGCAGGCGTCCAATTTGAATAACCATTGTTTAGGAATCTTTATACTGTATGACATCTCAAGGTGCACAGACCTGGTAGCAAGACAAGTGCAACATCTCTAGGACAATACCTATTTAAATTGGATGCCATTTATGCAATGGATCTATGCACTATGGTAAAACCGATTAAAACGAGTCTTGCATTGCGTCCAAACGCTTAGGTACACGCCCTTAGAGTTTTGAAAAGGAAAGCGATATATTTATCGTATGCGAATAGTAGCAACTTAGATATTGTTCGTTAAGGTAAGATTAAGACTATCTAATCCTATATAAATGTTCTGGTTGTAATCAACGGTTAAGGAAACCTAGAGCATTAAAGTTTAGGATACCTCCGTATTATCAAGTAGGTACTTGACAAGATGACGAAGTGTCACGCAAACGAATTCTGAGTGAGAGCAGTGAAATAGATGGAACCTTGTATGAGAGCAGTCAGGTAAAGGCATAGATAGCGGCGTTGGCTCACAAAACTAAGTTGAGCATGAACTAAATTAACTATATCTAATGGGTATTGCTTTATGTGAACAACTCTAATGGAGATAAACTTGAGAAATGGCAAAGAACCGTGGACGAAAATCCTGCTGGTTGCTACGTTGGATCAAAGTCAGATCTAATCAGCCAAAATGAAAATGAATACGAAGTCCAAGGACTACGGCAAAGCTGACACAACGTAGGATTTTATATTGAATATTACAATATTTCGGCTGGCAAACCAGCCTTCTTCAGGTACTAGATGTTACAAGTGAAGAGCTCTAAGGTAAGAAGATCTATAAATGTGGTAAATTTCGCAATAAGGTGAAATTAATGTGCGCTTCTCTGGCTTTACGTATCGAGTCCCTTGAGGAGTATATTATTTCTAGAGGGATAAGTTGCATGTCGGTGTAAGAGTGGATAGGTCTAGAAAGAAAATGTTCAGATACAGTAGTAGGTTTAGATTTAATGTTAGGTTTGTCTACTGTCCGTTTGTGTTCATTAAATCTGTCTTTGATGCGTCGCTTAGTTTCACCTATGTATTGCAAATGGCAACGATTACATTGTATCATGTACAGTATATGAGGCTTTTAGTATTACAGGTTATGTGTGAATTAATAAAGCGAAACTCGCCAGTGGAATGAAATGTGTATTGATTGAGGTCGTTAGTAATGTAGGGACAAGTTGCACAATCTTGTCCGCAGCGAAAGGAGCCTGGCGGAGCTTTAGATTGATTAGATGTGTTACGTGGTAGTTGTGATTTGACCAAAAGGTCACGAAGGTTAGAGCTACGTCGATAGGTAACTAGAGGCAATTGCTTAAAGTGTTTATGAAACTAAATTTTGCATCTTTATTTTATTGCCGCAAATGGGCTGTAAAATTGTCAACTGATCAAAACTGTTGCAGGAAACACAAAGTGCCTTCTTTTTACAATGTATGGTCAGCACAGGAGAAGTTAATCTGCACATTGTGATAGTGTTGAAAATGCCTGATGGAAAAATATTCATAGAGATCAGAAAGCGTTTGTAGTGAAATTTTAATAGCGGCATCTGAGACTGAGTTACGTGAGTTAAGGTTCCCGACTATTTTCTACAACAACTGCAACGTTGACACTGGCTATTTATTCTCTGGTCTGAAGAAGGATATTTTCATTATCCCAAGGAACAGTGTTTAACTGCTGCTCTGATGGTAGTGAGTTGCGTAGCTTTTGAGGCTCAGTTCGACTATACGTTCGAAATTTTCTCTGAATTTCTAACGAGACCTGAAACAACCATGGGGGCTGATCAAAGCCAAGTCCCGTCTAATTAATCCACAGATCCAATTGGAATTTAGCGTGTTGGTTTTTGCGGAGGGAGGCTAGGAAAACCGGAGAACCCGGAGAAAAACCCTCGGAGCAAGGGCGAGAGAGAGAGAGACCAACAAACTCAACTCACATATGGCGCCTCGTCTGGGTTCTTTGCAAGTTTTCAGTATCGTCCGTTTTTCATTCACGAACATTCAGGATCCTCTTAAACGAATTTCTACAGGAAACCAGAGGAACCCTATATCGTATTATTTGCCATTCACTGTTCTGGCTTCAGCATAAAAGTACAGGAGTATTAAAGTTATCGTCGAGTTCTTGGTGAGTCATTTCTTGTACTTTTTGTAGTTGTGTTGTACTTGTACAAACTGTGAATGAGTAAATGTGGACATTGACTATTGCTTTTCTCAACTTCAATGTCCAATGTATTTTGGCGTAGGATAAAGTTAAATACGGGAAGAAAACCAAGGCCGCTTATTTTTAGCTTTCTCTGAAACTTTCTCGCCGAGTCTGCCATGTTTGTAGTATATAATTATAAACAGCGAGTCCTCACAGTGACGTCACGCAGCTCATTTGGCCGCGCGGCAAACGGGACAGTTTTTAGCATAAAGTACCCAATTTGAATGGTGAAAAAGAGACCTTTCCGAAGGCGGAACTGAAAAATAAATATACTCTTGATAACCAGAAAGCAATGAACTTTATTATTCTGCAATAAAATAAAGATGCAGAATTTGGTTTCATAAACACTTTAAAGACGTCTTTGCAGCGGTTGGAAGAAAATAGTATATTAGTGTGCTTGCGTACGATATTAGAGAGAGCGTTAGTTTCAAATTTATCGAGGAATAAGTTAGCGAAAGAAGGAGCATTCTGGTACCCATGGCTGTGCCATGTACCTGCAGATAATGTTTACCAGTAAAATAAACATTATTCATAGTAAGGATCATACGTATTAAGTCACAAAGTGCTTCGGTGGGAATTGTAGGATTAGTACGAGTGCAAAAAAATGATTACAAGCATTAATACCTTCGTTATGTGGGATGTTAGTGTATAAAGATGAAACGTCAAGAGTAACAAGCATAGCGATATCAGGTAGTTTACCAAGTTTGAGAAGTTTGTTAAGGAAATCAGTGGTGTCTTTAATGTGTGAAGGCAGGTTAAAAACTAAGGATTTAATGTGATAGTCAACGAATTGGGAGATGCGTTCTGTAGGGTGGCTGTTAGATGAAACTATGGGACGTCCCGGGTTACCAGCTTTATGTATTTTAGGTAGAATGTAGAAGCGTCCTGGTTTAACGTTAGTTTGTATGAGGTACTGTTTAGTTTTATCGTCGATGTAGCAGGCGTTCAACATACGTTGCACGTAAGTCGTTACACGTTTCTGTATTTCAGGTTAGTCATGTCTTCGTCTTGTTGTTTGTAGAATTTAGTGTCACTAAGTTGTCGATTACATTCGTTAATATATCAGGTTTTGTCCATAACTACAGTGCCGGAGCCTTTGTCAGCAGATTTGATTATTATGTCTTGTTGTTGATTAAGTCGGTGTATGGCTTGTCGTTCGTTGTGAGATAAATTATCAGAAATGTGGTTAGGTTTAGAAGTGGTAATGTCATGTTTAATAGCATATATGAAGGTGTTTAAAGCAGAATCTCTATCGGTAGGAGGGGTCCAAGTGCTTTTGTTATGGAAAGGATTATGCTGAGTAGGATTAGCGCCAGTATTAGGATCGTAATAACTATTATTATAAATATAGCGGGCATTGTGGTTCATTTTGCGGTCTAAAATGGCAAATTTTGCGGGCCAAAATATATGAAAATGGAAAGGACATGGAAATGAAATGGAAATGAAAATGGGCATGGGCATGGAAATGGAAATGGAAATGGAAATGGAAATGGAAATGGAAATGGAAATGGAAATGGAAATGGAAATGAAATGGAATGGAATGGAATGGAGTACGCTATTATTATATGATTGAAAGCCCGAGGACACGATAATGATTTGAATTGATTATAATGGTTTTCTTGTTTAAAACCACACTAAAACGTTTATCGAAATATTGCCTAAAACTCAGTCGAATTACCCAAACATGTTATCCTAACATCTTTATCAAAAACTTGAAGTGTAGGGTCGACGCCTATTTTGAAGAGAGTGAGCAAATGGCAAATATGTTCATTGGCACTGGGGAACTTATTATCCTTTCGCTTTAAACATATGATGTGATATGTGATAAGGGAAGACATAAAAAAATTGATAATCACGAGACAATGCGATGCTGTTGGTTTTGCGACCGTTATACAGGCTAGGCTAGGTGCTTTGGGCACTTCAAGAACTCTGCTTCTTTCGTAGAGAATTAAAAAGAGCAAAATTAGAAAAAAATATTACCTTTTTGCTGGCGATTCATGTCATTTTCCTTGATTTTGAAGGCTGACCGTGGCAACAGCTCATCATCCACTTTAAGGATGTTTGCATGAAGCAAGGGAATCAGCGCAAGGACAACCAGCAGTATCCTTAACATCGTAGCTAGGTTCAGCAACAGCAACTTCAGTTACGTGACTGCCCAAACATCTCTTTAGACGTCGACGTTGGAGCTGCTACTGAATATGTTTTACTTTCTTTACACTTTAGTACTCTTTTTATCCATGTGCATCATGGGAAACCAAGATAAAAGTTCTATGTTTAGCAAAATCAGGAACCGTGGCTCCTTTAAAATATTGAACCATCATCAAATGCAAAGATCGTTCAACGTCAATACGGTTGTGTGTTCATGCATGTCTAGCGAATTATTTCCTTTTAAAAGTTAAAAAGGTAAGTCCATAATTTGCTCTAATAAAATAGAAAACGTCTGTACACCTTCAGTGACACTGAGTAACGCAACATAACCTATTATACAATAATTCCTAGCATTGTGTAATTCATATAGCTTTCATGTCTAGATCTTTATTTTCAAATGATAAACCACAAAAACATATCTCATTCAAGAAGCAGTTGGTGTCGAGTTCGTGTTTCAAGTTAAGTTAAGCTGAAATAGTTTTGATTGATAGTTGGAGCCTTTTCATAGCCAAACAATATCATTTGTTTTTCTAAATTTAAAGTTCCAAGAATAGTGAGTATTTTATATTGCAAAATACTTTGGTTTAGAACCCGGGGGGAGGGATTGGGGGGGGGGGGGGGGAGGGGGGGGGGGGGGCGGTACTCCCACAAATTTAGGATAGGGGTTTGCCGCGGATATCGAAACCCTGACCCTATTTAAGATGAAAGATCGTAAAATGGGTACCCTTTCCAAGGCTTGAAACCAAAATATAAGACCCTATTTATGGGACAAGTGAATATTTATTGAACAGACCGTTTTTATTTCTCTCAGTCTGTGTAATGCTTTACGTTTATTGAAGATTGTTGCGCTTAGCAGGCTTTGCACGATATTGAATATCAAGAGATAGGAGAACAAAAAAAGCCGTACCCTGTTTAATATTTTATTTAAAGGATGATAATACAGAATATGAGACCATATTTAAGGGTCTGGCACCTCGAAAACCATACCCTATCCCGCGGCACATACCTCCCATACCCTATCCGGCGGCACATACCACCCCCCCCCCCCCCGAACTTTCCAGAGAGGTAGTTAAGAACTTTCCAGAGAGGTAGTTAAGAATGTATGCCAAGATTGATGTTGATATCACTAACTAACTAATTCTATCAATCATTTATGTTCATTTAATATATAAGGCAGTTACAGACTACTTAAGTTTGAGAGTCATAAAAATGCTATTTCTAAACTCACAAACTGCGCACAACATTCCAATGCTTAGTGCCCTTGGAATTCTAGTCCGTCAATCTGTCCTTGAACTCTCTAATCACATGCGTAATCGAACTATAATTTTAGATCTTCCTGTCGGCTTGTATGTGTATCCTTTTCCCCCCTCTGATTTGAATTTGCGATGAAAATAGTTATTCACTATACCTACATGTTGTCTGTTCGTTTGTTCATGTTTTCTTGTCTGACATTAATTTCATATATAATTTACTACATTTTTTTGGTGCCATGCAGATCAGATTAGTTTTATTTAAGCTACTTCTGGCAATCTATTTTAGTCAATTCTAATTCATTGTAAAATAATGTATACTTTTAGAAATTGTGAATAAATCGTTGTTGTTGTTGAATTAAAACTCATACATTACTTTAAAGAAGTTTGATTAAAATACGGTTTCGATGCACAAATTAAATACTTTAAAATGTCCTGTTTACTTATTTACGATTCCCAAAAATATCTTTCTTGAGAAAGATGATGGCAAAGACACACTTAAGCGTTAAAATATTAGAGAACGTAGAATGATTAATTAAAACTCATACGTTACCTTTAGAACTTTGATGAAAAGACGATTTCGAAGGTGCCTCAGTTCAATGATTTTACAAACCAGAAATTTATAACATCTTGGCATATTAGAAACTTAATTGCAATGCCAGAGGCCTAAATAACCTCACCAATCCGAAGTAAAATAAAGTTATCTATCTATCTGTCTATCTATTTATCTATCTATATATCTAACTATATTTGTTGTTTCTAGAAATATATGGCATTACTGGGACAACAAGAACCTTATTAGAGTAACACTTTGGCTTTCAGAGCGAATCAGGAATGATGTGTTCATGTAGTGTTTCGTAGACTAATTACGCGAAATTCCATGCAATTTTTTTGGAACAAAAAATCCACCTGATCACTCTGAATAAAGAACTAATTAATGAGAACATGGAACTCCTAAACTGGGAAGTATTCAACAAACGTTTAATCACGGAAGAGCACAAATTGTCTGGAAATAGATTGGTCAGTGAACTTAATTGATGGTTCGTCGCCCTCGTTGTGTCAAGTTCTATCGAACTAACTTTTTATTTCTCTTGGTCAGTTTAAGTGATTTGAAAACCGTATTCTGCGATTCTTCGATTATTCTGCCAAGATAGATGACACAGCCAGAGAACTGGTTTATCGTAGGAACGATATAAACATATTTTTTTTAAACATGGTATCAAGAAACATCCACGTGCTGATATATCACTTCAATGAGCAATGAATTGCGCTCTTGAGCCCATGGGAAAGGCTTTTTTGGATGGAAAATAATCTTCAAAAATGCTGTTTTAGAAATATCGACAATCGATTGGAGGTGGAAAATTGCGTTCGTAAGCCTGTTTTGCTAATAAATAAATGAAGTCAGATAATGTTTGCCCTCCAGTACAACCACGTGATTTTGTTCTGCAAAAGGCCATTAGCATACAGCACTTATATGAAGCATATACTACGTAATTTCGAAATGAGTTTTAATTAATAAAGACTCTTTCCAATTAATCAATATTTCTTTACAAAGTTAACGATGAAGATAAATGGCGATCAACGCCTGTTTAACGCTCCAAGGATCATGACAGATCCTTCTTCTACTTGTGGACGCAACAGGAAATTGTCATGCAGAGAACATGCTCCATCGTCAACTACGATATGTGCTTGAATCGTGCCTTTCCTATTCCGGTCCATCCAATCAGTCCAATGGATAATTAGTTTCTGCAATATTAAACGAGTGTACCTTTGCGTCGTCGGAAAAATTGAACTACCCTGTTATTGTTCATATTTCCATAGAATTTGGGAGGACGTAAAAAGGCTAATGAACACAAACCCGAAGAGCAAGTGTTTCCATTGCTATTTTGAGTTCTTCCAAATGAGTGTTTTCTTTATAAATCTATGGGAACAGGGAAAATAATGTTTTCTATTTCCTATTTTCTATAAACAAAATAAAAAAACACAGAAAAACGCTCGTTTTATTTGATCGATCATCATGATGTAAATTCTCCCAACTAGCTCGAGCGCGTTTTAGCAGCCATCGTCTATTGGCAAATTCGCCGGCATCTGATTGGCTAGCCATGCACCGTCTATTATACAAATAGACTGTGTCCGTCGAGGAACTATCGGCTGATAGTTGGCCGCGGAAATGTGATGTTCTTAAAATAAATATAAGCCCGAGAACGAAGTTCGTTATTGTTCATCACAAAATCGTCTTCCACTCTCAGCGGGCACTATTTAACAATTAGACCCACAGCCCGAATGAGCTACGAGTCAATAGCCCATGAAGCGCAGCTGAGGGCGAGAGGTCTAATTGTTTTAGTATAAACTAACTAGTCGGACAGTAGAAAATAATAGAAAGAAACGAATTGAAGTTGAAGAAATGTTATTATTTCGTGAAAATGCGTGCGGTTTTTCTCTACCATGGGCTATCACAAATAGACCTATAGTGGGTAGCCAATCAGAATACAGGATTTGTAATAGTCCACTAGTTGGTTTATACTAATATCACAATAGTATCTGTCTGTCGAGGGACTATCGGCTGATAGTTGCTCGCGGAAATTTGATGATCTTAAAAAAATATAAGCCCGAGAACGAAGAACATCAAATTTCCAAGGGAAACTATCAGCCGATAGTCCCAAGACAAAAACACTCTATTGTCTTTATTGTTCAACATAACATTTTTAGTGAAGTAGTTCTCTATAAACTACATCGTTCTAAAAAAGGACAAAGATTCGCGCGAATAAATAGATTATGTTTTGATTGAAATGAAAAGTTATGTTTTAACTGTCATAAACTAGCAAGCGGGCAGGACTTTGAAAAAGAGGGAACTTGTGGGGAATAGCTTTTGAGAATGGTATATAAAGGAAAGAAAAAGCCTGGCTGGAGAAAAAACGGAAGCCATTACAGTGCAGCTCTTCAAGATTTTATTTCATTGGCTGGAAAATATGTTGCTTGTTTGTGATTCGCTGCTAGCTTTTAGTGAATGTAACGTCAAATCTAGGCAGTTTTCAATCGAGGAATATTAAGAACATCGCAGCAGAAATTAAAGCTATAAATTTCGGTTTGCGAGATGACAAAAACTGGAGTTAACAGCTAAGTCGACCACAAATCAATCGTTGCTCGCATAAAAATTAAATGTGCAGTGGTAAAACTGTCCTGATTGCTATCGCGTTGTGGTTGGACGACTGGCTGTGTACACCTGCACTGCCTCTTCCCTTTTTAAATTGGAGCTCAGAGGATTTGCCGAGATTGGTACCTGAGGATCTGCATTTTCTCTGTGGACTAGCTCTAAGGGCATTTGAGTCTTGTGCATCTACGAAACTGCTTACAATGGTGGAGGAATAAGCCTAACAGTAGCACGGATACAAATTAGGAGTGTAGGGGACCGAGGGGTTAGCCTTCTCGCTCATAATTGTGAGTAGATTGGCATGGATATTTTTTTTCATTGGCGAATTACAGTCGCACGCTCTCTTTATTTAAAGGCAATGTACCCAAAGCCGCTTAATTGTTGTTTTGCCAAAAACTATGTCATTGGCGACCTTCTCTGTTCCTCTTTTACCAAAATATAGCATGATGTAAAACCATACAGTTTGAATAAGGATTTCTGGGGTTTTGTTTCCGAGCTGTCCCGTTGCATAGAGCTTTTCTAAATCGTCTTTTTGAAATAGCTTGCTTTAATATGTTTCGTCGAGGAAATGACTTCATTTTTTGCCAGGTTTTTCAAGTCTCAGTCCAGAGCATCGTTGACGGGAACGAATAATTGGTCTCTTATCAAAGAAAATGGCTTGTGGTATGGCGCTTTAGTTAGAAAGCGTTCAAGGCCAGAACGGATAGCTCTCATTGAAGTGCGTGAATAATGTTCTCCATTCACTGTTCGCGCTTCCACGTAAAATTTTCGCAGAACCGTCGAAGGGATTCAGGTGTAAAATCTTGGATTTTTTCTTTTATTCCTCTTTCATTGCACCGAGCTAAAAATATAAAATAGTACAAGCTTCTGTATCCTTGTTTCGGTGACTTCTGGAAAGCGTGACGCCATATTCTTGAGCGGTAGAAACGTTGGCGTATTAAATATACGAATTTCTCTAAGGAAAATCAAGTTGATAGTACCCACGGGCCGACTATTATACAAATAGACTGTGTCCGTCGAGGAACTATGGACTGATAATTGCCCGCGGAAATTTGATGTTCTTAAAACAAATATAAGTCCGAGAACGAAGTTCGAGGGCTTATATGCTAGTTTTAAGAACATCAAATTTCCAAGGGAAACTATCAGCCGATAGTTCCGAGACAGACACAGTCTATTTGCGTTATTGTTCAACACAAAATTGCCTTTCGTGCTCAGCGGCAAGAGTGAGCGCGCGCCACAATTTTGTGGTGAACTATAACGCCTGATAGTGCCAAGTGGCAAACCAATGAGAGAGCGAGAAAATGTTGTGTTGAACTATAACGCCTGATAGTTTGCATCCGCGGACGACAACAACCACGTCACGTGATCGCTTTTGGCCAATGACCGCGCGCCAAAATTTTGTGGTGAACTATAATGATGGATAGTCGACCGTGCAGACAACCAGTTATAAAAATGCATGTTTGCGAGTTTTTCCAGTTTTCTCGATCGCTAAAACAATTAGACTTCTCACTCTTGGTTTTATCGACTTTGAGATACGCTCCTAATTGTCTAATTGTCTAATTGTTAAAGAGTGCATGAAAATACACCCGACAGTCACTAGAAAGCTCCCATGCAGCTTTATAACTAATCACCGCCGTTTTATACGAAATCCATTCACCAGTTATTGTGATTTACAGAAGCCCTAATACAAAACTGTTGAATAAAACTTTCATTTTACCGGTTGCGAATCAAGCAAAACAGTTTCTGCGAGTAGAACAAGTACTGCTTGAGATAAATACGGCACTGTATCTGCTTATGTTGCTTGTGTTTATACTTGTGTTTATACTTACGTCGCTAGTTAAGACCAGGCAATAATATGGTGCCTTATAGATTTGCTCCAAGTCGAACTCATTGAGTCACTGGGTAAGCGATTACTGGGTCAAAAATCGAGCGCGAGAATAGAAGCGAGAGGTGATGGGGGCTAAGAAGGACTTTGAGAAAGTCTGGCTGCCTTATGTGATTGTTCCGTTTAGTAGTAAACGTAAACATGAACATATCAATTGTTTCGTCTGAACGAGACTGTGTACATCCTATTTTTCAGTCGCAATCTAGATGTGGAATATTTCCCAAGAAAACATTTTCCACGTCCCGTTCTCTCGGATGAATGTCGTAGCGCCGTCGTGGTTGCTTAAGCCTGTCCATGCGTATACGTTTTCGCATGAAAAACCAATGCTTTTTATGCGTTGTTTTCTTCGCTGCCATGAAAGGAAATCGATTTTCATCGAAAATGCATCTTTACGTTTTCCAAAGTGGAGATTTTAGTTGAATGCGTAGGTCTATCGTCTTGCTGTGGACGTCGAAAACAAATGTTGTCGAAAAACTAGAGTGATTGTAATCAAAATAACCGGCTCTGAGTTTAGCGTTTTCTCTCGTTTGTAGCGTTTTTGTGTGGATGGGTGAAAAGATTCGTAAACAATCGCGCAATTCATTGGTCATTGAAGTGATATATCAGCACGTGGATGTTTCCTGAAAAGGGCCTATTACGATGCCATGCTAAAAAGAAAACGGAGATTTTTGGAAAGGTATTTAGTTAGGTTTATGCACATCTTAATACTGCCTATCTTGTTTCTAAACATCTTATTAGGTCATGCGCTATTACAATTCAACCAAGTATAATTGCAAGCCATAAAAAGAATGCACACCTTGACGTCTTTGTAGCTTCACTTGAATTGTACTTGCATCGATCAACTGACGATTTGGCATTTCAGTCCAAAAAAGCTTCGTAGCGTAATGGATACCCGATTGCAAAAAGTCGCTCTTGTGATATTAGTGTGATATGTGCATGCTTTGTGTGCTTCGCGCTGAATGACCTCAGATAGTTTAAAATAGAAAAACCGCAAGATTTCAGAGTCATCCAAATATTGTAGTTTCAATGGTTTATAGCCAACATCACTGAATACGTTAGAAGAAACACGAACATGGAATGACTAAGTATTTCTTGATAAAATACAGTCCGGTTCGAAATGGGGCGTGTTCGGCCTTAAAGAAACAATTATGGCAATGGATATTTTGTTCTGGCGAATGTTTCTGTTTTATTAACAAAACATTCTTTACAGATCCTTATTTCGAAGTTTGGGGAAATTATATCAAAACGTTATTCGTAAACTCTGAAGAGTATAAAGCCACGTCAAAATTGAGGTGTTCATTTCAATAATGAAAATATGAGTGTATAGAAATGGATATCTACTCTAAGACATTTTGTAAATCATCTAGAAATGTTTCAGTGTTCAAGTTGTAATAGCTTTAAAGTTATAGTCGAACAAAGTTAATACCGAGACGAAAAAGTGCTTGATTCTGCAGACTCCAAACAGTGGAACAGGCCATTCGGACATTTCAATTGTCTTTAAATATTAAAATATATGACCTATTTTTCGTTTTTTTACTTTGAGTGGACATCACAAACACTGCCGCTGCGAACTGCATCGTATACCTTAATTTACTCGGGTGTTTTCACTTTGTTTAGTATAGATGAGAACAAACACCTAAAGGCCTTTTAAAATCACTTCAATACAAGAGTATAGAAATTGTTTTGATCATCCTTAGCTATTTAGTTAACAAGTGAAACTAGATTGTTATCACTATTGAATGAGTAAAAGTTTGTAAGAAGCCATGTTGTATTTTTAGCCGCTGGTCAAAGTAGCTCGGAAAGAATGCGATCAGATATCAAATCCCACAAAAATTTCATTGTACCTAAAATAACTCTTTCTTCTCTGCGATGTAGCTATAGAACAGTGGTTATTTTGACGCAAACTATAGACATAAATCCAGCAACGACCAACGTCAATACTGAAGTCTGTCAGGCACGAGTTCCAAATTTATTTTTGTCCTGTTATATTTCTCAGAGAAAGTGAGACACTTCAACTAGTATTCATTAAGAATGCAATTTATTCTTAACATGTCGAAGTTCCTTTCCTCTTGCTATCAAAATATATCAAACCGAAAAGAGATTTGAGAATGAGCTCTTCAGCCTTCAGTCTGGAAGTGCTTTCAACTCGAGTATTGTTGTTCTCTACAGTAGGTTAAGTTCATTTGACGTACTGGACCAGTGATTATAATAATAAAAATAAATGGTTTATTTTACGTCGAAGATACAGGAAGCCGCTACCGGGTCTCCCAAGCCAGAGGCTTATGTTTAAGTATTCCGACGAACTCCAGGGAATCGAATTGGAATTTAGGTTGAAAGCGTTACCTCAAGTTTTCGAAAGAAGTGGTTCTACAATATCCCTCCTATGTTTAACTTTTAAATTTAGGTCCGGCACCTAAATATATGTCAAAGTTAAAAATGAGTCAACACAATGACAGGAAATAAGGCAACTATTCTCCTCCACTTCGGTGAATAATTGTTTACTTAATAATTCATCTCCCGGCTTGGGGACAAAATGTTGCCCGCGAAAAATTCACCTGTTAATTGGTTTTTCAACTTTTTGAATTAAATTGAGGCTGACTATTTCACTACTGGTGTGGTATATACTAATAAAAGCAATTATTCCCCATCAGTGCCCACCACAAGTCACATTGTTAATTATTGATGTGCGTCAAACGTGATAATTCAACAAACCGACATTGGTATTGGTAATCATTAGTGTGCAAGTTTAATTAACGATTAATAGTGTGAGTGACTTTGAAAATTCGAACAAAATAACACGAATCCGCAGGACGAATGTTATTTGTGGAATTTTCAAACATAACGAGCACTATTAATTGTTAATTGACTAAATAAATGATTACCGTTTAATAAGTATAGATGCAAAAATGAAAAGGAAAACTGAATTAACTAGTTTTTGCATCGAATTAACTGTGTTAACTGCATTAACTAGTTTATAACCAGTCTGTTGTTATTGGGTAAGAACCTTAAAGGTCAGAATGCTGTTTTAAATTGCAGTTTAATTAATATTAGAGTAATTATATAACTGAAAGGATGCCGAACGAAAGCCACTTCATGCACAGCCATTGTTCTAATCGATCATTCCATCCGGTCGAGGACGAGACCAAAAATCCAGCACACGGCCAGTTCAGGTTCTGGTGCAAAGGAACCAAAGCTTCGTAGGGAAGCCAGTTTAATGTAATTTCAGCCAGTGAGAATTAGGCGAGCTCAAAGGCTATAAATAATACCGTATGACATCTACGGTTCCGCATTTGACTAATAAATTAAAACTAAACTCTAAAAACTAAATTCCAAAACTAAGATTTAAATGGTAGGATCTGTGTTTGAGTCTTAACAGCCATCACAAGAACGCAGTTTTCCCACGTTTATTTTAAGTCCATAAATCGTGACGCAGGCAAGAGTTGTAGCACGCAAGAGAAGGTCTTGCAATATTGTACATCCATAAAAGAATGATCAAGAATTGCAATTCCTGAAAAAATATAAACCAGTTCGAAATGGAATGCGTTTTAAACTTGCGTACGATTGATGGAGTATTTCCAAGAGTGAATGGCTCAGTTGTGAGTGGATCGGTGCCACAGTTAATTATTGCTCTTTCTGGTACAGACTGTATGTAAAACACATGCTGGTGATCATCTCATATTTTTTCCAGCTGATTTCACCACATCTTACTAACTCCAGATCAAAGTTGTCCAACGGCAAAACAATCTCAAGAACCAACACATGCACACTAACTTCACTTGCTGTCATTCTAATTCTAACTAACTCTCCTCTCCCACAACTATGCCACACCAATGACATACAAAAGACGCATCAGTCAAGTTAACAGTTAATATGAGGTCTTAATCAAACGATCGTAAGCATATGTATTTTAAATATCTGAATTTTAAAAATCCAAATCCAAAATGTGTAATAAATATGACGGAGTTAGCACGAAATTCACACGAGGCTTCATTCTCTCTAAGTTAAATGTCTGTAACCCAGCGAGAGATGTTCACGACCGATATCCGAGTCTATTAAGAAAGAAAGTATATTCATTGATCATGTACGTAGCTCACACGTTGGTGTAATTAACCATGTGTTGTTTTAGCGCAGTAAACTGACTTGAATTGAATAAAAAGAGGATTCGCCGTGCGAGAAAAACTAAACGCCATCGTTGAAGGACAGCAGAATAGAAAGCAAAGCCTCAACAAGTCAAGGAAATTTCCTTTTCTGGAAATAAAGTATTTTTCCTGTTTTGATTCGTAGAGAAAAGGAAACACTTTCAGCTCTTTAGGATTGCATTTCTTGCGGTTTGATCCTGTTCTATAATTTTTAAAGTGTTGAATGTCTATTGTCTTCTTGTCAAGGTTAAACGTTTAAGCTACAAAGAGGTTTAAAATGATCTCTTCAGATGTCGCCTAATACTACTAATTAACTCGAGTATTGGAGTGACTTCCTCTTCCAAGTACTTTACCGATACTGCGTGAAGACGTTTATTCTGGCTTTGCTCCGTATATGGAAGGAATCTGGTTCTATTCCTAGAAGCAAGTGAATATTTATATCATTCATATGAATACTTTGAAAAATAGGATTTAATGTGAAGCAATATACTGCAAGGTAGAACTTTCCGAACATTCTATCTTAGAATAATTCGTAGGTTTAAACTTTTTCTATATATTTATTGCCAAACCGAGCGAATTAAACTCAAGAACACAACACTTCGTAGACTCTTCGTGATCGAGTATGTTTTGAAATACATGTTCTATTATTTTAGAAGCACGGCGTTGCTTAGTTTAAATTGAGTAACGGAGTAATTCGCAGTTGGTTAAGAACTGCCACAGACTGTGCCACTCAAGCTGTCGCAGAATATATCAAATATTACCAAACGTGTCCATTGTTTGTTCACGCGTAGAGTGTTACTTTGAAACGAAATACCAGTTACCACACTCACATCAACTTAACCCGTTTGGTTAAACTGAGTTTACCTCTGAATTTTTTTTTAACGAGACCTGAAACAACCATGGGGGCTGATCAAAGCCAGGTCCCGGCTAATCCACAGATCGAATTGGAATTTAGCGTGTTGGTTTTTGCGAACGGAGGAAAACCGGAGAACCCGCAGAAAAACCCTCGGAGCCAAGGGCGAGATACCAACGAACTCAACTCACATATGGCGCCGCGTCCGGGATTCGAACCTGGGCCACAGAGGTGAGAGGCGAAGCGCTTAACCATTGCGCCACCCGAGCTCCCCCTACACCACGAACATGTTGTTTAGTTACCGCCTCCCGGTTAGCTCATGCTCAGTGGTTAAGCGCCGGTCTGTCGAGCGGTAGGGTTCTTAAAATAACTGAGTAGAAGGTGCAGCCTTTACATAATACAGTACTTAAATGGTTAGACCTTCACGTCCTCTCGGATAAGGACGTCAAATCATGGGACTAGTGTCCCCAATTAGCTGCAAAGCTAAATACATTGCCACTTAATAAAGTCACTTACATACTTACCTACTTATGAAAGCTCAGTTTGAAACTAGTTTAGCGTGCGCGGTGTGAGCGAGTTTTTGATTTAAAAGCTTTTAAACATGTTTAAAGTGCTACTACGATCCAATTTTTATATAGTGATATTGTTGCGTATTTCTAAAGTAAAGTTGCTATATTTTTCCTGCCCAAACCGTTTTTTTGATATGACGAAGGGAAGTCTTATTTATTGGGATCCGAATCTTGAGATTTCATGTCCGCCATAACCCGAACCCGTTCCTGTGACAGAGCCAATTTTCCAGCGGACGTGATGTAATTTTCTCAACACAACAACTGCGGGGCTACGTTTCACACAAACTTTCGCAGGAACTTGTAAGTGAAATACATGTACATATATTTTTTTCCAAAATGGAAAGGAAAGAACGAAGTTTTAAATGGAAATATGCAATTACAAGAGGGGCGCGTTGCTGAGAAAATTACGTCACGACAGCAAACCGCTGGTCGAAAATCACGAAGTATTTGGAACACACTTCAGTAATGGCGGACGTGATGTCCACGGTAAACTCTCTGCACAATTCATAGTTTAATTTATTCCTCTGGTAATATTTTTCACTGATTTAGATATTTTCGACACTGTGTGTCATTTTGGAAGACAAAAAAGTAGAAAAGAAATTGGTTGCATTTCATCGTAGTAGCATTTTAAGCTTCGGTGTGAATGTTCAGTTTCCTTTTTTGTCATTCATTAAAAAGAGAGATGCGAGCGAGGCAGTACAGGGCAGTAATGTTCCTTCAAACAGTTCTCTCCTGTGGTCATAGTTTAAAAAATATCAGCTATATCTAGGGAATCCCTGCCATTTGACCGACTGGCTCAAGCATGTTAATACCTGGGTTATGCTTAATATATGCTAATTAGGTGCTAAATATGCGTGTTATTCGTTACTCGGTGATTTCTACAGCTAGAACAACCAAATTCGGTAGTAGAATGTAGGTTTAGTAGTAGGATGTAGATTTAATGGAGCACTGTAAGTTACATAAGGTTAGCACAAATTCGTAACAATCAGATCCATCCGCAACTTTTTGTACCCGGAATGGTTGTGCTTGAATCATGTGACCGTGGGAACCGTTATCATAGCAACTTCCTTTATTATCGAAACAACTGTCGTCGTGAACATACTTGAAGAATGTATAGAAATATTGCTGGAAAAAATCGTTCTAACAACCCCATTTTCAACTAAACTCTCAAATATTCGAAAATTAATGAGCACCCTTAAAATCGGTTTCGATGGGAACCAAATATTCTGATATTTTAAGGACTATGATGGCACCAACACACTTGCCGAGTTTGGTTTGCATGGGATATTTAACGAACGAGAAATAGGTAAAACACTGGTTTCCCCCCCTGATAATTAGCCTCTGACCCAGGTATTAATATTCTGGAGGGATCACTCAAGAAAGCGCTGAAATATATTAGATATTATAATATAGATACGATAGTACGCGCGCTCTGATTGGCTAAAAAGCCATATTTTATCAGAGTACATAACATGATTTGCCGTGTTATATTGTTTTCAACTGGTGGTTTCCTTTCATCGCGCGTGTAAATCTATATTATAAAACAGATAAAGAAGCCTTACATCCATGTTTTATTTAAGTAATATAACACGCTTTCCATCATGTCTTTGTTCTCTTATATAAACACGCGGGATATGTTGGGAGAACAAAGAAAAACTTTTTCTGCGTTCTCCCAACATATCCCAAGTGTTTATATAAGAGAACAAAGACATGGAAAGCGTGTTATATTGCTTTTATAAAATAACGAACAGGAAAAACACGAGATATAAATCTTACGCATGCACGATCAGAAGATCAACTCTCCTAACTGTAACAGTCGTCAGAAATCGACCGGCGACGGTGAGTTTGCACAGCGCGGGAAATCCCCCAATACAGAACTGAGAAAAACGAAGGAATGCTCTGTGTCCTCTGTGTCAACGTGTGGCTCTATTTTAAAAAAAACATCTGCTTCAACATTCCCCGAAAAGAATAAGTCGGATTTCAATACATGCTTTCCCGTAAGTCATTCAAGGAGTAGTGGACTTGAACTGGGTGTTTTTGTCGCTGAATGACAGAATGTACACGAGGAAACAGGATTCCCCTGTTGAACTTTGAAGCAGGTTTTAGACATTTAGTTGAATGAACTTTTATTTTCCCCAAACTCAATGGAAAGATATAGCTGTTGGAACCTTCGTTCCAATGAGATGAGGCTAAGAGTGCAAGGTAAGAGGGAAAAGCTCATTTTGTTCTGTGAAAAAAAAATCAACAAAATACCAACTTCACAACTGCCGCACGTGAGTTTGCAAAATTCACGTAGTTCATTAGTTGTACATAAAATGGCAAGAAACCTAAAAACCTTATCTGAATTATCTAAGACCAAGCAGGGTGAATGAAAATAATTGGCCTTATATGAAGGCTTATTATTTCGTGACTTCGTCGCCGACAAAATGTCGGACTTGAAGTTGAACCGTACGCGTATTAGTTTAAATTTAGTTTGGGATAAAAAATGACAGAGACAAAAATTGAAAGAGTGTTGCCTTACTTTTCCCTCTCGTCTACTCTAGTCTCTAGCTCGATTTCTCACTCTACTGATTCGTCTATAAGGAGGTTGTTTAAAAACTAGACTTGTTAGCCGTTTGTGTGTTTTAGTTTTACCGTACAAAATAAGTTAAACGAAAAGTGGTTTTGACTTTTGTTTGGTGGATCCGCGAATAAAATTATCTTGGCCGGGATGGTTAGCAAATTTTGATAACTTCGTCGATTGGCTGTATTTTTTTAAATATATCTGTCGCTTTTGCTGATTACAATCATATTGAAAGCCAACGTTTGGTGAAGACATTCTTCCTCGTCGTTTGCCATTTTGATTTCATTCACAATCGAATGCTAGCGAATTTCCATGTCTTTGGATTCTCATATAAACACGCCTTTCAGCCAATCAGCACGCGAGTTTCCTCTGGGTTATTTTATAAACTATCATAAAACAATCTGGTCATTTGAGAACACTCGAGAATGTTGAAAGCACGCGCCTTCGGCTTGTGCTTTAACATTTCTCTCATATTCTCAAATGCCCATCGTGTTTTATGGTATGGAAAAAGCCTTAGCTACGTTTTATACTAGGATGGAAGCTTGCTGGATTTTTTTTGTACAATATTTGGTTGGAATTTATATGTATTTGGACACTTCCAACGAATGGAAACGTGTTGGAAATATCTTGGAATGTTTTTCCAATGTATATTATGTTTCGGTAGAGTCAGATTTAAGTTTGATTAATAATAATAATAACAATGTTTATTCAAAAAGCTCTTATCACTAGAGTGGTTTTCAGAGAAGTCCTGAGAAAATAAAGATGTTAAAATTAATGAAATTAATATTAAAGATAGGGAAGTTAAAAATACAGTAATATTTAAAAGCTAATTAAACACAGAGTCTCTAGCCTTAAGTTTAAAATACGATAAACTAGACATCTCCCGAATGTTACTATCAAAATTGTTCCAGTCCTTAAAAATACTATATGCAAATCTTTGTTGGCCCTCAGGGAAAATGAATGTTATTCTTCTGTCTCGTACACGAGCAATTCGCTAGCATGGTTCCTTCACAAACTAATCTTCAATGTGAGCCCGCCATAAATCTGGCCTTTGGAAGTTATGTCTAGTGTATAGGCATGCGCATTAGATATTCTATTCCATCACCACCCCCAGCGGATATAATTGTTCGCAGAGCGTTCGTGACGACGTCTGGATTGTGTTCGTCGCATGTGCGCGATCAAAAGGAGGAGAAAGTTAACTGTCACTGGCGAAGTTTGTATCACACTTTCAACCTACTTTAGCCACATTTATCGGATCTTCATAGCCTTAGGGGTGGACCATTAGAAATCCTGGGAGGGGGGGTGGAAAACTTTTTGTGCACGATATTTTTTTTAGCAGTGTGAGTTCTGCAAGAATTTTTTTTTTAAGGCGATACCTCTGCACGATTTTTTTTTTCAGTGCACATTCTATAGAGATTTTTCAGTGTACATCCTATATAGATTTATAGCCTGTGAATACAACCATAATATAATATAATAATAATAATGTTATTTATAGCAGAGAATATGTCTCCGAAGAGTTTTTTCAATAGAGCCCTGCATAACATAAATAAGAAACACAAATAAAAATACATTAATAATCTAGAGTTAAAAACAGTGAGTAGGCTAAAAATACATTTATAGAGTGACTAGAGCTAAAATTCATGTTATTATGTTATTTTCAGTGCACATTCTATAGAGATTTTTCAGTGTACATCCTATATAGATTTATAGCCTGTGAATACAACCATAATATAATATAATAATAATAATGTTATTTATAGCAGAGAATATGTCTCCGAAGAGTTTTTTCAATAGAGCCCTGCATAACATAAATAAGAAACAAAAATAAAAATACATTAATAATCTAGAGTTAAAAACAGTGAGTAGGCTAAAAATACATTTATAGAGTGACTAGAGCTAAAATTTATGTTATTTTCAGTGCACATTCTATAGAGATTTTTCAGTGTACATCCTATATAGATTTATAGCCTGTGAATACAACCATAATATAATATAATATAATATAATAATAATAATGTTATTTATAGCAGAGAATATGTCTCCGAAGAGTTTTTTCAATAGAGCCCTGCATAACATAAATAAGAAACAAAAATAAAAATACATTAATAATCTAGAGTTAAAAACAGTGAGTAGGCTAAAAATACATTTATAGAGTGACTAGAGCTAAAATTTATGAGGCAATTCAAAAACATGTCTTTTGACATTTTGTTTAAAAAGAATTAGGGATTCGATTTCCCGCAACGAATTATCTAAAGTATTCCATTCACTAAAACCTTGGTACAATAAACGTTGTTTGCCATAATTAAGCTTGATTATTGGAAGTCTAAAATCGTTCTTTCTTCTTGTATTATACATGTGAATGTTCTTTAAGATATTAAAATCATAATCAATTAGTCCATTAACATACTTATATATTAAAATATGACGATGTACAAGACGACGTTTGGAACGAGTAGGCCAATTGAGATTTGACAAGGCTTGTGCTGAAAACTTTAACCAGGTAAATTCAAGAATTATCTTGGCCGCTTATTTTGCAAAATCTGAAGATCGTCTATGAGGGTTGAGTTGTATTTGTCACCCCATATCGCATCAGCGGTAGTCAAAAAGTGGACATACTAAACTATTATACAAAGTAAGGAGGGGCAATAAGTGCCTGATACGCTTGGCCAGACCAATCCTTTGGTTTACTTTAATAGATAAGGCCTCTACCAGGTCATGCGAAGTCATATACTTATTAATTATAATACCGAGGTACTTGATATTGTCAGAGCGTTCGAGGGGCACGTTGTCTATAATGACATCGATGCTAGAGCAAGATTTCAGTTTATGTGGACTACCTATTAACATAAACTTAGATTTAGAAGTATTCAAAGTCAGGCGATGTATACGAAACCAAGAGGCCAATTTTGCCAAGTCATGATTTAAGCAATGTTCGATGTCATTGATAGAAGGACGGCTACAGTATATCACGGTGTCATCAGCGTACATGATATGGTCACTTGGCAATGATCTACAGTAAGAGGAAGGTCGGCATTGACGTAAACCAAGAACAAGAGAGGACCGAGAATACTCCTGTGGCACGCCAACTCCCACTGAGCACGAAGAGGACTGAGAGTCGCCTATTGCAGTTATCTGGTGTCGGTTATCAAGGTAGGAGGTAAACCAATTTACAACTTCACTGCAAGCACCAATGGCCTTGAGCTTTGTCAGCAAAAGGTTGTGGTCCACAGTCACAAAAGCCTTGGACAGGTCTAAGAATACTGCACCAGTCACCTTGCCATTGTCCATGTGTCGTAGAATGTTGTCAGTGAAGTGTGCTACTGAAGCCAATTTCAGTAGATAACCTCGGGCGGAAACCAAACTGATTAGGTGTGAGGATTTTCTCTTACGTAGAGTTGTTGATGTACAGCCCTTTCAAGAATCTTACTTACATCAGGTAGAATATAATTGTGATAGGCCTGTAATTGTTAAAATCAGAGTGATCGCCGGATTTAAACAGGGCGGTAACTTTTCCTTGTTTCCAGATGGCTGGGAAAATACTTGAGTCCAGAGAACGATTAAACAGTTTGGTTAAAACTGGTCAGGAGTCATACACACAGCCGAGTCATTTAGTAGCCTCGAGCTGATTCGGTCTAAACCAATAGCTTTGTTTGTTTTCAAACCTCTTAATTGTTTAAAAACAAAGCTCTCGGAAATGTTCGAAAAGCGAAAGACAATTTCACTGTTATTTGTCCTAGCTGGAGTAATGATGTCAATGGCGCCGACCAGAGATTGAAACTTTGCTGCTAACAAAGGTCTGATCGATCGACGCTGGCTCTGTTAACTGTACTCCATCAGATTCAGATTGGATGAAGGTCGGCTGAGAGCCATTATTAGATCTTATTACGGCAAGTCAATCATTTATAGTTTTCCATAGAGCACCTGAATTTCTTTGTTTTGTCTAATCAGATTTTATAGTAATTTGCTTTACATTCCTTGACTTGTTTATTTACTTATAGCCGCAGTTTTTTTGTAACGAGCCCAGTGATGTGAGGAATTTAATTTGATCGCCTTAGAATGCATATAGTCCCGGTCTTTCATTGCTTGGCTCCGATTCAGGCCAAATCAAAAATGCATACCCCAAGATTTCATTGTCCATGATGGTTTGCACAAGACAATACATGAAAATATTCCTATGTGCTCTAAATCTTTGAAAATGTGGACATTGAAGTTTACTCAATGAATCCGGACGTTAAACTCGGTTGCAAAAACTGCTGGCATCAGAGAATAATTTGAGGCTTCAGTAATTGCAGAGAAGATTTATTTGCCAATAATATAGCTGTTTTTAGCTTGTCTAGTATTTTAGACCGCAAATAAACTTCTCTCTTGGCCAAACATTTGAGCGTGTTTATTCTTGTGGTTTGCTACCGGTATCGGGGGAATTAAGGCCAGTTGATATTTCCATGACAAACAGTGACTAAACTATTGTTATGAAGGTTGGGGAGGTTGTTTTCATCTGGAAATACCTGAAAATCAGTTAGGCCATTTCAATTTTTCCAGGTAGGGAGGGAGGTTTTTTATTTTATTTTTTTTCTATGTGAAGTTTATTTTGTCTTGACTAGATATTATTCGTGTTGTAGAAACAAAATGGCGTCGATGTTAAAATATTTAATGCGCCGGCGCATATTTTAAGTGGTACATGTAGGGGTCTGGGTACAAGAATTGGTGTTTGCGGGCGCATTTACACTTTCTAAAGTATTTGTTTTTATCTGGCCTTACACAGACTGTGTGGGTAATCTTTAGAACTATATTTTGAATTGGTAAAACTGAATTGCTAGTATTTTTTCAAAACAAAAATTGAACAATGCATCGGTTCCTTTTGATTTTATTTTTGTGCCTTAGTGCTTTGCAGGAATTTTCTTTTGGGACATTTAGCCTTGCACGAATTTTTTTTTTGGACTACCCACCCCCCATCCCAGGATTTCTAATGGTCCACCCCTTAACTGAGTTGGTTATTTGCAACGAAAAGTTGTCACGAAGGTCAACGTCGAAATTAACATGAACTAACACGGGATATTTTGACTTTTGAATAACAACTGAACTCCAAGAAGAACCACTGTCAGAATTTCGCATTCTCTCACCATTCTTCAGAGGAATCAGATGAAGTTGGGACTCTTTTCTGATCTGATGGAGAAGATAACCTTTTTCTGGATTAAAACTTCTGTGATGAAAGGTACTTCATTTTCAGGCGTTTTCAATACAACGGAGTATCCAAGTCGAAGTGCTGGCTAGAAAGTGTTTCGATTTCATAGGCAATACGATGGAAGCTTGAGGAAGAGTTGCGAGACAAAACTGAAAGCTATTCAGTTTTAGTAACGTTCTTTAGAGACTGCTTCACACTGGAATTTAATTCGACCGAATTTTGTTATTAACAACTTTAGCATTGTACTATAAATGTCACTATATTGTGGCTTTGTGGAAGAAAAACTGTAAGGAGAACCATTTTAACATATGTAAAAATATATTTTACTTTACACACTGGGCAACATTGTTGTAGTCGGATTGTCGTTGCTGATGGCTAACACCAGAATATTTCATCATTTCTGAACAGGTATGAGGCCCTCTCCATATCATGTTAGTTTCTTTTAAATTCTGTAATATGCAAATTATCATTTGCTTGTGTTTATGAGTTTTACACGCTCGATTTATGCCACAGACATTGTAAATATTACTTAATTTTGGTAGCTGCGCTGATTGTGATATTTAGTGTTTATAGTTTGATTATTTATTTTGTCTGTCTCATTCATTAATTTTGTTGAAAGCTAGTTTACAAAAAAAATGACCGCCAGCCAAATGTTTTTATGATTTGATTTCGCTTACCCTGCGAGCAGAGGTTTCACATCTCTTTGCCTTTGCTGTCCTTTCCCTTTCTTTCGGCGGCCTGGACAGGCAAAGAGATGAGAAACAACACAATTTGTACACCTGCATGCTCTTGGGCAATAAAACAAATTGTAATGATGAAAATAAGCTACATGCACATATAATGTATGTTGATATGAAAATGAAAAGATTCAATCAAAATTCAGCTATAATTGTTTTATCCGAGTATTGAGTATTCTTAACAATATCTGAGTATTATAGAGTGATTTTCATAAACCTGTGAAACAGATACTAGAATATTTAGTGCAATTAAATGCTAATTCTATTGTTTTCTTTTGTGTATATTTGACTATTAGATGTTAACAAGCAATAATTGTTTCACAGGTTTATGAAAATCACTTTAACATCAGTAGTACAGTCTGTATGTATTTTTAAATTTTGCTATTCTTTAAGCAATACATTTTTTTTAAGGAAGCATTGGCTTGTTTACACTTAAAAAGATGACTTAAGTTGCTGTATTTGGAACATTTCCTCTGTTTTCTTCAGATTTGGCACTGGGATTGCTGTGAAGCTACATGTACTGCTACTGAGCAGTTTATAGTGACACCTGAGCTTCTTTTTCTTGAATGGTGGCACATATACACCAACTGCATTCAATTATTTAGACCTAGGCCATTAGAGCTATGTGACCCTGTGAACAGGATTAAAAAAAACACTTAAGTTTAATAAACAACTATAATGGCTAATCAAAGTCTGCATCTCATTTATCTCTAACAAGAAAAAGAGGTGGAATAGAGCTGGATTCTTGCAACTATAATTCTGTTTAAACTTCATTTGTTCTTGCCATTAGAGTTTCAAGCTTTTGTTCAGGTACATTCTTATTTTGATATTTTTGAATAATTAGAGGAGCATGAGGTATACCTTAAGGCACATCTGATAGCCAAGTGAGACCAAGTAGCCAGGCTATAGTCTCCACTAAAACAGCATTTGCTGACAACAACAATATTCAGTTGATTCCATTGTGTTGTTGGTCTCAAGATGTCAAAAGTCTTTGAATTTTATTGTTTGAATCTAGATGCATTTAAGGTAGTTTTTGGTTTTATTTCTACAGGTCTTGAGGGCTTTCTTGTACTAATTTTGCTTATATATTAGCAGTTGCTGGCTAGGGAGTGGGGCATGGAGTTTTAATAATTATATCTAGGACAAGAATATTTTATAGCTCTATTTAGAGACTGATGTTTCTTTGTATTATTAAACTGTAGGAGAAGTTTTGTTGATGTAAATGCCTTTGTCACCACAAATTAGTAAACTCAAATGTTGATGGCTGTTATTTGGGATATATCAGTAGAAGCACCATTGTCATTTAAACTGAAGTTCTTTCGAAGTCGGTTAAATTTTATAGCTACATCTGTCTTTGAAATAACTTCTTTAATATCAGCTATTTTCAAAAAATTAGTTACAATTAATTTTCATGGAACCTTTTGAATGAAATATTTTTGAGGCTTTCATAAAATCATTTCTCTTTTCCAAAAACACAACTACTCCAAACCTTTCATTGCTTTTGTGTAACAGTTTGTGATATGTTTCTCCAAGAGTATCTTTAGACAAAATATGAAGTGCCAGGGTAAGAATATTTACCATTTATTTCCCAACACAATCAATATATATAATGCTGTGCATGTTTTATAACAACCACTGTACCAGATCTACAAATACATCAAGACGACTACAAATCACCACTTTTTCTGGAGGTATAAATGACGACCACTTCAACTGCTGCCGACGTACTCAGGTAACAATTGCAAGATGATCCATCTCCTCAACCTGCGTTCCGTAAGCCATGTCTTCCCGTACACTTCTCCTTGCACCAAAACTCGGTTACCTTAGCCCTACAATTTGCGTTTTACTGACCGAGATAATCGACAAAATGACTGAAGTCTAAGATTATTTCCGAGCGATCGAAACAACTAAACATCGCCAAGGCGCTTCCTTTTCAAGTAAAGCTCCTCGACAGGAAACGTATTACGTTAAATGTATGAACCTAGAGCTACTTAATGTTTGACAGATCACACATTTTACCTTTATTTCGTAAAGACAAACTCGATTATATATAACTACAAACCGGCCGGCAACGCGGCTTTGACAACGCAAATAAAGAATCAAATAATAGCGCACGCATAAATTACTTCATAAAATGAGCCCGCGTTACATGCTTGAAATTTTGATTAGATTGGCGCGCGAAATGCTCTTGCGTATTGTAAGAATGGATCTCTCTAATATATTTGACATCAAATTCAAAATCTAAGCTTCCATTAAAATACTTCTAAGCCATAATAACACGATGGTACAATCGGCTCTTATTAAGAGTGACCCAACCAAGTTGGTCCAACCAAGTTGGTCCAACGCCTCACTAGCAGAAGAAGTAATGGAACATCTAAAATTATTTTAGCAGCTTTGTTCTGCATAATCTGTAGATACTCCATCAGGGTTGCGTTGTTTTTATCGCCCCAGAAGTCAGCGTAGTCAAAAAAGGGGACTAATAAGACTATTGTAGATAGTTTTACGCGCATGCATGGGGAGAAACGCTTTAACGCGTCTCAGAATACCCATCCTCTGAGTAACCTTCCCACATACCGCATCAATGTGGTCAGCCCACAACATATTGCGGTGAATAGCATGAGTGTTAGCATAAGTGTTTAAATCCCGTATGTTCCTTAGCTTTTGGTTGCTTCCAAACAAAACAAATTTACACTTAGAAGATTATCATGAAACCATTCTTATACAACAGCTAAATCAGCGTTCAACTTGCTCTCTAAGTCATTAGCATCGTTGGATGAATAATAAAGCACAGTGTCATCTGCGTAGAGTGTAACGTTACTATGTAAATTACACGAAGGAAGGTCGTTCACGTAAATTACGAAAAGAAGGGGGCCTAGGATGCTGCCTTGAGGGATACCCACAGTCATGGGTAAGGCAGGCGAGATGACGTCACCAACAACGGTAGCTTGACTTCTCACTGATAAGTATGACTTGAACCATCCAATATAAACCTGGTTAAAACCAAGTGACTCCAACTTGTGTATGAGTAGTCCGTGATCGAAAGTGTCGAAAGCCTTTGTTAGATCCAAAAATACAGCACCTGTAATGCGGCCATTGTCCATGTTGCCCAGAATATTATCAGTAACATGTTCTAGGAAAACATCCGTTAAGAGCGTAGGCCTAAATCCGAACTGACTCGAGGTTAACAACTTTCCTTCATTCAGGTATCCATACACCTGGATGTGAACAGCCTTCTCCAATATTTTGCTCATCGTGAGTAGTACGGTGATAGCCGATAATCGTTAGGGTCACAACGACTCCCAGACTTAAAAAGAGACGTCAATTTACCGCATTTCCAAATAGCAGGAAAGGTGCTAGTTAATAAGGAACGATTAAGTAAACTTGTAACACTTTCTGCAATCAAGTGGGAGGAGTCCTTTAATAGGCGCGCACTGATGCGGTCGAGACCAATAGCTTTCTTCGTTTTAAGATCATGTTTAAGTTGACCAATAACATAGTCCTTACTAATTGACTTGAAAGTGAAGTGTTTATTCAAATTTTAAAATAGTAGATGTTGAGATGGTAGCTCTAGAAGCTATGCGCACATTTCCGTACGTCACACCTGTAATCATTGGACCAAAAGAACGCAAAGGAAGTCCTTTATTTTGCTCATGCTCGGATCAAATTCACAAAAAATTCGCCGCCAATTTTTGCATGAGATCCTCATAAGATCCTCGGTCGTGGGGCTAGAACATGTTGACCGGTCCTTGCTGTTTGGTGCCACTCCTCCAGCGGTTTAATTTCAATTTTATTGTACCGGAGTTTAGTATAGGTTGAGCCTAGGATTGTAAAAACTCTTTATTATAGTTAACGACTACTTCAAGTTACTATTCTCAGGTACAAAATGTTGTGTCGGGTTTTGTACCGAAAATGTCTCTAATACGCAAATCAATAGATTTAGAATTTTGAATTAATAAAGTAAACATATCGCTTTCTTGACTTTCAACAAGAAGCTTGAAATCTCTAAAAAAATACAAAATAATCTGTCAAAATAAAACATTAAATGACAATAAGGGATGAGGCCGATCTTTTACAAGCCGTGAGATTGACTGATATGTGTGGAGTGACCGACTTGAACGTTTGTCACTCTAAAGTAAAATCAGTAATTCAGAAGTTGTATAGCGGTAATCTACGACACGATTGCGAAATATTATGTCAATCACGGAATGAATAGACCACATTCAAATCCCATTGCAGGATCTTGGGATGAAATAATGAAAGCGAGGTTGGCTGGTAAATTAAACTAGACCGACGGACCTTGCTTTCATGATATGACCCCAGGATCGACCCTGCATGGGATTTGAATGTGGTCTATACAATGTATTGAAGCAAGACTCCTATTTGAATAATAGCGGATATTGCGCGCGGCCGTAGCGCGCCGCCACAGGAGCCATAGAAGAACACGGCAGTCATGGTTAATCCCTGGAGTATCAAGTTCTTTCTCTCCCGCCCTTTTTTTGGGGGGGGGGGGGGGGGGGGGGGGGCTGGGGGGAGGTCGGATATATCATTGGGGTGGGACAATAAGTTTGAAGTGATTTTGTAGGGGGTCATCAGAGTTTTACCTACTCCCGGCTCCCGGGGGTGGGGGATCATCAAAGTTTTGACCTGTCATCTAGATTATAGGAGAGCTTCAGCGCGGGTTATCGAAGATGTTCATGTTCAACTGGCGCCACTCCGAACCAAATAAAACGTCGAGCAAGACCAAGCCATATATAGATATTGGATGAAAAAAAAAATGGATAACTCCGGTTTCCCGAACCCCGACACGCGGCGCGTGGTGAGCAACGTGCACGCGCAGGTGTAACACTTTTTCAAGCCCTGGTGAAACCAGGCGGCCCGGTCCGAAACCTTAGCCTGTAGGTAGCGATAATTTGTTTCTGTCTTTTTTCCCGTTATCTATCTTTGCTTTCTTTATATAATTTTTAGGATAGTTACCTCAGTTCAGATAATTGGGAGCTCCGCTTTTATGCCGTGCCCAAATATATATGTTTAGTATCATTTCATCAGTGGATATAGAGATTCCTGTGCTCTGAATGGTCGAGAATTACGTCATACGTCGCTATATTCACCTGGAGAGCGCCTGGAGGTGAATATAACATACAAGGCATTTACCAAAATGGCCGCTCGCATATATACCGATATTTCTCATGAAGAAATAAATAATATGAGCGAAAAAGCTTTTCCAAAACTCACCAAAAAAGCAGCTAAATAAGTATGGCTTACCTTGAAGCTTTTTTTAATCCATAAGCCAAACACAGTTTACTTATGACTTTCGGGTTGAGTTTATATCGGAAAACTTTCACAAGGAAGTAACGTCTACTTAGAGTAATAAATATTGTCCTACAAATGTGTAATTACTTGTACGAGATCGATAGTGTTATTGGAAAAACATTCATGTAAATGCTATAATTCTCCACCTCCATTCAATTGTCGATCTTTCTAAAACAGCATTTTTATTAGATGGCTTGACATCCAGCATCCATGGCAACGCCTTTCCCAAGCAAGGGGAACACGAGATTAATTCATTCAAAGCATTATATCAGCACGTGATTGTTTCCTGCACAAGGCCTATTGCAATATCTTGTTTACGACTAACTAGCCTCCTGACTAGTCTCCTACATAAATAGGATTGAACAAGTTCAGAAGAATGCTGCTTGATATGTTTGCAGGAACTATGATGTCTACACCAGTACGTCCGAACTTGATAACACACTGGGTTGGGACCCTCTTGAGGAGAGAAGACTTGCCCAACAGGCCACAATGTTTCATAAGATCCGTAATGGCCTGGTGGGGATTGGCTTCCCTCCCAATATTATCTCAAACCCTAGACATAATCATTTGTACTATTGTCAGCTACAGTGCAATGTTCTTGCTTTTAGTTATTCATTCTATGTACACACAATCCGCGTATGGAACAAATTACCTGAGCACATGACCAATGCTCCATCATTACCACTGTATTTTATTCAAGAGAGTGTACGGCAATCTGCCTGAATATATGGCGACATATTAATCAGAAACAGTGATATTCATAAACGGACTACTCGATATAACGAAGTCAATTTCATATGTCCTTGGTATAAGTTTGAAATAGTAGCTTGTCGATCTTTCACAGTACAAAGCATAAAAGAATGGAATTCTCTGCCTTAATAATTTAGAAGTTAGAATTGCATGCCATCCGTCTAGTCTCTCAAATCTTCTCTTTTAATTTTTCTTTAATCCTTGTATATTATCATTAATATATCTTATATCTACATGTGTAGTTTCCAGTTTAAATTCTAAATTGGGTTTTATTAAATAGATCATTGTACATTTAGTATATAATTAGATTATTTTAGTGTATATAATCTTGGGCTCAAGTATTAGTAGAACTTTGTATTGTAACTTTAATATATACCTTTCATCCATATGTAATATTTGATATATTTATACCTAGCAGTTAAGCCTTCAGAGGGACACAAGTTTATCAGTTTGTAACTGTTTAGTGTCACCATCCGTAAATAAAGTTTTATAATATTATTATTATTACCACTATTTAATATCTTTGGTTTTCACGTGACGTCATCAAAAATCAAAAATCAAAACTGTAAGTACTAAAAATCTGTTATTTGAATATATTCTAGACATCGATATTAAGAGTCTACACCAAAAAATTCACATCGATGGGGTATATTGTTCCAGAGTAAACACAGAACGACCCAGCGTGTTTTCCGGAAGGTATAAAACCCATGTAATTGTGTCAATTTCGTTTTTTTAACTCGATAAATCTTTAAAAGTTACACTGAAAGAGTTCTGAAGTTAAACCTATTGATTTTGATGGGAAATTAAGCTTTATTTGTATTTTCGTTTTATGGCCGCCATGTTTGTATCCCGATGAACGTGACAGCACGGCTTTGGTTGTGTTGATGAATTAAATTATAACACCTAGCTATTGTTTGTCTTAGCTAATCGCAAACTGTAAAATGATAACCATTAGCTGTGTAAAGAATCTAAAACAGATAAACTCTCAAATCCGCAGTAGTACTCTATCTTTTATAGCGCTGAAATATAGCTTTATACCAGATTGGTTTAGATTCGCGTGGAGTAGATAGAGGCAAGTGTGTTTGCGGGGACTGCCAGGATTTTGAGAGGGGAGAAACCAGTGGTTGTGGTTATGGATATTGTGGATGCCCTCCAGTGCGCCACGCGAAGAAAAGCGAAGCTGTGAAGGAACCAGCAGTAAATGACGACCAGTGCACCTCCAAGGCGGGAGCTTCAAGGCCAAAATGGGAAGATGAATACCTTAGATGGATCCCTGCACCAAAGGGTGATTATACGCAGTACTCAAACATCAAATCTGGTCGCCTTATGGATTACATGTACATAAGAATGCAAAAGGCTGATAAAGACAACTTTTGCAGTAATATTAAGGCAACAATGACAGCTACAACTATACTGAATGATTGTATTCATTGTGAAAGAATGGGATTTATTAAATATCGATTACAATAAAGACACCCATGGTTGAGAAGTAAAGATAATTTCGTCAAGACGGATTTAAAATAAAAAAGGGTGACCCTCCCCCAAAAATTAAGGATGACCCTTTAGAGACATTACATTATTTTTCGATGACCCTTCCCCCAAATACTCCGGCCCACCCCCCCCCCCCCCCCTTTCATTAAAAACGTAGCAAATCAATTTTGCATCGCGTGTCATGACGATGCAATGAAGAAGCCTCAATACCTTAGGTGCTTATAACCTGACTATACTTCAGCAATCAAAAAGTGAACAGAGGGAAGATAGTTGTTTCGTCATTAAAGACATTTATTCTAAAGTCTAACAGTGATCTGTTTGATATGAATTTCGCGCGATAAGCAATCGAGTAGGGAGCAGTCAAGCGGAGCATCACAGAGATATTCACTCGACAAAGGTTGAGTGACAACTGAAGGTGTCAGTGGCCTGGTCAAGGGTTTAGGATTAGTACGATCGTGAAGTTAATTAGTTCCCAGTATTTTTCGGCTGTCCTTTTAGATGATATGATGTAGGCAAAAACATCAATCTCAAGAGAAGTTTCCTATTGCAGCCAAAGTCTATTTTATCAATTCAAGTTTGACATGAAGGCGCCGTAGCTTTTCAAGCGAAGATTCCTCTGAAAGGCCATTCAAACGAGCCAGACAGTACAACTCGAAACGAGCCACAGTATTGGCTTACCCAACAATATAATACAAAACACCCTAACCTTTAGAACGAGCAGTATGAAAACAATAGAGCTACAGTAATGTGGCCCAATCAGAATACAGGTCTCGAACGTTATGTATTATTCATTATATTCAAACTTTTTGAATAATATTCATTGTCCCGTGGGATGACCTAATTAGCATTATATATAAGGTTGGGTTAATTATGCAAAGCGATCAGTCCGCAAAGAAAGTCGGCCCACTCTACGTACTATCCCATACCTGACAGGATAATTATAAGGGTGGGCAAAGAAGGAAATAGAGAGGGAAATCGGGAGAGAGAGAGAAAAGAAAATGAGTAAAACTTCAACATTTAACGGTCAGATTGTTTCAATTCATGGGTTGAATTCAATCCCAGAGATTTAAATAACAAAGCCGTGGCGACCATGTTGGAGGACATGACAAGAGAAGGTAACGAGGAATCTGTTGTAGACGTCCTCCAACATGGCGGCGATGACGTCACGTGCAACCCAGCAATAGACCGATTCAGCATGCCTCTTTGTTACTCTATTTCAGGTCACCTGACTTTATCTTTGAGTAAAGTATTTTTATTTATTTTTGTATCCCAAGAGGAGATGCATAAATTTCTCGAATTCGAAAACAAAGCATTGAATCATGAGAGTAGCACGGAGCCTCTCGAGACCTGTATGCTAATTGCACCCATAATGCTATACTTCTATTGTTTTTTGTACAGCACTAAAGATTAGCGCGTTTTCTATTGTTGGGTAGGCCAATACTGTCGCTCGTTTCGAGAGGTTCCACCAGACCCAATCATCTGGAGAGCTGTCATATGTTCTGAACAGGCAAGCTGAATCCGTCTATTATCTTTTTTTTTTAACTCCATTCGTTTTAAGATTTCTTTATTACAAAGACTGCTTGTTTCCTTTTCAAACGCTCAATGTCCAGTTGGGAATTTCCTTTGCTTCCTATTCTTTTTCTTTATTTCCAGGTAGCTAGGCAATTTTCTACTCTCCTTCCATCTTTCAGTTTCCTCGGTTTTAAGGCTATTTTAAGTATTAATAATAATGTAGAACTTATATCGCGCAAATTCATCTGCATATGATCACATGCTTATGAATATGGCAAGCTATAATCACTACCGGGAGAGGTATCTAGAGGAATGCACGAAACTTGGACGGCTGGAATTGAGCCTAGACGGTTGCTTAAGATATATCGAGCGACATAAGCACAAGAAATATACGCAGACGTGATTCAGTACTGCTTTTTGACATTAGTGGCACTTGTTCTTATCTCACACCTGTATTAAAGTAGTACAAGTACCGCTATTTACTGGTTATTTCATGGTTTTCTATGGAATACCGGCGAATATTTCACGAGAAATTTATATTATTTGGTAAGTACCAAAATAATATGAATTTCGAGTGACATTTCCGCGGGTATTCCATGGAAAACCATGAAATAACCATATTATCATAATAACAAATTTAGGGGAAGATTTAGCACGAAAATATAGTAACTTACCAGACGATAGACTGCGAATTGTATCTACGGAAAACAAACGTTTCGAGTGGCGGACGCGTCTGCAGACTAATTATGTATTCAAAATCATGAATTCTTATTGGCTGATAAAGAAAGCGCGTGAAATTTCCTGCATTTCTATATGATTGGCCTGATCTAGCCATGAAATACCGCTCTGTATTTCATAGACAAAACCATGAAATACCGCGCTGTATTGCATAGTAAAGTTGAGATCTGATTGGCTGAAATTAAATATTAATAGGATAATCATAAAAACGGCACTGCGTCTGCGTATGTTACTTGCTTATGATGCTAGTGAAAACCAGGCGTTACTGATGAACTGAAAATTATACAATATCAGTCAAAATTGTTTGGACACGTATCCTGGTTCCAATATTTTTTATTCATACTAATTGTACTAACGATGGGTGCAGGATCGTTTTTTGCGTTTAACAGGAAGTTCCAGTATAAATAGGTTAGCCTCTTTTCCCGTATGACGAGCTCGAAATTTAAAATTTAAATTGCTGAGCAGTGAGGAAAGCAAGCGAGCATATCAGCCTCTCCTTAAACATGCTACATTTTTAAGGTTTACAATTAAACAAGCCATAAAAAAGTGGCCAGAGGGAAGATAAGTATTGTATGCCTGTTTGTAAACTCTGTAGCCCTTCCTCATTTTTGTGTTTTATTTGAACTTCGTGTTCAATATATTTTGCATTATCAAAATAGCAACTGTATCTTAAGTTTGAAAAGCGGTCTATGTTGTCGCGGGTTGCCTGTGGTTGTTTGTCATAATGAATCATGCTTCACTTCGCGTGTTGGCTACGAACGTGAGTGCTTGTGCGTAATGCTGGCTTTCTTTCACTGGGCGAATCATCTTTCTTTTTTCTGAAAATGACTCAAACCACAGATTAAACTAGAGACAGTACAGGATCGAACAGCACTCTAGGTTCTTCAGGGGTAGGGTAAGTAAAATACTAAATACGTTTGTGAATGTAGCGAAAGCAAAATTTTCTTATACACTTCACTGATTCACGAGCTGGTGTTGTGTTGAAACGATTCTATTCTGTTTAAAAACCAACATTCTAAGTAAGCAAGGAAGGAATTATATATATTGCACTTACTTATATGTAAGGCCTCTACATTGTAGATCCGGGCGAAAACTAATATTATATAACTATGGTTACATCGACTGTCAATAGAAAAAAGCGGGACGAGAGGCGACAAAAGGGATGAAAAGGATGAACGGAGATAACTATATCCGAATGTGGACACGTCTCTTGTCAGTAGGCCCTTTCATCCCTTTTATCGCCCTTTGTCCCGCTTTTTTGCTAAAGAACGGCACCAGGAAGATTGGGAAGCGTTGGTTCAAAAGTATGAACACGATGGGGATAGTCATGAAATTGCTGAAATCAAAGCCAGTAACGCTTTGGTTCCTACCTATAGAAAAGACCTAAGAGAAGTGTTGTTCGAAGATATGAAATGGTACACAGCTTAAGAAAATATCCTGATTTCCGAAAAATCTTGGAAACAAAGCAAAACTTGATGAACATGGAAGATTATGGATGGCAAGAAGCGACCGAGGCTGCAATTCACCACCGAAAATTCTTGTTGAATAAACAATTCCAAAAACAACCTATTCCGGAACAGAGTGTTCCCGTGATGAACAATACATTTGTACCTTTTAGAAATAAGTTTTATTAAGTCGATTTCTATTAATAAATGTCATTAAAAATATTCTTTCTCTTGTCATCGTTTTGATATAAGCAATCAGTAAGCAGCATTTGTCAACAAGAACAAAATCAATGAAACATAAATCAGTGAAATCTTGTAACACGGTACATTATATCAACCCAAGAACTGAGAAATAAGAAAGTTATCAACTCCGCGACTATAAGGAAAACGAACTGTAAATTGGTGTTTTTGAGATTGAATAAACTTTGTCTAATTTATCTGGTGGTTTGTTTTTATTCGTATGGTAATTATAGTTCAGTTTTAGAGAAGAATTTGCATCTCAAAAGTTTTCCTCAAAACAATAGGCCCTTCAGTTATCGCTAATCCCTGAGAACAATAGCAGAGTTGATCTAATGAACCATACCGGAGTTTGTATACAATTATCTTATGAGTTATTAACTGTTAAGGAAAATAGACCTTGACGAGTAGTTGTTCTTACTATTTACGCTACAAAGGGGTTTAGATATTGCGAGATATTTATTACTTTTTTCATTCAACTTCAAATGGTTTCAGGGTCGATCGCTCCTGGTTTTAGAGACGACCCCAAACAATAGGCTTTGCCCAAACATGCCCTAATATGTCGATTCGAATTAATGAGAGCGCCCTAAAAATTAGCATTCCGAATTTATGCATACGCCGCAATTCTGATCAGGTACGCCGCATTTTAGTCATGAGCCCAAGACAATAGGCCTGTGACGTCTGTATTCCTCCTCAATTCCTTCCTCACTAATTATCTATTCCTCCTCAAAAAAGGGGCTTAATTCCATGCATCCTCCACTACTGTCAATATCCATATATCATATAATGATGATACGGATTTCAGCAAAACCGTTCTGTAAGGTGTTGATATTCCAGTTGCTATTCAGCCATCGTTTAGACAAGGCTTTTTGAAATGTTAAAATTAAGTTTCTTGCAAACTTAAAGTATCTGATTATCCTGCTTCAGTTTTAAGGTGCACTAATACATTCAAGAATATTAGACAATAATTTTATAGACAATAGACAATAATTTATTTCAGTTAGAGGACGCTATTATAAATTACAAGAAACTTCCTTCCGCAACTAATAGAGGCGGAGGAAGAAAAAGGTGATTATATTACAAATTGAGTTAATTAATTAATTATAGCACAGATCTGACTGTGACGTATAAGTAGAGAAGAAAAAAGGACAAAGAAAGAGCGTGGCTATATTATATACATATCCAGTAAAAAATAGTGTTATTAAATGATAACATAGCAAAAATTTAATTTACTTATATGACATATTTTCAAGGAAAATATATTATTTACATTCATTAATTATCTGGGAGACTTCAAGATAGTCAGCAGCTTTTAATAAAATATCAAAGAGTCTGTGTTTCAATTCTGTTTTAAAAGTACGTTTTTGTAAGGTACGTATAGATGGAGTCAAATAATTCCATATTTGTGGTCCAAGTCTCAAGAACGTTTGTCTCATCTTTTCAAGTCTGGTATGTTCAGTGAAGAAATCATCTTGTGTAGAAGAACGCGTTTTATATTTAACAATTGTTCACTGAAGTCGAAGTGACTATTGGTAAATATTCACTATTAGTATAAACCAACTAGTGGACTATTACAAATCCTGCGTTCTGATTGGCTACGCTACTATAGGTCTATTAGTGATAGCCCATGGTAGAGAAAAACCGCACGCATTTTCACGAAATAATAACATTTTTTCAACTTCAATTTGTTTCTTTCTATTATTTTCTACTGTCCGACTAGTTAGTTTATACTAAAACAATTAGACCTCTCGCCCTCATGGGCTACGAGTTAAATAGCCCATTCGGCTGCGCCTCGTGGGCTATTGACTCGTAGCCCATTCGGACTGCGGGTCTAATTGTTAAATAGTCACTGAGACTAAAGTGAATAATTGTTTTACTATAATTTCATCAGTGAATATCAGAGAAATTAATAGTCGGACTTCCCGGCCACCCTTTTATACGTTAAGGTTTTACAAGCGCGCGGGACAGGATAGTTCTGTGACAAACATTTGCATAATTACGTGTCGCTAGGGTTCACTGCACAAACCGACTCGACACGAGACTTGCAGGGACGACAAGAATGGATTTTCCAATTTTTTTGTAAAAGGAAAGAAATCCCGAAAAAATCCCAAATGCACACTAGAATTCAAGTTGAAGCAGCAGTCTTGACTTTTGAGACGTCGTACCGTGTTAGCAAGAGAGGAAATTCAGCGAAAATGAGTGGAAATGGGGAAAACTGAAAATCTGCCACGGCGGGTGAACATTTATCGAAAGGAACCACTTTCACGAGTTCACTTCGAAGGGCAAATGTGCTGGAAACTACGAACTAGTTTTGTGGATTATAGCCATCACAGAATCAAAGCCAATGGTAAATCAAGAGACAAATGATTTCGGTATGAGATAAAGCTCGAAAAGACACGGAGAGCAGCGAGAGAAGAGCATAACAGCAACCGGCTCCCAGCATGAATGAAACTAGAACTTGTTTTTCTATCAAGAACCACAAGGAAAATAACTCAAGTAAGTACACTCTTTTTGAGTCGAACCGTTCCCAAATTTGTAGGAAAAGGTCTCGTTGTGTTATTTTTTGCTCTAAGTAGACGTTATTTCCTTGTGAACGTTTGTGATTAATGAAGACATGAGGACCGAATAAACTCAACCCGAAACTCGTAAGTAAACTTTGTTTGTGAAGGCTTATCGATTTAAAAAAAGCTTCAAGTTTAGTCATACTTATTTAGTTGCTTCTTTGGTAGGTTTTGGAAAAGCTTTTTCTTTCATATTATTTATTTCTTCGTGAGAAACATCGGTAAATATGCGAGTGGCCATTTTGGTAAATGCCTTGTATGTTATATTCACTTCCAGGCGCTTTGCAGGTGAATATAGCGACATATGACGTAATTCTCGTCCAATCAGAGCACGGGAATCTCTATATTCACTGATGAAATTATGCTAATTGTGGATATAAGTTGTTTTAATAAAGGCACAAGTAAGGTTTTCAGGAGCAGAATTATTAGAAATATCCCACATCATATTAGAAACACGCTCAAAATATATAAAAGAGATAGGGAGTACATTGGCATTAATAAAAAGAGGAACTGCATGATCTCTTGACTTTGCAAAGTAGATTAATCGTAAAGCTCGTTTTTGGAGAATTAAAGGGGCTGGGTCAGCGCTCATTCGTTACCAGGCTATCGCACGGCCAAAGGCAAAATTTGATTTCCGACTCCGGCGGTACGAAATCAAACCTCCCTCCGAAGGAACCTTTCAGGAATCCATTTCCATCGCTCTTATTTCGAACCTCTAAAACATATTTTTTGCAGGAAAGTTTTGTTTAGCATTCATTCTAAATGTAGAGTATTTCATTTTTACATTTTTTGTTCGAAATTGTGATGAATGAAGGCTCTGGAGGAAGGGGAGGTAAACGAGTCGGGGCAGGAAGAAAGAAAACGCCTGCCTTGAGGCAATTGACGAAAAAAAAAAATGACCGACACTGGAAAAGCCAACATGCTGCTATATACTTTTAAAAGCAAACAAATATTCAAAACCTGGCGGCAGCTTAAAGGCCAAGGAACTTTTGGTAGTGACTCACTTCAAGAGTAGTTGATTGAGATTGTTTCCACACGAAACGTTTAGTGAAAATAGACGTGTTTGACTCAAGGTATAACAAAAAGTAACGCCAGAAGATAAATAACATTGCCGAAAATCTTTTGCTAAAAAGCAATGTTTTAAAAAACGGACAAAATGAAAGAAAAGAAAGAGTTTATTTTGCAACTTTTCTGAGCACAAGCCAAAACACACCAAAGCCAAGACAGACTCACCAGCCAAAACCAGCCAAAACACACCAAAGCCAAGACAAAGGACAACCCGAACTCACCTGAAAACGTTTTCCAGAATCGAAACAAGGTAATAAAACATACCTGAAATTTAGTTGAACCTGCTACTTTATCGGCTATTCAAAAATAATTATTTAGGAAACGGCGAAGTTCGAGCCAAGCTATCTCACTGACTTTATTCCAGCGAAGCATTTATAAACACTTCACGAACGAACCAAGGTTTCACAACAATTATCATGAAAGGAGGCGAATTCCAACTCTCTTTACAAATGTCAAGTCTTTAGAACTCCAAACGATGGGAGTTTTCCGTTCAGCAAGGCAAGGAACTAAATTTTAAAACCGTCTAGCGTTCAAGTCAACACGGGACCAAAACCATGTTTCGCAAAATGTTGACGATTTTCACAAGAAATGGCGTCAGATTGTCCTAAGCGATGACAAATACAAGTAAACAATCCCTAGTATTACATTTGACTAGTTGAAGAGTTTTTGTACACATTTAGCCTGAATTTCATTGTCGTTTTTTCGGATAAATCGAGGTGAACTTCCGTAACTGAATTTTACTTTCTTACACAAAATCTACCCGCTAACATTGAAAGGGTTTCAATCTTACCCTCAGCCAATCAGAAATGACCTCTCATTGAACTGACCAATCAGACACAATGCTACTGTTGCTTGCGAAAGAAACCATTGCGATTGCAGAAGAATTTTGAACGGTTTGAATATTGATCATATGCTAATTACCTCAAGAGCATACTTACCGCGCACGGGCAACAGGTGACCCAGCCCCTTTAAGAGTTTATTTAAATGAGTTTTAGAGGCAGACCCCCAAGCACATATACCATAATAGATATATGGATTTATTAAGGCTTGATATATTTTTAGAAGTGGGCTTAAAGGAATAAAATGTCTTAATTTAGCTACTACTCCTATGGTTTTACTAACTTTTTGACGCATGAGGTCAATGTGGTATTTCCACGAAAGTTCATAGTCAATTAAAACTCCAAGGTACTTTACAAAGTCCTTTCTCTCAAGAGGAATTTTGTTTCTAGAATTGGGTCATATACTTTGATTTCAGGATAATGGAGTAACCTATTTTGATGTGGTCGAAAAATTATATGATTTGATTTTTTTAAATTAAGAGTTAGCTTATTTGCTTGAAACCATTCACACACCTTAAGTAATTCAGAATTTACTACAGATTCAAGGTAGTGAATATTCTTATTTGCACACATTATACTTGTATCATCAGCAAATAAATAAAACGTAAATTTATCAGAGGATCTAGTAATATCGTTAATATATAATAAAAAGAGGAGAGGTCCCAGGACAGAGTTGTGGAACTCCACATAGAGTTGTCTCCATATCAGAAATAATACGGCAATTAGAAGTAGTTTGTTTACGTTCAGTTAAATATGAGCTAAACCAGTCGTTTATTATACCCCTTATTCCATAAAATTGAAGTTTATTTAATAAAATAGAATGGTCAACCGCATCGAAGTCCTTTTTCAAGTCATTAAAAATTCCACAAGTAAATTTTCCGTCATTCATATTATTTTGAATTGTGTTGATAATGTCTAATATTGCATGTTGTGTATTGTGGCCACTACGAAACCCATACTGAGAGTGATTCAGAATATCGTATTTATAGATAAATTTAGTATGTCATTTTTTCAAAAATTCTATTAAATACTGATAGCAGAGATATAGGTCGGTAATTTGAAGCATTGGTTTCGTCATTCTCTTTAAAAATTGGAATTATTTTAGCAAACTTAAGTATAGTAGGAAATATTCCCGACTGAATTGATAAATTAAAGAGATCTGCTAAAGGCTGGTTAATAATATGTTTAGAAACTTTTAGTATTTCAATAGGGCATGAGTATAAGTCATGTGCTTTATGAAGAGGTATAACATTTATTTGGCCCATGCATTCATAAAAAGACCGATTTGATGATGGTATTTTTGAAGCAAGATTATGACCTATTTTAGCAAAATGTTTGTTCAAAATATTCGAAATTTCGTTTAGATTGGTAGATAAACTATCATCAGATCTCTTAAGTACGCTAATTTGCTTCAATTTCTTTCTTGACCGAGAGATTAGTTGATTAATTCCTTTCGATTAGTTGATTAGATTAGATTTGATTTCGATTAGATTAATTGATTAATAAATATTCGCACTACGCTGCTGTTAATGACAACCGCCTCAGGCTAATATCATAAACAAAATTATTCTCCTGTTTTAAATTGACGAAATACAGTTTGCACCGCTTTCAAATATTATAAATCGCACTCGTTCAACGAACGATTTGGATTCGACGTTGTTGATGTTTTTAATTTGTGGATTAGGTTTTTAGAAGGTTTGTATATGAAAACTTGAGGGTGGAAATATTAAGAAGCAAATGACCGGGTATTCTGTAGTTGTTCCACAAACCAGTTCTAACAGCGACAAATAACTATTTTAGCGCGATCGAAGTACTGTGTGTTTTAAGTGGAACTAATGTGCCAGCGAACTCACGACTCGCTAACTCTCATATTTGCATATAGCTAATTACACAACTAGTCGGTCACGTTTCTATTACAAAATTATTGATTAATATGTCGGGCTAATATTACAAAATAAATGTTGAGAACTTCTTGAGCAAGTTAAAAAGACGCTCCAAACATTAAACTATCTTGCGCCAGAAATGAAAGAAAAACTTACGGTTTAGCGGGCTTGGAAACATCTGACAAATGACAATGACAAAATCAGAAGTGAAATTTTGCGTAACATTCGTCACAAACGCTGCTACAATTTTCCATAAACACGTGTACACACTTGAAACTTTACAGCTGGTTAAATGTTTTGAATCTAGCTAGCGATAGACAGACTGATCAACGCACAAGAAGGGCTGGGAATTGAATGAATATCTCAAAATCGTAAAGTCGTTTGGAGTAGTTCTTTGAGTTTCTATGGTTTTGGTTCCAGCCAGTTAGCGTTTTTTAACCCGGCCCTTTACGCTTCATTTCTTTCCAATTTCGTGTCATGTTTAAGAGTTCTAACTCGACGGCATTTCGAAAATAAAAAGTCGGCAAAACAGTCCGTATTACATTAATTTTCGAATTGTGTTTCATTTTACTTCAACTTCGCTTAATTACTAAAATAATTATTATATAGTATTTACTGTATCTATATAAATTTAAAGCTGTAGTGGTATTTCAATATATTCTCACATTCTTAGTTTTAAGTTTTCAAGTTTTTTTAATTTTCCCACTGTTTACATGATATATAATAGGTACAAATAATTAATTATATATATTAAAAAAAGACATATAACATAATAAAGGAATATACAAAATAGGTGTGCAAAGTAGCAGAAATGATTTCGATTTGGTCACCGCCTATGTTAATAGTAAGAACGATTTAGACATGTATTACGTGAAAAGAAGGAAAGAAAGAGAGAAGGATAGAAGGAAAGGAACGGAGCTATTGAAATTGAAATTGTAACTTAATTACAGTGACTATATGACTACCAGATAATGATAATAATCAATAAGATGAGCAACTAGTATATACAGATATCGTAAGTAAACAAGTATGTAATGATATAGCTATACATTCATTAAATGCTTATGAAAAGATGTAAGGTGTTTTTATTTGTTTACAATTAGATTTGGTCATCCAAAAGAAACTTTTTGTATTTTTGTTTTAAAGCATGGTATGGAAGGTCTTTAAATTCTGTTGGTATAGATTCCTAGAGTTTGGGTGCGGAGGACCGAAATGTATGAATTTCATAATTTGTTCTCATTTTAGGTTTGTAGAAAAAAAATTGGGCAGCATATCTGGTGTTGTAAGAATGAATTTCGGATATTGGTGTAAGGATATCAGAGAATACGGCTGGAATACTATTTTTATTATTTCGTATTTTATGTGTAAAAAGTAACATTTTAAATGTATGGATATTTTAAAATTTTAAAATTTAAAGAAGGCTATAATAGGGGCTAGCGTTTTCCCTACTATGAGCAAAGATTATATTTCGTATACATTTATTTTGTTTGGTACAGGGCACCTCGCTGTACCAGAACTGAACATTGTTGGATCTCCTTCGTCGGCTTTGCAATTGTCTCCGAGGCCACCTTGGTGGTTTCTCGTTTTTTCATTGACTGTCATCGCCACATATTCATCACCATTTGCATCTCTTTTAATCCCAAAACTCTCTCTTGAGAGGGACCTCTGATTTTCACGGCCTCTGCGGCAGAAATGCAGGCTTATGTTGAACCAATTCACTCGAAGCAAACTGAGTGGAGTTTCGTCGCCAAACACTTTCTCGTAGCACTTTTTTATGTCTTCTGGCGATATTGATAAATGATGTTGTACTTTACCAAGACCTTGTGCCTTGAGCAGCTTCAGTTTGGCATTTAGCGATTTATTTGCCTGTTTGAATAGCTAATCCCTTATGATTGAAATGTTGCTGGACTCTGATAGGGAGTTGAGGTATCTATCAAGGGCTGGACGAATTGACAAATGTGCTGAAGTACTGTAGTGCTCGGTCGAATATTTTTTAAGTTCTTGGTAATATTTCTTCAAACTTTCAGAGAGAAGTTCTGTAGAAAGGCTTTCTAAAGTTTCTTGTGGAATCAGCCAATCTAAAACAAAGAAGCTTTGTGAGAAAAAAAAATTCGTAAGTTTACAAACTTGGCAGACTTTCGAGTTCTGGCAAATTTGCCGGTCAAGCTGCTTCAAAACGAACAAAAAGAAGCTGAACTACGTGTTTACCTTTAAAAACTGAGACACCCCAGGCTGTTGCCTTCTTAGTGTTCTTCGGTATGGCTTCATCTATTAATTCTTCTATCTTTTCCGCTGACAAATCGTCATATTTCTCGGCCATTGTTTCTCTGGTGTAATAGCTGTTCGGTAATATTATTACACCACATCGTTACACGACAGTTTGTGGTTGTCATGGCATAGTCAGGTGACACGTGGTACAAATTGACCAATCAGAAACCTAAAATTCATACAGTGTGCGAAAAGTGAATAATAATATGATATATTGTATTACTGATTATGTATTTTACCGGTTGAGAAATAAAGACATTATTATTATTATTATTAACAGGTGACATCTCTCCACAGGATTCACTAGCTGCTTTGTTTTCCAATTAGAGAAATTCATAAATTTCCTTTTGGGATACAGAAAAACAAGAAAACATTCACGGTGGGCACAAACGACCATAAAAACGGCATCAGTTCTATATTTAAAAAAGTTTTCAATGCAGACGATTGAATTTTGGTAGAAGGATGTAGAATCGCAAAAGGAATATAACCTGATTTTTTAAGCTATGTTACTACCATCGCGAGGTCACAATGACGTCATTTATCCATTTGTAATACGTTTCTTGCAACTGTTCATTATCTCTAAAAACGAAATGTCGTATATTGTTAAAATCTACTCGTGATGAGAATGAAGGAATCGAAAACCCGATGTCGATTGGTTAAGGAAATCAAAAGTTATGAAAGTTTGAATTTTGTCCTTATTTTGTCCTTATTTTGAATTTTGTTTATTTTGGTAATACTAACTTCTTATTAACCGAGAGCGAGGTCTTTACGGGAAAATATCAGACCGAGGTCTTGACAGTACGGACCGAGCGATAGCGAGGTCCGTACATAAAAGACCGAGGTCTGATATTTTCCCGTAAAGACCGAGTGAGCGAGGTTAATAAGTAGTTTATTATATGGCACTTTGTGATAAACGAAGAATGAGAAAATAAGTGACTCGCGTGACTCGATCGCTCCCCGTAACACAACGTGATATAACTAATTTGCATAAATATGCATACCAAAGTGGAAGCCGTTCAGAATTTATTCCGGGATCTATTTGACAGCTCTCCGTAAATCAATGCAAAAGATGAATGGAAATACAATGTCAGATGTCAGAATCAATTCAGAATTAGAAAACTTTGCTAATTCAAAGTGCATGAAAGGTGGAATTCGTAGAAAAAGCTATCAGAAAAGAACATATTTCCACTAAATCAACTCGAAAAACAAACCGTTCGCTCAAGTCAAGTGCCATGTGGTCGGCGAAAAAGTTCAAGATCTTCGTCGGACACTTTCGGCGATGACAGTTCTATGCTGTTTGTTTGTATCCTGGACAACTTTGACTGGGAGGACATCAGTGGAAAATCTGGATCTGAAAATCTCTGATATTTGCTACTGATCGGTAAAACTGGTTGCCGGCTATGGAATCAGAACTTCCCTGGTTTATAGTGAGGGATTGTAATTTGTAAACTGGACGGATGCTGACATTCAAGACAAATTTCTTAAGCCGAAAGAAAGCCGGCTGCAGAGGAGTAAACTTGTTGAAATATGGACTATGACTTCTGGCTCTGGTGATAGTCGCTGGCAGAGTTGTTGTCTTGTAGTTTTACTCGCTACTTCCACTGGACGGATCGAGTTCTCGTGTCAACACTCAACAGAGCCACGAAGCTTTCAGGATCAGCGTTAGCAGGTTTATCTTTATTGAGTCGGATTATTCAGTTATTTCGCTGCTGGGGTGTTTGATTCCTGCATTACCTGATACATTACTGAGCTATGTTCTAATTTCGTTTCTATACCGAGTGGAGACTTCATGTTGGGACTCGCTTGCAGTTGACGGCCAGAGAATATGGTTCTTCCGCGGTATACATACATTGAACTCTGCTAGACGGTGACTTCTGAAGCTTCTGTAGAACCTAATCAGTAGGACATGTACTGATCTTGTCTCTGTAGCACTAGACCTTTGGATGGCATTGTATTTCAACTAGTTCTTTCCTGTCCTTTTCTGGTTGACTTTGCGTACATCAATGATAATGTTTGACAACAAATGGTCAAGTTCGTTTTGGAGGTAAGCTTTGTAATTATATTTACAGGTCAATTTTTTTGATGGACCGGCTTTCTCTCTTTTAAAAACGGTATTATTACGATGTTTGTGCTGTTAAACTGCATCACTAAGTGCATAGTTATCTGTTTTACCCTGTTCGATTTGAGTTTTCAATTTCCCGAACTTAGACCAAAATATGCGAATTTGTGACCGTTATCATGGTAACGGTCCGTACGGCAAAATCCCGACCGAGCACCAGCCAATCAAAACACTCGATTTCACATTGAGAGTGGCTTGCCATGTAATAATTATATATATTCCCAGAACCGTACAATCAGCCTTTCATTTTGTCTTGATATTCGTATATTTTTGCTGATTAGATCCCATCCAAGGTGATCCGGTTCCTGCACTTCGTCCGAATTGGTCCTTGCATTCAGTACATTACATTAAAATTGAAGTCATATTTTCAGCAACGTCATTATGACGTCATACTATTTTATACATGCCCTTAGAAAAAAAATCCTTTGAGTGATTTTCGAGTTTTAGTGATGAAATGCGCTAGTCTGGCACTCAAAACCCACATTATTTTATTTTCTTGATTTTTTAACAATAGGCAGCCTTATTTAGGTATGACACCTGACGTCACTAAATATGACGTCATAGCAACAGTCATTCCTCTATAACGTTTGCTATAATAGTCGTAGAACGTTCAAATTTGCGCCAAAGGAATGTGTGTCATGAAGGCCCTTTGATGGTGTAGTCTGTTTGTAACATCTATTAAAGGGGGAATTTTACCAAAAAAGGAGGCATCACTTATGACGTCACAACAACGTCATCATACTAACATAAAACACCTAAAATATGTAGTTTCATTTTGTTAACAAGTCACCAACATTTCTTCAAATTGAGACTATAAGTAAAGACATGGTTTTAATTTTAATTATTTGTCCACGCTCACTGATGCCGATTTTGACGTACTTTATGCCCGACGTGATTAGTCAAGGAAAAAGTCAGGTGACTTGAATTGGGACAATAAATGAACAAGCTAAATCGGCCAATGGCTGTTGAGGTATTTTAAATACATAAAAAATATGAAAGCGATCGAGGCTAGAAGTAGCCTGCTATGCAGGCGGTTACCATACCTTAATCAACTTTTAGTTGATCATCCCAGTATTTATATTCCCTGCCGACGCAGATCAACAAACACTAGATTTTACAGGAGCTAGTCACTCATCGCAGTTTTAGAAATATCGACAATCGATTGGAGATGGAAAATAGCGTTTACAAACAGGTTTTGCTAATATTACCACGACCGATCTCGTTCAAGTGCCTTAAAATAAATGAAGTCAGATGTTTTTGCCATCCATTCAGTACAATCACGTGATTGCACTCCTGCGAAAGGCCCATTGAACTATTCACTTTATGTAGAATCGATATTATTAATGATATAGAATTTGGTCTTAGAGGAACTTAAAAAATAATACTAAAACTACTCACTATGCTTCTGTTAAGATACCTCAGTGGAGAGGAACACGTTGATGCCACGTCTATACCCAAACTACAGGAGTTCTGTCGAGAGAGAGGTTACGATTTTCAGTTGGTGGATCTACGATGGGGCATCAGAGAAGAAGCTGTTGATGGCCACAGTATGACTGAACTCTGCATACGCGAATTGAAGGCGTGCCAGAAACTATCTACTGAACCGAATTTCATTGTAAGTCATATTACCGAGAAGATCTAGACTGTAATCGTGCAGGTGTTAATGGAGAGAAACGTACATGTTGGGTTACAAGGGTACCCTAAGAGGCGGGAGAGAAGAGAGAAGAGAGAGGAAGAAAAGAGCGAGAATACCACTTCGATGCGATGTGTTTCAAATCAAGAAATCACGTCAAACATGTCTTACTGGGCCATTGGCAAGACAATGAAATTTACCATTACACCCAGCACTCACGGTTGTGTCTGGTAATGGTTAGAATTTCCAATCAGGAAAGAGTTTTGAACACCAATTCTGAACGTCATGTTCGCATGGAAGTGAGATTCTCAACGGATAACACCATAGGCTCTTCTTTTCTTTTCTCTCCTCTCTCGCCTCTTTCCCTTTTATTTCTTCGAGCCTCAGGAAGCCAGGATACATTTACAGCACCAAAGTCAGGTTTATTTTGAAAATGCGTTTCCGCCAAAATTATTTTCTTGATCTATTTAGATTTTAAGACATGATTGATATTGATATTGATATTGATATTGATATTGATATTGATATTGATATTGATATTGATATTGATATTGATATTGATATTGATATTGATATTGATATTGATATTGATATTGATATTGATATTGATATTGATATTGATATTGATATTGATATTGATATTGATATTTATATTGATATGAAATGTTTTGGAAATATCACGATACTCCCCTGACAAAGAGGAAACGCTGCCTAATTTAAGAGGTTCCAATTTTAAATTGATTTGAAAATCTCGAGAATGCGAACATGAATTTTCTTTAATATCCCTTATTGTAAAGACAGGTTGCGAAGGGGCAATATTTTGAGGATGATTTGTGCCATAACCTATAGCAGCAATAAGTATGTTTTTGATGTTATTGGACACAGCGTTAATTTCGATAATACCATGATAACCCCGTTCTAATATTCGCTCACTGAACATGCAAGAGGGAAATTATAAATGCATCATTGGCCATGCAGTGTCAGTCAATCAATGGCACTCAATCAGGCATAATAGAAATTTAACAACTAATTTCCCAGGTTCCATGTTATTACCTATAAATATTCACAGTGTCTAAACTATATGCAATAGTCGAAAGTTAGGAGTCAAGCTGATCGAATGCAATGGAGAAATGGAAGAAATAACAGTTTGAAGAAAATTGAACTCTCTGTCAAAGGAAAATATTTTTAAGAGCAAGTGTCTGATTGAGAAAAAATTGAAATGGTACTACAAAATTTTCTTCATATGTTGTGTGGAGTTAGTCCTTCTGGTGAAACTACTTCTGGTGACATCTGTTTCATTTGTAGCCTTAACCTGAACTGGTATTTTAGGGGAGGGGTGATAATTCATGCCCACAATACCAATTTTTGGAAATTTTACACCACGAAAAGTGCATTTTCATCGCCAAATTTTCTCCATGTACAGAAATCCAGTCAAAAGTCTGCTTATATACTAGCATACACCTTATTACAAAATGGCAAATCTTGTTTGAGTAGTATAAAGAGCAGTAAATAACAGTTGAATACTATTAAAGAGTGTGCCAAGATTAGCAATACCCTGATTGTTAGGGGTGATAGCATAAAATGGTACTAATTTATCGATATTTCAATATATAGCGTTTTGTATGGGTTTGAGCCAGGCGTACCTACTAGCCTCGTTTTCGTGATTTACACTGTATTTAAATGTCCAAAACGTTGCAACAATGAAAGACCAAACTCTCAAACTGCTCACTATTACTTACTTTTGCATGATTTTATAAAGACGGCATTCACTTCGCCTAATATCCTAAGTTTTTTTGGCATTATGCAAATAAGAGCAGCCATATTGGAATAAGGTGTATACTCTCATCCTTCCTCTCTCCAAAAATGGTGCAGGTTTGTAAATTTGCCACCTGGGGACCTTCTGGCCACTTGTCCTTCGTAAGGAGCAAAACGTTCTTTTTCTTTGTCGATCGAGACGCCTTTAACTTGTCACTGTATTTTAGAATATCTACATGATAAAAATATTTCATTACAAGAAATGCAGGCGTACAAGTTAAAAAGGTAAAAAAGTAAAGGTATTCATTTATATAGCGCAAATTCTGTATGAATATATCCAAATGCGCTTCACAAGGTTATTTTTGTGATACGGACTGCTATTGTGGCGCAATGTGCTGTCGTTCAGTTTACAATCATGAGTGATTGTTAGTAACTCAGAATACCTGGTTGTTGTGTCGGGAGACAATCCCCTACTCTTTCTCGAAATAACACAACAAGTTCTTTCACGTCCTCCTGGTATAGATTAGAAGAGGAAGGAGACAAGACCAACGGCTTATACGTCCCTGCCCAAGGACGTGGCCGGGATTCGAACCCCTGACCTCCCTCACTCTAGACCGTGCTCTACCAACTGGGCTAACCAGTGAGTGAACTGTCTTAACTTTTATTACTTAGTAATAATTAGAGAGTATTATATTGTGGTGATTACTAACACTTCTCAAAAATTGATTCCTAGACATTTCTTGGTCAGAAGTATGGCTACCGTCCTTTGCCCCACAAAATAGATTCCGATGAATTTGAGAAACTCCTGTCCGCCATTAAGAAACCTGACGACCTCGAACCATATTTTATGATAAGGAGCATGCGCAGTTGCGACATGAAGCCACTGACAAGTGGTGGGCTGCTTATGAAAGAATGCATGTGATATTACAAAGAGCAGCAGAAGAAGTGCTCGACGAAAAGAATGCTCGAAAGTACCGTATGTCAGGTAGATACATGAATACATAATGAATGTCATTATATTTATCAAGTTCCATTTCCTCAAAGCCGACCAAAGCCCGGTAATCTTTATTGGGCTTAGCTAACTAGTGGACTATTTATTTAGGATGAAAAACTTCGCGTTTGGTGAGGTACGAGTAGTATCTCTCTACTCGTAATACCAGATTGGAAAAATACACCTTTAATCTTACAACGGATTTTAATTACTGATATGATTTTAAAACATTTACCAAAAGAATTAAGCCTAACTTATTTGAATCGTCCGATACAAGTACTATAAAACATGTCCTGGTATGCAAGTCCCTTGATTTGAAAGGTGACTTTTAGAAAATCATTTGGAGCAACCTTATTGCCACAAGTTGAAACGAATAATCGGTACAACAAGGTTGTTTTTCAACGGTTATGTGGTGAATTTAGACTTCCTACCAATCCTGGTTTTCGCTGGAAAGGAGGACGCAATCATGGTCTAGGTGACATATTTCTTTATTATTCTGGTGAGGGTTATGAAAATGTTCACGTAATTCGTGGGTATGATACTAAGGCAAACATGTATCCCAGTCCAGATGGAGAATTATTCTCAGATGAGGGTGGTAAGGTTAATAAAGGAAACCTGATTTCATTCATCCGCAATGATGATCATGAAGGTGTACAATATTCTTGGTTTGTTCCAAGTAAAGATAGTGGATTGACTAATGCAGGAATGGGGAGATTAAATCGATCAGTCGAGGCCTTCGTTTACTGTGTATTAGGCGCTCAAGTAAACGTGAGATCAAGTATTATTGGAAATGGGGGAAGTGCAGTTGAGACTCAAGAGGAAATGCTGAAAGAAACTTTGTGAAAGCGCTATAATTGACGTAGTTTGGTCAATCTGAAAACTGTTTTATCCTTGTGGCGCACTAGATCTTTGACGCTTTTTGGCAGGATTCAAGTAATACGTTCACTGGCTTTGCCAAAACCGATGTACGTTTGTTAAAAAATTAACGCAAGTGCTGATTTTATTAAAGTAGTTAAATGCGAACTAAAAAATATCTATTTGGAATGGTAAAAAACAAAAAACAAACAGAATCAAACATTAATCGGCGAGTACGATTTGATTCCATCATTAAAGCAAACCGAATGAAATGGGCATTCTAAGTGTATCAAATGGAAGATTCTTCCGTTAGCGTATTTAAAGGTGATCGGGGGTGCAGCTGCGATAAGGGAAAATTTCAATATGGAAAGAATTCCTGAAATTCTTCCCCCATTTTACAAAAGTGTTTTAAAATGCTGTGCGGAGCTGAGTAGTTACGACTAAATCTTCTTCCTCTCTGCTACTTCCTTGAATATCTTGACCTGCTTTTTCTATTCCGCTGTCTTAAAGGTGAAATTTTGATCGACACCTCTGACATTCTACTATTTAACAGATCTGTAACTCGTCGCGGCTCCTCTGGTCTAGACTTACGCTTAATTCCTGCCCGTACCTCGACTTTTCGTTCTTCCTACTTTGTACGTATCTGTCCTCTATGGAACGCTCTTCCAGTCGATCTTCGCTCTTCTCTCTCTACCTCCTCTTTCAAACTCAAACTGAAAAAACTTTACTTTGAAAGGCTAAACTCGGTCTTTGATACCTTCAACATTCGAACTTGGTTCGTTACTTGTCCCCTCTGTCGTCGTTCTAACCTTGTAACCGTATGCCCGTGTTAAAGTAGTTGATTATTGTTACTATCATCATATCATCCAGTTGCGCTGCTTGCATTCAAACTATTTGTAGCATAATGTTATTATCGTACTTGATTTTGTATTTATTCATTCATTATCTAATTATTGTATGTATATATATATAGATTTTTTCTTTTTTCTTCTCGTTAACATCCATCGTTACTGCTGGCGGAGACAAGCCTCGTAGGACACTTTGAGTCCTATTGTTTGTCTCCTGTGGCGTTACGCCCAAATGTTGTAAATAAATAAAAATAAATAAAAAATAAAGCTCGGTTCAATCTTTTTCTATCTTTGAACAGCCTTTGTGGAATAATAAATTTATCAAAATCGATATTAAATCAATTTTTTTGGGTAAATTTTTCGAAATATAATATTAATATAGTGGTTGACCTTATAAATAAAGATAAGGAGTTCAAATGGGAAATTGTTGAGGAAAGTGGTTTACAGGATACTCAGTTTATACAATGGGCAGGGTTAGTAAATGCCATACCTAAAGAATGGAAAACTATTCTTAGAACAAACCAATTTTATACAAAACGATTTCGATTGGCTTCGAAGTTTTATATAACCTTGGGTGATAAAAGTATATCAAGAATACAAAGGATATGCACAGATTACTGTTTAACATAAAGTTTAAACAACCTACCTCCCAATATAATATAAATAATCGAATTAAATCAGAATTACCCTTGAACTGGTCGGAAATATACTCGCGTTTATATACAACAACTTTTGATTTTAATTGAGATACTTTCAATATCGTATATTAAATAAATGTCTTTATCGCTGTTCTTTCTGATTCATTCATCATGAAACAGTTGACCATCTTTTTGTACATTGTATAGAGGCAAAACAAATATCTATATTTTGAAATCAGGGTTTGGCTTGAACAATATGATTGTAACCTGCCTGAGTTAAACTTGTCAAATATTATTTTAGGTTTTAACAAACAATCAGTGAATTATGTCATTTTGATATATAAAATTGCCTTGTATAAAGCAAGGGAGAAAGGAAGAGGTCCAACTTTGTCTCTTTTTAAGAATCTCTTAGCATACTACGAAAAATTGAATAGCTAAATCAAAAAACAAAAATAGGAAAATATTTAAAGCGTTTTCATAAGAAGAACGACTAGACTACATACGGGTATGCGAGTGCGTTTTTTTTTTGTGTGTGTGTAGTGAGTGTGTAAGTTATCTATAAGTAGTAGTATTTATTGTTAGTAAGTTTGGTAATTGTTTATAAACGTATTAAACATTTGTAAAATTCTCAAATAAAGATAATTTAAAAAAATATTCTGGTGCCAGGGCTCGTGAATGAATTGGGCTTGTGATCCCCATGGGAAAGGCGTTACCATGGATATTGTATAGCATGCTATTTTTAAAACCGCTGTTTTAGAAAGATCGACAATTGATTGGAGATGAGAAATAGCATTTACAAACAGGTTTTGCTAATAACAATACCGATCTCGTACAAGTGACTTTAAATATATGAATTAAGAATTGTTTTGCCACCCAGTACAACCACGTGATTTTATTCCTGCAAAACGTCCATTAGAAACATTGTTGCTGTTAATGTTTCTTGGGCGAGCAAATGAGCGGGAAGCAACACAAATGTTTTGCTGCCAGGCTGAGCAAAAAAGCAAACATTTCACGAGAAACAAATACTGCCGCATGCGCCTTAATCATGCTAGGAAGTTTACGCATGCGCAAGATGTGTAGGGCAGCCCTGGGATCTAGTCAACATTGATTCTTCGGGGAGCAAACTGGGAAGAATGTGCCGCGGAAGTAAAAGTTTCATGACAACTTTTTCATTGTTCATCATAAAGTTTATATTTATTGTTCAAATTACTACATACATGCTGTTTGTTTTAATTTGCAATTCAGTTATGTTAATTCCCATTTAATCATCATTCACTTTCAACTTTATGATCCAGTGGTAGTTATTTCGCTTTATTTGTTCAGTCAATCAGGTTCCTGAAGAAACATAAAACGGATCAATCAATGAGTAGGTAAGCATGTACATAATACTGAAAGACACAATTCTTTTATTCCAAAAAGGATGTCCGATCCAACGGAAAAGGATGTCGGCTGTAGATTTGACCACAACCACTTGCGAACCTAACATAGTCAACATAACACGTTGAAATCATATATTCTCTTAAATGGCAGTGTATTAGCAACAGCACTTCTACTGGATTGTTCTTAAGATTTTAAAACTCTCTACATCGATTTTCTAACGTATTTAAAGAGTATCGCGCGCAATGGATTGTGGTTAAAGTGCCATTTTCTGTATGGTGGGTTTATTTCAGTATATTTTTACCAATATGGAATACTTCTTTACGCATGAGTTATAATCATACGATGACCCGCTAAGAAACAATTATGCCTTCACGAATCCTTCTTGGCAAATACGATCTAGAGAACAAGTTCAAAGTTGGCGTGAGGAGGAGATAAAGCAAACGTAAAGATCCTAACTTGATGTGGTTGATAATGCAATCACTTTTTAAAAGTATTTGTTATTATTAAAAACCCGACAGAATATAAAAATAGGCATTTGACGTCAAACTTACATTGGTCCAAGTCCATTGCGGGTGTCATGTAGGCGTCTATTTCTTGCCGTAACGACGACGATGATGTTGTTGTTGATGATGATGATGACGACGACGATAATGAAAATGATGATGATGACATTGACGACGACGAACAACATGGCGGCGGCGACGGCGGCGACGACGACGACGAGAAGACCGGCGGCGACGGCGGCGACGACGAGAAGACCGGCGGCGACGGCGGCGACCACCTGCTTTGGGATCGGACAGCATTTCATCTGAGGCATCATCAAGATCCCTGTTAATCATAGAAATCAAATAAACATAATCACATACATATACGAGGAAAACAGTGAAACTTTAATTTGTTTTTCAATATACAATGTAGCAAGATAGCAGTTGCTTGCCTAGGGTTATAGAATAAAAGTAAATAAAAGTGAATAAAAAAAGATACCCTCAAAAATCACTAATAATAGCATTAAATAGTTATTATTGGAATTATTATCTGTTAGATTCGAATACAATGTGTGCCGCTAGACTAAAGACATATTTCAGTTAGGAATTAAAACACATTGATACTTTTCATTTGGAGCATTTTAATGGGCTATATATGTTATCAGGAATTTTTCGTCAATTTGTTATCTATCTAGAATGTTCTCATTATACGAAACATACTCCATTACCACTCAGTTATACGCAGCGATGTTAAGTTTTGAAGAGGAGCCAACTAATACATTAAAAGTTAAGGCTATTAGACATCAAACTTGAAGACGCTGGCCCAACGTTTTCAAGATTTTCATAATCGTAACCCATTTCCAACCTTTCCATCCGTATCCCGATAAGAGTTTCTGTACTTTCACTTCATTCATGAAGGGAGCTTGTTACAAAACTAGACCATTATGTTAAAGTTTCTATTAGCTTGAATGCGATTTTGAGCTTTCCATAGCGATGCTACAAATAGCTGACATAGTCCCTTTAAGAAGCTCTGCCTCTTTAAGATTTTAAGGAAACGAAAGCTCCAAATCATCACATAAAATGTTTGATACTCACGTTTTCAGTTTCTCTACTGCAGTCTCATCTTCATTTTCCTCTTGCTCCTCATCTTCCTTGGGCACCTCATCTTCAATCTCAGCTGTGTCTTCTACAGCTTTGTCTTCTGGAACGTCTGGAGTCTCATCCTGTTTGACTTCTTGTTCCTCAGCCAGGGCTTGCGGCGTCAACGTGATTGTCATCACCAGGCCCACGATAGCGAGCCATCCAAGTGCCTTCATCTTCAACTCAAATCCTTTTGGAAGAAAATAACTATTCCTGAGAAGCTCTTTTTCTGGATGTTAAAACAATCGCTTAAACCTTAACATTTAAGGAACATGAACAGCCACACCCTAATCCAGTTCTTTGCTATCGCTTGTTTATAACTTTTGTATCTCTGTAGATGAAACAGAAATGGATATAGAAAGGAGAATGGAAGCCAAAACAAGTGAATCTAGCATTTATATCGGTTTACGAAGTTTATGTGACCTTGAAATTTGATAAAGCGTCAATTGCTAATTGAGAAATGGCGGCTAAAATCTCAAATTTTGTGTGTCAGAACGAAGAGGGCATATAAAGTTCATCATTTCATGTGTCGAAGAATGGTAACAAAGTGGAAAATTGTTATTCGAAACTAAGAAACCAGAAAACTGGAAGACAGCGTTAGAGAGCCCAAAAGAAAGTGAATGGTCATAGAACAAAGAAATGCATACATAATTTAACGGAGGAATGGACAGCAGATCCACGCCATCCAATAGGAGAGGTAAGGTTGATTCTAAAACTGAACGAAGATATAGAGGCGTTTATCTCACCTCTTACTGTGCTCGGTATTACTCTGATAAGCTTGTTCTGGTGTTTTGTCAATGGACTTCAGCGGAATCTGAAATAGTTGCTCGATGCTGCGTATTTATGTGCTCTGGTTTCAGATATCATTTTGGGCTAGAAAATATAAAATATTTTCCAAACTTGGATATATCATACCGCTAGCTCTTTCAGGTACTTAGAACAAATCTGGAAACCAATTGAAAAGGCAGTTATTTTCAGTCGTTAAAGAATCCTAGGTCTTTAAATATATCAGCCTTAGACAAGATAAGTGTTATCAAGGTTCTACGAGTAGCTCTTAAATCATGATATACCTTTTCTGGTTAATACTTTCACAATTCTTAACAGAAGCAATATTTAATTGACGACTGGTCCTTGAGTGTCTTCTTTTATTACTATCCTTTTTTATTGAAATACATATGCTAAAAGGAAAATAATATGTTCTTTAAACTCTATTTCGTTTTAGTATTTTCATTTTTATATATTATGTTGAATTCTCCAAAATAAATAATTTGGACAATTAAAGACTCCCAGTTATTTTTTTATGTACTAGATAAAGAATCAGCGGACGATCTTTATGGGATTTACAAACTCGAGCTGAAAGATCGGACGCAAATTCTTTATCGCACGTATCAAGCGTTTCAGGATGTAGATAGTCATGTTTTCAGTTATTTTGGCAATACGACCTATTTTGGCCGAGAAAATCGAAGCCAAAGTTTATGTAAATTAGGACGAAATCTGTATAAGATTTAAAGATCACTTATCAGTCGGCGATTTCCTTTGTTTTTGCCTCATGAATTATTAATGAGTTTGGTAATTAAACATATGGATTCTTAGCGTTTGCCTCAAGAGTAGGAGACTTAACATTATTTTACAATATTTAGGTGTGGAAAGAGAACAGAGTATTAATTGAACGATCGTGATGAAAAAGAAAAATATAAGAGGACAGAAGTATCGTACTTGGCACATTTCACTTTACTTATACATTCACTCAGTATTGAAACTAACTAGCCTATAAAAAAACATACATGTACTCCTTGAATAGAAAACCAGTCATTTACCTAACTTATGTAATCTAAAGTCCAAGCCAAGGACAAAGTTTAACAAGAGCTGTTGCACTACTTTATTTACTTCATCATACGTGTACGTGAATTTCGTTTTTTTTTATTGTGAGGAAGTTTTTCCTTCTTGAAAACCAGCTCGAACGACACTCAGAAGACAATAATAGTACCGACAGTGATTCAGTAAGTTGTTTTTGCATTGTGCAGTAAGATTAATGATGATGACTCGCTATGACGTCATGTATTTGGTAGTTAGTGCATAGTTACATCCAGTGTTGTTTATCTCGCATATTTTCGAACTGGTTCAGTTATTATTCAACTGGTTAAGCTCAAGGATATTTAAAGTATGTGTTATATATTGACGTTAAAAAAGGGGAAGAAGGAATTGAATTTCACACATCTTGATTAAATGATTGTTAGTTGACCAATTCAATTCAATTCATTATTATTTAAACACGGGCATTTTAACAGTAGAACTAACTGATTTACATAAAAGCCGTGTTGATACTATCTAGATATAAGTAAACAGATTTCCAATGATGTATCAGAAAAGCCATGTTGATACTAGCCGCATATAAGTATAAAATATTTACAATGCTGTATCGGACAAATTGTGCCAAGCCAAAACCCTTACTATAATATAATGGCAGTTTAAATACGCTTGTTATTTCTCTAGTTTGAATTTGACATTATTGTCGTAGTAAGAGTTTCTATTTACAAAAGTTGTTCTACCTAATCAAAGCGTCTTGTCATACTTAGCGACACAATTTTTGATCGTATTACACTAATTTTATTTTTCTCTTCATGAACAGTATTCATAATTCTTGTTCCAGTGCGCATGATTTGGGGCCCGATTGTTCAAAGGTTAAGTGTTAATCAAAATAGCTTATTTTATCCACTGGATAAGGATTTATCCACTGGATAAAGTCATCCACTCTTTGAACAATCAGGTCCAGAACATCAATCACTCTTGATGGACCACTTGAAGCACACTCGGCGGCCACGTTCCCTGTTTCTAATTTTACATATATACGTATATGTGAACTCTTTCGCCTAAAGCAACACAACTACTTTAAAGCTAAGTCTAAGATTTTAACGTGTGACTTTATTTAAAAGTTAGAAAAGTATGTACTTAAAACGTTTAAGCCATCTGAAACTTGTATTTCAACCGCAAAGTCTTCATTCTTTAGTACAGCGGAGCATAACGTTTTGCCGACAGAGCTAAGCTACATACTAGGCTATAAGAACGTCCATGTACTCCTGTTTAGAGGACCAGTCATTTACCTATCTTATTCTAAAGTCTAACTCAAGGACATAGTGTAGCAAGAGCCGTTGTACAACTTTATTCATTTGAATCTTTGCCATCCCTCAACAAACCTCATGTAATTTCTTCAGTGGAAAGTTTAACTACCGTTAACTGGAACGAATAAAACACATGAAGCATTTTAAATGTTTGGCAGGCCCTAGAAAAACTAAGGTTATTAATAAGTGACCATGAACTGGAGATTGGAAGAGGTCGCTATAATCGGAAAATTCATTCAGATAGTCAAAAGATATTGCCCTTTTTGTCCAGAGGAAGATAAAAACCTCTTCTAGAGAAATTAATCAAATCCTTTATCTGTCTTATGGCACTTATAAACCATTCAAATTAAACTGCCAACCTATTTATATTAAGGAAATACATTTTGGACTGCTATATAAGGAGCGAAAGTCTCTCTTTCAGGAGAATTTGTCAGAGCCCGAAGTTCTTGTCACCATTTTCTTTATTATCACTTATAAAGATTCTTTATTTTTTTGCATATCATAAATATTCAAACCGTTCAAAATTCTTCCGCGACCGTTACAGAAGCGTGTTTTGGAGCGGAAGCCAGGGGACTGTGATCGGTGACCAAAAAGGTAATTTATTTTTGGCTTATAGCGGTGAGGGAAAACCTTTGCCACTGTAAAGCTGCATAAGACTGGTTTGTGTGCTTGTGATTGAAAATGGAGGACGAATCAATGGTCGATTCTCTACACGATGGCAGCTTACATGACAACTCGGCAATGGCGGCTGAAGGCAATGATAGCCAAACGACTTCAGTGAGCCCTACGAGCATTTTTTCTTTTTCTTTTGTAGAATCGAGCTAATGGTATCTTACTTATGACTGCTGTCTTCTTATACAGTCGGGTAATCCGTGTCAAGTGTAAGAGCATTGCTCGCGGAAGCGGTTTCAGGGTTGCCCTTGCAAGAGCGACGATATGCATTGTTCATCGGCCTGTAAATGCGGGACAAGAACAAAGCCCTATAAAAATAAGGTAACTAAAATACCACCACAAGCCCTATTAAGGTTTGGTTATGCATCTTTGTTGTCCTTTGTATGCGGATTACGAATTTGTCGTTGAAATGAACTTGAAACTTGAACTTGAATGACTCACACGTGAGTCGTCTGTGATTTCACGCTTGTTGGCGTTTGCGATTCACATAACTTCTGTTAAGAAGTTTAAATAGACTCCCTTGTAGAAATTCAGTACACTTTAAGTATATACTTCAATTGTAGTTAAAGTATACTTCAAATGTACTTTTGAGAAGTATACTTTAGGTAGGCCACTTTTGGTCACTTCAAAAAGTATACTTGAAGTATACTTCAAATGTACTTTTGAGAAGTATACTTTAAGTAGCCCACTTTTGGACACTTCAAAAAGTATACTTCAAGTATACTTTTCACTTGAAGTATACTTAAAGTATACTTTCTAGTGCTTTGTAAAATATACTTCACCGTGGTGTACTTATTCACAAAAAGTATACTAGAAGTATACTTTTTGTGAAGTAACTAAAATTATGCACACCTGAATTGTCTGCATGCTTTTGAATCAATATCTGCAGGCCTAAAATTTACTGTGATGCAAGTTCATATTTACCTATTGCAAGTAGAAAAGTTCAGCACTTGCTTTTTTTCTGCAAGCTGTATTTTAAAATAATTATTATTAAAATACATTATATCCAAGTGTGCTTTGGTTTTAGCAAGTACAATTTTTAGGCTTTCCTTTAAGAAAATGATTTCCTTACCTTATAATGTTATATCTGATCAAGTCCAATCTGAACAATTATAACACATACAGTACAAAACTACAGGTTTATTTTAATTGAAAAATATCAAAATAAAAATAACTATATTATACAATAATTATTATCCATGAGTATATCAACTGCCGCCAGGTAGCCTAATTATATTGACATATGCTTTTTAAAACTACTAATTCTAATATGAAGGATAATGATACAAAATGTATGTATTATATAAGGCTCCCTTCAAACTTCATAAACATGACAAGTCAAAACCAAAATATCCTGGTTTGCCTAGTACAACTATTACAATAAATTGTAAAGGTGAACAATATAATTAGAGAAATTTCCTCAAATACAACAATATAATAAAAAAGCTGTTCAGACAATAATAGTTTTTTTTTTAGCCTGAGCTTCTGAGCATGTGATTTTGTTTCGTAATGCTATTTTTAGGATACGATCACATGCTTCGGGGAACCGCTTTCTTGTAAAACCTACAGAAGAATAAAAAAAAAGTTTATTTTTAACTAAATCATTATTCAGGGATAGCAGGATTAGAAAAATTAACTCTGGGACATGGGCCCCATATATCGTGGGGGCCATGCATGCACAATATATAATTAATGTAATCAATGATAAACAACAGCTGTAATAAATATTTAGTTGGTAATTTTACAACAATATGGTACACAAAAGGCAACAACTTCCAAATAGGCCTTAATTGTCAAGGCTAATTTAAATGCTGCGATTTCACTAGTTGGCCCGATTTGTCAGCTTGATAGAATTGAATTGTAAACACGCACCTGATTGCCATCCCCAATTTCAATCATCTCAAAAAATATCGGAGCAATTTTCAAAATCTGTACCAGTGGTGAAGAAAATCGGGTGCAAAATTACATGTACATGTATTATACATGTACACTCCTCCGATTCTATCGGGCCAATCTTGTTGAAAAAGGTTGTCCAGCAGAACATAATATAATACTATAATATCCATTGTTTTGGGCTATTGTCTAGACCAAGACAATAGGCCAAAACAATGGATATTAAAGTATTATATTATGTTCTGCTGGACAACCTTTTTGGCATTGACTGTATATATATATACATGTATATACAAACTTAAAGTTAATTACCGGTAACTTAAATATGCTTATATTAAGTAATAATTAAATACTTACACAACAAACTCTCTACAACATCCTTATTCAAGCCTTCTTTGCCATTGCTGCCAGTGATGTTTTTGCCAATGAGCTCTTCCTGTTTGTAAAAACAACTCAACAAAAAGCAGGCAGTTGCAGTTGCAGTTTTTTTGGAGAAAGCTTTTGTTATCAGGCTTTCATACACATAAACCCTGTGTCCAGGTGATAGCTCAATCATCTGCAAAGGAAAGAATATAACAGTAATTATTATGTACAAATTACTGGTAACCAGGTGGGGAGATCTAAAGTGCATGGTTATAGATATAAATTAAGTGCATGCTGGCCATATAGTCCAATCCTCAGAGCCATATGTTTTTTTGTATAACAGCTGAGTGAGATTATACATGTATTAATTAATTTTAATTAGAAAAACAAATGTATGGTAATTATAAGGCTTAAATAACAGAATATATGGTTCCAATTTAAGTGTGCCCAATTTCAATTACATGCAGTTACATTTCAATTAATTACTTAAAGTTTCACAAGTTTCAGTTTTGAAAAACAAACATTGAAGTAAACAAGAGGATCACCAGAGCAACTCCCAAATGTGAAGAGAATCAATTGAAGAAGCTGATTGTGCATCTGCACAGTGTTGAGTATAATTATATGAAGGGCTGTTTTGAAAAAAGGGTGTAAGTGACTCCTGATCACATTCTAAATTCTCCTTTAATTTCTTTGTTTTCTAAGGGAGAACTTAGAACGTGACCAAGAATCACTTACGCCCTTTTTGCACACAGCCCTTAATTCATATCTACATGTAAGTATGTATGTTACAGAGCAGAGCAGAATTTAGTTGTCTTAGTAATTAGTATAATAATGCATAATTATACAGAGGTATATAATGCTGCTACAGAGGCTGGCATAGTATATCTATAGCCCAGGGGGTTCATTGAGAGCTGGCTATATATATAATCACCAGTTACTCCACATGCAGTTACTTTGCCTATCACCATACAATTAATGTACGACAGTTGATTAAACACTAAACCACACTATAAAAGGAATTAATTAAGGACCAACTCCAATTTCACACCTAACAAATTTGAAATTCAAATATATTGTTTGCTGAACATTGCAACTGGGCATGCACTGCCTTGTCAATGCTCAAACAAACTTTACGCTATAATTTACACAATAAAAGTGACTATAGATAAATCCCTATTCTGCAATAAAAAAATGTCCAATAATAATATTATGGCATACGGAAAGTTATTATTATTTGCTAATGGGAAGTGGTACTGAAATAGTCAAAGGAAATTAAAATTTCGAGCTTGTTACTTGAAGCCCACAGAGCTCGACCGGTCTACTCAAAGGTTGACTGACAACTGAAAGTGACAATCAATTGCCTGGCGCGGGACCTAGCTTTTATAGTGTGGTTTCGTGTTTAATGTCGTAACTTAATGATTAAATCTTCATGTCTCTGATATCAATCTGTTTAAGAAGCTTAATAGTACCTTATAAAAGATGAGCAATGGCATTGTCCATTTTCGAATATCTGTTTTTGTTACAGAGATATTTTTAAGTTTCTAAAATAATAATGAAAATTAGTAGCCACAGACTTAATATCATCTACTCAACTTAGGTTTTGCATGCCTCAAGCATAAACTTAGGTATTTCTCAGCCAGTTTTTGGCAGAAATCATTGACAGTTTACAATGTTTTTGTACTAGGAGACATGAGATTCATCATGGTATAAACAATGTGGTTCCTGTGGCAACTCACTTGATCCCATTCCCTTTTAATGGTTTTAGCCTTACAGCAATTTACCCCTTATTTTGTATACATTCATATATACTTAGCAAACAAACTGCCAATTATATATCTACTGTTGCACAAATATTTGCGGTTAGTGGCATTTAACAAATTTAAATTTAGAAGGATAAAGAATGGGGAGGTCTCGAACCAAATAATTGTTAGCATAGCATTAGAACATTGTTTGTCTCATTTTGTGTATTGACCTATATATAATAGCACAATCAAACTGCAAAGTTTCAACGATTTACATATACCTTAAATTGACTAACTAAAGATATTCTGTATTTTATACTCAATTAGTCAAAACTGCATTGAGAATATGATGTCATCAGGCAGGAATATAGAGGAATATGGAGGCCATTTTAATAACTATACTTGAATATCTCTGGAACAAAGAGATATTCAAAAACGGAAAATACCATTGTTTTTCTTTTACAATTAAGTACTCTTTATGTTTTAGATAAAAAAATGGAGGAATTAAAATTTTATCATAGTAGCTTATAGCACTTTAAATGTAAATTGCAATAAAGTACATGTAACGTACGTACCAATCTGATAACAACCTGCTTACCTGAAGATGCTAAGGTAATACTAATTGGACTTAAACCCAATACTTAACCTATAATTTATTCAAATTAATTTATGACTCAGAATTTTTTTTTTTTACAATTTTAATTATTAATATACTATTCTTACATTATACTTGTCAGCAACCTCCTTTGGTAGCTTTCCAGGTCTTGGTGATTCATCTCCTACAGTCTCTTGAGAAGGTGCAGCCATCTGTCTGAGCCTGTTTAACTCAGATGTCAGCATTTCATTTGCCCTTTGTAGATCATCATTTTCTGCCATCAGGTGAATGCACCGAGGGCAGTTCCCATCCTGGGATCTTGTGGGAGTAATTGGTACCTCGATCTGCCTTGAACGATTCTGTAGAGATCTTGAGGGGAGGGGATGAACTCTAGGTCTCTTCATACCCACAGAATGGTGGGGTGTTGAGGAGAGGGGATGAACTCTTGGTCTCTTCACTCCTACAGTAGGAATTGGTAAAACCAGTGTTGTGGCTTCACTCACATCAATATCAGAAGCAAGGTCTGCAGCAATGCCACTGCAGGTGTCATCAAGATCTGCAAAGCCACTGTCATCAAGATCTGCATATAGAAAGTACAACAGATTACTGTGTGATCATCATCTAATTATACTTAAATATAAACGATACACAATTTAATGTAACAATTATAAGGTCTTTCAAACAATGTAATGTTTCATTTTCTTTTTAGGCGTAGGTATGGATTCACACAGTATTTTATTAGTTCTTTATATTTATTTTATTAAAGTTAATTATACTTTTAAAATTCTGATCTTAATTAAGCTTACCGTATTTTATCACGTATAATCCGCACCTTTTTTGACTTTCAGATTTTGAAAGTAACAAAAAATGACCACAAAGTTGGGGTGTGGCTTATATGTGAGTGTTTTCAGAAAACTTTTTTTGCAATGACCGTAATCAAAGCCATATGAACAATACAAATGGCACATTCAATTCACAGAACATGAGTGTCAGCAAGATTTATGCTCAAACTCCTCTCCTTCACTTTCCAAAGAAAACTAGATTTCCAGTTGCCTAGCTGTCATCTCCTCTGCTAACTTCTTGAATGGTTTTAGTGTTGTTAAAGGCCATAATTTGTCTTGGAAGCCTTCAAATCAAGTATAATTCTCATCGAGTTCATGTTCAACTTTGGAGCTCACGCTCAATCGGACGTTCGAGAAAACTCTCACCCCAGGCTCAACTCTTAACTTCTAACGAGACCTGAAACAACCATGGGCTTTTATCGCACAGCGGCCATGTTGAGTCCCATGAGAATAAAAACCTTTGTTTTTATCCGGTAAGCTCGTTCTGAAACCAACCAGTGCCAGGCTACCAGGGCCAAAACTATTGTTTTATCCAAGATGGCCGAACTGCGATAACAGCCCATGAGGGGCTGATCAAAGCCAGGTCCCGGCTAATCCACAGATCAAATTGGAAATTAGCGTGTTCGTTTTTGCAGAGGAAGGAAAACCAGAGAACCTCGAGAAAAACCCTTGGAGCATTAGGGCGAGATACCAACAAACTCAACTCACATATGGCGTCACGTCCGGAATTCGAACCAGTGGGCCACAGAGGTGGGGCATTTATGAACTCAAACACAAGACTACTCTTACTGAATTTTGTGGTGTGGCTTATACATGAGGTTTTGCCTTAAATTTTTCGGGTAAAACAAGCTTCTGTTTATCAGGCTGAAGTTAGGGGTGGGGTTTAGTGAGGTGCAGCTTGTATGTGATAAAATATGGTACATTATACTTTGAAGATGAACTGGGAATCAAATTGATCCTCTTGGTTGAACTTCCAGTAGGAGTCCAAGGATTCCTAGTGGTTGTCTCGAATAATTATACTGAATATAGAGAGTTAGACAACACACAACTCCTCACACTGGTCCTTATAAAAATCGTATTAAAAACGTTTTGGCACTAATTCAGCCTTCATCAGTTAAAAAGTGAGCTTATTTACAAGCTGAGTCTATTTATACTAAAAAAAAGAAAAAAAGAAACAATAAAGCTTAACTAATGTAATTAAGTTGTAAGTGCATACCTTAGTTTTAATTACAATAGTTGAAAATTATTATTAAACACGTAAAAAAATTGCAGTATAAACAATGCAGCAGCGACGCACAACTATATGTGATAAAGAACTATACCATATATATATATTTGTGTATAAGTGGAATAAAAATCAGGTGAATTGTACAATCGATGTGCTCCCTTAATAGAAGGATCCTACATTTAGCTAAAATGATTCCCAGTCTGCTGATCCAATACATGTATGTAAGAATGTATAATTTGGAGGATTAAGGAGGCAGGCAACTAATCTAACAGTCCAATAATTTTTAAAACGTTTCGGCTTTCAGCCTTCTTCAGTTAAGAAAGAAACAATAAAAAGCTAAGAATAAATTAGTGAAATATTACAATAGCTGGTATAATATTATATATATATATGGGACACATCAGATTGTTAGCCAACATTATTGTCTGGATAAAATGCAAATGAGTATATATATACTTAATATATACTTGCTGAGTTAGAATTCTTTGCAAACAGCTGTATAATTATTATATACATGGCATCCAGATTATTTTTTAGTGACTGCATGCTCCCACATACCTGTACCAATTGAAAGCAGCTCTGGATTCTGGATAATAATATAGAATTGTGCATAATTATATTATTATATACATGGAGACTTCAATATGAATTAATTACTCACTGACGACATCAACAGATATATCAGAATATGTTGTCCCTGCCTCCATCATTATTTTCCGTAACCTCTCCATCTCCTCTGTTTGTTTTCTTGCATACTCCGCCCTTCTGCTAATATCAATAGCCCTCTCTAGCTCTTTAGGTTTCTCTTGAAATGCCTTGCTATGGTCAGACATTACCACAACAGAATTGTTGAGTTTACTTAATTGTTGTAGAACATTGAAGTCCCTTTCATCAAGAGCCTTTTTCTTGGCACATTTTTCCAAACGCTTTTTTGCCTGGCAGTTTTCTTTATCCTCTTTCTCTTGTCTTTTTGCTTCATTTTTTGAGTTTTTGGTTGAGTCAGGTTTGTCTTTCTGTTTTTGTGTCGATTTTGCTGAACAATTGTGTGCCAGGTTGTTCTTGTGATGCTCTTTCTCTTGGTTTATCACTTCTTTTTTTGACTGTGTAGTTGATTCAGTTTTTTTCTTTGTTTTTTTCTTTGAAGCCTCCTTTTGCTGTTTGCAGGGTTTGTCTTTGGACAGCAATTCAAAGTTTTTTTTTGTCTTTAGCAGCTTGTCTTTGTTATCTACATGTACATGTTGACAAGAAATTAAAAAAATCATGTTGAATTCCAAGTACATGCTGTACACTGCAAGTACACATTTTAGGATATTTTGTTTGTTTTTGTTCATTTAAGTAAACATACACACAATATTACAGTAGGCAGAATTATATAGCTCTTGTGCATTTAGACTATATATACCCCACATTATAAGTTTCTGTTCTTCATACATTAGGCACTTCATGCAGTCCTTCAATATAAAGTTTGATTTCTGACATAAAATCTATCTACATGTAAATGGTATTTTGAAGGAACATTGCTCTTGTGTCAAAGTATTTTGTCAAATTAGAATTATAGCATGCAATAATAACAGAGAAACATTTTATTTTCCAGATGTTTACCAAATAGAATGTTCATCATTATATTAAAATCAAGTCAGAAATGTCTTTATTTTATACTATTGAGATATTTTGAAAATAGAGTTTTATATTTTGCGAGTTTTCAAAATCTGCTATCTTGGGCAGCACCCAGGTTATGATAAAAAATAATAAAGCTATCTTATGAAGTTTGTTGAAACATGAAAGTGCAGTCCAATGCCCGTCTCTGGGGCATATTCTTGCTACAGTCATCCTGTGATGGCACTGGGGTATATATATCCCTTGGGATACATGTAGCTGCTGATCCCTGCATTATGTAAACTATCAATGTTTAGAGGAAATTTTATTCATTGTAAAATGTGTTAATGTAAGAGACTTACCACTCTCCCCAAGTATCACACATGGATAAAACTTCTTATCAGAATACATTGCAGTAGAGTTTCCACCTTCCGAACGTAGTTGAGGCTTGGTGACAATCTCCTTGATGCCGTCCTCAAGAAATTGTACTAGAAAATATTCTAGGAAAAACAATATATATATATACCAGTATATTGCTAATAACTTAATCATACATGTAGAAACAAAAACGTTAGCTGTTATACTGATTGTGCAGATAAAAAGATGCTAATGAAGGGATATAGTTCCAGTTGTCTCTATAAGTAAGGCCTATTTCGATATAATGGTTCACCCGATCAAATACAAAACATCCATGTGATCGCGCGAGGCTGAGAGATAAATCACAATTATTGTTTTGTCTCTCAGCCTCACATGGATGCTGTGTATTTGATCTGTGAATCATTATAATTATTGAAAATGGCCTATTCCAAGCAACTGTCCTGCATTTCCTGGCATTTGTGGGGATTTCGTCTTTTTTCACAAAGACATGGCAAATGGCCCTTCAGGTGGGGCCAGCTGAGCTGTCAATTGTCCCACCCATGGGCAAGTATATATCTTGTTGTTTGATATGAGATTGTCATCGCCATGTGCACCAAATGACCATGTTCATCGATGAAGCAAGCATGTTTTGAGCTGGTGGAGCAAAAGAGATAGAACACTGGGGTATTTTTGACACTCAAATGCCCTGGGCATGGTGCACAAAAATTCCACCCCCATGACTGATAGGCTGTCAAATGCCCCAAATGCCGGGGGTGATGGGTAGGCTTGGAATTGATAGAGGCATTAGGGACCAACCATTGATCATTGATTTTGTCCTAGGGAGAACTTCTGGGGGGGGGGATTTTTAAATCTTAACATTTTATATATATAAAATTTTCGGTTCATAATGCGATAAATTATTGAAGAGAATTCTTTTAAATTTACAATTTTACCCCTCCCCCTGTGACAAAATAAATGATCGGTCTAAAATATTTTTTTGGGTGATATATTTTCCCTTGGCTTAAGCTTGGATAGATAAAAACCTGTGAAGTTTAATACTCATTTGACTGGAAATGCAAGTTTTAAAGAGCACCTAATAATATTTTTGGTTTTAGTGCCTGAAAATCAACAGAAACTAGCAGTCCAGCTTTGATACAAAGGACACAAAGAATATTCCTGCCAATTCTCTAAAATCAACTGTGGGGGAGGCTTAAGTTGCTTGCTGTGAGATGCCATAAGTCATTGACCCTGTATAAAAAAAATATGACTATATACATGTATATATAAATGTGTGCTATGATTCTATTCAGTACATTATTAAGGCTTAGGCTCTGAGTTTTCTAGACATACAGTATGTTGCCCTAATTCCGGCTACTGTCCAATTCCGGCCGCTTTGTCTTTGAAACTCGATTATTCTCTGTAAACTATAAATAAATAACAAACGACATGATTCGATAAATTATTGATTAGTTTGCTTTCATAAACTATTGTTGTGGGCTTCCTGTCATCTTTTTAAGCGGGAAAATCCAAGCTTTTGTAAAGAGAAGTCTAGTCTAAATTTCTTCAAGTGTGTCTTTTGACTGCACTCTGAATTAGGTAATAAAGCAACATAAGTGTTTTCTCACATAGTAGGTTATGTGAAATTTTGATTTTTGGCATAGATGAAACTCTAAAGATGACCTCAGTTCTGAGAGGAAAAATTAGTCTGAACGGTTTCAAATTACGGAATGCAACTTCAATTGATTTCGTTTGCTATGTCTAATTCCGGCATGGTATGGTTTGTAATTTTGGAACCCATAAGAGAAAACAAGCGTTTTTATTGCCAACTCTTTTATTGAAATAAGCCGACAAATATTGCCAAAACTTCAAGTACACATCTTTATTTTTATCGACCAGAATTAAGGTAACCCAGCCGGAATTAGCGCAACCAATTTGAACAATATTTTTAGAAATAACTTGGTTAAATCGTGAAGAAAAACGAATCCAAATTTATGCCAAATAATTTCGGTAAAATCGAATTTATGAAATATTCTTCAGATACTAACAAGATACCAGGTAAAAGATTAACTGATCGATATTTAAGGGATGTATAGCTGTGCTGGTAAGCGTGCAAAATTATGTATGGGAAACTAAAAACACGATTGCACGATTGCACAGCTACATCCCTCAAATTTTGATCAGTTAATCTTTTACCTGGTATCTTAAGTTTGTATCTGAAGAATATTTCATAAATTCGATTTTATCGAAATTATTTGGCATCGGATTCTCATACAAACAGTCTGTATTCGCGCCATGTTATTTGCACCCTGATCGACAAGATGGTGGCCGGAATTACCTTGGAATGGTCTATTAAAGCTTTTATAAGTATAAAAATCCGTCCAATTTGCGGCCATGCAGTCATTTAAACCCGTATTACAACCTGCAACCTGCATTTTACACCCTAGACCTAGTCTAAAATCCAATATGACTGACAATGAGGTACAAAGTACAATGAGGTACAAAGTACAAGGTAGTACTGTCATATATCCAAATAATTACAGCTAAATCTACTTGAATAGGCAAGCTTAAAACTCAGATGTAGCAGCTAAGTAACTTAAGTTTAAGACTTAGTTATAAGTTTAGTTATTTTAAGTAAATTAAGATGATTATTAAAGCTATGAAAAGAGCTCATAACATAATATATTATAAATCCAAGCGGCCGTACAAACAATCACTGAATCGCGATCAGTTCCCCGTGGCGTACTTTGCCGTTGCCGTTGGCGAAAAATAGGTATAACACGTATAAAAAATGCTTACTTTCATCGCCAAACTTGGTCGAGGGCACTGCATTTCTTTTGTCACTCATCTTGAAACTGAAGATACAAAGGACACAAAGAATATCCAAGCGGAAAATTTACGGCAAACTATTCAGCTCGTGAGCTGCAAACTGAAAAGTGAAAATTGCCGCGCTTTCGCACCAACGGCTCGCATCTTTGTCAGCGGTAAATTGACGACCATGCGCAAACATCGGATAAAAAATGGCCGACAGGGAGGGCAAGTCACGGGGACCTTATGGTCAATATCTTTCTGAACCTGCAGCAAAAATTCCACGCACTACGTTTCTGAAATGGCCGGATAAAGAAAGCTTTGTATCTACTACGGATGAGCTGATCAGGGAGAATGAACCAATAAACTTACCACCAGGGGAAATAGTTTCAAGCGAGTCGTGCGATATTTATGACGAGCGATCGAACCGAGATATGGCAAATGAAATGGAAAATACTAAATCTCTCGATCGGTTAAGAAGCGAAAAATCGGAACAGTTAGAGAACTCCATAATGATGGACATGGACTTGTGCCAGGAAATAGACAAATTATGCGACGAAGAGTCTGGTGCATTCACCGATTATACCGATAGTGATGGCGATGATATAAGTTTGGTGGAAACGACCTGTAATGCTCAAGAAGACGGATACCAAGAAGGCGATTTGAGTAATGAAGAGTATTTTGACGGCTTGGATTGTGAGGAAATTGCTGACGATAATACTAATACTGGGCAAGACAATTGCAAGCTTAAGGGAGAGAATGAGGATATTCCCCTGTACCATGGAGCACCGATTACTGTAGCAGTTAGCATGTTGCTAATCATTACATATGCAATTCGCCACAGTTTGACTGGATTTGCAGTTGTTGACTTGCTAACACTTGTCAGTCTTCATTGTGCATTGCCAAATCACTGTGCTTCTTCAATGGAACTTCTGAAGAAATTTTTCATGAAATTAAAGAATCCAATTCAATTCCATTATTACTGCACGTTTTGTATGGAGTACCAGGGGCTGTCTATTCCAGAAAATGACTTGTGCAAGAATAAGTGTTGTTTGAAGAACCTTAAGGAGAAAGGGAATTCATCATACTTCATTATCATACCACTAATATGTCAGCTTAGAGACCTGATTCTTAGTAAGTAAAATATTTATTAAAGGTATGCATGCATGAATGAGCATTTCACACCCTGAGAGTGCATGTTCAGGACTGAAAATTAACTTTTCAAATAAGATACGTGCCAATTGGTCACTAACCAACACATTTTGGTCATTGGTGTGTTGGTTTTAATTGGGTTCACCAATTTGTTTCATCTAAAAAGAATGATTTGGATCAGCCAACCAGTATTTGGATATCAGAAAATGACTTGAAGTTGAGAGGTTAAAACTATTAAAGTTTTCATCTGGAGACCATGCATGCATATACATGCAGTTCTACAAGTCTGGTTGCCTAGGAATAATCAATTTTCAGTAGCATTAATTACTGACCACCTGCAGTTGGTTGCAATTTGAAGCTCTGCATGGTGTTGTGTGTGTGGAATATTCATAATTTATTCAGGGTTGGCAGTAGAATTTTTATCAGAAAGATAGGTGGCTGAACTAGCAGAAATTTAAATTATGAGAATTAACCTTTATATGAAAAAAGTGTGAACAGCCAACTACATATAGCCTGTAGCCAATGAAAATGTGACGGTTACAACTGCTATTAATGACAAACCTGTTTATTAGTGCAAAAATTAAGCAGTCTCAGAAGTTCAATATAATATTACATCTCCTCAACACAAAGCCAACAGGGTAAAATCTTTGTAGTGTACGTATTTGTACTATTAATAGTGATTTTAAAGCTACAGTGTCCATTGAATTGAATTTTAATATACTGGAATTTCTACAACATACCACATGCACTGGTAACTGCTTGAATATACAGTTGTAACTTTAAATTTGTTGTTTAAGAGAATGCGATGTACATATCTTAATTGTGATTTATTAAGCTTATTTACTAAATTTCGTAATCTAGAGTGTTGACATTACTTTATATGTATGTATTATTGCAGAGGATGGTATTCTTGATCTTCTGAATTATCCAACAACACGAAGAAAAAGTGATCCAGATGCAATTGAGGACATTCAAGATGGATTACTTTACAGGAAGCATTTTGGATGTGATGGATATTTTAAAGAGACTCCGCATGACCAAAAGGCAACTGAAATCCATATAAGCCTTCAGATAAACACTGATGGGGTAGCCCTTTTCAGGTCTTCAAAATACAGTGTTTGGCCAGTATACCTAGTTGTGAATGAACTTCCACCAAACAACAGGTACATGTACCTACATTATTTTGTACTATTACAAGACTTTTCCTTACTAACATCTTGATAATAGAGTAACTTATTAAAAAATCATTACTTCTACTTTGTTAACTGATAAAACGGTGTAACCATATCACATCAGTGTAAATAAAAAAAACAGTTTTCAATAATAACAACTACATTTGTAGGTTAATAATAATATGCCATGATAAAAGGAAACATACTTAGTAATATTATAAAAAACATTAAAAAATAAAACCATTCTCCTAATTCAATACAATGTTGGCATGCAGCGGTCTTAAATTTGTTAGTGTCGTTAATATTAACTACGCTACTGGGGAGCTCGTTCCACTCTACCATGGAATGATTACAGTTCGAATGTGGTCGCAAGAAAATTAATATAGAGTTGCCATATCCCTTGAAGTACAGTATGAATTACTGAAGTCAGGTACGAATCTCTTTCAATATCAACATTTTTTGTAAACAACATGGTAAACATTGTCAACCGAGAGTCTCCTCCTACCCTACTTAATTGTCGCAACACCCTGTTCCCTAGAATAATTATTGAAACAAGACCTGTACCATATATCTAGTTGGAACTTAATTGTCTTTCTGTAGGTATGGATACCACACATAATTAGCATATTCCAATTTAGGTCTGACCAAGCTATTGACTCTTCTTAATATTTATGCAAATATCTAATTCACTACTCGAAAACGAGGCTATCCCCGCATCGGGGATGCCGCAACATCCACCTGAGTTCAAAAGGACAATTCAGGATTTTTCTTTTTGTCTCCAATGCATAGAAGAACACAGCAATGTTCCGTCCGCAATGCCATTTTGCTTTTCAGCTAAGAAACGATGCGGGGTTAGCCTCCTTTTCGAGTAGCTAATTGTATGTGCATAAATATTAAGAAGAGTGAATATTGTACATGTACAATAAAACTTGGATTTACAAACTGCGGTTGTACATTGTATGCCTAAAGTTCCTCCTGATGACCCCAAGCATTTGTTTAGCACAGCTCAAACAATGTAGTTACATGTGAAATGTGCAGATTTACACTTGCAACTTGGTTGGAAATCAGCTGTAAATGTATTCTGACTTGTGTCTGAATAAAGTTTTTTTTTTTTTATCTTCCTTGTCAATTAAGGTTTGCAAGATCCAATAGCCTTTTTCTTGGCTTGTGGTTTGGAAGTGCTAAACCAGATTTTCGAACTTTTTTGCAACCATTGAGCAAAGAGTTCCAGGATATTTATACCAAAGGTATGACATTTTCATAAATTAAAGTGCAAAATATGAATCAACATTTGTTATTAACTCATGCAAAGTATATACATGTACACGTACATGGAATTTTCCCTTTGTTGACATCTCTTTTCATTTAAAGAGACATTCAAGGTGCACAATCATGTATAATGTTTATGCAAATACATGTGTACATACTTCACTATAACAGTTATCTGTAATTGTTGCCATGAAAACATTCTTGGCCTGAGGCCTTTTTCAATCAGTTGGCAGGGTTGATAGATTCAGTTAGGGGGTCAATTCTGCTGGAACTTGAAAAGCCATTGTGTACTTAGCATGTGGGTGATTTCAGCAAAGATGGAACAGATAGATATATTAGAATTTCATGCACTACATACGGAGGGCCTGGACCCAAGTGTGTTTCCATGGCAACACTCTAACTGTTTATAGGTACTTTTCAATGTGTTATTAAACATCAATTCATAGGCACTGTCAAGAACTGCAAGACAAAGTGTGTTTTATCAAATTATTTAAAATACAGTATTTACATGTATGTGCTTAAAGGCAATGTGTCAATAATATCATTGCAAGGTATTGCACATTATGGATTAAATGCTTGATAAGTGCCTGGTAATTGGCTAATGACAGTTTAAGTCCCTTAATTCCTGCCTGAAATTTGAAAGGATACGATAAATTATGCACAATTTTTTTTTAAGACTAGATGTCAACACACAGTTTGTCAGTCTTTTTTTCATATATTTGCTGTGATTTTAACCATCCCACATGTGCAAGCTCTTTGTCAGTGCATGGATATAAAAAATTCTGAAAATAATTTTGCACAAAACAAATTAAGGTGTGGTTCAAACTCACCATCTGTCACAGCCCCGTTAATTATGCAACAAATTCTGTAGATAGGGGTTTCATATATGTAGTCTTGCAATTAGCATCTACATGTAGGGTGCTTATATATTTGTACTTAATGAGGGCTGGAGTACATAAAATAGTACCAGTTTGGTTCAAGCATCGGTTACATAGTTCCTATTGAAACCCATGTATGTAATGACTATAGAAGATGTCAAAATAGGATATTAAGAACAATTAAGACATGTACATGTAACATACAGTTATGTACGAGTGGTCTAAATTTATGTCTAAACTCTACACTACATGTATGTCTTAATTTATGTATAATCTTTCATGTGGTACATGTAGCATGGTTTTATTTTTCACAAGATGACCATTATGAATGACAGGTCTATTTTGTGTGAATGGTGATTTCTTGTAATTGTCTATACTGTAACATTTCAATACACACAGCTTCATCAATCAGAACATATATATATGCATAATAAAAAGTGTAGGAGCTTGTGCAAATGAGTTAAGTTAATTTTACTAAATTGTTCTTACATCTGCTTCTACAGGAGTGGTGATTACCTGTACCAACCATGAAGGGAAAGAAAAGACATTGAGAGCAATTTTGCTGAATGGTACCATGGATGCACCAGCTAAGTGCTTGATGCAAAATTTTGTTCAGTTCAATGGTTTTTATGGCTGTCCAAACTGTTTACATAAGGGGAATGTTGTGAAGACAAGTGCAAGGGGTCACACACTTGCTTATCCATATCAGAGAGCAGATCTGATGAAGGGCTGTGGAACAGAATTAAGAACTCATGAAAACACTCTTAAACTTGCTTATGAAGCTGAGAAATCAAAACTGGAGGGAACAGTTAAACCTGTGAGCGCAGGTGTCAAAGGATACTCGTGGTTCATGTTTATTCCAGGATTTGATATAATTAAAGGCATTGCAATAGACTATATGCATTGTGTGCTATTAGGGGTTACCAAAATGCTAATGACACTATGGTTTGACAAGTCACATGCATCTGAAGATTGGAACATTAGCAAGCAAGTGGAAGATGTTGACAGGCGGCTGTTAAATATAACTCCACCAAATTGTATTTCCAGAGCACCAAGAAGCATTGCAAAAGATGTTGGGCATTGGAAAGCTTCCGAATTTAGGTCATTTCTGTTTTTTTATAGTATTCCATGTCTGTGGAATATTTTACCGGATGAGTACTTCCAACATTTTCTTCTACTTATTGAAGCAATCTGGTTATTGAATCAAAGTTCCATTTCCCCTCAGGGTTTACACAAAGCTGGTAACCTCTTGCAACACTTTTGTTTGCGAGTTGAGGCTTTGTATGGAAGCCGTTATGAGACATTTAATGTGCATTGTTTGTTACATCTACAAGATTGCGTCATGAACATAGGTCCTTTGTGGGCTTGCTCTTGTTTTTGGTTTGAAGATTATAATGGTGACTTGAGAAAACTATTTCATGGAACACAGAAAGTGGAACTACAGATAGCATTTTCGGTGTGCATACAACAGAAGATCCCACAGCTGATAACTCTTCTTCCTTGTGGCTCATCTAGCAAAGAGTTTTATGACCACATGACAGAGGGAAGATATTTATTAAAGTGTAGGCGTGAGGAGGTATCAGACAATTTATTTGCACTGGGTGTCATGTCACCTGCTGTCTTAAATGCAACCCTAACAGCTTATATTGAGAGCAAGATAGGCCATATATCAAAAGCCTTATCATTTAAACGAATTCAACTTAACAGAGATGTGATTCATAGCAAAACATATCTAAACGTTTCTCGAAGGAACAGCTACACTGTTTTTGTAAATAACATAGGATTTGTTCAAGTTAAGGTTTATGTTAAACTGTATGTTCAATGTCCAAACATTCTGTTCTGCACAAATGCATGCCGATGCAAGTCTCCAATTTATTATGGAATTGCTGATTCCTGTTTAAAACCAGCTACAAACATCAGCATTTCTTCAGACTCCTTTACTGACTGTAATGTATCACACATTATTCCTGTAAAGAGAGAAGAGTGCAGCAATATCATCTTTCCAATCACAAGCATCAGAGCTCTCTGTGTATTTGTTGACAGCAAACATAGTGAATGTATGTTTGTTTGCAAACTGCCAAATAGATATGAGAGGGACTAATTGTATTGTATGTTTCAATGTGAACACACCAATTACCTTGAAAAGCTTTTCCACTTGAGTCCATGTGTGCTTCAATCCATACAGAGGTTCAGACATTTTTATTATAATATTGTTATTAACTTGCACAGTTACCTAAAATGTATATTGGCAATGAATCAAAATAGGTAAAAATGGTGTTAATTGTTTTAATTTTGGTTCTGAGCACTTGTTAATTGAATATTGACAACTAATATGTTGTCCTTATTGTAATTTCCTGTTCTGACCATATCTGCCGTACATTTCTTGGTTTACTAGAAACATGCAAGTAAATGTCTGTCTTACAGAATTTGTTAGTGCATGTCATCCACTTGAAATTTCTACATGTAGATCAGTCTACTAATGACTGGAGAAAAGCTATGTAACTATATAAATTTCAATGACTGCCATCTCTTCTGCATAATAAAGTAGCTATTGTTTTACATTAACTCGATTCTAAACCAAGTAATGGTGGATAGTCAGCTGGAAATTAAAATAATGATACTTTATTTTGTGATTTTGTGATTTCAAGACCCTTTTCTTGTAATGTCCTGGCGTTTTTCTTGCATAGACCAGGGAGGTGAGAGGAGGGAGGAGAGAGGTACATTCCTTTTATAGTCAATTATATTTTGATGTATTATTATTTTCCTGAAAAGTATATTTGTATAATGCATCTATTTGTCAATGCATGCGAATTTATGAGTATTTTTAAATTTCGATTCACCTAATAGGCAATATTTGTAGTCGGTTGAATGAACTGAAACAAGACTGCAATTTGCAGGGTTGATGCAGCGCAGGTGAATTCATTAAAAGTTTTGGGAATTAAGATTCTCCTGCATTAGCTCATTCCAGTTCTTCCTTGGGAATTGTCAATACGAATATTGTCTATTAATACATTAACTTTATATAGTTACTGATATTTTGCTGTTAAAAAGTATACTTTAAGTATACTTCACTTTCTGAATGAAACTGAAATATTTGAAAATAGATACTTTATTTATACTTTTCAAACTTGAAAAAAAAAAGGTATACTTAAAGTATACTTCTCTTTTTTTAAGTATAATTGAAGTATACTTAATTTGTACTTTCTATTTCAGTAGTATATATGAAGTATACTTAATTAGTACTTCTTGACTTGAAAGTACAAAAAAAGTATACTTTTACTACTAGTAAAAGTATACTTTAATGTACTGAATTTCTACAAGGGCTATCTCGATCGGGTTTCGATGCTCTCTTGAACTACTCTACCAAAAAATCAACTGAAATGGTTAGACATTTTGTGTAGCGGCTACAAGCTTGTAAACAAGCGTTGGTCGTCGGTCCTTTCACACTGACACGTGATCGACAACATTCGACAACGGCATGGCTGCCTTGGCTTGTCATTTGACCAGGAATGAATTCTACACTTTTCAAAACTTTCGATAATTTATTTGTATGTTTTGACCGACAATCTGCCTTCATGTCTCCTAAAATCTCGCTTTTATTCGAACAAAGGATAAAACAATATACAAAATTATGTCCAAGCTTCAATTGCAAGTTTTACAGTCCTTCGTTGTTTTGAATTCAATGTCTTACATTTTCACGCAGCCCGATACACTTGCTGCTCAAGCAAACAGAATCTGGTACCAGTTAACCAACTCGTCCAAAGCGAAGATGAGGAGAGGAAAAACGCAAATCTTGAAGTAAAGGTACATGGCATTCATGACGGTTTTGCATTGTCCTCTTTACATTTGTCAACTAGAAATATGCAAAAGTAATTATTATCTGCGAATCGAAAACAAGATTCAATGTAAACGTTTTACACACATTCTACCAAACTCGCGCCAGTTTGGTTTGTATTGTGTTTGAAATTTTACTAATTTTGCACGTTCGTATTGTGGAGGGAATTTGATTTTGTCCACAGCTAAATGTCATATACACATGTTAAACAGTATTTATTGTTATTAACATTTTTTTCTTATTATTGCTCAGGAATTCATTGAAACCCTTGACAGCGAAATGATAACAAAAAACTGTGTGTTCGAAGTTTGCAGCGTGGTGTGGGTAGCATGAATTATGTGAACTCTCTCCTAATAATGGAAGATGATGATGACGATAACAATGACAATGTCATTGATGATACAAACCCTGTTGCAGCAGTTGATGCCGCTCCTTTATTGGCCCACAAATGCACCAGCTGGGCCACGCCAACCTGCCATTGCACCAGCCACCCCTATACGACCATCCACGGAGCCTCTTCCCGAGTGCTGTAGATGTGGCAACTGCTGGACCACGCCACGAGAAATTGATACTGCTGGCGACAAAGGCAATATTTTTCAAACTGTGCCTTGACCCAGATGTCCTTGAACTATGCATTAAAAATAGCTCATACATCAGGAATAACAGAGTAAACAACAGTAGCAGAACATTTCGGAAAGCAGCATATCGGCAATATATTCTGAACAAGTATGGTTATTTAGGGAAAGGCAAGGGAAAGTGGCCCCCTCATGTGTTATTTGGCAAATAATGAGGCACTACCCTTTATGAACAGGTGTCTACATGGGTTTCAGAGTGCACTGACTTTCAGCTTTTCATAAATTCACCATCAAAACTGTGCACGCCTCCTCATTAGAGGTTTGTCAAAGTGCCTTTGCCCTGTATGGTATTTATTAGAATATGTTATGCAGTTGATCAAATACTATTTATATTGAAACGGTTTTGTAACCCCCAGTGCCAGGGTTTAAAATTTTGTTAGGAAAGCTGAGTTAAGTTACAAATGAGGACTATATATGTACTCCTGCGCATCGTATGAAAAAAACTGATTTTCATCACAGACTCCACATTAGAGGTTTATCAAAGTATCTTTGCCCTGTATGGTTTTTATTAGACACAGGAAAAAAAATCCAAAACACTTGCAAGTGGATTAAAAAAACGTGCATGAATTACTGAGAATTCCCATGGATTTGGGCCCCTAATACCCATGCACAGGTAGTGCTTGTATTATAAACGTATGGGAAGTGTTTGGATATTGCATGGGATTTTTTAAAAATTCCCATGCATTTTCCATGCATGTGTTCTGAAAATTGTTCCCCTGTGAGAATATTTTACGCAGTTGATCAGTGCCAGGATTTAAAGGTTTGTTAGGAAAGCTGTGTTCTGTTACAAATGAGGACTATATACTTCTGACCATCTTATGAAAAAACTATGCCAAATGTTGCACTTTCACATTATACTACTGATTATCATCACAGACTCCTCATTTGAACTTTATCAAAGTACTTTTGCCCTGTATGGTATTTATTAGATCACAGAAAAAAAAATAGAAAACCCATTCAAGTGGATTCCAAAAACGTGCATATATTGCATGGATTACTGAGAATTCTCATGGATATGGGTAGTGTTTATATTATATATGCATGGGAAGTGTTTGGATGTTGAATGGGATCTTTTAAATTCCCATGCATTTTCCTTGCTCCTTGGAATTTATTGGTGGAGCTTGCGCAATCCTGCATAGATCATCCTCAGGGAGGCTGACATGTTGTGTTATGGGCTTGACATTTTGAAAGCGCCACTTAAATATCTTAGCCATAAGTACAGGAACATAATCATAGCTCTTATCAACTTTCCCAATTTTAGAATTCCACCCTTGGTATGCTTATTGTACTTTCTGGTTACTATTCCCTCATTTTTCGAATTGGTTTGCTGTCTCCCACGGTGGAAGTTCCAGTCAATTTCCGCGAGCTGTTTCATGGCTCTGTATGCCTTGGATCTGTGGGAAAAATAAATTTCATTAGCTTATGTTTTCGAGATAGTTGCTGCCATATCATCATAACGCCTAAATAATGACGTTTCCTGTTCCCAGCAATTTGGCAACTTTATTTAGTGATGTGACACCATTGTAACATTAGTAAAAATGCCCTGGGTCACTAACTTCTAATACCGTAAATGCTCGAATAAGCCAGGCAAAAAAAAGGAATGACCACACAAACAGCAACTGAATACACCGTAGAAGCAAGTCAATGCATTTTTACTTACGAGTCTCTCGTATTTTAGCTCCTTGAAGGCTTGAATTCGTTGAATTCCCATACAAATGCTTATATTTAAGCGATCAGCGCCTATTCACAAGTTTACGAGATTCCACTTCTGCTTATAGAGCACTTACGAACATTGTTGTTAATATGGGAATGTGCAGCATTGCCTATCTGTTACGGTAAATCCCTCGACTATATCAACTGGTACTGCCGCTTGGGTTCGATTTTCGAAATTATTATTCATGTACTCTGTGCGATTTGTGTTGGCCGGTGAAGTGATTTAAACTCCCGATAGGATGCAAGCAAATATCTAAGAATCCCTGAAGAGATAAAAAAAACATTTAGGTAGAATCCAACGGTTTTTTAGCGTTGATATAACCCCCAATGTTGAATGCCTTAGTCCAAATAAAAAGGTTTTATGTTTGACTTCCGTTGAAATTGCATTGTTCAGAACAGCCAATCAAAATACACAAACATCGGATTCGTCCAGAGCCCTCTTTTTTCGTCGAGCATGCGCAGTAAGAAACAAATGGGGTCTGGGTACGAGATTGGGGTAGCGGGCTGTGAGAATATGCTACATAGAAATTATCTGAATCTCACATAGTACTTCAAACTGCCCAGTAGGGTTGGCTCAAGGATGACTTTCTGTAGAGCCTCGAAATCTTTAGCACGTCTGTCACACCAGGGAAGAGTGTATTCCTCCATTTCGCCATGGTCACATTTTCCACTCATGGTAGTCACATACATGATAGAGCAAGCCAATCCACTTGCCCTTCCACAACATCAAACATACATTAACTGGGTATTCCTGCTTTTAACTGCATCAGATTACTTTTGGTACTTTTGTTTAACTTGACAATACTTTGAAGATTAATTTAACAAAAATATTTTTTTTAGTAAACAGTGTTAGTTTTCAGCCATGACTCCCAAAATAATGTCATTTGTTCATTTGATTATGTCACATTCATAGTCAAAACTGAAACATATTAGTTTCTCTAAAAACACCAAATTCTTTGAAAGCCATTTTGGGATATTTTTATTTCTGAACTAAGAAATCTTCATTATTATTTCAGCTTTTCAGATTGCAACCTCACTTTAGGAAATTATTATTACTTTGAGGAGACACTTTCGAATACTCTTGGCCTTGTGGCTGATGTCGAGGAAATGGAATATTTCCGTAAATTATTCGGCTGTGGATCACGCCTGGCATAAGTTACCTCAAAATCGAGCACTAAAAGCGAGCCAAAAATATATAAACCAGCACATCTTGTTTAATTAGCTGTCAAATTTAACGAAATTTTCGTTTGTTAATATTAAAATGAAATAACGTCTTTTGGATCAAACACGTTTGTATATTGACGTTGGTGTGATGTCATAACGAACGACTCCTTTTAAGGTCAAATTATGCGTTACTTATACGTTTGAAATAAAGCATGTTATCACAACAACATAAATATGTGTTTTTGATTGCCGCAATTTTAAAGTCTCTACGATAAATATTTGCTGAGTTATTAAGAACTGAAGTTTCCTGTGACGTCACATTTTCTGACGTCATGGGTCTGACATCATCATGCTTTCTAAATTGAAGAAACATAAAAAGACCATATTGCGGCTATTCAGTGTACAGTAAGTACAGTTCCTCTTTAAAACCCGAAAAATACTTGAATAGTTATTTTTAAAAGACGTTTTCAAAAATATATGACGTCATAATGACGTTTCCTCTTTTTCACTGTGAATTTTAAAGTATTTCCTCTCAAAAATTGAAAATTCTAAAAACATACGGTTGTGGGTACCGATTTACTCTTTTGATTGCTAGATTGTCGTAAACAAATATTTTAAACTCTAAAAGATGAATGAAGAAGTTATTTTGTAAATGGTTCTGTATTGAATATTTCCCGCCAAATTTTGGCGGGAAAATTGCCAAAATTCAAAAGTTAATAACTTTTCTCCCTTTTAACCAATCGAACTCGGGTTTTCGGTTTCTTTGTTGTCGACATGATGGGAAATCGAAAATATAAAATTTACTGATGTTCAAGGTAATTGAAAACATCGAGAAACCTATTATAATGGATACATGACGTAACTGTGACGTCATCAAGATGTCTACGGTAGATCAAATCATCGGATTTTGTTTAGGTCGTCGGTCTTCATCATCCCACAAAAATTCAATCTTCTATGTTGGAAACTTTTGAAAATACAGCAAAGTGATAGATTTTAGGGTCATTTGTGCCAAGCGTGGATTGAATTAGAGAAATAACACATCCAGCACTGAATACTAATAACCTAAGTAAATCTTATAATAATAATGCTCCAAATGCCCAAATTGAAAATATAAATGCTGCAGACTTGCTAAGGCAGGCCTGGAAATAACTGCCAGACATCGGATATACTGTATGTCCATCTTCATTGGGTACATGTACGAGCATTTTGTCTGACCAATTTTGTCACATGATAGATCAATCAAATTGTAGGTTTGAAAGGCAAATGTCTGACCAAGTCCAAAACAAAATTATTTTCAGGACTGTAAGTAATTTGGAATGGCTCTTATTTTCTGGGATTTGCAAAGTGTTCAGTAAAACATACTGAGCTGAAAACAAATGTATGGGGACTATAGACAGTGTATCTGTTGTAGTTCAAATATGATCTCAGTTCAAACTTTGTTTGAACTAATACAAATTTCAAGATTCTAAGAAGGGATTTTAATTTTTTTGGGATTAAAAAAAAAGAGGGGTTTATTTTTTTATGGGGGGTAATACTAAAAAGAAAAAAGAAAATACCCACCCCTCCCCCTGCAAAATATTTTTGACCATTCTCCTTTCCCTCTCTACAGTACTCACTCCCTCTCCCTTACTTCCCTTTTCCTTCCCCCAGCCCCCAGAGAACTTAGCATGTAGTTCACACATTAATATTACACATAACTATTACTTACTTTGAACTTAGCTATTAACTGTATTTTTAATAGCGACTAAATGGAATAATTTATTTGTCTTGATCCAAAACGTATGAACTCGAATAATCACGGCGGGCACAAAGAACGTCAAAAACGGCATCAATAAACGTGACCAAATAATTGAAATTAGCACCATTTCTTTACTTATAGTTTAAATTTGAAGAAATGTTGGTGACTTGGTAACAAAATTAAACTACATATTTTAGGTGTTTTATGTTTGTATGATGACGTCGTTGTGACGTCATAAGCGATGCCTCCTTTTTTGGTGAAATTCCCCCTTTAATAAACGTTACAAACAGACTACTCCATCAAAAGGCCTTCATTACACACATTCATTTGGTGAAAATTTGAACATTCTACGACGATTACAGCCAAAGTTATAGAGGAATGACTGTTGCTATGACGTCACATTTAGTGACGTCAGGAGTCGTTCCTAAATAAGGCTGCCTATTGTTAAAAAATCAAGAAAAGAAAACAATGTGACTTTTGTTTGCCAGACTAGTACATTTCATCATTAAAACTCGTAAATCACTCAAAGGCTTTTTTCTAGGGGCATGTATAAAATAATATGACGTCATAATGACGTTGTAGAAAATATGACTTCCATTTTAAGCCGGTTATATACAAAAAAAAATATCAAAATTCTAAAAACATACGATTTTAGCCACCAACGTATTTTATGGCTGGACAAAATGTCATGCAACAGTATTTAAAACTCTGAAAGATGAATGAAGCGATATTTTCATAAATGCTTTTGTGTTGTTTATTTCCCGCCATATTTTGGCGGGAAAATTAGCAAAATTCAAACTTTCATAACTTTTGATTTCCTTAACCAATCGAGATCGGGTTTTCGTTTCCTTCATTCTCATCACGAGGAGATTTTAACAATATACGACATTCCATTTTGAGAGGTAATGAACAGTTATAAGAAAGTATTACAAATGGGCAAATGACGTCATTGTGACGTCATAATAGTACTAACATAGCTTAAATTATCAGGTTTTATTCCTTTTACGATTCTACACCAACCTACCAAAATTCAATCGTCTGCGTTGAAAACGTTTTAAAATATACAACTCATGCCGTTTTTATGGTCGTTTGTGCCCACCGTGAATAGTCAACATAAAATAAAATTGTACTCTTTCCTAAACTCTACTCAAACTGGCCAAACATGTTTCCTAACATTAGAATAAAGGCCTGTTCAAACGGATCCAACAGCAATCCAACATGTTGGATAGTACTGTGATATCGCAAAGGATTCCGGTGCTGTTTACGTCCGCCTTCGTCATCGCGATCGAGCTCGTAAGCCTGTTACTTTGGCTTTTATGTCTGAGATAGTTATATATAGTCTTTCTTCAATCTCTTGGTAGGCCCTTTCTCTCTTGTTCCTGAGGTGATAATCTTTGCTTCAAACCTCTGCTACTGTTTTCCTGATCAAAATCTTCAGAAAGTACTTCACTCTCTGCCATCATGGTGCAAACTGAAATGATCGCCCAATCGTCCGTTAGTAAACAAAATCAAATCTCCATGGATACAGCGCGAATGACGAATGAAGTGCGCGTGCGCGAGTCCAACATTGTTTGGAGGATCCAAAATGTTGGGACATGCTTCATCAATCACGATAACAAAAGAAATGTTGGACGATGTTGGATGAAACGTTTGACTAGTTTTAAACTTTATCCAACATCATCCAATATTGTTCAATATGGTATTCAAACGGATCCAACATGTTGCATATAACAATGTTGCATAATGTTGTGCCAACATGTTGCATCCGTTTGAACGGGCCTTAACCAGGATTGGATTTTGAATGCTCATAATGTTGTTGATTTGAATTGATATCGACGTTGTTATATACTTCGTATTACTAGCTTCTTGGAGGCAAGCCTTTGCCACATATTTATGAACTCAGTGACTATGAAATGATATTGAATTGACAAACATGCTACAGTTGCTTGAAATGAGAGTGGACTACTATTTAGATGTCGAACGTTCTGTACTTTGCTGAACACTGAAAAAAAAACACTCAATTTCTAACCTGAAAAACAGCCACTAGCCATAGAGGCTGATCAAAGCCAGGACCAGGCTGAATCACAGATCGAATTGGAATTTAGCACAAGGCTAATAAAATAACACCTAATGATATAACTGGCTACTCTGGAATTTGCTTGCAAGGAAAAACCATTCTAAACAATCAAAGACGAGAAGTTCATGTACAGGTATTATGAAGTAAATAAAGTACTACATGTACAAAAGCTCTTGCTAAACTATGTCGTTGACTTGAACTTTAGACCATTGCCAGAAATAGCGCTCACTTTCAATCCCACGAGACTTTGCGCGCACGCGGTCAGCGGTAATCCCCGATCAGGAATGGCTTCCATAAACAAAATACGGAAATCTGCACAAATACGTCGACAGTTTATCTTGTGGAAGACGTTTTACCCACCCCGAAAAACGAAACGCCAGCTTCAGATGTTTATGAGGTGGAGAGGTTAATTACAGAAAGGAAAAGTAAGTCTAGATTAGTAGATACTAAATATAGTTATGCCTTATGGATTATGCTTATGGTTGTGCGAAACGATCGATGCACGTGACGTGTATATGCACGAAATGCAGTATCATTAGGTTATTACTCGGGCTGCCTGTGGTAGGCAGGAGTCTAAACCTGCAGGCCGTTGTTTTTGTTTGTTTCATTCAGCAACATTTCTGCGCATGCGTTAAATTATGCATTAATCCTATGCCGGCACTCGTGGCACTAATAGACTTCTCTCCAGTGCAATTCTTCGGACGCTTATAGCGAAATATAGCGATTTACTAGCAAATATATATACTGCGGTTGAGTAGTTATGGGTTACCATCCTCTAACGAAGTGTGAAGACATCTGAACTCCTGAACTGCTAGAGCAACACTGTCGCTCGCCAACACGAAGCCAGAAATACCCCGGAGAAATACACACTCAGCACAGAACAATTTATGATGACCCAAGCAATATTCAACTCTCAAGGTAAACTTAAACAGGAAACTCACTCTCACGGCCGAGGTTTTTGTTCGAGAAATTAAAAGTTTCCAACAATTCCCTTTATAGTTGTGTAATATATTGAGCAGACTAAAGTTTTGGGAATGAGAGTAAAGCTTTTAATTAGAGATCCAACAGGCATTTCAGTTAATAATCTTTAATCCAACAAATATCAATAAGGACTCGTAATGGCTCATCATGTATAGGAAGAACAGCAGATAAAGTTACATAGAGGCACACAAATTGACATAGCTCCATCACAGGATGGACAGGATACAACTTATAATAAGGTACAAATATAAACATACATTTGAGACAATCATCTATTAGTACTCGGAACCTACAGTATAACAGAACAGCAGACTAAATTGTAAACGTGTGTTACATGAATAAGTAGTGTTTAAATTAAAATTTCAACTTCTTTAATTTACATACGAGAAAAACAAAAATACTAAATTACATATATATTGTAATGAGTCTGAGTCTGATGTCTTTGATCTCTGTTTATTCGGCTATCTCATACATGTCGCGTGTCCGTTCTAGACTGAATTATCCGATCAGTGTATATACAGATATTCATTAATCAATAACTCATGACATCTCCCTTTCTAGGAATATTCTAGATTGTAACAAAACAAATGAAATATAAAGATTGCAATATGGCAATATGTTACTACTATAAAATCATAATAATATATGGTCCTATGAATACTCATAGTCCTGCAGTCTTGCAGGTGGTCTAACTGCTCTTCCGGATCGAGTGATGTAGGGGCCTTGTTCTCTGGGAGGATCAGGCTTCGGCTCTGAAGGTACCTCGGGTTCGTCAGCATCTTCTGAAGTGTTCTCAATGAACTACTCACGCGTTTGTAGAAGGTCACGTCTGTTCCTCCTGAGATGCTTACCAGCTCCTGTTTGCACGATGTAGGACCGGGGAGTCTCAGCTTTCTTGATCACACGTCCCAACGTGTCCCACGTGTTTCCGTTGTGAATCCTTACGGTGGATCCTCTGTTAAGCTCAGGGAGGGCCTTCGTTTTGTTGTCGTAGTAGTATTTCTGTTTCTCTGCTTTCACTTGTTGCTTTCACTTGTTGCAAATTTGTATATGACGAACGTTTCAAAACGGGGTGTGGAAAGAGCCCTTAACTTATCTTAAGTTTATCCTCACTTATTTTTAACCAATAGCGATGTAGGTACAGCTATTAGCCTTTTCTCCTTGTCTGCATTTCACATCAGCATAAATACCGGAATTGATCATTTCCGGCCTTGAAACTCGCCGATAGTTCTGCTAATACTGAATGCAGACAAGCAGAAAAGGCTAATTGGCGTATACCTACATAGCTATTGGTTAAAAATAAGTGAGGATAAACTTAAGGTAAGGGCTCTTTCCACACCTCGTTTTGAAAAGTTCGTCATATACAAATTTGCATTGTATTTTTCCACCTAATTTTTCGCAACGGTGGTTTCCATGGTAACGGTATCACTCGTGGGTTTAAGCAACCGGTTTCTACAATTCAGTAAAGTTTTATGATTCTTACTTGAAAGGTGGTCAAGAAACTGACACGAAATGATGTTGCCTCGTTTTCATGTTCAAGCCAAGCCTTAATACACTTGAGTTTAAATAAAAGCGACTTTACTTTACTTAATCATGATGTTCGGGATACGAGAATTTTATGGCTAACTCGCTTAATATTACTTGCAGGTGGCTCAAACCTGGACAGACATGGTAGTGGGTCACTATCAATAACTAAGTGACAATGACGTAACGATGACGCCATAGGTCACGTGATTTGAAGCTTATGCCAAAATAGCTCACTGACCATCTGTGAGTTTCGAATTCCCTTAGGGGCCCTATGTTCTTGCTAATATACGTGTCTCAGCTAGGGTGTTGATGTTTTTGGATCAGATTTCTTCAATGCTAACCTTGATATTAAAAGTTCTCTGAAGTAACTGAATTAAAAGTTATCTGAAAACAAAACTAGCCGTAAAAGGGACAGTTATTTTTAGAGAAGCTGATATGTTTACATTTTTAGTGGCTTTTTGCTATAATATGGACCTTATTCACATCATGTCTAGCAAGTTAAAATTAATATCAATGATGTCTGTTTATTGCTGCCGCAGCGAGCGAGCAAGGCAGCAGTTCTAATCTGTAAGCGGGTCCAAATCTCGATTTCTATGTTTTTACCACAATGCATCACTTCTATTGTCTTTTTTTACCACACTGCTTTGCACGGATCTGATCGTCACGTGACACTACACGAGGTGGAATCTAACTACGTTCAACCGTTCTTTAATGCATTTCTGTGTATGCGATCATTGTGTAATCATGAATTTGTTGAAGTGTAGACGTCTAGGCGAACTCTTTCTAACTCTGTGTGAACTATCAGTTTCCAAAGAGCAAGATCTCTCCTAGCTGTTATCAAGATGGCGAGCAGCAAGCAATTGTATTCTATTGGCTTCGATAAAGTCAAGAAGCCGGTTCAAAATACAATTAGCATTTACAACTACATTCTCAATAGGCCCTTTGCAGCACAGTAACAGTCACGTGCTGATATAATACTTCATTAACGAATGAATTGAGTTCGTGATCCCCATGGGAAAGACGTTGCCATGGATGCTGGAGAGCAAGCTATCTTTAAAATCTCTGTTTTTGAAAGATCGACAATCGATTGGAGGTGGAAAATAGCATTTACAAATAGGTTTTGATAATAGCAATACCGATCTTGTACAATTCATTTAAATAAATGAAGTCAGATATTGTTTTGCTCTCCAGTACAACCATGTGATGTGTTGAAACCCATATGAAACCCATATGACAGATATATGAAAAACATATGAAAAGCATATGACATATGACAAAAACATATGACGCGTGAACATTTTACGAAAAAACACAAAATCTAAAATTTTAGCACCAAAGAGTAAAACATATGACAAGTATATGACACACCCCAGAAACATATGACAAACATATGGCACATATTAGGAACATATGACAAGCATATGACACACAAAATTTGCTGCCCTGGATGGTGCATATGACAAACATATGCCACTAAAATACACATGACAAAACATATGACAAAAAGCCACTACAACATATGACAGACAAACCACAGAAATGTATATGACAGAAAAACATATCATCATGGTGTTTATAAATTCACTTATTCAGTGCATATGACAAACATATGACACTCAAAATATTTCAGACAGATAAGTAATATTTATTAATCAAAATTAAATTGATTTCATAATATTCTTTCTTGAAATTATTTTATTCAGGACTGCATGAGTTAAAGCAGGGTTAAAGAATGAACATATTTCACGATTACGATATCGATTTTAGCCATCATCAACCACAGGCTACTCAAGCGTAAGGTTTTTGATTAACCGTTTATTTTACAATATGACTGGAATTTATAATTTTTAGAAATTGCAATAATTCTGTAAATATTGAAATAAAAGAAATTAGACTTTACTTGTGTGTTTGTCAGTTAATAGGCTGTGTCTGTGTGCAATTTCAGCGCATTTGGGTGATTATTTCTTCCTAATCAAAAACCTTACACTCGGGTAGCCTGTCTATCAACAACACCTTGGATGTGCCCGCATGTTTCAACAGTTGGTCAGCAGTAACCTAGGCAGATAATAGAAGTCGTCAGCTTGCCCCATCAAAACAAGATGGCGGACCCGAAACGTAGCGTACTGGCGACTTGAAGTTAAACCATTTGATGACTAGTTCTTCTTATTCTTGTGCCATCAAAACCTTTTCCTTTCTGGATAAGCAGGCATTTAGGAAAAGAGGAGTGCTTTCCCGACTTTTTTAATCAAGGAAACCGTTCAAAGGTGGCTCAAACTGATCTAATGAAATTGAACACCGGCTCAGGAGGGATATATTCAACAAATACCCGCAACCACATCAGACGTGCGTTCTTGTTCTTTATTGGAATCCTCAGGATATTACTCGCAGATTTAAGGTAAATTGCTTGTGAATTAATTGTGTTTTGTAATCATGGATGTAGAGCAAAACCTTTGGACTTTGGTAATTTTTACATCATAATTTCTGTTCATCGCCTAGTTGTACCTCTGATCTGTGATCACGAGTTAGTTAGTCTCGATTAAGTACAGTCATGTACCATGATGTACCATGTAGTGATATACACACGCACTTAATTTATATATAATTTTGTGTTATCATGCAGTTGATTAAAAGAAATTTCGGAGCCGTATTATTTCTACCTCAAATCTGATCTGCACTCGATCTGATTGATTTTTACTGCCACTTAGAAACACATACATGTAGGCCTACCATACATACAATAACACCATGGCAAACTAGATAGAAAGACCGAATCATCATCTATCATCAAAATAAGAAAAGAAACAGACATCCCAACAGAATAGACCTACCACGTAATATCATGTACAGGACTTCCCATACTCTTAAGTTAAGTTTACTATATTATTTATATTTTAGACTTATTTATATTTGATGCTGATCAATGAACGACATCTCGCATGAAATTGTTATTTGCCATATTTGTGATAGTCATGTATATGATAACCAAAATTCAATTTTTTGTGAATTATGTAATACCTGGCTTCATGCGAAATGTCTTAAGATCACAAAGAAAGAACTAAATACATTATCTACCTGTCCAGAACCTTGGTTCTGTGGGAAATGTATTCGATTGATTTTTCCTTTTTCTCACATATCAAATTCCCAACTTAAGTCTTTAACTTTTAATCAGATACTCCCTCATCCTCAACCGGCCTTGACTCTTACTTCAAAATACCTAGATAAAATTTCTGCTAAAAACAAATGTAAAATGTGTAACAAAAAAGTCAAAACTGGCCAAAATAGTGTTGTTTGCCACACTTGTAATACCAAAATCCATATCAAATGTTCCTTATTATCCCCCAAAAATATCAAATTACTCTGCCTCCACGAGGAACCCTGGAGTTGCTTTAAATGTTTAACTGAATCCTTGCCATTTTATGGAGTCTTAAATTTTTTACAATTTACTTTCAATAGTAATTTTAATTGCTCATGCTTGAGGTCAACAATTACTGATAATTTAGAACAAAATACATTACCCAGATTAGACCTAACATCAATCTCAAATTTTACATCTCCTGATTATGATATCAATCCTGATAACGAAATCTCATTTGAAGTTGATTTTAAATACTACACTTTACATGAATTTCACAAATTGGGTATCACTAACAATGGTAAACATAACTCAAACTTTTCCGTATTTCATTCTAATATAAGAAGCCTCAACCATAATTTTGAACTATTATCTGATCTTCTAACTGATTTAGATTTTGAATTTAATGTTATTGCATTATCTGAAACTTGGTTGCCAACGAGCAAAGACAATACGCAAGCCTTACCTGCACTTAAAAATTATTATGATTTTGAAAAACTTTCTGGAACAACTTCAAGTAGTGGATGTGGCTTTTTTGTACATAGAGACCTAATTTATTTTAGAAGAGAAGACCTTTCAACATCAATATTTTCACAGGACTGTGAGTTTCAAGCTCTTTGGATTGAAATACTGAATGAATGCAAACCAAACTTTGTTATTTGTGTTATTTATTTACACCCAAAACTAAGAAATCCAGCAATTTTTTTAGATTACCTTGACAAAACTCTTTATACCCTAACTAAAGAAAACAAAACCATTATACTAACAGGTGACACAAATCTAGACTTACTCAAATTTGACTCTAAAGAACATATAAACAATTACCTACATATTCTATTTTCTAATTTCATGATTCCCCAAATTACTCAACCAACCCGATTCTCAGAATACTCTAATCCATCATTAATTGATCATATAGCAGTTAATTCTCTTAATACAAATCTCATATCTGGTAACCTGATTCCACACATCACAGATCATTTGCCCAATTTTTTAATATTCACTGATACTAATTTGTCATTTAAATCTTCACAAAATATATATAGAAGAAATTTTTCAAAGTTCAATACTGAACTATTTATTAAAGATATAGAAGATCTTAAACTAGACGAACACATTTCCAATCAGCAATCTACAAATGACAAGTACAACTGTTTTCATAATAAACTGATGGAGTCAATTGATAAACATGCTCCATTAATGAAACTGTCAAAAAGAAAAAGAAAACAAGAAATTAAACCATGGATTACAAAGGGTATTCGTAAATCAATAAATAAAAAAAACAAATACTATGGACAATTTATGTATTTAAAAGACATTACTTATTTTGAATTCTATAGAAAATATAGGAATAAGATCAATCACCTTATTAAAAAATCGAAAACCAACTATTATTTAATGTATTTTAACCAATTTCAGTCAAATACTAAAAAAATATGGCAAGGAATAAAACAGCTTATTAATGCATCAACGTCCAAGACTAAAAACTACTGCTTACAAGTAGATAACCAACTAATTACAGATCCCACCAAATTAGCAAATAAATTTAATATTTATTTTAACAGACTTGCATCAAATCTAGTGTCCAAAATGAAAATCCCAAATAAATATCATCGACATTACTTAGAAACATGTGTTCTAGATAGTTTCTTTGTTGAACCTACTACACCTAATGAGATAAGAAGCCTTATTGACAAGCTTGACACAAATAAAAGTTCAGGAATTTATAACTTCCCCATTAAGTTAATCAAAATCATTAGCTATCAATTATCGTTGCCCCTTGAATTAATTATTAACCATTCTTTTTTGAATGGAAATTTTCCTGACAAATTAAAAATCCAAAAAATAATACCTCTTCATAAAAGTGGCTCAAGGCTCATTATAAAAAATTATAGACCAATATCACTAATACCAATCTTCTCGAAACTATTTGAGCAAGTCATGCTAACTAGACTAAAACATTTTCTTGATGCCAAAAAAATTATCTTTGAACATCAATATGGTTTCCAAAAAAAGAAGTCAACCACACTTGCAGTACTTGACCTAATTAATAAAATAACTGAATCAATTGAACAAGACCAGTACTCTGCAGTGGTCTTCCTTGATTTTGCAAAAGCATTTGACACTGTAAACCATGACATATTAATAAATAAATTGGAATATTATGGAATCAGAGGGGTCCCACTTAACTGGTTCAAATCATACCTAACAAATAGACAACAAGTAGTTTCTATTATTGGGGCCCTATCAACCAACCTTACGGTTGAATGTGGAGTCCCACAAGGGTCTGTGTTAGGCCCTGTGCTTTTTCTTTTATATATTAATGATATTTCAAATGCCTCAAAATCACCAATCCAATTTCTCCTATTTGCAGATGATACAAGTCTATTTTACTCTAGTAAAAACATAGATAATCTTGAATCTACATTTAATAAAGGGCTAAATGAAATTGAAGAATGGCTATTATGTAATAAACTTTCTTTGAATGTCTCAAAATCAAATTTTGTAAAGTTTAGTTTAAGACAAAAGAAATACCCAAGATCTCCCTTACTCAAAATTGGGGAAGAAAAAATAGAAGAAAAATATTATACTAAATATCTTGGTGTCATAATTGATAACAACCTATCATGGAAAGACCATATTTCCCATATTAGAACTAAACTTTCTAAAATACTTGGAATTATACACAAAGCAAAACACTTTGCACCAATAACAATCCTAAAACAAATCTATTATTCACTTTTTTATCCTCATTTAAACTATGCTAATCTGATATGGGGAAATGCCCTACCTTCCATTATAAATCCCATAAAAATCTTACAAAAAAAATGCCTTAGAGCTATACTTCATGAACAATGGAATGCGCATACATCTCCTCTTTTTACCAAACTAAATATTCTTAAATTGGAGGACATTCATAAACTTCACACTAGTCTTTTTATGCATGATATTGTTAATGGAAGTAACAATAATATTTTCACTGCCATGTTTACCCCACTAACTAATATACATCACTATCAAACAAGACAGAAAAATAAACAAACTTTCTTTATTACATCTACTAGAACTGAACTAAAAAAAAGATTTATTACTTATTATGGTATTAAAATATGGGAAAAGATACCACATGATATCAAAATGGAAAAAAGACAAATATTTAAAAAGAAACTCACAGCTCTATTAATTAATAATTATTCAAATTGATAACAAAACAACAATGATCTGCTGCCTACTTACTATTATAGACCATTATGAATTATTACTACTACTTTGTACACTACTACATATTATACATATTACCTATTTGCTACATATTCATTATAAATATAATTGTATTATCTTAACTACTACGTACACTGCCAATAATATAAAATATGTATGTGTGTGTATGTATATATACATGTGTGTATATATGTACATATAACATGTAATAATAATGTATTTAATAAGTTTAGTTAATTAAGTAATACCTTCCAGCCTTGTAAACATGTAAATGGTGGTCCCGGCTAGATAGCTGTATGGTTTTTTTCGGGCCCTCCAACTCAGTTTATATCTTAATTATGTTATACTTGTAATTGTATGAGTGAAATAAATGTTGTTGTTGTTGTTGTTGTTGTTTCATGTTTATTTAGCTTTTTTCAAATTAGGGAGCAACTGGCAAATACAACACATTACCCATGACCAACTAAAAAAACCTAACCATTTTAAACCTAAAATCGTTCATGTAACGAGTGTAAATAAACCTGAACTATAATGGAGAATTTAACAAAGTTTTCAAGTCATCTTTTTAAGTGGCACTGAAGTGGCATTGTGCTCAGCCGTTTAGCCATTACATGTATTAAGGGCTCATTCGACACAACCATTCAACATGCTTTGTAACCAGGCTCACTGGTTTATGATGGTTTTGAGGTACCAAATCAAATTATTTAGTGTCTTACAGACTGCCAACATATTGCGTTGCAGAACAGAAGCATAATTTTTCTCACAATGATTGTGTCGAATCAGTATGTCAAATAATAATTATTATTATCTATCTCTATGCATGTCATACTGAAATCAGTTGCAAGACAATGGTATGGTTTTAGTTTTTCAATACAATTTGAGCCATGTTATTTATTTTGTATTGATGAATTCCAGCACAAAGTGACCGGTTATTTTCTAGTGTATAAAAGATATGCCTGGTTGGTAATCTATAGATTATACATTTGTTTCTTGTAGAACAATAAAGCAAACAGATGAAACTGAAGAATGCTGATTCCATGGAGAGCAAGCTGAGTCCAATGTTATTGAAACATCCAAAAACAAAAGTTAAAGTCAATATTATTACAAATCAAATTGTGGTTAGTTTCAGTTGGACTATTTGTGAATCAGACTAAATTTTTATACCGCAAATGGCATTTCTGGCCATGTACATGTACCTCGTAGCATTTGCTTAATGATCAGTTCAAGTAATAAAACATATATCTAATAAATTCTGTTTTATTATGTATGTTAATCTCAGTCTTTAATTTCTCTGTTTTCATATGTTTGTCATAATATTATGTACCCCACATAACACCATATCAAATTCAGTCATATGCATTCAAAACATATGACCCAATTCAGTCACATGCTTTCAAAACATATGACCAATTCAGTCATATGTTTTCAAACATATGAAATTGACAAAATCATATATTCCAAACATATGATATTTGCTAGCCTTTGTTTTCATATGTGTCATATGTTGGTCATATGTTTTCGTTTGTGCCTCTTAACTATGAAATTGACAATTTCATATGAAATTGACAATTTCATATGTTGGTGATTTCACCCAAACATATGACAAACATATAACTGGGATATGACAAACCTATTACAAACAAATGGAATCTCATATGTTTCATGGCGAACAATTTCGTACAGTCAGCGGTTGTCATTGCGGGCGCGTACGTAAAAATCTATTTTTAAAAAGAAAGCCGTTGATGTACTGTTTAAAACACGAACAGCAGTGTTTTATCAAGTTTAAAAATTTGAGGGCGAAGCCCGAGAATTTTTAGACTTGATAAAACACGTGCTGTGAGTGTTTTAAACGGCTTCAAAAACGCTTTAAGAATGTAATGAAAGAAAGACGCACATCACAAGGGAATGGTTACTCAATGAACCATTGAACCTTTGTATTCACAACGCCATGCAAAATATTCGAGTAATCACCGCCTGCAATAACGAACATCTCAAGGGAATGACATGAAGAAATTACCATACTACGTTGTTTGAAGCGGCGTTTCGCAATGCACTTGAAGGATTTGGTGTCGTGGCTTACCTCGATAAAGTTCAAGACTTGGAAAGCGATGTGACTGACATGACGGCAGACTCAAATTTTTTTACCCAGGCACAAAATATGTAAGTTTAATGCACGTTTTTATTATTTTACGGCTTTGAGTTTGGTTTAATAATTGGAACTAAGCAGTGGCTCGGTAAACAAGTAATGGTAGTTGGATAACTTCATTTTAAAAATATTATCTCAATCTGTGTATCTCGGTGGTCTGCTGATATTAGTAAATTTAGTGCAAAATTTATTATCTAGGTACCTTATGTTCTGTGTACTTTTTGCTATCTTTGGGTCTTTATCAGTGAATTCTTAATTAGGATGAAACTTTATATAAAATTTCATGTTCATTAATATTCTTTATATAAAACGTTCATCCTAATTAGCAATTCAGTGAGAAAGCTGAAACATCAATAGAAATTCCATTGTCTCAATCATTAACCCCGTTTCCCTCTGGGACAGAATTCAAATCCCTCCGCGGGCCTTTTAGAATGATGAGATTTTATCAGGTATAAAGGAGCATGCACGTGACTGATTTGCTTCATCTGATTGGACAAAATGCTCATTAATTATTCATGAGTTTTTGAAGAGTGTTTATAGAATGAGGAGAGGTTACATGGACATCGACAGTCAAAATGGCGGACGAGCTGCTGTTTTCAACGTCCTGCGCGAAGGGAAATGTAACAGCTGAACGAGTCGGGTCTGTCCCTTTAAACTTTGTACGTTTGGGAAGGAGAGTTTTGGCGTTAAAATGCAGTTATTTACAGGACGTTTGGGACCACCAAAGCAAGTATTTCAACTCGTTTTTCTGGCGTTAGAATCTACTTTGGTATCTGCAGAACAGATTCAAACTTGTGGACCTCAAACATGAACTACTCGGAAGTCTTTGTGATTGAGCTTTCTGACTGGCCTTTACAGTATTTAACAGCAGATGTATGGCGGCTCTAGCTAATTTGGGTCGTTTTTTAGCAGAGCATCGGGAACCGGTCTAATCATCCACAACTTGTTAGCAATCATAGTCGAGGGCAGGAGCAGGTATGTTAACTGATTTTAAAACTTGTGGACCTCAAGAAATATAAATATTAAAGCACCAAATTGGAAAATTGCGAAAAGGTAAGCCTTGTCTTCACTGTTTTCACTAATTTTGGAACGACGTGTAATGCATTCTACGCATGCGCGGCGGCCATGATGTACGATATTGTTCGCCATGTTTCATATGTCTGTCATATGGGTTTCATATGTTTTATTTCCAGTAGTGTTAGCTGCAATTAAATGTCATATTACAGTTGATTTCTGGTGTTTAAACTTCACCGGAGCCGAACAGCAGTTTGCTGTGCCGGGAATCTTAAGAAAATGTTGGGAATTGGTAGGCTCAGGGAATTTACCGGGAGATCGTTGATATGTCGGGACAAAATAAAAACAAATCGCGACAACGTTTGAGTTACACACCACAGCTCAAACAGTATTCAGTCGCACGGTAGCCCCAAAACTACAAAATATATTCATCTAATTTAATAACACCTTGGCATTTTTATCACCCAGTAATCTATTTTTCCTGCCAAAGTGCTACTGTAGGTTCTCTTGTAATACATTTCCTTAACTGGGCAGAGCAGCATTCACTACTTATTAGGTATACTAGTATCACTAACACGTCATTTTTTAAGTACAGATATTCTAAAGTATCAATGTTGTGGTAAACAAAAAGATATCTTAACGTTATTTTACCAACTTTTTTTTAGGTGGCGAGTATAAGAACGAGCATCATTCAATTTTTCCAAACCCTCGCAATGCTTTAAAAATAACACAATCATCATCAAAGTGGACATTTCCAAACACTGAGCTGTGGTCAAATACTGATGAACCCTCTGTGCCTTATACAACTATATTATCAGCTACTAGACAGTGAGTGGAAATTTCCAAAGCGACCGAGCTGTGGTCAATTACTGATGAATCCTCTGTGTCTTATACTATCAGCTACTAGACAGTGGAAATTTCCAAACACTGAGCTGTGGTCATTATACTGATGAACCTTCTGATGTGTCTTATACTATCAGCTACTAGACAGTGAGTGGAAATTTCCAAACACTGAGCTGTGGTCAAATACTGATTAACCCTCTGTGTCTAATATACTATCAGCTACTAGACAGTGAGTGGAAATTTCCAAACACTGAGCTGTGGTCAAATACCGATTAACCCTCTGTGTCTTATACTATCAGCTACTAGGGAGTGAGTGGAAATTTCCAAACACTGAGCTGTGGTCAAATACCTCTGTCTTGTACTATCAGCTACTAGACAATGAGTGGAAATTTCCAAACACTGAGCTGTGGTCAAATACTGATGAACCTTCTGTGTCTTTATACTATCAGCTACTAGACAGAGATTGGAAATTTCCAAACTCTGAGCTGTGGTCAAATACTATTGAACCCTCTGTTTCTTATACTATCAGCTAATGGACAGCAAGTGGAAATTTCCAAACTCCGAGCTGTACGTGGTATACTAGAGTACATTTGTATCAGCTATACATGTACATATACTACATGAAACCTGTTGATTAGTCTTTGACTAGTGTATAACAGTGTATAAAGTTACTTGTGATCGAATTCTAAATTATCCCTTAGAAGACAAAAATATATAGGAGAATTTGGAATATTTTCACTTGTCCACTAAAAGAAGTTCATCCAGTTGTGTTTCATCGCCAGAAATAAGCGACTTTTAGCAATTGTCAGCGGCGTTACAAGAAGGTCGGCTCTATAGTCGAGTGCTTAGAGCGTCGGCCTTAAAATCCCGCGACCGGGATTCTTCTTTTTCTCCTTTCTCAGTTTTATTTAAACTTTTCCTCTATTTTTAAGCTATTAGAGCCGCCTTCCATACTAAAATATTGTTGTTTACTGTCTCTCAAGCTTCAAAACGGGCACGAATGGGAGATATCGCTGACCACAATTAGTATCGCAGACTCTTCTCTATAGGTCCGGCTATGGCCTATTTAAAAAAGGGACAATTCATTTGAATAACTGCTGGTCAGTTACAAATACACTGCAGTTTCATAAGGAGGGAATAAGTTGTCCATTGCTATGTGTTCGTGGTGTTTTAGACGCTCGTGGCCAGAGATATGATGGTCTCAAGACAGCCAAATTTACAGGATTTAGCGTACAAAGATGGCGGATTCTGCCGGTTTATCCAAGATCGAAATATTCAACTGCAAAATCGAAACCGCAAAGGAATCCACAGCTGCTCTAATGGCATTTAGTGACGACGATGAACCCTTCGTTCAGAAGGCCTGGTATAGACATTTTGCAAAATACAGTATATTCCACCTCAGAATCCAAGTTATAAACAGTAAGTAAGCTCTTTTCTCGCCAATTCTCACTCTAGCTCTGTAATAATTTGAGTCAAAACACTCGTTTATGCACAGGTACCCCAGGCTCATTATGCGTAAAACGGTTATTTCCCGGAAATTTGAAATTACAGTAAATGTATGGAATTTTAGTTCGAATGGCCGTTTGCTCTAAAATAAAATTCAGTAAATCGTCAAAATAGTCTTACCTGTCTCTTGTGTGTTCCTTTCAGTTTCTGTGAAGTTTCAAGCCATTCCGTTCAATATTGAGTGAGTTACAGGAATTTTTCTTCCCTTAGTATAATTATTGGGAAAGTAGCAAACTCGAGGCCGATCAGCCGCCGATCAGCTGCAGAAAATCGCCTCGAATTCCCACAAAAATCCCGTACATCGCCAAAATTCCTTCAAATAACGGTTGCCCAAACACAGGTCCTTCACCACACTCAGCTTCCCTTTCACTGGTTTACTTTAACGGGAGAAAAATGCCACGTAGTTTGCCGTTTTCGGGTTTCCCGGATGTTCTTGTCCATCTGACCTGCAACGAGGCGACAAACAGTAGACCGTCCCCTACCACGTCAATTCGATCTTGCTTGCAACGAGGCGACAAAATGTAGACCGTCCCTACCCAGTGAATTTGACACTCCGTTGTGCCATTGTTTCCTCTACCAATCGGAATCGATGTAAAAAAACGGTTTGTTACCCAAAAGTTCACGGGCTCAGACCTAATGCATATATACCTTATTTTGAAATTGTCGTTTCAGCAAACGGTTCTATGGTGTAGTGGTTTATATTTTGGGCTTTTGATCGAACGACCGGAGTTCGAGTCTACGCCGGGCACTAAATACATTTTTTTTACTTCTTTTTCTCCTTTCTCAGTTTTATTTTTATCCTTTTCCTCTATTTTAAGCTATTAGAGGCGCCTTCTACGCTAAAATAAATAAAACATTGTTGTGTATTGGCTCTCAACCCAACAACTGGCTCTCAACCCAACACGGTCACGACCTCGATTTGATAGTAGCGTAGAAGGCGCCTCTAATAGCTTAAAATAGAGGAAAATGATAAAAATAAAACTGAGAAAGGAGAAAAAGAAGTAAAAAAAAAATTTAGTGCCCGGCGTAGACTCGAACTCCGGTCGTTGGATCAAAAGCCCAAAATGTAAACCACTACACCATAGAACCGTTTATTGAAACGACAATTTCAAAATAAGGTATATATGTATTAGGTCTGAGCCCGTGAACTTTTGGGTAACAAACCGTTTTTTTACATCGATTCCGATTGGTAGAGGAAACAATGGCACAACGGAGTGTCAAATTCACTGGGTAGGGACGGTCTACTTTTTGTCGCCTCGTTGCAAGCAAGATCGAATTGACGTGGTAGGGGACGGTCTACTGTTTGTCGCCTCGTTGCAGGTCAGATGGACAAGAACATCCGCGAAACCCGAAAACTGCAAACTACGTGGCACTTTTCTCCCGTTAAAGTAAACCAGTGAAAGGGAAGCTGAGTGTGGTGAAGAACCTGTGTTTGGGCAACCGTTATTTGAAGGAATTTTGGCGATGTACGGGATTTTTGTGGGAATTCGAGGCGATTTTCTGCAGCTGATCGGCGGCTGATCGGCCTCGAGTTTGCTACTTTCCCAATAATTAAACTAAGGGAAGAAAAAAATCCTGTAACTCACTCAATATTGAACGGAATGGCTTGAAACTTCACAGAAACTGAAAGGAACACACAGGAGACAGGTAAGACTATTTTGACGATTTACTGAATTTTATTTTAGAGCAAACGGCCATTCGAACTAAAACTCCATACATTTACTGTAATTTCAAATTTCCGGGAAATAACCGTTTTACGCATAATGAGCCTGGGGTACCTGTGGTTTATGTTTGAAAAAAAACGACACCTAAAATTCACGAGCTGATTATAGAAATGTAGGTAGAACTATTTAATTCATATTGTAGATTGAGATCCTGGTTAGACATTTTTTAAATCGTACTCAGGAAAGTGAGAAATCGAGATTAAGCGTTTTCCCCCCATAGTTTGCTTGTAATTTTATATGAACTGTGCTTGCTGACCTCTGAGCCGAAATTGATATTGCACAATCGGCCGTGTCGCGTTTTTCTGGCGATGTTCTACCCCTTCGATTATTGTTCTCTGCACTATTGGTTCTTAAGGGACAGCTATACATATATATAGAGAGAGAGCTCAATAACTAGGACACATGAGCATGCTGACAAGTAAAATGGCTGGAATTTTGACATAAAGCTATATAAAACTACATATATCTGTTCTTTGCAGAAAACATGCAGGTTCTTTCAAAATGTGAACATTTCACCATTTTCTAGACACTGCTGTCATCACATTATTGAGCTCTGTTGGATCTAGGATTACAGTGTATCTACATTTTCTCTATTAAGTTTCCGTTTGGAAACCTCTCCTGTGAACAGGTCTGCAACATCTTTGGATTGAAATACACTCACAAGACTTGCCCTGTGTTTAACTGCTGCTTTCAGGAGGCAAACTAGAGAGATAGATATATATGTTAATATATATACATGTATATTATGTGTGTCATTAGAAAACATTGAGATTCATGTATAATCTTACAAAATAATGTTTGTGCTAAAAAAAGCTAAACCATATAGGAAAGTTTTTTATAAGAAGGAGTAAAGGAGTACAGAGCACAGGAAAATGGGATGAGACAGAAATATATTTTTGTCTGACCTCCAAAAAAACACTGAAATATGCCAGCTGTGGAGCCTAAAAATAATGATAATAAATAATATTTTGCCCACTCTTACAAAATCAGTTGAGAGATGAGACCATGGTTAATAACATTAATAATTGAAATGAATTAATCGTATATCAGTTTCACTGATCATGTCTTTTTTCTAAATTTACAGTCATTTTCATTAAGTAATTTGTACCTTTATGGCTAGGGTTTCCTATTTCTAATACTGTCCCTCTTGCTGGCAGGAAACTTGTCACCAAGTGGTTCATTAACTGAACTTCATCTTTGCAAACAAAGCAATTTCTTGCTGTCGTACATCGGGAGCCAACAAACACCATACTTATCTTCTCAATCACATCTGTGAGGCCAGGTGCTGCTACATTACATAAAGTGTAAGAAGGAATATGACGTTTAGTCATATTAACTACAGTAGTTCTAAAAAGCATTTGATGTGTTAGCATCAATGAAGGGCATAAGTGACTCTTGTTCACGTTCCAAATTCTCCCTTAGAAAACAAAGAAATTTAAGGAGAATTTCGAACATGATCAAGAGTCACTTACACCCTTTTTGCACATGACCCTTCAATTACCTTTAGGAACAATTGATTCCCATCCGGCTATATACAGAGAATCGTCTTTTCCACCTGGAGTGCATTGGCTGAGGTTCAGGAACTCCTTCTGCCTCACAGCTAATACATACTTTGCAACTTTGTTTCTGGTATTAAGACCAGCATTATTCTGCCTAACTGCTTCTTTGGTGTCCTCCATAGTCCAATTCTTGAAAGCAATTGCAAGAGAATATGCATGGCAATCTCAGTTACATTTCACCAGTGTTTAAAAAAATATGCCATCAGCTTAGACTGTCTAGTAGCTGATAGTATAAGAAACAGAAGGTTCACCAATATTTGACAACAGCTCAGTGTTTGGAAATTTCCACTGTCTAGTAGCTGATAGTATAACACACAGAGGGTTCATCTGTATTTGACCACAGCTTAGTGTTTGGAAATTTCCACTCATTGTCTAGTAGCTGATAGTATAAGACACAGAAGGTTCATCAGTATTTGACCACAACGTAGTGTTTGGAAATTTCCACTCACTGTCTAGTAGCTGATAGAATAAGACAGAGAGGGTTCATCAGTATTTGACCACAGCTCAGTGTTTGGAAATTTCCACTCTCTGTCTAGTAGCTGATAGCATGCTGTGTTTGGAAATATTACAAAGTTATTTCTGTATGATTATGATATTCAACATGGGAATGTCTCGATTAGGACTTATCATAGATGAATTTGCAATTTGTACATGTTGTTAGTCTCTATTGGGATAGTGTATTAAATATCTCTCATCCAACATTGGTGGGATTTAAATTAGAAATTAGGGTATATTACCGTTTTGAATGTAATGGTAACCTTTTATAAATTCAGATGAAATAAATCTAGACAAGACGTTATCCTCATTATTTGGATTTGGTTGTTTCTCTTTACTCTCATTACACGTTTTACCTTTTTACTTCCTGTATGGAGAAGTGTAATCCTATTTTTGAGAATTTGACCAAAGCTATGGAATGTATTCAGTGTGTTAGTATAGTTAATTAACTACCAATATATCTACTTTCTAATATTGGAACTTAAAAAATTACGTGTTCACTATATATGGAGTCATTTCCTCATTCCTGTAGTGGCTCTTCTTAGATCATTCTTTTTAGACCTTTCAGCTCTGGCACGAGTCGACTTCCGGCTGTTATTATAGACACGGACAGGAGCTGAAATTCCTGCAAAGTTACAAGACGGTTGAATGGAAATAACTCCAGATAATACGGACTCTCGCTATTACGAACTTACTTCACTCGGCTCCAACGGGACATTTTCCAGTATCGTTTTTACTCTCGGTTAGGCGGGCACCGGGAGATGTTTAACCTTTATGTATAATTTCGCTTTTTTTATCAGTGACGGCATAAAATATCTCAAAGACGTCTTGCTTTTCTTGTTCTGTAATTTTGACTTTAACCTGTGCACCGCTCTCTCTGCCTTGACTTTTCGATCGCTTCCTCGCTGATTTGCTTTACCGTGCTTGTGATTTCGAGTCTGCCTGAATAGCATCTCCCGCTATTACACGCTCTTGAGCCAATCTAACATTAAATGTTTCAAGATATTTATGACAACCAATCGATCAGTAGAGTATCGTACTTCAGTGGCACACCTAGTTGACCACAACAAAAGCTAGAGCGGATCACTGCCTGCAAAATACTTTTTCATTTCTAATAATACTTAGGTCATTTATAAAGACGGTCCAATACCGTTATTTCATTTCACAAGTAATTTATTCGAGAAATATCTTTAACTCCAGATACACAATCATTAAGTTGCGGAAATATTGTTCATGTACAAACATTGAAATTGGGAAGATTCTCTCGCGCACTTGAGAGCGAGGTTTTTATTACATATGTATAAGAGTGGTTTTTGAACTCAGGAGTATTTCTTTTGACGTGTGTATTTTAAATACAATTACTTTTATTAAACTAAACTTACATTCTATAAACCATAGATACTTCTTCTTTAGTTTTCGTTACAATTTGTGAAGATACGATTAAGGCATGTGATTCGTAGTGTATAGTTATATAATTTTGAATTAAGATTTCTTAATCAGTACGCTGCTCTCTTTCTGTCTTGATCTTCGCTTCCTCGCTGAATTTCACTAAAGACGCAGTGTCACGGTACTGCGCATGTGTGAAAATCTGATGATTTTTGAATTGTGTTCCGGCCCGGAACGAAGTTATAAGAGCGGTGAAATACCGATTTTTAAATGGACTTCCATCAGTGTTGTTTTTGAACTCATCCTTGCCTCCTTTGGTCATTTATGGAAATGTAAGATGTGCTTAAATAAGTTTTAGTTATTTGTTTATTCAAAATTAGTCGTTGCAGACTGCAACACAACTAAAACAAAAAAGCATAAGTGATGCTTACCGGCGGGGAAAACGGCCACTGAGTACTCTGAATGCGGCAGCAGCCGAAAAACGCAAGAAATTGGTAGCTTTTTGGCATTCCAACCAGAAGCGAAGAGGGTTTGGATATCCAGTAGAGTTTACGAAACACATGGCAAGTTTCCATTCAATAACAGCCGATAGTGCAAACTAGTAAACAGCCACTCGTTCTTCCGCGAGTACTGAACTTTCTAGCGTCAAATGCATGTGTTACGTTTCCAAACTTTAAGACAAGAAATCTTCCATACAATTAATGTTGTAATTTATTTACAGCAGAGAACTGTGTTATTAATCATATAGAAAAATAATGGTGCCATTTGGAGAATTATTTTATGTCAAAAGTGCATAACGAAGAAATATGTATCTACGGGCGCAATTAAGCAGCTTGTTTCACATTGGTCAAATTCGGACAGTTTACGGCTGGAAACAGCAAAAAATACAAGCAAGTAATGAAATATAGATACCATTCTTTACTCAATGCTGTTTACCTTGGATGTAGGAAGAATAAATCCTTGTAAATCTGAGTGCCCATTATAACGAGTAACCAGGATTGGCTTTGAACCAGGGTAATTTAGACGAAGCAAGACTTGCGAATGCCATCACTATAGGGGGGTCGGGTTATGGCTTATGCATGGTATTGGACTTATAATTCCTAACGATAAACATAGAAATAATACAATCATTAAATAATTAATTAATTAATGTTCGGTATCTAGCGCATAGTTAAGGGAATGAAAACCAGCCTATCTGATGTGATTTCGCCCAACTAGATTAATTTTTTGCGTTATTACTCGAGCAAATGAAGTTCAGGGGGGGTTAAGGCAGTTTGAATTTTTATTTTTGCTAGCATTTCCCCCCCTGAACTTTAATGTCAACCACATTACGAGGAACCCCTGCAGTTTCCTATGGGTAATATTTTGGTAAAAACCCCATGTCTCTACGATGTTCCTTTCTACCCGTAAAAATCCATCGCCCTTTCCGTTTTGGCCGCAAAGCATGCTGGGACAGTTTCTTTTGCCATTTCCGAGTCCAGAGCTGGATTAAATAACGTTGCAGCGTTAAAATCATAGTTTTGGTAGTAAACACGACGAACACAACATATTGGTTGCAAATTTGGGTTAAAATGTGCGAATCATGCAAAACTGAGGGGGGAGGGGTGGAAAATCCTATGCATTTCCTGTTAATAATGGAACCCTCCCCCATTAGAAGTGGCTAGAATGAGGTTGCAGCGCTAAAACCATAGTGTTGGTAGTAAACACGACGAACACAACATATTGGTTGCAAATGTGGGGTAAGATATGCGAACCCTGCAAAACTGAGGGGGGAGGGGTGGAAAATCCTATGCCTTTGCTGTTCATAATGGAACCCTCCCCCATTTAGAAGTGGCTAGAATGAGGTTGCAGCTTCAAATCACAATGGATCAAGTGATGTGGCAGAGTTAAAACCATGGTTTCTGTACTCGACGCGACAACTGCCATGCGGCATGAACTGCGGATGACTGTCAGTTCGTGAGCTTGTGATGACATTCCATGCACTTGGATGCAAAATAACAATCGTTTCAAGGAGAAACTTTTTCGACGGATGTTTACGCCACTTCTTTCCACGAGAAGTGCTCCAAAATTCCACTTGAGCCTTAGTAGGTGGAAAATAACCACACACCCATGATCACTACCATGCAAGTTGCATGCCACTACCCAAAACGCACTATGACCTAGCTAGCGCGCGTCTAACACACGTGTTGGATTATCGTTAGCGGTATCCACTAGTTCCTAACGATAAACATAGAAATAATACAATCATTAAATAATTAATTAATTAATTAATTAATGTTTGGTATGTAGCGAATAGTTATAGACGTAAAAACTAGCCTATCTTATGTATTTTCGTCCAACTAGATGATTTTTTTGCGTTATTACTCGCGCAAATGAAGTTCAGGGGGGGTTAATGCGGTTTTTCTCGCTTTTTGCTTGGCCGAGCGGGGCCTGGGCAACTAGATAACGTTAATTATGTGTTTCGGTGTTGAACTTGAAAACTTAGAAATCATTCAGTTTTGTGATGAATAACATTCCCAACACATTTTGCTAACACAAATGGGTATACCATTTTCAGGGGGGTGGGGTAGGGAATAATTGTAATAGATAGCTTATGATTCATATGTAGCAAATGGTTACAGGATTCAAAACTAGGCTATCGTATGTAATATCGAACACCTAGCTGAAATCTTTGCGTTATTACTCGCGCAAATAAAGTTCAGGGGGGGTTAAGCCATTTTGAATTTTTGTTTTGGCTAGCATTTCCCCCCCTGAACTTTAATGTCAACCACATTACGAGGAACCCCTGCAGTTTTTTATGGGTAACATTTTGGTGAAAACCTCATGTTTCTACGACGTTGCTTTCTGTCCGTAAAAATCCATCGCCCTTTTCGTTTTGCCCGCAAAGCATGTTGGGACGGTTTCATTTCCTTTTTCGCAGTCTACGACTGGAATGAATGAAGTTTCAGCGTCGAAATCATAGTTTTGGTACTAAATACGACGAACACAACATATTGGTTGCAAATTTGGGATAAGATCTGCGATCCTTGCAAAACTGAGGGGGGAGGGGTGGAAAAGCGTTTGCATTTCCTGTTAATAACGGTACCCTCCCCCATTAGAAGTGGGTTGAATGAAGTTGCCGCATAAAAATCATAGTTTTGGTACCAAACACCATGAACACAACATATTGTTTGCAAATTTGGGGTAAAATCTCCGAATCTTGCAAAACTGAGGGGGGGGGGGGGGGGGGGGGGGGGGAGGGGTGGAAACCATCGTATGATTATCGTTAGCGGTATCCACTTGTAATAATAATAATAATAATAATAATAATAAAGGTTTATTGAATATAAAATCACACAACGTGTGAATTACCTTATATTTTACAAGTAATATAGATGAAACTACGAGTATAAAAATGGGAAACTGGCACTTACAATCATATCTATAACTTACACCGGGGGACTGGTCCGGTTTACGAATAATATATTACTGTGTCCCACAAGCTGAGTTAAAATATCTTACAATAAGGTAAGCTAAGATTATTATTATACAATTGGATATGAAGAAATTAGTTAGGACTTATTAAAACACATCGCAGGAAAAAAGCTTCTCTTATACCTTTCGGTGCGACACAGGCAAACTAAGGTTTTGGCTATTGCAACTCTCGGCCGTGCGCGCTTCATTGCTCGAGTGACAGGCAGAAGTTGGTGAATACTTTAGAACATAGTTCATGCCTCCTGGTATCAAGGCGAGAGCTGTGAGTGCTTCAGAGTAACGTTGATATGGATGGCTGGATGGCTCTCTTTTGGACAAGCTAAATTTGTCAGTTAAGTAGCACGGTAGGCTGGTATGCCAAACAACACAACTCTATTCAAGAATGGATCGCACCAACGAAAAGTAAATCAGAACAAGACCGGAAGGCGGAACACCACTGCGGACTCTTAGAATATGAAGCCGTTTAGATGCCTTTTTCACCATATTATTGATATTGTCGACCCACTTTAGATTATGTTGAAGCGTTAAGCCGAGGACCTTATAAGATGAAACGCGTTCAAGCGGTTGATCATTAATATTGATATAAGTGGCGTCAGGTTACTGACGGAGGAATCTAATGGACATCTCTTTACATTTCTTAGGATTAAGTTTCATATCATTACATTTCGCCAAACAAGATATTTTGACCAGGTCAGATTGAAGAGTGGAATTACCGTTCACCGTTAAAGCCATCCTATCAGCCTTACAGTCTTCATAATACAAGCCAACCTTCAAACAATGTTCCAGACCAAAGCAGTGATTTATATACCCTGTTCAAGGCTAAGAATTGCCAAAAATTATACCCTGTCGAGCGGCACGTACCCGTATAGCCTATGTATGGGAGTACCCCTCCCCTCCCCCCCCCCCTTCCCCGGCCCAATCTACACAAAACAATCTTAGTAAAAAATATGTAGAAGGTGATGCATGTCATCCTCTTACAGCAGACAATTACCATTTATCTGCATATATACCACAGTGGCAAATCTGAAGGTGGAGGCTATTTATTGTCAATTTCTTGGCAAAGTCCATACTTCCTCTTCCCACACTTAACAGATTGAAGCAAACAATACATGCCCTTTTCCTGAAACGAATAGAAGAATGTTTCTTATCAAAGGTGGGTAATCTGTACTGGAATATTGATGTAATGCAATGTTGAGAAAATTTGTGCTGCTTATTGTCCCAACTACAACCTGAGCACTTTATTCCATTCTGGACAACATATACGCCATGTTCGAACTGCAAATTCCCATAAAGGATATTTCTATTAGGGCAACGTACAAATGGACAGATTGTGCTAATAAACAGGTTGCCTTTGCTTACCTTATTTTTACATTTGCTTCTGTCATATAAAGCTGGAAGGTTTTGTTACATTTGGCCTTGTTCTCGCGCAACTTTATACAAGCACCCCTTCCTCCATTCATGGCAGACTGACCTTGACACTGCACTTGGCTTTGTTATTACGGGTTCTTGGTTAGAAAAAGTAAAAAGTAAAAAAGTAAGACAAATTTCATCTAAATCGTCCTTTCTTTGTATTAGTTAACTACAGGTTACATTATTTCATTTCAGAAAAAAAAGACTAAAATAGCATGCACTTCCAAAAATAATTATTTCTCCTCAGATTCTACATTTTCTCTCAAAATTGCATATTTCTCATAAAATTTAGAGTTTCATGTTTGCACTAACCTCACTTTCTGTCTCCCAACAACTAAACTTGCCCAGAACCAAGCCATTCTGTCCACAAGCACTTCACAGCAAGCTAAATTTATCAATAATAACCGCAAAGCATGCCGGGAAATCATACCAAACAGCGACATGGCCCTTCCCCCAGCTTCATATTGGAATCAATGGCAAGTAAATATTGTCCAATATTCCAAAAAAGCTGTGATAGGTGGTTCCAGACCCCCATTTATAAAGCCCACGCTAAAGTGACAGAAGAAGTCCTCGCCCATTCACGAGTGGGAAATGAAGCTAGTTCTCTATCACAATTACACTGGCACAGACTCGGTTCTTTGAGAAAGTGCTGATTGAAGCTCTCATCATACTTAATGATCGATGTCCTCCAGCACTCTATAAATGGAGAAAAAACAAACCTCCCGCCAGCTCCGTTAAGTAATCCACAACTGCTTTAAAAATGGCCGTCTAAAAAAATTGTCCCCAGTATTGTAGGTCAGTTGAAAATTCCATGGAGTTTACTTAAGGCTGGTTCACATATAATCGCCCCGATCGCCCGAATCGCCCGAATCGCTTGAAATAGTGCGCCGGCGATCCGGGCGATTATATGTGAACACACGTTTTAAGTTGTGGGACGATCCAGGCGATCGGGAAGATCGCGATCGCCACCGATCGCCCCGATAGAACACTGCTCTATCGGGGCGATCGGTGCGATCGAGAAAAAGCCACGAGCAATCGTGAGCGATTATATGTGAACATGGCCAGGCGATTCGGACGATTCGGACGATCGAAATATGTCCCAAAATGCACTGCATGTACCCAAGATGCATTATTCTCACATCCAAACATTGTTATCTTCATTTAAAAATGGCGGCAAGTAGCGAAGACTTTAACACCGCATTATTTATGGAAGAAGTTCAGAGATACGAATGTTTATATAACAAATATTCGCGATCGTGAAGCTGAAGTTCTCGAGCCAGCGTATGAAAAGCACCTAACTCCTCTCTCTTTTGGAAAATATGTCGCACCCAGAGCCTACGTAAACGTTTCGGTTCAACAGTCCTTGTTCTCCTGCGTCGTAATGTTATCAAAAGCAGTAAATAACAAGCAATAAGCTGTTCTCTTCGATTTTCTGCCGCCATTTTGTGTCAATATGGCGCGAAAATACATCTCGGGTCCAGGAATGGCCGTGTGAAATTGAACTCACATGCGATCAGGTGCGATCATATGTGAACAGCGAATCGCTCGAATCGTCTCGATCGCTTGCACATTTTTTAACGCGATTCGGGCGATCGGAGCGATTCGGGCGATCGGGGCGATTATATGTGAACCAGCCTTTAGTGGGGGGCTAAAAATTGCTACAAATAGCTAAAATTGGTTCCAAAAACTTGGGCCTGAAAGAGTTCATATGTATGTCGATTGGTCAGAAGGATATCTTTTTAAGATGCTACGGTCCTTTCGGCATCAGGAAATTTTTAAACGGGTGTTTTCGTACAGTATTTCAAGCTATGCTGTAGCGCGAGTTCAGTTAAGTCACAAATGTCCGTGAAACTAATACCGCGTTCAATATTATCAGTTTGCTCTATGGGTTCTCATGTATCAATAATTACTTCTGGAGCTTGATATGTATGTCGATTGGTCACAATGATTTCCTCTTTCGGTTTTCCCCGTTAGTTTGGACATTAGGGATATATCCTTGGAGATTTAATTTCGTACAGTTTAGCGACCGTGCGTCGAAAGCAGAAAAGTTCGCTTGTCACGAAACTGCGTAAACGAACTGTCACAAGCGGTTTCATAGCAGTTCGATGTAAATTGACCCTCATGTAGTCGATGATAACTTATATAGCTTCATATGTATGTCGATTGCCCACAAGGATTTCCTCTTTCAGCTTTTCCCGTTAGTTTGGACATTAGGGATTTATTCTTATAATTAGAGATTTCGTACAGTTTAGCAACCGTGTGTCGAAAGTAGAAAAGTTCGCTTGTCACGAAAGTGCGAATAGTGACAAGAGGTTCCATAGCAGTTCGATGTTTGCAGACTCTCACGTAGTCGATAATATAAACTTCTATAGCTTCATCTGCACGTCGATTGATCACAAGGCTATCGTATTTGAGTTCATGAGGTTGTTTGCCAGCAAAGAAAATGAATTTTAATTATGTTCCGGCCCGGAACGAAGTTCTCAGAGCGGTGAAATACCGATTTTTAAATGGACTTCCATCAGTGTTGTTTTTGAACTCATCCTTGCCTCCTTTGGTCATTTATGGAAATGTAAGATGTGCTTAAATAAGTTTTAGTTATTTGTTTATTCAAAATTAGTCGTTGCAGACTGCAACACAACTAAAACAAAAAAGCATAAGTGATGCTTACCGGCGGGGAAAACGGCCACTGAGTACTCTGAATGCGGCAGCAGCCGAAAAACGCAAGCAATTGGTAGCTTTTTGGCATTACAACCAGAAACGAATAGGGTTTGGATGTCCAGTAGAGTTCACGAAACACATGGCAATTTTTCAAGTCATATTATAAATGATATGGCAGTTTTCAATAGCGATACAAGGTTTTTTTTTTTTCAATTTTTATTTTATTTTCACACTGTTTACATGATATATAATAGGTACAAATAATTAATTACAGATATTAAAAAAGACATATAACATAATACAGAAATATACAAAATAGGTGTGCAGAGACCAAAGTAGCAGAAATGCTTTCGAGTTGGTCACCGCCTATGTTACTAGTAAGGACGATTGAGACACGTATTATGTGAAAGAAGGGGAAAAAAGAGAGAAGGATAAAAGGAAAGAACTGGAGCCATTAAAATTGATTATGACTACTAGATAATAATCAATAAGATGAGTAACTAGTATATATAGATATTGTAAGTAAACAAGTATAATTATAATGGTGTTATAGCTATACATTCATTAAATTCATTAAATACATATGAGAATATGTAAGGTGTTTTATTTGTTTACAATTAGATTTGGTCATTCAAAAGAAACTTTTTGTATTTTTGTTTGAAAGCATGGTATGGAAGGTCTTTAAGTTCTGTTGGTATAGATTCCCAGAGTTTGGGTGCGGAGGACCGAAATGTATGAATCCCATAATTTGTTCTCACTTTGGGTTTGTAGAACTAAAATATATCTACGGCTTATAAACGAGGCTGAAATTATATGAACCGACCGGACCGGAGTGCAAATAATGTACGAAAAGTTAAATAAAACCTTTCTTTGCTGGCAAAACAACCTCATGAACTCAAACACGATAGCCTTGTGAGCAATCGACGTACAGATGAAGCTATAGAAGTTTATATTATCGACTACATGAGAGTCTGCAAACATCGAACTGCTATGAAACCGCTTGTCAGTATTCGCACTTTCGTGACAAGCGAACTTTTCTACTTTCGATTTTCTACTTCACATCCGAGCACAGGCAGCCCAATCTCAAGATTGTGTGTTTATACGCTTACAAATATCGCTTGAATAGTTCATATTATAAATCCTTCCAAAACATGTATGTTAGACAAATAAAAACACGACTTCATCCTTCAATGTTTCAGCTGTGGTTATTCATACCTCTGAGCTCTTCTAGGGTCGTTTCCGCTGTTTTTTTTCGAACCTCTTTCCCTCACCTCCTAATTTAATGAAAAGGCTGGAAACAACCGACAAATAAACGATGCATAACCTGTAATCTTTGCCACGAAAATCACACTTCGCTCACTCCAAATAACTCCCAACTACGGCAGGCCATAGAATGACAAATGAACTCATCCCTACCCCAATTTTAAGATCCAGCGATACCACAGTCTGGAGAAATCAAACAATTTGTCGCCCATTTTCAAGTCCTTCGAGGTTGGCAGCCAACTAAGTTGGACGCCGGAAGTGCAACCGTCAAAATAGCCCGGTTAGGAGACAACCTCGGTCTGACGAAGGACTTGGAAATGGCGACAAAATGTTCGATTTCTCCAGAATGTGGTATCGCTGGATCTTAAAATTCGGGTTGGGATGAGTTCATTTATCATTCTACCGTAGTTTCGAGTTATTTGGAGTGAGCGAAGTGTGATTTTTGTGGCAAAGATTACAGGTTATGCATCGCATATTTGTCGGTTATCCAGGTAATAGCTTCGCCAGACCGATCGTGTATCTGACTTATGTAATAAGGTTTAAATAAGATTCAATGATTATTAGTCGACCACCTGATCATGAGCTATTTTGCAAAGCGATCAGAACATCAAAAGCTGAATTCATGCCTTTAAGTATAATGAAAGTGCAATATCCGTTATTCCATCTCACAAGTAAATTGTTCAAGATACATTTTTACTCCAGATACACAATCAGTATGGAATGAAAATCAAGCTTCGGAAAATATTATTCATGTTAAAAAATTTCAATTCGGAAGATTCTCTTGCGCACTTTAGAGCGAGGATTTCATTATATAGGACTGGTGCAATATTGGTTTACAGACGTCTCTCTTCTGGCGTGTGTTTTAAGAATTACTTTCAAAAAAGTTACATTCTATAAATACGACGTAACTGTATTTTTATTTATTAGCTTGTAAGTTTAATGGTAATCAGTATTTATAAATACCAGTGTAATGGATATAAACTAGTTCCTATAAAACCTAATGCTCGGCTGCGTCGGCAAGAAGATAAAAACTGGTACAATTAACTAAAAGTTGATTAAGGTATGCTAATTGCCGTGGAAAGCGAGTAGAAGCTGACGTTTCGAGCACTACACGAGATCTTCGTTAGCTTTTGCTCTTACGAATAGCTAACATGCGAAACATCACCTGCTAGTCGCTTCTCGCGGCTAGCATACCTTAATCGACTTTTAGTTGATTATGTACTTTTAATCGTTGTTCGAAGCAATGGTAAGATCTACCACGGGGCCGGGTTAAAACACCAACCCGAGGGTTAACTGTACAGAATACAATTACAGATTTAGCCGGCTATCCTAGGGGTAAAGTTACCATTGCATCGAACAACGGAGCCCTGATCCATACTTAAATGTTATTGCCAAATATGGATAATAAAATAATATTATGCTACATGACGTGAGTCAATTTAATATTAATTCTCCTTATAATTGTGAAAAACACTTAACTCCAAAATGTAATATCATGATTTAAAGAGCCTTTGACCCTTGTCTAAAGCTGATATATTTAAAGACCTATGATTGTTAAAGAACTGGAACTAACTGCATATTCAATTTGTTTCGAAGTGTTTCCTACATAACCCAGAAATGGAAGGTGGTTGTTAGGATAAAGGCACTTTATTTATAGAAGGTAAAACGTTTACCTTTAACATGAAGGTCAGCAATCTTCCACATGGCCCTCTGTTGAATTAGTTCTACCAATTTACATCCTTATCCGAGAAGACGTAAAGTTTTAATCGTTTACTGTTGGAGTCTGTGAAGGAAACACCTTTCTACTCAGTTAATTTATGACCCGGAACCCACAACTTCCCGTACGACAGACAGGCGCTTTACCGCTGTGGTAACTGGGAGTAAATATTTGTCCAAATTACTTAACCACAAAAAGCAATATAATGATACGCAAAGCTACTCATAGCTCCTTCGTAACACTTATATTGTCCAAGGCTGATATATTTAAAGACCTAAATTAAGATTGTTTAACAGCTGAAATAACGGTCTTTTCTATTGGTTTCCAGATTTTTCCTATGTACCTGAAATAGCTAGCGATGTAATGTATACAAGTTTGGAGAATTTAACATATTTACTGGTCCATATATATCTGAAAACAGAGCACATAAAGAGGCAGCATCGAGCAACTATTTTCAGATTCCGCTGAAGTCCATTGAATTAACAGCAGAACAAGCTATCAGAGTAATACCGAGCATAGGAAGAGGTGAGATAAACGCTTCTATATATTCGTTTTAGAATCAATCTTACCTCTCCTATTGGATATCGTGGATCTGCTGTCCATTTCTCCGTTAAATTGTTTATGCATTTCTTTGTTCTATGACGATTCACTTTCTTTTGGGGCTCTCTAAAGCTGTCTTCCAGTTTTCTGGTTTCTTAGTTTCGAATAACAATTTGCAACTTTGTTATCATTCGTCGACACAGAAAATGAGGAACTTTATACGTCCTCTTCGTTCTGACACTTAGTTGTTACAAAATTCGAATATGTTCGAGATTTTAGCCGCCGTTTCTCAATTAGCAATTGACGCCTGCTTATCCATTTCAAGGCCACATTAGCTACGTAAACCGATATAAATACTAAATTCACTTGTTTTGGCTTCCATTCTCCTTTCTATATCCATTTCTGTTACATCTAAAGAGATACAAAAGTTATAAACAAGCGATAGCAAAGAACTGGATTAGGGTGTGGCTGTTCATGTTCCTTAAATGTTAAGGTTTAAGCGATTGTTTTAACATCCAGATAAATAGCTTCCCAAGAAGACGTACTTATTGAAAAACAATATTTTTGTTCCCTAAAAGGATTTCAGTTGAAGATGAAGGCACTTGGATGGGTCGTTCTCGTGGGCCTGGTGATGACAATCACAATGGCGCCGCAAGCCCTGGCTAAGGAACAACAAGAAGTCAAACAGGATGAGACTCCAGACGTTCCTGAAGACAAAGCTGTAGACGACACAGCTGAGATTGAAGATGAGGAGCCCAAGGAAGATGAGGAGCCAGAGGAAGATCAAGATGAGACTGCAGTAGAGAAACTGAAAACGTGAGTCTCAAGCACTTTATGTAATAATTTGGAGCTTTCGTTTCCTTGAAATCTTAAAAAGGCAGCGCTTCTTAAAGGGACTGTCAGCTATTTGTAGCATCGCTTTGGAAAGCTCAAAATCGCATTCAAGCTAATATATACTTTACAATAATGGTCTAGTTTTGTAAAACTAGCTCTCTTCAATCCCATACGTGGCCTAATGTGTGGAAGGAAGCCAATCTGACCCCTCTTCCCAAGGTTGATATTTCACTCACTGACTCTGATTATCGTGATATTAATGTCACACCAGAAATTACTAGAGCATTTGAATAAATAGTTTATAAAACTTACTGCAAAGATATTGTTAATGAGAACTTGCGATTATCACAGTTCGCTTATAGGGAGGGGGATAATTGTACAATCATATACTTTAATTATTATGCTTGCAAAACTCTGTGTTAGGTTATTTAGACAACTCGAATTGTAAAGTGGTGCGCCTGTTTTCTATGGACTTCTCCAAAGCGTTCTACTATGTGAAGCATTATCTTTTTGGTGAAAAACTAAAAAGCTGGCCGCTTAATCCATATATTATCAATTGGTATTTGAATTTCCTTAAAGTGCATATAAGCCCTAGCCAGTTACCTTTGATATCGATTGTACATGAAGTGGATAGTCCAACGGTAGAATATTTCTTGATTTGGGTGTTGCGTCTACGAGATATAAAGGTTTATATTTCCAATATGCTAATGATGTGATGTCATCACCGACTTTTGCTGAATTTCATTGTGCTTCTGAATTAAGCAATTTTCTAATTTCTAATTTTTTATTTGTAAAATCACTTTGATAAGCTTCAAATATAACTTAGAATTTAAAAATAGGTAATTTGTCTCTACCAGTATGCTTTTGTATAATAAGTGATGTCGGTGATGACATCACATCATTAGCATATTGGAAATATAAACCTTTATATCTCGTAGACGTAACACCCAAATCAAGAAATATTCTACCGTTGGACTATTCACTTCATGTACAATCGATATCAAAGATAACTGGCTAGGGCTTATATGCACTTTAAAGACAGAAAACAGAGAGTGGTTACGAACGGGATTAAGAATGAGTAGAAGTATGTTAACAAAGGCATGACGCAAGGAAGTGTAAGCGGCCCCTATTTATTTAATATATTTCATAATGTTTTAGACTTTGGTGACAACTCACTCATTAAGTATGCAGATAGAAGACAATGCGTACTCTGCATTTGAATAGGTTAAACTATTTATGGCCTGGGCCACTAAAAACTCTATGGTGTGTAACTTTAGTAAATAAAAATACTTGATATTTAGACATTCCACAATGTAAGGAATTGAATATTTTAGGAGTTACATTCCAGTACAACAGTAGATTCGATGTACACGTAAAAACTAAGCTTAAAGAGGCAAATAAGTGTTTGTTAGTATCGAGAAGCCTAGGAAGGAACGGTACGGTCAACAGGAAATCGATCACCTTTTTAACTCTATTGTTATGCCTAAGTTAACATACGGTCTGCCTGCCACAACTGTACAATGCTTTCTAGACAGATGTTTCAAACGTAGATACACCTTCAGGAACACTAATATATCTAACTTAGTAGAGAGGTTTGATAAACGCATTTTAATAAGGTTAAGAAGATGCCAGCCCACCCTTTAAAGAAATTTCTACCTGTGGCCAAACAGTCTAAAATTAACTCAAGGAAGCGACATTCATACAGGCCTAAAGTCAATACTTCCCGTTTTATGAATGCATTTTGTTATATATTAGTTTTTAGATATGACTTGGCTGTATATTAGTAAGGTTTTATTTAGATATATTATTAAGGTTTTTAGTATTTTAAGGTATTTTTGTAAGTATAGTTTTTAACTCGTGGATGTGGGCAAGCGCAGAACGAGTTATCAGGGTTAGTGGCGTCGAGCTAATTTATTCATCGTTTTATGGTCTGTTTCTGTGTACATCGGAGACTCTCCGTTGGCTGTCCGAATAGTCCGAATAGTGTTCTATTTTCCGAAGATATATTGACGGAGTTTTGTGGTACGCGTCCAAATTTGGTCATGCTGGAGAAGATGTATTGACGGTGCCCTTATAATGTCAGACACTTCACACCTGGACAGACATCGTAGTGGGTCCCTATCAATCACTTAGGGATGATGATGTAACGATGACGCCATCGGTCACGTGATTTTAAGTATATGCCAAAATAGCTCACTGACCTTTCACGAGTTGCCCTTAGGGGCCCTATGTTTAACATTATTTTAGTTGTGTCGTAGCCCTAGCTATTAATTTTATTATTCAATTTACTGTAATGCTTTACTACTTTGATATGTAATTTTATCAACTGCAATAACGACTTATTCTTATTCTTCATGAGTGAAGTGAAACAAGAGAAACAGTTATCGGGATACGGATGGAAAGGATGGAAATGGATTACGATTATAAAAAAAACTTGAAAACGTTAGGCCAGCGTCTTCGAGTTTTATGATGTCTTTAATATCATCCTTAAGTTGTCATGTATCAGCTGATTCCTCTTCAAAATTTAACATCACTGTGTATGACTGAGATGGTGTCTGTTTCGTATAATGAGAACATGCATTCTAGATAAGTATTTGACCAAAAATCAGAAACTTCCTGGTGACATATATATAGCCACCTTTAAGATGTTCCAAATAAAAGTATTGACATGTTGATACATGTCTTGCAGCACAAATTTTACTCGAATCTAACAGCTACTAATTCAACAAAATAACCATTTAATGCTATTAAGTGAGTTTTGGTTTATGTAACATAGCATTTTATTCTATAACCTTAGGTAAGCAACTGATATATTGTTATATATATTGCAAAAGAAAGTTTCATTGTTTTTCTCGTATGTGTGTGTGATTATGTTTATTTTATTTCTGTGATTAATTAACAGGGATCTTGATGATGCCTCAGCTGAAGATGAAATGCTGTCAGATCCCAAACCAAAACCTTGGGGGAGACGCCGCCGCCGCCGCCGCCGCCGCCGTCGCCGACGTCATTATTATCATCATCATCATCATCGTCGTCGACGTTATGGAAAGAAATAGACGTCTACATGATCCCCGCAATGATCCCCTCACCAATGTGAGTTTGATCACGTTAAAAGCTTATTCTTATAACCTATCGGGTATCGGATAAGAAAACTATCAAGTTAGGATTTTTACGTTTGCTATATCTTCTTCTCACGCCAACTCTGACTCGGCCCCCCTAGATCTTTTCTGCCAAGAAGGATTCGTGAAGGCATAATTTTATGTTAACGGGTCATCGTATCATTATAACTCATGCGTAAAGTAATAGATGGCGGTAGGTACTCTAATCTACAATCCATTGCGCGCGATACTCTTTTTAAATACGTTAGAAAATCGATGTATAGAGTTTTCAAATCGTACAATCCAGTATAAGTGATGTTGCTAATATACTGCCATTTAAGAGAAGAGAGTATTTCTACGTGGTATTTTGACTATCTTAGGTTCGCAAGTGGTTGTGGTCAAATATTGTGTCCGTTGGATCGGACATTTTTTGGAATGGAAGAAATGTGTGTATTTTATGTTTATGTTTATTTAATTATGTTTTATGTTTTATGTTTTTTCAGCCATCAAGGAACCCGATTGACTGAAAAAAAAAAAGCAAAATAAGTACCACTTGATCGCAAAGTTCTCATCGAATGATGCTGAATGGAAATTAACATAACTGAATTGTAAATTAAAGCAAACAGCATGCTTGTTGTGATTTTAACAATAAATAAACTTTTTGATTAAAATGGAAAAAGTTTAGATTGAAATTTTACTTCCGTAACAAATGTTTCCCAGTTTGCTCGCCGAAGCACACATCTTACGCATGCGTAAACGTCCTAGCATGATCAACGCGCATGCACTAGCATTTGTTTCTCGTGAAATGTTTTTTTTGCTCAGACTGGCACCAGGCATTTTTGTTGCTTCCCGCTTGTTCGCACGCCCAAGAAATATTATCAGCAAAAATGAGTTTCTAATTACAGTTACGTTCTAAAATAAAGGGGCTCAGCAGGATTTTTCTGATTTTCTGTCAAATAATCATTTGAAATGTTCTGATTATACAAAGAAATACTCATTAGCCCAAGCTAGATTAATATGTAAGGCTAATGTCAAAGACGTTCCTGTTCCTGTTACAAAACTAGTGTTGAACTGCGTCGACGTGGAATATACACCATGGCATAATCAACTAAAAGTCGATTAATGTATGCTAACTGCCGTGGGAAGCGAGCAGCAGCTGATGTGTTGGGCGCATGATTACCGTTGAGGAAATATTACTCCGATCAACGATCAAAGGAAATTGCGCCAACATTGGTAGTGGTAGCGCTAATAGCTGTAATATGGATAATAAAGAGTGTTGATGAATAAAACTGATGAAACATGCTAACTAAGGGCGCGTTCGATTGACCGTATTCCGGAATACGAATAGATGGAATAATCTCTGGAAATCACTGGTCCCGGCACATTTTGCACTATAAGCTATTAACGTTTGCTGAAATGTGATATTTAGGATACATTTAGTATTCCAGTGACTAAAAAATGCCAACACAAGCGATTTGTAGTGATAATTCTGTGTATTCTTATTCCGGAATCCGGTCAATCGAACGCACCCTAAATATGAATGAATACGCGAATTATGAAATTAATTGAACGAAAAGCGTTCATTAATACCAGTTCCAGTTCCATGCAGTTTATTTTTTTTTACACTTCAGAAGTAAGTTATACAGGATAGTTTACAAGTAGAATTACAAGATTACATATGAAAAATAAATTAGATAATGAAGTGTGCGGTGGTTAGAGGACCAATAAGCTTTCGAGCTGACCATCGCCACATGAAAAGTTGAAAAGATAAATCTATCCGGTGTCAAGGCTGCGAGTTGGTATTATTTTAGGCAAGAATAACATGAACAGAGCAGAATAGAAAACCGTAATGACAACTGCAATTCAATAATTAATTGCTGAAAGGCACACACATAAAATTAGACTTTTTAAACTGTACATAGCCTAGATGTTTTGTAACTTGATGATCAAGCATGCTAAGTTGACGACTCATGATCATGCATGCATGTCGAGTCACTGTTGATACGGTTACAGTTGATACGGGGAGAACAGCAGTTTGTTTTGTACTGGGAATCTTAAGAAAATGTCGGGAATTGGTAGGCTAGGAAATTTACCGGGAAATAGTTGATATGTCGGGACAAAATGAATTCGAAAAGATGCATAATAAGCATGAATCAACAATCTTCATTCTGAAAAGCATATGATTTGTATAAAGAATTATATTAAGCAATTTTTATTGAAATTCTCTTAGTTTATTATTGGTTGTAATCTTAAAGGGAAGGCTAAAGATGGATTCCCAGTCGAAAACTTGTTGAGGATATTGAAGAGAAAACTTTGCTAATGAAGTTGGTGGTTTTGAAATCTTCTTAACAAAAATAGAACAAATAACATTTGCTTTAGGCTTTTCAACATTAATTGAAACCCCGTCGACCTCCAAGTCATATTTATCAGTACTTAGAGTGGGAAATGAAGTGCTATTTACAGTATTCGATTTGAGTAGTTTTCTCCAGTGGGGTGGTAATGCATCAAAAATATCCATTAGCTTAAAATAGTCTGTCCAGGTCAGCTTATTGTCTCTCTCTTTGATATGCAAAAGAACACAAGGAGCCGCTAGCGTTAATTATGTCGGAAACTCTTACATACCCTCTCCTTACAAGATACTTATCATAAACAGACTTGCTATCCAAACAAATATGAATGCTGTTCCAAAGAAATTCATTAGAAATATCTTCAAGAGATTCAGGGTGTTTTGAAAAAAGAGCGGTCCAAGCCGACAACGACTCGCGATGGAATGAAGGGAGGTACGAAGGTAAACTGCTTACCTTAAAATTACACTTAAGAAGAAAAACACCACCTACATCATCCAAATATTGGGAAAGAATATAATGTATTTCCAGATACACCCATGCCCATTCATATATCTTAATAAACATATTATTCTTTGAGATTTAATCATTGACTCCAAATGCGGCATTCTTAATCCGCCAGCCTTAAATCGTTTATAAGTGTCAGTCGTTTAATTTTACTTTTTTCCATTCCAAACAAAGTCATAAAGGATTTTATTTACATTACTAATACTTTCCTTAGACGTGTTAATCAAGGAAGCACGATATAAAAATTTAGGGATTGCAAAATACTTTATGATTTGAATGCGTCCATACAATGAAAGATTTCTCCACTTCCAGATATTTAACTTCTTTTTAAGAGATCTGAGAACCAAATCAAAATTAAGTTCGTTACGTTTGCGTTCATCGTATGTGAAATAAATGCCAATAATTTTAATAGGCTCGTCAACATTTTCAATATTTATATTTTCTTTTATTTGGCTTCTTACTTCTGAATTCCTAACCACATAGCTTCAGTTTTAGTTTGATTCACTTTCAAGCCGGAGGATTGTTCAAATCTATTAAGCAAGCTCAGTAAGACATCATAAGAAGCTTCGTATTTTATAAAGACAGTGAGATCGTCAGCGAATATATTAATTTTAATTTCTTCATGGCCTAACTCAATCCCATTTTTTTGTTTTGTTTTCCCGAATAGAAATCGCCAGTATCTCCAAAGCGATAGTAAACAGGTAATGAGATAAAGGATCTCTCTGTCTCACACCTTTAGTAACCTCAAAATAATTTGTTGCATAGCCATTATTTAGAACTGAGCTTGATATTTTGGTATAAATTGTTCTAATCCATTTAATGAAGAATTCTCCAAAATTAAATTCGTTTTAAAGAGGCAATTAAAAAAATTCCAATTCAAAGAATCGAAAGCTTTTTCGAAGTCAATTGTCACAAGAAGGCCAGGTATTTTAAAACATTTTGTGTATTCTATAATGTCATCAATGTTGCGAGCTGCGTCAAAGATCCTGCGACCTTTAACATACGCATTTTGGTTATGGTGAATTATGTCCGATAGGATGGGTTCGAGACGCAAGGCTAAGGCTTTAGAAGCAATTTTTGTTTCTAGATTTATTAGAGATATAGACCTCGAGTTTTTAAGAAACAATTTACCCTTACCCTTTTTTTCAATAAGCTTAATAATTGCTTGCCTCTGCGAGTTAGACAATTCGCCGTGAACATATGAATAGTTTAACGAATCAACCAGATCTTGACCAAGCACGGGCCAGAAGATTAAGTAAAATTCTGCAGTAAGTCCATCATTACCTGGGGTTTTATTTCGTTTAAATTTTGTTAATGCATTATAGTATTCTCCTATAGTTAATTGACCTTCGCAGCGCTCTCTTTGTTCATTTGAAAGCTTTGGGATATTTAGCTCTGTAAAAAAAAATGAATTGATTTCCTTATTGTTGATGTTGATGTCACTTAACTTCAATCCTTTTTCGGTATAAAGATCATGAAAGAAACACTCTAATTCATCAGTTATGATGTTTCGATCACATGATTGCATGCCGTTACGGTTGTAAATTTTCCCCACACAACTCTGTTTACTTTTTCTGTTTTCAAGGTTTAAAAAATACCTGTTATTTTTCTCGCCTTTCTCATACTATTCAGCACGTGATCGGATAATGGAGCCTTGGACAATGTAGTCAAATAGTACTAATTCGTATTCAGCTTTCGCCAATTCAAGATTTATGATATTTGATCAAGACGGATCTAAGTTATAGCAATTTTCTGCCTCACTAACCCTCCTGTCGGCCACAGCTAGTTTCGACCTTCTAATTCTTGCTTTAGCTTTACTAAATTTTATAAAAATCTGTCGTATCTTATATTTTATAATATCCCACAAAACACGCTTATCGGTAATGTTTTCGAACTCTTTTTTCCAAAAATCTACATTGTTATTAATAAGCGTGACATATTCAGGATCTTCAAGCAGGCTTGCATTCAATTTCGAATAAGAAAGCCCGTGTTTACTGACTTTCTCAGACTTCAGTTTATTCGCACATTTTCTTGTTAACATGGTAGTAGATAATTACAGGATAAATAAAAACATAACAATAGTAACATTTACATAACTGAGAAGAAACTATAATCAATTATTCGTACGCAGTGATCAAAGTAGCAAGAAGCTTTCGTGTTGATCTCTGCCTACGTCTACCATAGCTCACGGTGGGCACAAACGACCATAAAAACGGCATGAGTTATATTTTTAAAACGTTTTCAACGTAGACGATTGAATTTTGGTAGGTTGGTGTAGAATCGTAAAAGGAATGTAACCTGATAATTTAAGCTATGTTAGTACTATTATGACGTCACAATGACGTCATTTGCCCATTTGTAATACGTTTCTTATAACTGTTCATTACCTCTAAAAACGGAATGTCGTATATTGTTAAAATATCCTCGTGATGAGAATGAAGGAAACGAAAACCCGATCTCGATTGGTTAAGGAAATCAAAAGTTATGAAAGTTTGAATTTTGCTAATATTCCCGCCAAAATATGGCGGGAAATAAGCAACACAAAAGCATTTACGAAAATATCGCTTCATTCATCTTTCAGAGTTTTAAATACTGTTGCATGACATTTTGTCCAGCCATAAAATACGTTGGTGGCTAAAATCGTATGTTTTTAGAATTTTGATTTTTTGCCCATAACCGGCTTAAAATGGCAGTCATATTTTCGACAACGTCATTATGACGTCATATTATGTTATACATGCCTTTAAGAAAAAAGCCTTTGAGTGATTTTCGAGTTTTAATGATGAAATGTACTAGTCTGGCAAACAAAAGTCACATCGTTTTCTTTTCTTGATTTTTTAACAATAGGCAGCCTTATTTAGGTACGACTCCTGACGTCACTAAATGTGACGTCATAGCAACAGTCATTCCTCTATAACTTTGGCTGTAATCGTCGTAGAATGTTCAAATCTTCACCAAATGAATGTGTGTAATGACGGACTTTTGATGGAGTAGTATGTTTGTAACATTTATTAAAGGGGGAATTTCACCAAAAAAGGAGGCATCGCTTATAACGTCACAACGACGTCATCATACATCCATAAAACTCCTAAAATATGTAGTTTCATTTTGTTACCAAGTCACCAACATTTCTTCAAATTTAAACTATAAGTAAATAAATGGTGCTAATTTCAATTATTTGGTCACGTTTATTGATGCCGTTTTTGAAGTTTTTGTGCCCGCCGTGGCTAGGAAAGAAAAAAAAGAAGGACGGACGTGGATACAAAGTTCAGCCTCAATAAATGAAAAGAGTTATTGTCAAACATTATTAGATTGTCTGTGAGATAAGGAGAGATTGAGTATATTTTTTCCTAAATGTAGAGGTTGAATTAGACTGTTTAATTCCAAGATCAATGGTTTCCCAAATTTGTGATGAAATCAATTTAAATGTTTGTATTCCGTAATTTGTTCGTGCGTTAGGTCTGCTAAAGTTCTGTCTGGCGGCAATTCTAGTATTATAGGAATGTCGATTTGATGCAATCTTAAAAGTTTCACCAAATATTTTTGGGACTTCACTCTTTTCATTTATAATTTTATATGCAAAAGTAGCTATTTTTAATTTGAAAATGTTATCAAGCATAAGTATACCAAGGAGATTAAAATAAGGGGTGGCATTCTCTCTTTTTCGCGCAAGACAAGAACGCAATTTTGTCAATTTCGAAGTATAGGTGTTACCCCAGCTCATCAATCCGTAATTGATATATGGATATATTAGTCTATAGTAAAGTTGCTTCAGCATTTTTAAATCATTGTAATATCTAAGTTTACTTAGGATTCCAGTATTTTTTGCAATTTTGTTATTTACATCGGGCAGAATCAGGCGACATTACTTGTTGTGTTTTAATGAGCCTCAGCATAATAGACCTAGTCAGCTTGCCTGTTTGTTGTCCCATTTCAGACCACCTGACTCTTCCCTTGAGTAATGCTTTTTTGTTTTCTGTATCCCAAGAGGAAATGTACCAATTTCTATAATTGGAAAACAAAGAACTGAATCCTCTGGAGAACTATCACATGGTCTAAAATAGGACAACAAACAGGAAAGCTGACTAGGTCTATGAAAGTACTGAATTAAAAAGTACTTTTGAGGTTCTGTGACTAAAACTGGAGAACACAAGAGTCTGCAACAAACTTGAAGCCTCAAACCCAATTGAGGTTGGGCCGAGTGTGGAAAATGTTATGAAATTAATATATAAATATGAATATCAAAAATTGTATATCATATAATATTAGTATTACATATATTGTGTACATAAATACAATAAATGGTGTTACACTGTACCTATAATATACAGTGAATTAATGTAGTGATTACAGAATTAATATTTATTTGAACAGCATTACAGTTGAAAAAATAATTGCACATCAAGACATCAAGGTGTGCATAAATATGCAAAAAACGTCCAGTAAGTCCTTTCCTAGCATCCCCTGCAGGGAACTCCCAAGGTAATAAAAAAAAAATCATCTTAACCGGGCTTCCTGTGGTCTGAGCGGGCTTCCTGTGATATAGAGCAGAAGTAAAGAAGGGGGAGGGTCTTTCCTTCCATTCTATACTAGCCTGCATTGCGGCTCTGTAGCATCGGAGTGCAGCGAGCGGATATTAGGGGGATTGGGGCGAGAAAAAAAAGATAGGGTGGACTCCAGAGCCGCAATGCAGGCCAATTATGCACCACAGGAGGCCCGGTCAAACAACAGGAAGCCCGGTTAAGATGATTCATGTTTTTATTATCTTGGGAGTTGCCGTTGTCCTTACCCTAAAAGAACCTCTGCTGACAGGGTAGGAAGTCCTAACCCCCTGGCCCGCTTACATTTATAATTTTGCATATATTATAGTTGATGAAAATTCATATTCTCCTAACGCAAGACCAATGAAATACTACAAATTAAATATGCCCACCTAATGAGAATTCAGTTTTATAACCCCACATACAAAAGGATATTTATTTACTTTCTCTAGGTTTCTTTTTCCTAAAATACACATGCAAAACATTTACTGGGTGTTTAGATAAAAAGGCATGTGCCTTACCTTCCCACCGCTGTGTAGCATATTTCGCCGGCGCCTCTTGAAACTTAGCTCCAAGTAGGAGAGGGGAGGGTACTTTACTTCTTGTGGTTCACACATTATTGGTCTTTCCTCCTCTTGATTCTCTTCTAAATTATATGTACAGCGGGGACACGAGGTGTGAACGTAGTTTATTCTTAGTTCGTACCCCCAGGTTACATATAATTTAGAAGTTGGATCTACCTCGCATATTGTACTCGAATCCGAGAATTGTCGAGATAGTGTGTCTGACCCAAACACTGAAGCAATCTCGTCAGCAGTACATGAAAATCGGATATTTCTATTCCCAGAAAAGTCTAGTTCTCGTTCTTTCGCAAGGAGAAAAGTCCCTTTCCCAAAGACAGACGAAAAAGCCTTCTTAGTGAAAGGTACTTTAACTTGCACCCGTCGAGAAAGGCCACTGTCATTCTCAGGAGTACGGCGGTATTGAAGTTCATCAAATAGAGCGTGCTTAACGAGCCACAATTCTTGATCCTCTGGACTGAGGGAAGGTAAACGGCTTTGTGCCACATCACTGCTGTCCGGATTGCCTGCATTAACTTCCAGATACATCAGTAATTCGGGATTAGCTGCGAGAGAAACCCAAGAATTGTGTCGTTCTTCGTAGCCTCGCCATTTGACCAAAACCTCGTTTCCTCGTCTTTCTCTTACTAATTCTACTTCCCACAACTTTTTATTCTGTATACGCTCTTCCTTTTCAAATTTCGTAATTGCATCGTGGTCTAAATACTTGACCAATCGGTTAGGTTTTCTTATTATTCTCCCAGAACTCGTTCTCGTACTCGACTCCATTTTACAACATATTAAACTCCTGAGGGAAAAATCCATCCTGCTTTCCAAATATGGCATACATTGACCATATATGGATTATGATCTGTGACTCTTGGGAACGACACTTTTCTTGATAAATTGTTTGATATGGCTATCCTAGGGGTAAAGTTACCATTGCATCGAACAACGGAGCCCTGATCCATACTTAAATGTTATTGCCAAATATGGATAATAAAATAATATTATGCTACATGACGTGAGTCAATTTAATATTAATTCTCCTTATAATTGTGAAAAACACTTAACTCCAAAATGTAATATCATGATTTAAAGAGCCTTTGACCCTTGTCTAAAGCTGATATATTTAAAGACCTATGATTGTTAAAGAACTGGAACTAACTGCATATTCAATTTGTTTCGAAGTGTTTCCTACATAACCCAGAAATGGAAGGTGGTTGTTAGGATAAAGGCACTTTATTTATAGAAGGTAAAACGTTTACCTTTAACATGAAGGTCAGCAATATTCCACATGGCCCTCTGTTGAATTAGTTCTACCAATTTACATCCTTATCCGAGAAGACGTAAAGTTTTAATCGTTTACTGTTGGAGTCTGTGAAGGAAACACCTTTCTACTCAGTTAATTTATGACCCGGAACCTACAACTTCCCGTACGACAGACAGGCGCTTTACCGCTGTGGTAACTGGGAGTAAATAATTGTCCAAATTACTTAACCACAAAAAGCAATATAATGATACGCAAAGCTACTCATAGCTCCTTCGTAACACTTATCTTGTCTAAGGCTGATATATTTAAAGACCTAAATTAAGATTGTTTAACAGCTGAAATAACGGTCTTTTCTATTGGTTTCCAGATTTTTCCTATGTACCTGAAATGGCTAGCGATGTAATGTATACAAGTTTGGAGAATTTAACATATTTACTGGTCCATATATATCTGAAAACAGAGCACATAAAGAGGCAGCATCGAGCAACTATTTTCAGATTCCGCTGAAGTCCATTGAATTAACAGCAGAACAAGCTATCAGAGTAATACCGAGCATAGGAAGAGGTGAGATAAACGCTTCTATATATTCGTTTTAGAATCAATCTTACCTCTCCTATTGGATATCGTGGATCTGCTGTCCATTTCTCCGTTAAATTGTTTATGCATTTCTTTGTTCTATGACGATTCACTTTCTTTTGGGGCTCTCTAAAGCTGTCTTCCAGTTTTCTGGTTTCTTAGTTTCGAATAACAATTTGCAACTTTGTTATCATTCGTCGACACAGAAAATGAGGAACTTTATACGTCCTCTTCGTTCTGACACTTAGTTGTTACAAAATTCGAATATGTTCGAGATTTTAGCCGCCGTTTCTCAATTAGCAATTGACGCCTGCTTATCCATTTCAAGGCCACATTAGCTACGTAAACCGATATAAATACTAAATTCACTTGTTTTGGCTTCCATTCTCCTTTCTATATCCATTTCTGTTACATCTACAGAGATACAAAAGTTATAAACAAGCGATAGCAAAGAACTGGATTAGGGTGTGGCTGTTCATGTTCCTTAAATGTTAAGGTTTAAGCGATTGTTTTAACATCCAGATAAATAGCTTCCCAAGAAGACGTACTTATTGAAAAACAATATTTTTTTTCCCTAAAAGGATTTCAGTTGAAGATGAAGGCACTTGGATGGGTCGTTCTCGTGGGCCTGGTGATGACAATCACAATGGCGCCGCAAGCCCTGGCTAAGGAACAACAAGAAGTCAAACAGGATGAGACTCCAGACGTTCCTGAAGACAAAGCTGTAGACGACACAGCTGAGATTGAAGATGAGGAGCCCAAGGAAGATGAGGAGCCAGAGGAAGATCAAGATGAGACTGCAGTAGAGAAACTGAAAACGTGAGTCTCAAGCACTTTATGTAATAATTTGGAGCTTTCGTTTCCTTGAAATCTTAAAAAGGCAGCGCTTCTTAAAGGGACTGTCAGCTATTTGTAGCATCGCTTTGGAAAGCTCAAAATCGCATTCAAGCTAATATATACTTTACAATAATGGTCTAGTTTTGTAAAACTAGCTCTCTTCAATCCCATACGTGGCCTAATGTGTGGAAGGAAGCCAATCTGACCCCTCTTCCCAAGGTTGATATTTCACTCACTGACTCTGATTATCGTGATATTAATGTCACACCAGAAATTACTAGAGCATTTGAATAAATAGTTTATAAAACTTACTGCAAAGATATTGTTAATGAGAACTTGCGATTATCACAGTTCGCTTATAGGGAGGGGGGTAATTGTACAATCATATACTTTAATTATTATGCTTGCAAAACTCTGTGTTAGGTTATTTAGACAACTCGAATTGTAAAGTGGTGCGCCTGTTTTCTATGGACTTCTCCAAAGCGTTCTACTATGTGAAGCATTATCTTTTTGGTGAAAAACTAAAAAGCTGGCCGCTTAATCCATATATTATCAATTGGTATTTGAATGTCCTTAAAGACAGAAAACAGAGAGTGGTTACGAACGGGATTAAGAATGAGTAGAAGTATGTTAACAAAGGCATGACGCAAGGAAGTGTAAGCGGCCCCTATTTATTTAATATATTTCATAATGTTTTAGACTTTGGTGACAACTCACTCATTAAGTATGCAGATAGAAGACAATGCGTACTCTGCATTTGAATAGGTTAAACTATTTATGGCCTGGGCCACTAAAAACTCTATGGTGTGTAACTTTAGTAAATAAAAATACTTGATATTTAGACATTCCACAATGTAAGGAATTGAATATTTTAGGAGTTACATTCCAGTACAACAGTAGATTCGATGTACACGTAAAAACTAAGCTTAAAGAGGCAAATAAGTGTTTGTTAGTATCGAGAAGCCTAGGAAGGAACGGTACGGTCAACAGGAAATCGATCACCTTTTTAACTCTATTGTTATGCCTAAGTTAACATACGGTCTGCCTGCCACAACTGTACAATGCTTTCTAGACAGATGTTTCAAACGTAGATACACCTTCAGGAACACTAATATATCTAACTTAGTAGAGAGGTTTGATAAACGCATTTTAATAAGGTTAAGAAGATGCCAGCCCACCCTTTAAAGAAATTTCTACCTGTGGCCAAACAGTCTAAAATTAACTCAAGGAAGCGACATTCATACAGGCCTAAAGTCAATACTTCCCGTTTTATGAATGCATTTTGTTATATATTAGTTTTTAGATATGACTTGGCTGTATATTAGTAAGGTTTTATTTAGATATATTATTAAGGTTTTTAGTATTTTAAGGTATTTTTGTAGGTATAGTTTTTAACTCGTGGATGTGGGCAAGCGCAGAACGAGTTATCAGGGTTAGTGGCGTCGAGCTAATTTATTCATCGTTTTATGGTCTGTTTATGTGTACATCGGAGACTCTCCGTTGGCTGTCCGAATAGTCCGAATAGTGTTCTATTTTCCGAAGATATATTGACGGAGTTTTGTGGTACGCGTCCAAATTTGGTCATGCTGGAGAAGATGTATTGACGGTGCCCTTATAATGTCAGACACTTCACACCTGGACAGACATCGTAGTGGGTCCCTATCAATCACTTAGGGATGATGATGTAACGATGACGCCATCGGTCACGTGATTTTAAGTATATGCCAAAATAGCTCACTGACCTTTCACGAGTTGCCCTTAGGGGCCCTATGTTTAACATTATTTTAGTTGTGTCGTAGCCCTAGCTATTAATTTTATTATTCAATTTACTGTAATGCTTTACTACTTTGATATGTAATTTTATCAACTGCAATAACGACTTATTCTCATTCCTCATGAGTGAAGTGAAACAAGAGAAACAGTTATCGGGATACGGATGGAAAGGATGGAAATGGATTACGATTATAAAAAAAACTTGAAAACGTTAGGCCAGCGTCTTCAAGTTTTATGATGTCTTTAATATCATCCTTAAGTTGTCATGTATCAGCTGATTCCTCTTCAAAATTTAACATCACTGTGTATGACTGAGATGGTGTCTGTTTCGTATAATGAGAACATGCATTCTAGATAAGTATTTGACCAAAAATCAGAAACTTCCTGGTGACATATATATAGCCACCTTTAAGATGTTCCAAATAAAAGTATTGACATGTTGATACATGTCTTGCAGCACAAATTTTACTCGAATCTAACAGCTACTAATTCAACAAAATAACCATTTAATGCTATTAAGTGAGTTTTGGTTTATGTAACATAGCATTTTATTCTATAACCTTAGGTAAGCAACTGATATATTGTTATATATATTGCAAAAGAAAGTTTCATTGTTTTTCTCGTATGTGTGTGTGATTATGTTTATTTTATTTCTGTGATTAATTAACAGGGATCTTGATGATGCCTCAGCTGAAGATGAAATGCTGTCAGATCCCAAACCAAAACCTTGGGGGAGACGCCGCCGCCGCCGCCGCCGCCGCCGTCGCCGACGTCATTATTATCATCATCATCATCATCGTCGTCGACGTTATGGAAAGAAATAGACGTCTACATGATCCCCGCAATGATCCCCTCACCAATGTGAGTTTGATCACGTTAAAAGCTTATTCTTATAACCTATCGGGTATCGGATAAGAAAACTATCAAGTTAGGATTTTTACGTTTGCTATATCTTCTTCTCACGCCAACTCTGACTCGGCCCCCCTAGATCTTTTCTGCCAAGAAGGATTCGTGAAGGCATAATTTTATGTTAACGGGTCATCGTATCATTATAACTCATGCGTAAAGTAATAGATGGCGGTAGGTACTCTAATCTACAATCCATTGCGCGCGATACTCTTTTTAAATACGTTAGAAAATCGATGTATAGAGTTTTCAAATCGTACAATCCAGTATAAGTGATGTTGCTAATATACTGCCATTTAAGAGAAGAGAGTATTTCTACGTGGTATTTTGACTATCTTAGGTTCGCAAGTGGTTGTGGTCAAATATTGTGTCCGTTGGATCGGACATTTTTTGGAATGGAAGAAATGTGTGTATTTTATGTTTATGTTTATTTAATTATGTTTTATGTTTTATGTTTTTTCAGCCATCAAGGAACCCGATTGACTGAAAAAAAAAAAGCAAAATAAGTACCACTTGATCGCAAAGTTCTCATCGAATGATGCTGAATGGAAATTAACATAACTGAATTGTAAATTAAAGCAAACAGCATGCTTGTTGTGATTTTAACAATAAATAAACTTTTTGATTAAAATGGAAAAAGTTTAGATTGAAATTTTACTTCCGTAACAAATGTTTCCCAGTTTGCTCGCCGAAGCACACATCTTACGCATGCGTAAACGTCCTAGCATGATCAACGCGCATGCACTAGCATTTGTTTCTCGTGAAATGTTTTTTTTGCTCAGACTGGCACCAGGCATTTTTGTTGCTTCCCGCTTGTTCGCACGCCCAAGAAATATTATCAGCAAAAATGAGTTTCTAATTACAGTTACGTTCTAAAATAAAGGGGCTCAGCAGGATTTTTCTGATTTTCTGTCAAATAATCATTTGAAATGTTCTGATTATACAAAGAAATACTCATTAGCCCAAGCTAGATTAATATGTAAGGCTAATGTCAAAGACGTTCCTGTTCCTGTTACAAAACTAGTGTTGAACTGCGTCGACGTGGAATATACACCATGGCATAATCAACTAAAAGTCGATTAATGTATGCTAACTGCCGTGGGAAGCGAGCAGCAGCTGATGTGTTGGGCGCATGATTACCGTTGAGGAAATATTACTCCGATCAACGATCAAAGGAAATTGCGCCAACATTGGTAGTGGTAGCGCTAATAGCTGTAATATGGATAATAAAGAGTGTTGATGAATAAAACTGATGAAACATGCTAACTAAGGGCGCGTTCGATTGACCGTATTCCGGAATACGAATAGATGGAATAATCTCTGGAAATCACTGGTCCCGGCACATTTTGCACTATAAGCTATTAACGTTTGCTGAAATGTGATATTTAGGATACATTTAGTATTCCAGTGACTAAAAAATGCCAACACAAGCGATTTGTAGTGATAATTCTGTGTATTCTTATTCCGGAATCCGGTCAATCGAACGCACCCTAAATATGAATGAATACGCGAATTATGAAATTAATTGAACGAAAAGCGTTCATTAATACCAGTTCCAGTTCCATGCAGTTTATTTTTTTTTACACTTCAGAAGTAAGTTATACAGGATAGTTTACAAGTAGAATTACAAGATTACATATGAAAAATAAATTAGATAATGAAGTGTGCGGTGGTTAGAGGACCAATAAGCTTTCGAGCTGACCATCGCCACATGAAAAGTTGAAAAGATAAATCTATCCGGTGTCAAGGCTGCGAGTTGGTATTATTTTAGGCAAGAATAACATGAACAGAGCAGAATAGAAAACCGTAATGACAACTGCAATTCAATAATTAATTGCTGAAAGGCACACACATAAAATTAGACTTTTTAAACTGTACATAGCCTAGATGTTTTGTAACTTGATGATCAAGCATGCTAAGTTGACGACTCATGATCATGCATGCATGTCGAGTCACTGTTGATACGGTTACAGTTGATACGGGGAGAACAGCAGTTTGTTTTGTACTGGGAATCTTAAGAAAATGTCGGGAATTGGTAGGCTAGGAAATTTACCGGGAAATAGTTGATATGTCGGGACAAAATGAATTCGAAAAGATGCATAATAAGCATGAATCAACAATCTTCATTCTGAAAAGCATATGATTTGTATAAAGAATTATATTAAGCAATTTTTATTGAAATTCTCTTAGTTTATTATTGGTTGTAATCTTAAAGGGAAGGCTAAAGATGGATTCCCAGTCGAAAACTTGTTGAGGATATTGAAGAGAAAACTTTGCTAATGAAGTTGGTGGTTTTGAAATCTTCTTAACAAAAATAGAACAAATAACATTTGCTTTAGGCTTTTCAACATTAATTGAAACCCCGTCGACCTCCAAGTCATATTTATCAGTACTTAGAGTGGGAAATGAAGTGCTATTTACAGTATTCGATTTGAGTAGTTTTCTCCAGTGGGGTGGTAATGCATCAAAAATATCCATTAGCTTAAAATAGTCTGTCCAGGTCAGCTTATTGTCTCTCTCTTTGATATGCAAAAGAACACAAGGAGCCGCTAGCGTTAATTATGTCGGAAACTCTTACATACCCTCTCCTTACAAGATACTTATCATAAACAGACTTGCTATCCAAACAAATATGAATGCTGTTCCAAAGAAATTCATTAGAAATATCTTCAAGAGATTCAGGGTGTTTTGAAAAAAGAGCGGTCCAAGCCGACAACGACTCGCGATGGAATGAAGGGAGGTACGAAGGTAAACTGCTTACCTTAAAATTACACTTAAGAAGAAAAACACCACCTACATCATCCAAATATTGGGAAAGAATATAATGTATTTCCAGATACACCCATGCCCATTCATATATCTTAATAAACATATTATTCTTTGAGATTTAATCATTGACTCCAAATGCGGCATTCTTAATCCGCCAGCCTTAAATCGTTTATAAGTGTCAGTCGTTTAATTTTACTTTTTTCCATTCCAAACAAAGTCATAAAGGATTTTATTTACATTACTAATACTTTCCTTAGACGTGTTAATCAAGGAAGCACGATATAAAAATTTAGGGATTGCAAAATACTTTATGATTTGAATGCGTCCATACAATGAAAGATTTCTCCACTTCCAGATATTTAACTTCTTTTTAAGAGATCTGAGAACCAAATCAAAATTAAGTTCGTTACGTTTGCGTTCATCGTATGTGAAATAAATGCCAATAATTTTAATAGGCTCGTCAACATTTTCAATATTTATATTTTCTTTTATTTGGCTTCTTACTTCTGAATTCCTAACCACATAGCTTCAGTTTTAGTTTGATTCACTTTCAAGCCGGAGGTTGTTCAAATCTATTAAGCAAGCTCAGTAAGACATCATAAGAAGCTTCGTATTTTATAAAGACAGTGAGATCGTCAGCGAATATATTAATTTTAATTTCTTCATGGCCTAACTCAATCCCATTTTTTTGTTTTGTTTTCCCGAATAGAAATCGCCAGTATCTCCAAAGCGATAGTAAACAGGTAATGAGATAAAGGATCTCTCTGTCTCACACCTTTAGTAACCTCAAAATAATTTGTTGCATAGCCATTATTTAGAACTGAGCTTGATATTTTGGTATAAATTGTTCTAATCCATTTAATGAAGAATTCTCCAAAATTAAATTCGTTTTAAAGAGGCAATTAAAAAAATTCCAATTCAAAGAATCGAAAGCTTTTTCGAAGTCAATTGTCACAAGAAGGCCAGGTATTTTAAAACATTTTGTGTATTCTATAATGTCATCAATGTTGCGAGCTGCGTCAAAGATCCTGCGACCTTTAACATACGCATTTTGGTTATGGTGAATTATGTCCGATAGGATGGGTTCGAGACGCAAGGCTAAGGCTTTAGAAGCAATTTTTGTTTCTAGATTTATTAGAGATATAGACCTCGAGTTTTTAAGAAACAATTTACCCTTACCCTTTTTTTCAATAAGCTTAATAATTGCTTGCCTCTGCGAGTTAGACAATTCGCCGTGAACATATGAATAGTTTAACGAATCAACCAGATCTTGACCAAGCACGGGCCAGAAGATTAAGTAAAATTCTGCAGTAAGTCCATCATTACCTGGGGTTTTATTTCGTTTAAATTTTGTTAATGCATTATAGTATTCTCCTATAGTTAATTGACCTTCGCAGCGCTCTCTTTGTTCACTTGAAAGCTTTGGGATATTTAGCTCTGTAAAAAAAAATGAATTGATTTCCTTATTGTTGATGTTGATGTCACTTAACTTCAATCCTTTTTCGGTATAAAGATCATGAAAGAAACACTCTAATTCATCAGTTATGATGTTTCGATCACATGATTGCATGCCGTTACGGTTGTAAATTTTCCCCACACAACTCTGTTTACTTTTTCTGTTTTCAAGGTTTAAAAATACCTGTTATTTTTCTCGCCTTTCTCATACTATTCAGCACGTGATCGGATAATGGAGCCTTGGACAATGTAGTCAAATAGTACTAATTCGTATTCAGCTTTCGCCAATTCAAGATTTATGATATTTGATCAAGACGGATCTAAGTTATAGCAATTTTCTGCCTCACTAACCTTCCTGTCGGCCACAGCTAGTTTCGACCTTCTAATTCTTGCTTTAGCTTTACTAAATTTTATAAAAATCTGTCGTATCTTATATTTTATAATATCCCACAAAACACGCTTATCGGTAATGTTTTCGAACTCTTTTTTCCAAAAATCTACATTGTTATTAATAAGCGTGACATATTCAGGATCTTCAAGCAGGCTTGCATTCAATTTCGAATAAGAAAGCCCGTGTTTACTGACTTTCTCAGACTTCAGTTTATTCGCACATTTTCTTGTTAACATGGTAGTAGATAATTACAGGATAAATAAAAACATAACAATAGTAACATTTACATAACTGAGAAGAAACTATAATCAATTATTCGTACGCAGTGATCAAAGTAGCAAGAAGCTTTCGTGTTGATCTCTGCCTACGTCTACCATAGCTCGCTAGGAAAGAAAAAAAAGAAGGACGGACGTGGATACAAAGTTCAGCCTCAATAAATGAAAAGAGTTATTGTCAAACATTATTAGATTGTCTGTGAGATAAGGAGAGATTGAGTATATTTTTTCCTAAATGTAGAGGTTGAATTAGACTGTTTAATTCCAAGATCAATGGTTTCCCAAATTTGTGATGAAATCAATTTAAATGTTTGTATTCCGTAATTTGTTCGTGCGTTAGGTCTGCTAAAGTTCTGTCTGGCGGCAATTCTAGTATTATAGGAATGTCGATTTGATGCAATCTTAAAAGTTTCACCAAATATTTTTGGGACTTCACTCTTTTCATTTATAATTTTATATGCAAAAGTAGCTATTTTTAATTTGAAAATGTTATCAAGCATAAGTATACCAAGGAGATTAAAATAAGGGGTGGCATTCTCTCTTTTTCGCGCAAGACAAGAACGCAATTTTGTCAATTTCGAAGTATAGGTGTTACCCCAGCTCATCAATCCGTAATTGATATATGGATATATTAGTCTATAGTAAAGTTGCTTCAGCATTTTTAAATCAATGTAATATCTAAGTTTACTTAGGATTCCAGTATTTTTTGCAATTTTGTTATTTACATCGGGCAGAATCAGGCGACGATACGTAGTCACGTGACACGAGCTAACGCGCTGGATTTAAATTTCTGCTCCAGCGCACATGCCAAATAACAAAGAAAACTGCCTTAAACTGGTCAATGCCCTGAAAATATTGCCGATTTGGAGCTTTAGAAACTGATATCCACAAAAATGTAAACACGGGATTTTAAAGAAGGGATGAGATTAAGTGAAATCTTCTGCCATTAAATAAAGGCTGAAGTTTGGGTTATTTCAGGTAGAAAACGTATGGAAAGTGTACCATTTGCTATTCAGTACTTATTTTCTCACGAAGTTTAAAATCAGTAAAAAATGTAAAAACGGGAAAATATTATTTTATAACGTATCTGTTATCGAGCGTTCTTTTATCGAAATCCGCTGAATATTTCTGCCATTAAAGTCAAAATATCCTCAATGCTTGCATATTATTCGACCTTTCGAAACTCCCGGGAGACCGGCGAGCTAACACAAGCTCGGCCTCCTGTGTTAAAACACATAAGATACCGAAACATAGGAGCGGCAGTGAAAAGCTAATTAGTCAATTAAGTTGGATAAGCATTTCAGCGGTACGCCTGTCTTTTGAATTTGACTAAACTGCAATAACAAATGCCAAGGAACTACATCAAAAAGTAAACACGCATCAAGAGAAACTTTGCATTCGCATTTTATTTTATTTTATATATCACTGTTAGCGTTGTAATTAGAATTACAATTTGATAAAAGAAAAATATTTTCACCGATTACGGACTTTATTGATTTTTTCTCTTTCTACACCAGCGTTCTTTGTCTTACGCGGTTTGTAGCGTAGTGTAGCCTGCAGAATACAAACTATACTTTCTTCAGGCAAGCTATCCCTTCAAGTAGTGATGACGCAATTGAATATCTTCGATACGACACTCTCGAGTTACGGCGTGAGAAGCATGTCTTGAAGTTAGTAAAGCGTTGCCTTCAGGGGCGTGTTCCTCAATTTTTTAACAACTATTTTACCTTTAATAGAGATATTGTGGCTAGGTTGACAAGGCGAAGCAATCACCTACATGTCCCTAGTGTTAAATTAGAATGCAGCATGAAGTCGTTTTATTATCATGGCTGTATCATATACAATCAAAGTCTGTAAATTAATTAGTTTCTTTTTTATTATTATTTTGATTATTCATATCTCCTTTTTTGTTTTAAATTTGTATAATTGTAAACTGTATAATTTGATTTTTGTATATTTTGTTTATTTGAATATTGATCATTGATGTAGTAGTTGTGTATAGGGCCTCCGTTGATAACAGTTAAGTTGTAATTAGCTGAAGGAGTTACCCTATCAAAATAAAGTTCTATACTATATTCAGGATACATCTTGTATTCCATGGACTAAAAATTCCCAAAATAAGCGATTTGTAGTTATCATTCTGTGTATTCTTATTCCGGAATACGGTCAATCGAACGCACCCTTAGTGTGAAGGACTGCGGCACTGTTTGGAGTTCAAACAAGAAAAAAAAATCAAAGAACAGCATAAAAAGTGATAGCGCGTCAAAAACAAATGAAGAAACGGTGATTTTAATCTTGAGCTTTAAAAAGAGACTTTTCTCGTGTTTCTGTATGCTCAAGAAGTCGAAGTCCAGTTGTCATCTATGAAAGTAGTTGTCCAGTCTTTACCGGCTCAGAATCGCGAGCCGCGCTCGCTACTAGAAGTCAAACTACCAAGTTGCTGTATTAATTGGAAGTGTGAAGGAAAGGAGGCACTATATCTTCGAACTCAAAACTCAAGATTAGGATAATTACCAACTAGTCGTTAACTGCGGAAGAGAGATAATGACGTCTCCTTAACGAGCGTAGTGAGTTCATTTCCCATAATGGAGAGCGAACAACAGTGATTAACATGTGCTTAATGTGATGTGGGAGTAGGGTATTCCCACACCGATTATCAATAGCCAATCACAATCGTCTTATTGAATAATTAATTGTATTATTCTTAATTATGCCGACCTCGCTTTAACCTAACAGCCGTAAGTACATGTCGCCGAAAACAATACCATTCTGCGCGATGTACATGTTTAATCTGTTGTTCCCAACTTATGATTGTCGATGCATATACCTAAATATTTTATATGACTTTTTTGTTCAATATTTCTAATGCTTATGTCTCGGATTCTTTTCTTTTAAGAGGTTATCAACATAAAATTAGTCTTTTTTAAGTTTACTGAAAGTTTGTTGGTGGCACAGTAACGACAAATTTGAGTAAGTTCTTCATTCATCACATTTTCCACATCATTAATGCATGTACTTGAATAAAATACGTTGGTATCATCGACAAATATTCGAAATGATAGTATATTAGAACAGTTATGCATATCATTTATGTAAAGTGTAAAGAGAAGTGGCCCAAGAGTTGAGGCTGAGGTACCCCACAAGTCATTTTTAGCAAATCTGAATCGGTGTTTCCAATTCTACATATTGTTGTCGATTAGTCAAGTAGTCATCAAACCATGCCAGTGGAGTTCCACGTATACCATACTTATATAATTTAGATAAAAGAATTTCATGATGAACGGTGTTAACGGTTACAATCAGGAATACTCTTTATCTTAAGGACAATAGCTGAATGATCAGATTTAATTGAAGGAATGATCTCTACTTTTTCCACCTCTTCTTTAAAACTATTTTCGATCAGCCAGTAATCAAGGCGCCTCTGAATAAAAGGTTTTCTCTGCCGCCAAGTGAAATATTTTTTGTCGGGATTTCTAATCCTCCATATATCAATCAGATCATATTTCAACATAAAATCATTAACCATTTTCAGGGATTTTTTTGACACTGGTTTCCCGCCACTACACTGAGTCAAGATCACAATTACTTGTTACATTAAAATCACCGCCTATGATTATTTTTGGGTCAATATCTAAAAGTTCAGTTAGTAAGACATCATTCAATACGCGAAAAAAAAAAAATCTCCAGATTCCTTGTTTGGCGCATAAATATTAACAAGAACAAAGGGTGTATCTTGAACAAAAGCTTGTAGAATGATGCAACGACCATTATCGTCACACTTAATTGATTTTATGTTAATATCGGTTCCATGCTTGATAAGTATCACCACACCTTTCAAGTGGATTGTCCCATGATTAAATATGATTTCACCCTTCCAATTTTTCTTCCAGATTTGTTCGACTTCTGGGGTGCTATATGTTTCTTGAAGAAAAATTAGCTCGGCTTTTCTTTTTTAGAACCATTTAAATAACGCAGCACGCTTGTTGAATTCCCTTATTACTCTGACATTCAAAGAAAGGAGCTTAAAGTTCACGTTGCAATTTGCCATTGTAGGTTCACCGTGTAGCTAAAAAAAGGCCTGGTTGTAATACCAAAAGAAACTTAAGCTAGCTGATGTATAAGGTGCGAAAGTTTAGATAGAAAATTCAAATTATTGCTAGTAGAGAAATTGTACGCAAATTAACATATTTCCAAAACATTACTCCAACAACAAAAACTACAATAATTTTCACAGAAAAAGGATTTGTCGTTACAATCAAATTATATTTAATGTAAAGGCTAAAGTAAAAAAGCTAGACTGGGCGGATAAAGGAGAAGAATTAAGTTCCATTATCCAGCTGCGAGAAATTTGTAATATGTAACTTTATCTTAAAAAAAAAAAACGTGTCAGCCTGCTCAAATCATAATTTTCACCAGATTAAGTATTAACTAAATACTAAGAAAGGATAAATACAGTGCAAGGAAAAAAGGAATGATTAAAAAAACTATTGAGTGAAGCAGATAAAGCCTAACACAGCATGAAATGACAACTTTACGCTTCTTTATTTGAAAACGTAAAGGTGCGTAAATTTGGTTGCCATCTTAATGCAGATTTACTTGGAAGTGTGAATATGCGTAAAGTAGAGTTGTGTGCTATCTTTATGTGGAAGCATGAAGATGCGTAAACACAGGGCCGGGATAAAGTTTCTCAGCCTGTGTAAAACTCCAAAAAGGACCATAGTGAAGTTAGCAGGCTACTCAGCAGGCAACTCGCAAAATAACGTTTCAGACAATAACTCCGAAACTAAGCATCCAATCAACACGAAACAAGTACACAAACCCAAGTGGCACACAACAAACAATATCACGTGACCAAAACAAATGACGTCATAGGTCACGTGACACATGAGAAAATAAACTATATTACAAGGAATATAACCAATACAAGTAGTATGAGAGGCACCGGATTAGCCCTTTTTTTAAGGCGCTATGCTAATTGTTAAGGCGCTATGCTAATTTTTGCGGCGCGCTCATTAATTCAATGACGTCACGGTTCTATTGTCTTTCCGCATGAATAAAGTGTGGTGGTTTCTCATTATCTATTGTCTTAGACTCATGAATAAAGTGCGGCGCGCTCATGAATAAAGTGCGGCGCGCTCATGAATAAAGTGGTGAGCTCATGAATAAAATGCGGCGCGGTCATGAATATCTATTCTTCCTTTGGATGAGGTCATCGATCTATTCGGGCATGTTTGGGCAAAGCCTATAGTTTGGAGCAGCTACAAAGCTAGAACCGATCGGCCCTGAATCCATTCGTAGTTGAGCAGCAACAAGATGGAAGTGATCTACAAGCTAGGATCTCGAGGCTACCACGCCAGCGCTAACATTTTCCACGGCAAGATGAGAGTTCACATTCGAAAGTACATTCAAGGCCAAAACAAGAAATTTCCCACCAAGGAGGGTATTGCACTAACAGTCGACGAGTGGTTGAACCTGAAAGACATTGTGAAGGAGATGGATGATCTTATTGAAACCATATCCGAAAACCCAGAGGATCCGGACTATGAAGCCTTTGAACGCAAGAATCCACGACAGACTGAAATATCTGATGAACCAGAAGAGGTTTTTCGTCCAAAACTTCAGAGACAAAATGCTATGCTGAAGACCACAGCAGTAGAAGAGCAAGATACCTCCTCAATGACGACTGAACCGGGAGATGTTGAAGAACAGTCAGTACCCAGTGTTACGTTTGGAGGAAAGCCACCATTGAGTCAACTCAAACAGTGCTCAGTATGCAAGAGAACTCTGTGTTACTATGGAACTATTTGTAATACCTGTAACAGCGCTTGGCGGTCAAGTCTCTTTTAGAAACGGCTTTGCCTCAAGATATTCTGTGTCTGTTCCAGAACAATTTTGTAGAAAAGATGAAGAGTTTATGGAGACTGATTGACTTTGTAATTACTTTAACTTTTAAGTCAATAAAGTTCGCTTGTGTTTGGTTGAATAGGTTTGGGCAAGTCTTTGTTATGAAAAACAATACGCTATTGTTTCGGTAATCTGCTCTGTATTGCTATCACTCGTAACGTAATTCTGAGATCAGAATATTTATAAACCTTTACAGTAAATCCACTGGGAGCAACTTTGCTATTGTCTTTACGGATTAGCGATAACTGAAGGGCCATCAGTACAGTTTGATAGAAACAATAGTCCTATTGTTTTGAGGAAAACTCTTGAGATGCAAATTCTTCTCTAAAACCGAACTATAATTACCATACGAATATAAACAAACCACCAGATAAATTAAACAAAGTTTATTCAATTTCAAAAACACCAATTTACAGTTTGTTTCCCTTATAGTCGCAGATTTGATAACTTTCTTATTTCTCAGTTCTTGGGTTGATATAATGTACCGTGTTACAAGATTACACTGATTTATGTTTTATTGATTTTTTTCTTGTTGACAAATTAAATGCTGCTTAATGATTGCTTATATTTAAACGATGACAAGAGGAAGAATATTTTTAAAGACATTTATTAATAGAAATCGACGTAATAAAACTTATTTCTAAAAGGTACAAATGTATTATTCATCGCGGAATCACTCTGTTCCGGAATAGGTTGTTTTTGGAATTGTTTATTCAACAAGAATTTTCGGTGGTGAATTGCAGCCTCGGTCGCTTCTTTCCATCCATAATCTTCCGTGTTCATCAAGTTTTGCTTTGTTTCCAAGATTTTTCGGAAATCAGGATCTTTTCTTAAGCTGTGAATCCATTTCATATCTTTGAACAACACTTCTCTTAGGTCTTTTCTATAGGTAGGAACCAACGCGTTACTGGCTTTGATTTCAGCAACTTCATGACTAGCCCCATCGTGTTCATACTTTTGAACCAACGCTTCCCAATCTTCCTGGTGCCGTTCTTTAGCTTCGTTTCGAATTCTTTCCCAAACATCCTCTTCTCCGTCATAACTATCAACAGTGGAGTCCGTGCTCCCCTGAGAATCAGAGCTTTGATAAGAATCCTCTTTTTTTATTTCAAAACGAAAAAAAAAGCGAGACAAAAGGCGACAAAAGGGACGAAAGGGTCTACTGACAAGAGACGTGTCCACATTCGGATATAGTTATCTCCGTTCATCCCTTTCGTCCCTTTTGTCGCCTCTTGTCCCGCTTGTCCCGCTTTTTTTCGTTTTTTATGCCTCTTTTTTAATTTCAAAACGAAAAAAGGCGGGACGAAAGGCGACAAAAGGGACGAAAGGGTCTACTGACAAGAGACGTGTCCACATTCAGATATAGTTATCTCCGTTTATCCCTTTCATCCCTTTTGTCGCCTCTTGTCCTCCTTTTTTCCTTTTTTATGCCTCTTTTTTTATTTCAAAACGAAAAAACGCGGGATAAAAGGCGACAAAAGGGACGAAAGGCGACAAAATGGACGATCAAGTAGATTTGTGCTATTTGATACTAACTTTCAACGAGTGAACATGGAAAATCGGACTTTGAAAAACTGCCCTGTACCTAATTGTGGATCAAAGTATCTTGTTAAGTTATCCAACCACTTGGTACAAGTCCATAGGTTATCAACTCAAGAACGAAAACCATATTTACAAGAAGCAAAACTTAAAAAAAGAAAGTTTTTGTCGAGGAATGTAAATCCAGTTGTTGATAATGGAAAATATGTTGGTTAGGAATCCTACTTATAATGTTGGTCTAACTGAGAGACCTTAGCTAAATCAGCTAATCGACATTTGTTAAACGTAGTGACCACGCCAATTTGTTTTCTATAAAGTTGGAAACTTTTAAGGGTCTGACATTATACTCCCGCTCCTTGAAGAGTAAAGATATAAACGATGGCTATTAATCGTTCCAACTCAGATGACGAAATGACTGAAGATTCTTATCAAAGCTCTGATTCTCAGGGGAGCACGGACTCCACTGATGATAGTTATGACGGAGAAGAGGATGTTTGGGAAAGAATTCGAAACGAAGCTAAAGAACGGCACCAGGAAGATTGGGAAGCGTTGGTTCAAAAGTATGAACACGATGGGGCTAGTCATGAAGTTGCTGAAATCAAAGCCAGTAACGCTTTGGTTCCTACCTATAGAAAAGACCTAAGAGAAGTGTTGTTCGAAGATTTGAAATGGATTCACAGCTTAAGAAAAGATCCTGATTTCCGAAAAATCTTGGAAACAAAGCAAAACTTGATGAACACGGAAGATTATGGATGGAAAGAAGCGACCGAGGCTGCAATTCACCACCGAAAATTCTTGTTGAATAAACAATTCCAAAAACAACCTATTCCGGAACAGAGTGATTCCGCGATGAATAATACATTTGTACCTTTTAGAAATAAGTTTTATTAAGTCGATTTCTATTAATAAATGTCTTTAAAAATATTCTTCCTCTTGTCATCGTTTTAATATAAGCAATCAGTAAGCAGCATTTAATTTGTCAACAAGAAAAAAATCAATAAAACATAAATCAGTGTAATCTTGTAACACGGTACATTATATCAACCCAAGAACTGAGAAATAAGAAAGTTATCAACTCTATAAGGGAAACAAACTGTAAATTGGTGTTTTTGAAATTGAATAAACTTTGTTTAATTTATCTGGTGATTTGTTTATATTCGTATGGTAATTATAGTTCGGTTTTAGAGAAGAATTTGCATCTCAAGAGTTTTCCTCAAAACAATAGGACTATTGTTTCTATCAAACTGTACTGATGGCCCTTCAGTTATCGCTAATCCGTAAGGACAGTAGCAAAGTTGCTCCCAGTGGATTTACTGTAAAGGTTTATAACTATTCTGATCTCAGAATTACGTTACGAGTGATAGCAATACAGAGCAGATTACCGAAACAATAGCGTATTGTTTTTCATAACAAAGACTTGCCCAAACCTATTCAACCAAACACAAGCGAACTTTATTGACTTAAAAGTTAAAGTAATTACAAGTCAATCAATCTCCATAAACTCTTCATCTTTTCTACAAAATTGTTCTGGAACAGACACAGAATATCTTGAGGCAAAGCCGTTTCTAAAAGAGACTTGACCGCCAAGCGCTGTTACAGGTATTACAAATAGTTCCATAGTAACACAGAGTTCTCTTGCATACTGAGCACTGTTTGAGTTGACTCAAAGGTGGCTTTCCTCCAAACGTAACACTGGGTACTGACTGTTCTTCAATATCTTCCGGTTCAGTCGTCATTGAGGAGGTATCTTGTTCTTCTACTGCTGTGGTCTTCAGGATAGCATTTTGTCTCTGAAGTTTTGGACGAAAAACCTCTTCTGGTTCATCAGATATTTCAGTCTGTCGTGGATTCTTGCGTTCAAAGGCTTCATAGTCCGGATCCTCTGGGTTTTCGGAGATGGTTTCAATAAGATCATCCATCTCCTTCACAATGTCTTTCAGGTTCAACCACTCGTCGACTGTTAGTGCAATACCCTCCTTGGTGGGAAATTTCTTGTTTTGGCCTTGAATGTACTTTCGAATGTGAACTCTCATCTTGCCGTGGAAAATGTTAGCGCTGGCGTGGTAGCCTCGAGATCCTAGCTTGTAGATCACTTCTATCTTGTGGCTGCTCAACTTCGAATGGATTCAGGGCCGATCTGTTCTAGCTTTGTAGCTGCTCCAAACAATAGGCTTTGCCCAAACATGCCCGAATAGATCGATGACCTCATCCAAAGGAACAATAGATATTCATGAGCGCGCCGCATTTTATTCATGAGCTCACCACTTTATTCATGAGCGCGCCGCACTTTATTCATGAGCGCGCCGCACTTTATTCATGAGTCTAAGACAATAGATAATGAGAAACCACCACACTTTATTCATGCGGAAAGACAATAGAACCGTGACGTCATTGAATTAATGAGCGCGCCGCAAAAATTAGCATAGCGCCTTAAAAATTAGCATAGCGCCTTAAAAAAAGGGCTAATTCGGTGCCTCTCATACTACTAATACAGACTCAATTAATGGTAGACGCATACATTAATGACTCGACACCAAACTCAAATGCTAATCAGATGTGATGACATGTACAAAGCCCGATTTCTCACATTATGGGTGTGGCTAGTCCATCTACAAAGCGCGATTTCCAATATTTTGAGTAGGCCTAATCCATGTACAAAGTTCGATTTCCCATAATATTATTATCCCTAATCCATCTACAAAGCTCGATTTCCCATATTATGAATACGCGTAGTGCATCTACAAAGCGCGATTTCTCATATTATGGCTGTGGCTAGACCATCTACAAAGCGCGGTTTCTCATATTTTGAGTATGCCTAATCCATGTACAAAGTTCGATTACCCATATTATTATTATCCCTAATCCAACTACAAAGCGCGATTTCCCATATTATGAATACGCCTAGTCCATCTACAAAGCCCGATTTCTCATATTATGGTTGTGGCTACTCCATCCAAAATTCCCGATTTCCCATATTATGGCAGGGGTAAAAGACTGCCAACTGCAGGATTTCAAGGATTTCATTGAAGAATTTTTTCCTGTGTCTGAAAGCATAAACACAACGGAAAAACGCTGTGAAATTCCCTCACAAGGCCTACTAAAAGCAAACCAAGTACTTTTCAGCCATCCTCAGACTTATGATGTCCTCAAACTCTCTGACAGTGGCATTTTTCTCCAAAATTAGACCACATTTCATTGGAAACCCAACAGAAGTTGCAATACCTACCGTCAACCAGTTCGTAGAATTCACCCGAATGGCATTGTGGAGAAAGTTTGAGCCCTCGACTTAAAAGGTCAGCAGTATTTAACTGCCCCGGGCTAGCCAAACTTGAACCGAGGGGGGAGGGTTGAGTTAGCACTCAGGATTTCACCAATTGAGCTCACACACGATCGGACCCGAAAGAGTTAAAGGATTAATTTCACTTGTGTTTTCAAAGTTGATACAATTATTGCTCTGATTACTGCATGACTTGGTAGATTTTTTATTAACTTTCAAAAACATGTGTGAAATTAGTATTTAATTTTACTGGTTCCCTGAGCCAGTGAGGATTTCAGAAATGAGGCTCTTAACAACAAAATTATTATCATATTATTATTATGGCTAAATTTGAAATAAAGCCTGGGTATTTGTTTTGAGAAAATACAGAGTTACTTGAATTACTGCAGAGCTTACATGATTAAAATGTATTGCAGTACATGTACATGTAAGTTGTATTTTCTCAAATATAAGCCCCTGCTATTTATTCATAAAAAAAAGTTAGAAAATATTGATTGTTACAGTTAAGCATTTCTGATATTAATTGTATTGGATGAAGACTGCACTTTTTCAAATCCCACTATTTATATTTATATTTATATGTACATGTTGTTATATATAACATTTGACCTTGAGAAAAAAAATCTATGGAAAAAAGACTGCACTTTCTAAGTCCCGCTATTTACAACTATTTTATTATCAAATGAGGTTGTTACAGTTAAAATATAGTAATTTATTTAACTTTTAGTAAAACACTATTTATAAATAATGTAAATTTAGGGGGATGGAATAAACTACAGGTTATATCATACCTTCTTGTTTGTGGTTTTATCTTTACACTTGTGCCTGTGATTGAAACACCTCCCTGATTTAAGAAATCTTTTTTGTCTTGTTTTAACCGCTCATCTCTGCTTACATAAAATTTATGAGGGCAGGAAAGATTCGTAACAGGGCAAATTCAATAACCTTTGTGCTTGGCACGTTCAATTAAAAAGCAGTAAAAAAAATCACCAAAGAGCATATGCTTGGAACGTTCCCGTAAATCATAGCTTTGCATGGCTTGACGGCAATATTAAAGTTCCGTAAAGAGCATATTGGTTATTTACGCTTGTGACATTTGCGTAAATTTTGGATTTACATAGTTTTACGTTATAGTAAAGTTCCGTAAATGGCACATTTAAGGCTATTTACGTACGCTTGTCGCGTTTGCGTAAAATTTGGATTTACACACATTTACGATTATTGTAAAGTTCCGTAAAGAGCATATTTAAGGTTATTTACGCTTGTCACGTTTGCGTAAATTTTTGATTTACATACATTTACGGTTATTTTAAAGTTCTGTAAAGAGCACGTTTACGGTTCTTTACGCATAACGTAAACACTGCGCTAAAGGGTATCACTACGCTGTCTTTACGTATCACCGTAAATGCTGCGTAAAGACCGTCTTTACGAAGACGTAAAAATTACGTAAAGAAGGGTAACGTGTATATTTACGTCGTCTTTACGCTACCATTACAGAGGCGTAAATCACCATAGTGAAGTTAGCAGGCTACTCAGCAGGCAACTCGCAAAATAACGTTTCAGTCCATAACTCCGAAACTAAGCATCCAATCAACACGAAACGTGTACACAAACACAAGTGGCACACAACAAACAATATCACGTGACCAAAACAAATGACGTCATAGGTCACGTGACACATGAGAAAATAAGCTATATTACAAGGAATATAACCAATACAGACTCAATTAATGGTAGACGCATTAATGACTCGACACCAAACTCATATGCTAATCAGATGTGATGACGTCATAGATCACGTGACAGTAAAGAATATTCGTAATAATAGTACGAAGTATCATTAATACAGACCTGAAATTATCAAATATTGATAAATCATCAAACACCTATATCATACGCTAATCAAATGTGATGACGTCATATACCACGCGACTACGTGAACTAACTACACCCATAATATCGGAAATCGCTCCTTTGTAGATGGATTAGCCACAGCCATAATATGGGAAATCGCGCTTTGTAGATGGATTAGCCACAGCCATAATATGGGAAATCGCGCTTTGTAGATGGACTAGCCACCGCCATAATATGGGAAATCGCGCTTTGTAGATGGACTAGGCGTACTCATAATATGGGAAATCCGGCTTTGTAGATAGACTAGCCACAGCCATAATATCAGAAATCGCGCTTTGTAGATGGACTAGGCGTACTCATAATATGGGAAATCGCGCTTTGTAGATGGACTAGGTATATTCATAATATGGGAAATCGCGCTTTATATATGGACTAGGCATATTCATAATATGGGAAATCGCGCTTTGTAGATGGACTATCCACATCCATAATATGGGAAATCGCGCTTTGTACATGGACTAGCCGTATTTATATTATAGGAACTCGCGCTTTGTAGATGGATTAGCCACAGCCATAATATGGGAAATCGCGCTTTGTAGATGGACTAGGCGTACTCATAATATGGGAAATCCGGCTTTGTAGATAGACTAGCCGTACTCATATTATGGGAAATCGCGCTTTGTAGATGGACTACCCACATCAATAATATGAGAAATCGCGCTTTGTAGATGGACTAGGCGTACTCATAATATGGGAAATCGCGCTTTGTAGATGGATTAGCCACAGCCATAATATGGGAAATCACGCTTTGTAGATGGACTAGGCACAGCCATAATATGGGAAATCGCGCTTTGTAGATGGACTAGCCACCGCGATAATATGGGAAATCACGCTTTGTAGATGGACTAGGTGTTCTCATAATATGGGAAATCGCGCTTTGTAGATGGACTAGCCACATCCATAATATGGGAAATCGCGCTTTGTAGATGGACTAGCCGTACTTATATTATGGGAAATCGCGCTTTGTAGATGGATTAACCACAGCCATAATATGGGAAATCGCGCTTTGTAGATGGACTAGCCACAGCCATAATATGGGAAATCGCGCTTTGTAGATGGACTAGGCGTACTCATAATATGGGAAATCGCGCTTTGTAGATGGACTACCCACATCAATAATATGGGAAATCGCGCTTTGTAGATGGACTAGCCACAGCCATAATATGGGAAATCGCCCTTTATAGATGGACTAGCCACAGCCATAATATGGGAAATCACGCTTTGTAGATGGACTAGGCACAGCCATAATATGGGAAATCGCGCTTTGTAGATGGACTAGCCACCGCGATAATATGGGAAATCACGCTTTGTAGATGGACTAGGCGTACTCATAATATGGGAAATCGCGCTTTGTAGATGGACTAGCCACATCTATAATATGGGAAATCGCGCTTTGTAGATGGACTAGCCGTACTTATATTATGGGAAATCGCGCTTTGTAGATGGATTAACCACAGCCATAATATGGGAAATCGCGCTTTGTAGATGGACTAGCCACCGCCATAATATGGGAAATCGCGCTTTGTAGATGGACTAGGCGTACTCATAATATGGGAAATCCGGCTTTGTAGATAGACTAGCCACAGCCATAATATCAGAAATCGCGCTTTGTAGATGGACTAGGCGTACTCATAATATGGGAAATCGCGCTTTGTAGATGGACTAGGTATATTCATAATATGGGAAATCGCGCTTTATATATGGACTAGGCATACTCATAATATGGGAAATCGCGCTTTGTAGATGGACTATCCACATCCATAATATGGGAAATCGCGCTTTGTACATGGACTAGCCGTATTTATATTATAGGAACTCGCGCTTTGTAGATGGATTAGCCACAGCCATAATATGGGAAATCGCGCTTTGTAGATGGACTAGGCGTACTCATAATATGGGAAATCCGGCTTTGTAGATAGACTAGCCGTACTCTGTCGTAGGAACATTGTTCATGATCAACAATGAACTTTGTTAACAGTTCTGGAACAAGGACGTCGATTATATACTCGGACGTTATGCTTTTTCCTTTGTTATCGACCAACTCAGGGAGAAGACTGCTAAAGACATCGAAATCATGATGCTGGCTTCGTCTTCAATAACTTTCAAACAGCTGATGTTGAAGGGAAGATTGTATATTATATAGCGTTTCCTCTCCGAAGTACTTTAGGCTCAACACTTTGCGTGTTCTGCACTTAGCGAAGTTGGACTTTCCGAAGTTGTGGTATGCCTGATGACGTTGATATTTCCCATCTGGCAAAGCACTTGATATATCACATGTTCTTCCCGACAAACCTTTCTGTGTCCTCTATTTGGTTTCCATTTCTTTTCCAATCACTTAGTAGATTTATAATTCTCCATTGAAATGACGTTTCACATTTATCGATCGGATTGAAGATGCAATAGTTCGATTTGAGAATCGGTCCTTCTGTCGTAATTATTTCGCAAAAATAGGAAGCTTTGGATGCATTGCAGACTTTGAATGTTAACATATTTGCGTTTTCTCCCACAGAGATGATGTTGCCATCTTGAGATTCCTTTTTCCATTCATAGCGGTTTACTTTTAAAGGACAATTTACTAAGACCTTTATAGTGCACTGGATTCCAATTTCTCCCTCCTTCCTGCTTGGCGGCTGTATGACAATAGAACAATTCTCTTTCTTTAATGTTGCAACCGTTGACAATCTCTTGTGGATGAGTTCCTCAATCATTTCATTTCTTATGTGTTCCTGATTTTCCTCTAATTTCAAACAATTTCTTAGAATATATTGTCGTACAAAAAGCAATGAGAATACTCCACAACTCACGTGGTCTTCTTGCTGTGGAAACGATGCATCAGTGGTCTTACAAAATCCCTCAAAAAAGTGTCCATATCCTCTCAAGAGGGAAATCGCTTTTAAGTAGCACTTTATCTTCTTTGTGTCTTCCAGACAGGTATTTACTAATGAGTCATATCCCACTATTCTTAGTTGTGGCAGGTCGACCAAACATATTTTCCAATGACCTGGGTTGTGAATAGGAATGACTAAGAAATCGCTATTGGTCAGGTCACACTTGCGGTGAAATTATCCACAAATCCGCACCATGGAAGACGCGTCTTTCTTGTCCTTGGAGAGGATGTCAGATAGCTTGCTGAAAAAATTGGTGTCGTAAACCTTCACATCGTACCCTTTATTTGCAGCGTCTGTGGCGATTAGTTTTAAATATGCCAACATCACAACATCATTTACTTCTTCTGGATATTCTAAAGTGCTGATATCGTTGCCTCGCACTTGAATATCGGAAATAATGGAAACGATACTGTCGGCAGTTGTTGAGTCTAAGAAGCCTTGGGAGAAACCGTGCAAGCTTGACGATTCAATTACCCTCTCCTGTAACTGAAGGTGTCTTGTTATTTTCTCGTTGCGTTTCACAAAACTTCAAAGAATCCATATTGCTGTCTTCATTTTCGTTAAATGTCACGTCAGGAGTACAAGTATATAGTTGTTGCTTCTGTTTTCCTTCTTTTATCCGAGTGTAAAATAACATATACACTTCCCTCTTGACGCTCCTTTTCAGTAGAAATGAGTTATTTTTCTCTTCCACCTTTACATCATTGCATAACAATAACGAGTTGAAATCACTTGGCCTTCTGAGTGCAGTGTAGTGGGCCTGATCTATGGATGACCCCTTGTGAAGTATTACACCACTCAGCTTGTATTGAGGACAGCCTGCATTGGGATGTGATAACGAATTCAAATCTACAACCTCATCAACAGAGACTGGAGAACAATCTTTCTGGTTGTTTCCGAGCTTCCATCTCTTTACTACTACAGCGAGATATTCAGGGGGGCGAGAGAACATTCCTTTTCGCAGATGACTTCTCTTCTCGCCGCACCGCTCACAAAACACTTTGTTATCTCCCGTTAACACCTCCTCTTTAAGATATTCCCTCAAGCAGTCCAACACAGTGACCTCTGCGCGGAGTCCCTTACGTGGGATTTCAACTGCTATGGAGTCGAACCTGTGTGGGTGCCATCTCTTGTTTTTCCACAGGAGACGCAAGTTGTCGTGTAACTAACTGTACCTGAGAATTTGTTGACGAAGTCTTCTAAGCTTTGCTCGCTAGTGCATTTATCGATTATTTTTGTGAATGCTTCGTGGACGTCATGTTGCATTCCCTTGAGAAAACCATCCGTCTCTAATCTGTCAAGAAGCTCACCAGGATCGTATGGACTTTTATTGCTAGGAGAGCGTTTGTTAAGTCTGTTTAATGCCATACTTAAAAGAGAAGAGAAAGAATACTTTTCTTGTTGTTCAGTTTCCACTCCCATGATTGAAGTTTCCGCAAGACACTGAAGAAGAGAATTCAACCAGCAATTGTTATAGACGTTTGTAATTCCTATTCTTCCGAGTTCTTTCTTTGAGTTATGTTGACGTGGTTCAGTCTTTGTGGTGCTTGATGACAGACTTAGTTGCTACTTTTGCGCTGCCAGTTGAAACATTTTCACTTGTCGACTTTTTTACTCTTTTCAGCCCTTGCGATTTCGATGGAAGTGGCTTAGCTTCTACTTCTTTACTGGCCGTTGAAACGGGTTGCTTTTTTATTGAAGGAGTACCTGTCGACTGGGGTTTGGGTTTTTTAGCCTTTCTTGTAGCACCTTTGGTAGGAAATTCTGGAAGTGGTTTAGCTGGAGGTTGCTGATAAACACCGTGTCATTTATCGGGCGAGCCTAAGGTTTTAACCTTTTTGTTCCACTTCTCAGTTGAACCGGAAAACTCACTAATATCGTCTTCTTCGGATGGCTTCTTCCTCTTCCTCTGTTTCTTCTCCGAAAAATTATCAAGCAACGACGCCCTGTGTAAGCTGTCTCCAAAAACTCGGCATCGAGCTCTTAAAAATTGCCTTTGCATGCCAACAAACTCGTTTACTCTCAAGTGCCTTTTTCCTTGAAAGTCGTCGTGTTTCAGTAACTTCATATAATTTTTCTATCTGCCCCTCTGTTCTTGCAGAATGAGACTTTTGCGTTCTATAGCGGGGGATTGTCGGTTTAGTTGTCGGTCGCTTGTTATTCGCCAGCTGCAAGAAAAATGCACTCCACAACGGTGCAGTAGCCATTTTGGTCTTGAGAAAATCTAGTAAATCTGGAGCATAACCATGGTTGATTGCATTTTTACACTTGATAGATTTCGTCTTTTCTTCTTCCTCTTTTATTACCTTTTCTAAATAGGAAGCAAATGGACCTTGCTTTGTCTGCTCTGAATCGACGGAGAAAATCTATGGAAGGCTTCTGTTTTGACGCGTCGTCTATAGTGGCTTTAATTTCTTCGTCTTCCCTTTTATTTAGACATTGAATTTTCTTTTTAACCCTACAATATGCATCAAGCAATATGCTATTTAGTTTTTTGCATAGAAATATCAATGAAACGTCTCTCAAAGTGTTTTCGAACTCTTCGAATGTCGCAGCATTCACCAAAAGAGATACGGCATACATCATAAACTTGTACCACCGGTCAATAGAATCTTAACAGATTCTTTTACAAATTTCGTGTGCCCTTCGCATAAAATGGCTACAACAGAAATGTGGGGTCATGCGTTGAAGATCGGCCTGAGTGTGATGTTCTCTTACTATCCTGTATGCTCTATCTAAAAACAGTGACATAGTCTCTTTATTTATATCCTGTAGACAAGCCATTAAAATTGCCCTCCCTTGATCACATTGATTTGACAAGGAATTCGAACTTTGCTGTGTCCAAATATCAAACCCTCCGCATGCCTAAAACACTGTAAAAAGTGTTGAATGGTTGGAACATCGTGCTTGCTTGTTATTAGTTCTGCATCCGGAATAGGGGGATGGCCCTCGACCGGACTTCTTACAACTAATGCGTAGTATAATACTCGGCGTCCATTCCAGTCCGCTATTACGGATCCAGTTGCGTCGAAAAATGAAACATCATTATAGCAGAGGTCGTGCCACAGACGAACTTGGCCCTCTGTCCACAAATGGATTTCAAGCGGATCCACACCAAGGTATTGTATGTAACCCTTTACCTTTGCCTTTTTACTCGAGCTATCCTCGCTTTCGATATTTGACTTTATTAGCTTCAGGGATTCTACGACATCAGTACTCAATCGAATTTTTTTCCTGGCCTCGCTGGATATTTTTTTGACCACGTCATCACTGGATCCTATGCCCGTCCAATTGCCACCAGCAATGCATTTATCTTGTAGCATATCTGTTTTCTCATTAAAGAACACAGATGGCTTTTTCGAGGATTCTGCAAACGTGTCAACTATTTCTTTTCTTTTTTCGCCCTTGATGTAGCGTGCACTTCTTACTGACGCATCGTGCAAAACAGAGCCCTCAAAGCATACATGTATTTGTCTTGACTCCTCGTCTACAGCTTTCATGTATATCCTACATTTAACAGGGCAAGTATCAAAACGACAAACGCCATTAGCGATGAAGCTTTACTCTCCATCTTTTTGCCTGGACGCGTACGTCTTGGGTGAGTGCCATTTAAATGAAATAGGACAATACGGATTACACTGTTTGACATATTTGTATAAAACATCCGTCCAAATAGGCGCTAACTTATTCCTCCGTTCTTCGTTTGGTTTAAGCGTGTTCCAGTCATTTGAATCCATGTGGTATATAGTTTCCTTTGGCATAAGTGCTGTAAAATATTTAGCTGTAGCTTGCATCTTGCAGCGAGTCAACGTTTCTAACGTTCTTCGAGAGACTAAAATCTGAAAGGCAATTATTGTATAGACCTCATGATCAGATTTTACGGAACAGCATATATCTTATTTATTTCCCTTTTGGAATGTTTGGTTTATATCGATTTATGTGTTCGAAACATAGTAAGAACGGTACTTGTAATATAAAAACTTCACACTAAATGCTATAAACATATGACAAGACACAAAAAGACTAATTAAAGAAAGATAAATTTAAATACGGAGATTTTTGTAGTCCCAAAACAGAAGATATTTATTTAGCAAAGAAGGTATCCGTTAAGTTATCAAAAAGGAACTCGAAATGCATCTTGCTGTGGATGTGGCTAGTCCATCTACAAAGCGCGATGTCCCATTTTATGAGTGGCTAGTCCATCTACAAAGCGCGATTTCCCATATTACGAGTACGCCTAGTCCATCTATAAAGCGCGATTTCCCATATTATGGCTGTGCCTAGTCCATCTACAAAGCCTGATTTCCCATATTATGGCTGTGGCTAGTCCATCTACAAAGCGTCATTTCCCATATTATGGCTGTGGCTAGTCCATCTACAAAGCGTGATTTCCCATATTATGGCTGTGGCTAGTCCATCTACAAAGCGCCATTTCCCATATTATGGCTGTGGCTAGTCCAGCTACAAAGCGCGATTTCTCATATTATTGATGTGGGTAGTCTATCTACAAAGCGCGATTTCCCATAATATGAGTAGGGCTAGTCTATCTACAAAGCGCGATTTCCCATATGATGGATGTGGATAGTCCATCTACAAAGCGCGATTTCCCATATTATGAGTATGCCTGGTCCATCTACAAAGCGCGATTTCCCATATTATGAGTATGCCTAGTCCATCTACAAAGCGCGATTTCCCATATTATGACTACGCCTAGTCCATCTACAAAGCGCGATTTCTCATATTATTGATGTGGCTAGTCCATCTACAAAGCGCGATTTCCCATAATATGAGTACGGCTAGTCTATCTACAAATCCGGATTTCCCATATTATGAGTACGCCTAGTCCATCTACAAAGCGCGATTTCTCATATTATGGCTGTGCCTAGTCCATCTACAAAGCGTGATTTCCCATATTATGGCTGTGGCTAGTCCATCTACAAAGCGTGATTTCCCATATTATGGCTGTGGGTAGTCCATCTACAAAGCGCGATTATTTCCCATATTATGGATGTGGCTAGTCCATCTACAAAGCGCGATTTCCCATATTATGAGTACGCCTAGTCCATCTACAAAGCGCGATTTCTCATATTATTGATGTGGCTAGTCCATCTACAAAGCGCGATTTCCCATAATATGAGTACGGCTAGTCTATCTAGATCTACAAATCCGGATTTCCCATATTATGAGTACGCCTAGTCCATCTACAAAGCGCGATTTCTCATATTATGGCTGTGCCTAGTCCATCTACAAAGCGTGATTTCCCATATTATGGCTGTGGCTAGTCCATCTACAAAGCGCGATTTCCCATATTATGAGTACGCCTAGTCCATCTACAAAGCGCGATTTCTCATATTATTGATGTGGCTAGTCCATCTACAAAGCGCGATTTCCCATATTGTGGATGTGGCTAATCCATCTACAAAGCGCGATTTCACATATTATGAGTACGCCTAGTCCATCTACAAAGCGCGATGTCCCATATTATGAGTGTGGCTAGTCCATCTACAAAGCGTGATTTCCCATATTATGGCTGTGGCTAGTCCATCTACAAAGCGTGATTTCCCATATTATGGCTGTGGCTAGTCCATCTACAAAGCGCCATTTCCCATATTATGGCTGTGGCTAGTCCAGCTACAAAGCGCGATTTCTCATATTATTGATGTGGGTAGTCTATCTACAAAGCGCGATTTCCCATAATATGAGTAGGGCTAGTCTATCTACAAAGCCGGATTTCCCATATTATGAGTACGCCTAGTCCATCTACAAAGCGCAATTTCCCATATTATGGCTGTGGCTAGTCCATCTACAAAGCGCGATTTCCCATATTATGGATGTGGCTAATCCATCTACAAAGCGCGATTTCACATATTATGAGTACGCCTAGTCCATCTATAAAGCGCGATTTCCCATATTATGGCTGTGCCTTGTCCATCTACAAAACGTGATTTCCCATATTATGGCTGTGGCTAGTCCATCTACAAAGCGCGATTTCCGATATTATGGCTGTGGCTATTCCATCTACAAAGCGCGATTTCTCATATTATGGTTGTGGATAGTCCATCTACAAAGCGCGATTTCACATACTATGGATGTTGCTAGTCCATCTACAAAGCGCGATGTCCCATATTATGAGTGTGGCTAGTCCATCTACAAAGCGCGATTTCTCATATTATGAGTATGCCTAGTCCATCTACAAAGCGCGATTTCTCGTATTATGGCTGTGGGTAGTCCATCTACAAAGCGCGATTATTTCCCATATTATGGATGTGGCTAGTCCATCTACAAAGCGCGATTTCCCATATTATGAGTACGCCTAGTCCATCTACAAAGCGCGATTTCTCATATTATTGGTGTGGGTAGTTCATCTACAAAGCGCGATTTCCCATAATATGAGTACGGCTAGTCTATCTACAAAGCCGGATTTCCCATATTATGAGTACGCATAGTCCATCTACAAAGCGCGATTTCCCATATTATGGCTGTGGCTAGTCCATCTACAAAGCGCGATTTCCCATATTATGGCTGTGGCTAATCCATCTACAAAGCGCGATTTCCCATAATATAAGTACGGCTAGTCCATCTACAAAGCGTGATTTTCCATAATATAAGTACGGCTAGTCCATCTACAAAGCGTGATTTCCCATAATATAAATACGGCTAGTCCACCTACAAAGCGTGATTCTCATACTATGGATGTGGATAGTCCATCTACAAAGCTCGATTTCCCATATTATGGCTGTGCCTAGTCCATCTACAAAACAGCGATTTCTGATATTATGGGTGTGGTTAGTTCACGTAGTCACGTGGTATATGACGTCATCACATTTGATTAGCGTATGATATAGGTGTTTGATGATTTATCAATATTTGATAATTTCAGGTCTGTATTAATGATACTTCGTACTATTATTACGAATATTCTTAACTGTCACGTGTTCTATGACGTCATCACATCTGATTAGCATATGAATTTGGTGTCGAGTCATTAATGCGTCTACCATTAATTGAGTCTGTATTGGTTATATTCCTTGTAATATAGCTTATTTTCTCATGTGTCACGTGACCTATGACGTCATTTGTTTTGGTCACGTGATATTGTTTGTTGTGTGCTACTTGTGTTGGTGTACACGTTTCGTGTTGATTGGATGCTTAGTTTCGGAGTTATGGACTGAAACGTTATTTTGCGAGTTGCCTGCTGAGTAGCCTGCTAACTTCACTATGGTGCGTAAATCCCTCATTTCATGCTGTGTAAGTGAAGCAAAGTCTCGTCATTCCTTGTAAAGCTTACCGTCTATGTATAGTTTAATGTCATACAACAATTTGATAGACTTGCCTTGTTCCTTTGCTACTTTAAGTTTGGCTAGAAGACATCTTCTTGTCTGGACAATCTCAAAAGGAAAGTCCTCAGATATACCGTACCCAGAACCCTTTAATCTATAAATGCGTTTCTAAGAATGCGTTCCTTCTCTTTGTGGTACGTGAATTTCGCAATTATAGGTGGAGGACCGCCATCTTTTCCTTTGCCAGTGCGATGCACTCGCTCAATGCTAACCTCATCAACCTCGTTAAAAGACATTTCTAGCTCTGTTTCTAGGAAATCCAACAAGATGTTTTCAGTGTCGTTTTGGTTTTCTTTGGGCTTCTCTAGAACATTGTAAAACCGCAGGTTGTTTCGACGGCTATGAGCTTCCAGCTTGATTCCCCGGTTCTTTTCATGGAGTAAGGTGGTCTCAAACGTGCTAATCTTTTGAGATTGTTTTTCTACTAGCAGGTGGAGACCTGAGCGAATTCTAAACTCTCCTTTAGGTCGTTATTTTCTCTCTCCAAACCGCTTTGCTTCTCTTTCAGTGCTTCAATTTCATCAAACTTAGCCAAAACAAAATCAAGTTTGCGGTGAATTTCGTCTAGTTGACCACGGCATGCACATCGACATGTTTCGGTTTGACTCTCTTCTTCTAGATCAGTTTCGTCTGTCTGGTTTGCTCTTTTTCTGGATTCTCAATTGTAGACATTTCTAGGCCGCACTACTTCAAAAAAAAAAATCTCACATCTTGGATGGGACGAAGAGCCCTATCCCAAGCGTCCGTACTCCATGACCAGTCACTAATCGCTTTTAGCCAATCACCTTGGCATTTTTATCACCCAGTTATATATTTTTCCTGGCAAAGAGCTACTGTCGGTTTTCTTCTAATACACCTCCTTAACTGAGCGGCAGCATTCACTACCTATTAGGTATACTAGTCATTACGTATAATCCGGCACGTCCTCGTATTTCTACCATCATTCGCAAAACATTTCAGTATTCTACTTTCCTACCACTCTTTGCTCACAAACATTGCCCTATAACGCACCTAACAAGTGTAAACCTGAATGAATGAATGAATCTTTATTTAAAACACGGAATCTCTTCAAGTTATACTTGGTTTCCAAGAGAACCGTTACAATAAGTTAATAGTATTTGGACTAATAATATAATTACAAAACTTATGTTAAATATATACATTAAAAATATATACATTGAAAAAGAGTCTGTAACTTATTGGCAAGACCCAATCCAAGGTTATCCCAAACAATAGAGCAATATTCTAAGGGTGGAAGAATCAGTGCCATGTAGACTTTTATTAAAGCATCTCTTGGTACAAAGGGCCTTACTCTCCTCAATATCCCAAGACCAGAGGATACCTTTTTAATAATATTATCAATGTGTTCGTGCCACCGAAGGTTTTCATCTAAATATACACCGAGGTGTTTAGTTTCCTTCACTCTTCTTACAGAAATATTATTCAATGAGATTTCAATATCATAATCAAAATCCAATCTCTGTCTTGTACCTATAATCATAAATTCGGTTTTAAGAAGATTGAGTGAAAGTTTGTTAGCAATAAGCCATTTCTTTACAGATGTCAGTTCCATATTTATTTCGGTCTCCAGTTTACTCACGTCTGGAGCCGTAAAAGAGAGACCTGTATCATCGGCGTAAAGACGTGGCCTACAGTTGCTAACACAATTTGGTAGATCATTTATATAGAGTAAGAAGAGTAACGGACCCAGAATAGATCCTTGTGGCACGTCACATTTTATCAAACACTCAGAGGATAATGCACCATTTACTAAACACTTCTGACCTCTATTTGACAAGTAGGATGAAAACCATTTTAGAGTGGAGGGCTCTACCCCATAAAGGGATAACTTCTCAAGGAGAATGGAATGATCTACTGTGTCAAAAGCTTTTTTTAAATCTAAAAACACAACTCCATTTAATTGTCCTTTATCAATGTTTATATACCACTCATTTGTTAGGTCAAGAAGTGCAGTTGCAGTTGAGTGCATGGGTCTAAATCCAGATTGGTGTTTATTTAGAAGATTATTTTCTTGTAAATATTTGTAAAACTGTCCACAGACTAGTTTTTCAAATATTCTGGCAATGGTTGAGAGAATAGAGATCGGTCTGTAATTACCTGCCTCGTTTTTTTTGCCTTGTTTGAAAATTGGTGATAATCGAGCAATCTTCCATTCTCTTGGGAACTGTTTTGTTTCAAGTGACAGATTAAACAAATTTGTGAGAGATTCGGAGATCTCTTCAGAACAGTCACGGAGTACTTTATTGGATATTCTATCCAGGCCAGCTGCTTTAGAAACGCAAAGTTTCTTTATTAGTTTCAAAACTTTAGCTACTGAAAGCCGTTGTATACTAAAGACAGACTTTGCCTCATTTACGTAAGATTTAAACTGGCTCCCGTAGGAATCAGAGATCATACAATTTTCAGCAGCAAGTGCAGGACCGATCTCTGAGAAATACTCATTCATATGCTCAGCAATTTCTATTGGTTCAGTTAGTACCATTCCGTCATCTGTTTTAATTTTATTTATAAGTGTACCGTCTGACTTTTTACTTGTGAGTTGATTTAATAATTTCCATATCTCTTTTGGGTTATCAGAGTTATCTTTGATTTGTGTTTGATAATAATTAGACTTTGCTACTTTAATGCTCTGATTCACACTATTACGGACTTTCTTAAATTCATTCCAATCAGAGGAAATTGCGGTTTCGGTAGCTCTCTTTTTCAAAGTATCTCTTTTATACATTATTTTTTTGAGATCTGAGGTAATCCAAGGCGCTGGTTTGTTTCGAACGCGTTTTGTTTTTATTGGTGCGTGTTTTTCTAAAACAGAATTGAACATTTCAATCCATTTAGACCATGCCTCATCGGGTTTTTCAAATTGATTAAGCGTCTCCCAAGGGACCCTATTTAGGTCAGCTTTAAATTTGGATGACTGGTACTTTTTGTAATTTCTTGTCCTAATCAATTTCGGTGGTTCGCCTCTACTTGTTAGTTTACGCACTGCATATATCAAATAATGGTCACTAATTGTGAGCGGGTACACCCCTGTTGCGGGTACACCTCCACCAGGATCTTTCCGCTGTGGACAGGATTGTGCAACTTGTTCCTACATTACCAACGACCTTAATCACTACCCATTCTATTCTACCGGCGAAACCCGCTCCATCACATCACACATTATGTAGGCTAAGCGACGTCCTAATATATGAAGACTGCAAGGCTGATCGGACGGCTGTATGATGTTTTATTGTACCCTATATTTCGGTTCGACAGAACTGACATTCTTCAGGGGTTATACGAGCTCATATAACCCCTGAAGAAGGTTCGTTATGCCTAACCGAAATATAGGGTACAATAAAACATCATACAGCCGTCCGATCAGCCTTGCAGTCTTCATATATTTTAATTCTGCTGATCCTGAGCTCCACAGATCCGGCTACACTTTTGTTTGTAACTGTGGTCCTTGCAGCCTTTAAAAAATAAGTTATTTCTAATGCTAACCATGCCAACACTGATATGCAACTTTTTCCTCTAGAAATAATTTACACCTCACGAGATTCAATACGTAAATAAAGCCAGAGAATCACACCATATAGACAAAAGCCAGACTCTCGAACATCACGGAATGAACAAACGTGACGAAAGCTACAATCACAGACAGCATTGTTGAGACACTCGACAAAATAACATTTTGAGTTATTATATATTTTGAGTTATTGACTAAATTGTCAAAGAAATCAAAAGCGGCAGGCGAGCCATTGTGCTGAAACCCGACTTTTAATCCTCCTCTAGAAATTGTAACCTCACAAGAAAAGCTCTACTTCATTTAATTTTTTTTCAAAGAAGCTAAACAAAAGAGGCAGGCAAGCCATTATTTAATTTTGGGATTGCTCATTTCCAAGATTTCGCGACTACCACGGCGAACGCCGAAAGCCATAAAAGAGCAAAGTCTTTAGTGAAAGAAATACGCTCTCGTGCCGTGTAAACACCAATCTTACGAATCATTTCAACTCGATAGCGACTACAAGGGAGGCAAAGCAAGCAAACAGTGCGCGGTGGCGTGTAGCTTCTCTCTAGAGTTCAAAATCTTTTGCTCGCGGCGCCGATGCAGCTAGTTTCAAGAGTTAAAAAAACTTTTACTATCTTGTATGGAGTTTGAAATCTTTCGCTCGGATAGCTCGTGCGAACAATGCTGAGGTTCACTTTTATTTAACTAGTTTCACAACTATGGCACTAAAATAAAGCTTTTTAAATTTCACTTAGGCTTTTCGAATAAGCTCTAAATGCAGACATATATGATACTTCATTTTAATTTTGACATAAGTCAAACGTCGAACCCAAACGAAATAGGTTTGCAAACTTCGCGCGGCAACACTTATCCCCCGCTCTTCTTACGAGTTCTCTCCTACCTACATCCCCACTAAGAAGAGCTGCGGGGAAGGCTATCCAAGTCGCCACGGCAAATTGATTTTGCGGTGATCTTTTACTTTTACCGATTTAGCTATTTACCCAAGGTCTATTGAAATCTCTTAACGAGCTTTGGGATTTCAGTTAGTCCCATGACAAGATAGATGACAGTAATTGACAGGTCCAAGAGCCAGCATGGGAATGAGGTATTCCCGGAAGGATTCCCTAGCAGCCAATCACAAGAGCTTGGCTGAATATCTAATAAGGCGTATCATAATTATTCATATCTCTCTTCTCATTAGCGGTCGAGAGTCGATGTCGCCTAAAACAATGAGATTCTACCCGATGGAGTTATTGAGTTATTTTGAGTTATTGAGGTATTGACATGACGAGCTTAACGCGGTTCAGGAATTCGGGTTACGTTCCCCGTCGTTTTCTAACATTGAATACTATAAATCTCACAGCGGTGTCCGATATGTAAGAAGGAGCTCTGCTTCTAGAGTTAGATATTTAAGATTCGTTTAGGTGTGAAATAGGTGTCTGGTATACACCTACAGAAAACGTATGGACATCGGATCCTGTAAAATTTTCGTTTAGTTATTAAAGACTACCCCTAGGACGAAATTGCACGCTAAATATAAACCACACTAAACACACCGTGGTCTGCGTGTAGACGTCTGCCGCACGCAGCCGAAATACATCGTTGCATGTATTCTAATGCACGTTTGCGTTAAAATAGCCTCGGTCTGGCGAAGCTATTAGCTGGATAACCGACAAATATACGATGCATTGGAGTGAGCGACGTGTGATTTTCGTGGCAAAGATTACAGGTTATGCATCGTATATTTGTCGGTTGTTTCCAGCCTTTTCCTATTATTAGGAGGTGAGGGAAAGAGGTTCGAAAAAAACAGCGGAAACGACCCTAGAAGAGCTCAGAGGTATGAATAACCACAACTGAAACATTGTAGGATGAAGTCGGGTATTTATTTGTCTAACATACATGTTTTGGAAGGATTTATAATATGAACTATTCAAGCGATATTTGTAAGCGTATAAATACACAAATCTTGAGATTGGGCTGCCTATGACTACCCGCCAAGGAAGACAGAATGCGTTTAAAATTATATTACTGATATTCTACTTCCAGATAACAACAGTACCCAAGGAAGACAGAATGCGTTTAAAATTATATTACTGATATTCTACTTCCAGATAACAACAGTACCCAAGGAAGACAGAATGCGTTTAAAATTATATCACTGGTATTCTACTTCCAGATAACAACAATTTAAAATCAACTGACTACCCAAGGAAGACAGAATGCGTTTAAAATTATATTACTGGTATTCTACTTCCAGATAACAACAGTTCAAGATGAACTGACTACCCAAGGAAGACAGAATGCGATTAAGACATGATGTTACTGGTAGTCTACTTCCACATAACAACAAATTATTCAATATGAACTGGCTACCAAAGGAGCTTACAGAATGAGTTATTGATATTATTATTGATATTCTATTCGGAGTCAAAAGTAATACGAAAACTTTTCCATTGAAGAATTAGCTCAGAAACTGGTCTTGAAGACTGCGAATCGTTGGTGTTAGCTCAATTTCCGGTGTGATTGCCGTCAGAATCTTTTGTTTTGTTGTTTAAGTCATCCGCACTGAGTTTACATCTCGGCTACTATTCGCGCAAAGGAAGGAATTAAGCGAACCTTCCCAGAACAAATACTAATTCAAACGATGTACCTGACCAACCACGTAGTACATGTTAACGTAGAAGTACTTCGTACTGAGTTCTTGCGGCCAGCCGGAGTCGAAGATCTTTGAAGTCTTGTTATGGCCTTTTGCCTGCCACAGTTCTTTGATCTTCATATGAGCAATTTCGTAGCCAGATCAAGGTAGTAGAATTAAAGGGGGGATACCATCGCCTTTTTGCTACCGACTGCTGTCCCAAAGACGACTTGACCTAGCGAAGTTGCCCGCCAAAACTTGAAATTCATGCGCCTATTTCGGCGGTAAATCGAATTAACTATTATTCTAATTCTCAGTAGGGAACTACACAGGGCGAACGGTGTCCTGCCGATGACAGATCAGGCGATTTATTTTTTACTGCCTGAACACTCTTAAAACCACAAGGTGCGAGTATTCAACATATCCTCGCTCTACAATTACCAATAATCAGTAATTGGCTTTTGCTCTTCAATTATCAATAATCGCTAATTCTGGAACACAAATTAAACAATGACATTCTTAAAACCAGTCAAGGATAAAGATAAACAATTGTCCAACTCCGAACGGCGGTAGACGCCCTTAGTGTAGTGGGCGTACGCCTGCACTACCAAGCACAACACGCAAACGATTACGCGTTCGAGCCCGAGTAGGAGCGTTCAAAAAAAAACGTTCTCTCGTTTACCTTCTCTTCTTGTTTACCTGTGAACCCAAGCTCTAGGTGAGCGAGAACCCGTCGTTGACCCGTAAACTCGTCCGATGGTTAGGGTTCGGGTTAGGATTTGTCGTAGAATTACCAATAATCGGTATTTCAAGCGGGTGTGCCATTTACTGATTATTGGTAATTGTAGAGCGAGGATGCCTGACATCCAGCAGCGCATTCCTGAACCGGGTTAAGCTCGTCATGTACTGAGTTATTTTGAGTTATTGAATTATTATATATTTTGAGTTATTATATATATTGAGTTATTATATGAGAAGCAAAACAAAACACACACACCCCTTCCCCTTTCAATGTTGGTAATGAATGAATTTCAAATTAAACGTGCACCTAATCCAACATTGAAGGGGGGAGAGAGGGTTTATTTAAAGAATGGTCTTTAAAAGTGAGCAGTGTCCCAAGTCATTTTGTCTGTGATTGTAGTTCACATCTGTATTATTCTATTTTTCTTAATTACTCATGTTATGTTACACTGCACGTCACTTCCTATTTCCACTCCCTTCCTGTTTTGCCGACATTCTCCACATAAATATGATGTATTATATGTTGTTAACATCTAGTAACCTGAATAAGAGTTGGTTTGGCAAGCCGAAATATTGTATTCAATATAAATAACGTCGTATCAGCTTTGCTGTAGGCCTTGGACTTCTCATTTATGTGAGTAGTTTAGCCGTTTTTCATGAAACATTTCACACACGGGAAAACATGGGTGATTGACATTCTTTTCTTTGAGATTTGCGTGGGTGCTGGTGTAACGCGCACTACACCCACCAAAACAGCACATGCGCCCAACGGTTTGCCGCGGTGTCGGTATCCGTTTACCACAAACTAAGCAGCTCATTTCCAGTCTACATTTCTACAGAGAAGGATAATAATAAGAATACTACAATCTTGCGCATAGTCAAAGGAATATCAGCCTATCTTATGTAACTTCGTCCAACTAGATGAAATATTTGCTTAATTACTCGCGCAAATGAAGTTCAGAAGAGTTAAAGCGTTATTTCTCGCATTTACTCGGCTGAGCGGGGCCTTGGTAATCGTTTAACTTCAATTCTGTAGTTTTCTTTAGAACTTTAAATATTAGAAACCGATCAGTTTGGTCATGAATGACATTCGGAACACATTTTGCTAACACAGATGGTTATACCATTTCAAGGGGGAGGGGGGGGGGGGGGAGTGGGGTAGGGCATATTTGTAATTCATAGATTACAGGGTTCAATGTTTTATGTAGAAAACCAGCCTAACTCATGTAATATGAACCAACTAGTCGAAATCTTTGCGCTATTACTCGCGCAGATGAAGTTCAAGAGGGTTAAGTCGTGTTGATGTTTTGTTTTCGCTATAATTTCTCCCCCTGAACCATATCAATTAAATATGAAGCAAAAGTGTCGTTTTGAACTTCCCGCGGCCTCTTCCATATTAGGAAAGAGCTGCCAGGACATTCAAAATGGCGGTTTCTAGGTCCCAGACCTCTATATCGACACTCGTTGTTTGATATGTTTAATGTCAACCAAATTAAGAAGAACCATTGCAGTTTTCTATCGGTAATAATTTGGTGAACAGCCCATATTACGTTGCTTTCTACCCGTAAAAATTAATCGCCTTTTTCGTTTTGGGCGCAAAGCATGATGGGACAATTAAATATTTCATTTCCCAGTCCAACTGGGTTAAATAAAGTTGCAGCGTTAAATTCATAGTTTTGGTACTGAACACGTCGAACACAATATATAGTTTGCAAATTTGATGTAAAATCTGCGAACCTTGCAAAACTGAGGGAGGAGGGGTGGAAAATCATATGCGGTAGCCATTATCCGGAGCGTCCATCTCTCATACTTCATCTGTGATAAAGCGTTTTTACAGACCGGATTATTTTTAGAATGTGTTTCCTGCGAGTTTGGTTCCACTAGCCAATCACAAGCGTTTACGTAATTTTTATTCAAAATGACTTTGCAGCCATGTTGGTCGACCAAACGAAAGAAGCTAACGAGGCATCTTCTACTAACAACATGTCGCGATGAAAGCCAACAACGAGAAGTGAAATATAAACCCGGTCTGTAAAAACGCTGCATCACGAATATATGAGCCGGCCTGTACCGCTCGAAACGAGCCACAGCAATGGCTTACCTAACAATACAAAACACCCTCACCTTTAGAACGTGCAGTGCAAAAACAATAGAGCTACAGTATAACAGGTGCAATCAGAATACAAATTTCGATCGGTACTGTATTACTCGAATATTTGACAGATGGATGCTCCGGGTAATGGGCTCCTGTTTCCTGTTCGTTAATAACGGTGCCGTCTCCAATTAGAAGTTGCTAGAATCATAGTTTTGGTACTAAACACGACGAACACACCATATTGTTCCAATGCAATATATCACGACCTTTGAAAGGGCGCCAGTTCGAGAGGTTGTGATAAAATTTAATGCATAACGTTCATTTCAAGGAGAATGTTTTTCAGCCTGACTTTCAGCCACCTATTTTGACAAGAAATGGCTGAAAATTCCATTTTACCTTACTAGGTGGAAAATGACGATATTCGTATGACCAATATCGTGTCTGATTTATCGTTGGCAATATCCACTAGTAATAATAATAATATCACTTATTATTATATGGCAAGGGCTACTTCTGGTCAAAACGCGTGTTCTGATTGGCTTTTACTTGGTCGAGATTTCACCGTACAGACCGTTACCATGATAACGGTCATAACCCGCGTATTTTGATCTCTGTCCTTCAGAAGTGCACAGAATCTTGAATGTAAGGAGCTAAATATCCTGATAGTCCAGTCGACGTCTCTGCCTTTTAAAGGTAGAAACGGCAAGCTGTGCTGCCCTTAGCTTACCAGAGTTGGGTCTTCGATGACCGGGAATAATTCATGCGGGTTCTGGTCGTGAACGTAGAAGTTGTATTTTTCCTGGATTCCGCTTGTCAGTGCACTTTGAAGGATTGGATTATCAGATAATGAACTCTTGAAGTCAAATTGAGTCTTGTTTCTACCAGCTGGAGTTGGCTGAGCCACAACATGCACTCGACACGGACCATGGAAGGATTGAAGAGAGGGTAATATAATTGCAATTTATAAGTCACTCAGCCAAAGAAAGCTTTGTAGTAAGTAAAAAAATATATGTATAGAGTGATTGTTTTCATTCACACGATTACAGGTTGGCTTCTCAAAAGATAAATAGGACGGTGTTCAGAATTTTTTTCGTAGTGTTTTCTCAGGCTCCGGTCATGTTGAATGGACAATTCCAGCACTTGAATAACATATCCATCATTCGACAAAGTATTTGATACAAGGGAAGCGTATAAACGTCAGTTATTTTAAATATAATTTGCAGCAAACCAAACGAGTAAACCTACCAAGTGCATCCAACAAGTTTTTTTTTATAACCACGGTATGTAGCTGTTGTAGCCTAGCTAGTATCACGCGTTAAAGCTAGGTAGACAGACTATGCATTCGCTGGACGTTCAACATAATCACAATGCAGATCTGTTTTTACCCTCACTTTCTTTTAAAGATTTCTATCATACTTATAAAGACAAAAAAGTACTTGGATTTGAGTTTTCTTTTATTAAAATAGAGTGTAAACAAAACAAAACATGACAGACATACTCGGAAATAACGCTCGACAATCTCATTCTTTTATTGAACTTTTTGTCAAACCAACACAACACTGTATCCATTTAAGCATACATAAATGCCAGAGCAAACTAAAGGCATGTCATTGTGAACAATAATCCTTTGCGCGCGCAGTTCTTCGTACAGCTGGCATGGAGCTGGTTTCTGGTTACATGATTGAAGTGGAAGTTCTTGACAAGAGACATGTCAATATGAAGTGCCCTTCGATGCAGAAGCAGGCTCTCCGGAAGAGGATAAACAGAGTACTGGACCGGTTGTTGAAATATGCACAGATGCATCATCAACTGAATAAATAAATTGCTGGGTGAATGATATCATTGCAATAGTGGGTATGTTGCAATTCAAATATGATCTCAGTTGAAAATTATTTTGAACTGGTTCACATTTTTTTGAACTAGGTCAAATATTTTTGAACTAGGAAAATGATATTTGAACGTTTCTTTTCAATATAGTAATTAAGCACTTTTAGTATATACCACACCAGTGAATATCACTTTTCGCGCGCTCTGATTGGCTACTCAAACAGTGAATATGATTTTATATTCACCTCTGAGCAAAGCAGCGATCATCTCTCGCGAGTTTTTGTCCATTTGACAGAAAATAAAATAACAATTTGGTGCTGGCTATTCACCTGGAGTGTGGTATATACTAAAACAATTATTCACCTCAGTGTTGGTGAATAATTGTTAAATATTCAATGATGTTAGGGTTCTTTTAAATGTTGAGTTAGGGTTTGGATTAGTTCACAAGACCACTGATGAAGTATTTATTTGTGTTGTTTAGTGGTCTAGCCCTAAACACTAAAATTAGTGACGAGGTCTAAACACCCTACATGTAAATTAGTAAGTAACTCTAAACACCCTAAATTAGTGAGCACCCATTGTTGACGGTTAGGGTGTTTTTATATGTAGGGATAGATTTGGATTAGTTCATAGGGAGAATCATGTTTTTTTTTATTGATCTAGTCCTAGTGATTTGAACTGAGATCATATTTGAACTACAGCAGGTACACTGTCTATAGTGCCCATACATTAGTTTTCAGTTCAGTATATTTTACTGAATACATTGCAAATCCCTGAAAATAAAAGCCATCCCAAATTACTTACTGGCCTGAAAATAATTTTGAATTAGACTTTGTCAGACATTTGCCTTTCAACCCTACAATTTGATTGATCGATCTTTTGATAAATTGGTCAGACAAAATGCTCGTACCTGTGCCCAATGTGGATGAACATACAGTATATCCGATGTCTGGCAGTTATTTCCAGGCCTGACTTAGTAAGTGTGGCCAACTTTTCAGCATTTATCTTTTCAATTTGGGCATTTGGAGCCTTATTATTAAAAGATTTACTTACGTTATTAGTATTCAGTGCTGGATGTATTACTCCTTTAATTCAAACCACAGCCGAAGAATTTTAGGAAATATTCCATTTCCTCGACATCTGCCACAAGGGCAAGAGTATTCGAAAGTGTCTCCTCAAGGTAAGCATAATTTCATAAAGTGAGTTTGCAATCTGGAAAGCTGAAATAATCCTTTGGAGGTGAGGTTGTAGATCCTAAAGGGACAATTCATGCAATTATAATACCTGAACATGCTCAGTATACATGTATTAGAATCGAAACAACATATATTTGTACTACTCAATAACATCAGTATAATGAAATGATGTATAATTACTGCAAGTAATTATACTAAAGGCACTTGATTTGTTACCAAATATATGGTAGGTCAGCAATAAAAAGACAAAAAGAAGATAGCCCAGTGGTCAGATGAAATCATAAAGCACTTCTGGTATTGCTGCAGTGTCTGCCAAGAAGGGACATGCATCTAGTGATGAAGAGGCTTTGAAGAAATGGAAAGTCGTTTTGTACCAAAAATGTCAATTTCAGTATGCACAAGTTTTTTATACAAAAAATAATGAATAGTTCTTAGTTCAGAAAAGAACTAATAGGTTTCAGTTTTGGCTATAAATATGACGTAATTAAATGAACAAGTGACATTATTTGAGGGAGTCATGGATGAAAACTAACAGTTATCTTTACATCTTATCTCATCATAAAGAAACTTTCATTGTTTACTAAAAATTGATTTTTGTTAAATTAATATTCAATGTATTGTCAAGTTAAACAGGACCAAACGTAATAAGATGCAGATAAAAGCAGGAAGACCGAGTTAATGTATGTTTAATGTTGTGGTAGGACAAGTGGATTGGCTTGCTTCATCATGTATGTAACTGCCATGAGTGGATTGGAGAAAAATGTGACCATGGAGAAATGGAGGAACACTCTTTCCTGGTGTGACAGACGTGATAAAGATTTCGAGGCGCTAGAGAAAGTCATCCTTGAGCCAACCCCACTGGGCAGTTTGAAATTTTATGTGAGATTCAGGTAATTTCTATGTAGCATATTCTCACAGCCAGCTACCCCAATCTCGTACCCAGACCCCATTTGTTTCTTACTGCGCATACTCGACGAAAAAAGAGGGCACTGGATGAATCCGATGTTTGTGTATTTCGATTGGCTGTTCTGAACAATTAAATTTCAACGGAAGTCAAACATAAAAACTTTTTATTTGGACAAAGGCATTGAAAATTGGGGGTTATCTAAACGCTAAAAACCGTTGGATTCTACCTAAATGGTTTCTGATCTCTTCAGGGATTCTTAGATATTTGCTTGCATCCTATCGGGAGTTCAAATCACTTCACCGGCCAACACAAATCGCACACAGCACATGAATAATAATTTCGAAAATCGAACCCAATCGGCAGTACCAGTTGATATAATCGAGGGGTTTACCGTAACAGATAGGTAATGCTGCACATTCCCATATTAACAATACTGTTCGTAAGTGCTCGATAGGCAGAAGTTGAATCTCGTAAACTTGTGAACAGGCGCTGATCGCTTAAATATAAGCATTTGTATGGGAATGCAACGAATTCAAGCCTTCAAGGAGCTAAAATACGAGAGACTCGTAAGTAAAAATGCCTTGACTTGCTTCTACGGTGTATTCAGTTGCTGTTTATGTGGTCATCGAGCTCAGGTAAGGCGATTTCAGCGTGTTTTGGATCCCCATGAATCCTCTTGTGTACTGAATCTGTGATGAATAAAGATAAAGAAACACGAGGCTGATGCATGGAAATAAAGCCTTAAAATGGAAATTAGAAACGGAAGAAGATGACAGAGAGACTCCCGAAGGCTTGCCCTGACACTAGCAAGCAAAATATCACTATCAAGATACCGGGAGGACTTCCAAATCCAAACCAAAACCTAGGCCTCAGGCTAGCCTCCTCCGCAGGAATTTCTATTTTTTGAAGAAATGTTGTATTTGCTTGAGAAGCCAATAGCATTATGGCAAAACTTTAGAGGCTAAGATATAACTTTCATGCTAACTTGGGATTAAGCTCTGCAGACTCCAATGAATGTTACAAATATTGCATTTGGAAATGGCATGTTATATAGCCAGATGGGTGTCTTTTGAATATTTATTTATAACTGAATTCTTCCCCCTCAATTTAGACACACTGGTGACTTAGAATGGCAAACAGCTCGTCATTGCCATATGCTTCAAAGCGATGCGCATACTCTTAAGTGCTCAGTTGTACTGCAATAGTTATGTACCATGCACAACCACCATTCAAATTTAAATCAGGATTTTCAAATCGATCCTGGCCAACTTTTGCATCATGGAAAGTTATTCAAACCAAATGTATTACATCCATAAATACCATAGTTTTGGATTATGCAGTATGCATACCAAGGCCCTAACCATTCCATTTTTTGTCTGGGCTTCATACTGGGCTTATTAGATCATTTACGGTATTACAAGTCTTTGACCCAGAGCATTTTTACTAATGTTACAATGTTTGGTGTCACTAAATAAAGTTTCCAAATTGCTGGGAACAGGAAATGTCATAATTTAGACGTTATGATGGCAGCAACTATCCCGAAAACATAAGCTAATGAAATTTCTTTTTCCCACATATTCATGGTATACAGAGCCAGGAAACAGCTCGCGGCAATTGACTGGAACTTCCACCGTGGGAGACAGCAAGAACATGAAAACGAGGCAACATTCTTTCTTCGTGTTTTCTTGAACACTTTTCAAGTAAAAATCATAAAACTTTACAGAATGATAAAAACTGGTCGCTTAAACTCACGAGTGGTACCGTTGCCATAGAAACCACCGTTGCTAAAAATTACGCGAGAAAATACAATAGCGATGTAGGCACACTAATTAGCCTTTTCTCCTTGTCTGCATTCAATATTAGCAGAAATATCGGCGAGATTCAGGACCGGAAATGATCAATTCCGGCCTTCTCTCGACGATATTTCTGCTGATGTTAAATGCAGACAAGGAGAGAAGGCTAATTGGCGTACCTACATCGCTATTGGTTAAAATTAAGTGAGGATAAAGTTAAGGTAATGGCTCTTTTCACACTCCGTTTTGAAAAGTTCGTCATCTACAAATTTGCATTGTATTTTCCCGCTTAATTTTTCGCAACGGTGGTTTCTATGCCAACGGTATCACTCGTGGCAGCTAAGCAACCAGTTTCTACAATTATGTATTTTTTTATGATTTTTACTTGAAAGGTGGTCAAGAAAACACGAACAAAGGATTTTACATCGTTTTCATGTTCTAACCAAGCCTTAATATACTTGAGGAGGGCGGCATCAACTGTTGCAACAGGGTTTGTATCATCAATGGAATTGTCATTGTTATCGTCATCATCTCTTCCATTATTAGGAGAGAGTCCACAAAATCCATGCTACCCACACCGCACTGTAAACTTCGAGTACATAGCTTTTTTTATCATTTCGCTGGTAAGGGTTTCAATGAATTCCTGAGAAATAATAAGAAAAATAAGTTAATAACAATAAATACTGTTTAAAATGTGTATATGACATCTGTTTAGCTGTGGACAAAATCAAATTCCCTCCACAATATTAACGTGCAAAATTTGGACAATTTGCAACACAATACAAACTGGCGCAAGTTTGGTAGAATGTGTGTAAAACGTTTACATTGAATCTTGTTTTCGATTCGCAGATAATAATTACTTTTGCATATTTCTAGTTGACAAAATAATGTAAACAGGACAATGCAAAACCATCATGAATGCCATGTACCTTTCCTTCAAGATTTGCGTTTTTCCTCTCCTCATCTTCGCTTTGGACGGGTTGCTTAAGCAGCAAGCAGCAAGTGTATCGGGCTGCGTGAAAATGTAAGACATTGTATTCAAAACAACGAAGGACAGTAAAACTTGCAATTGAAGCTTGGAAATGATTTTGTATATATTTTTATCGTTTGTTCGAATAGAAGCAATATTTTGGCAGATATGAAGGCAGATTATCGGTCAAAACATACAAATAAATTATCGCAAGTTTTGAAAAGTGTAGAATTCATTCCTGGTCAAATGACAAGCCAAGGCAGCCATGCCGTTGTCGAATGTTGTCGATCACGTGTGTTGTGAAAGGACCGACGACCAACGCTTACTACAGGCTTGTAGCCGCTACACAAAATGTCTAACCATTTCAGTTGAATTTTGGGTAGCGTAGCTGCAGAGAGCTTCGAAACTCGATCGAGCGAGATTTATTTAAACTTCTTAACAGAAATTATGTGAATCGTAAACTGAAATCAACAAGTGTGAAATCACAGACGACTCACGTGTGAGTCATTTAAGTTCAAGTTTCAAGTTCATTTCAACGACAAATTTGTAATCCGCATACAACAAAAATCCATAACCAAACCTTAATAGGGCTTGTGGTGGTATTTTTAGTTACCTATTTTTATAGGGTTTTTTCTTGTCCCGCATTTACAGGCCGATGAACAATGCCTGCATGTCATTGCTCTTGCAGGGGCAACCTCTCGCGCTTCCGCGAGCAAGTGCTCTATCTTACACTGACACGGATTACCCGACTACATAAGAAGAAAACAGTCACAAATAAGATGCTATTGGTTATATTCTACATAAGAAAAAGTGAAAAACGCTCGAAGGGCTCACCGAAGTCGTTGGGCTTTCATTGCCTTCAACCGACATTGCCGAGTTGTCATGTAAGCTGCCATCATGTAGCTAGAATCGACCATTGATTTGTCCTCCATTTTCAATCACAAGCACACAAACCAGTGTTATGCAGCTTTACAGTGGCAAAGGTTTTCCCTCACCGCTATAAGCCAAAAATGAATGACGTTGTTGGTCACCGATCATAGTCAATTGGCTTCCGATCCAAAACACGCTTCTAACGATCGCGGAAGAATTTTGAACGGTTTGAATATTTATGATATGATAAAAAATAAAGAACCTTTACAAGTGATAATCAAAGGAAATGGTGACAAGAACTTTGGGCTCTAACAAATTCTCCTGAAAAGAGACTTTCGATCCGTATAGCATTCCAAAATGTATTTGCTTATTAGGTTGGCAGTTTAATTTGAAGGGTTTACAAGTGCCATAAGACAGAAAGGATTTGATTAATTTCTCTAGAAGAGGTTTTGTGAGAAATGTTCATCTTCCTCTGCACAAAAAAGGGCACTATCGTTTGTCTGTCTGAATAAATTTCCCGATTATAGCGACCTCTTCCAATCTCCAGTTCATCGTCACTGATTAATAACCTTTTAGGGCCTCACAAACATTTAAACACATCTTTATGTGTTTTATTCGTTCCAGTTAACGGTAGTCTTTGAAAATGCTTTCCAGGTAAACTTTCCACTGGAGAAAATTAGATGTGGTTTGTTGAGGGATGGCAAAGATTCAAGTAAATAAAATTGTACAACAGCTCTTGCTAAACAATGTCCTTGAGTTGGACTTTAGAATAAGATAGGTAAATGACTGGTCCTCTAATCAAGGAGTACATGGACGTCCTTATTCTCTAGTCTATAGCCTAGCTCTGTAGGCAAAGCGTCAAAGCGGCAAACAGTTTCTGAGGGCTTAAACCTTTTAAGTACATGTGAAAATCTTAGGCTTAGCTTTAAAGTAGTTTTGTTGATTTTGACGAAATTAAGAGTTCACATATACGTACGTAAAATTAGAAACGGGGAACGTGGCCGCCGAGTGTGCTTCAAGTGGTCCATCAAGAGCGATTGATGTCCTGGACCTGTTTGTTCAAAGGATGGATGACTTTATCCAGCGGATAAATCCTTATCCAGTGGATAAATAAGCTAGTTTGGTTAACACTTAAAACCTTTGAACAACCGGGCCCTAAATCATGTGCACTGGAACAAGAATTATGAATGCTGTTCATGAAGAGAAAAATAAAACTAGAGTAACACAATAAAAAATAGGCCCTTTGCAGCTAACAAATCACGTGGTTGTACTGGAGAGCAAAAAATAACTGACTTCATTTATTTAACGGCCTTGTACGAGATCGGTATTACTATTAGAAAAACCTGTTTGCAAATGCTATTTTCCACCACCAATCAATTGCCGATCTTTCTAAAACTGTGTTTTTAAAGATAGCTTGCTCTCCAGTATTCATGGCAACGCCTTTCCCATGGGGATCATGAGCTCAATTCATTCGTTAATGAAGTATTATATCAGCACGTGACTGTTAGCTGCATAGGACCTATTGCATCGCTAAGTATGACAATACGCTTTGATTGGGTAGAACAACTTTTGTAAATAAAAAACTCTTGCTACGACAATAATCTCAAATTCAAACTAGAGAAATAACGAGCGTATTTAAACTGCCATTATATATAGTAAGGGTTTTGACTTGGCGCAATTTTAGTCTCGTTCAAACAACCGGGGATTTACGGGTTTAGGTTTTGCTCATCTTGTCTAAAACGATCGCGCGCCATTGAGCCAATCTACTTACATCATACGTTAACGTTAGAATATATTTTGTGTGACAACCGGTCAGTCAGTAGAGTATGCTAGCTACTTGTCACATCCCAGCTGTTAACATCAATGGCTCGGAGCATCGCCTGCAAATAAAGTATTGTATGTTTTCTAATAGTAATTTGGCCATTCATTAATTATTGCTTTCTTAAAGCCTTAATTTTGAGTACTAGGAAACCATGTCATACAACACTCAGCCGAGAAATGTTGATACTGTCAATGTGAACAAGGTCTCTGCAATTGAAACCGAAACCTCGGTTTGATGATTGAGACAGAGGCTTTCTAGCTCCCAAAGAGCACCGATAGTGATTCAGTATATTTAAATTGTTTTGCTATTTCGCAGTAAGATTAATGATGATGTATCCCATCATGTATTCAATTGGTAGTGCATTAAGTTCTCATTTTTTAAATGTAAAATGTTAGCCCCCATCCTATCGAACTTGTTCAGTTATTCTTCAACTGGTTACGTTTAAGGCAATTGAAAGTATATTTTATGTATTAAGGTTAACTTAGGAGATGAAGGAATTACTTTACTCCTTGATTGAATGATTGGTTGTCTACCACCTGAGTTATTTGGCCATGTGATCAGAACATCAAATACAAAACTGATATGGAAAGTCCAATATCAATTATTTCAGGTCACAAGTAAGTCATTCAATATATATTTTTTCTCCAAATACACAATAAGTATGGAATGAAAACCTGCTAAAATAATTAAAATATTGTTAATCTACGAAAAATTGAAATTGGAAAGATTTTAACGGATTTGAGCGAGAGATTTCTATGATTGTTTTTTAAACCAAACGTCTCTCTTTATAAGCGTGCCTATGATTCCTATAAATCACTGTAAATACAATTTTAAAATCTCTAAATTTTAAAAAATCCTAAATCAGCTGACATGACGAGCACCAGCTCTTCTTTAGCTTTGATTTGTTAGATGACAAGTTTATTTATCAGTGAAAACTTAAAGTATTCAGTCAAAGATATCCGATTCATATATATATATATATCTAACCTGATTTTTCAAAAGGTGGTCTCATTAATAATCATTTCTGGGACACTGCTTAATTTATGTACATGCAATTAGGGCCACATGCAATCAGGACGTCTGCCATTAATTAGAGCCATATGCATGCATTAGCCCTGTCTTACAGCTATAAGGCCATTATATATTATGTCATTAAGCTTTAACCCCAATATCCAGGAGGGGGGTCAGGAGGAGGGGGGGGGGGGGGGGGGGGGGGGTGGGGGGAATATATATACAGGATCGGATGGACCGGGGTGTGCACGAAGCACAGAGCATGCGCATAGCCGCCTACGGTCCTTAACCAGCATTTTTACTGATTTCCAGGAGCCTGGGAGCTAGTCTGAAATGTCTTATAAATCCAGTGTGATGCAGTCCACCTTTTGAAAAATCAAGTTAGATATATATACTAAGGATTCGGAGTATTTAAATTCTTGGTTGATTCATATTTCGCTCTACAATACTGTTTCGTGGGGACCAAAGTCCTCACTCATCAGGAGTTACTTCGTGAATGAATATATAGTCTGAATATGTAGTTCATGCAATGTGATGCTCTCCTTCTGTCTTGATCTTCGCTTCCTCGCTGGATTGCTATATAGAGAATGAAACTGTTGTCGAGTCTGAATGTACTTCTCTCGTTTCCCACTCTTATGCGTTCTCGCTATTGCGGTCACCAGTTAATTCGCGATCCTGACGGTGTCCGTTATGATAACGAGTAAACTATACTAGGGTAACCAGGATTGGCGTTTGAATGCTTATGTTGTTGATTTGAATTGAAATCGACGTTGTTATATACTTCGTATTACTAGCTTCTTGGAGGCAAGCTTTTGCCACATTTTCAGTTATGAACTCAGTGACTATGAAATGATATTGAATTGAAAAACATGGAATAGTTCCTTGAAATAAGAGTTGGACTATTAATTAGATGTCGAATGTACTTTGCTGTACACTGAAAAAAACAACACTGAATTTCTAACGGGACCTGAAAAACAGCCATAGAGGCTGAACAAAGCCAGGACCCGGCTAAATCACAGAACGAATTGGAATTTAACACAAGGCTAAGAAAATAACACCTAATGATATAACTGGCTACTCTGGAAATTGCTTTCAAATACAAAAGGGGTTGGGGAGAATAAATGTGACAAATGGCAAAAGGAAAGCTTTAGCTATACTAAGAAGACACAAAATGTATGCGAAAACTTTAAAACAGCATACGAAAGAAAGCATTTGTTGGAGGGGGAGGGGGGGTTGGTTGGGGAGGGGCTGCCCCCGCATTTTTGCCAAAATATATTTTGCCTAGTTACTTCTCAGTCAGTTACAGACTATAGTTTGGTCATAGACATAGACATAGACATATTTATTAGCACCGTATCCAATTTTGTACATTGGTCTTGCAGGTCTATAAGGATATAACTGTATAGGCTACAAGTACGCTAATAACAACCTAAAATATAAAAGAGTCTAATTACCGGAAGTAGGAAGAGTCATTTGAGGGACCAACACTATGATTCGTTGCGTACTTTAAAACACATGTGTACATATTTTGCGACTTGCTTTTGGAGTGCAAGCGGTGGATTCATTGTAATGTTAAAGAGGGTGTTGTTATTTAGTGTTGTCGAGTTGTACTTTCGTTGAACATTAATGATACTGATTATACTGCATCTGAGAGAGTCGTACGTTGGACATTTAGTTAAAAAGTGTCTTTCATCCTCAGTCTCCCTTTTACATTTAGGACAGATTCTGTCCTCGACTTTCCGATATGGCTTTTCATGCCTCCCTTTCTCGATTTCAAAGCAGTGATTGCTTATTCTAAGGCGCGTAAGTGCAGTTCTGTGTTCAATATTGTGAACATTCAAAAGATAAGGTTCGAGTATGTAGCTAATTTTAAAAGTGCGATACGTTCGCAGCTTGTTTCTTTGATCCTTATCTTTTCTGTCATCATTATGAATTGCACTCCACCAGTTTTGATATTCAATGTCTTCCAGCCTCTGCTTTAACATTAAAATATAATACTTTTGCTCATGAGGTTCATCGGGCTGCATGATCCACAAATCGGCAAGTCCTAATTCGGCTATGTTGTTTTTTGTTTTGTTGTACCAATATGTCTTGTTATTCGAGTTAATACTGTCTAACTATGTATCACGTGACAACGTATTTCCCTCTGCTGTGAGAAGCTTGAACCAGAACTTAAAAGATCTTAATTTTGCCTCTACTTTTAGTGGAAACCTTCCCAATTCTGCTCTGCAGGCTGTGTTTGTGGCGGTTTTGTTAACTCCCAATAGGAGTTTACAGAATTTATTGTGTACAATTTCTATTGGGACTTTATCTAGTGACTTAGTCGTCTCAGCTCCCCAAATCTCGCTACCGTAGAGCAGGATTGGTTTAATAAGTGAGTCAAAGAGCTTTAGAGTTAGTCTTACGTTGGTTCTGAAGTTTTCACCCATACTCTTTCTTAATTTAAATAATGCCTTAAGCGCTACCTTTTTAAGTTCTATTTTAGCTAAGTTAAAGTTACCAATGGCACTCAGCATTATCCCAAGATACTTGTATGATGTTACATTTTCAATTTCTTTTGTTCGGTATGAAAACTGGTAATTATTCATAGCCTTACCAGTATTATTGAATACTAATATCTTGGTTTTATCTAAGTTAATTTCCAATTCATTTTCATCAGAGAATATTTGTATTTGATTGATATAATTTTGCAGTTGTACTTTGCTTTTTGCCATAATAACGAGATCATCGGCGTACAGCAAACAGCTGATTTTTCATTAATTTTCTCTGGTAAATCATGTAGGAATAAGGTAAAAAGCGTTGGTGAAAGAATGCATCCCTGTTTAACTCCACAGAAGCAATGGAATTCTTCTGATACTTGACCGTTAACTTTTACAGCGGCTGAGTCATTGGAGTACATTGATTTTATTAATGATAAGAAGTGGCCTGTAATTCCTGCGTTCTCTACTTTTTTAAACAATTTATCTCTCGGTATCGAATCGAAGGCTTTCGAAACGTCGATAAAACAGGTGAATAGCATGTTTATTTTCTTTTTAGGCTTGCTTTTCACATATTTATCAATTATTGTTTTCAGAATAAAGAGATTATCCACAGTACTATGCTTTTCCCTAAATCCGCCTTGTTCTTTTTTTAGAATTCCTTTCAATGTTAAATAATTATAAAGTCTTTTGTTTAAAATTGATGTGAATAGTTTGCTAATGCAAGATAATAAAGTGATCCCCCTATAATTGTTAACATTACTTTGGTCTCCCTTCTTATGTAACGGAACAACGAGTCCCTTACACCATTCCTTGGGGTATTGTCCCGACTGAAGTACTTTATTAAAAATCTTTAAGATCAGTTTCCCTAATTGATTTTTGCTATGCAAGATTATTTCGTTCAGTATGTTGTCTTTTCCTGGAGATTTCTTACCTTTTAATTGTTTCAGTGCTTTTTCGAATTCTTGTTCGCTTATGTTATAGTCCAATAGACCACTGGCAGGTGGTTCGTACTGATTGGTTTCATTTTGCAGGAGGTCCAAGTTATTTTCTTCATGATGATCTCTACCACTCTTTTGGCTTTGCTTTTTGAAAAATTCATAGAATTCTTCGATCGTAATTGTATTTGGCTGCTTCTTTTTCTTTGACAAGTCGAAAACATGGTTTAATGACCTCCAGGTGTCCTTTGGATTGCTAAAATCAGTATTCTTAATCTTTTTCGCGACATGGTCATATTTCTTTTTCCTACATAACCTTTTAAATTGCTTATTCTTTAAATGTAGTTGCTTTCAAATCACCGGGTCGTCATGATTATGAAATATATTTTGTCCTAAAGATCTGAGATTGTTTTTCTCGTTTTTGCATTCTTCATCAAACCAGTCTGCGTTTTGTTTTGTTTCTTCGGTTGCAGGTTTTCTGTGTTTCAAACCGACATCAAAACTTAATTGAATAAGAAATTCCGTAGTTTCATTTATTGTACTCGTAATATTGTTTCCTTCGCATTTTTGGGTAAGAGCACTTATTCTTGTTTTGTATTCTGGTGTGTCGAGCAAGATGCCAATTTTCTCTTTTGCATTATCATCCCAAACTAGTTGTTTATATAAAGACTTAGAGCATGAGCCTGATATATTATTCGAGATTTGTATGTTTCCCCAAACTCGTAAAGAATAAGAAATTAAACAGTGATCTGATAAATAAGGGATCAGTTGATTGACTTTCAGGTAGCGAACGTTATAGGTAAAGCACGTTTTCATGCCTGAGAAGTCACCAATTATCCTACCATTAAGTATCCTTAAATTCAAGGCTGTGCACGTGTCAATTAATAATCTGCCTCTGGCGTCAATGTAATGATCTTTTGATTTCCTGTTGTACTCTTTGTCTGCTTCGTACTCCTCAGGTAAATTTAGAAAATTGGAATCGTCCGCAACTATGTATTCTTGCAGTTCACCAGTACGTGCGTTAAAATCGCCCTGCAGTATAACTTTGCCCTTGGTGGAGAACTTTAAAATTTCTAATTCTAGATCTGTGATAAAATCTTCATTGCAATGTCTTTCAGAATTTATAATAGACAGTGCCAACATAGATGTCCTCTACTAGTGAAAAGTAGTTTTTATCTATTTTGCACCACAATACATTTTGTTTTGCGTCGGGATAAAAGTAACGCCTTTACTAATAGATTTCTTAATATATAAAGCTATCCCTCCAAAGTGCCTACTACCGGTTTTGTCACGACATTTAATATGGTGAATAAACGAATCAATATGTAAATCTGCGCCTAAATCGGCGTGAGTTTCTACCACTCCTAATATATTAAAACTTTGAAATATATCATTTGTTTCTTTTAGCTTGAGTTTGTTACCCAGGCTTCTACTATTGAAGCCATGTATGTTCCAAACTTAATTTTGGCCGAGAGTAACCTGGTGTCTAAAATCATTTCAGAATAAAAGTCCACCGTGTTCTGAAATTCGATCTCGCGTTAAAACAAGCTGAAAGTGTATGATTTAAATCCATTTCCATCGAAGTTTTCCTTAGCGTTATACATTGTTTTTTCAAAATAGATAGTTAGTTTGAATATCAGTGTTTAAATTGAAGTCAGAATATTTTAGAATAATAGATCATTGGCGCTCCACCATCCTCTGGTTTCAAGAAGAGAGGTCGGCCATCTTTGGTTTCGACAAAGGTCAATCGGTACAAGAACAGAAAGATTTGGCGTCTTGAACATCCCAGTATTTATCTCCGCAAGCCAGTATTTGAAACATGGAGGTCTGTTAAAGCTTCTGGGACGTTTGCGAGTGACTCCAGCTTCGCCGCGTATCTACTTTCCCTCGAGATGAAGCGAAAGTGATCGATCGTAGCACTTGTACTACAAATCTGAGATCTCAAATCTGAGTTTGTTATGTATTTCTACTTGGTCTTCATAGTTCGTATGCCCGTGCTAACAAGATGAGAGTTCGAGTTGACATTGGTAGCAAGGGAAAAGGAAAAAGATATCGCCCTGCTGTGAATGGTAAGCCACAAGTCGCCACTATATATGCTTTGACCTTTGTACTGTTAGTGTTAGCGAGGGGAGATATTGGTAATCGATCACTTGTATCCCGTTTGTCATCGACGTAAGGCATTTTTGTTCTGGCGTGAAAATCAAGTGGGATCTTGCTGTGCCATTCTTTTCAATTTTATGTAAGTTTTGATTTTCTTGCAGCTCTACTGGCAGCTTCTACTCCGATCAAGAAAACTGCTACACTTGTGTCTCCTTCGTCGTCTGGAAACGGGAGAGAATCGGAAGTCGATATCAGTGGCGTATCGCTGCATTAAGTCCTTGATGATAGCGTTATTGTTGCGAAACCCGACTATACCGACTCTGAAAGTGATGCTGCTGAATCACAATCTTATGTTGGTAGTGTAAGAAAGTCAAAAGTGGTCAAAAATTTGCATGAAAATTAGAACGCATTTAACGTCAAATTTAAAGTTTGATTTCCTTACAACAGAAGTCCGAAATCCTACCACTTCAAAAGCTGTTTACTGCTTATCGGATTCTTCATCAGAAATTGAGGAGAGTTCCATAATTCATGTTCTGTAAATTAAACCATGGATCGTAAAAATGAACCGCGGGAACTGATCTGAACTTAGCCGATCACGTTTGTTTACATGTGCAGTTGGTGATTGTAGCATGACTTCAGTACCCTTGACAGAGCCCCTTTAAGGACTCTGGCATGCCCAGAACAATAAATTGATAACCGACAAAAATTTAGTTTAAAAGGTGTGCTTTTAGTTGCATCTGTACCAGTCGGTGAGAACACTCAGTGCCTGTCTTACTGACATTCTAGGTTGCACATTTTCTACTTTATAATAGTAATCTTGATAATACTTTCTATAGTCAGTTTGGTCACCTTGCCTGGGAGCCTGTTGTAACCGCGACTCGTCAATCTGCTGGGGTGCTTCTCTCCATGCGCATTCTTGATAATATGCAGGATATGTTGACTCGGCTCTATCTTGATCTTGCGCTCTCTGAACAGGATCTGGGTATTGGTTTCTTTCTTGCGTACGATGCCAGTATCTTTCTGTGCGTTCTTGGTCGTGGCGATTTTGCACTCTGGTTACGAACTGCTGTCGCTCCCTGTCATGATTTTGCACTCTGATTGCGTGCTGCGGCTGTCGCTCTCTGTCATGGTTCGCCCAGTTCAGCCGGCTTTGTTGGTTTACGTGACTGCGTTGATTGTACCTCTCTTGTATATGCGAGTTTCTGTCAGCTTTTTGGTGTCTTAACCCCATTTTCCTTTTCAAGTTCGCGACTAATTTTCTTGTGCCGACTTTGTTATTCAAATGTACTTCGTCAAAGAAAACTGTTCTGTTAAATGACCCATCTGGGTTCATCGTAACTGGACTATTGTTGATGAAGTTGATGTTGTCCAGCATTGTCTCGCATACTTTCATTAGCTCTTTGTTTGTTTTTTGGATATCAAAGTTTTTGTTCTCGTCATTTGCATGAAAGATAATTCCTGAGACTGCTACATTTGTATGTGGCCATTTCTCTTTTAATGCTATTACTATACTGCTCGTAACCTTGGCTATTTGCTCCGGAGATCTCTTAAGGATATCGTTTGTTCCTGAGTGTATCGGAATATGCTCGTACTGAACTGTATCTGACATTTTTTTGATATGTTTCAGTAGTTCTACAGTTCCTCCGGGAATGTATTGTTTATTTACAAAACGGTTCGGGGCGAATTTAGACTGGACAATTCCTCTTAACATAGAGTCTGCAAGAATCAATATGGGTCCTGGCTTTGGTGGTACGGAGCTTCTTTCATTCTGCCTGGATCCCGACTCCCTATACGTGTTTTCTGTACTTTCATCACTGACCGTCGGATTTGCTGTGTTTGCTGTTTTTTGCTGGCGATCCGCTATAGGCCTCGTTTGAAGTGGTGTTCGCGATGTTAATGATGATCGATCCTCAGCCGTCGGTTGCTCTGGAGTTCTGGTTGGGTTAGGTGATAGGCCACGGCTCACCCTATTTGGTGTTTCTTTTGCCACACCCGCCATTTCATTTTGAACAGATGTTGAAATCGTATTGTTTGTTTTCTCTGTTTCATCCAGCACTTCGTAGGAGTTGAATAGATCTATATTTGGCGGGTAGGTTATGTGCTCAGTGTATTCGCCCGATTCCTGGCTACAGACTTCATGTACATGTGCAGATTCTCGTCCGTTATCATCTTTCATTTGCTCATTTACTGATATATATAAGGACTTCAATTTATCCAACTCAGTCAGGATTTGACAGAGTTCCTTCTCTTGGTCTCTAATTTGTTCGTTCAACTTTTTAGTATCCCTTGTATGTCTTGAATTCAAGTTCGATAGGCCATTAGCTGCTTTCTTAAGATTCTCTTCTGTCTCCTTACTTGTTTCTTCTGCCGTATTTTCGTTATGTATTCTCTCTTCTTTAAGTTTAATGTTCATTCTACATTCTAAATCTTTTATGTCGACGGCCAGTTCGCTTATTTCGATTCCAATTCGTATGAATTGTCTTTCCATTTTTTCATTTAGCCCTTTTTGGTCTTTCACGAATTGTAGTAGTGTCTCATAACGGCTGTCATGATCGTTATTTTCCGTCAAGTTACCACGCTTTTCCGGTGTTGATGTTGTTATTCCAGGCAGGTTTTGTGTGTCTTTCTCGTTCGGCTCACTCGCGGTTGGTGTGTCAATGGTTTTTAATATGTTTTCTAGCTCCTTTTCCGCTTCTATTCGGGTCGGATATTTCTTCACGCATCTACCGCCCGGCCTTCCGACCGTTAGTTTCTGGCATTCTGTGAAATCCTCTGTTATTCCTGCCGTTTCATTTGTCTTCCACAGGTAAAACTTCACTTTGTCCGCTTTCTCCATTTAGACTGATCAAAAATCAGCTCATAGAACACCTTTCGACACTAAATTTCGTCTGTTTCACTCATATTTCACTCATACGTACATTCGTTCTCCGCCATCATGGAAGTCATACCATCATGGAAGTCATACCGGCTCAATGACAATTTTTACACCCCCCCCCCCCCCACACACACACCTTTTTAAGATACCCCACTTGAAATTTCGCTCCACCGTCCCTGTATTATCAATACGAATTCAAGTCAACAACATTATGAGCATTCAAAGCCAATCCTGGATATTCTCGTATAGTCCATTCTCGTTATAACGGAAACCGTCGGGACCGCGATTCGGTGACCGTAATAGCGAGGGATACAAAAATATTCAAACTCGACATTTAAATCACTGTAAAGGATTCAGCGAAGAAAGCGAAGATCAAGGCAGAAAGAGACAAAAATACTGAACAACACTTACCTATGAATCGGATGTCTGAAGTATTTTAAGTTTTCACTGATAAAAAGACATGGAATCGTACGAAGGCTTGATATATGTATGATGAAGTAAATAAAGTAGTCCTTGGCTTGGACTTTAGACTACATAAGATAGGTAAATGACTGGTTTTCTATTCAAGGAGTACATGCATGTTTTTTGTAGGCTAGTTAGTTTCAATACTAATAGCTGAATGTATAAGTAAAGTGAAATGCGCCAACTGCGACACTCTACTCAGTGATATGTTGTCACACAAAAGAGCTTCAAACGACTGACGGGCGCATTACTATTGGGCTAACAGGGAGTAAACATACTGTTGTATGGCTAAGCGCTTTTGATTGCAGTCCCAAACCGCGAATTGTTTCGTAAAGCATCTAAAACGTTTCGATCAAAAAGGATGACCGATAACAGATCGTTCAATTAATACTCTGTTCTCTTTCCACACCCAAATATTGTAAAATAATGTTAGCGCAAGCCTTCTAGATGACCTAGTATGCTCTTGAGGCAAACGCTAATAAGAATCTATACGTTTAATTACCAAACTTATCAAGCGACTTATTTTGGCCGAGAAAATCGAAGCCAATGTTTATGTCAATCAGGACGAAATCTGTATCAGATTTAAAGATCACTTGTCGGTCGGTGATTTCCTTTGTTTTGCTTCATGTATTATTACTGAGTTTGATAACTAGTACATAAAAATATAACTGGGAGTCTTAAAGTGTCCAAATTATTTTTCTGGGATAATTCAACATAATATATAAAAATGAAAATACTAAAACCAAATTGAGTTTAAAGAACATATTATTTTCCTTTTAGCATATGGTAAAAATATACTGAAATCAACCCACCATACAGAAAATGGCATTTTAACCCACAATCCATTGGGCGCGATACTCTTTAAATACATTAAACAATCGATGTAGAGGGTTTTAAAATCTTAAGAACAATCCAGCAGAAGTGATGTTGCTAATGCATTGCCATTTAATAGAAGAGATGATTTCAACATGTTATGTTCGCAAGTGGTTGTGGTCAAATGTACAGCACTCATCATTACCGTTGGATGGGACATCCTTTTTGGAATAAAAGAAATGTGTCTATCAGTATTATGTTCATGTATATCTATTTATTGATTGATCTGTTTTATGTTTTTTCATCCATCAGGAACGTTACCCGATTGACTGAACAAATAAACCGAAATAACTACCACTGGATCATAAAGTTCACAGCGAATGATGTTGAATGGAAATTAACATAACTGAATTGTAAATTAAAACAAACAGCATGGTTGTAGTAATTTCAACAATAAATATAAGATTTATGATGAAAAATGAAAAAAAACGTTTTGATGAAACTTTCACTTCCGCGACACATGCTAGATCCCAGGGCTGCCCTACACATCTTGCGCATGCGTAAACTTCCTAGCATGATTAAGGCGCATGCGGCAGTATTTGTTTCTCGTGAAATGTTTCCTTTTTTTGCTCAGCCTGGCAGCAAAACATTTTTGTTGCTTCCCGCTCGTTTGCTCGCCCAAGAAACATTAACAGCAACAATGTTTCTAATGGACGTTTTGCAGGAATAAAATCACGTGGTTGTACTGGATGGCAAAACAATTCTTAATTCATATATTTAAAGCCACTTGTACGAGATCGGTAGTGTTATTAGCAAAACCTGTTTGTAAATGCTATTTCTCATCTCCAATCAATTGACGATCTTTCTAAAACAGCGGTTTTAAAGATAGCATGCTATACAGTATCCATGGCAACGCCTTTCCCATGGGGATTACGAGCCCAATTCATTGGAAGCATTATATCAGCACGTGACTGTTTCCTGCAAAAGGCCTATTACAGATTTCTACACAAAACAACGTTTTAAAGGGGCCCTGACACAAGCTAAAGAGGGAATTGTTGGTGGGGAAACGGTTTATAAAGTGTTGAGCTCATGATTACCGCTGAGGAACCATGTACTCTGATCAAGGATCAACGGAAATTGCGCCAACAATAGACATGCACGTACAAACCTAATGACACCTATGGCTCATTTCGCTGTAGCGTAGCAATAACTATTACGTTTAATTAACCTGTAAATATAATAATCATGGCCAAATTAATGCCACTTTCCATTCCTCTAGCGAGACCAGATCTATCAAACATATTAATTGTAATTCTAAAAATCTCATCCATATCGTTCAATGCAAATGCTGTAACGAACAATACATAGGAAAAGCTAAGCGTCGCCTTAAAAATCGCTTAAATGAACACGGCCGCCCTATTGACAAATCTACTATTAAGTCTAAACCTACTGCCGTCTCGACCACTTTCTCTCTAATAACCACTCTTCCGATGATATGTAATTAATTCCTTTAGAGCTCATTCAGAGTAATACTAGATGGTGTACGCAAAGCTCGCGAAGCAAACCTTGTCGATAAAGGACAAACACTATAGAGCCCATACGTATGAATAGAACATAACTGTAACTTACTATTACTTCGACCGTGGTATCCGTCATTAACTTGGTGCTTAGTTTTCAATCACGCCCTCTCATTACATCAGCATTTGTAATATCATATCTTATATGTTTTAATCTCACGTTCGTGTATTTCAATTTGCAACGGTTTTATATCTTCACAACTTGTAAACACTGATGAATCCAGGTGGGATTAAATGATCACGTTGCTATATTTTGAAAACTTTCTAACGTAGAAGATTGCATTCTTTTGTGGGAGGATTAAGACGGATGACCGTCAACGTAATCGTTGCCATCTATAATACATCGGTGAAACTAAACAATAATAATAATAATAATAATAATAATAAGTATTTTATGGTGCGACCAGGAAATGTGAAATGTGCTTTGTATGCCAGCGTCGAGCTCAGTTTGGTGAATAAAGACATCAACTACGTGACACCATCCAGCTTGGGATTATTTTTTTATTCAAGTATCGCGATAATCACTAATTAGTTTATCTCAATGAGGTGTTGAGAGATAAATGTCATTCAACAAAGTGCTGTTTTTATGCCTTATATTATATCTTACAAGATTGGCCATTGTTTAAATGCCGAAAAACAGTGACAAGACTCGTAAACTACACGTGTAAAAGTTTTATTTTATACTAGTCTGTCTCCAATCCAGACATACACATTAGCCTGCAGTAGTCAGACTCTTTGAGGATTTTAGGCCCCAAAACGTATGGCTTAATTGCTAGTGAAGTGACATGTACATGTGTAATTTTTTTGTATTTGCTTTCTCTAAAAATGATCAAGAATGCCTGCAGTTATCTTGACATTATTAGATTATTGGTACATGTAATTGTAAAGAAAAAACACTAATTGAAATGTGTCTACAATTGAAATTAAACCAGTGCCTCATAGCTTAATTAAGTTACCATTCTGATATAACGAAATGCATGCAAGGCTTTGATCAGGTCTTGACTCACTAATTCAATTTGTCAGATGACTTTGAATATCACCTTTGTGTAGTTTTATTTGGTTATGACTTCTTATAAACTCAAACGGTTCCAGTGCTTCCAGTAAACTCTCTCAGCCTGAAAATTAGAAAATAAAAATCTAAAAGTTATATGGCAGCATGAGGGAAATGAAGAATGGTGCAGCAAACAATTACTGCATGGCCCTAACCACATACGTACCATGCAGCAGTAATGTTTACCAGTTTACTGGCTCCTAATATCGTAATGAGATTACCCTGCCACTTAACCTAGTTAGTACTAGTACTTGAATTTAAAAACTCAGTGATTTCAAAACAAGCCAGCAGCTGCTAGAGCTCTGGCGGTTGCTTCGAGGTACATCGTTGGCTATTTTATCTTTACCAATTAATAGACACATTAATCAACTTTTCTTATTTTATTTCAGATGCCTACTTTCCTATGTTGATATCTCACCCAAAAACATTTTGAAAGCCCTGTATAGCTATATACCTGCGCCCAGGGCACTATGACTTACTGATTGGAGCTGGAAAGGGGAGCAGCTAAATATGTTGCTCTCTGGCCTGACCTTTATACTCAGTCAATGGCCCCAGTGAGTCAATGTTTTTGAAGCTACATTTGTATTTGCTTATAAGCAAAATAGCTTCATAGTCATAGTCTCGGACGGTACTTCCATGTTTGGTCATTCCATATTTTTCGTGTTACGAGTTGTCTCAACACGTGACAGGCTCAACCAATCATATTCAACACCGTTCGGGACACTGGCGGGTAGCGGGTCATCTGTACGATCGATCTGAGATGGGGAAAGCAGTCCAGGATAATGAGGAGGTTAAAATTCGTCGAATTCGCTTTCAATTGTCACCAGAGAACAAGAAGAATATCAACTAATCTTCAAATCAGCTTTTTACAGAAATCTTCCTTTTGTGTTCCCTAAAATGACTACAACATATGGCTTGGAAAATGAAAGCCTGTATCGGTGCGATATCACTGTACACAAGCTACATTTACATGTAGCTTCTGTGCATGTCCTGTTTGCTCCTATCTTCCTTTAGGGATCATCGAGAAGCTCTTATTTTGTTGCTTTACTTCTCGGTTGTTTTTTCAAAATGTTCTGACTACAGCACAGCAGACTGATCTCACTCCACACTCTCTTCAAGCGCCTAGGCGGCTATGAAGTGCCAACATTTTGAAATGGTTTTAGTTTCCATGGTCGAAGAGAGCTTTGGTACTGTATACAAAGCTATGACAGGAGTGAAAATATGTTCGCTTAGATATTATTTCAGCAGAACTTTGAGTTTTTGTGTATTCTAATTTATGTTGCGTTGCTTGTTTCCTTTCCATTTACCGGATCATTTGCCCACAGCTGCTTCTCAAGGCCATTGATAATAATTTCAATTATCCTAACTAAATATAATTTAGGGCTTCCAATTCCCTTTTTAAAGGTATACACTGTATCGTTCTAAACGATGATTATTATGATTAACAAATGTCACAAGAGATAATTAATTCTGATTAACCCTAAGATCTTAACAACTTATATTGCTTACATATAAGACTTACGAGACACCACCGGGTAATTATCATTCTGTAATTTATTTATTTCATAGAGTCCAATTACTACTTTAGGATGATCATATACTAATCTGTAACTATATTTAGATTTCGAACACAACACATAATACAACGCAACTTATTGAATACATCAGGATCAATAAACCAGTTTGGAACCTATGGTTAATTCCATGTAGTCAGTAAGCAATACATTCGAAATCCGTGGTTGGCTATCACTTGCAAGCGAACAGCACTTAAGAATGCGTTGTTTGAGTTTATCACGGGGATTACTTGTTTCTGAAAATCGCGCTTGAATTGCGGATAATTTCTAGTTTCTCCGTCAAAAAATGGTAGCTTTACCTTTTCTAGCTGCAGTAAGTTGTTTTGTTTTGTGCGTTCTTTCGCAGAAGACGCCCTAAAGATTAGACGCACAGCCAAGGGACGCTTCACGAGTAAGAAGAACGATTTATACGCAGCCTCGCGGAAATGGAAAGTTTAGAGATTATCAAAGCAAGATTCGCTGATCTTACCGAAGCATATCAACAAGTCGAAGGTAAGCATGATCTATGCTTAATGCACCTTAGTGATGACGAAGCCGCAATGAAAGAAGCATGGATTGAGGAGTTGCAGAGTGGATACGCAGAAGCAACAAAATTATACAATGGCTCTGTGAATGAGATCGCACGAAACAATCAGGAAGAACTCAGGTTTCCGCAAAGCATATGATCATTTAGTGAAACGCAAATTGACGACGGAAACAATGTTTAATGACTTAGTCAGCCGTGCTCAAGTGCTGATCCGAGAAAATTCCGAAAAGGGAAAGATTACTATTTACGCGAGATAAATGGGAAAGGAACTAAAAGAGTTATTTGTAGATTGCAGAACATTGTACGATAAAATTATAGAATTACCGCTAGAGCAACGATTCATTGACAATGAATTGGAATGGATTCGAAAGATGCACGCGCGCTATAACGAGACGACCGAACAATTAGAATCAATTACCACCACCCAAGAAGCGAAAGAACGCACAAAACAAAACAACTTACTGCAGATACTAGAAAAGGTAAAGCTACCATTTTTTGACGGAGAAACTAGAAATTATCCGCAATTCAAGCGCGATTTTCAGAAACAAGTAATCCCCGTGATAAACTCAAACAACGCATCCTACGTGCTTCGCTCGTGCCTCGGTACGGAACCATCTGACGTCGTGAAAAGCATCGACGGCGATATAGACGAAATTTGGAAAATACTTGACGACAGATATGGAGATCCTGCCAGAATCACAAACTCCATAATTTATGGTATACATAATTTGAGGCCTATAAGAGAAGGAGAAGAGCGCAAGTTCATACAATTTGTCAACATGGTAGAAGACGAACACAAAGAATTAAAACGTCTCGGACTTGAACAATAAATAACCACGACGAGCTCCGTCAGTATCATCGAGAGAAAGCTACCACCACATATTAAGAAGAAATGGGCTGAAATAGCGAATTCGGATACGACGCCAGTTGATAGAAATAACGAATTCCAAGGGCTCCTCCAATTTCTACTTCATCAGGAGAGAACAATCGAATACGATTCCTCTGAGTTGAGAACCGCCAGTAGCAATCCAGCTAAAGGCACGACTCATCATACAAGAGGCGGAGAAAACGGCATAGCCAATGATACTTCAACGCCGGAAAAACCCAGAAGCAAATGCTTGTTCCACGATAAGAGCGAACACTGGACAAATGACTGTAGGTATTATCTATCCAAACCACCTCAAGAGAGGTTGGAAATGTTAAAAAGAAAGGGAGCGTGTTGGTCCTGTTTGAAGCCTGTACATCGGATGCAAGAGTGTCGTAAAAGAAATGTTTGCGGAGAAAATGGTTGCACGAAAATGCACCACAAAACTCTCCACGGAATTCAAGACAAGGGAAAGCGAGGAGAAAGAGAAACGCAAGAACCAGGTTCAGATGAAGCTTCCGGAACAGCGAGTAGTTGTAACAATAGTGTTAAAATCGGCACCTGTTTTCTACAACTTCAGCGAATTCGGACAACAAGAGGTTGGGCCAATGTCATGTGGGACAACGGAGCACCCCTCAGTTTCACAACCAACGCTACAGCAAAAGCCGAAAGATTGAAGAGAATTCAAACTCAGCTATCTATAGTCAAAGTAGGAGGAATGAGCGATAAATTAGATTCTTATAAATACAAGCTTCCATTGTTTGACAAAACTGGACGTCCACTTTGACGTTTACGGCATTGAACAAATAACCAGTGATATAGAAGGTGTAAACATCTATGGAGTCGTTGGGTTATTCAGAAATGTATCCACAGAAGAGATTGAACGTCCCATTGGATCAGAGTACGCAGGATTCCACCCTCAAAAAGAGCAAAGTGCAGGTCACTTACTACAATTTAAGAACCGATTTGGAAGATGTATTGGGGAAGTCATTCATTACTGAAGGAAACTTTAAAGCGCAAGTGTCAATTTGAAAACGTTCATCATGTCACCGGAGTGAAGGTCGACGACGTTTATAACATCGAAACACTCGGAGTCGAATGCAAACCCCGTTGCGGTAGTTGCAAATGCGGCAAATGTCCACTAGGAGGAAAGAACTATACTCTGCAAGAAGAAAGGGAACTAAAGCTGATAGAAGACAAGCTTAACTTCGACAGTGAGTATAACAGATGGATTGCTGAATATCCTTGACTCAGAGACCCAACAGATCTTCCAGACAATAGAAACTCTGCATTAAGAAAGCTAATTGCGACTGAAAAACGATTGTCTAAAAATGCTGATCACGCACATATCTACGACCAACAAATTGAAGATATGATAGAGAGAGGTGTAGCCCGTAAACTTACAAAGAATCGTATAAGGGACCGCTTCACTATGTATCACATCACGAAGTATTAAAACCTGAAACAAAATCAACCCCAGTCAGAATTGTGTTCAATAGCAGCGCCAATTACATGGGCCATGTATTAAATGAGTATTGGGCAAAAGGACCAGATATTCTGAACAGTCTCATAGGAATTCTGATTCGTTTTTGAGAAAACAAAGTAGCTTTGATTGGCGACATAAAAAAAATGTACCACACCGTACACACAAGTGATAGAGCAACAAACGCATCGATTTCTATGGAGAAACAAGAACGTGACGAAAGTGCCAGACACGTATGTGATACAGAGAGTCTCGTTCGGTGACAAGCCATCAGGCGCTATTGCAACAGTAGCGATAAGAAAGACGACAGAGATCGGATAAAATGATTATCCACTGTGGCTGCGAAAATAGTACAAGAGAACAGTTACATGGATGACATAATTGATAGCCTTGATAGTAAGGAGAAAGCAAAACAGCTTCCAAGTGATATCGAAAAACTCCTTGAGAGGGGAGGATTCAAACTTAAGGGTTGGATATATTCAAGTGACAAATCTGCACCAGACGAAATGACAATGCCTTCGCATGAGGAAGATAATACAGAAAACGTGCTTGGAATCACTTGTTTTCCATACATAGATGAATTTCAGTTCACAGTCAAATTAAACTTCACATCGGGCAGAATGACGCGACACATCCGGGACTTATCATACCACATTAATTAGCTACCAGCGGCAAATGCGAAAGCGAGTTAGTCAATCGTAACAAAGAAAACGGCCCCAAAAGCTGAAGTAGTGTCAGTGAATCCTCAAATTTCGTCAAATTCACTGGCTTTATACGTATGCTACACACCGCATTTTGAAGACGACATTATAATAAACAATTTGCGCGCAATAATTTAACTTTGCAGGAAAAACAAATCATATCGATTCGACCACGAAAGTCCGTGTTTTCAAGATTTATTTGTATGAGAAAAAGCTATTCCTGTAACTTCAGCTTGACTTTCTCGTCGAAATCTGGCTCGATGTTTATGCTACAAACGGCAAAAGTTTGTTTAATGTCTCAGTTAAACCATGTCTATATTTTGGCCGAGTTCTGTTGACAATGTTTCATATCGCAGTGAACTTTTCTAGAAGCCATATTATTGACTGAACTGCGCTCGCCATATTTGGGTTCCAAGCGATTCGCGGCCGGTCGTTTGAACTGCTGTAACTCCGCCTCCTCTCTACTGGGCACAATGCCGTTAATTACCTATTGAATTTTCCATGTGGCGCGGGCACTGTTAGCAAAATTTAAATGAAAATGAAAGGTGTCTAAAATAAATCCACTTTCGACTCTGTTCACAACATACTGGTCCATACTCGTGCCGTGTAGACACTGATCTTACGAATTATTTTAACTCGATAGCGACTGCAAGGGAGGCAAAGCGATCAAACAGTAGAGTTCAAAAACTTTTGCTCGCGGCGCCGATGCAGCTAGTGTCAAGAGTTTAACAAACTTTCACTAGCTTGTATGGAGTTTGAAATCTTTCGCTCGGATAGCTCGTGCGAACAATGCTGAGCTTCACTTTTATTTAACTAGTTTCACAACTATGGCACTAAAATAAAGCTTGTTGAATTTCACTTACGCTTTTCGAATAAGCTCTAAATGCAGACATGATACCCCATTTTAATTTTGACATACGTCAAACGTCGAACGCAAACGAAATAGGTTTGCAAACGCGGCAAAACTTATAACCTACAAAGTCCGTCCAAGTAGTAGCCTCCCCCGCAGCTCTTCTTAGCTCTTCTTAGGGATTGATTTTGCGGTGATCTTTTACTTTTACCGATTTAGCTATTTACTCAAGGTCTATTGAAATCTCTTAACGAGCTTTGGGATTTCAATTAGTCCCATGACGGGATAGATGACAGTAATTGACAGGTCCAAGAGCCAGCATGTGAATGATGTATTCCCATAAGGATTCCCTTGCAGCCAATCACAAGCGCTTGGCTGAATATCTAATAAGGCGTATCATAATTATTCATATCTCTCTTCTCATTAGCGGTCGAGAGTCAATGTCGCCTAAAACAATGGATTCTACCCGATGATTCCTAAGAGAAAACAGAAATCACGCACAGCAAACACCGACGAGCCTGTAAAGATCTGTCCCGAAATACCAGAGATACTAACTAAAAGAATAGTGCTATCCCAAATAAACAGCGTATATATGATCTTCTATATAGGACTTCACCGTGAAAGCGAAAATACTAATGAGACAAGTACAATTGTTGGCAACAGAACAAAGGTTAGAATGGGACGACCCTATTCCTGAGAAGCAAAACCAAAAATGGTAAATTCTTCAACAATCTACCGGACATGAACAAGGTGAAATTTAAGAGTTGCATCACACCGGACAACGCCATTGAAGATCCGATATTGATCATCTTTAGCGATGGATCAACAGAAGCGTATGGCGCATGCGCTTATGTAAGGTGGGAATCATCTAATGGAGAATTTGAATGTCAATAAATGCTATCGAAGAATCGTCTTACACCAATTAAAAGGATGTCAATAGATCGACTAGAGCTGCGTGGAGCTGTGATAAATAAAAGATTAAAGAACACTATATTGAGCCAATGCAGATATAAATTCCAAAAATGATGCCATATCATTGATTCACAAATAGTACAGGCAATGGTGCAAAAGGAATCATATGGATTCAACACGTTTGCTGCTACACGAGTCGGAGAGATTCAAGAGGGGACAAATAAAGAAGACTGGTACTGGACTGAGAGTAAACATAATATAGCAGATTATCTAACGAGAGGTAAGTACCCCATCGACATAGATTCTAACAGCGAGTGGCAGAGGAGGCCAGATTTCCTGAGGAAGGAAACGAAGGAATAGCCTATAACGAAAACTTACAGAGAACAACAATTAACAGACGAAATTAATTCTGCTTTAGCCACGACTCTAGCTATGGCTGTTGCATCAGATGTAAGAGATATAACAGGAGATACCTTATCACAAGAATCGATATAAACAGAAATTCGACTTACAGTAAACTGATCAGAATAACGGCAAGAGTCCTCGCAATGTACAAGAAAACACCTAAACTGACATTCAAGAATGCTGCAAGAACATTAACACCTGATGACATCACAGAGGCTGAAGAATTTTGGAACCATGAAGCCCAAAGGAAAATAGAAGCAGATTGGACAATATAAACGTCTATGCCTCAGAAAACGAGAAGACGGCATTTATGTAGTTGGAGGACGAGGCGAAAAATGGATAGAAATGAGCTATAATAAAGCAGAAACCATACTATTACCATATGAACACAGGTTCTCGCGACTATACACCGAACATATACACAGAAAGGGACACTTGGGAATCCTATCTGCATCAAGCAAGGTACGATCTAGATTCTGGATAGTGAAACTAATAAAGATAATGAAAACGATTAAGAACAGTTGCGTTACATGCAAAAAAACTTGATAAGAAACTCAGTGAACAAATCATGGGAAAACTTCCATTAGAGCGATTGAAACCTGCACCACCATGGATATACACGGCTCTCGATTTCTTTGGTCCATTCAAAATAAGAGACGAAGTAAAGAAGAGGACATTCGGAAAGGCGTACGGTGTAATATTCAATTGTCTCAGAACACGAGCTATTAACATTGACCTTTCACCTGATTACAGCACAGATAAGTTCCTAATGGTATTAAGGAGATGTGTGACCATGAGAGGCTACCCCAAAAAATTATACTCCGATAATGGTTCGCAATTAGTCGCAGCAAATGAAGAGTTGAAAAGTATCATCAAAGGTTTAGACCAAAATGTACTGACAGAATATGGAGTTACTGAGGGACTCCAATGGATATTCACGTCAGCTGATACACCATTCTGCCATGGAGCCATCGATTTCATTTGTGATCAAGTACAGCGGTAGAGGACACGTCACAGTAGAGAGAGCAGTAAACAAGCTGAGAGTACTACTACCCAATAAGGACACTGATTAATAAAGATAACACATTGAACTCAAAATTACTGAAATAATGAACTGTAAAACTTGCGGATTACTATAAGATAACACATTTCTTGTAGCCCGGGGAATGTATCGTTCTAAACGATGATTACTATGATTAACCAATGTCACGAGAGATAATTAATTCTGATTAACCCTAAGATCCGAAGAACTTATATTGCTTACAGATAAGACTTACGAGACACCACCGGGTAATTATCATTCTGTAATTTATTTATTTCATAGAGTCCAATTTCTACTTTTGGATGATCATATACTAATCTGTAACTATATTTAGATTTCGAACACAACACAACGCAACTTATTGAATACATCAGGATCAATAAACCAGTTTGGAACCGATGGTTACTGTAGTCAGTAAGCAATACAATACATGGAAAAACGAACCCGGGGGAAGAAAGAAGAAAAAACTAAAAAGAAATTGCTACAGCATGACGTATTCCCAGGCGGTCACCCATCCAGTTACTAACCTACTAACCGATCAGGCTTAACTTTGGTGATCAGACGAAAATTTGAGCTAACACCGTCGGAGGCTAAAGGGAACCCAACTAGGTCTGTCAGGGGCTGTTTTATTATTTTCTCTAACATTTTGGCAAAGCTGCTTTCTAATGATATCTATTGGCCTCAATTATTCCAACATTTTTCATCCTTCTATCCAAAAAATAAAGTGCAGTTTGCATAACACGTACACTACAAATAGCTTCCAGCCTATGCTTTTTATCATGTGACCACTTTCAAATGACAAAACAACAAGTAAAAAATCTAGCAGGGTCAGGAGTCGGGCTCACATCAATTATGTAAAGCCCTCATCACATGACTTTAGTAAATGGTTCTGAAAGGAAATCATGCAGAGACTGTTAACTTACAGGTCATATGATCAACCTAGCTACAGTGTATTTTAAATTACAAAGACAAGTGTAACCAGAACCAAATACATGTACGTCTCTATTATTTGTATTACTAAATCAATGTCTTCACTTCCAGAGCTTTATTTGGAGTACCGGTAAATGCAGAATACTTTGCCACTGCAGGTTCATTAATAATGCATGTTCTCAAATCGTCATACAAACCTTCTAAAAACTTCTCAAAAAAATCAAAAACACTAACAACCCCAAAATCATTCAAGAGTAGAATGAGCCTAACTACACCTGGGTTATAATGGAGAAATTGTGCACAGTTTAGAAGGGGTACCTATACTTTCCTTACCATTCAAAACTTGAACGAGCAAGTACATGCACAGGAAGCCCAATGCCGCGGGGGTGGTAATTATTATCAGCCTTTGTAACAGCGAACTGATTTTGGAGCGTAAACGTAACCATCTCGAAAATGTCATATATTTCTAAAATAATGTCTTACTACAAAATATATATACTTCGCTGACCTTGTGTTGTTGTTTTTGACTCTGTTTGCGATGATTTGGGACTGTTTTAAGCCTTTCAAAAAACGATTGTTCACCAAAGTTCACCATAGTACAGTAAAAATGACAACCAGCCGTGAGTTTTCATCAAAATATCACACTTCCCAGACGTCTTTCATCTTTTAAACGCCATTATCAGGGACACATTATCAGAGTACCACTAAATAAAACTACTCTTTTCGGGCGATTTTAAACGACATTTCGGGTTTCTGTTAGAGTTCTGACACTACGGTGTGGCAGGTACACACGAAAATACAGCAAAAAGTCCATGCACTTACTCTCCCCTCCCTCGATGTTAATTTGTCCTGACACCGCTTCAAAGTGTAAATATGATTGGTTAACTCTTGCTTCCTGTTGTAATTCGGACTTTTCTGGGGAGGGGACGGGAGGGTTTGCCTGCCACACCGTAGTGTCAGACGTCTAACAGAAACACGATAACTTAACAGTAACACGTCATTCGAGGAGCAATTTGCCCCATATTTTGCTCTAAAGAATCGTCCGTAAGACTACAAAGCGGCCATTTCTTCGACAGAATGAGCAGAATTAGCGAATTGATGAATTACAATGAAAACTTTTTGTAGATTGTACATGCACTGTAAAAACATCAGAGTAGTTTTGACTCCTTCAAAGGGGTCGTTTTTTTTGACCCCAGGACGACCCCTCGAAAGGGGTCGTTTTGACCCCTTTTACCGCTACTTTTTGAAGGGTAATTAGTACTCTTCAAAGGAGTTGTTTAGACTCTTTCTGGGGTAGTCTTAAAATGGCTCTTTGAAGGGTCAAATTAGTAACCTACTCTTGAAAGGAGTTGTTTTGGCTCTTTCTGGGGTAGTCTTAAAATGGCTCTTTGAAGGGTCAAATCAGTAATCTACTCTTAAAGGAGTTGTTTTGACTCTTTCTGGAGTAATCTTAAAATAGCCCTTTGAAGGGTCAAATCACTATTCTACTCTTCAAAGGAGTTGTTTCGACTCTTTCTCAAGTCGTTTTAAAATGGCTCTTTAAAGGGTTGAATGACTAATCTACTCTTCAGAGGTCGTTTTTATATCTGCACTGACCTCAAAAACATTGCCCAACCATCCTAAAACCTACATGATGTAGGTGGTTTTGTGCCCCCTATGCAATGATCTAATTTAACATACGATATTGTGAAAGGAATACAATAACATACCATTAAAATATATATTTTCATTAAATAATTCAAGCAATTTAGTCTATATAACATTGATAATGTAACAATAAACATACTGGAAAAATGAATTTGGAAATTGCACAAAAAAAACGACTGATTTAATGTTCAACTATTGCAATATTATTGATGATAACAGATTTCCAAATAAATATAAACTGTTAAAGGGACACTGTCAACCCCCAAATGACAAACTTTCTCCTGACGGAAGACAAAATTAACTACTCAGATTAGCTTATTAAGCTTTCCAGAAAGTTCAATGACAATTTGGATGAAGGACGGCAAAGATTCGAGTGAAAGAAAAATATTGCTTTTATGATAAATTTAGAGCTCACTGTAACCAAAATCTAGTTTCTATAATAAACTTTTGTAACCCAGTTTTAAACTTTGCCATCCTCTATAAAAAAAAAAAAGATATTCACATTGTATTTCTCTTCTAACTAAGGTGTTACTATTGTAATTTACTTTAAAATAACTTTCAAGGTTCATGATTGACAGTGTCCCTAATAATATTGTAAGTTAAAGTCATTTCATTACTTTAGAACTAACTACAAAAAATGATAATGGTATTTAACAGAACTGAGTGGAGTGCAATTAATGTGGTCTGAATCATATGGGTCATTACAAAATTGCATGACTGTGAAGTAGGAGTGCAATTTGTAATCGAGTATGACTGCAGACCATAAATACATGGCATTAAGTTGTATTAACACTTAATTGACCATTCTTAGGCTTGCCACTTTGTTGCCCCATTTCATACCACCTGACATCTCCCTTGAGTAAAGTTGTTTTGTTTTTCTGTATCTCAAGAGAAAAATATCAATTTCTATAATAGTTCTGTTTCGTATTCGAAAATGACTGCTGAATGTGATGACTGTAGACGCATGTGCTCAGTGTTAGCCTCATTTGAAGGTTAAATATTCATAAATACCAGCGAGAGTGTAACACTCAAAACTACATGTACAACAATACGCAGAGTTGTGAATAGTTCACTTTCTTGCTGGAATTTATGTCCGAATGTGTAACACCAAGATGAGGCTAACACTGAGCACATGCGTCTACAGTCATCACATACAGCGGTAAATTAGAATACGAAACTGGACTATTGGAAAACAAAGATCTACTGTAAATCCTCTGGAGAACTGGCACATGGCCTGAAATAGGGCAACAAACAGGCAAGTGAAAGGGTCTATTACATTCATTTTGAAATCTAAGCAAACAGCACACTATTATTTTTTTGTACAACAACACACTAAGGGAGCAGGTCAAAACACATGCCCTCTCGACGGACCCATTTTGGGGTAGGGGGTGGGGGCTGCAGCCAGCAATCTCCGCTGGAGAGAAAACTCGATATTAAAAATAATTTGTTCTTAAATACGTGTATCTAAAAGGCATAATCTAGAAACAAATACACTGCATGTTTTGTCTTACATTATCATTTCATTTTCTCTGTTAAAATTACCACTATGGGTAGGCCCCCAGAATGGAAAACAGATGGTCAAAAATGGGGGCGGTACCATGCGCTGACAGCTGTGTCTGTTGAAAGAAATGGGTCCCTTTATGGGGCATGTGTATTGACCTGCTCCCTAACATAATCAAGCAGGCAGAGCTTTGTAATCAAGTGAGATCGAAATCTAGGAGCATGCACAGCTGTAAATAGATGCTTAGCTGACTAATAACCTAAGGGAGTGTTCATTATTTATGGCTTGGGGGATCGTCAGAATTTCATCCGCTTCTCTTGCTAAAACTTTTTTGCCCCCCACCCCATGATTTAACCCCCCCCCCCCAAAAAAAAAAGCCATAAATAATGAACACTCCCTAAGTATTTATACATGTAATTCCAGAAAGAGGAATACATATTCTTGCAATTTCATGACATCTGAATCCTTTAGATAAACTGCACTGAATGCATATTTAGTAACTCACAAAGTTCCAATCAATATTACGACTGTGTTTGAAAATTGTTTGTATGGCATATTAATAATGGACAACCATCCCTTTCGCAGCGAATAACAAACTTTGTACATTGTCCATTGATCCAGTTCATATCAGTCTTGGGGTATAGTTATTCTTTTTTACAAAATAAAACATAGTGCATGAGTTCAAATTGAGTAAGGGATGATATATATATATATTTTTAACCAAGCCAACGTTCTATCAACTTAGAAATAAGAAAACTGTGAAAAAAAAAGCATAAATATGTTTCTAAGTTATTTTTGTCTGCAGGACATGCACGGTTGACTATCGATTGGAAGATGGCACCTGGCTACCCAATCAGATAGGGAGATTGTCAATATACAGCAACTGGGTTATGCTAATATATTACATAAATTCTGCCAAGAAATGGAATGTTCTTTCCTGGCGGGAAGTTTGTTTGGAGGAATACAGACAATTTCAGGCTTTTTAAAGCCTTTTTCACCATTTATAGAGTGCTGGAGGACATAATTAAGTCTGATGAGAGCTTCAATCAGCACTTTCTCAAAGAACCGAGTCTGTGCCAATTTATGGTGATGGAGAAAGAGCCTCATTTCCCACTTGTGAATGGGCCAGGATGTCTTCTGTCACTTTAACATGGGCTTTATAAATGGGGGTCTGGAGCCACCTATCATAGCTTTTTTGGAATATTGGACAATATTTACTTGCCATTGTTTCCAATATGAAGGTATTAGGTCGAAATGGCTTTAGACTTAGTAGAAAGTTTGAAGAATGAAGATGGGGAAGTGCCATGTCGCTGTTTGGTAGGGTTTCCCGGCATGCTTTGCAGTCATTATGGATGAATTTAGCTTGCTGTGAAGTGCTTGTGGACAGAATGGCGTGGTTCTGGGCAAGTTTAGGTGTTGGGAGACAGAAAGTGAGGTTAGTGCAAACATGAAACTCTAAATTTTATGTGAAATATGCATTTTTGTGAGAAAATTTAGAATCTGAGGATAATGTTTTTTTTTATGTAACTGTCATTTTAGCCCCTTTTTCTGCAGTGAAATAATGTCAACTATAGTTAACTTATGCAAAGAAAGGAGGATTTAGATGAAATTATTCATTTTTAATATGCCTAATGCAGTTCAATATGATCATTTGTCTATAAATTGAGGTGTGTGGGAATCTCAGGGCATTGCTCTTTGAACTTAGTCAGATTTAAAACCTTAAAGCAAGTAACCAGTAGTAATGCCATATGGCACTCTTGGGAGTGAAAGGGTTAATAACAAAAACAGACATGTATTGCATGTATTGCATGTTTAAAATAAATAGATAAATAATTAAATATTTTATTTGTTATATCAGGCTGAGTATTAACTCTTTCGGGTCCGATAGTGTGTGAGCTCAATTGGTGAAATCCTGAGTGCTAACTCAACCCTCCCCCCAAAGTTCCAGTTTGGCTAGCCCGGGGCAGTTAAATACTGCTGACATTTTAAGCCGAAGGCTGAAACGTTTCCCACAATGCCATTTGGGAGAATTCTGTTCACTCGTTGACGGTAGGTATGGCTGCATAGGGTTTCCAATGAAATGTGCTCTAATTTTGGAGAAATATGCCACTGTCAGATCAGAGAGCTTGAGGACATCATTAAGTCTGGGGACGGCTGAAAAGTACTTGGTTTGCTTCTAGTAGGCTTTTTGAGGGGATTTTACAGGGTTTTTCATTTGTGTTTGTGCTTTCAGACACAGGAATAAATTCTTCAATGAAATCCTTGGAATCCTGCAGTTCGCAATCTTTTACCCCTGCTCAACCTATTAGGATGTGTTTTTGTCACTTTAAAGCAACAGCTTGAGTGGAAATCACCGCTCTTGGTGGTAGGGATAAAAGACTTATAAAAATAAACTCTACCGGAGTCCCAGAGGGGGGGACCCCTTGTGGAATTTGTGTCTATTACCCAGCATGCAATTGGAGGTGGGTACAGGAGAACGTGGTGGAGAGAAATGCAGTGACAGGAATAGCGCGGTTCACAGTCGCTTGATGTGTTTTGTGCAAACAAACCTGGTGGTTCGAAAGATTAAAGAAGGTACTGTGACGACTGAGTGCTGATTTTGTGTTTGCTCTTGATTTCAAGTGCGAATGGGAAGGATGTTTTGAGCCGATTTTCAGCTCCTTAGAATTCGTGAAAATCGAAGAAACAAAAACGATTGCCAAAACAAATTAGTTTTTCTCCATAGTGAAAGAGTCAAGCGATCCCTGTTATAGCTCTGACTTTGAAGCCATTCATCCCTTCACATAATATCGCAACATCGTCTTTCTGGCAATTCTAGATGTGATGCAATATTTTTCTCTCATATAGGTCTCAGGGGACCTATATTTACAGGTTCGGACCCGAAAGAGTTAAAGCATAAAGCTGGTGGGGGCCTGCTTTTATTTCTCACACACTCCCCTACATTAACTGTTTTGGTCACACTACACTCGTCTCAGTTTATTTTTTATGGAGGGAGGAAAACTGGAGAATCCGGAGAAAAACCCTTGAATGCAGATAAGGAATCAACAACAAACATAACTCACATGTGGTGCCCGAGTGGAGAATCGAACCCGGGACCACAGTGGTGAGGTGAGTGTTTTACCACTGTGCCAACCTGCATCCCCCGAAGCCATTTCACTGCCATCCCCCCGAAGCCATTTCACTGTTAATCCTGTGCATATTTCTTGTGTCCTTGCATGCATAGCCTTCATAGCTGGCAGTGTTGGTAGTTTTCACGAGAAGATTGGCCAGGGGTATTATTTGAATGGCCATCATCTTGGTCAAGCTGTGTGATGCAATCTGGGTGGAAGCATACAGCTTGGTGAAGATGGTGGCCATTCAGAAAATGCACCCACCTCAGAAAATACCCAGACCATACCTTAAAGGGTAACTGTCAATCCTCAAATGACACATTTTTCGATGAAGAAAGACAGAAATAACTACTCAGATTAGCAGAATATGTTTAAGATGTACTGGACAAAATTAGAGACAATTTTGATGGAGGGTGGCAAAGATTCGAGTGGATGAAAAATACTGATGAGAAATTTAGAGCAACTTCAAATCAGTTCACTGTAACCGAAATCATTAGTCTCAACAATAAGCTTTTGTAATCCACTTTAATCTTTGCCATCCTCTGTCGAAAAAGTTTGAAATGCAGATCAGAACATTCACATGGTATTTCTCTTCTATCTCCTGGTGTTATTTTTGTAGTTTTGTTATAAATAAACTTGAAGGTTCATTTCGATTGACAGTGCCCCGTTAACCTTACATGTGACTCCATTATTGAATGTGAGTTACACAAATCAATACATGTAGATGGCAAGTTTCCTTTTGGAAAAATTACAATATACATATAATACCTTGTATAATACCTAAGCTATAAACAGAGAACAATTATTTCTGTAAAAACTAGTCCGAAACTAGAATTAGCTACAGTAATCTCTCGGAGAAGTAAAGTGTGAACCGAACATCTGTTAAACACGCACATATTTTGTAGAGCGTCGTGCCCCATTTTATGGTTAACAAATACTTCCTAACAAATGTACTCGGCAATATCGTCGACGAAATTGGAGCAGAATTAGCAAATTACAAGAATTACTTAGGTTGAGTGTGTTTTTAGCGTAGTATATTGTGAACTTAGCTTTACATGACACATTTCAGTTGAATTCGAATGCTTACCTTCGCGGCCTTCTTCACCGACTTCTACGGAATTAGCTCATCTCATCCAGAACTGATGTCCCTCAAAACTGAAGCAGTTAGTCGAGTCTTTCTCTCAAGAGAATCTTGTTCCATTTGTGACGATGAAAGGACAGAACTTCGGACATTTTTTTCAGCGAAAACTACTCCACCACGTTCGAAACTGGCCGCCAAAACTAACAGATTCGTGACCAGGGCACCAGGCCTGATTTGATTCCAAATATGGGTAAACTCGGTTTAGTCTCATTCGGCCGTCTGAGTGAGTGGCAATTTTAGCTGATCGGGAGTTTTTATACCCCCCCAAAAAAACACTTATAAATTCCTACACAATTGATACATGTATGTATCATATACTTCCTTTCAAACCCGTATTGACTCCAAATATGCGAGACGTATAGGGCCCGCGTAGTAGTATAGAAAGTAGCGGTTCTGGCGCAGCATCAACGCGCTCAATTATATCTCAATTCGCTGACCCCTCACCCTCAACGCATTTGTTTGGACTTTGTAGACCACAAAATGCCCAAAATCCCAACTATTATCTATCGAGTACCCTAGATGTTGTAATTTTAGGCATTTTGCGGTCTACAAAGTCCAAACGAATACGTTGAGGGTTCGTGGTCAGCAAATTGAGATATAATTGAACGCGTTGATACTTCGACCAGAACCGCTACTTTCTATACTACTATAGTACGTTTACCACATTTCTATACCCCCCATTGGAGAAAGGATAGTATAAGTAATATACCATGGCAGAACATATACTAACGTTCGTCCAAGTGCCTGGCATTAAGGGCTATTTACGAGGATGGAAGATGGACATTCCAGATGGTAACCCTCTAGAAGCAGAACCAGCTGCTTTCATATCCGGCGTGCGAAAGCAGACTATCGAAAAGATCAATGAAGAGCTACGAGACTTAAATAACATCAAGGTTCAGCTAGCTTTGAATATGACTCTTCGTCTCGACAAACCTGAGGGTTCGGTATATGACATTTCGTAGTTCACAAAAAGTTCTGACCAACGGTTCTGAGACCCGCGGAGTAATAGTAGAAGAACATGCTCAGATCTATAACTACATCGAGAAGTGGATCAGTAGAGGATCGAACTGGGTCATAGATAAAGTCAACATTCTATGGGTGAACATTGCTAAATATCAACCACTACGCGGAGGTTCATATTTACCACTACCTAAAGAAATCGCGAAGAAGAAAGCCGTAATCAATGTGAAAAACTCCGACAACCGCTGTTTTCGTTGGACGATGCGTGCCTCGAAGTTTCCAGTTGCGAAAGATCCACAGAGGATATCGAAATACCCAGAAGACGATGGTTTTGGATTTGATGGGGTGGAAGAATCGTCAACGCCAATCTCACAAATACCACGCTTCGAGAAGCAGAACGAAATCTCTATCAACGTATATGGTTGGGACCCTAAAGAAAAGTGCTTGATCGTGCATCACATCTCGAAGGAAACTTTCTCCAAGCGCGTTAACCTCTTGCTTATAGAATGCCCAGAGAGCGGTATACAACATTATTGCTTGATCAAGAACTTCAACCGCCTTCTATTCGATCAGACAAAGTACGAACATAGGAAGCACTTCTGCGAACGATGCCTACATGGATATTCCAACGAAGCTCTTCTTGCGAAGCACATCCCAGAATGTAACGGAATTGACGATCGAGCCATTCGAATCGAAATGCCCACCGATGAGAATAACAAAGTCTCATTTCAGAACGTTCACAAACAGCTCAAAGTTCCCTACGTTATCTACGCAGATCTTGAGGCCTTAACTACTAAGATAGAAGGACAAGATCCCACGAAGAACACATTTAAAACAGAAGAACATATTCCATGTGGATTTTGTTACATAGTCGTACGTTCTGATGGTCATAGCGAACCACCTGTACTATATCGAGGTAAGGATACTATCGAACGCTTTCTACGACGTATACAAGAAGAAGAAACAAAGATAAAAGACCGTGTTGCCAAATCGCTATGTATGTCAATGAAAAACAAGAGGGAGTATGGTAGGTCAACTATTTGTCATATCTGCCAGAAACCTCTTGGTAAAGATAGGGTACGTGACCATAACCACATTACAGGAGAGTTTCGGGGTGCCGCACATAAGGTATGTAATCTCAAATTACGTATCTTTCCTACTATCCCAGTTGTATTCCACAATTTGCGTGGTTACGATTCTCATCTATTGATGCAATCCATCTCAAAGACAGAGGGCGCCATCTCTTGTATTCCAAACAATATGGAGAAATACATTTCATTCTCACTTGGAAACCTAAGGTTCATCGACAGCGCGCAATTTCTACTTTAATCCCTCGATAAATTGGTAGCGAGTTCAGCACCAGACACGTTCCTACAAACTATGAAATATACATCGAACCAAGAGAAAACCAAGTTGCTGCTACGCAAAGGAGTTTATCCGTATGAGTACATGGATTCTTGGGATAGATTTACAGAGACTTCTCTTCCACCAAAAGACGCATTCTATAGTAAACTAACTCTAGAGGACATCTCCGACAAGGACTACGAACACGCACTAAAAGTTTGGGAGGCATTCGATCGTAAAACGTTAGGAGACTACCACGACCTTTATCTACGCACCGACGTACTTCTTCTAGCAGATGTGTTCGAGAACTTCCGCGCAACATGTATGCAAAACTATGGATTGGATCCAGCTCATTATTATACGAGTCCAGGACTTTCGTGAGATGCATTGTTAAAGAAGACCGGAGTAGAACTCGAATTATTAACCGACTATGACATACATCTATTCGTCGAGAAAGGTCTACGTGGTGGGATATCTATGGTATCGCATCGTTATGCCAAAGCAAACAACCTAAACGTACCCGACTTCGATCCAGATAAGCCAAATAGCCATATAATATACCTCGACGCCAACAATCTATATGGTTGGGCTATGAGTCAATATCTACCAACAGGAGGATTTGAGTGGTGCACACCAACAGAAGAACTAATCATTCAACACGAAATCGATTCAGACGTGGGATACATAATCGAAGTCGATCTTGAGTACCCTAAAGAACTTCACGACTTACACAACGACTATCCACCAGCTCCCGAGAGAATGCAAGTAAATAAAGGTCAGTTATCAGATTATCAAATCGATCTATTTGAGAAACTATACGAAGGCAATGAATCTTTGAAAGTGGAAAAGCTCGTACCTAACCTATACAACAAAGAACGATATGTGCTCCACTACCGTAATCTACAATTATATCTATCTATTGGAATGCGTTTAACGAAGATCCACAGAGCACTACGATTCAACCAATCACCATGGATGGAGCCATACATACGAATGAATACAGAACTACGAAAACAAGCGAATAGCCCTTTCGAGCAGGATCTCTACAAATTAATGAACAATAGCGTATTTGGTAAAACGATGGAAAATCTACGTAAACGCGTCGATGTCCAACTAGTGCGATCTTCAGAAGGAATCAAACTACAACGTCTCTTGAATAAACCTAGTTATGCTCGATCCATAATCTTCGACAACGATCTAGCCGCCGTACACAACTACAGAAGTAAGTTACTTTTGAACCGCCCAGTATACGTTGGAATGTCTATTCTAGATCTCTCGAAACATCTGATGTACGACTTCTATTATAATGAGATAAATAATCAGTATGGGCAACGTTGTAATCTACTGTATACTGACACCGATAGTCTATTACTTCACATTGAAACAGAAGACATCTATACAGACATTGCCACCATTAAACATCTATACGATACGAGCAACTACAGCAAGGATCATCCTCTGTATGACATATCCAACAAGAAAGTACTTGGTAAAATGAAAGACGAATGTGGAGGTATTTTCATTGCTGAATATGTTGGACTACGATCGAAGCTATACTCGATCTTGAAAGTAGGTGGTGGCGAGATTCGGAAAGCCAAAGGTACCAAGAAGGCAGTTGTTAAACATCGTATTCGCCACGAACAATACAAAGAGTGCTTACGAGATAAGAAAGTATTCCGCCATGGAATGGATATGCTTCGAAGTGAAGGTCACAGGATGTATGGTATTCATATGAATAAGATCTCTCTATCACCATTCGACTCTAAGCGTTGGATCTATAGTAATGGAATTGATACATTAGCCTATGGACACAAAAACTTAGACATAGATGATTTTATTTACGAGTTGCTATCTTAGATCGGTTGGGTACGAACAGAATGCCCTTTGGTGGTAGTTCAGTATTTGGTGGAACGACTTGCAGCTCTTCGCGCACGAACCCTCGGTTTGGTGCATCTTTTTCCAAATAGTACAGCACAGGCTGTCCCGAAGATATCACACTACGCGAAATAATATACGTCTGTAAACTCCACACGGGATCAGTTGCTCGTTTAGCTCCACCTTCCAATTCTCCAGGCGCATAGAGATATCGAACTAGAACATCGAATGGCAACCACTTTTCTTTCAATCCAACAGTGCGCGAATACGTAGGAGTTTCGACGTTGACTTGCTGTACTACTACAGAATTCGAAGGTTCCTTACCTGTTAGCCGAGTAACTTCGTTATTCATGGCTTTGATAACTTCAGGAAGCCTCAATACCCATTCTCTACTACGCGCATCCGATCCTTCCGAAGTTAGTACCATCTCTTGTCCATATTGATATCCAAACAATCTCTCAGCTAATGTTCTATTTGCTCGTTCGACAAAACTTTGTGCCCTATGATTACCAGCTTCACCTCGTTGAACTTTCGTACCACGTAGTTCTAAGGTTTCAGACATACGACCCATGAATTCTCTACCAGGATCTACCTGTAAAGTTTTTGGCCATTCTAGTGGACTACGCTTGTAGATTCATTCAAAGGCAGCAGAAACTTCACCACTATCTTTCGATGCTAAAGGTTCAGCCTCTTTATATCTAGAAGCTACGTCGATTACCACCAAAGCATACTTATATAGTTTCCTTCCACGTTCAGGTCGATCATGAGGTAGAAATATCAAATCAGCTTGATGGACCTCATTTGGTTTCGATACGGTCCAATGTGGTGGTGGTATATATCGTGGTGGTGGTAAATAGATCTGCCATAGTGCTTGTTTCTCTAACCAACTCCTAGCTGCGTCTTCCGATACTTTTGCTGCCACCGATAGTTTACCAATTGCAGAGTAGCCTTTCCAGTATCCTTCAGGACCATAGAAGATAGCGTCCATTATATATAGCACCACAACGAGACTTCAATATGAACCTAGCAATTGTCAGTAATTGCTAGTAATTGCCAGTAATCTTACCAGTAATTGTCAGTAATTGCCAGTAATCTTACCAGTAATTGTCAGTAATTGCTAGTAATTGCCAGTAATCTTGCCAGTAATTGCTAGTAATCTTACCAGTAACTTCCTAGTAATTGCCAGTAATCTCACCTAATGTAAAAAAATCTCACCAAGCGTAAAAAAGCTCGTTTTTTAAAAGCATAATCATATCAAACGACTAACGGCATATCCAGCGGCTAGCATTCCACCTCCAACGTAGACCAACTCACCAGTCCTCTGCGAACTTGACGGTTGATAGTAGTCTGATAAACGAGGTTCTCTCATTTCTTTGAGATGTCGTAGTTGCTTGCGTAGTTTGTCGGATCGTACGAAAGCACGGTTAGTGTAGTTTTGGGAATCGTGTGCACTACGTTCCAGACCTTCCTGTTCTTGCGCATGGTCGTATAGTCTTTGACGTTGTTTATCGTAAGCAACTCTGGCAGCCGTTTCTTCCTCTAGTGCCCTGTCGTGTCTTTCTCGTTCTATATCAGCTGTATCGTCTTTTCCAGAAAGCATCCTAGCGAGTACACCACCACCAGTGAATGCTGTCGCATTTAAGACAGCTCCGAAAATTGCCATTCCAATTCCCGCCAACGTTGCCATGAGCACTCACAAATCGGCTGGTATATACTTTTGATCCTCGAGGTATTGCTTCGCAGCTAGGCTACCAGCCAACACAGCTGTCCACTTCACGCTATTCAAGAATGAAACGGAAGGATCGTTAAGCATTGATTCTTTTGCCACTTTTCTTACAACCCACCCAATACCTGTAGCTAGTCCAGTAATTATTGCGGCGTCGGTGACCGTTTTCATTAATTTCTTCTCTACCATATTGTCGCTATACTACTTATGATTTCAATCTTTAAATGCTACTCCATATCTGGTAGTGTCGCCTTCCTAGTCTCTACTGGACTTGCGGGTCGTATCGTACTTGCGTCGCATCTGTATCTTTTATATTGGTAGTATACGCCAACCAATGCAGCACCTACGCCAATGGCCGTTAGGGTAGTATTAGTAGACACATCTAGTAGTGATCTAGTAACGTTGGTTTCTTTACATGATTCACTTTCGCGTTCCAACTCCCGCTTTAGAGCCTCTTTGCTAAGTTTGACGCTTGCCGCAAATGCTTTTCCAGCAGCAACGCGTTTTGGATTCTTTTCTTTTTTCTCAGGTGCAGTCTTCGGAGGATCTGCAGTTATACGATCCGTCTGTTCCTCCATCTTGCTTCGATATAGTAGATATATGCGAAGGTTCAATAGGTGTTGTAGTAGAGCTACTAGGAATGACTATGTGACCAGATACGTGGAATAAGACGCTAGCTAATGCTACGAAGCGACCTGCTTTAAGTGATAACAGGCCAGTCGCAGCACTGATCTCATTGCGGATTATGCGGTCTCCTTGTAGGTCTAGCATCAGTGCTTCTTGAGAATCTATAGGTATTAGGTATGCAACTAGTCGGGTAGCTAAACGCATAATACCATCGGTTAGATTCCCCGTTATTTGCTGAGCTAGAACAGCCTGGTATCTTCTATATAACTTATCTACTTCTTTTTCGGGTAGTCTAGTAACGTCTCCTAGAGATAAGTTCTTTCCTAGGTATTCTTTCGTTGTACCAGTTGCGGCCAAAATGGAAAGTGCTTCCCGGTTGTCCGTTGCATCGTCATCTATTTTTGGTGGAGGACCTGTTACATCCTCACCTAGTAGCTCAAGTATTTCTTTCTCGCTCATTATGATACGTTATAGGTGCGGGTAGCTCTAACATGACCATAAAAGGTTGTAGTAAACGAAAGCACATGTGAGAATACTTGTGAGACCGAAGTACCGGTAGGAACTCGTTGCTTTCTTGAGGGTCTCCATAGATCTCGAATATCGTTTTCATATCTTTAACCGATGCAGTATTGAATGCAACTACGATAGCTACGTTCTCACGGAAAGGTTTGCATATGCTTGTTAATTGTTGGGATAGCACCCAAATAGATAGTCCTATATGTCGAGCAGAGAATGCCAGATCTACTAGCTTGTCAGTTCTTCGTTTTACATCTTTTGAGGCGGCACAATCATCTAGAATCAATAGCGTATTGGTTCCAGACCAAAAGGTTGCACAAACCTCTAGTGCTGTATTGATAGCATCCTGTGGTGGCGACATAACATAGAAGTGTGGATCTTGATTGGCAAATCCACGATAGGTTTTGTTGTGCGCATGCGTAGGACATATTAATACTATATAATCGAACTTACCGCGAAATGCTCCACGAAGTTGCTCTATGAGAAATGCGGTCTTTCCACAGTTTGTTGGACCTACTATAAGTGCGTTGAATGGTATGTGCTCTACCAAGGAATCCATTAAGTAGTATAGTAACTAGCGGTTCTGGTACACATTCCTGAAATTCCTCAAATTCGTAAGACCAATTAGTAAAATTGTTGCATTTTCGTTGTCTTTTTTTCATCTAATGGACTATCCTCACTTCGTTCGGCCCTCACTTCGTTCGGGGTCCATTAGATGAAAAAAAAAAAAAATGTAACAATTTTACTAATTGGTCTTACGAATTTGAGGAATTTCAGGAATGTGTGCCAAAACACGCTAGTTAGTATACTACTATAGTTTATTTATTGTATTTATACATTATATTAATAGACCGGTTTCTACCGATTTTTTCCGGATTAAAGCAGTTTTGTTATACTATTTATTGTATTTATACATTATATTAATAGACCGGTTTCTACCGCTTTTTACGGATTAGAGCAGTTTTGTTGTACTATTTTTTGTTTTAACACCCTATTAGAGAAACATGTTTATAAGGCATTATTTACTACTATAGTTCATTCATTGTATTTATACGTTTTATTAAAGTAGTGTAGTTATAAGGTATTACATCAATGATTAGCACATATTAACATTTATTCGAACACTTGGTTTATAGTGATTTTTTTACATTTTAACACCTATTAGAGACGTGTGGTTACAAGGCATTATACCATATATTGTCATAATTGAAACGACAATTATAGATACACTATCATAAGGTATATATCACACGATGACTGAGATAACGACTTGCGATTGGTTGATGCGTGGTAAGAATACGAAATGTGTAAGGAATAGCTCGAAAACTTCAGAGTACTGTGCTCAACACAATTATCAGATACTAAAAGGTAGCACCATATTCGTTCCATGTTTGAAGTGTGGTCGCGGTTGTCGTACGAGTCACGGACTTTGTGCGAAGTGTGGAGAACCAGAGCGTCGTATCATTCGCAATAAGAAAGCCCGAGATGTGAAAGATATGAAAGATACGAAAGATATGAAAGATACTAAGGATTGCCTTTCAGATGTATTGGTAGAATCGGATAACTTCGAATTGGAGAACCTTAAGAACCTTAAGATAGTCCAGTACGCAATAAGAAAGCCCGAGATGTGAAAGATATGAAAGATACGAAAGATATGAAAGATATGAAAGATACTAAGGATTGCCTTTCAGATGTATTGGTAGAATCGGATAACTTCGAATTGGAGAACCTTAAGAACCTTAAGATAGTCCAGTAGATTATAATAAAGGAAAAAAGAAAAAAAGAATGGAGAGAAACTGTGTATACCACCTCTCTTCATTCTTTTTTTTCCGACGCGTGAGAAACTTTCTATTCATAGACTTCGTGATGCCATTAAAATAATTCCTACGCGTGAGAAACTTTCTATTCATAGACTTCGTGATGCCATTTAAATAATTCCGACGCGTGAGAAACTTTCTATTCATAGACTTCGTGATGCTATTAAAATAATTCCGACGCGTGAGAAACTTTCTGGTGATAGACTTTCGTTATGCCATTAAAATAATTCTGACGCGCGAGAAACTTTCTATTCATAGACTTTCGTGACTATATCAAAATAATTCTGACGCGTGAGAAACTTTCTATTCATAGACTTTCGTGACTATATTAAAATAATTCCGACGCGTGAGGAACTTTCTGATGATAGATTTTCGTGGCTATATTAAAATAATTCCGACGCGTGAGAAACTTTCTGGTGATAGACTTTCGTTATGCTATTAAAATAATTCCGATGCGTGAGAAACTTTCTATTCATAGACTTTCGTGACTATATCAAAATAATTCCGACGCGTGAGAAACTTTCTATTAATAAATCGGCAGGACAACTATTTGTGGTAAGTGTTGTTTATTCGAGTGCTGTAAGCAACACCGACACCAGATCAGTGAAGGATCGTTTGAGCCATACCCCTGCCGCGGGTGTTTTATTCCTACACGAAGGATCGTCTAGATATCGCTTAGTCATCTTCACCATCAGTCCCCTCGTTGACAGCAATTTCTAGCAGCCGAATGTCTTGTTCTACGAGCTGTACTTCGGCTTCCTTCGTCTCTAGGTCTTTTACCAGGGCTCTGAGTCTTTCTCGTAGTTTTCTTCGCTGCCGTAACAAGCGAGATCTCTCCGCTAATTTTCTGGAAAGCTTTACCCCGACTTGTGATCTTGAAACTTTAGTTTCCCTGGCAAGTTTCTCAAGAAACAGATGGACACGTTTTCTCGGTTGCTCTCCTTCCATGTCGCTCGATCTTACTGCTGAGAATACGTCTGACGAAGCCGGTAGAACCTCGGCAATATAAGACGCAGCTGATGTAATAATTACGTAGACGGCTAAAATAGCTCTAGCGTTGACTGAAATTAGAATACGCTCAGAGCCCGAAAAACTCATTCTGACAGCTTGCTAGCCAAGGGTACTAAGATATATACATTCCTAAGTTCCTCCTAAAATTCCTGAGCGACCCAGAAATGCCTTAGCGCCCCAATCTTGCTTGAACGAGTAAAACAGGGGCGGATTGACGCGATAGGAATGTGAGTAAGAAAATTCGAGATTGAAACTTTGAAATAAAAAAATCCACAGACAATCGCCCACCTGTTGTCTCGAAATTTGCATACGAACCAGACATACGAATTAGCAGCTGTCATCGTTCCGACGATTTTGCTATTAGCAAAGACTGCTCTTAGCAAAGTGAAAATAAAACCCATGTTTGTTCCTCTCATAGGACATTTTGATTTTTATCCCACTAGACTGCCAAGTTGTGCTCGCATTTCCTTTTGCACTTCTTGCTTGAGTTCGGCTCGAATTTGTTCCATGTTTTTTTCACCGCCCGCGGCCGTCGAAGCATCGCCCAGAATGCCGCGACATACATCCGGGACATTTTTACGGGCAAGAGCGCTAAGTTCAAAAGCTATGCAACGAGTCTTAACGCAAACAATAGAGTAAATGGCCTAGAACTCTTGAAGGGAGCTACGGATTCGCTTATTTTTCGGAAAAGAAAAGTTGGTAGTAGGACAAAATCCACGGGTTTTTGTAGAAGAGATATCAATTAAGAATTTGCGACTAATAATAAATTCTTAGAGTGAATAAAAGCTTTATCGGTTTTGACTTCAAAATCGGTTATTTTTAATGTTTTTTGAGTGGACCATGGACTTTAAGGTCGATTTTCTCATCAAAGAATGACGTTATTACACCAAAATCCATGGGAAAAGTTAGTTTGGTATCTTGGGAACTAGTAGCCGTTTTTTCGTTGAAATCTGACGGCTGTTAGTTCTATCGAAATCAACATTTCTAGAACACATTTTGCAAACAGAAATTCGCTTGCTAAATTTGAATATTAAATATTCCCGCGAGACCTCTGTTAACTTCTAAGCTCCTCCTCCATGAACAATAGCACACATACACCTAATTAAGCATTGAAATTGAGCTTGCAGACACAATGCAAGAAGGGAAGCGGGAAGCTTTAGAAGTTTTGGTCGTAAACAATTTGGAAACAAAAGCATTACCAGACAAAGGGCCGGAAACCTTAGAACTTTAGGTTGTAAACAAGAAAACAAGTGTTCCCACGAGTTGTATCGCACGAGCCTTTGTAAGTCTTGAAACTATATGATTCAAAAGAACAACGTAGGAAAATCCAAGCGCATCAAAATCAAATAAAGAAACGGATTTTTAAGGTCTTTAGCTGTAAAACAAGACGTTTATGGTGTTTCTGTCTGCCCTAGAAGTCAAACTCTAAAAAAAAGAAAAAGCCGTCTTCACTCCGCGGTAGTCGGTAGCGGCACTGTTTGGAGTTAAAACCAAAACGTCCAGTAAAGTGAACATGACAAACTCGGAGAACAGCGTGAAAAGCGATAGCGCTTCTAAATCAAATGAAGAAACTGACTTTTTTAAATCTTCATCTTTGAAATGAGATGTTTCTGGTGTTTCTGTCTGCGCTAGAAGTCAAACTCCGAAAAATGTAACGTCCTCCCGTCTTCACTCCGAACCGGCTAAGTGTGAAGCCAGAGCGGCAAAACGTTTGTAGGTAAACATGACAAACTCGGAGAACAGCGTGAAAAGCGATAGCGCATCAAAATCAAATGAAGAAACGGACTTTTTTAAATCTTCAACTTTGAAATGAGACGTTCCTGGTGTTTCTGTCTGTGCCAGTAGTGAAACTCCTAAAAATGAAACCTCCCGTCTTCACTCCGAACCGGCTAAGAGCGAAACTGTAGAATTCAAGCTAACTCGGTAATTAAAAGTGAACACGACAACCTCGATCAGAGAAGAACGTGAAAGGCGAAAGCGGATTAAAACCAAATAATCTTTATCTTTAAAATAAGACGTTTCTCGTGTTTTTGTCTGCCATAGAAGCCGAACTCTTCACTCCGAACTAGCTAAGAGCCGCACTTGTTTGAGTTCAAACTAACACGGTAACTTCTTGGCCAAGCGTCCAGAACGATTTTCTAGTGGGGACTTCATATAACGGGTATGTGCTTCTCAAGGTTTGTGGCACAGAAGTTTCATCTATCGATATAACAAGATTAGGATAATTACTAATTGAGGTTAGGGATATTGACATCTCCTTAATAACGAGCGTAGGGATTTCATTAGTCCCACACCGGAGAGTGAACGACAGTGATTGACATGTGCTTAATGTGATGTGGGAGTATGGTATTCCCACACCGATTAGTTAGTAGCCAATCATAGTCGTGTTATTGAATAATAATTAGTATTACTCATAATTATGCAGACCTCAGTTAAACATCACAGCCGTAAGTACATGTCGCCGAAAACAATAGCATTCTGGGCGATGGTCTTGCGGCGAATTTCAGCCCTCATAATCTCATATTTATCTGCTTCAGCGAGGATGAGGCCGTATTCAGAGTCAGATATATTTTCATCGCGAAGGGCCTTTGATACTAGATCGCGAATCGTATTAATTTTCGCTTTAGCTAACATAGCGGTTTTCTCATGTTAGAAACTTTTTTTCCGATCTTTTTAGCCCCAATGGTCGTAGCTGCTGAAATCATCCCACAGACCCCACCAATAACACCGAATGGTAGGCCTATTATTATACCAAACCCAGTTAGAGCTACTGCTAATCCTGAACCCGATAATAATACAGATAGACCTCCTGTTACCACAGCGACACCATGGACAATTCCTTGTGCGCGGGCGTATTTCTTACGCACACCTTCATAGTGTTTTTCTTGAGTTTCGATATCTGAAAGAGTATCTCGGACTGTTTGCAACCGAAAATTATCTCCGCTAGCCCCGCTAGCCAGCGGTGGATAAATACCTGGTGCCGTTGGAAGTAGTTGAATCGAATCGCTTGCCATTATGTTATATCATAACTTACTCAATCTTCAATACGTATCGTATAGGTCGACCACGGAAGTCTATAATATTTCCTTCTTCGTCTCTAAGTGTCAGGCGAAGGCTGTTTCGTCTTGTCCCTAGAGATCGTATGGGCAAGGGAAGCCATTGATTGTAAGTAGATTCTGTAAACCTAAAGCCCTCGAGATTAAAGATAGCCAGTACGTTTGATTGCTTACCATTAATAATTGAGAAGCTAGGATCCACCACATCACAATAGATATATACATAGCGAAGAAGTTGTACCACCAGTTTGTATTCTCCTACTTTGAGTGACACATTATTCCCTTCTGGAGTACCCTTGATATTAAACGAATCGCAGAGATTCTTACTGAACAGGATTGGTTTCTTAATTTTTAGAATCCAAAACTTCCTATAGTCGTGGTCTATGAATTCCAATAAACCAGCAGTAACCGCGGGTTTGAGGGCGTCCATCAAGATGTTTATATTGTAATTCCCCGGCTTAAGTTCATAAGGAATCCGTATCTCACCTGGGGTATTCCAAGTGAATGAAGCTTTCTCTGATAGGTTCCACCAACCGTTCTCAAAAGAGACCTCGATTAGAGAAATATTATGGATGTAAATAGGTTCTTGAAAGTAGACCGTATGATCAGTCGAGTTAGTGGTGACATTTAAGATTACCATATTAAAGCCTGAAGTTTACTTCGATATGATATTAACATATTATGGTACTAACGTACGTTCTTTACTTCACGATATTAACATATGTCGTAACTTTAATACGTATCAATATCAAACAGATTAGTCAAGTGGATGAATCGAACGGATTGATTGGCCCGGCGCCAAGGATAAGAAACCATGCCTAGTCTCCAAGCGAGAGTTCATTTCGACGGTGATTGGGGTGACTATATCGCACCTCGCAATGCAAAGGCTTTCGCGTCCTTTAAGGAAAATTATCCTCACGCGGACTTCGATAAGTTCTCAGCTAGGACAACGGCATCCGACATACATGATGAGTCTACATACGAGACTAGAATCATGTTTTACGATGGTGGGCAGCATTGGAATATAAGTGGTCTCATACCAGTAGATGTACGAAATCGTCTACACGAAGCGTTACGCGTGACAACGCAAAAACATGCGGTGGCCGCATTCGGCAGGGGTTTTCCACTTCCATTCAGAAGGACTGATTTTAAGTATCCAGTTCCAGCCGTTTCCTGGGCACACGTCGCTAAAGACATATACCCAATCGTACAAACTCTAAGGATCTACGTAGCAAAAGATCGACTATTTACGTATGAGCCGCGACATATTTTTCAAGATCTGGGGCTCGATCTTAGTGATAAAATAAAAAATAAAGATCCGAGCTATGCCCTGCTAGACAGTATTGCTAATGCTGACGATAGAATAGGAAAAACGAATAAGTGGTTCGATGTTGAACCAATGAAACTTTGGCAGCACCAATTATGTTTCGCCGTTTGGTGTGCTACGGCAGGCTGTGGCGTATCATTCGACGACCATCTTTCAGACAATGCGCCAATCATCGACAATATTCGGAGTTTTTATCGATTTCATGTATACTATACGATCAGGCGAGTACTGTTTGAATTGGGAGTCCCACTCCCCAGGGAAAGCATATTCAATAAGTTCAACAACGTTCCATGGAATTACGTCATATATGACAAGATCAGAAGAGAGTTCAGTGCTTATGAAATCGACTTTACCACACGTCGAAATGATATGAATGAGAAGCGCTACAACTGGTTCGTTCCACAGAATGGGAAAGGATTGACAAAGGCCGGGATGGTCCGAATTAATGCGTCAATAATGGTATATTTGTTTTGTGTCTTATCATCCCAGGCTTCAACCGGCTCACCAATCGTAGGATCGAAGTCCTCAGCCGCCCAAAATAAATTCGATACGATGTTTGAAAATGTCATCATAGAATCGGCTTCAGACACTCTAGCCCAATACCAAGAATCTATTAAGGATATTAGTTCTCGTCTAGATCTAGCAGTTGCGAAGGATTGTCTGTTAATGCCTAGCTATATGATTATCTTCAAGGGCGTTACGTATGTAAACAGCCTACGAACGGCAAATAAACCTGGTATCAGTTTAGGAATAAACGACGACATCAATCTTAACGAAAAATCTCCACCACCAGCCCCTATGGAAGGCTCGAAACCAAAGACGAATAAACCTGCTACAGACAGCGGAACCACGACTGATACGACCGCTACGATTGATACGATACCACACAGTCGACAAAGTCGCGGCGCATCGCCAACGAATCACGAAACCAATTTAGCAATCGTGGGTATTGTGGCCGGCGTAGCCTCATGGATGATATTTCGTTAGCGCTGACGTTTCGACGATTTATATTGCTCTACTAGGAATATGACCACAGCTACAATGAGTAGCCAGGCATTCTTTGCAAGGAAGCCGAAAACCTCTCCAGCTGTACGGAATATGAAACTCGCAATAGCGCCTATCGCCGCAGGTAGCACGTTAGCCAACTTTTTTCCAAGATCCTTCAAAGCACCACCAACTCCCTTAGCAACGGAAGCCAAGCCTTTTGTCAATATACTAACGACAGTACCAATTACGGCACCAGCGACAGCTAACACTCCAATCACCGTAAATCCATGTTTCTTGAAGATGGCTTTTATGCGGTCTCGTAACGTCATACGATCTTTGATGGCTTCTATTTCTTCCTCGATCTCCTGTTTCTGATCCTCTAGTGCTACTACTTTATTCTTTGCCACTTCATATTCTGGAGTTCCCTTAGTTAATGAATCCATCTTTTTTATTTCCTCGGCCTTTTGTTTATCTTTTTCGGTGGCCATATCCTCTTTCATACTAATCTCCTTTTCCGCAGTAGGTCCAAGAGCGTTTTTAAGCGTTTTCGGTAATACATTGGGAGTGTCTACGGCATCCGACAGTAAGTATGATCCAGCATTTTTACGATTGAGTTTTATCACGACCCTATCATAGTCATCCAAACTAGCAGTGAACTTCGTTAGATCTGCTTTTGGAAACTTTATAGTTATTTGGTCCTGTGCATTTTCAGTCCGTCTTTCCAGTCTTTCAAATGGCGTTTCCGCAGTACTACTGCCTGCCGTAAACTGCGTTTCCGCATCATCACCTTGATTGACTAATTCTATATACTCAGCTGAACTGGTTCCCCAGTTACTACGATTTTTCCATAACCTATCGCGTATGCTTTTCGTCGTATTTTTGAAGCTATGCTTAGCTCTATTCCACCAATCCATTTCTGCCTCGCCATCATCAGGTCTAATCTCCGCCCATTCTTCGGCAGTAAGATCATTCACATCGGCTCTACCTTCTTCAGATATAGGATCGAAGTCTAAAGTTTCTTCCATATTGAACACTTGATATGTGATATACTATTAGTATTGGTGATATATTCAATTGTGGAACAAACATGATATCAACGAAGCTCCATCCTGACTACTCTCCTAGAAAAGGTAGATCTCTTAAAGCCAGTCGTGTGTTCCATCGTGTAACTTTCACTCCTTCATCAGCCAATCCGGGGGAAACTTTAATTGTTAATGTTCCTACGTTAGGCGAAAATAGACTTCTATTACCTGGTAGTCTAGCCCTTAGTGCCAATATCACTCTATGCGGGGGTCATGCCGACAACTATTTGGTGGCCAATGTTGGACGTTGCATAGTCTCAAAGCGAGTCGTATGGATGGGAACTACTAGATTAGAAGATTTAAGTCGACCCGATCTACTACAGGTATATAGCGATCTATATCTATCTGATGTAGAACGAGAAAATAGCGTAGAGCGGGGCATTCAATCTGCTAATGTGAACAAACTTCGTTCAAAGGCTAGTAACGCATCTACGTCTAATGCGGCTGATAATGCGACACTAGCGGCATACGGTAGCGTATATAAGATACCTATTGATCATGAAGTTATCACAACCCATGGCGTCTTTTATCCACATGCGATTCGAGATAAGATGTCATTTCATTTGACACTGGCACCGGCCATAGACGTCATAGTCGGATCCGACAGTACGAAAGTAGGAACGTATAAACTATCGAACATTGAACTAGAATATGAAGTCATCGAAAGTCTCGATCTTGCGTCGCAGGCCAATAGTACCTACGCCAGCGGTAAAGCCTTTCTGTATAACCATTATGAGTACTTCAAAACCGTCTCAATCAATCTAGACACCGACACACTAGTATCTGAAAGCATAAACGTACTTCGTCTCTCTCTCAATGGCATTCTTCTTCTATTTGTGGATCCTCATGTGGCAGGCACTAGAGATAGTGAGAAATTCGTAAATCCAGGAATCACCAAGGTCGAGGTACACGTTAATGGCATTCCCAATGCTCTATATTCTTTTGGGATGCTACCAAAGGATTTATGGAAGTCAGCAAAGAATTGGTTTGTCCCGCGTTTCGGAGAGGCTGCCGCCGCTACATCTATGACACATAAGAAGTTCTTTGAGAACAAGTTTGCCGCACTCATCGATTGCCGCACTTCTCAAACCAGTATAGTTCATGGAGATGGTTTAGCCCAACAAGATGCTGGAGCATCCATTCGCCTTAGGATTCATCGCAGTGGAGGCTCAGGTAAGGTGAACATGCACATATTCGTGCTTTCTGATGCACAAGCAACTATTGAACAGGGAATGCTACAAAATGTTTATCACTAACGTATTCGTTGACGTATTCGTTAATGTACTCATTAACATGGACACATTGACAGAACAAATTCCCTTTAACGCACTCATAATTGGCCCCACAAACTGCGGAAAGACTCAGTTCATAGTTGATCAATTGAGAGGTCCATTTCGTTTTAAGTTTGAATATATCGTATCGATTTGTCCCACCTATGCTAACAATAAAACCTATAAAGGCGTTGGTAAGGGAGATCCTCGCTTCATTGTCCTAGCGCCTTCTCAGAACGATATTGATGCAACCCTAGGCGACTGTGCATGTTTTTTCGAAGGAACAAATACACTTATTATCCTTGATGATTGTGCGGCAAGCAAGGATGTTAAGGGAAGGACCAATAATATATCCGATTTAGCCTTTTCTGCACGCCACATTGGTATTTCGATTTGGGCCTCATCACAAACACAAAAGAGTATATGTAAGAACTTTCGCGAGAATTGCGCAATCGTTGTGGCATTTCGCATCGCAAGCGCACCGGGATTAAAGGATCTATTCGATGACTACGGCGCTAGCATATCCTTAGATGATAAGAAGCTATTCATTTCAGAACTTGAGACTAAGTTCGCACATATATGTTTCTGTTTGCGACATCCATTTTTCACCTTATTAGAGATACCTTCACCTATGGTATGTCACAATACGTTGAAGTAAGATGGATAAAGATTTGGATGACGAATTAATGAACATACTAGCTGAATCCGGCAAAATAGATGTGACAGGTCCTCCACCAAGGGCCGAATGCGGCTACCGCAGTAGCGGCAGCAAAGCTGCCATCGGAGCTACCTGCAAAAATTGCCATGCAGTACACTGCGCTACCACCGATGAAGATCGTAGTATAAAAATCAGCGAACATAGGGAATCTCTTTCTATTCTAGCCGTGACTGGTACGACAAAGGAATATCTAGGGAAGAATTTTTCTCTTGGGGACATTTCTAAGTTACCTGATAAAGACATAGAACGCCTATATCGTAGATACCAAGCCGTCTTAGCGAAGCAAATAAATGACTGCTTAGTGGATAGAGCACTAAGTCTAGCAACTTGTGTAGTCGCATATGTGAGCACTCTAGATTCTCGACAACAACGAAGGCTGTTGAAAGCTCTAAAGAAAGACCGCTTAGTCCGAAACGAGATATCTGCACTGGCTGGCCGATTGGCCTACAAAGCAGGTCCACTTGTAGCACTAACTAGTACCCTTTGTCACGTTGTTAACCATTCTATGCCCACTAAACAGGACTCCGAGGCGCAAATATTGCCGAGCGAAAGTGAAGTTGATGAAGTACTTGAGGTATATTCAAATTTAAAAGAATCTTAAACGTAATTAACGTATTGAAGTTACCTCAACTACTAAGTAATTACTCTTAACAAGATGGAAGTTGATAACCATTCCGAAGATCGAAATGATCCCATCACGAAAGAACCAGTAAAACCCCCACCAAATCCAAAACGAGTTGCTGCAGGCAAACTCATAGCGCAAAGAAGGAAAGAAAATATCGCCAATGTGGCGGTAACGCAGGCGCAGGTAGACAGTCATACCGATAAGCCAAGTTTGATATCAACTAATACCACACTTGCTGTAATTGGGGTAAGCATAGCATTTGTGGGTTTGTACTATCAGTATAAGCAATACAAACAAACGCAACGAGTTAACCACAGCTCCGCTGAAGCCACAGACAGCTCAGCTGCCGCTACCAAAGAAACCCCAAAAGGTCGTAACCTAAAAACTCAAGGTATGATATAGCATTTGAAGCCACGCCGTAGACACATATTATCGGCGATGTAAACGTTGTTCCAATAAGATGGTTAACGAACTTATGAACACAATACAGGAAGCTACTATATTGACTGGACTTGCGGCAGGTATCGGTTGGGTCGGAAAAAAAGCAATCAAAGAGCCTTTGACTAACGATCCTTCATCTAGTATTTTGAACTTCGTGAAGTGGATAGCGGTTCTATCTGGTGGCCTTGCAGCTAAGAAATACCTAAAGGACAAAGGGTATTGGAAGCCTGTTGAGTAACAGGGGCGACTCTACCTCGCCTTCGAAGCTATGGCATCAATAATATTTATGGGATTTGTCTTCGCCATAACTAGTGCTGCCGCTAGTATTGCCGCACACGAAATAGAAAAAGCAACTAGCGGGCCGAATGCGGCTGCCGCAGAGATGGTAAGACATGATAAGGCCCAGGAGAAGGCAAATGCCGCTATGGCAACCTATGAGAAAAATCGAGAAAAACGACTAGAAGCACAAGCCACCTGGAACCACTGGAAAGAAAATAACGCACACGTTGGACTTAAAGATAGAATCGATGCAATGCGAAAACTCCATATATATCACATATTGCAAATGAAACTGGAAAAGCCTAAACTCTCAGATTATTATCGACCATCTAATTCGAGGAAAACTGCCGAATTGGTGGCCTTAGGTGGTAGTGTATTCGCGACTGGATACGTTGCCACTCGATTCTTATAAGAATTGGTTATAGCTATGCTTTAAAAAAACGAACTTTTTTACGTTTAACGTAATTACTAGATCACTTACTAGATTACTAGAGTATTACTAGAGTATTACTAGAGTATTACTAGAGTATTACTAGAGTATTACTAGAGTATTACTAGAGTATTACTAGAGTATTACTAGAGTATTACTAGAGTATTACTAGAGTATTACTAGAAGATTACTAAACGAATCTACATAAAAAAGAAGGATAAGAACTTGTCAGCTAGATAAGTCTTTATCTTTTTTTTTTTTTTCTTTTTTTTTGTCTTCGTATTGGAGTCTAGTCGTTATGCATAGATATCAGATGGATTCTCGCCTTGCTAATATCTTCTATGGTCCTGAGGGATACTGGAAAGGTTACGCTGCAGTTGGTAAGCTATCAGTAGCAGCAAAGGTATCGGAAGATACAGCTAAGATTTGGTTAGAGAAACAAGCACTATGGCAAATATACCTACCACCACCACGTTATATACCACGACCACATTGGACTGTATCGAAACCAAATGAGGTTCACCAAGCTGATTTGATATTTCTACCTCATGATAGACCTAGTCGTGGAAGGAAACTATATAAGTATGCTTTAGTCGTAATCGACGTTGCTTCTAGATATAAAGAATCTGAGCCATTAGCATCGAAAGATAGTGGTGAAGTGTCTGCAGCTTTCGAACGAATATACAAGCGTAGTCCATTAGAATGGCCAAAAACTCTGCAAGTCGATCCTGGTAGGGAATTCATGGGACGTATGTCTGAAACATTAGAACTACATGGTACGAAAGTCCAACGTGGTGAAGCTGGTAACCATAGATCACAAAGCTTCGTTGAAAGAGCAAATAGAACACTGGCTGAAAGATTATTTGGATACCAATATGCACAGGAAATGGTACTCACATCTGAAGGATCAGATACACGTAGTAGAGAATGGGTGTTACGACTTCCAAAGGTTATCGAGGCTATGAATAATGAAGTAACGCGACTTACAGGAAAGGAGCCTTCGAATTCCGTTGTATCGCAGAAGGTTAACATAAAAACTCCCACATATTCTAGAATTATTGGATTGAAAGAAAAGCGACTACCATTTGATGTTTTAGTTAGATATCTATACTCACCAGGAGAATTGGAAGGTGGAGTAAAACGAGCAACTGATCCTGTATGGAGTTTACAGACATATTATATTTCTCGAAGTGTGGTATCTTCAAACCAGCCAGTTCTATACTATTTAGGAAAAGATGCGCCAAAGCGAGGGTTTGTGCGAGAAGAGATACAAGTGGTACCACTAGATACAGAACTACCACCAAAAGGTATTCTGTTCGTACCTAATAGATCTAAGATAGAAGCAAATCGTAAATGAAGTCGTCGAAGTATTCATCGTATGTAATGACGTTTTTACGATCGTATGATAGTGTATTGACTACGTTTGATAGTATATTGCTAATAAAACCATCTAATTCTTCATCCTCTGGAAAAACGTCTCCATGACCGTAGGCTATTGTATCTATTCCGTTTGCTGAAATCCATCTCTTACTATCGAATGGTGATAGATATACTTTGTTCATATGTATACCATACATCTTATGACCTTCACTTCGAAGCATATTAATTCCATGTTTGAATACTTTCTTATCCATCAAGCACTCTTTATATTGATCATGACGAATACGATGTTTCACTACTGCCTCCTTGATACCTTTAGCTTTACGAATCTCATCACCACCTACTTTTAATATAGAATAGAGCTTAGATCGTAGTCCAACATATTCGACTATAGGAATACCTCCACATTCGTCTTTCATTTTACCAAGTACTTTCTTGTTGTTGATACTATACAGCGGATGGTCTTTGCTGTAGTTACTAGTATCATATAGATGTTTACAAATTGCCATATCTGCATAGATGTCTTCAGTTTTAATGTGTAGTAGTAGGCTATCGGTATCGGTATAAAGTAGATTACAGAGTTGTCCATATTGCTTCTTGATCTCATTGTAGTAGAAGTCATACATCAGATGCTTTGATAGATCTAGAATTGACATTCCAACATATATGGGGCGGTTTAGCAATAGCTTACTTTTGTAGTTATGTACCGCGGCAAGATCATCATCGAAAATTGTGGATCGAGCATAACTAGGTTTATTCAATAGACGTTGTAGTTTGTTTCCTTCTGATGCGCGCACTAATTGGATATCTACACGTTTACGTAGATTCTCCATTGTTTTTCCAAATACACTATTGTTCATCAGTTTGTATAGATCCTGCTCGAAGGTGCTCTTCGCTTGTTTTCGTAACTCTGTATTCATTTGTATATATGGTTCCATCCATGGTGATTGATCAAATCGTAATGCCCTGTGGATCTTTTTCAAACGCATACCAAGAGATAGATACAGTTGTAGGTTGCGGTAGTGTAGCACATATCGTTCTTTGTTATATAGGTTAGGTACGAGTTTTTCCACTTTTAAAGATCCATTACCTTTATATAGTTCCTCAAATAGATTGGTCTGATACTCTGAGAACAAATCTTTATTCACCTGAATTCTCTCGGGAGCTAGTGGATAGTCGTTATGTGTATCATGAAGTTCTCGAGGATATTCAAGATCAACTTCAAGGATATAACCCTTATCTGAATCGATTGCATGAGTTGTTATTTGTTCTTCTGTTGGTGTATACCACTCAAATCCTCCTGTTGGTAAATATTGGCTCATGGCCCATCCATATAGATTATTGGCGTCAAGATAGAGTATGTGGCTATTTGGCTTATTGGGATCAAAATCGGGTATACTTTGGTTATTTGCTTTGGCATAACGCTGTGATACCATGGATATACCACCGCGTAGACCTTTCTCAATGAATAAATACATGTCATAGTCAGTTAATAGTTCAAGTTCCACTCCTGTTTTCTTTAATAAAGCGTCCCATGAAAGTCCTGGACTCGTATAATAATGTGCAGGATCTAATCCATAGTTTTGCATACATGTTGTACGAAAATCCTCGAATACATCTGCTAGAAGAAGTACATCAGTTTTTAGATAAAGATCATGATAATCACCCAATGTCTTGCAATCAAATACGTTCCAAACTTTTATTGCGCGTTCGTAATCTTCATCGGATATATACTCTAGAGTTAGTTTACTATAGAACGCATCTTTCGGTGGTAGAGAAGTCTCTGCAAATCTATCCCACGAATTCATGTACTCATATGGATATACTCCTTTACGAGTTAATAGATTGGCTTTCTCTTGATTAGATGTATATTTTACAATTTGTTGGAATGTGTCTGATGCTGATCCTTTTACCAACTTATCGAGAGAGAATGGTAAGAATTGAAAGCTATCAATGAATCGTAGGTTACCAAGTGAGAATGAAATATATTTCTCCATATTATTTGGAATACAAGAGATCTTACCTGATGTCTTGGATATGGATTGCATTAGTAGGTGAGAATCATATCCACGAAGATTATGGAATACGATTGGGATGGTAGGAAAAGTACGTAATTTTAGATTACAGGTATTGTGTGCGGCACCTCGAAACTCGCCTGTGATGTGACAATGATCACGTACTCTATCTTTACCAACCAAGGGCTTCTGACATATATGGCAAATCGTTGCGCTATTGTAAGCCTCATAGTTTTTCCATGACATGCGTAGTGGTTTAGCCTTTTGGGCTTTGATCTTCACCTCTTCCTCTTGTATGTATTGTAGAAAACGTTCTATAGTATCCATGCCTCTATATAGTACTGGTGGTTCGCTATGACCATCGGAACGTACAACTATATAACAAAATCCACAGGGAATATGTTCTTCTGTTTTAAGTGTGTTGCTCTTCTTTAGGTCTTGGGCAGGTCCTTCGATCTTAGTGGTCAAAGCCTCAAGGTCTGCATAGATAATATAGGGTACTTTAAGCTGTTTGTGGATATTCTGAAATGAGATTTTGTTGTTCTTATTGGTAGGCATTTCAATGCGTATGGCTCTGCCATCGGTACCGTTACACTCTGTAATGTGCTTTGTAAGAAGAGCTTCATTGGAATATCCATGTAGACATCGTTCGCAGAAGTGTTTCCTATGTTCGTACTTTGTCTGATCGAATAGGAGTTTGTTGAAGTCCTTTATACAGCAATAGTGTTGTTTACCACTCTTTGGGTCTTCTATAAGTAGTAGATGGACGTACTTCGAAAAAGTCTTCTTTGAGATATGATATATGATTAAGCACTTTTCCTTTGGATCCCATCCATATACATTAATAGAAATGTTGTTTTGCTTCTCTAGAAGTGGTATTTGTGAGATTGGTGTTGGTGAGTCAACCCCATTGGATTTCACCATATCTATTTGATACTTTGATGTCCTTTGAGGATTTGTTTTAACTGGAAACATTGCTGCACATATCGACCAAAGTGCACATTGATCGTCTTTGTTGTTTACATTGATCACAGCTTTCTTATTCGCTATTTCTTCAGGTAGTTGTAAATATGAACCTCCACGTAGTGGTTGATATTGAGCAATGTTTAACCATAGAATATTGACTCTATCTATGACCCAATTTGATCCACGACTGATCCACTTCTCAATTTGGTTGTATATCTGAGCATGTGCTTCTACTATTACCTCACGGATACCAGCATCGTTGATCAAAACAGATTGTTTGCTATAAAATGTAGCTGTGTCGTATACGTAACCATCAGGTTTATCAAGTACGAAAGTTATGTTTAAAGCTAATTGGGCCTTAAAGGTATTGTGGTTTCGTAGTTCTTCCTTAAACTTTTCGGTAGTTTGTTTACGTACACCGGCAAGGAAAACGGCTGGATCCGCTCCCATAGGATTATCATCAGGAATATCCATCTTCCATCCACGTAAATAGTTCTTTAAAGGACGTACTCGAACAAATGTTAGTATATGCTCAGCCATGGTATGATGTAATAAACTTGTAGCCACACTCCTCTTTAATATTGTGTATAAATACAATAAATGAACTATAGTAGTAAATAATACCTTATAAACATGTTTCTCTAATAGGGTGTTAAAATGTAAAAATACAACAAAAAAATAGTACAACAAAACTGCTCTAATCCGTAAAAAGCGGTAGAAACCGATCATTTAATATATCGTAAAAATAATATAAATAGTATAACAAAACTGCTTTAATCCGGAAAAAAGCGGTAGAAACCGGTCTATTAATATATTGTATAAATACAATAAATAAACTATAGTAGTATACTAACTAGCGTGTTTTGGCACACATTCCTGAAATTCCTCAAATTCGTAAGACCAATTAGTAAAATTGTTACATTTTTTTTTTCCATCTAATGGACCCCGAACGAAGTGAGGGCCGAACGAAGTGAGGATAGTCCATTAGATGAAAAAAAAACAACGAAAATGCAACAATTTTACTAATTGGTCTTACGAATTTGAGGAATTTCAGGAATGTGTGCCAGAACCGCTAGTTACTATACTACTCATTAGTATGTTATACTCTGCAGTTCTCTGTTCAATATAGTGAGTTGAGCATCTGCGAGAACATAGATGTGCATGATTACGTTTCCACTGCCTTTTGCAGATCTATGTATACGGAGATCTATGTCTTTCCCACCACCTGTTTGCGCCATACCATCGCCGTGAACAGCAGAATCTTTTGCCGTGCGACAATCGACTAGGATAGCAAATCTATTATTATGAAATTTGGTAGGAGTCATAGAAGTATTGGATGTTGCAAACCATCATTTTGCAGCCTCCCAGAAATCTGGTGGTAGCATACCTCCTGGAAAGAATCTATTTGGGACTCCATTGACATCTACCTCTATCTTAGAAATACCAGGATTTGAGAATGCTTCACTATCTCGCGTACCAGCGGTAGGTGGATCTATAAATAGTAGAAGTAGTCCAGCGAACGATCGTCGTGGAACATTGATGTTCTGAGATATCAAAGTATCCGTTGCCTTGGCGATAGTTACTGTCTTGAAATAGACAGCATGGTTGTATAGGAAAGCAGCACCTCTTTCGTATGCGTCAAGTGCGTCATTAGCTAGAGTTTCATCCTTGATTGCTTCATATTCTAACTGGATGTTGGTAAGCTTGTATGTACCTATCTTCGTGGTATCCGATCCAACTATTATCTCGATGGCAGGCGCTAGAGTCAACTCAAACGATATAGTGTCTTCTAAGGCGTGAGGATATAGAACGCCATGTTGTGTTAGAATATCGACGTCTAACGGAATTCTATATTTAGAACCATATGCGGCTAGTAGAGCGTTTTCTCCAGCATCTGAAGTACCTGCATCGCCAGCTTTCGATCGTAACTTGTTTGCGTTCTCTGATTGGATACCTTGTTGCGTTCTAGATTCTCTTTCTTGAGTAGATAGGTATATATCAGAATATGTCTGTAGTAGATCTAACCTAGCGATGTCTTCTACTATTTCAGTTCCCATTTTACAAACTCGATGTATAACCAAGCAACGCCCAACATTGGAAACAACGCGGTTATTGGCATGTCCACCAGACAATACGATGTCACCCAATAGTGCTAAGCTACCAGGTACCAACACGATGTTTTCTCCTAGCGTTGGTACTTCCACATAGAGCGTCTCTCCAGGGTTGGCAGATGATGGGGTGAAAGGTTTTCTATATAGAGTTCGTGGAGCCTTGAGTGCTCGAGGTTCTCTTCGCGCTTTTGCAGGAACTAACTTCGATGCTATCATGTTGAATATACATAGATATATAGTTATGTTCAATATGGAAGATGGAGATGTCGACGCTAAGGAAAATACTGGTGGAGCCGAAAGAGGTGAAAACTATAAGGATGATGATGCTAACGATAAGGAGGAGGTGGGTGCAATACTTCGATCTGACAAAACTAATGTACCAGGCGAAGTGCTCCAAATGAAAACCAGGCGCGACTATACTAAAGAAGGTGCTCGACCAAAGAATCAGGAAACCTCATTTACCACCGACGAATTAGATAAGTACATAGAAGATGAACTCCTAACCCCGAAAGGCGACTATAAAGGATTCACCTTCAAGCAAGACATGTCAGAATCGGTAAAAGAGATGCTGGCCAAAATCGTCACTGACAACTATCCGGATGCGGGGGGGAATAGAGGTGGTGTTATTGAGATCGAATTAATAGACGAAGAAATCAACGTTCGAGAGCTTGGAAGCAAGAAAGGATATACGCGCCTATTCGTTGGTGATGAGAAGGACCTAAAATTACGTGTGCAAATGAGGGGTAGCCTCAAGAAAGCTCTAGGTCCTACGGCGGAAGAGGCGGAACAGGAAGTCATCCAGGCGCAACAGCAGCTCGATGGGCGCTTAAAACTACAAGAAGACGTACTTAAAGACCCTACATCGACCGAGTCTCAGAAAGAAGCAGCTAAGAACGAGATAGTCACCACCCGTGAGGAAATGGCAATCCTAGAGCGCAGAGAAGAAGCCCTACGAGAACTATTGCCCCTTCGTGATAGGGTCAAGGCGATTTTCAAGAAGTACGGGGTTGGTATGATTAGCGTGATGGCTGCGGCAGGTACAGTGATCGGCGTAATAGTTTCCAATCTAGCGAAGGCAGTTCCCGCGATACCAAAGGGGTTTGGATATGCTTTCAAAGCCTTCGCTAAAGCCACTGCCAAGACATTAAAAGCAGTAGGTAAAGAGTTAGAGGAGATCTTACCTAAGATGATTGGACCAATTGTGAGTTTCATTTTAGTATGGCTGGTGACGTCGTTGGAGTCTTAGCGAATAATATTTGGTTGTTAATCGTAGCAGCAGTGGTATTCGTAATAGAGCAATACAAACGACGTTAACGAAACAACGTCCATGCGATTCCAGCTGCGGCAATAGATGTCACTGCGAGATTGATATCATGTTGTGGGATGGACTTTGGTACGTAAGTGTGTGGTACTTGTTTCTTGTGTGGTACTTGTTTCTTATCGGGTGGTCCTTCCATGGGAGGTGGACGGTTCTTTTCTTTAACTTCCGTATTGATATCGTTAGTACCTAACACCATATCTCTCGTGGCTTTCGGGGTTGGATTTTTATAACCATCTTTCTTTCCGAGGTAGTACACTAGATTGCTTGGTAGTAATCGCACACCTACGGCTATTGCTAGATCAAGCCTCTTATGCGTTGTCGTTATAGCGGTAAGATAGTTATCGTAACTTAACTTTAAGTCATTTACCTTAATAGCGCCTTCAACTAAGCTCTTAAACTTTTCTTTAACGTTATGGCTATCTACGATGGATTCATTCAGATCTGCTTGTGCACCAAGCATGCAATATCCAAAAGTCTCGACAGATCTATTCAACCTACCCAATCCAGCGTCTGTCAAACCTTTTCCGATTGGTGGTGCGAACCAATTGTATTGTTTTCCTCCGTGGTCTTCGTTCCGAATAAAAGATACCAGATTTCCCATCTCATCCTTACCTCCTTGGTCTGCAAATAAATTATTGTGATTTGGCCAACTATCTGCTTCTTTGTCGTAACCTCTGATTACGTGGACGTTTTTGAAACCATCACCGTACAAAAGGAATACATCGCCAAGTCCGTTATTCCTACCTCCGTGCCATCGAAAGTCTGGTGTTCGAGATAACCGAACTCAATGCATAATTTCTCTAGTGCCGCTTTGCTATAGAGATTATCAGTTTGTTTGAAGGCAGAGTCACCGGGTAGGGGAACTCCATGAGCACCGCCAAGTTCATGTAGGATTCTTCGTATTGTGAAATAAACGTGAAATCGTAAGAACCCTTGAACAACGGGTGGATATCTTTTGAAAGTAGGATCGAATAACGACACTCCACATCCGGAAGTTGCACACCACGTTGCGAAATTAAGTTGTTGAGGCCAGTACTTAAAATCCGGACCTGATAACCACGCATGAGACTCCTTTGCTGTTACATACTTTACGATGGTCTCTTTGAATACGTTAGGAACGCCTGCTTCGAACCTTTTTGTTGGTGTAACGTATATCCATAGACTGGTGAGATCTATATCTTGTGCCGGTTCGATAGAAGGAACTGCTCGAATAGGATATTTCACACTTTTGTTTAGTGTCAACGTAGATGGGAAGCCTCCATGCACATCCCATAGCGCGTTATCGACACGTCTTCGAACATCTGCTGGTATGAGACCACCCATATCCCAATGTTGCCCCCCCATAGTAAAACATGATCTTAGTCTCGTATGTTGACTCATCATGTATGCCGGATGCCGTTGTCCTAGCTGAGAACTTCTCGAAGTCCGCGTGGGGATACTTTTCCTTAAAGATCTCGAAAGCCTTTGCATTGCGAGGTGCGATATAGTCACTCCAATCACCTTTGAAATTAACTTTATGAGACATATTGAAGCTATACGTATACATAGTTATAACTTCAATATATAAAATGGTTCTCTTATATGTCACCACCACATCGGCTGACCATACTGTCTACTTCGATCGACCCATTCTTATCAATAATATTTCGCTAGTTGAGGTCACTTTTGAGAACAGTTGGTGGAACCTAGAAACGGAGGCTACGTTTGAGTGGGATACCGGAGGTGTAGGGTTCCCATACAAAATCTATCCGGGGTCTCATAATATACGTACACTCAAGCCCTTCTTCAATGAAGCTGTATTGAATAAAGTCGTAAGCTTTATAAATAGAGGCAGTAAGAGGGATTGGATCCTAAAGGTTCAGAAACCAATCAAGTTCAGTAAAAATCTCTGCGAACTATTGGGTATCGAAGGAAATGAAGATGTGGGGGGAAACGTATCGCTAAAAGTTGGACACTATGACCTGGTGATCAAAGATATCAACACAATGTACGTATTCTGCAATGTGGTGGATTCCAGTTTCTCTCTACTAGAAGGAAAGCGATCGAATGTACTGACTAGCTTTAAAGTACGAGGCAGCTGGTTTGATGTAAATACGTATTCTATAACACTCCCACGACCTATCAAAGCTCTAGGTACAACACGAAACAGCCTTCACCTGAGAATTCGTGATGAGAAAGGCAACGTGGTAGACTTCCGTGGTCGACCTATTCGCTACGTATTGAAGATTGAGTAAATCATATGTATAACATACGATGGACGGCGATTCAATTCAACCGTTTCCAACAGCACCAGATATCTATCCATCAGGAGCTATAAAGGAACTTAGCGATAATGGATCGAGCTTTAGACTGCAGAAAGTATGCGATACGCTTGCCGAACTCGAACAGCAGGCAAAGCACTACGAAGTCGTTCGTAAATAATATGCCCGAGCGCGTGGTATTGTTCACGGGGTTGCTGTGGTCACAGGTAGCTTGAGTGGTGCATTATCTGCTACGGCGTTAGGTTTAACGTTTACGGGAATTGGGATACCTGTGGGTATTCCTCAAGGATCCGTGGGATTCCTTTGTGCTGTCATTTCGTCTTTGATGGCTGTCGTTAGTAAGAAACTTGGAGTTCCCGTCTCGAAGCATGAAAAGACCGTTATGTTGGCAAAAGCTAAGGCCAATTCCGTGGAAGTCAAAGTCTCAAAAGCTCTAGACGATGGTAACATTTCAGAAGCCGAGTTCGGAAGTATAATTGGCGAGAAATCAAAATACGAATTGGTTAAGCTTGAAATACGACAAAGAAATAGGAAAGAAAGAGGGTCAAAAAATGTAGAAGAACTTCGATCAGAGATCCGAAAGGAAATGAGAGCAACACTTGGCAGTCTAGTGGGATAAGAATCAATATCTCCTATGAAAGGAACCCGCGTGGATTTCATTTTAACTTCGCTAAGAGCAAAATCGTATAAATTAATTCCTACGTCTGGTTCGTATGTAAATTTCTGTCGGCACAGGTGGTATTGATGACACAATAGAGATCAGTTTCAACACGAGGCATGACTCATCACTATATATCGACATTGTCGTTTACCCAGGGAACACGGAAGGTTCCTCGCGCTTGTTAGAGGCATAAATTGCGTTCTTGATCAAGTTGGGGAGTTCATAGACACGGGAAAGGCTAAATGTACCGGAGAAGAATTCATTTCAAGTATTGCTGAGACTTATTCGGAACTAATTGGACAAGAACTCGCGATCAACCGACTGACAAAGAGGAAAAAACGCCCCTCGAAGAGGTGAGACGAACGCTGGAAGAAAGCTTAACCACCGAGCGTCAAATGGACTTCACAGGAATCGAAGAAGACGTGAAAACAGATACTAACATAGACTGCTTTGAAAGCATCGAACTAATTTATAATGCCCTCAAAGGTAACCAGAAAAAACGTGTCGCAGATGTAGGATGTACGGTGGAGTCGAATATCTTCTTTCGCAGTCTGTGAATCATCTTTAAAATGTTCCTATCGCGTTCCTTGTCCTTTCTACATGAGTAATAGTGTGTTTTGAAATTTTCTAGAGATGAATTTCGATGTTTAAAACGTAAACGGCTGATTCGAGAGGCTTTAGAAGTAATTATGTGAAAAAGCGGTCCGGCAAGGACCGGTTTGGTAATTATGTAAAATTATGTGAAAAAGCGGTCCGGCAAGGACTGGTTTGGTAATTCAGTATAAATTATGTAAAATAGCGGTCCGGCAAGGACCGGTTTGGTAATTCAATATACAATAAAAACGATTTGTGTACACAGCACGTTGAAGTTGTTTTATTGACCCAACTCATTATCCCATTCAAACAGCAATTAGAGATAAGCTAGCATTAGGTATATATCGCACGATGACTGAGACGATAACTTGTAGTTGGTTGATGCGAGGAAAGGACACGAATTGTGTAAGGAAGCGTTCTAAGATATCAGAGTACTGCGCTCAACATAACTTTCAGATACGAAAAGGGGTTGCCTTATTCGTCCCATGTTCGAAGTGCAGCCGTGGTTGTCGTACTAGTTACGGACTTTGTGCGAGGTGTGGTCAGCCACAGCGCCGTAAAATTCGCGAAAAGAAATACCGTGATTTGATATGCAAACCCAAGGATTGCTTCTCGAATGTATTGGCGGAATTGAAGGACCATAAAGTGGAATTGAAGGACCATAGGATTCCTAGAGATAATGTAGATAAGTTGACGGCGAAATTGGAGGGCTGCGAGATTCTTAGAGACGATGTGGTGTGCTTATTAGAAGAGTTGGAGTAATTAGAAATAGCAATACAAAAACAAAAAAAAACAAAAAAAAAAATTAATGAAGGGAAACTGGTAACTGCCTCTCTCTTAATTTTTTTTCTTTAGCAATTAAACGATAGATAAACATACTGTATACGCTACTAGTATGGACGATCTTCTTAGATTGCTTGGTCCCGAAATTTGTGCAAGTCTACATATTGAACCACAGTTACGTCTTAACCCTGTGGAAACATGTTCCGAGTGTCTCAGTTCGATGGAAGTGCAAGGAACGGAATTAGTTTGCTCTACATGTGGTTTCGTTTCCGAGACTGAATTGTGTGAAGAAACGGTTAACGTTACTACTCGACTGCGTATAGTAGGTCCAGATAGCTCTCAGTATCAACACGATCTAGACCGTACGAACCCAAAGAAATGGAATAACCAAGAATCACAACGACAAACAATTATGCGAGAACTACAAGCATACAACACTGTTTATAAACATAATTGTGGTCTATCGTTTCCTATGAACGTATTAGGAATCTTAGCCGACGCATTCATCCAAGCAAAGAAAGTTTGTCCTATGCGTGGTCGTGCTAAAAGAACTATTCTGGCTGCGCTACTTTACCATGTGTGTATACAATGTGGGTTCGTTCGCTCTAAGGGTGAGGTTGCTAATTTCGTACAACTAAATAACAAACGCATCTATCGCGGTAATGACTTTCTACGATCGTTACATGCTGATGGTAAGATCGATATAGATGTAAATGCCGACAGCATAACTCCCCACATCGTAACGACCTTTGCTAAACTCGATCCTCGAGGAGTATTTAAGGATATCCAACAAATAGTCTATGAGATTATTCATGTGGCAATAGAAAACAATATAGGTGTCAGTTCAATACTTCGAACTAAAGTCGTTGGGGTAAGCTACGAGGTGCTACGACGTTTGGGATCGCATGTGTCTCTTAATGACGTTATAAAGCTGTGTGGTACGCATAAGACCTCGATCGCGCGTTTTCTCAATAAGTTACTAGCTTACAATTCCTACTTTGAGCCTATCTATGAAAAACACGGCCTAACTAGCGATAGAGTTTAAGTGCTTTTCGAGCCACTTAACGACATCGAGATGGTCACCCATATATGCACATAGTAGAGCACAACCAACGTCTTTGTGGTCTGCAGTGAGTTGGAAGCGATTAACGAGCCACTTAACTACGGTGAGATGGCCATTTGTAGTGGCATTCAGTAGAGCATAACGGATGCCTTCGTTCTCTATGGTGATCTGAAAGTGCTCTACGATCCACTTAAGTATATCGAGATGGCCATTTGTAGAGGCATACCGTATAGCACAATGGACGCCTTCGTTCTCTATGGTGATCTGGAAGTGCTTTACGATCCACTTAAGTACATCGAGATGGTCACTTGTACTGGCATAGTACATCGCATCGAATGGATCATTCTCTTTAGTGAGCTGGAAGTGATTAATGAGCCACTTAACGACGTTAAGATGACCCTCTCTAATGGCCATTTGTATAGCAAAATCAGAGTATTCGTCCTCTATGGTGAGCTGGAAGTGGTTAACGATTAACTTAACAATATCGAGACGTCCAATTATGCTGGCATAGCACATCGCACCACACACGTTGTCATGCTCTATGGTTGACTGGAAGTGCTTAATGAACCACTTAATGACATTAAGATTACCATCTTTACTGGCATAGACTAGCGTAAGACCATCGTTGTCGTTGTATTCGTCTTTCGCGGAAATACCGAAAGTCCTAACCAAATTGTCTCGCTCGTTATCGTTACGAGTAGACCTAAGACCAAAAGTGAGTACTTGTTTACGGAACTCTTGGTCTACGTCTTTGTAGCGTGCTATAGATGCTGCATCGCCCAGACGTTTCGAAGTCAAAGCAATGCTTGCAAATGATGTAGGGCCTGCATACTCTACGATCTTAGTCAAGATTTCTATGGGGAGGCATAATATATTAGTCATAGTTTTTTCGATATAGTAACTATGGTGTGTGATATATTACTTATACTATCCTTTCTCTAATGGAGGGTATCGAAATGTGGTAAACGTACTATAGTAGTATAGAAAGTAGCGGTTCTGGTCGAAGTCTCAACGCGTTCAATTATATCTCAATTTGCTGACCACGAACCCTCAACGTATTCGTTTGGACTTTGTAGACCGCAAAATGCCTAAAATTACAACATCTAGGGTACTCGATAGATAATAGTTGGGATTTTGGGCATTTTGTGGTCTACAAAGTCCAAACAAATGCGTTGAGGGTGAGGGGTCAGCGAATTGAGATATAATTGAGCGCGTTGATGCTGCGCCAGAACCGCTACTTTCTATACTACTCGCGTTATAGTTCGCGCGCACCCGACTGTGGGCAAACTGTTATACAACGATCGTGAGGCAACTGCTTTTTTAGCTTTTTTGACTAAATAACAAAATATTTCAAATTTGAAGGATTCCACTAATTTATCTCGAAGTATCAGTGGACTCTACAGAAGGGTTGTTTTAGTCTACAAACGAGTCGACTCCGACAAAGAGGCACGGGACTCTCTGTCAACTCCACTATGGGTTCTCTGACCCTATCGAAGAGTCACATGACTCTCTGTCAACTCCTCTAGGGGTCTACTGACCCTTCTAAAGAATCAACATACTCTGCCTAAAAGGTCATTTTGATACTTCAGAGGGGTCAAACCAACCCCTGGGGTCAAACTAACTCTTACAGAGGGTCAAAAACGACTCTTCGGTAAAAGAAATGAAACAACTCCTTGGGATCAAAACAACTCTTTAGTTTTTACAGTGTGCATGACATGAACTAGACACGTTGCAGACTGTATGAATGCTTACCTTCCCAGCTTCGCAGCGGTTCTTCATCGATTTCTCCACAAATTATTTAGTTTACATCTCATCCCAAACTGATGGGAATCTCCGTAGCAGCAGTTACTGTAGTCTTCTAGCAATATAATCTAGTTATAAATGGTGATTTGAAGGTACGAAGGCTGATTTCTTGGTAACCTGAGGGAAAGAAAGAAAAGAGGGCCTGACACAAATCCATTCACTGGCTCGTGTTCTACATCCAGAATCTGGATGTTGTGCTGATTGGATAAAAAAACAAAAGATTCAAAACCAAATGTGAACGCGAGCTTCACGGCCGTGATCATGAACACTGCACTAGCAAACTTAAATCTCTCTTTTACTGACGATTTAAATGGATTTCATAAAACCATTGGAAGCCCCTTAACAGTTCTTACGAAATATTATTCTTTAGCCTGCACGAAAACTGTCTCGAAGGCATGTTTCTCGAAAGAAACTGGACGGCTGCGGAGTGTTGCCGGCGGGAATTTTATTCAGATCTTCACACAGTTCTGGAAACCGAACAACAGAAGAGGCAAATATCGTCACCGCGCACTGTAAAAACATAAGAGTAGTTTTGACCCCTTCAAAGGGGTCGTTTTTTAACCCCAGGACGACCGCTCCAAAAGAGTCGTTTTGACCCCTTTTGCCGTTACTCTTCGAAGAGTCGTTACTACTCTTCAAAAGAGTTGTCTTGACTCTTTCTGGAGTAGTCCTAAAATGGCTCTTTTAAGGGTCAAATTAGTAATCTACTCTTCGAAGGCGTTGTTTTGACCCTTTCTGGAGTAGTCGTCAAATGGCTCTTTGACGGGTCAAACCAGTAATCTACTCTTCAAAGGATTGTTTTGACCCTTTCTAGGGTCGTCTTGAAATAGCTCTTTGAAGGGTCAAATTAGTACTCTACTCTTCAAAGGAGTCGTTTCGACTTTTTCTCGAGTTGTTTTAAAATTGCTCTTTAAAGGGTTGCATGACTAATCTACTCTTCCGAGGAGTCGTTTTAACTATAAAATAATAACTAACTACTCTTATGATGAGTTATTTTGACCGTTTCTTGAGTCGATTCTAAAGAGTTATGTTTTAGGCTTCGTGGTGTCGTTTTTATATCTGCACTGATCTCAAAAACATTGCCCAATCCTACTAAAACCTACATGATGCCATGTAGGTAGCTTTGTTCTCCCATGCAATTATCTAATTTAACATACTATATTATAAAAGGAATACAGCAACATACTATTAAAATATATATTTCATTTAATAGTTCAAGCAATTTATCCTATATAACATTGATAATTATTTCAAAATACTGTAAAAATGAATTTCAAAATTGCACAAAAAAATAACATTTGATAATTTCGTAATAAATATAGCAAATAAACTAGTGAATGACTGATTTAATGTTGAACTATTGCAATAAATATTGATGATAACAGATTTCCGAATAAATATAAACTGAGAGAATCTGATGTTAAAGGACACTGTCAACCCCCAAATGACAAACTTTCTCCTGACGGAAGACAACATTAACTACTCAGATTAGCTTATTATGCTTTCCAGAGAAGTTCAAAGACAATTTGGATGAAGGACGGCAAAGATTCGAGTGAATGAAAAATACTGCTTTTATGATAAATTAGAGCTCACTGTAGCCAAAATCAAATTTCTAGAATAAACGTTTGTAACCTAGTTTTAATTATTTGCCATCCTCTATCCCAAAAAAAATCAGGATATTCACATGCAAGGCGTTACTTTTGTAGTTTACTTTAAAATAAGTTTCAAGGTTCATGATTGACAGTGTCCCTAATAATACTGTAACTAAAGTTAAAGTATTACATTTCATAACTTTAGAGCTAACTACAAAAACTAATACAATATTATTGGTAACAGAATTGAGTGGAGTGCAATTAATTTGGTCTGAATCATATTATGGGTCATTACAAAATTGCAAGACTGTGAAGTAGGAGCGCAATTTATAATCAAGACTGTCTGCAGACCAAAAATACATGACATTAAGTTGTATTACCACTTAAAATACCATTGTAGCTTGCCTCTTTGTTGCCCTGTTTCAGACCACCTGACATATCCCTTGAGTAAAGTCGTTTTGTTTTTCTGTATCGCAGGAGAAAAGTATCAATTTCTATAATAGTCCTGTTTCATATTCGAAAATGACCGCTGAATGCGATGACTGTAGATGCATGTGCTCAGTGTTAGCCTCATTCGAAGGTTAACTATTGATAAATACCAGCGAGAGGGTCAGGGTGTAAAACTCAAACCTACAACAATACGCAGAGTTGTGAAGTCCACTTTCTAGCAGGTATTTATGAATGTTTAACACCAAGATGAGGCTAACACTGACCACATACGTCTACAGCCATCACGTACAATGGTAATTTAGAATACGAAACTTGGACAATAATTGGAAACGAACTACCGTAAATCCTCTGGAGAACTGGTGACATGGCCTGAAATGGGGCAACAAACGGGCAAGCTGAAAGGATCTATTACATTCATTTTGAAATCTAAACAAACAACACACTGTTATTTTTTTGTACAACAACACACTAAAATAGTCAAGCAGGCAGAGCTTTGACATCAGGTGAGATTTCAGTCAAGTTGCATGCACAAATGCTTAGCTGACTAATAACCTAAGTATTTATAATTCCAGAAAGAGGAACACATTCTTGCAATCCGATCACCACCTGAATCCTGTGCATAAACTGCACTGAATGCATATTTAGTAACTTGCAAAGTTCAAATCAACATTATGACTGTATTCCAAAATTGTCATAAAAGTATTTTTTTCTAAATTATTTTTGTCTGCAGCACATACACAGTTGACTATCAATTGAAGGGATGTGTGCGAAAAGGGCGTAGTGACTCTTGATCACATTTTAAATTCTCCCTTAGAAAACAAAGAAATTGTAGGAGAATTTAGAATATGATCAGGAGTCACTTACGCCCTTTTTGCATACAGCCCTTCAATTGAAAGATGGCACCTGGCTACCCAATCAGATGGGAAGATTGTCAATAGATGGCAGCTGGGTTATGCTAATATATTATTAGTATATACCACACCAGTAAATATCACTTTTCGCACGCTCTGATTGGCTACTCAAAAAATTAATATGATTTCATATTCACCCCCGAGCTAAGCAGTGATCACCTCGTGCGAGTTTTTGTCCATTTGACAGAAAATAAAAAAACTATTTGGTGCTGCCTTTAATGTAGCTGAAGTGTGGTATATAGCGGCTCGGTAAATATCCACCACTATTCACCTTCACTTCAGTGAATAATTTTTAATTATATAAATTCTGCCAAGAAATGGAATGTTCTTTCCTTAATAACAAAAACTATTAAGCATGTATCGCATGCTCGAGAATCCATTTAACTGTTAATCTTGTGCATATTTCTTGTGTTCTTCACAGAGTAGCCTGCATAGATGGCGGTGTAAATGGTAGCTTTCGCAAGACAATCGAGGTCATGGCCAGGGGTATTTTGTGAATGGCCGCCATCTTGGCCAAGCTGTGTGATGCTATCTGGGTGGAAGAATACAGCTTGGCGAAGATGGGGGCCATTCAGAAAATACCCTTGGCCGCAGCCTGTCTTCTCACAAAAACATCGCCAGCTACATACATGTAGGCTATTGGCAGAATTTTATAATAAGTACTCTATTTCAAAACACATGGGTTGTGTGTTTTGCCATAGCAGCAAAATTACTGATGCATCACACATATGACTCAATATCTATAATATTAGATAACTTATTACAGGGCAAGTTGGCTTAGTTTAGTTTACAACTCCACTCAACATTTTGAATATATTGAAGACGTGGATGGCTTTTAGATCATTTTTTATCAGAGGTGGAAGTTAGGCTTGTACACAATGCAAGTAAGTCATGCACTAGATGTTTTTAGAAATGCAAACAAGATGGAATCAACTGCTGCTAGTATAAAATTGAATGTAATATTTGCTGTTGCTAGTGGATCAGACCATGCCTTAAAGGGAACTGTCAATCCTCAAATGACACTTTTTCCGATGAATAATGAGATAAATAACTACTCAGATTAGCAGAATATGATTTTAAAATGTAGCGGAGAAAATTTGAGACAATTTTAATGCAGGGTGGCAAAGATTAGAGTGGATGAAAAATACTGATGAGAAATTTAGAGCAACTTTAAATCAGAATCAAGTCTCCACAATAGGCTTTTGTAATCCACTTTAATCTTTGCCATCTTCTGTTGAAAAAGTTTGAAACACAGATCAGGACATTCACATGGTATTTCTCTTCTATCTCAGGGTGTTATTTTTGTAGTTTTGTTATAAATACACTTGAAGGTTCAATTCGACAGTGCCCCACATGTGACGCCATTATTGAATGTGGAGTCAAACAAATCAATAGATGGCAAGTTTCCTTTTGGAAAACTTACACTATACATATATTATACCTAAGATATAAACTGAGAACAATTATTTCTGGAAAAACTAGTCCGAAACTAGAATTACATCTAGCTACGCCTGCGGTTATCTGACTCGGAGAAGTAAAGTGTGAGCATCTGTATTAAACACGCATAAAAATGTTTGAAGAGCGTTGTGCCCCATTTTATAGTTAACTTTATGCTTAGTTCCTAGCAATTGTACTCGGGAATGTCGTCGACGAAATTGGAGCAGAATTAGGAAGTTAATTACAAGAAAAACTTAGGTTGAGTGTGCTTTAGCGTAGTGTATTGCATGAACTTAGCTTTACATGACTTAGTTGAATTCGAATGCTAACCTTCTTCGCCGATTTCTCCGGAATTAGCTCATCTCATCCAGAACTGATGTCGATCCCTCAGAACTGAAGCAGTTAGTCGAGCCATTTTATCAAGAGAATCGTGCTCCATTAGTGGCGATGGAAGGACAGAACTTCGGATTGTTTCTCAGATAAAACTCCACCACGTTCGAAACTGCCCGCCAAAACTAACAGATTTGGGACCAGGGCACCAGGCCTCCACCAGGCCTTCACCAGGCCTGATTTGATTCCAAATATGGGTAAACTCGGTTTAGTCTCACTCGGCCGACTGATTAAGTACTTATAGATCAACGCCTTTTCGGGATCAGGGGAGTTTTAATACAAAAAAGCACTTATAACTTTTCTACACAATTTATATGTATCGCATACTTCCTTTGAATATATGCGAGCCGTATTTAAGGGCCCCGGTTATAAATCGCGCGCACCCTACTTATGCCGCAAAGTTGGGCAACTCTTATCTGTCCATTAACCAGACGACGATCGTGAGGCATCCGCACTTAACGTATCCTAACTAACAAAATATTTCAAATTTGAAGGATTCCACTTATTTTTCTAGAAGTGTCAGTGGACTCTACAGAAGGGTTGTTTTACTCTACAGACGAGTCGAATGACTCCGAGAAAGAGTCACGGGACTCTCTGTCAACTCCACTATGTGTTCACTGACCCTTTCGGAGAGTTACAGGACTCTTTGTCAACTCCTGGAGGGGTCTACTGACCCTTCTAAAGAGGCAACAGACTCTGCCTAAAAGGTCATTTTGATCCTTCAGAGGGGTCAAAACGATCCCGGGAGTCAAAATGACTCTTACAGAGGGTCAAAAATGACTCTTCAATAAAAGAATTGAAACAACTCCTTGGGGTCAAACAACTCTTTAGTTTTTACAGTGCTTACGTCATTGTAGCCGTCAGTGATGTCAGCCCACTGACAGCAAGTTGAAGAAGGTTCAGCTTGCAGCGAGGGAACCTTTTCACATTCAAAACAAAACAATTCCCACGGCAACATAAACTTAACTCAAAACCTTCGAGAGAATTATAGGCTTATTATCCTTGAAGGGACAACAGAACTCTGTATTAGTCGTAGCACAAAACAGATGAAATATAAATACCATATTAAAGTCCAACATTTTATTTACAGAGATCGAAAACTCCGGCCAACACTTAAAAACACGTGATGACAGTTATGTTAATCTCCGAAAACCTGAAATAAATTGTATTGGTTAAAAAGTGATAGCTCGATGACGTATGCTTGTGAGGCGGAAGGCCTTTCTCAATGGGTCTGTGGCAGGCTCTCTTTCCTTTTCTCTACCCCGTCTTCTCTCGTTTTCTCTTCTTGAGATCCTGATACTCAGGTTAATTTATTGGCATTCATACGAACTGTGAAACCGAGAATGATTTCGAAATACAAGGTTCAGCCAATCCGGAATGAAGTCGCTATCCGGGACTTGAAATATGGATAAATTGTTCTAACACAGGAAGCCCAAGCTCTGTTTACAAATTTATTTAGTATAGGGTTTAAAATGCACCCAAATTCGATGAAACTGCATAAAGACGCAGCCAAGATACAGATAGACGTCGGGTAAGTTTTATTTATTTTATTACAGTATGTTTATCGAAAAGCTAGTTTAATAATTCCAATACAAACTTAAAAAATAGCCATAAACAGTGCTTGGGCTACCTGTTATTCTGACGGCGAGGCTGCTGAAATTTGTTTGTATTCTACAGTATATTTATCTCATTTTAATAATACCAAACTTAACCCACCAAATGCGAAGAAGCCATTACACGGCAAAAAGACTCGCGTTTTGAATGGATTTTGGCTATTAGAAAACGTGTTGAAAATTTGAAATAATCCCACATTTTATAAGCGTTTTGCCGTGCCTGGATAAATACATATATTCCTTTCGTTTTACCTTAATTATCAGTGTAGGTATTATCCAAGTTTTACCGTTTGCTTGAAAATCATTAGATAACTTGATATTTTCCCTTACGTTTTCCCAGTGTTATTCATTAAAGAAAAATGTGCATATTCCCTCATAATTCTTCGAGTTATCGCAACAGGATAATGTATGAAAACCGGTAATTATCCAATGCAGTAAAATTCGAGCCATATGTAATCTTTCTATCTTTGACTTTTACTTACGTTTTACTATGAACGTGTAATTCAAGTTTTACCAACATGTCTTTATAAAGTAAAAAGGGGGATAATGTGAACGTTGCTTGAATTATCGAGCCGGTAAAACGTAAGGCAAATTAACCCCCAATAATTACTCCCATTTCTTGCATCTTACCAAGATTTACCCTACATTTTCCAAACTAGATAATTCTAGTTTGTCTCGTCTCCCACTATTACGCGCCGCGCTCTCGCTATTACGGTCACCAAATCGCGGTCCCGATGGAGAGTAACCAAGATTGTTGGGTTTGAATGCTCATAATGTTGTTGATTTGAATTCATATCGACTTTGTTATTTCGTATTACTAGCTTCTTGGAGGCAAGTCTTTGCCACATTTTTATGAACTGACTGCATGTGAAACGATATTTAATTGGCAAACATATTACTGTTGCTTGAAATAAGAGTGGACTACTACATGTATTTAGGTGTCGTACTTTGCTAGACTAGAACAAGGCTAAGAAAATAACACATAATGATACAGCTGGCTACTCTGGAACTTGCTTGCAAGGAAAAACCATTCTAAACAATCAAATACGAGGAGTTCATGTACATGTATTATGAAACAAATAAAGTAGTGCAACAGCTCTTGCTGAGCTATGTCCTTGACTTGAACTTTAGACTAAGATAGGTAAATGACTGGTCTTGCTTCGCTGCACGAAAGAATGAAGGCGCTGGCGTTGAAATACAAGTTTTGTCTAAGAAAATCGCATGCCACTGAAAAAATAGCCAATCTACTAACTTCACAGCTACGTTTGTGTGCAAGAACTGATTGCTCAGTAGAGTATCTAACTTGGCGCAGCACAGCTGACAACATCTATGTTTCTAATGTGCTCATTAATTATTGCTTTCTTAAAGTCTTAACCTTTGCAAGCAATTTCCAGAGTAACTCAGTTGTACCATTATGTGTTATTTTCTTAGGTTTGTGATAGCATACTATTCGCGACACTCCCTTTCACGCTCATCAAATAAGAATGGGAAAAGGCGACCGTGTTCAAACGGAGTGGAAGTGGCAAGGAAATAGGGAGGGGAGGGAAATATGAACACAGCCGCAGGGAGAGAGAGAGAGAGAGCGTCAAGGGGAAGGCCGCTATGAGGCATGTTTACCACTGCGGGAGGCTTGATCGTATCTGACATGAACTGCGCCTGTTGGCTAGTGGTGTTCTTATTTATACTCGCATTGAAAAGGACTGGTGCGAATAGTATACTATTCGCGACACTCCCTTTCACGCTCATCAAATAAGAATGGGAAAAGGCGACCGCGACAATGCAAGTTATAGGGTCTAAACCCCAAACCCCCAGCGATACACCCATACCTAATAAGCTGACCACTCGATTACCTAAGCCCTAACCTAGACACAAACACAACCCCCAAACTTAACTAAAGAGGGGGTTGCGAAGCGACGTGCCTTAAATTGTTTAAAGTCTGAGTAGCAGGTAGTGGACGAACGAGTGAGGGAATCATCAGCCGACAATAATTCAGAGGGGCCTCCAGGTCGCAGCATTTGAGCGAGCTTAAATATTAAGAGGCAGTCAGTGCGTTGCGCCAACCAGCATGACTCGATCATTGTGTCGGCTAGCTGACTCCCTGATAAGGCTAGTGTGATAGCTGCGCCAGCTCTTAAACTGTGAAAAGTTCACCTTCGTCGACTCGCGCTTCTTTCAAATACAATCTCAACCGAGATAGCATAGCGGAACCCGTGAAATGACTGTTGACTACCCTCCCTTGTGGAGTAGTCGGCTGGGACAGGTAGCCATAGAGATGTCCAAACCAAGCGTATAAAATAGAAATAGTAGACAGAAGTATAAATACTTGTGCAACTGAGCTGCCATCCCGTGGGTCAGAAATGAAACAAACCAGTAACTCAGAAAGGGCTATTGGGGAATGGAAAATATAATAAATGAATGCTATACCGCCTAAACGCGCAGGAGGACCCAGGAGATGACAGCCTGAGCGTCAGTAATCCGACTAGGGAATTAGTATCCCTTTCAGGCTGCCATAGGGCGGATAATAAAGGGGCAACTGAGCAGAAAGGAACAATGGAGCCGACCAAGTAAAAACTGAGGCAAACAATATCACTATAATGAAAGAGCTAAAAGCCAACGGAAAAGGGGAAGCAGATAATTAGACCATACAAACACTTGTACAATTGAGCTGCTATCCCGTGGGTCAGAAATGAAACAAACCAGTAACTCAGCAAGGGCTATAGGGGAATGGAAAATATAATAAATGAATGCTGTACCGCCTAAACGCGCGGGAGGACCCAGGGGATGACAGCCTGAGCGTCAGTAATCCGACTAGGGAATTAGTATTCCTTTCAGGCTGCCAAAGGACAGAGAATAAAGGGGGCAACGGAGCAGAAAGGAACAATGGAGCCGACCGAGTAAACAACTGAGGCAAACAATATCACTATAATGAAAGAGCTAAAAGCCAACGGACAAGGGGAAGCAGATAATTAGACCATGCAAACAAATATGACTGGTATGACAATAAAAGGGCTAAACAACTAAAAACTATAACTAAAAGCCAGGCAATCGTATAACGCATGAAATACCATAAACAAATAAGGAATATGAGGGCAGAAAATGCTTTAAAAAAAAACCATGGCCTAAACAAGTATCCGTCGCCAGATGACAACTGAATAAAATGCACAATGTGAAACCATGAAAGTGCGATAAACAACTACAAAACCTGCAGATGACGTGCAGAAACCGAATATAAATATATAAACCAATCCAAAACCTGGTGCTAACCACAAGGACGGCACGTCTGAATCAATTCGCATAAAACGCACAAGACTGAGAGCACCAAATAACAATCAACTAGAAACGGCTATAGAAGCGCGCAATAAGCAAGGCACCGGGACCGACCGCGGGTAAATAATTAAGCCATTACTCAAATCCGTGTTTTCAATCAGGCAAAACACACACTAGATGACCCGCGTAGAACGACCGAAATTTGGTTATAGAAACCCATAACAATGCACTGAAGGCAACAAAACGCATATAAAACAACTATAACTGGCTACTCAGCCAAACGTGCATACAAAACCGTACAGGGAGAGAAGGGAATTATCCAGCAACTGCACAAATCCGTATTTGTGAGGCCAAGCACGTACAAATTAACTATAACTGGCTGCTCAGCCCTAGCTACTCAGCCCAACATGCATACAAAACCGTACAGGGAGAGAAAGTGAATTATCCAGCAACTCAGTGCACAAATCCGTATTTGTCAGACCCAGCCCTGGTTATTCAGCCCAACGTGCATACAAAACCGTACAGGGAGAGAAGGGAATTATCCAGCAACTGCACAAATCCGTATTTGTGAGGCCAAGCACGTACAAATTAACTATAACTGGCTGCTCAGCCGTGGCTACTCAGCCCAACGTGCATACAAAACCGTACAGGGAGAGAAAGTGAATTATCCAGCAACTCAGTGCACAAATCCGTATTTGTGAGACCCAGCCCTGGCTACTCAGCCCAACGTGCATACAAAACCGTACAGGGAGTAAAAAGGAATTATCCAGCAACTGCACAAATCCGTATTTGTGAAATGTTTGTGAATTTGTCTTTGAAATATTTTAAGTTGTCATTAATAAAAAAAGATGGAATCGTACAAAGGCGTGGCATCTAAAGTAAGTTAAAAAAGAGCTAGCTCTCGTCATGTCAGCTGCTACTCTCTTCCCACGGCGTTTAGCGTACCTTTATTGATTATACCATTGTTTAACAGGAACTAGTTATCAATTGCAGTGGTATCCAAAGACTGATTAACCTCATATTTACAAGCTAATAAATATAAAGTATTTCTGAATGTTTATATAATGTGAATAAAAATAAATAAAAAGGGCGACCGTTCTGAGTTTAAAAACAATTCTACACCTACAGTATACAATAAAAACATCTCTCAATTGCGTTCGAGGATACTCCCATATTCAATTTTCGTAGATGAACAATACTTTTCAAGCAGATTTTCATTCCATACTGATTGTGAATCTGGAGTTAAAATATATATTGAACAATTTACTTGTGAGATGACATAACCGATATTGGACTTTCATATTCAGGTTTGACGGCAAGGCCAAATAACTCAGGCCGGTCGACCAACAATCATTTAATCAAGCTGTGCGAAAATGAATTCCTTCTTTCCCTTAATAGATAAAGTATACTGTAGATGTCCTTAGATTTTAACCAGTTGAAGAATAACAGAACCAGATCGATAGTATGCGACCTAAACAACATTACATGTATATAATTATGCACTAACTGCCTAATGCATGACGTCATAACGAGTCATCATCATTAATCTTACTGCACAATGCCAAAACAACTTAAATGTGCTGAATCACTGTCGGTACTATTCTGGAGAGTATAAATTATCTTCTGAGTGTTGTTTGACTTTCTAAGCAATTAAAGAAACGAAATTCACGTCATGTATTATGAAGTATTACTAAAGTAGTGCAACAGGTATTGCTAAAGTATGTCGTTGACTTTAGACTGATATAGGTAAATGACTGGTCTTCTATTCAAGGTTTAGATAAATAAATAATCCAAGTATAAATAATAGGGAAATGCCTAGAGTCTAAATAAACCGTGAGGTTTTCGAGTTAGACACTAGTCATCTTATGTAGATGGATGTTGTATAGATTAGTGTCAATACTGATAGCTGACTGTAATTTTAATTTACTCTAAGATCAGAAGAGCAAATTAAGAGAAGACTATGCTGTTTAACCATGCAATATATCACCTCACTATTTAGCTTAGTCTGTCTGATACTACTTGGCACATCTCAGCTGACAATATGAAAGGCTCTGAACACTGCCAGAAAAATACTGTATGTTTCAAAAAAATTAATTGGCCGTTAATTAATTGTTGGTTTCTTAAAGCCTTAATTTTGCGTACTAAAAGAGCTGAAACAACACTCAAAAGAACATTTCTGGTCAATGTTAACACAGTTTCTACAATGATAACCGTGTCCTCAGTTTGATGATTGAGACCGAGGCTTTCTAGGATTACGAAAATCGCTCATTTGTAAACTCGTTCTCCCAAAGAGTAACGGCAGTGATTCAGCAAGTTTAAGTTGTTTCGCAGTGTGCAGTAAGGCTAATGATGATGTTAGACGTCATGTATTCGGCAGTTAGGGCATAGTTGTCATCGTTTTTGATGTAAACTTCCAGCTGTTTATATCTAAGTTTGTTTAGCTCGCATCCTATCGATCGTATATATACTTTATGTAATAAGGTTTAATGAAGATTCAATGATTATTATTCGACCACCTAATCATAAGCTATTTTGCAATGCGATCAGTCAATATCAAAATCTGAATTCATGCTTTTAAGCAAAAAGAAAGTACAATATCCGTTATTCCATCTCACAAGTAAATTGTTCAAGATACATTTTTACTCCAGATACACAATCAGTATGGAATAAAAATCAAGCTTCGGAAAATATTGTTCATGTTCAAAAATTTAAATTGGGAAGATTCTCTTGCGCACTTAAAAGCGAGGATTTCATTATATAGGTGCAATATTTGTTTACATAAGTCTCTCTTTTGCCTTGTGCTTTTAGAATTACGTTTAGAAAAGGTACATTCTATAAATACGAAATTATTATTATTTATTAGCTTGTAACTAGCTAGTTCCTATAAAACCTAATGCTGGGCTACGTTGGCGAGAAGATAAAAACTGGTACAATTAACTAAGAGTCGATTAAGGTATGCTAATTGTCGTGGAAAGCGAGTAGCACCTGACGTTCCGAGCGCTACATGAGATGTGCGTTATCTTTCGCTCTTACGAATAGCTAACGTTCGAAACATCATCTGCTAGTCGCTTCTCACGGCTAGCATACCTTAATCGACTTTTAGTTGATTATGTACCAGTGAAGGTACAATTATATGGGATTTAATAAATACCATTAATTATGTTATACTTATTAGCTTACATACATCTTTTGATCGATGCACTTTTAATCGCCTGGATCCGGTTGTTCGAATCAATGGAAAGCTCTACCACGGGGCTGTGTTAAATCACTAACCCGAAAGTAAACTGTACAGAATGCAATTACAGATTTAGCGCTATCCTGGGGGGAAAGTTACCCTTGCATCGAACAACCGAGCCCTGATCCATACATAAATGTTATTGCGAAATATGGATAATAAAATAATATTATGCTACATGACGTGAGTCAATTTAATATTAATTCTCCTTATAATTGTGAAGAACACTTAACTCCAAAACGTAATATCATGATTTAAAGAGCCTTTGACCCTTGTCTAAAGCTGATATATTTAAAGACCTATGATTGTCAAAGAACTGGAAATAACTGCATATTCAATTTGTTTCGAAGTGTTTCCTACATAACCCAGAAACAGAAGGTGGTTGTTAGGATGAAGTCACTTTATTTATAGAAGGTAAAACGTTTGCCTTTGACATGAAGGTCAGTAGTCTTCCACATGGCCCTCTATTGAATTAGTTCTACCAATTTACTTCCTTATTCAAGAAGACGTAAAGTTTTAATCGGAGTTGGAGTCTGTGAAGGCAACACCTTCTACTCAATTAATTTATGACCCTGAATGTTGGTCCGGAATCCGCGACCTCCCGCACGACAGACAGTGTATAATTGTCCAAATTACTTAACCACAAAAATCAATATAACGATTCAAAGATAACCCAGTGCTACTCATAGCTCCTTTGTAACACTTATCTTGTCTAAGGCTGATATATATTTAAAGACCTAAGATTTTTTAACAGCTGAAATAACGGCCTTTTCTATTGGTTTCCAGATTATTCCTGAGAACCTGAAATAGCTAGCGATGTAATGTATACAAGTTTGGAAAATTTAACATATTTACTTGTCCATATATATCTGAAAACAGAGCACATAAAGACGCAGCATCGAGCAACTATTTTCAGATTCCGCTGAAGACTTAACAGCAGAACAAGCTATCAGAGTAATACCGAGCATAGCAAGAGGTGAGATGAACGCTTCTATATATTCGTTTTAATATATCAACCTTACCTCTCCTATTGGAGAGCGCGGATCTAATGTCCATTTCTCCGTTACATTGTTCTATGACCATTCACTTTCTTTTGGGGCTATCTAAAGCTGTCTTCCAGTTTTCTGGCTTCTTAGTTTCGAAAAATAATTTTGCCACTTTGTTACCATTCTTCGACACAGAAAATGTCGAACATTATACGTCCTCTTCGTTCTGACCCTTAGTTGTAACAAAATTCGAATATGTTCGAGATTTTAGCCGCCGTTTCTCCATTAGCAATTGACGCCTGCTTATCCATTTCAAGGCCACATTAGCTACGTAAACCGATATAAATACTAAATTCACTTGTTTTGGCTTTCATTCTCCTTTCTATATCCATTTCTGTTACATCTACAGAGATACAAAAGTTATAAACAAGCGATAGCAAAGAACTGGATTAGGGTGTGGCTGTTCATGTTCCTTTAATGTTAAGGTTTAAGCGATTGTTTTAACATCCAGAAAAAGAGCTTCCCAAGAAGACGTACTTATTGAAAAACAATAGTTTTTTCCAAAAGGATTTGAGTTGAAGATGAAGGCACTTGGATGGATCGTACTCGTGGGTCTGGTGATGACAATCACAATGACGCCGCAAGCCCTGGCTGAGGAACGACAAGAAGTCAAACAGGATGAGACTGCAGAAGTTCCAGAAGACAAAGCTGTAGAAGACACAGCTGAGATTGAAGATGAGGAGCCCAGGGAAGATGAGGAGCCAGAGGAAGATCAAGATGAGACTGCAGTAGAGAAACTGAAAACGTGAGTCTCAAACACTTTGTGTAATAATTTGGAGCTTTTGTTTTATTTATATCTTTAAAAAGCAGAGCTTCTTAAAGGGCCTATGTCAGCTATTTGTAGCATCGCTTTGGAAAGTTCAAAATCGCATTCAAGTTAATAGAAAGTTTAACTGAATAATGGTCTAGTTTTGTAAAACTAGCTCTCTTCATGAGGGAAGTGAAACTACAGAAACAGGGATACGGATGGCAAGGATGGAAATGGATTACGATTATGAAAACGTTGAAAACGTTGGGCCAGCGTCGTCAAGTTTGATGTTGATTAGGCTTACATTTTAATGTATCAATCGGCTCCTCTTCAAAACTTAACATCACTGCGTATATCTCAGTGTTGATGGAGTATGTTTCGTATAATGAGAACATTCTAGATAGATAAACAATTGACGAAGAATTCCTGGTATCATATATAACCCATTTAAGATGCTCCAAATGAAAGGTATCTTCTTCTTCTCCCAATTAAACTCGTAGATGCAGTGCAGGTGCTATAAGTTAATAATAACAAAGTACAAAGTGCTTAATAATCACAATCACAATCACAATCACAATCACAATCATAATAATAAACGTGTTTGATTTCAATGGCGGTCAGCCACCGTGTTTTCTGGAAGGCTGTTCCAGTCCCGTATTTTTCTTGGGAAATAAGAGAACATGTGGTAATTTGTTTTGGAGCGTGGCACTTCATAACCTTGAGTGTTGACATGTCTTGTCACTCTCTTGGGTGGTGACATAAATTCCTTTGCGTCCATGGCAACAAGGCCATTATGTATCTTATACATCATGCAGAGCCTCAGTACCCTCCTTCTGTTTTGTAGAGACTCCCAGTATTGATGTCTTAATTCATAACTGAAATCTGTATTTAGTCTAGCGGCACCAACTGTAGTTGAATCTAGCAGATAATAATTCAAAGAATAACTATTTAATGCAATTATTAGTGATTTTGGGGAGTATCTTTTCTTATGCACTTTTATTTACTTTTATTCTATAACCCTAGGCAAGCAACTGCTATCTTGCTATATTGAAAAACAAAGTTCCACTGTTTTCCTCGTATATGTGTGTGATCATGTTTATTTGATTTTTCTATGATTAACAGGGATCTTGATGATGCCTCAGATGAAATGCTGTCAGATCCCAAAGCAGGCGCATTTTTTGGACGCCGTCGTCGTCGTCGTCGTCGCCGCCGTTTTGTTCGTCGCCGCCGCCATGTTCGTCGTCGTCGTCGATGTCATCATCATCATCATCATCATCGTCGTCATCGATACGGCAAGAAATAGACGCCTACATGACACCCGCAATGGACTTGGACCAATGTAAGTTTGAAGTCAAATGCTTATTTTAATATCCTATCGGATTTTTAATAATAAAAGATACTTTAAAAAAGTGACTGGATTATCAACCACATCAAGGATCTTTAGGTTTGCTGTATCTACTCCACACAGGAACTTTAAACTGGACCTCTAGATTTGCCAAGAATGATTCGTGAAGGCATAATTGTATCTTAAAGGGGCCGTCTCACCCACAGTGCTTAGCGCGCTCACATAGCATAGCGGCCATTTTCGATGCCATCGAAATCCAGAGTTTTATGGTAGTGGTCTTAATCTTCTCTACATCTCTGCCATCCTTCCAGCTATCGTCAGAAAAATCATTCTAGGTTGAACCTTTTTTATTGTTCTTCCTATTGAGCCTCTTATTTAAGTGTTTTAAATTATTTGGTCTTGCAAATTTTAGTTTTATTTCAGGTGGCCGTAGTTCTCTGATGGATGCCAGTCTCATTCGTCCTCAACGAAAGGAAACAATTGTCCATTTGGGTCCACGATTTCCACCTACAACATGGAGAAGCTATTCTGACCATTAATCTTTATATGTAAAGATATATTAGCGCTTAGTTCGAGTATCTACTATCTTTGAGCCGATTTGGGTTTTTGAACACCGTGGCTGGCTTACGTGACCACAATTTGCAACAAAACTCCACTTGAAGAACAGTTTCCTAAAATCATTTTCAGGGCTTTGGCGTTTAACTTGTGGAAACAGGTCCTCTCTCTGGTTTCGAAGGGCGGGATTTGGGCTTTTAGACAGTGATTTTGCCGAGATTTTCGGATTCACCGGGTTGTTCATTTGAAGTTTATACTCGCACGAAATTTGACAAACAACGGAAAGCCGCCGAGACTGCATGATAATAATTTCCTATTCAGGCGAGCTGTTATTCGTTCACTGTTCTCTCTTGAACTGGTTCTCTGGCACCAGCAACGAGATTACCTGCTAGCAGATGATCTCTCTCTCTCTCTCTGCAGGGAAAATAAAACCGAGGGTTTGATAATTATTAGTATTCTCTGTTTATAGTACTGATGGGGAGTGATGACAGGGTTCGCGCGGAAGCGACGGGTGAGCGGTAAAGTCAACAAAATATTATAGGCAACGAAACTCCGCTTGGTCGACCCGAAAAGAATTGAGCAATTTCCTAAAATCATTTTGAGGGCTTCGGCGTTCAATTTGTGGAAACAGGTCTCTCTTTTCGGATTCATCGGATCGATGAAAGTTTATACTCGCACGAAATTTGACAACAGAGCCGCCGTGATAATAATTTCCCATTGAAACAAGCTGTAATTCGTTCACTGTTCTCTCTTGAACTGGTTCTCTGCTACTGCCAGCAACGAGATTGCCTGCTAGCAGTTCTCTCTAGCTCTTTCTCTGTCTGCAAGTAAAAAAAAACCGAGGAGAGAAACCCTAGAGAAACCTCTCGCTTTCATAATTATTAGTGTTTATACCCGGAAAGTGTGTTCTCTGTTTATAGCAGCGACGCGTGAGCGGTAAATGTTATAGTACAGCCAAGTACTGCTGTATAACACTTTGTTGACTTCACATTCAACTTGTAAGGTACTATTTAAGTTTCATCAAGGTCATCCATGTTCAAATCAAAATTATCCTGTCACCAACATAAAGAATACGTTTAGTTCGTGAGGTTCCCGCCGTGAACAGGGGTCAAAGTCCCGGATATAAACAATAACAAAAGCATGCTAAGCACTGTGGGTGAGACGGCCCCTTTAACTGGGTCATCGTATGATTATAACTCATGCGTAAAGAAGTATTCCATATTGGTAAAACTATACTGAAATCATCCCCCATTACAGAAAATGGTACTTTAACCCACAATCCATTGCGCGCTATACTTTTCAAATACGTTAGAAAATCAATGTAGAGAGTTTTCAAATCTTAAGAACAATCTAGTAGAAGTGCTGTTGCTAATACACTGCCATTTAAGAGAAGATATGATTTCAACGTGTTATGTTGACTATGTTAGGTTCGCAAGTGGTTGTGGTCAAATGTATAGCCGACATCCTTTTCTGCTGGATCGGACATCCTTTTTGGAATAAAATAAATTATATTATTACCTGTGGTACAAATATATTTGAACCAGTACCATTTTTTGAACCAGTACCATTTTTTTGAACAAGCACAATTTTATTGACCTGGCTCATTTTGTCAAGATTCTGCAAAGGCAAATTTTATTTTTTTGGGATTCATGAAGGTTTTTTTTGGGGGGGGGGGGGGGGGGGGTGTTAAATTAAAAAAGAAAAAAATCCAACCACCCCTCCGCTACGAATCATTTTTGTTAACCCTCCCCTCTACTCCCCGTTTTCCCTTGTTCCCCCTGACACACCTTACTGCACTACTTACCTTGACGGCCACCCATCCACTTACTAACCTCGACCGGTCGGGCTTTACTTGAGACAGGATCACGAGGAACGTAAATGATGATCCAGTCGATTAACGCACTGCGCCACAGAAGCGCTTATTTATTTTTAGACAACCGTTTATTCTATAAGTGACTAATCGTCGAACCCAGTCCATCTCCTTATTTGTTTTCAGTCTCTTAATTTTATTCGCATATGCGCACTGCTAACAAAATCGCACTTGGAAATAAAATTACATGGACGACAACACGGAAAAATGTGTCAACCGAGTAATCACAGCTGAGGCTGAGCTAAAAGAAAGCAAAAGAAAAGCGAATCACCTGACTAACATTGTATCTGGAAGAAGACTTCTACGAAAGAGCTAATAAAAAGTAACTTAAAATATTAAACAAGTCCAAATGAACTCGAAGTAACCCCTCGTACTTGTTAGACTCAGCTTACCAAATGAAATAAAACACTGACTAGAAGTAGAATAAAATGTGAGTACGCAAACAACATACTTCTAACTTAATCCTGACAACAAAGAATTGAAGTGGCTCAAAAATCTCTAAATTTCAAAACGGGATCTAAAACAACCATAGCGGCTGATGAAAGTCAGGACCTGGCTAATCTATAGATCGAATAGGAGATATTATAGTTGAGTCTACGAATAGCAGTTTCAGCGGTATTGACCCAAACGCCTCACTTCAATGTAATGAAGCGCTATTCAAACTGTGTATCTAAATTAGTCGTGCTTGTTTAGGAGGGTGTTGGTGTCGTGTAAGAATGATGGTTTCAATGGCGCTTCAGTACATTGAAGTGAGGCGTTCGGGTCAATACCGCTGAAACTGCTATTCGTAGACTCAACTACAATATCTCCTATTGGAATTTAGCGTGTTAGCTGTTGTGGATGGAAGGAAACCGGAAAAAAACCTCATAGCAAGGGCGAGATAATGAGATAATATCGACTCTAGCTCAGAATAGTTCCGAGATAATATCTGAACTTTATCCCCGGAAATTTAGGCTTTTATTTTCTGTCAGCGAGGTGTCTTGAGCGGCACTAATATTACAGAGTAACACATAATGCAGCCTAGTTTCACAATAATTTTAAATGGCGTTTATTCTTGAGAATTCATTTCACACTTGGAGTTTTAGTTTAAAGTTCCAGTGTGTTTTGAACTGAAGTTTAGAGCCTACGCTACAGTCGTGAAAGGGTAAACAGCTTTTCTTGTCAAAACACGCAAATTGAATAATATTGAATTTTAATCAGTGACGTCACGGACACGGTGTGTTGAACGCGCGCCCAGCCGTTAGTGGGGAGAGGCTTTGGAGAAACGACACCACAACGGCTGAAACCGAGCCAATGCGCCACCCCGACTCAAATAAATGCCTTAACTATTATTTTGTTCTCTAATCAAAGAATCGCCCACAGAGGATGTGAAAAGATGCAAAAATATGGATAAATGATCAAGAACTACACATAAATAACGCAAAAATACAACATTTCTGTTTCGCTTTGCCGTTCCAAGTGGAGTTCACGCACAAGGGCCAATAACAAGCAGATTTATTAAAGCCAGTTAGCACTCCACTCCAAGCAAACTCATTCCTAACACAACAAGACCTATATAAACCATTTTAGGATTTTAGAGCTAGTCACTTAAATTTAGCTTTTTAGGGCTAGATCACTGAACAGCACAAACATAATGCTTTTTCAATGGTCATATGAGCTAATCCAAACCCTACCCCTACCTTTAAATACACCCTAACCGTCAACAACGGGTGCTCACTGATTTAGCGTTTTTAGAGCATTAGTCACTAAATTAGGGCTAAGTCACTTATAATGCTTCTTCAATGGTTCAGAGAACTAATCCAAACCCTTAACCTGCATTTAAAAAAAACACCCTAACCATCAACAATGGGCAGCTATAAAATAAAAGATGAACAATACAAACAAGGTATAAAGGTATTTTTATTCCAAAGTACATCTGTAGAACTTACATTACTATACTATTTTCTTACATGGAAACCTATCATAAACCTCACCCCAAACTACAAGTTCACACTTGTAAATAAAATTTGAACTGGTTCAAAAAAATGTAGTGGTTCAAAAAAATGGCACTTCAAAATTTTTGAACCATAGATCAAATTGAACCACAACATATACATGTATTACAGTATTATGTCCATGTTTATGTAATTATTGATTGATCCGTTTTATGTTTTTTTTCAGCCATCAGGAACCCGATTGACTGAACAAATAAACCGAAATAACTACCACTGGATCATAAAGTTCACAGCGAATTATGTTGAATGGAAATTAACATAACTGAATTGTAAATTAAAACGAACAGCATGTTTGTAGTAATTTCAACAATAAATATAAACTTTATGATGAGCAATGAAAAACGGTTTTGATGAAACTTTTACTTCCGCGACACATGCTTTCCAGTTTGCTCCCCGAAGCAACAATGTTGACTAGATCCCAGGGCTGCCCTACACATCTTGCGCATGCGTAAACTTCCTAGCATGATTATGGCGCATGCGGCAGCATTTGTTTCTCGTGAAATGTTTCCATTTTTTGCTCAGCCAGTCAGCAAAACATGTTTTTTCCCCGCTCATTTGCTCGCCCAAGCAACATTATTAGCAACAATATTGCTACTGCCAGCGTTGTGATAAATCGTTATGCCGATGTACATTCAGTTGTAGCACTCCGCTGGCTACCAGTCATTGAACAGTGAGAATTGCATCTTGCTAGAATTGCACGCAATGCTTTAAAAAAACCAAACTGACCGTCTTATCTCCCGCTGAAGAAGTATGAACATCAGCGTAACTTGCGCCCCAGCAGTGCTCCTCAGCTTTTAGTACCTCTAGAGAAAGGAACACTGCAAGACTCTTGTTATTCCATTTTTAACAAGCTACCTGCCTATATCAGACAATCAATTAATTCTAATAACTTTATCAAGCAAACTAGAAAATATCTAATGGTAATGGTAAAGGAACGTCTTGGGCCGTAATTTTATTATCGCAATTCCTAGTCTCGAATGGGTACGAGTTAGTTGGGGGGGGGGGGGGGGGGTGGTGAGGGGTAGTGTAGGTTGGGACAGACATTAATTTTATTATTGTAACTTTAAGTCTTAAATGGGGGGAGGGGTAGTGTAGGTTGGGACAGACATTAATTTTATTATTGTAACTTTAAGTCTTAAATGGGTTGGAGTAAGGTGGGGTGGTGGGTAATTTTAAACTGATATTTCATTAGCTATCTTAATTAGGGATGTCTCGTTAGAAGATTTTATGATGATGTAAATAATATAATGTGTACTTATATTTGCATAATAGTATAACTTTTATTATTATCTCTATCTACTTATTTTGTTATATCGTATTTATTTTTATCGTCACAGATGAAGAGCCATTCATTAGAATGGATAGGCTGTGAATAAACCTTTATTATTATTAATTGTTTCTAATCGACTTTTTGCAGTAATACAATCAAATGGTTGAACTGGGTGGCAAAACAAATCTTAATTCATATATTTAAAGGCACTTGTACGAGATCGGTAGTGTTATTAGCAAAACCTGTTGTAAATGCTATTTCCCATCTCCAATCGATTGTCGATCTTTCTAAGACAGCGGTTTTAAAGATAGCTTGCTATCCAGCATCCATGGCAACGCCTTTCCCATGGGGATTACGAGCCCAATTCATTCGAAGCATTATATCAGCACGTGACCCGTTTTCTGCAAAAGGCCTATTACAAATTGCTACACTAGAGAGCATTTCAAACGGGCCCTATCACCAAGATGTTTCAATTTTTCGGTCAAATAATCATCTGATTATACGAAAAATACTCCTTGGACACAAAGTTCTACATAGCAATGTTAATTATATGAACAGAAACCAAGCTAGATAAAAAAAAATTTCAAAGACGATGGGTGACTAGTTCATCTAGTGTTGATCTACGTCGACGTGGAATATACATTAACTCTTGTATAATCAACTAAAAGTCGATTAAGGTATGCTAACTACCCGTGAGAAGCGAGTTTTGAGCGATAGCCCTTCGTCAGAGCTAAAGACGAAATTGTAGGTGTGGAAACGGTTTATAAAGTGTCGAGCTCATGATTACCGCTGAGGAAACATGTACCCGGATCAAGGATCAACGGAAATTGCGCCAACAATAGACATGCACGTACTACAAACCTAATGACTCCTATGGCTCATTTTGCTGTGGAAATAGCTGTTACGTTTAACCTGTAAATCATGGCCAAACTAATTACACTTTCGATTCCACTAGCGAGACCAGGTCCATCAAACATATTAATTGTAATTCTAAAAATCTCATCTATATCGTTCAATGCAAACGCTGTAACGAACAATACATAGGAGAAACTAAGCGTCGCCTTAAATATCGCTTAAATGAACACGACCGCCATTTTGACTAAGTCTACTAATAAGTCTAAACCTACTGCCGTATCGGACCAGTTTCTCACTGTACTTTCCTGATGATCGGTATAAATAGAACATAACTGTAACTTACTACTCTTTTAACCGTGGTATCCGTCATTAACTTGGTGCTTAGTTTTCAATCACGCCCTCTCATTACATCAGCATTTGTAATATCATATCTTATATGTTTAATCTCACGTTCGTATATTTCAATTTGCAACGGTTTATATATCTTTACAATTTGTAAACACTGGTGAAGGTTGGCCGTGCCAGCCGAGATATTGGTCCCAAACCGAAACCGTACAATCAGTCTTGCATCGTTCTATTATGCTCACGGTGGGCACAAATGACCCTCAATTCAATCACGTTACTATATTTTTAAAGGTTTCTAACGTAGAAGATTGCATTTTTGTGGGAGAATTAAGACGGATGACCAAAACAAAACCGATGTTTTGCACTATCATATTTGATGACGTTACAAATATGTCATGTATCCATGTATAATAGGTTTCTCGATGTTTTCAGTTACCTTTAACATCAGTAAATTTTATTTTTTCGAAATCATATCATGTTAACAACAAGGTAACCAAAACGCCGACTTCGATTCGTTGAGTGTAACAAATTAAAGTTATTTTAAAAATTGTGAAGTTTGGTAATTCATTTGACGGGAAATATACAAAATTCTAACCGTATAACTAACCATATAACTTTTGAGAGTAACAAATTAAAGTTATTTTAAAAATTGTGAATTTTGGTAATTCATTTGACGGGAAATATACAACATTTTAACCGTATAACTTTTGTTATCACCAGGAGCCCATTACTCCTGTTATCACATAATAAATAGGTAATCGAGCACTTCCTAACGTTTCCTCTTTAATTCGTTAATATTCCAACATACTCTCTTCCTCTAATCGCTGTAAACATGTTTTAGTATAGCTTGCCAGTCGTCGCTCATCGCCGATGTCCTAACCTTCGTGACCTATTTTGTTAAGTTGCAATTACACCTCAGAAACCTCTGAATTTCTAACGAGACCTTAAAATAACCATAGGGGCTGACCAAAGTCAGGACATGACTAATCCAAAGATCGAATTGGAATTTAGCGCGTTGGTTTTTGTGGACAAAAACAAATTTACACTCCCACCCGGTTCTTCCTGCTTAGGTAAAAATTGTGCAACATGACCTTACATTAACCATGGTCACACTCATTACACCTTTTCCTCTACTAGCTCCGACAGAGCGGAAAAACCGAGCGCATGCGCACTAGCCACTTCATTAAAAGTGAATCAAGTTGGCCGCCGAGCGGGAGTGAAATGTAACTCTTTTTCAAGGACCTCTCACAGCTCAAGAAATACCACGATTACCTTATTACTTCACACCATGGACTGATATTCTTCAGTGACTTCTCTGAGCCCAAATAATACATAATCCAGTTCACTGAAAGAACGCTACAGTTGCGCGTTCAACTCTGTGTTCAAGAAAAACGAACAATTTCGAAATGTTCATATGCGACTGGAAAAATGCCAAAAATAAGGAAACTTGTGAATATATATAAGCTTTATACTTCGGTAGAGAACTAAGGAGGTAATGTATTTTAAAGTATAAAATACCATATTCGAGATTTTCATACCATTTTTCAAACGAAACATTTGAAGTTATAGTAGTGACTAGACTGTCTACAGCAGTATAAATCCTGGAAGTGGACGATCATTACCAAAAACTAAGTAAATCTACAGAGCTATTATCAGGAAATTATACAATATTTAACTTGATTTGGTTATTAAGGTATTACATCGGCATTTTGACGAATTAGTTGACTGATTTACAATGTAAAGAAAAACGAATTTTAATTTTGTTTTAAAATGAGTGTTATGATACGACCATGTAAAAACAATACTTAATATGTTATAATTGTTCTGTTTTCAGAAAACCAACAATTAAACAGTTGTAATCGAATGCCTTTGGCAAAGTAGTTTTGTGTTCATTTTATTTGGTTCATGTTAGAAGTGGGTGACTATGACGATTGTCTCTCCTTTGCTTATTAGTGTAGTATTTGATAAATTTGTGCGTGTTTTTTGTATATTGTATTTAATAATATTCCTTAATAAATATTGATTAATAAAAAAAAAAAGTGGGTGACACTAATTATGTTGTGTGGGACGTTTGTGCGGTTTTGGATAAAGGGAGGTATGGTGGTTGGTATATGAAATCAAGAGCCTGCAAGGGGACGTCTTTCTCGGCCAAGCTTTATGTTTCCTTTACACGAAACTACTTCTTGTTGTTTTCCCAGAAAAAAGGAAGCCTGCAATAGTATACCTTTCCCTTCCCAGCTCCCTCAGTGTTTATGAATATCTGGACTAAACAGCAAAGGGGCATGTTGGCTTGTGTAGACTACTTGAGAAATGGAGACTCTTCAAGCACCATCACTACTCTAGTAGTATAGCCGGGAGTAAAATGATACCCGCCTTGTTTTTCTCCACGAGACGCCCCCGCCCCCATCGTCTTTGTTGGATCTAGGGAATATTTGACCCCGAATTAGTTCTTCCACGGTACCGAATCCCAACTTATTATGTAATGACTACCTTAGATGTTGAAATTCGGTACCGTGGAAGAACTAATTCGTGGTCAAATATTCAATAGGTCCAACAAAGACGCTGTAGTCGGGGGCGTCTCGTGGAGAAATATAAGTCGGGTATCATTTATACTCCCGGCTATACTACTAGGATTACTGACCCTTTGACGACCAATTAGAGATAAGAGATATATAGGTATATACGAAAGCATTAGACGACTAGGATTGCTGACCCCTAACGTTCAATTAGAGAGAAGAGATATATAGGTATATGCGTTTTCCAGCATAAAATGTCGGAACAACCTAAGCCAGAGGACCCCCTCCTGTCCATATCGAAGGTAGTCGAAGGGTTACCATCCATCGTGGCGAAGTTCCAAGGGGTGCCAGGGGAGTTCATACTCGCTACCGGCTCGATGATAACTGTGGTGACGGATACGACCTACAAGCGGGACCTCAAGTCAGTATGCGGCAGCCTGCGAGGAAACGAAGTGATGATCTCTTTATTTGGCATGAACGGCCAGGGCTCCGTCTTAGGTTTTATCGAAGTCGACGTTCAAGTAGGAGAGACGACGATTCCTAAGTGTTGGGTGTTCGTCATCAAAGACACCGAGGTTTTCATGAAGATGAAAAATCGGATAAGAGGGTTAATTGGGATGAATGTAATCGCAAAGCTCCCCCTTTTGTCGAAGGCGTTGACTGCAAGTGGCGTTACGTTCCTTTCGATTGAACATTTTGCGTAGTAGACGAAGCAAGCGGGGAAAAAAAACATAGGAGAAACCAAAGTAGACAGCAAGGCAACATCAGTTTCTCCTATGTTTTTTTTTCACCTAACGCATCGAATGGAGGTCCTTTGACTAACAATTAGAGAGAAGAGATACGTAGGTATATGCGACAATGGAGAAAAGGACTTGTTGTTGGTTGATGTTTGGGAAGGATACGAGGTGTGTAAGGATTTGTTCGAAGACAACAGAGTACTGCGCCCAGCATAATTTTCAGATACGAGTTGGGAGCACTTCACCTATGGCATGTCCGAAGTGTGGTCGATGATTCCATACGAGTTACGGGACTTGCTCGAAGTGTGCGCAAACGCAGGGCCAACGACTCTTCGAGATAAAACGCCGCACTAAGAGGCCCTTCGTAAAGGTGTTGGCTGAATTGAAAACTAGACCTACCCCGAACTATGATAGCCTTGAAAAGTGAAAGTACGTACCACGCTCGGTCCTCTCGTAGGAAATATCAATCTTTAAACCACTAGACTGCCTAACTTTGCTCGCATCTCTTCCCGAAGCTCTTTCAGAATTGGTTCCACGCTTTTTTTCACCCTGGACCAAAGCTGTATGCCTAATTTCGACCCTCATAGCCTCATATTTTTCTGCTTCGGTAAGGATGAGTGCGAACTCAGAGTCAGACACTTCCTCATCACGCAAGGTTTTTGATACGAGGTCACGAAGTGTATTCACTTTCGTTCTCGCCAACATAGCTTTGATTCCAAGCTTTTTAGCTCCAACAGCTGTAGAGACTGAAATTAACCCACAGAGCCCGCTAATGACGCCGAGCGGTAGGCCAATTATAGCACCAAAGCCGGAGAGAGTAACTGCTAAGCCTGAGCTTGATAAAAGCACAGAGAGGCTACCTGTGGTCACAGCAATCCCGTGAATGATTCTCCGCGCACGGGCATACTTTTTACGCACACCTTCGTAGTGTTTTTCTTGGGCTTGGATGCCCGCAAGCGTCTTGCCAACCTGTTGCAGGTGAAAGCTCTCTCCAGAGATGATAGGATAAATCGGTGGTGCTGTTGGAATGGTTTGAATCGAGTGACTTGCCATCGTATGGCTATGCTATAGCTTACTCAATCTTCAATAGGTAGCGTATAGGTCGACCACGGAAGTCTATGATATTGCCTTTCTCATCACGAACTGTCAGGTGAAGGCTGTTTCTCATTGTCCCTAAGGCTCGGAGAGTTTGTGGGTATAGTGAATAATAGGTTGCTTTTGCAAAGCTCTTACCGGGAACATCGTGGCTACCTAGGACATTCGTTCGCATTCCCTCGAGAAGTGAGAATCTGGAATCCACCACATCGCAGTGGACATACTATGTGTGGATATCTTGTAGCACCAGTTCGTGTTTTCCCACTTCGATAGTCATATCATCTACACCATGTTCAGCACCTTTGACACCTAGTAGAGCACATAGATTTTTACTGAATCGGATTTGGTTCTTTACCTCTAGGCTCCAAGTCCCCGTTGGTAGGGGGCTCAAGAATTTCACGATACCAGCATCGATTGCAGGTTTTAAGTATTGTTGAATGTTGTCATATCGTGGTGCCCTGCAGCGATACTGTATGGAAACCCCACACCTTGGGTATCCCACCAGAACGAAGCCGGCTTTACCAGGTTCCACCAACTGTTCTCAAGAGTGACCTCGACTAGCGAAATATTCTGTATAAGAATAGGGTAATCTAAGTAGACCGTATGGTCCGCCGTAGGACAGGTGACATTGAGGATTACCATAGTGACAGACTATGAGTATTAAAGGTATCAACTATAGCTTCAATAGTTGCGAAACAATAGGCCGATAAAGAGTTGAACCGCCAAACACTCCTTTGTGGATGAAGTTCAAGAAGAAGTATCCGCATGCTGACTATTCTCAATTTTCCACTCGACCATCCGAGTTCGATGGGGAGAGCTTTTCATATGTCATATTCTTAGACAAAGATCAAGAACGCGTAGCCTATGGTGTGAAGGGTTACCATAATTCGCCTGACGTACAAAAACGTATAGATGCTGCACTACGGGGTATGCGTGGGGGCTTTCCAATGTCCTTGATACTAGACCTAATTGTGAAATATCCTGTTCCAGCAAACCCTTTTACCGAAGCAGCACCAGATATGGAACTCAATACTCTGCAGATATACGTCACACCTAGGGAATTATTCGAAGTGGGTGTCAGGGACATATTCAAGGAGACCGTTGTGACACATAACAGCAAAGGAGTCCAGGAAATGGATGGCAGCTATTGGCCTCAACAGTTAAATTTTGCAACATGGTGTGCAACTTCTGGCTGTTGGGTGTCGTTGGCCGACTATGCTTTTAAAACATATCCGCCTGTAGTCCAAGGGTTCCTACGATTTCACACGTATTTCACAATACGACGAATTCTACATGAACTTGGTGGCTCCTATGGAGTGCCACTACCTGGTGACTCCGTTTTCAAGCAACTTGATAACCTTTCTAACAAAGCGGCTCTGGAGACCTTGTGCATCGAATTTGGTTTGTCTCGCACACCAGACTTTCGGTGGAAGGGTGGTCGGAACCATGGTCTGGGTGACATTTTCGTGTTAGTCCCTTCAGGATATGAGTATGTCCACAAAGATCGCCCATATGACACGAGTGCGAATGAGTATCCGAGCTTAATTGGCCAGCGGTTCTCTGATGAGGGTGGAAAGTCAAACATGGGTGACCTCGTTCGTTCGCAATGATGCCGCAGGGAGTTTGCAATACAATTGGTTTGCACCCCCAATCGGAAAAGGTTTGACAAAGGCTGGGTTAGGTAGGTTGAATCGCTCAGTCGAGGCTTTTGTATATTGCATTTTAGGTGCCCAAGCCAACATGCACTCATCCATCAAAGGTAACAGTGGAGGTGCTACTAACACCCAACTCGAGTTTCGAAAGCTGCTTGGAGAATCGATTATAGAAAACGGTTTAGCAAAAAGCGTAACAAATTATCAGTTGGCTATTCAGGAAACAAAGATGAGGCTCAACCTAGCCGTAGCTATAGGGGTGTGGTTATTGCCAAGCAATCTGGTGATCAATGTTCACAGTGTTGTGGGTTATAATAACGAACTCCAGAGGGCTACGAAAGATTTGATATTAGGTGCAAACGATGTCAATGAGAAGAGCAATAAACCGCCTTCAAAACCTATGCTAGGACCCCCCTTAAAGAAACATCTACCACATGTCGCAAAGCAACATGCAAAGCAATCAGCTACTCATAGTAAAACTGCTGTTGCAAAACCCGCTCCACACATTGCAAAGCCTGCTATACAACCAACACAACACGAGACCAATCTGACAGTGGTGGCGATTACTGCAGCCGGAGCCGCTTGGTTGTTGTTTCGCTAGCGCTTCTTATATTGCTCCACTACGAACACGACTACAGCTACGATGGGCAGCCATGCGTTCTTTGCTAAGAATCCTACGACCTCACCTGCAGTGCGAAACAAGAAGCTAGCAATTGCCCCAATCATCCGAGGTAGGATCTGCCCCAACTTTTTTCCTTTTGCGTTTAATCCTTTGACAACCCCCGTGCCCACGCTAGTCAGGCTCTTAGTCAGCACGGCAACTAATACTTCAATCACAGCTCCTGCCACAGCCAGCACTCCAATCACTGTGAAACCATACTTTTTAAAAATAGCCTTCGCCCTATCACGGATTGACATACGAGCTTTGATGGCCGCATTTTCTTGTTCCCTAACGTTTATTCGCTTCCGAGCTGCATTCTTCTCCCCCTCAGATGCCTCAGGATCTCCTTCAATGGACTCATCTTTATCATTTGCCTCGTTATTTGCTGTAACTTCCTCTCCTGCGGTTGGGCCTAATGCATCAAAAATCGTACGTTTAGAAAGCCATCTTATTCAAATAATTGGTAAGATCTTATATTTCCTTTCCTGATAAGTTGAACAACCACTTGACCATACTCATCCAAGGTTGCAGTGAATTTACTGGGGTTGACATTTGGAAACTTATCCTTAAACTCTTTCCAAGCCTCATCCTTCCATTTGGCTTTTTCAGCTAATATCTGTTCCGTAGTTCTACCCTTAATAAATGATGTTTCAGCCTGACCCTTAGGGCGGGCGCCTTCTTTGGTATAGTCGTGTACGGTTTTCATGGGGTATTCCTCAACAACTTTGGGTTTACCTTTTGTTGAAATAAGTGGAGTTTTCTCATCATCATCATCATCAGCATTAGCTCTGTCAGCCTCATTAGCCCTGGCAGCCTCATTAGCCCTGTCAGTCGTATCAGTTGTGTCCACCTCAATGCTCATATTGAACTTAAATATATATAGCTTTACTATATTCAATATGATATCGTCGAAGTTAGTTCCTGCACAATCACGCAGAGAGCCACGCGTATTCAAAGCTCGACGCCTTCTATATAGACGCACTTTCACACCATCAACAGCCAACCCAGAAGGGACACTCTATGTGGAGGTTCCAACACTAGGAGAAAACGTTGTCCTAGTCCCAGGTAGTCTTGCACTCTTGGCTAACATTACATTGTCTGGTGGACACGAAAACAACCGCGTGGTGGCAAATGATGCTAGTACATCGAGTTTGTAAGATAGGGGCTGAGACAGTGGAAGACATCGCTCGGTCAGATCTCCTACAGGTATATTCCGATCTATACCTCTATAACCAAGATCGAGAAGATTGGGTGGAACAAGGTATCCAATCAGAGAACGTAAACAAGCTTCGCTCGAAGGCTGGTGACAAGGACACATCTGTTGCTGCAGACGCAGCGCTCCTGGCTGCATATGGTTTGAAGTACAGAATTTCGTTGGATGTTGATATTCTGACACAACATGGGGTTCTGTATCGACATGCCCTCCGTGACACTATTTTATTTGAGTTGACTCTAGCACCTGCTGTCGATATAGTGGTGGGCTCAGACGCAACCAAGATAGGAACATAGAAGCTAACCAACATCCAGCTGGAGTATGAAGTCATTGAGAACGAAACTCTCGCCAGGCAAGCACAGGACGCATACGCCACAAGCACTGTCTTCCTATATGACCATGCTATGCACTTCAAGACCGTACCAGTGAACAAGGCAAACGACACTCTGGTGTCTCAGAACGTCAACACCCCACGGCGATCCTGTGCTGGACTACTTCTACTCTTTGTGGATCCACACACTGCTGGCACACGGAACAGCGAGGCATTCTCCAACCCAGGTATCACAAAGGCCGAGGTAGACGTCAATGGAATTCCAAATACCCTCTTCCCAGGAGGTATGTTGCCACCCGATTTCTGGGAGGCTGCCAAGGGTTGGTTTGCGGGGCAACGGTCCGCCATGACCCCAACCAAGTTCCACAACAACAGATTCGCCATTCTCATTGATGGTTGCACAGCAAAGGATCCAGCTGTCCATGGAGATGGCTTGGTACAAACGGGTAGCGGAAAAGACATCAACATCCGTATACATAGGAGTGGAGGTACCGGTATTGTAAACATGCACATCTATGTGTTGGAAGATGCTCAGCTAAATGTATTAAACGGATCCCTACATAATAAATTTATTAACATGGACACCCTGGTAGAACACATGCCCTCGTAGTAGGACCCACAAACTGCGGGAAAACGGCATTTCTCGTGGAGCAGCTTCGTGGAGCATTTCGCCCACAAGTTTGCTCGCATATGCTTTTGTTTACGACATCCCTTTGCAGTAGTATTAGAGTTGCCTGCCCCTAAAGCATACCATGGATGAAGAAATAGCTGCCCTACTTGGTGAGGATGAAATAGGCCCACCACCACAGACAGAGGCAACCAATGATAATCGGGAAGTACTTTCAATTTTAGCTGCGACGGGTACCACAAAGGACTATCTAGGGAAAAAATTCTCTCTAGGAGACATTTCTAGCCTACCTGAGAAAGACGTAGAGCGGTTATATAGAAGGTACCAGGCCATTCTAGTGAAGCAAATAACAGGGTCCCTAGTTGATGGTGCGATGCGTCTAGCTACCCGTGCAGTTGCGCGCCTAGTTACTCTAGACGATCAACAAGCACTTCTTAAGGACCTACAAGAAGACCACCTAGTCCGCAACGAGATATCTGCTGTGGCTGGCTTGTTGTCCCTTAAAGCAGGTCGCTTAGTTGCCCTAGCTAGTGTCTTGTTTCACTTAGCCGATCACGTAGTCGTTGCTGGCAAAGTAAGTTATCAATCTATTGAAGCCACGCCGACTACTGATATATCAAAACAAGATGGAGGAAGAGACGGATCGGATAGCTGCAGATCCTCCGAAGACTGCGCCGGAGAAATGTAAGAAGGAAAAATATCCAAAGAAAGTTGCTGCCGGAAAAGCCTTGGCAGTAAGCAATCGTCTTGCTAGAGAGGCACTAAAGCGTGAGGAGGAGCGCGAAGGTGAGGTGGAGGTGGCTGAACCAAGCTGGTTCAAGAACGTGTCTACTAATACCAAACTAGCAGCTATCGGCGTAGGCCTGTCTATGATAGGGCTGTACTTTCAATACGAGAAGAGCACGAAACGTCTCGAGGACTGTTGTAGCCATTCTCCCACTAACCCTTGTAGTTCACCACCAGCTACACCACGTGCTCCCGATCAATGGCAATCGAACGTATTTCCGGATATGGAGTAGATGTTACACCATTTGAAGCCTAGAACCAAATTTCATATTCTATAGTAGAATGGTGGAGAACAAGTTGATGAGAACAGTAACAGATGCTGCTATATTGACTGGACTTGCTACAGGCTTTGGGTTCGTTGGAAAAAAGGTGATCAAGGAGTCTATGCTTAGCGATCCTGCAGCTTCCATCTTAAATTACGTGAAGTGGACGGCTGTGTTGGCGGGTAGCATCGCTGCCAAGCAATATCTCGAGGACCAAAAGGTCATACCTGCTAATTTATAGTATGACGGTAGCACTTGCAATGATGCTCGGTAGCAGCAATTACTTTTGCTGTATCAAGCACTGCCACAAACTACCTCGCAAAATATATTTCTGGAAAAGACCCAGATGCGATTGCTGCAGAAAGTGAAAGATACCACAGAGCCCTCGAGAAATACCAAGCTGCTCATACTGCTTTCGAAGAACAACGAGAAAAGTTGGCCGATTGGAGAGGCTGCATCACTATGCTTCTGAGGATTTTTCCACTTCGAACCGAGCTCTTGTCTTGTACAATACCGTCCACGTGGGGCTAGACCGCATGACTTTGAAGGAGCCTCATTTCTCCGATTACTACCGACCATCTAGTTCACAGAAAACTGGCGAACTGGTGTTCGTAGGTGGTGGGGTGCTTGCTATTGGCTACGCTGTTAGTCGGTGGTTGTAGATAAAAAAAAGTTTAAAAAAAAACTCCAAACCGAAGAAATTGCTCATGGGACTACAATTTTATTTTATTTTATCTAGTATTAAAGGTTTGCCATTATGCATATAGCAATGGATGCAAAGCTATTCTCAATCTTTTATGGTCCAGAAGGATATTGGAAAGGCTGCGCTGCTGTGGGTAAGCTCGCAACTTCTGCGAAGGCATCGGAAGCTGTAGCGAAAGGTTGGCTGGAAAAGCACGCCCTCTGGCAAATGTTCCTACCTACCTTATTATAGGAAATTAACAATGCACGTTTACAACGCGAAGAAAATTTACGTTACACTAAATTAACGCGAATTTTTCAAAAGTTAGGTTTACATGCATTAAATTAACGCGAATTTTTCGATAAGCATCTTGCTTTATTTACTGCGATTTTCATAATTCTGCAAACTCGCACTTTACATTTCTGAACGCCAAACTGCGTTTTGGCTTCCGTCAATAAAACCTTCCAAGACAAGTGCACGGATGTTTCTAAGTTTTTTTTAAAGCCGAAAATTTGGGTTTGAAGCCTAACTAGACCCTATCAATTCAAAAGATCTTTCAAAGCCCCACGGTGAAATCACCAAGAGCTGCTCACTCGTTTGATTGACGGAAACCAAACCGCAATAGTGACTCTGAAGAGCCAATAGAGGAGTCATGAACTAATAAGGTTTTGAAATGAAATAAAGGTGCTTTAAAATAACAATGTTGTAAAATAGCGTGCATTAAATTTACATCGACATTAATTAAGATACATTAAATTAACGCGAATTTTGTAAAATCGCGTTAATAAAGTGCATTGTTAATTTCCTATAATAAGGTAGTCCATATGTAATTCCGAGACCAGACTGGACAGTCTCAAAGCCAAACGAGGTGCACCAGGCCGATCTCATTTTCCTACCACATGACCGGGTCCGACGGAAGCTATACAAATATGCCCTCGTTGTGGTTGATATAGCAAGCCGCTTCAAAGAAGCAGAACCTTTGACCTCGAAAGATAGTGGTGAAGTGGCTGCAGCTTTTGAGCAAATCTACGAGCGTAGGCCATTGACTTTGCCAAAACTGTTACAGGTCGATCCTGGTAGGGAGTTCATGGGACGAATGTCTGGAACCTTGGAGCGACATGGTACGAAGGTCCAACGAGGTGAGGTAGGCAATCACAGGGCACACGGCTTCGTGGAGCGAGCAAATAGAACACTGGCTGAGAGATTGTTTGGATATCAATATTGCCCAAGAGTTGGTGCTTGCTTCGGAAGGGTCAGATGCTAGATCCAGAAAATGGGTTCGAAGGCTTCCTGCAGTCTTAGCAGCCATGAATAGTGAGGTGACCCGACTGACAGTGAAGGAGCCTTCGAATGCCGTGATGGCACAGCAAGTGGACACCAAAGTTGGATTCGAAGAAACTCGCCTGGCCTTTGATGCTCTTGTTCGATATCTGTATGCGCCTGGCGAGTTGGAAGGTGGTGAAAGACGAAGAGCCACTGAACCTGTGTGGAGCCTACAGATGTATGATATTTCACGAAGCGTAATATCTTCTGTACTACCTTGCAAAGCAAGGGGGAGGAAAGGTACCAAAGCGTGGATTCGTGCGTGAAGAGCTACAAGTAGTGCCTAGGGATACAGAACTACCACCAAAGGGGATCCTAGTCGTGCCCAGTCACTAGCCCATGTTTCTTATAGATGGGCTCGAAGTTGGAATGGTAAGCAAGCAACTCGTGGATAAAACACTCAATCGCTTTTTTGTGAACACCCAATCGCTTGACGAATTCCTTGAGAGAGGTCCGCGCTCCTGCACGACGTAGCACCTCGTAACTTGCTCCTACGACTTTGCTGTGTAGTACAGAATGTGTACCGATATAGTTATCGATTCCTTACTAACAACCTCGTGGACTATCTTTTGAAACAAAGTCGTATTTTGTTGTAGCAATATGTCTGGTACTGAGGTGCGGGTGCTAGTGTGTGATTCGAGCTTAGCAAAAATTGTTACGGTATGGGGAGCAAGTCGGTCCACATTCAAGTCGATGTCGATTTCGTTGTCGCTACGTAATGAGTGCAGAAAGTCATCGCCGCGAGCAATACCTAAGATGTTGAGTTGCATGAAACGCGCAACCTCTTTCTTGGAGCGATTGAACTTGAGTCGTATACATGCATGGTATAGTAGAGCAGCCAAAATATTCTGTTTCATGCGACTACGCTTAAAACCAACTTCCTGGACTTGGGTGAATATTTCAGCTGCTATTGCCAATACGTTCGTGGGAAATGATAGGTCGTACTTTTGTCTATAAGCGGTGTTGTATGCCAGTAGTGCGGCATACAACACCGTGCGTTGCCGCGATTCCTGGTTAGGAGCTACTGGGCTTGTACGATCTAGGTCGCGTTGGTACCAAAGGCTGTTTCTACCTACGATACGTAACCGCGGGGTGGCACAGACTATTTCACTTGATCCAAACTCCTCGGAAACGCGCCTGCAGGTCGAACATACGAACTCCATTCCTCGCACTTCCATTGGACATAGACATTCGGAACACATTTCCAAAGGATTGAGAGCTAGTTGTGAAACTAGAGGTTTAGCTGAAAGGTCAAACATGAAACCGCTAGGCATAGTAAGGTCACCAAGCAGACCAAGAGGATCATACATATCTGAACTACTTCCTTTGATCCTATATGTCTAACATAGCGTTTCAAGACTGTACTCTATAGGCTCGGTGTGGATGCCATCTGATAGAACCCGTCTTTTGTCATAGTAAGCTGAAAGCCCAAGTTTCTGCTGTTCGTAGGTTGCCATACCTTCTGGCAGCAAGCGGAAGCCACGGTTTTCTGCTAGGTCGATGCTGCCGTGGATTGCAGGTTTGAATCGATCCCACGAGACATCGTTGTGCCACTTCGACATCCCTTTGGTGGAATATTTCCGACTGCCATCTACATCGACATAGTAGGCCTTGGAGCAGAGGGCAATGGCGCGCTTTCCTTCGAACTCCAGTTTGAAGAGCCATGGTGTGCGCTTGTCCCAAGCTAACCAATCATTTCGGCAGGCAACGAAATCCTCGCGCAGTTCTGGTCGTACCACTTCATCAATGCTGTTGCCTGAGATAGCAATGTAAGCGCTGTCCGTATCCATTTGTATATATTCGAAATCCTGTCGGGAAACATACTTGTCTAGGAAGTCGTAATAGAACTCGAGCATACGAAGCTTGGCAATCTGGTACACAGCAACTTGGAACGGCCGTTTTATCCTGATCTGATTCTTTCGACTCTCGAGCTCATACGCATCACCAACCTCATCCAGGTCTGCAAACCAGGCGCTGCGCAGAGCTTTGTCAACAACTCGCTCTTCTTTGGTGTAGGTGACAACAGTCTGGCGCTCTAGAGCCTCTATTAACTTCCCATAGGCGATATTACCAAGTAGCTTGAACACATCTGCTAGCAAGGCTTTGCTTTTATCTGCATCTCCTGTCCTTCGCGCTTCAGCAACTTGATCCACAAACCATCCGAAGACTCTTTTTGGTTCGTAGTCGATTGTGCGGTAGACAGCAGTCATCACTGCTCCATGATCTAGATACCAACGTAGGAGAGGAGCGTAGAGCAGTAACCTCTTTCCAGAAAGAATTTTCGTTGGATCTCTTTCGACCTATCTTCTCGAGATAGGCCAGCATTTCTGGAGGGATTGCTTCCTTGGGGATTTCCCGATTGTAGAAGAAGGTTGGCATCTCCTCGAATTTCTTCCATAATGCTCTCTGTACCTCGATGTCAACCTCTGCGTAACCAAACCACGACCCATTCCGCAGACACTGAGCAAGTCCTTCGGTGGCTGGGCCAGGCTCTGCATAGTGCACAACCTCTTCTTTTCCAAAAGGCATTTCGTAGGCCATAGTCGAGAGGTATAGGGCATTGGCATCGTAGCCAAGGATCTTGCGGCAAAGTTTAGGTTTTGATAGCTGATGGCTGCGGATCTTGGAGACGCCTGCTTCGTGGTATCTTGTGAACACTATGCTAGGACCTCCCACGACGGCGCCCTTCAGCATGTGATAGGCCTCAGATTTTGAGACATACAGCTCGGCTCCACGCTCTACACTACCTCGAAGAATAAACTGTAGTGAGACTTCAGGATAGACACTGCGTCTTTCAATATGTCTACACCCTTTTCGTGATAGAAGTTACGCATCTTCTCTAGGGCCTCTAGAAACGGGGCCACATCCAAGTCGTTGTAGTACTGCAGCCAATCAGCGAAGGTCTTCATTCCTTTCTCACGGAAGATGCGCTTACAGTCTTTTAACTCTGCCATGGATAGGGGATATGCTCCCTTTAGCTTAGACCACCAATCAGGGTAGTCCGGCAGTCCGATATGGTTCAGCTTGTCGGGAGAATCAAACCACTCGTACGGCATGAAACTCTTCTGCAGTTCATATCCATATGCGGCAACCCAACTCCTGTAGGAAGTGTTAGGACCAAGATAGTTCATCACGTCGAGGAACCGAAATTCAGGGGTCAAGAGAAACATAGTGGAGTTGGCCTTCTTTGCCACCCGGACCTTCTTGCAGGTGTCGGCAATAGTTTTGACGAAGTAGTTTCGGATGAGGTTCAGGCCGGTCGTACCGTCCGGAGTTGAATCCCAGTACAGGAACCTGGGAGGACCATTCATTGATTTTGGCTTGTTGTCCCTTTGATAGGGTATCGAAAGCGAAAGCAGCGTTCCTAGGGCAAAACTGTTCAACGACGACTTCTCGGATTGCCTTTGCCCTTTGCTGGAGTTCTTCAACGAAGGCAGATACGAGATATTTTGGGTTGCGTTGGCAGATGTGGGTTGGTGTACGGTTGTGTATGTCGGCTATGGATACCGATATGGTATCCATAGCCGACATAGCCAAAAAGTGAATTCAGAAATCCACTTTTTGACTTCCTTGCACAACAAAAAAGTGGTATCAGTTTTGACGCCGGATATACTACTGGGGTCCTAAAGGTCTCTCGCAACATCCGAATTGTCCCGCGACATCCTTGCACCTAAAAAATCCAAGAGTGTGAACCTATTTAGAGATAATGTTAGCATATAGTATGTCGACACCGATTTGTGCGTTCTTCGCCCGCGACATCGACACGCAAGGTAGAAGATGGTCACCCTAGGAGAACTGCGCGCACAAGCGAAGCAATTTGGGTTGCGAGGTACTTCGGGGTTCGACAAAGCCAAGCTCGCCCAGGCAAAGGCTCGCGCTCTCGAATGGGAGAATAGAATCGAACGAGCCGATCGAACAGGTAGGTTCCCAGCTCTTCGTGGCGATCCTGAAAATCTACACAAACGAGCACAACGTGCCCGCGAAACCAAACAGTTGGACGAGGAGGTTGTGGCAAGTCTAAGGGCAAAAGCTGACGAAGAGAGGTCCATAGTGGATCCTCGAAGACGTTTGCCCCACAAACGCCGAGTCTTCCAACGGTTCCTGCAAGAGCCTCGTAGTGAGCCACTTCCACGGAGTCTAGCTCGAGAGGCAGGTGCTATTCTCGATGAGAGAGATGGAATGCTCGAGGGAGTGGAGATAGGCCGCCGTACTATCCAGTGGCGCTTCTTCCAAGGTGTGGCAGGAGATTTGACCCCTAGGATCATGGAAAAGTTAGTTGCAAAGGTAACCACCAGCTTCTACCTGCGCTACAGCTACACCTATCGCATTCGCAATGTCAATGACGGGCGTGTGATGCTATTCTCCAAGACTGTTCCCGGCTCTCCATGGTTGAATGTCTTAGGCAATGCAGAAGAGTGGGTGGTCGACAGGGAGCTATCTCGATTGAATCCCGACAACATCAATCGGCCAAATACCCAATGGGCCTTCGTGCGTTGGATCTACGTGGATGTCAAAGTCGTGATCGATCGTCAGCCTCTGTTGGGAACAGGCCCACTGCCCCAATGGCTTCGCCAGAAAAAAGGAATGATTGCCCTTGATCGATATGGTGACAACCTATGTCTTTGGCGTTGCCTTGCCATGCATGAAGGAGCACGAGTAGATAGGTGTTGCGTTAAGGCTCGGGAACTTGCCCAGGACTTCTATCGCCTGACAGCGCCCACGCAAGACGTTCCCAGAACTTCCTTAGACCAGCTGGATAAAGTTGAGTTACACTTCGGGATTGGCATTCGGGTGTATGAGCCTACAGAGGCTGGCGCTTGGTATCTGACGCGGCATGCGCCCCACTACAATCACATAATGACGATTGGGATATACAACGGTCACGCCTTCTATATCAAGAACGTTAGCAAGCTAGGGCACATCTACGTATGCAATGATTGTAAGCAACGGTTTACGAAAACCTCAGACCTCCAACGTCACGCAGATCGTTGCAGTCGTGGCGAAACAAAGATTGTTTGCCCCGGAAAAGTAATTACAGTACCCCAGTCGGCATATGAAAAAGCATTCTGGCCAGAGAGTGATTCCAACAAAGCCAGCAAAGCCGCTCTACGCTGGTTGAAACGCGAAGCCGAAAGGATTGGGCAACACATTCATCACGCAGCTTGTGGACATGGTGGAGAGCATTGGATCGAAGGAGCAGCGGTTGATGGCTACGAACCTCTTTCGAAAACCATCTTCCAATTTCATGGATGCTACTTCCATTGCTGCCCAAAATGCTTCCCTCGAGAGAGACATCTGTACCGTAAGACCGGCAAAAGAACGGAGAGTCTACGTGAGGCAGGTTATGTAGTAGTGGAGGCTTGGGGTTGCTCCACGAAGAAGACGAACGAACCGGTTCCAACGCCAACGCAAACCGCCTACCCACACGCCATAGTGTACGACTTTGAAGCCTACCTCGATAGAACGAAAGGTCGACAACCAACGGACCGATTGAGCATCGAAAACGTCCACGTTCCCATATCAGTATCAATTGCCGACACGTACGATCGAACACCAACCCATCTCTGTCGACGTGATCCAAAGGAACTCATAGCTGCCTTCATTGAAGAACTCCAGCGAAGAGCGCAGAACATCCAAGAAGTCGTTGCGGAACAGTTCTGCTCCAAGACACCTGAATTCTCCTTCGACACACTATCGAAGGAACAACGGATGAGAATCGACGAATGGGTCAACCAAGTTCCCGTTCTAGGCTTCAACTCTGGCAGGTACGATTTGAATTTGATCAGAAACTATTTCGTAGAATCTATTGCCGACACATGCAAGAAAGTCAGAGTAGCGAAGAAAGCCAATTCCACTATGTTCCTATTGACCCCAGAATTTCGTTTCCTCGATGTGATGAACTACCTTGGACCTGGAACTTCCTACGAACGTTGGATCACTGCCTATGGATGTGAGGCGCAAAAGAGTTTCTTCCCATACGAGTGGTTCGACTCTCCCGACAAGTTGGATCACGTTGGATTACCAGATTATCGAGAGTGGGGTTCAAAGTTGAAAAGAGAACACCTACTATCTAGGTCAGAGTTCGAAGATTGCGAGCGCACCTTTCGCGACAAAGGAATGGAGACCTTCGCAGATTGGCTACGATACTACAACGACCTAGACGTAGTCCCATTCCTAGAGGCACTCGAAAAGATGCGAGATTTCTACCACGAGAAGGGAGTAGACATGCTGAAAGACGCAGTGTCCATCCCAGGAGTCTCGCTACAGTTCCTGCTTCGAGGTAGTGTAGAACGGGGAGCCGAGATGTACGCTCCAGGTGAGGAAGCCTACCACATGCTGAAAGGCGCTGTCGTGGGAGGTCCAAGCATAGTGTTCACTAGACGCCACGAAGCGGGAGTGACTAGGATTCGCAGTCATCAGGGAGGAACTAAAATTTGTCGTAAGATTCTTGGATACGATGCCAATGCCCTATATCTTTCTACTATGGCCCTAGAAATGCCTTGTGGAAAAGAAGAGGTCGTTCACTATGATGAGCCAGATCTAGCCGTTGAAGACTTCGTCGAATGTCTACGAAACGATGCGTGGTTTGGCTACGCGGAGGTAGACATCGAGATACCAAAAGAATTGTAGAAGGAATTTGAGGAGATGCCCCCCTTCTTCTACAACAAGAAAATCCCCAAGGAAGCAATTCCTCCACAAATGTTGGCCTACCTCGCAAGGACGGGTAGAAAGCGCAGCGAGGAAAAGAAGCTAGTTGGGAGTCTTTCTGGAAAGAGGTTGCTACTCTACGAGCCCTTACTACGTTGGTATCTCGATCATGGCGCGATCGTAACTGCTGTCTACCGTACGATAGACTACTTACCCGAAGAAATCTTCGAATGGTTCGTTACTCAAGTCACTGAAGCGCGAAGAACAGGAGATGTAGACAAAAGTAAAACTTTGCTGGCAGATGTGTTCAAGCTACTTGGAAATAGCGCCTATGGGAAATTGATTGAGGCTTTGGAGCGACAAACTAATATCGCCTATACCAAAGACGAGAAGGTTGTGGACAAAGCGTTGCGAAGCGTTTGGTTCGAAGACCTGGAAGAGGTTGGTGAGGCATACGAACTCGAGAGTAGAAAGAACCAGATCCGAATCAAACGCCCTTTCCAAGTAGGTATCGCAGTATATCAGCTTGCCAAACTTCGCATGCTCGAGTTCTACTACGACTTCCTTGATAAGTACGTCGATCGCAAGGATTTCGAATACATCCAGATGGACACGGACAGCGCGTACATTGCCATCTCTGGAAACAGCATCGACGAAGTCGTACGATCAGACCTACGAGAGGATTTCGCAGCCCACAGAAAGGAATGGCTAGCTTGGGACGAATGGAGCAGTCGTACGCCTGGACTCTTCAAACTCGAATTCGAAGGACAGCGCGCTATTGCCCTATGCTCGAAAGCCTACTACGTCGATACGGGTGGCAGCAAGAAGTATTCCACCAAAGGTATGTCTAGGCGGCACAACGACGTTTCGTGGGCTCGATTCGAAGCAGCACTCCAGGGTAGTATTGACATGGCGGAAAACCGAGGCTTCCGTCTAGTGCCAGAAGGTATGGCAACCTACGAACAGCAGAAACTTGGACTTTCAGCTTACTACGACAAAAGATACGTTCTTCCCGATGGTATCCACACTGAGCCAATAGAGTATGCTGTCTAGCGCTTGGATACGAACAGAACATCTTTCGGTGGTAGTTCCGTATCCCTAGGAACGACTTGTAGCTCTTCACGAACGAATCCACGTTTGGGTGCATCCTTCTCCCCTTCTCGCTTCGCGAGGTAGTACAGCACAGGCTGCCCCGAAGATACTACACTTCGCGAAATAACGTATATCCGTAAACTCCACACGGGATCAGTAGCTCTACGTTTTTCACCCCCTTCCAATTCTCCTGGTGCGTAGAGATATCGAACTAAGACGTCGAATGGTAGGCGCTCTTCTCTCAAGCCAACAGTGCGTGAATATGTAGGAGTCTTTAGATCTACTTGTTGCGTCACTACAGAATTTGAAGGCTCCTTTCCTGTAAGTCGAGTCACCTCACTGTTCAGGGCTTTGATAACCATTGGTAAACGAACTACCCATTCTCTACTACGCGCATCCGATCCTTCCGAAGTAAGTACCATCTCTTGTGCATATTGGTACCCAAACAATCTCTCAGCTAGGGTTCTATTCGCTCGTTCGACGAAGCCTTGCGCTCTATGATTACCAGCCTCGCCTCGTTGAACTTTCGTACCATGTAGTTCTAGCGTTTCAGACATACGCCCCATGAATTCTCTACCAGGGTCTACTTGTAACGTCTTTGGCCATTCGAGTGGACTACGTTTGTAGATTCGTTCGAATGCCGCAGAAACTTCACCGCTATCTTTCGAAGCTAAAGGTTCGGCTTCTTTGTATCGAGAAGCTACATCGATTACTACTAAAGCGTACTTATATAGTTTCCTTCCACGTCCAGGACGATCGTGAGGTAGAAATATCAAATCAGCTTGGTGGACTTCGTTAGGTTTCGATACGGTCCAATGTGGTCGTGGTACATATCGTGGCGGTGGTAAATAAATTTGCCACAGTGCTTGCTTCTCTAACCAACTCTTAGCTGTGTCTTCCGATACCTTTGCTGCCGCCGATAGTTTACCAATTGCGGAGTAACCTTTCCAATATCCTTCAGGGCCATAGAAGATAGCATCCATTACGTATAGTGTTAACAACGAGGCTTTAATATGTATGGTCCTTATCGTGAAAAAAATAAAAAAAAGAATAAAGACTCATCGGTCCTTATTCTTTTTTTTTTTTTTTTTTTTTTTTTTTTCTACATCTCCCTATTCGTATACGTCCTCGAGGGTGGCCCGAGTCTTCGTTGGAAGCGGTTGTGTTACGACTAGGACGGCGGCGTCGAGTAGGTACGATATTCCCAATCCACTTGTGCAAACGCTACTAGCGTCGCAAACGCCATCGTGTATGGAACCTGGCAATATCATATTACTTATGTTGGAAGCATTTACTTGGTTGGAATTCGCGTCTACGAGAGCTTCGTACGAAGTACGGCTTCCTATAGAGAAAGGACGGCTCTTGTCAAAGAATAGACAGTTGGGTACACCTGTCTGCATGTTGCATTTCATGCGCATCCTAGCAATGGGATTGCTCAATGCGCATCCGGCGTTCTTGGAGGCTTCCAAGGAGATGGTTCGTTGAACCAGTGGATGGATCTTAGTGTTGGATACGATGAGAGCTCCTTCGGCTGGTGCTGTACGGCGGCGCAGATTGCGTGCACAAATCTTTCCACTTGTGAGGCATGCCTCAACCTCGTTTTCAAACGCCGAGTCCAACTCTTGGATCACTTTGAAGAGGGTACTCAATTTGTCTGGACTTGGAAGTTCAGGGTTTCCGTCCTTGTCGGTCTTCAAGGTGATTCCATCCATCTGAGTCGGTACTGGCACACACCACTTTTGGATTTGTAAGCATGGGTTACGATCTCTTTTCTTAAATTTGTCTTTTTGTCCCGATGCGAGGTTTAATCGGGCAAGGTCTTCTTGCTCATGTGGACATATTTGACCAACATGTTTTTCGTCTTTGAAGCGAAAGAGTGCTGGACGTTGTCCTTCCCCAAGATCAAAGTAGACTGGGATGTATTTACATCCGTTTGGACCACTTCGAGGATTGTCCCAGTCAAACACAACCGTTCCCTTCTTTCCCTGTTCGAAGGCTTTGAGGATGTCTTCTGCGTTGAACACAGAGGATTTGTTTGCCGTCGCAGCGTTAGCTGCCGCAGTATTAGCTGCCGTAGCGTTATCTGCCGTGGTATTGGCATCGTTGGTTGAGATGGCATCATTGGTTGAGGGGGCATCGTTGGTTGCATTGGAAACTTGGCTAGCCATTGTCTTCGATATATATACATGTGGCTTTATCTAATAGGGTTGTTGAATTCGTTTTTTTTTTACAACCCTTACTAACGAGCCAAACTATTATTTATTGCACGTTCGGATCCGTTAGGTGTTGCATTTGGTTGGGTAGTTGTGCTACTCTCGTGTTTGGTTCTAACTCTTCTAATCATTTTCCCTTACTTTGAGGATACTGTCATAGACGAGGCTCGCCGCTGCCATACCCATTCCGATGCTCCAAACTAAACTAGAGACCATCCTGTTCTTGTCCACGAGATCCAACTTTTCTAGTATGTCGCGCGAATCCGCGTTTTCGTAGTGGGGCTTCGACATCTTGCTGTATGTCGGTAGTCGGCATTACTTCAGTTGTTGTATCGGATGGAAAACTTGTCAAGTATTTCTTCCGAATTAGTCTTGTGATTTTTAAAGCAACCGACTAGCAACGTATCCTATAGCGAGCGTCCCACCACCTACGATTGCCAATTCCGTAGTTCTCTGCGAACTCGAAGGTCTATAGTAGTCGGGAAAGTGAGGCTTCTTCATGTCCATGCGATGTAGTCCAACGTGTGCCGTATTGTATAGTACAAGAGCGCGGTCCGTATTGGTTAGATCCTTGGCAGCGTAGTATTTCTTACGTTCCTGCTCTTGGACCCAATCGGATAGTTTTTCTCGTGGTTCTTCGTAAGCGGCCACGTCAGCCTTGTATTTCTCAAGGGCTCTATCGTGCCTTTCGATCTCTATGTTAGTCTCCTCTGGGTCTCTTCCAGAAATATATCGGTCGAGGTATTTAGCACCAAGGCTTGCTAAAGCAAAGGCACCCGCTGCGATAATCGTTACCATCGTTTACGAATTTTTGGGTACGATCCCTTGATCTTCGAGATACTTTTTGGTGGCAATGCTACCAGCCAATACGGCCGTCCACTTCACGTAATTCAAGATGCTTGATGAAGGATCGCCAAGCATAGACTCCTTTGTCGCCTTTTTTACAACCCAACCAATACCAGTTGCTATTCCAGCCAATGTGGCGGCGTCAATTACTATTTCTACCACTTTGCCTTTTTCTGCCATCGAACGTATCCGTATTGTCGATATGTTCAAATGTTATTTTCCATGGAAGGCAACTTTTTGCTTCTAGCTTCATGTATTTCTTCGGAATGAGTGTGAGGTGTCGTATCGTTGCTGCCCTTATACTGATAGTACAGCCCAACTAACGCGATGCCTACACCAATGGCTGATAGTGTAGTGTTGGCAGACACTTTATCGTACCAGCTTCCGTCGTCCCGAACTTCAGGTTCCTCTTCGCGCTCACTTTCACGACTTAATGCCTCTCTAGCGCGGCGATTGCTTTCTGCCAGTGCTTTCCCAGCAGCAACGCGTCTTGGATCTTTGGTCTTTTTTTCAGGCGCAGTCTTCGGCGGATCTGCAGTTATCCGATCTTGTTGTTCCTCCATCGTGCATGTCAGTAGACTTTGAGTCTTCAATAGGTTGACTGCTTGGTGTACTAGATGGAACTATGTGGTCAGCTACATGGAACAAGGCACTAGCTAGAGCCACAAAGCGACCTGCTTTAAGAGACAACAAGGCGGCCACAGCAGATATCTCGTTGCGAACTAGGTGGTCTTCTTGTAGATCTAGGAGAAGTGCTTGTTCGCTGTCTAGTCGGACTACGTACCCAACTGCACGAGTTGCTAGTCGCAGTGCTCCGTCTACTAGACAACCTGTTATTTGCTTTGCTACTACGGCCTGGTACCTACTATGTAAACGTATAACGTCCTTCGCAGATAGTTTAGATATATCTCCTAGAGAAAAGTCGCGCCCTAGGTATTCTTTTGTCGTACCCATTGCGGCTAGAATTTTAAGCGCCTCCCTACGATCTTCGACATCCTCTGATTCGGATGGACGTTCCAGTACGACCGGCGGACAAACGACGGCGCACTCGCCTAGCAATTCTTTGGTTTCTTCATCCATGGTGTACCATTGAAGTATGCTTCGGGTGCGGGAATCTCTAATACTACTTCGAAAGGATGGCGGAGACAGAAACATGTGCGAGCGAACTTGTGGGCCTTGAGCTCCGAGGTCAACATTTTCCTCTCATCCACCTTCAACCCACCACCGTAGTCCTCAAATAGTGCTTTGGCATCAAGAGCTGACGCTGTATGAAAGGCCACGACCACCGCCACGTTTTCTCGAAAAGGTTTGCATATGCTTGTCAACTGTTGAGTTAACACCCAAATAGAAATGCCTATGTGACGAGCGGAAAAGGCCAACTCCACGAGCTTATCGGTTCTCAGCTTTACATCCTTCGATGCAGCGCAATCGTCGAGTATCAAAAGAGTATTGGTTCCTGCCCAAAAGGTGGAACAAACTCGTAGCGCGGCATTGATGGCATCTTGTGAGGGGCACATCACGAAGAAGTGAGGATCTAGATGGGCGAATCCACGATAGGTAGTGTTGTGGGCATACGTGGGGCATATGAGTACTACGTAGTCAAACTTACCACGAAATGCTCCACGAAGCTGCTCTACGAGAAGGGCCGTTTTTCCACAATTCGTTGGTCCCACTATGAGAGCGTTGAATGGAATTTCAGTTACTAAAGCGTCCATGCTAGTACGATACGTTTTCCAGTGCTCCGTTCAATATCGTGATCTGAGCATCGGCAAGTACGAAGATGTGCATGTTCACGGTTCCACTGCCTCCAGTCCTATGGATGCGGATCTGGAGGTTCTTTCCACTGCCTGTTTGATTCAAGCCATTGCCATGGACAACTGGATAATTTACTGTGCGACAGTCAACCAGGATGACGAATTTATTATTGTAGAACTTGATCGGGGTCATAGACGTTTTGCCAGCGCCGAACCATCCATTAGCGGCCTCCCAAAAGTCTGATGGTAGCATGCCTCCAGGAAAGATCCTGTTTGGCCTTCCATTGATATCGATCTCGACCTTCGTGATTCCTGGATAGTCAAACGCCTCGCTGTTTCGTGTGCCGTGGGCATGTTGTGCCACGAAGAGGAGGAGCAGTCCAGTAAAGGACAACCTTGGAACGTCGACTTGCTGGGATATCAGAGTGTCGGACGCTTTGTTGATAGGTACGGTTTTGAAGTGAACAGCGTGCCTGAACAGGAAGACGGCGCCACTGACATATTCGTCTTTCGCTTGCTTGGCGATAATTTCACTCTCAACAACTTCGTACTCTAGCTGGATGTTGCTTAGCTTGTATGTGCCTATCTTGGTAGTGTCTGATCCTACCACCACGTCCGTAGCAGGTGATAGAGTCAACTCGAGCGAAATGGCGTTGCGAAGAGCGAAGGGATAAAGAGCTCCATGTTGCGTCAGGATGTCCACATCTAGGGGGATTCGGTATTTCGAACCATACACAGCTAGGAGCAAGTTTTCTCCAGTATCCGAAGTGCCTTTGTCACCAGCATTCGAGCGTAGCTTGTTCGTGTTCTCTGTTTGAATACCTTGTCCCACGCGCGCATCTCGCTCTATAGTTGGCAAATAGAGATCGGAATATGTCTGTAGAAGATCTGGTCGTTCAATGTCTTCTATTGTTTCAGCTCCTATTTTGAGAACTCTACGTGAGACCAGACAACGCCCGACATTAGCCACCACGCGATTGTTAGCATGTCCACCAGACAACGTAAGGTCAGCCAAGAGCGCGAGACTACCCGGAACGAGGACGATGTTTTCCCCTAGTATTGGTACTTTCACATAGAGAGTCTCTCCTGGATTGGCTTCCGAGGGAGTGAAGGTGATTCTAGCTACGTTGTGTAGAGCTTTCAATCCCTGAGGCTCTCTGTGCGATTTTGCCGGAACTAACTTCGACGGTATCATGTTGAATATATGGACATATATAGTTATTGTTCAACATGGCTGAGAATGCAGACTTCGATCCTTTGACTGAGGAAGGTCAAGCCGACATAGAAAATCTTTCCGCCAAAGAATGGAATGAGCTTGGTCCAGGTAAGACTGAAGGCCAAAGTACTTGGTGGGGTAGAGTTAAGGCCAAAATAGGAGAAAGATCCAAAAGCTTTCAGGATAAGCTTTGGAGCAAACGGAATAAATGGGGGTACAGCCCATCTGAGTACATCAAATTGGTGAATCTAGGTGATCCAGGTGCAGTGCCAAGCGGCAATACCGCGGAAACGTCGTTCACTGAGGGGGAACAGATATTAACCGAAAAGATCGATCTGACCCATGAGGCCTGGGAACGCCTCTATGCCAAGTATCCAAATGTAGACGCTACCAGGTTCAATCTTACCATAGATGAGTACGGCAGGACCATGGTGAAACTAAACGGAGCTAGGTTCGTATACCGCAATCTGTATGACCACAAAGGTAATATTAATGGCAAATTATCTAAAACGCTCACAAACCTTCTAGGACCTCCTGCAGAGGTGGTGGTTAGCGAACGAGAAGCTGAGGTCGACCAACTTAAGAAAGAAAGAGCTAAGGAAATGGAAACCGTGAAGTCATCCAAACAGGGGTCGACAGAACATACGGCAGCGAAGGAAGAAGTGGCGAAAATAGACGACCAAATACAGGAGATTGAGTCAAATATTGAAAACATCGAAGAGCGTATGTCCATGCGAGACCGCGTGAAGGCCATCTTCAAAAAGTACGGTGTTGGAGTGCTTGGAATTGCGATTGCGGCAGGCACCGTGATTGGCGTCGTGGCTTCCATGCTATCTAGAGGACTTGCTAATGTTGCCAGTGGGGTCGGCAATGCGTTGAAAGGTCTAGGAAAGAAGCTAGGGCAGATTCTACCTGGAATGGTTGGTGCAATCGCCAGCTTTTTGTTTCGCACGGCTGGTGAGGTATTGGGATTCTTAGCGAAGAACATCTGGATGTTGATCGTAGCTGTGGTGGTGATCGTAATAGATCAATTTAAGTCAGCGAAATAGCATCCATGCGGCTCCAGCTGCAGTGGCAACCATCAGCCCCAAATTGATCTCGTGCTTTGTCACAACGGCATCGGTACTACGAGGTTGTGGGATAGGCTGCTTCACAGCAACGACATCTTGATGTGGCAGATCTTTCTTTCGTGAACTACCTTCCATACGTGGTGGTTTCGGGGGCTTTCCTTTATGGTTGATATGGTCATTTATTCCAAAGTGGATGTTAGATGCGGATGCCCGTTGTAGTTCGTTGTTATAACCTAATACGCTCTCATCGTTAATAATCATACGGCTGGGTATTAACAAACAGTCCTTAGCAACTGCAATGTCGAGACGAACTCGTGTTGACTGCAGAGCGTTTTGATATCGTAAAAGGCTATCGACCTTCTTTTCTGCGATGACCTCTTCCAACTTTACACCACAATCGGCCTGAACATTGAGGGATAAGGTCGTTGTCCCTATGATTGAATTGCGCAAAGAAGCCTGGGATCCTAGAACGCAATATACGTATACCATTGCAGATAAGTTGATTCGGGCTAGCCCGGCCTTCGTCAATCCAGACCAGTTTGTGGAACGAACCAATTGCGTTGATTCTTTACCGCATCGTTACGAATGAACCTTAACGAAAATTCGTATATAGTGCGACTCTCCTCAGGAAACTTGAAACTGCCCCCAGGCCACTTCGAATCGTACGAAGTGTTGTGTGCCCCCCATTTCTCTTGAGCATTCACCAGCCCTCCATGGACGTATACGTATACGTCTCCTAATCCACCATTGGCCCCTCGGCGCAGGGCAAAGTCAACTTTATCGACTCCAAACTCTATCCTGAGCCTGTCATAAGCGACGGAACTCCATGGAGCGTTGTCGTTCTTTTCGAAGGCCGAATCTCTGGGAAGTGGGACCCCCAATTCGAACAGTAATCGCCTGATCGTGTAGTACATATGGAAGCGGTAAAAGCTCCTGACGTTGTCGATGATTGGTGCATCATCTGAAAGATGGTCGTCAAACGACACCCCACAGCCTGCCGTTGCACACCAAAGGACGAAGCATAGCTGTTGTTGCCAATGTCTCATTGGTGGAGCATCTAGCCACTCGTTTGCTTGTTTTACGGTGTAGAAAACTTGGTCCGGCTCTTGAAAGATATCTCGTGGCGTCAGCATGAAGAACCGATCCTTCGCTACGTAGATCTTGAGCGTTCGTAGGATAGGGACTATGTCTTTTGGGTTGTCCCCCCATGGAACGGCTGGAACTGGATACTTCGCTTTTGTCTTTTCCATGGTTGGTGGGAAACCCCCCTGCAATGCGTCATCGATGCGCTTTTGAGTGACTGCAGGTAGCTTGGAGACATTATCACCATAGATCACATAGCCAGAGTCGCCATCTCGAAACCAAATACTCGTCGAATATTTGCCTGGACCATCTATATCTGTAGAGGCATAAAACTGGTGAATATCCACTTGTGGGTATTTTTTCTTGAACTTTGTCAACAAATCGGTATTCAGTTTGGCAATCCTGGCGTTTTCATCGACAAGGAGCGCTGTCTGCTCAGCTTTCGAAAGCCTTGGGCCACCCCTGGCAATCTCCGCCATGTCCTCAGCAGATAGATCATCATCTTCGTCTGGTAAAACTAGAGGCATCGTAACTATTGAAGCCTATTGCAAGTATGACATATAAAGTTTATGCCTTTAATATATACGATGGTGATCTTAAATGTCCTCACCACCTCGGCTGACCATACGGTCTACTTCGATCGACCTATTCATATCAACAATATTTCGCTAGTTGAGGTCACTTTTGAGAACAGTTGGTGGAACCTAGAAACGGAGGCTACGTTCTCGTGGTCTACCCCCCAAAGCATAACACTACCATATAACGTTGCCGCGGGGCACCATGACGTAGCGAGCATACAGATCTACTTCAAGCCCGCAATTGCTGCTGCAATCGTGCGATTCGTAGAAGTTCTACCGACAAAGGTTTGGACCCTAATCGTAAAGAGCCCAATTCTCCTTAGCAGAAATATCTGCACACTGTTAAATATCAATAAGGGTGGTACAGACGATGCGACAATTCCAGTTGGTAGTCATGAGATGACACTACAAGATATCCACACAGCGTATGTCCACTGCGATGTGGTGAATTCCGATTTCTCACTTCTCGAAGGAAAGCGATCGCAAGTCCTAGCTAGCATTGAGATCCGAGGTGAGAGGTTTGCAAAGACAACGTATTCTGCGACGCTCCCACTACCTGTCCGAGCTCTAGGTACAACGCGAAACAGCCTTCGTCTGACGATTCGTGATGAGAAAGGCAACGTGGTAGACTTCCGTGGTCGACCCATACGATACGTATTGAAGATTGAGTAAGTCATATGTATAATATGCGATGGCAAGCGATTCGATTCAAACAATTCCAACGGCGCCGATCTATCCCAATCTACGTTCATCTGAAACTGTTTTGTCTGGAGATAACTTTCGGCTACAAAAAGTATGTGATACACTTGCTGAACTCGAACGGCAGGCAAAGCACTACGAAGTCGTTCGTAAGAAATATGCCCGAGCGCGTGGTATTATTCACGGGGTTGCTGTGGCCACAGGTAGCTTGAGTGGTGCATTATCCGCTACGGCGTTGGGTTTGACGTTTACGGGGATCGGGATACCTGTGGGTATTTCCTTAGGAAGCCTTGGGTTCGTTTGTGCCGTCAGTTCGGCCTCGATGTCTATTGCAAGTAAGAAACTTGGCATTCGCGTCTCGAAGCAGGAAAAGACCGTTATGTTGGCAAAGGCTAAGGCCAATTCCGTGGAAGTCAAAGTCTCAAAAGCTCTAGCCGATGGTAATATTTCAGAAGCCGAGTTCGGAAGCGTTATTGATGAAAAATCGAAATACGAATCGCTCAAGCTCGAAATACGGCAAAAAAATAGGCAAGAAAGAGGGTCAAAAAACGTAGAAGAACTTCGCTCGGAGTTCCGAAAGGAAATGAGAGCAAAACTTGGCAGTCTAGTGGGATAAGAATCAACATCTCCTATGAAAGAAACCATCGCGGATTCTATTTTAACTTCGCTAAGAACATCGTATAAATTACCGTGTTGTTTCGCAGTTCGTATGCAAATTTCGAACCAACGCGTGAACGGCGCTAATTAACATACGACAGGTGCTTAAGACATAAGGAGAGTATTTTATCATCAAAATATCGTCTAGCACACATGGCCTCAAGGTTCTGCGCTAGGTATATGAGCGAAAAGGTGGAGCCGATCATATACCTGGGGTTCGAATCCTACGGGCCATGTGTGGTAGATCGGCTTGTGTGATGGAAAAAGCTCCACCACATCACACAAGTCGTAGCGCGTCTGTCATGTGGCAGAAGTAGGAATAATGTCAATCCTGGGTCGGGTGCATGGGTGAAGCTCAAGGGATCTTAAAGGGGACCCACGGGTGCCGGTTGTGTCTCAACCAGTTAGGACAGGATCCAAATAACAGTAGAACGAATACAGTAGAATGAATACAGTAGAACAAATACCGTCAAAGCCGGGCCCGGCAAATAACTCTCCCAAATTATTATCAATTAAACATAAACAGTACGAAGTCATATCACACGATGGCCGAGATAGTAACTTGCGTTTGGTTGATGCGTGGTAAGGACACGAAGTGCGTGAGGAAACTTTCCAAAGTGTCAGAATATTGTGCTCAACACAACTATCAGATACGAAGAGGAGCCACCCCATTCGGTCCATGTTCTAAATGCGGTAGTGGTTGTCGAACTAGTTACGGACTTTGTACAACGTGTGGTGCACGACGACAACGTGAACTTAGTAAAGAGAAAGGCAAAATCAAGAATCGCTTCTCGAAAGTATTGGCAGAATTGAAGGACCGTAAGACTCATAAAAACATAGAGGTATATCCATGTTGTAAATGCGGTCGTGATTGTCGAACTATCTACGGACTTTGTACGATGTGTAGCTCGATAAAAGATTTCTTATATCCATGTCGTAAATGCGGTCGTAGTTGTGGAACTATCTACGGACTTTGTACGATGTGTGGTTTACCACGACGACAACGTGAACTTATTAAAGAGAAACGCAAAATCAAGAATCGCTTCTCGAAAGTATTGACAGAATTGAAGTACCGTAAGACTCATGGAGACGTAGAGGGCTCGCTAAGGGCTTTCGAATTGCAGTAAAAAAAAAAAAAAAAAAAAAAGAATGAAGAGAGACGAAATGACAGTTTCTATTCATTCTTTTTTTTTTTTTTTGCCTCGTTCGTTTTCCTCGAAGAGTCATTCGCGCATTTTACCGAGGGGACCCATCTTAATCGTGGATCGCTTATTTTTGCCTCGAAGAGTCATTTGCACATTTTACCGAGGGGACCCATCTTAATCGTGGATCACTTATTTTTGCCTCGAAGAGTCATTTGCACATTTTACCGAGGGGACCCATCTTAATCGTGGATCGCTTATTTTTGCCTCGAAGAGTCATTTGCACATTTTACCGAGGGGACCCATCTTAATCGTGGATCGCTTATTTTTGCCTCGAAGAGTCATTTGCACATTTTACCACCTCCCACCACTACAACTATACGAACGGAGATCGCTTCAGGAGAGATTAGCATTCAAGAATCGATGCGACGCCACGGCATAGGACGAGAGAGAGTACACAGAATTAGGAATGGACAGGAAGCACCACCCGCACAAATCGGTGTCGACATACTATATGCTAACATTATCTCTAAATAGGTTCACACTCTTGGATTTTTTTAGGTGCAAGGGTGTCTAGGGACAATTTGGATGTTGCGAGAGACCTTTAGGACGCCGTGAGAGAATTTCAATCCTTATGATCCCAGTAGTATATCCGGCGTCAAAACTGATACCACTTTTTTGTTGTGCAAGGAAGTCAAAAAGTGGATTTCTGAATTCACTTTTTGACTTCCTTGTGCAAGAAAAAGTGGTATCATTTTGACGCCGGATATACTACTTACGTAGGTATGCCCGAGCTTCCTAGCGTTCTTGATATAGAAGGCATGTCCGTCGTATATCCCTATCGTCATTATGTTCGTGTAGTGGGGCGCATGCCGCGTCAGATGCCAAGCACCATCCTCCGTAGGTGCGTACACCCGAATGCCTATCCCAAAGTGTAACTCAATCTTCTCCAGCTGGCCTAGCCAAGTCTTGGGAACATCTGTTGTAGGTACTACCAAGTGGTAGAAGTCCTGGGCGAGTTTTCGAGCTGCGGTGTTACACTTGTCTACGCGGGCCCCTTTGTATACAGCGAGGCAGCGCCAAAGACATAGGTTGTCGCCATATTGGTCGAGGGCGTTCATTCCCTTCTTCTGTCGAAGCCAGTGTGGCAGCGGGCCTGTTCCTAACAGGGGCTGACGATCAATTACGACTTTGACGTCCACGTGGATCCAACGTACGAAGACCCACTGGGTATTGGGACGCGCGATGTTGTCGGGATTCAACCGGGCTCTCTCCTTGTTGGCAACCCACTCCTCTGCATCACCGAGGATATTTATCCATGTAGAACCCGGAACTGTCTTGGAGAAGAGCATCACACGCCCGTTGTTGACATTGCGAATGCGATATGAGTAGCTGTAGCGTAGGTAGAAGCTAGTTGCTACGTTCGCAGTCAACTTCCCCATGATCCTAGATGTCTAGTCACCTGTCACACCTCGGAAGAAGCGCCACTGAATGGTACGTCTACCTTTCTCCTCTCCCTCGAGCATACCATCTCTCTCATCTAGAATAGTGTCTGCCTCTCGAACAATACTCCGTGCCAGTGGCCCACTACGAGGTTTTTGGTGGATTCGCCGTTCGATTCGTCGTAGATGAGGTAGACGGCTCCTTGGGTTAGCTATAGTCTGGGCTGCAACGGTCTTTGCCCGTAGGCTGGCCGTGACCCCCTCACCTAACTGTTTGACTTCCCGTACACGTTGGGCACGTTTGTGAGGGTTTTCAGGATCGCCTCGAAGGGCTGAATACCTACCTGTTTTGATACCACGCTCGATCCTATCGAACAATTCGGGAGCACGAGCCTTGGCTATTGCCTTAATGATTTCAGATTTGTTGAGCCTTGAGAAACCTCGCAGACCAAACTGCTTTGCTTGTATGCGTAATCTTTTTAGGGTCACCATTTTTCTTTGGTAATACCTATATATATATCTTCTCTCTAATTGAACGTTTGGGTGGTATTTAAATTCAGCAATCCTAGTCGTCGAATACTTTCGCATATACCTATATATCTTTTCTCTCTAATCGATAGTCGAAGGGTGGTATAAAGTTCAGCAATCCTAGTAGTATAGACGGGAGTAAAACTGATACCCGACTTATTTTTCTCCAGGAGACGCCCCCGACCACAGCGTCTTTGTTGGACCTATTGAATATTTGACCACGAATTAGTTCTTCCACGATACAGAATTTCAACATCTAAGGTATTCATTAGATAATAAGTTGGGATTCGGTATCGTGAAAGAACTAATTTGTGGTCAAATATTCACTAGATCCAACGAAGACGATGGGGGCGGGGCCGTCTCGGAGAGAAAAACAAGGCGGGTATCATTTTACTCCCGTCTATACTACTTCTCTTGATATTCACTTTATTCTCCCCAAACACAAGCAAAGTGAGACAAATACATGTGTAGGATAATTGAAAGAGATATAAATAGCCTCCATAGCAAACTACATGCATATGTATGAGTGTTAATTGTTAAAACCTGTTTTTAATCGTAACATGATACAACAGAGGAAGGACTACAAATATTTTTTTAAAGTATTTGCTTTAATGTTTTTAACATGCAGTAGAATGCTCTAGTATATTGCTGAGTTTATATCCAACCAATAGGTGATATAACACTGAGGATGCAATAACTTTCCACAAAAGTTAAGCCATAAGCAATTACATATAATAAAATTAATTATTGTTAATTTTTTTGAAAAACTTGGTAGCTTCCTCTTTCATGAGCCTGTTTTTGGAGTTACACAGAAACTACATTATTAGCATAATGCAGAGGTTCATTAATTTTCAGTGTAGCTGGCTTGGACTTTGAAAGTAGAGCTCTGTGAATATGTCTTCAGTATAATATTTGGCCATACACGTCAGTCTTTCCACGTCAAAAATTTTGAAAATGGAATGCGTCGATTCACGACTTCATTTCGATTGCCAAACATTGTGTACAAAGCACAATCCTTCAGTACATTTTCCTCAGAATAAAATACAATTTCGCAGTTTCTGGCCCTAAAATGTAGCTATCCTGAATCGCTTGACATCCTAGTCGTAAATAATATACTTCTTAAGCAACTTAGGGCTGCTAAAGTTGGCCTAGTATAGTCTATACAGCGCTGGTTGGGCCGTAATTTTGCGCTAGAAAATTGATTTCTGCATTGATTTTCAGCAGATAAACTCTCTGAAACCTCTAGGATATCTATACTAAATTTCTTGCGGGAAATTTTGGCTTAAACATACGATTTTCGACATGAACAAATTTCACAACAGACTTCAATTCTAGGGAGACCGTTTCACAAATTACCGTTTCGCAAAATACCGTTTCGCAAAATACCGTTTCCCAAGGTACCGTTTCGCAAAATACCGTTTCGTTTCGCAAAGTACCGTAAGCCAGTTTAACGAGCAATTGTAGCGTCCTATCTGTGGTCTGGATTATATGTTATTTGGACTCAAAGAAGTCACTAAAGAATATCAGTCCATGGTGTGAAGTAATCGTGGTATTTCTTGAGCTGTGTGAGGTCCCTGAAAAAGAGCTACAATCCACTGCCGCTCGGCGGCCATCTTGATTCACTTTTAATAAAGAGGATAGTGCTCATGCGCTCCGTTTTTCCGCTCTATCACTGGCTCCTGGTTCACGGATCAAATTTCTGTTAAAAACTGTACATGTTTTCCTTATTTGAGCACAGCCGGGTAAGGTAAGTGCGCCAAGTTTCTCACGATAACAGATACTAGACCACGAAATCAAAAGCGCAGCTCCGAGTTTAACAGAAACAGTTAGGATAATGAGTAGATTAATGGTTAACGTTAAAGCCTTTCACCTATTTCAGCATAGAAAAGATGACTACAATGTTTCGTTAACGATGTATTAAGGCGAAAATATGCAAAATAGGTCACTTGACTTTTTGTACCCTTAATAGTTCCTTATCTTTTCAGTTTTGTAAGGTTCGCAGATCCTAGACAGTCTCTTCTTATAGAAGAATCCGTTCCTTTCTTTGTAAGGTTTATCCAATAAATCCTTACATTTGTCGAGATGGTGGCTTTCCTCACAAAATAGACAACGACAGGAACTACTGCCTCTTCTGTTCTTCAAGAATGTTGTCTTATTTTCAGAGTTGAGTCTTAAATTTATGTTCCCATCCACATAAGAAGAAGTTATTTCTTATTTTAAGAATTGACTCAATTAAAATAAGAAATCATGCCTTACATTAAGAATTTATGAAATGAAAATAAGAAAAGTTTGTACTGAAATTAAGAGTTATTGCTTGTTTTAAAACTACAGGTTTAAGAGTATTGTATAGCTGTTTGATGGCTGTTTTGCTGGTGCGGCATATGTTAATAGCTTTGTTGAGGTCTAGGTCTTTTTCTCTCTTTTTCTCTCTGTTGAGCTCCGTAGCGAATACATAATTGTATTATATACATGGCAGCTCCGTGAGCGGGCAAGATGACTCTGAATGCTGCAATCTGATTGGTTGCTCAGCAGGCAAGATTTTTTCATCTTGCCCGCTCAGGATTTTCCAAAACCGCTCGCAAATATTCGTTAACAAATAGCAATAAATCCCATATGTTTTGAAAGGAATCAAAGAATTGCCACATGGAGAAAAAAAGAAGAAGAAATACATGACCTGGAAAATGTTTCAAACAACTAGAATTGTCCTCAAGTCGCAGAGTTTCGTGAATTCATTGTATACGTAAGGTCAAGACACAAAGCGACTTAAAAGTATGGGATCATTTTTGTGCTAAAAAAAAAGAGACAAGAAAACTAACTACTGAAGAGGAGCTCAACCACCTGCTGTGCAAGTTTTTCAAAAATATCAAGAAGGTCAACGGCGGCGAGTACGAACCCGTAACTTTGACATCACTGCAGAGAAGTATCCAGCGTTTCTTAAACGAAAATGGATCCTCCAGCAATATCATCAAAGGAGATAACTTTCAACTTTCCCGTGAAGTTCTGATCTCTCGTCGTCGCCAACTGGTTGTTGAACACGGAAAGGGAAACCGTCCCAAAGCAGCACGAGAGCTCACTGAGGTGGAAGAGGATCTGCTGTTTGAGCGTGGTGAATTGGGTAACACAAATCCAACTGTGCTGCAAAGAACCGTCTGGTGGATCCTTGCTTTACACTTTGGGTTACGGGCCCGTGATGAAAGCCAAATGGGGAGATGTCTCCCTTGAAAAAGACCCAGAAACTAATAATGAAATTCTGGTGTGGAAATACGAGCGTGGCTCCAAAACTCGCAAAGGCCAAGATAAGTCCCACAGCCATCGTGCATTCCACCCAACTTCACAAGCCACAGGAAATGAGCGCTGTTCGGTAAAATATTACCAAGAATTTGCCAAACACCGACCAATAGAGATGAATACTCCAGATTCTCCTTTTTATTTGGCAGTTAAGCACCAGAGAAAAGAAGCCGACGAAATATGGTACTTGCGAAGCCCACTCGGCAAAAATAAAATCGGGAAATTCTTGTCCAGCGCCGCAAAAAAACATTGTTTACAAGGCAGGGTCACTACTCATTCTGTGCGGAAAACCTGTATCTCCCGTCTCCTTGATGCCGATGTATCAGAGAATTTCGTGGCACAACTTAGTGGACATCGAAATCTCAAAAGTTTGGATGCCTATACATCGGCTTCATGTAAACATCAACGGCGAATGTCTTTGGCCCTGAGTCGCTCAACTCCCAAATATGACAGTTCTATACCACTCAAGCCGCATCCATGAGCTCCGCTGTTGCCGTTTCATCCTCTGCCAGTGTAGAAACTGCTTCCTTCAATTCCGCTCATCTAACATCAGGTCTGTTTTCAGGGGCCAACATCGGCAGTTTTAACAACTGCATCTTCAACATCCATTTCATGTCGAATGTGACGAACAGTGATGAAGAGAATTCAACCTCCAAACGCCCAAATATGGCAGTCGATGGCCAAACTGACTAAAGTTAGCAAGCTGTGGACGTTATAAGATGTTGACAACTTTGATTTCACTTTCATTTCACTTTGATTTTGCAAATTAGGCCATTTTAGAACCTGTTCCTATGGCTATGTTCAAACTGCTCTAAAACCTTGGCCACATGCTTTCTTGACCGTGTTATTTATATGTAGAACGTATCAAACAATTACATTAAAGCATTAGCTGGTGATGTCCAATCACAATTAAGGGCTTGCGTGGACAATTATAGATTATTCTTATGTGGGTTTGTCTGTTGAAAAGAATAAACGAAAACCAAATTAGGAACAAATATTGGGAGACTAACTCGTGATTCGGGCTCGAGGTTCACTCGTGAAAGTGGATAAATCACGGTATGGCGCACCGTACTAGTTTAATACTCATTAGGATCTTAGACCTCGTTTGTTCGCTTCTATCATATAACAACAAACATATAGAACAGCTTGCTACCTGGTCTTTTAAACCACATTACAGCATTGCATTTTATGAACGGCCGCAAAAATGGAAACTATATAATTTTTTTGTGCCCATTTTATAACACCTCAGAACAACGAACGATTAAATAAATACCTACGGTGCTCAATCGATAGTATGATAGTACCAGTATGGGACCACCCGAACCCCACCCTAAGGTGCATGCTTTGCCTCTACGGGATTTCGCAATATAATCAATATTTCCCCGGCATTCAAAGCAACAATATATTTAAACAACTAACAGGCTCCTTTGCTATTAGACATCCTACCTGGAACTGGTACTTTTTTTATATCTGAATTTTCTGATGATTTTCGGAGCAACTACAGAATACTCCGCAAATGAAAAGATACCCCCAAGGCTCTACGGGCTACGCGTCGTTGAGGCCGAGTCTCACACCCGTGTAGCTAATTATTTATAGAACGAAGCTATGCTACGCGATGCTACGCGATGCTACGCGTGCTACGCGTCGATGGAAGAGGTGGGCTGAGGCTGAGTCTCACCGGTGAAGCTATATCTTAATGAATTCTTCATAGAACGAAGCTGTACTACGCGTGCTACGCGTAGAACATAAAAAGTTGCGGGGTATTCTGCAGTTTTCGTTTTTGGTAAACGAAACATTTTATTGAGTTGGCCCAACAGGCTACTAGTCATGTGTAACATTTTCTGATGATTTTCTTTTTAACTTGACGTAAGCCCCTCCTCCGCGCAAGCAAAACAACGCTAAGTAAGCATTTTTAAGACTAGATGCATGTTTGTTTTGGTACGCGAGACCGGGAAACTCGTGTCAGAATTTGGCGTGTCAAACAGTCATTTCGACTGAATTTAGTTAATTGCATTTTTCTTCGAAATAAAAATATATGTTCCCTAAAAAAGTGTACAGTGCTTTTGGTTATACCTTAGGCTATCTGACTTTGAAATATGAAAGAAATCGTATTTTCGACCCTTGCCGCGATATGTTTGATCAGTTTCCTGACATCCACTCTTAATTTCAGCTGGCCAGAAGGAGATACATCTTTTCGAGATATACAGTCTAGTCTCGATGTAGTCTGCCTCAAAGCTGGTCGATATTTATACAGAATAAAGATACTCTGCTTGTTTCAAGTTCATCGTGAGAGAAAATGATACATGCAAGTGTTAGAAAAAATCTTCCTGTCGCTGGCCTCGCGTGTTCAAGTCACTTGTTAAATGACATTCCAGACAACGCATTGGCTAACTATGGCAAGGGAATGTCATTAATAAATCAAGGGCATAAATAGAGACAGTTCAGACGTTTCTATTTCACTTCAAGAATTTTCACTTCAAGAATATTTATTGCATCAAATACTTCAGAAGTAAATTCATGTATATCGTTAAATAGGAATCGAAGAACTGTTTTTTTTTTCCTATAAGACAAGTGTTCTAGACGGCAGATATTGTTATCTTATATTTTCCATGGCGTCGTATATTCAATTCTGTCTACCTTACCCATATATCTCTAAAATGTTCGCTAGAATCGCACTCTCTTGATCAATTAAAAAACTGTATGTGGAAAGGACGAGGCCTCATTTAGTTAACATTTCTCGACAAGTTGGAATACTAGAATCACCAAAGTGAACTTTGAAAGCGATTTCAAAGGGAACCTGTGGTTGCATGGGTGCTTCAAAACGTCTTTGCTTCAGAATAGCAAATTTACGGAACGTTATCTTAAGTGAACGACTACTTTCCTAGATCTAGAATATATATACGCCCAAAATGTACGGTACCCTTCCTCTTTATTTCCTGTTTCATCGAGAATTAAAATACCGAACATTGTTTGGAAGGCAAAGTTATACCTTATACCGTGAAAACGTGATTTAAAGAAATGAAATATGGAAAAACAGTTCATGTTCTACTGCACCAAACACTCTTTCAAACCGTGAAATCATGGTCTAAAGAAATGAAATATAGAAAAATATTACATACTTTAACCGAACTAAATACACCGTCCCGTAGGACAATGAGATGAAGGTCTAAAGACCTGAAAAATAGAAGAACATATACACTCTGCTTCCTCCACTCTGATCAGAGTCTCTGCAAAGTCGCATCCATACCGGTTCACCCGTATGAGGTTCTGATACACACATTTTTTGACACATATTTTATCTTTTATTCTAATAGTGTAATTTACAATCTGACTGGACCGCAGGTAGCTTAAAGCTAATCTAGGCGGGCCGAGTCTTATATAAGGAAATATAGTAATTACAGTTTAAAAGAATAAGTTACGTTTTACATGTAATGGAGGGAGAGAAAAAAGAGAGAAGAAAAAGGAATTATAAAGAGACAAAAGACAAGGTGGTGAATATGTTGATAGAACTATAGACGTTATTTTATAGAAATAATAACTGTCAAATCAGCAAATTTTATTTGAATGATTTTACCTTTGAAATAATCGTGGATGTATCAATATATGTATCTTCTAATTTGAGGATATTAACTAGTATTTTCTTAAGTTCTATTTTAAATGCTTTTTTGGACGATTACTGAGATAACATGGTATCTCATTCCATAGTTTTGATCCAATTCTAGAGAAGGCGTGTTTTTGTATTTCAAGTCTAGAGTTTTTAATATAGAAATTGTTGGATGTAGAGGAACGTGTATTATAAGAATGGATACTGGGGGTGTTTACGAATATATTTAAAATAATTATTGGTGCTGAGTTATTTCTGAGATCATACATCAAGTTAGATAGTGACTCATAGTATAAAAACGTTTACAGGCATAATATTAACATCAATGGCAAAAGGGAATTGCGTGCTCATTTATGTCGGCAAAATACATAAAGCGGAGTGCCCGCTTTTGAAGAATTAGAAGTTTTTTTCAGATAGGACTTAAATGCCTGACCCCAAACTGTCAACCCATCAGTTAAGTAAGGAGCAATTAATGATCGATAAATACTCAGGAGGGTATTTACGGGCACAAAATGTCTTAGTTTCGCGATTACCCCTACTGTTTTGCTCAATGTGATACTTCCAGGATAAATTATTGTCAATTAAAACTCCGAGATATTTCACATAGTCTTTACTTTCCAAGGGAAAGTTCTTATTCTGTTCATTATCGAATATACTTATTTTAGGTTGATAGTAAGGTTCTTCTGATAGGGACGAAATATAACGTTAAGGGTTAATTTATTTGCTGTTAGCCAATCATATAATTTCTTTTGTTCTCTGTTTACGATTAGTTCCAACGATTTAAGATTTTTGTCTGCATAAAGTATATTAGTATCATCAGTAAAAAGATAAAAGCTGAATTTATCACAACAGAATCTGATATGTTATCACATTCAACTGTGATTGTACAGCTCAAATCTTCCATGTGGGAAGCATTGAATTGATGGATCTCAAGTGGAGATTGACTATCAAATTAATAGTGCTCTCAAAGTATCACAGTTTTCAGTTAATAAGTAATAGATACGGGACATCCAATTTATTTACTAATCAACCCGATATGCTCTCAAGTGGATATCGAAGATATTTAGTGTGCATGAATTCGTTCCCTATTAACCCCATATGCTTTCAAGTGGATATCAAAGAAATTGAGTGCGTCAGTACTTTGTTTGCTATCGGTCCGATATGATCTCAAGTGGATATCCAAATTTAGCATAATTCAGGTCAGTCTAATGGGAGTGAATATATAAAAAATTGGTGTGCGTTATTTTGTCTGATATGCTGAACATTTAAGATCGTTTAATGAAAATGTGGCAAGAAAATATGTCGCCGCATGGCCCTGGATTTGACTTTTCAACAAAATGTTAAAATTCGAGCTCTACTGCAAAATCTACTACAGAAAACATCAATTGCGTTTATTTTACCGTTCTTCTTATTATTTTTATTATATATATTATATTACACTGTATATTATTCTGTTCTTCAAGAATGTTGTCTAATTTTTAGACTTGAGTCTTAAATTTATGTTCCCATTCACATAAGAAGAAGTTATTTCTTATTTTAAGAATTGACTCAATTAAAATAAGAAATCATGCCTTACATTAAGAATCTATGAAATGAAAATAAGAAATGTTTGTACTGAAATTAAGAGTTATTACTTGTTTTAAAACTACAGGTTTAAGAGTGTTGTGTAGCTCTTTGATGGCTGTTTTGCTGGTGCGGCATATGTTATAGCTTTGTTGAGGTCTAGGTCTTTTTCTCTGAGTATAGTTTTTTTGTTGAGCTCCGTAGCGATTATATAATTATCCCAACTGTCTCTAAAGTCTCAGGAGTCCCATTTGGTAGCAATATCCCCTTTCATATCCATGGCCTGAGGTGGAGGGATCGAAGACCTCGCCATTGTTGTGTTAGTTGACTGCTTTCACTTTTGTTTGGCTTTGATTCGATCGATAATCCAAGCTGGCGGCTCGTGTGAGTCTGCAAATATTCTCAAAATTCGCCAAAATGACAACCTGTGTGTGTAAAATGTATTTTCCAGCTTTATTACGGCTTTAGGAGGCGTAAAATATCGCTTCTGACACCATGTTTTATTCTGTTCGTGTTCACTCCAGCTCAGAACAGACCGCATGGCATAATAATGAGCTACAGGGTAACCATAACAGCCCTATAGATGGTAAATTACGCACATTTGATTTGAACTCAGACCAGGGTAATGGTCCTAAATGAAATATCTGACGCAATGTTTGCCATAACCTACTGTATTGAATCTAGGAATCGGAAATTCTTTGACACTTAAGATGTATGTTGTATTATTCAACGAAATCAGTAATATCACAGTCATACTTAGAGCAAAGACTATTCTTAACTGTATACATAATATTAGCTATATCCTGCAGTCCCCTGTTCTCTAGACCATCTCTTAATATCTCAAAGTTTGTCCGCTTGTATCAGGTTTTCCCTTACCCTTGGAGGTTATTTTCCCGCCGACACAGTTAACAGCTCAATGGTTTCTTGTCCCAAAGTTGGGAGTGTTACGGGTAGGCTTTAGCACATTCTGTTCGAAAAAAAGGCTATTCTGCTCGAAAGAATTGCCCGAAAAAAAGACTATTATGCTCGGATTTATGCTTCTGAAAATTTGGGGCAGTTGCAGTTTTAGCGTGTACAAGCCGATTATTCCATTTTTTTTCATGGATTAGTACTAATTTTTAGTTTACGATCTATAGGTCGGACTTTTTCGGAGCCTGCAATAAAGTTAAGGTAAGTTAAAGCATTGGTAACCAACTGTCTTTCTTATTCTTCTTCGTCATGGTCAATGATTTCTGTTTGTTCCGCCGCCATCTTTGTTTTGCTCGTTATCAGCTCCCTCTCATCTCCACTTTTCCTCGTTCCCAGGCCCCAAATATGCAAAATGGCCTATTCTGCCCGGATTATGCCCCAATTACGTTTTCTGCTCTTGAGGCCCTATTATGCTCGAAATTCTGCCGGCAGAATGTGCTAAAGCCTAGTTACGGGACTGACATGCTAATTGATCCTGTCACCTCTAAAATGCTTATCGGTAGTTGCGACACACATCACGATTAATTCTGTTGCAGTTTGCTTTCAAGTTATTTCTTTCTTTCTAGTCTTTCTTTCTTTGCATATTGCATCAAAAAGGGAAATAACACTTCTTTGAATTACTGCGAAAATACTAAATGTTAAACATGCTAACTAATGGGCGAGATTAGGGCTGCTTTTAATATTTTTCATAAATTGATTTGAAGTAAGATATGATAAAAAGAAAAATGTATGCTTGTTACTAAGCCAGTGTTGATAATAAGTTTGCGTGCAGGAGCTAAATACGTCTTAAGGCTAATATAAACAAGAGCCCATCTGGGCTTTCACTCGGACCACATGAGATTGAAGATGAAATACACTTTCATTTGAAATCCTCTTAGAAGAATTATTAGCTGAATATTAGCAGTCTTTATGAGTGGCCGGTAGCGCGGTGATATACTACTCCCCTAGTATATATACATGTATGTAATTTAATATTTTTGTTTTCTCGTATGTAAATAAAGTAGTTGACCTTACGTTTACAATTTAGTCTGCTCACAGGCTAACCATCCTCCCATTTTGTGTATTTGTCACTGACGTTTTAATAATCCATTATTTCTCTTCTCGCTGCTTCGCAGCTCGCTGAACCCCGCGCCGTTGCTGTTCTCTCTAGAAAACCTCTGGAACCAGGGTGCCTTTTGACTTGATTCTGCTTTAGCGCGCGCTCATAATACAGCTCGGGTTTCCTGTGGCTCAGGTTTGTTTACACATAGCTCGGGCTTCCTGTGGCTCATCTCGCCAACTACATAAAAATACACAAGGCAGGCAACTAAATTCATCGCCGACAAGCGAGGCGCGCGAGAATTTTGCCGAAAAACGAAAGCTTCCAGGTTCCTGCTCCCTTTCTAACATTCAAAATATTTAAGAACAGTAAATGAGCTACCTTTTTGGTGGTAATTCACGGCGACATCGAGTGTTACACACTCGTAAAAGCTTCTTAGAAACCGTCAAACTGATCCAGATTTTCGGCGATTTTTTTTTCTCCCTATGATCGGGACAGATATGAGCCATCATAAGGATTTATAACGGTCATCACATTCAATTTTTTTTAATCAATCTGTCGAATGATCTCTCGTCTAGAGTCCCCAGCGAAGAAATGGACAGCTGACATATTTCCCCTAATCTCCCTCGTATGGGCTGTTTTGCAACTTGACACACCACCCCGATGAAGTAGTTTTTTGACAGCTTCCGATAAACGAACCGGAAGAAAAATATCTTGAAGATTAAGACTCGCGGGAAGTTTGTTTACAAAAATATATGTCGCACGACCGCTAAACTCTCGTACTATGATTTCAGACCAAATTTTACTCCACTCTACTAGTATTACCAGGTATTACCATCAGTAAATTCAGCACAAATACAGTTTATCACATCATAAAAAAATATTTAACTAGAAAATTACCGTGTTTGTAGTGAGCTTCTCGTTCCAAGAGTGCCAGGATCTTGACTTTGAAATTTCTAGTCGAGAGTGTGAAGAAGAAGTTCCACTTTCTTCCGATTTGAAGTAGTCGATAATTCCACCACAAACTGGCACAAACATTGAGAACTTGAAGCGAATTCGCAAACCGAAGCGAAGTCCAAAGCCAAAGTCAAAGAGTTTAATAGTCCGTCCATATCACTTTAAACCTTGTCTAACACTAACAGTTCCAGCAAATGTCCAACATTTCCTCGTCGTTTGTCGAAGGCAAAGAAACAAATCCTGCTAAACATTGCACAGCGCCGTTAAGTGTAGAAAGAGGCCCAGAAGTTCGTCCGAGACAAAACATTCTCAGGCGAGATTCAGGAGGACATGAGAGATCTCGGATGCAAAATGCAAACCAGCTCGCATGCATAAAATAAGTTTTGCCGAGGGCGGGAATTTGTAGCGCACGCGTGCAAAAGTTTTTTCGCGCCTTTTGTGCGAACTGAGTAAACGTTTGAACTGAACAAAAAAAATCCAAAGTGAGCAGTGAATTGGAGAAAACCGCCTGAGTGAGGGGTAGCTAGAAAACCCGTGCAAAAAGTGTTCAAATACTCATATATTTGGAAGCAATCCGTTAGACTACTACTTAAAGTATAAATCAGCTACTTGAACCGTAAAAATACAAGCAAAAAGGGAACCCTAAGGCTTGTAAAGATGCAAGAGACCAGCTGAGACTTCTGAGCCCCTGAAACACTTTATAACGCTGTACAATATAATGTTTTTGCCTTCGACAAAATCGACTTCGGTCTTTCGGAGTTCAAAACAGCCCATACGAGGGAGATTAGGGGAAAAATGTCAGCTGTCCATTTCTTCGCTAGGGACTCTAGACGAGAGATCATTCGACAGATTGATTAAAAAAATTTGAATGTGATGACCGTTATAAATCCTTATGATGGCTCATATCTGTCCCGATCATAGGGAGAAAAAAAAATCGCCGAAAATCTGGATCAGTTTGACGGTTTCTAAGAAGCTTTTACGAGTGTGTAACACTCGATGTCGCCGTGAATTACTACCAAAAAGGTAGCTCATTTACTGTTCTTAAATATTTTGAATGTTAGAGAGGGAGCAGGAACCTGGAAGTTTTCGTTTTTCGGCAAAATTCTCGCGCGCCTCGCTTGTCGGCGATGAATTTAGTTGCCTGCCTTGTGTATTTTTATGTAGTTGGCGAGATGAGCCACAGGAAGCCCGAGCTATGTGTAAACAAACCTGAGCCACAGGAAACCCGAGCTGTATTATGAGCGCGCGCTAAAGCAGAATCAAGTCAAAAGGTACCCTGGTTCCAGAGGTTTTCTAGAGAGAACAGCAACGGCGCGGCGATCAGCGAGCTGCAAAGCAGCGAGAAGAGAAATAATGGATTATTAAAACATCAGGGCCACTAGTTCATCAGTGTTAACTGTCACGTGCTACCCTCGTTAAATAAAGTTGTTATTATTATTATTATATTATAAATACACAAAATGGGAGGATGGTTAGCCTGTGGTCTGCTGTTCTGTTATGCTGCTCGCGTCCGTAGATTTATATTTCTTCGTTATGCACTTTTGACATGATATAATTCTTCAAATGGCATCATTGTTTTATTTCTTATGTTTAATAATACAGTTCTCAGCTGTAAAAAAATAGAACATTCTATGGAAGATTTCTTGTCCTAAAGTTTGGAAACGTAATGCACAAGTCAATTGAAACCCCGGCCCCCGGGACATAGTGGGGCATTAACGGGGACATGGTCGTGGAATAACGCACATTTAACGCTGCATTTCTCCAGTGGAACGGGGAAAGTAACGATTTGCAAAATTTGCGGAGATTTTAGCGGTGGTTGTAACGCCAGCCACAACAGAGCGGGACTGGGCCCGAGCATCAACAACGTGTATCAAACGTGGCGGAATCTAGGGACATGCAAAAATCGTAGTTAATTTAAACAAGTCCTGGGTGTTTCCATCAGAGGCAGTGTTTATACTGAGTTAAGTCACGAGTAGTAGATCAGGAAGTGTTTATTATTACGCACTCTTTGTTATTTGCAACAACAAAGCCGGTTTTGTTAAAGTTTGCGTCACGGCAAAATATCAGATTAAGTAATGATTCGTTTAAATTTAAACAAGTACGACACCGAACGGCATTCAGATGGGCAAGGTGTTAATTTTGTATTGTGAAAATTCTTGATCTGTTTGGTTGAAACATGAAAATCTCCTTAAAGGTTAGGAAGACGTTTAATTTCCTCCAATTTTTCAAACTATTAAAACTACGATTTGCACTGCGGTTCCAAATGTCGTTTGTAAAGCAAATCGTATGTTCGGAACCTTATCAATCGTGCCTGTATCGTAGCTATTGGTTTTGGCTGTTCCTATTGGTTGGAAGATAATTTGTTCATAAAAATGGAATGAAACTAAGGCCTCATACTACTTTTATTTCAGAATAATTAACAATTATTCTCCAAAGTGGAGGTGAATGGTGGTGGATATTTACCGAGCCGCTTTTAGTATATACCCGCACACATTAGTGAATAGCCAGCACCAAATAGTTATTTTATTTCCTGTCAAACGGACAGAAACTCGCACGAGGTGATCGCTACTTCGCTCGGAGGTGAATATGAAATCATATTCACTGTTTGAGTAGCCAATCAGAGCTACAGATTTTTTTTTTTTTCAAATAATGGAACAACAGATTGAAGCTTATGTATATTCAATTTATCAATGCCTTCTCCCAATTGAAAATTCTGAAGCACATGCCGGGGCCATAGTGGCGGGTATTGTAACAGCCAACTGTCCCCGATGGGCGGGGAAAAGGTCAAAATGTAACACTGTATAAATGTTACATTCCCCGCTATGTCCCGTGGGTCGGCGGGCCGGAGTTTCAATTGACTAGTGCATAACACATGCATTTGACGCTAGAAAGTTCAGTACTCGCGGAAGTACGCAAGGTTAATTTACTAGTGGCAGTTTACTAGTTTGCACTATCGGCTGTTATGGAATGGAAACATACTTTCACAGCTTAATATGTATGTCGATTGGTCAGAAGGATATCTTATTTAAGATGCTACGGTCCTTTCGGCAGTCTGGAAATTTTTAAACGGGAGTTTTCGTACAGTATTTCAAGCTATGCTGTAGCGCGAGTTCAGTTAAGCCACAAATGTCCGTGAAACTAATACCGTGTTCATTATTATCGGTTTTCTCTATGGGTTCTCATGTATTCGATAATTACTTCTGGAGCTTCATATGTATGTCGATTGGTCACAATGATTTCCTCTTTCAGTTTTTCCCTTTAGTTTGGACATTAGGGATATATCCTTGGAGATTTCGTACAGTTAAGCGACCGTGTGTCGAACGCTTGTCACGAAAGTGCGTAAACAAACTGTCACAAGCGGTTTCATAGCAGCTCGATGTGGACTCTCATATATAGTCGATGGCAACTTATATAGCTTCATTTGTACGTCGATTGCTCACAAGGATTTCCTCTTTCAGTTTTTCCCGTTAGTTTGGACATTAGGGATTTATTCTTGGAGATTTCGTACAGTTTAGCGACCATGTGTCGAAAGTAGAAAAGTTCGCTTGTCACGAAGTGCGAATACTGACAAGCGGTTTCATAGCAGTTCGATGTTTGCAGACTCTCACGTAGTCGATAATATAAACTTCTATAGCTTCATATGTACGTAGATTGCTCACAAGGCATCGTATTTGAGTTCATGAGGTTGTTTTGCCATCAAAGATAGGTTTTATCTAACTTTTCGTACAGTCTTTGCACTCAGCTCCGGTCGGTTCATATCATTTCAGCCTCGATCGTTTCTAAGCCGTAGATATATATTTCTTCGTGTCGCTGTTGAATTTATATGTAAACGCGTACGAGATCTACAGTCTTCTTTAAGCTGTTTATCCACTTTGAGTTCATATAAATTTATGCTTACCATTTCTTCAGCCCCCGATCCGGATGTTTTGTTGATATTTAAGATATATACAAGTTGGATTTCCCATGACATTAAGATTATTCCCAGGCAAAGCTTCGTCAAATTCAAACAGATAATCGCTGTTACAAAACACAACGTAAAGAATACTAGAATATCTTTGACCATGAACACTTTGTACAGATCACTCACATTACAATCATACACAGTAATCCACAATAAAAGACCAAAGTAGATCTTTAATTTAAACTTAAGTTTACCTTGAGGCTTGAGAGTTGAATAGTCCTTGTCTCATCATAATTCTGTGCGGAATGTGTATATTTCTGCCTTCGTGTATACTGTTAACGTTGCTCTCACAGTTCAGGAATTCAGATGTTTTCAGACTTCGATAGAGTACAGCAAGCTATAACTGCTCAACCACAGTATATATATTTGCTAGTAAATCGCTATATTTCGCTATAAATCAGCTATTCAGTATACTTGCATAGTATAACGTACACAAGTCTTGATACGAGATCGGTAAACCTGCCAAACACGCGGTCAAAATTATTTTAGTGTTGGCCTACCAGTACCAATCACGGTGTTTGCGCTGGTATGTACTATGACCGAAAGTAAAATGAAATGTGGCATAAAACCTACCAAACGTACCTCAAACTAGCCTACAGTATGTTCGACCGCTATGTACAGCCGTCCGTCAAGTCCACCATCTTGATTTTACTGTATTCAATTATGTAAATAAATTAACCTGGCGATTGTTGCGTGACAAGCACAGTGCAATCTGATTGGTGTGAATTTGACCTTTAACGCATGCGCAGAAGACTTGTTGCACAGAATAAAAAAAAAAAAGACTTGCATTTTAAGACTCGGCGCTGCCACAGGCAGCCCGAGTAATTATATTGTGATTCCCAGACGGTAACATCATCTATATCCAAGCAACCAATGTTATGCGAAATATTGTAAAACTGCAGGGACCAACGGACGAAGTATAATACTGGATCACCTTGGAGGGATCTAATCAGCGAAAATGTCTAAACAATAACAACGAAGAAAGGCTGATTATACGGTAATGGGTAATTTCATATCAATAACCACTACCATATAATCAGCCTTTCTTAGTTGTTAATGTTTTCCGAATTTACTTAAGAGCGGATGTCAGGAAAAACCAGATAAATTTAAAAGTCCGCGGCAAGGGTCGAAAATACTATTTCTTTCATATTTCAAAGTCAGATAGCCTAAGGTATAACGAAAATCACTGTACACTTTTTTAGGAAAAATATCTTTTTATTTCGAAGAAAAATGCAATTAACTAAATTCAGTCGAAATGACTGTTTGACACGCCAAATTCTGACACGAGTTTGACTGTCTCGCGTACCAAAACAAACATGCATCTAGTCTTAAAAATGCTCAAATCGTGTTCTACGATATCTAAATATCTAGCACTACACATTTGAGAAATATTGTATTATTATTTACATGAAAAATAATTTAATTCAGAAGGCACACATTTTACGTTGATGAAAGTATCTCGAAAATAAAATTATTTTTTACCATGTGCTAAACCTTTGAATGGATCAAGCTTCAGGTGTTTTGAATTTTCGAAAGGTTATCTCTCGATTACTGTAAAGATTTCTTTGGGCAAATATTTGTGCGTGACGCTAGAGCTGTTCAAAGTCTGTTGAAAAACGTACATATTTGACCTGGACAGGTCAACTGTCTATCTACGGGTCCAGCGCATTTATGCCTATTTCACGCTTCTTAACAAATTAGAGGTTCAGAAAATACACTAAAAAGGCCATTTTCAAAATTATAACCTTATTTGTTGTAGAAATCAGATCCGGAGACTGTTTAAGTGTGATTCTTTTGTTGTTCTCTTCAGTTGCCTATTTATAACTTCCAATCACACTTCAAGCTGTCAATGGTTGAACAACAATCTTTGTCTGACTTTCGATGTATTTCAATATCCAATTCATAGGTTAAATCATTTGCTAAATGTTCTTCGATTTGGATTGCACTCTCGTTATAGTTTTGAGACCTTTAAACTGCTACAATACGATCAACTTGTTGGCGGTTCTTCCCAAGTTGCACAATATTAAAACAATAGCAATTATACTAATTACTTAGCGTTACTTAGCGTCGGTTTTGCTTGCGCGGAGGAGGGGCTTACGTCAAGTTAAAAAGAAAATCATCAGAAAATGTTACACATGACGAGTAGCTTGTTAGGCCATCTCAATAAAATGTTTCGTTTACCATCGCCCTCTGGCTCGTTTTGGTGGTTCGGTCGGTCGCTAAAAAAATGTATATATTAAGTTTAAAAATCTGGAACCAAGGGTGCGTTCGATTGAGCGTATTCCGGAATAGGAATAGATGGAATAGTCTCTGAAAATCACTGGTTCGGGCAAATTTTGCACTGTAAGCTACAAACACTTGCTGACATGATATTCAGGATACATTTAGTATTTCAGTGGCTAAAAAATCCTGACACAAGTGTTTTGTAGTGATCATTCTGTTTATTCAGTCAATCGAACGCACCCCAAGTCGGCTTGAAGACTCGCGTAAAAATGTTCATGTATTCCTCAACCACTTTTTCCTCTACTAGTTGTTGATTGAAAATTTGCATGAGAAAGGCAAGAAACTAATACGTAGAGAGCTCGAAAAAGAGGTATAGTTAAAAATCATGCGTCGCTTTTAAATCTTGTATTTTTTTCCCTATATCCCCCCCGCCCCCCAAAAATGGGTCGGTCGCGCGTTGGTAAACGAAACATTTTATTGGGATGGCCTTAGTCAAAGCATACACCCGAATGTTGGGGTCGGGGTGGTCCCTCGCTTCCTCGGTTATTCTGGTCAGACAGGAATCTGAAATTCTTTGACACTTAAGATGTATGTTGTATTATTCAACGAAATCAGTAATATCACAGACATACTTAGAGCAAATACTATTCTTAACTCTATACATAATATTACCTATATCCTGCAGTCTCCTGTTCTTTAGACCTTCTCTTAATATCTCAAAGTTTGTCCGCTTGTATCAGATTTTCCCTTACCCTTGGAGGTTATTTTCCCGCCGACACAGTTAACAGCTCAATGGTTTCTTGTCCTAAAGTTGAGAGTGTTACGGACTTACGGGACTGACATGCTAATTGATCCTGTCACCTCTAAAATGCTTATCGGTAGTTGCGACACACATCACGATTAATTCTGTTGTAGTTTGCTTTCAAGTTATTTCTTTCTTTTCAGTCTTTCTTTCTTTGCATATTGCCTCAAAAAGGGAAATAACACTACTTTGAAGTACTGCGAAAATACTAAATGTTAAACATGCATTTTGCCTCCACTACACAATTCAGACACACACAGTCACGTAGGATACTTGGGCATGTTGATCAGCCGAGCCCAACGACCTTTATTCATATAATTGCTCATAATTGCTTACAGGCATTCGTTCTTCAACTTTTAGTCTCTATTTACTACTATTATTAATTATTTCGACACTGCCGGATACGAAAACCCAAAACCACTGTGTGGACTAAACGGGAACGTATACTCCCACCAATGCAGTACCGCCAACTCTGGGAGCTGAGGTCATCTAAATACATTTAGTCCGATATGATAAATACAATCTTATGCCGATTTAAATTAAACTCGGACGATTCTAACCTAGCCAGAATGTTTTCCCTTAATGTTCGTTATGCCTCCGGCTTCTGGAACCAATCATTTAAAAAAATGAAGCAAGGTAGCAAGGCTGACCTAGACTGAATTCAAACTCTTAACAGTCACCTAATTATGGCACACTACATTACCCATAATTCTCAGCACTACTCTCCCCAGGCTTCTGTTCCGTGCCAGCAAAATATTCATTTCTGTGAATTTCGTACCTCAACTAACATAAATTACACATTTTGCCTCCACTACACAATTCAGACACACACAGTCACGTAGGATACTTGGGCATGTTGATCAGCCGAGCCCAACATGCATATAGATTTACAAAGGTAGGGCCCGAGGGGTGAACCCGTTAGCAAAATTCTCAGTAATTATAGTCCGTTCGCAATAGAGTCTTTACCATACGTGTCCTTAGCATTAACATATTTCCATCTACCGTGCCGCTGGAAGTTTCTGTCTGGGATACCAGAATTAGCGGCAGAAAATGCTCCGCCAGACCTTTTGAAATGTGTACTAAATTTGGAATTATCGGGGACAATATCTTAAAGTAGAGTAGCTAACATGCTTTTTCATACGCAAAAGGCGTTTCTGCTTATGGATCCAAATAAAATATCACTGGAATTTCGTTAATTCCGGCCTTAGACATATATATATATATATACAACCTTAGTAAATGGACAAAACACAATTTATGCTAGATGTAGACTTGGATGTCTCTATCAAATACTGTAAATATAGCGCCAATGAAATGGATTGGCGGGAACAGATTTTACTTATAAGAATTCATGTGCAAATAATGTCCATCTATTAAATGCTCTAAGGTAGGCTTCAGTAGTCCCTCTGGATCTGGATGCTAGAACTGCTTTATTTCAGGTTCTCCTTTAGCTGTTTGGTTCTATCACTGGTAATGTCTGATAACCACAACTCGTTAATGTCTGATAATCACAACTCGTTGGCAACTTCTGGAGAAAGAAAAATGAAACAAACAAAAAATAAGGGCATACAGTGAAAGCAGTGATATGGCAAAAACCGTGTCAGTATTGAAGTTTCGATAAATTTCATAACTTGGTAAGATTATAATGCCCATCCAGGGCGTGGCCACAATGCCTCATACTCCCCTCCAGGGTACCCCTTTAGGGCCGACTGAAAACACATTTTCAGCGATTACGTGTTACACAAATTCTTTCAAAATCTGTGCAGAAACATAACACCATTCCTAGTTGAAAAACATAAACGTTTATTGCCAAATATACAATTGTTAATTGGCTTTACCTCTCATAAACAACTCCGGATTATTTATTGCTTAAAACTACCCAATCTTGGACGAAATCACTCCAATGTATCTCATCTGAAGAAAGTACAGGCCAGAAATGACTCAATTTCACAGCGGTACAATACATGTCTCTAGCATTACGTACTCGTGTAATCAATTACTTTACAAGTCAGATAGACAGGCTGACATAAGTAATTGTTGTCATAACCCCCAATCCTGGGAAAATGCATTTATCCCACAATATCGTGGTCGATAATACCGAGTATTAAACTTTGGCACCTTAGCCTTTGGCACCTTAGCCTTGTAACAAGCATGCGAACCTATCGCACGTGTGCGGACCCCATATAGGACTTCAGAGCCGTTCATGACAATTTTGGCTGCGTTTACATTGTCTGTAAAATGCATTTACCCCGCAAGTTCGTGGTTTATAATATATACTGGGTATTAAATTTCGACAAATTAACCTTGTAACAGCATGCGAACCTATCGCACGTGACCCCATAAATGGTGAATACTAAGAAATGCGTAGTCATTAATAGTATCGATGATCGTCATAATCTATTATTCTACTAATTTCTTCGACATAACAATTTAGGTATCTTGGAATCCGGCCATTGTGCCTCCAAACTTATTCCCTTGATACAGGTCTGATAAATATCTAAAGCGATACCGAAACTGTAGATAGGGGACCTCAGAGCCATTCGTGACAATTTTGGCTACGTTGTTTACATTGTCTGTAAAATGCATTTACCCCGCAAGTTCGTAGTTGCTGATAATGAGTATTAAACTTCGGCAACTTAGCCTTGTAACGGCATGCGAACCTATCGCACATGTGCTGACCCCATAATTGGTCAGTACTAAGAAATCCGTCATCATTAATAGTATAATCGTCATAATCTATTATTCTACTAATTCTTCTGCATAACAATTTAACTATCTAGGAATCCATAGGTCTGTGATAAATATCTAAAGTGATGAAATGTAGATATGGCACCTAGAACGTTCATGACAATTTTGGCTACATTTATATAAATGTCTGTAAGCCATCCATGACACAGTTTATGAGCAAACGCTTTGACAGACAGGGAGACTGTATACAACCGACTCTATTAAGTAGAAATTTGAGACATTTCAATTTCTGACCTATTTTGGTGGAAAAACCTTTCCTTCAAATTCTAATGTACTTCCACATGCTGTAGCGGATGCGTCACTGGAATAGACTCAGTCAGTCTATGCTTAACAGGCCATAAAGGGATACCGTTAAGTTTATTAACGACCTAAGTTCTATAACAGACAGAATAAGCCTAGTAACATACAACTGCTGATTTGGTAGCGGAATTGCAGAGTGATAACAGCGAAAATATTCCTTGTCATAAGTCTATAAACATTCCCCATTGCACGCAATTACAACTAAAATAACTTTGCCGCAAATAATGCCAATTTTCTTAACATGGAATGTGGAACTTAATGAATCGAACACTGCGGTAAGATCTTTTGACAAGCTTTGAATTCTTTTATCTTTAGCAGAAATGGTAGCATCTGACGCGTTAAATTAATTAGGGCACCAAATATATTTCCAATGAGAATTAACTTCAATAGGTAGGAACCGAACTTAAACAGGTCGGAATGCTCTTGTAAACTGACAATTTGCCGTGCTAGAATATAACTGAATGCTGCTACAAGTCCATAGTATATATACACTACAGTAGATTTCCTTCAGATCTCCACTTTTTAAATATCAGTTTTGAGCAATTCGGCCTTAACGAAATATGGTTTTGAACTGAAACCGAAAGGCAAAACGCGCGATTCGTCTGTAAATATCCAGGAAAACAACCAATATGTCGTTTGTTCTTCAAAAATTACTACGTCGTAATAACCGCATTCAAGTCGAAAGACTGCACATGAAGTGCTCCAGGCTTAACAAATTCCTTTGAGGACAGACAAATCTTCTCATCTAAACTTGTTCTTATATAGATACACTTATTTGTATGTGGAAGATCTAGAATTAACTTACGGACTTCTGAAAAGAAACAGATAATGGTTAACAATATTCGACTTGGTCTGACACTTCTGAAATACAATCAAGACACGATAGTTCATTAATCGCTTCTTCTACAAACACGGCTTCATCAAGAGCAGACTTATTATTGTGTGCCTTTTAAGGACCAGGAATGTACAAAAACGGCAATAAGTAGCTATAGCCAATGTAGACAACATATAAAACAATTAAACCGAGGCACACCATTGCCACTCATTGTTTAAAAGCTCTACGTAATCTTCCCCTAACAGAGTTGCGCCTCTGAGAAGTTTTAAATTTAGTATTAATGTTTTCAAGTTGTTGGCATTCAACCTCTGGTACGTTACGTATACTAATACCACAATCAACCTCTAAGGAACTCACAATGACAAAATCAAAAATTTCAGTTAACCGGAACATACTACACCTTTTTCGTAAGTGTCGACACTTTCGCCTAGTCGTTTATGGAGCATTTGACGAGCGGCAAGGAAGTCAGGACAATTCGCCAACCAGCGTCCAGATAGCCTGTGTAGCAAGCGTTTCTGTGGGTTTTCCAATTGTGTCGTCTGTGTGGTATAAAGTGGTAATCTGGGAGCCAGATTATGACTTGGAGTTTCCCTCACTCTTTTATGTTAGGCTCTGGAGGATGTGAAAAGCTTAGTCAATTTCACAACTCTCGCTTCTGCTCTGTAGGTAGTTTTCTCCTCCTCCTCATCTTTGACCGCTTCTAGTACGGCTTTAGCGGATTTGTACTGTTCCTCGTTGCTTTTTTTTTTTTTTTTTTTTTTTTTGAATGAGGGCGTTCCACCTGAAGTTTTTATCTGCTTAATTTCTCTAATCTGTTCTGCTGCACTTTGTGAGTCATTAGACCTTTTAAGGGCGGCCATAGTTCTTTATAAGAGTAATCACATCTGAGAAATGAGGTCTTCGTTGTTGCGTTCGGTGTTCTTTTTAACTTCGGTTTCTTCCAAAATGAAGCAAGGTAGCAAGGCTGACCTAGACTGAATTCAAACTCTTAACAGTCACCTAATTATGGCACACTACATTACCCATAATTCTCAGCACTACTCTCCCCAGGCTTCTGTTCCGTGCCAGCAAAATATTCATTTCTGTGAATTCCGTACCTCAACTAACATAAATTACACTAACTGATGGGCGAGATCAGGGCTGCTTTTAATATTTTTCATAAATTGATTTGAAGTATGATATGATAAAAAGAAAAATGTATGCTTGTTACTAAGCCAGTGTTGATAATACGTTTGCGTGCAAGAGCTAAATACGTCTTAAGGCTAAATTATATTGTGATTCCCAGACGGTAACATCATCTATATCCAAGCAACCAATGTTATGCGAAATATTGTAAAACTGCAGGGACCAACGGACGAAGTATAATACTGGATCACCTTGGAGGGATCTAATCAGCGAAAATGTGTAAACAATAACAGCGAAGAAAGGCTGATTATACGGTAATGGGTAATTTCATATCATGGATCAAGCTTCAGGTGTTTTGAATTTTCGAAAGGTTATCTAGCCGATCTCTCGATTACTGTAAATATTTATTGGGGTAAATATTTGTGCGTGACGCTAGAGCTGTTCAAAGTCTGTTGAAAAACGTACATATTTGACCTTGACAGGTCAACTGTCTATCTACGGGTCCAGCGCATTTATGCCTATTTCACGCTTCTTAAAAAATTAGAGGTTCAGAAAATACACTAAAAAGGCCATTTTCAAAATTCCAACCTTATTTGTTGTAGAAATCAGATCCGGAGACTGTTTCCGTGTGATTCTTTTGTTGTTCTCTTCAGTTGCCTATTTATAACTTCCAATCACACTTCAAGCTGTCAATGGTTGAACAACAATCTTTGTCTGACTTTCGACGTATTTCAATATCTAATTCATAGGTTAAATCATTTGCTAAATGTTCTTCGATTTGGATTGCACTCTCGTTATAGTTTTGAGACCTTTAAACTGCTACAATACGATCAACTTGTTGGCGGTTCTTCCCAAGTTGCACAATATTAAAACAATAGCAATTATACTAATTACTTAGCGTTACTTAGCGTCGGTTTTGCTTGCGCGGAGGAGGGGCTTACGTCAAGTTAAAAAGAAAATCATCAGAAAATGTTACACATGACTAGTAGCTTGTTAGGCCATCTCAATAAAATGTTTCGTTTACCATCGCCCTCTGGCTCGTGATGGTGGTTCGGTCGGTCGCTAAAACAATGTATATATTAAGTTTAAAAATCTGGAACCAAGGGTGCGTTCGATTGAGCGTATTCCGGAATAGGAATAGATGGAATAGTCTCTGAAAATCACTGGTTCGGGCAAATTTTGCACTGTAAGCTACAAACACTTGCTGACATGATATTCAGGATACATTTAGTATTTCAGTGGCTAAAAAATCCTGACACAAGTGTTTTGTAGTGATCATTCTGTTTATTCAGTCAATCGAACGCACCCCAAGTCGGCTTGAAGACTCGCGTAAAAATGTTCATGTATACCTCAACCACTTTTTCCTCTACTAGTTGTTGATTGAAACTTTGCATGAGAAAGGCAAGAAACTAATACGTAGAGAGCTCGAAAAAGAGGTATAGTTAAAAACATGCGTCGCTTTTAAATCTTGTATTTTTTCCCTATATCTCCCCCGCCCCCCAAAAATGGGTCGGTCGCGCGTTGGTAAACGAAACATTTTATTGGGATGGCCTTAGTCAAAGCATACACCCGAATGTTGGGGTCGGGGTGGTCCCTCGCTTCCTCGGTTATTCTGGTCAGACAGGAATCTGAAATTCTTTGACACTTAAGATGTATGTTGTATTATTCAACGAAATCAGTAATATCACAGACATACTTAGAGCAAATACTATTCTTAACTCTATACATAATATTACCTATATCCTGCAGTCTCCTGTTCTTTAGACCATTTCTTAATATCTCAAAGTTTTTCCGCTTAAAAGTTATGGGGGGGATTCCAAAAAACAAATCCATATAAGGGAAAATTATCAAAAAAAATATCCATGCACAGCCAGCAACACAGAAAAAAATCATACATGGAGGTGGATAGTAGCCTGCGAACAGCATCCTCTACTTGATAGCCTATGTACAGCCGTACGTCTCCCCTCAAAATTCGCAAGGGACGTCTGTGCTACACTGTCGTTAATCTTGTTCTGGCATAATTTTGCATAAACTACATCTCGATTTCCATTGGCCGAGAAACACTAGACAGTACACATTGTAGATTTCAGATTGTTCATTTCCTATTGTTAATGCAATGCAAGAGACAAAGAGGGAGGACGCTGCGAAGCGGGGAAAATAAATAAATTTCCTTCTTCGATAGCCTATACACAGACGGCGTATTCCCTTCAAAGGAAGGGATTTGGAGATCTTTCTTTCCTCGAGGGAGTTGAAGATTGGATAAACTCTTGAGTTTGAGAACCATGTGATGGCTCTTAAGGTTTACTTAGGACAAGAACTGTTAAGTACAAAGATAGCTAAATTTGGAATAACTTAATATTCCAAATTGAATAGATTAGTACATAAATTTTTTTCAAAAAAAAAACGTGCATGAGATCTTAGTGGGAAAAAAATTGCTACACAGCAAACTGGAGTAAAAAAAAATTCATGCAGCTTGAGAATCCCCCCCATAACTTTTCTAATGGTCCGTCCCTAACAGCTCAATGGTTTCTTGTCCCAAATTTGAGAGTGTTACGGGACTGACATGCTAATAGGCCTTTTGCAATAGACAGTCACGTGACTTGTTGGCCCATAGTAACGCCATACTGGGTTGCAAGCTAACCAGCTCTCCCTTGACAACCAACAGAGATTGACTGAGCCGTGGTATCATAGCTGGACTTCGAAGCGTTTTTTCGTCTTACTTACTAAATTCATCTCGAAATAAGTCTTATACAGAACAAAAGTAAAGGTTGTTCTTTACTTTTGATCCGGTATTTTGTCAAATATGCGGCGCAAAATAGAGTTTGGACGCTCAAACGAACTCACCTCGAATCTCAGGCATGGCAAACATGGCGGCCGCTCAACAAAGTAAAGTAGTCATAATTAAACGAATAGTATTGTAATAGTTGAGCAGATTCCTTCTTTCTTTTATACTATGTTATATAAACCAGTAATTACGGCGTTAATTTCTCAGGTTTATAACTTTGGAGAGTACACGAAACATTGACGAATGGTGACAGTGTCAGTATTAAAATGCAATGGTCGATATGACCACATACAGGAAGGCCAAGCTCTGTATTTGCACTGTGAAAGTTCTAGAAGAAAAAATGAAAAATAAATAAAATATTTAACTTTGAAGAACTGGTCTTGTGTTATCATGTGTCTATAATTAACCATATAGCAATCAGTTAGTGCTCTGGCACCTGTAAATCGGTATGTTTTCTGGCTAGCTCTTTTTCTTTGATATCTATAAAGAGGGAGTCAGTTTTTCTCAACTATATTTTTTCTATGTTTGGTGTGGTGACATGAAATATTGAGAACTTATTAAACATATTGTAAGCTTCCTGCAGCAAACACATCAACTCTAATGTTTCAAAAAGTGACATGCTAGAAAATGATAAAGAACTTAAGAATTTAATTTATTTAATTTAATCTAATTGTTAAATTAATTAAGCTTAACTGGTTGGAATACTTAGACTTGGTGTTTTTCTTTAAGTGCAAATTAGGCATCGTAAATCTGGATATCAATCATTATACTTCATACAGTCAGGACCCGGGGAGGGGGGGGGGGTTACTCTACCCAAAGTTGGGTAATGGTGTGCCGCTTGGGCTCTGAAACCCTTACCCTGTTTAAGACAAAAAACCTCAAATTTCCATACCTTGTTCAAGACAAAGTGTTAAAATTTTATACCCTTCTATAAGACGAAAATACAACAAGAATCCACAAGAAGTGTCTATAAAGTCGACTGTTTTATTTAGAGGTCAGGGATAAACTGATTACAAATCGATATCTGGTAATGAGTATGATGTTTACATCAGATAAATGTCATGTCAAAAGTGATAAATACCATACCCTGTTCAAGATCTGTCAATGTGAAAATGGATACCCTGTCTAAGACCAGAAACTCGAAAAACCATACCCTGTCCAGTGGATCATCCCCGTATAGTCCATATATGGGAGTACCCCTAGGAAGAAGCAAGGCATATAAAACCAAAAAATTAAGGAATATATCTGATAGTGTTTATTAATCTAATATATACTTTTACATGGTCTAATGGATGTCAAAGGGGTACTGTCATTGGAATTGAATCTTCAAGTTTCTTTAAAACAAAACTACAAACTGATAACACCCTGAATTCGAAGAGTAATACTATGTGAATGCCCGGATACGGTTTTCAAAATATTTCAATAAAGGATGACTAAGTGGATTACAAAAGCTAATTCTATGAAGAGGCCTGGTTAGGGGTATTGGGGATAAGGGATAACTAGCAAAATAATGACTGGGATAAGGGATAACAAACCAGAAAACAGTAGGGATAAGGGATAACCAAAGTCCATCAGGATAATCGATAACAGCCATCTGCATCTCAGGGATAAGTGATTAACTATCCTGAAAAATATAGGGATAAGGGATAACAGCACCCCACCTCCCCCTAATAACCGGGCCTCTATAAACTTGATTTCGGTTACAGTGAACATATTTCAAGTTGCTCTAAATTTCTCTTAAAAGCAGTATTTTTCATCCACTCAAATCTTTGCCATCCTTTATCAAAATTGTCTCAAATTTTCTCGGCTAGTACACTGCATACTCTCATGCCTGGCAGAGAGATGAGAAACCTCTGCTTGCAGGGTAATATTTTTGTCTTTAGTCATGAGAATGTTTATCATTTTTGGGTTAATTGACAGTGTTCCTTTAATATTATTAAAATTTTACAGCGAGTGGTTAATAATGTATGCCTGTTACTGGCTAATAGCAAAATAAGAAACAAAATATATAACATTCTCTCCAATGACTAAGTAGGGATATATAAAACTTATCAAAGTCCTGATATTTTTCTTTGCTTCAAAACTGGACATGTAACACCCAGTACAGATTCAGTATCAGACTAAAATAATATTCTAAGATAATTTCTGCATCTCCTCAAGTACATGTAGCTAGCCATAGCCTGTCCTTTTCTAAGTTAAGGCAAATGAAACGAACATTTAATTTTAAATAATACAACATTTATGAATATTTTCGTAGCTTAATTAAAGTTAAACACAGGATTTTTTTTAAGTACATGAACGAGCGCCTAGAGTAAACAGTATTTATCCCAATATTCTTTTGAGTCCTGAGCAAAAGCTTATTGTGTTTGACCGATTATTCACTAGCATTAAAACAAGCAATCGAAAGAGTTCACTAAGTTGTGTTTAGCGGCCGCCATGTTTGCCATGCCTGAGATTCGAGGTGAGTTCGTTTGAGCGTCCAAACTCTATTTTGCGCAGCATATTTGACAAAATACCGGATCAAAAGTAAAGAAAAACCTTTACTTTTGTTCTGTATAAGATTTATTTCGAGATGAATTTAGTAAGTAAGACGAAAAAACGCTTCGAAGTCCAGATATGATGGCACGGCTCAGTCAATCTCTGTTGGTTGTCAAGGGAGAGCTGGTTAGCTTGCAACCCAGTATGGCGTTACTATGGGCCAACAAGTCACGTGACCGTCTATTGCAAACGGCCTATTGAACCTGTCACCTCTAAAAGGCTTATCGGTAGTTGCGACACACATCACGATTAATTCTGTTGCAGTTTGCTTTCAAGTTATTTCTTTCTTTCCAGTCTTTCTTTCTTTGCATATTGCCTCAAAAAGGGAAATAGCACTACTTTGAATTACTGCGAAAATACTAAATGTTAAACATGCTAACTGATGGGCGAGATCAGGGCTGCTTTTAATAATTTTCATAATTGATTTGAAGTATGATAAGATAAAAGGAAAACAATTATGCGTATGCTTGTTACTAAGTCAGTGTTGATAACAAGTTTGCATGCAGAAGCTAAATACTTCTTAAGGCTAAATTATATTGTGATTCCTAGACGGTAACATGATCTACATGTATATCCAAGCAACCAATGTTATGCGAAATATTGTAAAACTGCAGGGACCAACGGACGACGTATAATACTGGATCACCTTGGAGGGATCTAATCAGCGAAAATGTGTAAGCAATAACAACGAAGAAAGGCTGATTACACGGTAATGGTAATTTCATATCCATGACATTACCATATAATCAGCCTTTCTTAGTTGTTAATGTTTTGCGAATTTACTTAACTTCAGCTGGCCAGAAGCAGATACATCTTTTCGAGATATACAGTCTAGTCTCGATGTAGTCTGCCTCGAAGCTAGTCGATATTTATACAGATTAAAGATACTCTGCTTGTTTCAAGTTCATCGTGAGAGAAAATGATATATGTCAGTGTTAGAAAAAACTTTCCTGTCGCTGGCCTCGCTTGTTCAAGTCACTTGAATGACATTCCAGACAACGCATTGGCTAACTATGGCAAGGGATGTCATTAATAAATCAAGGCATAAATAGGGACAGCTCAGGCCTTTCTATTTCACTTCAAGAATTATTTCACTTCAAGAATAACCAAGAAAAGGACAAGCTAAAGGTGAATTGACCCAAAATATTTATTGCATCAAATACTTCAGAAGTAAATTCATGTATATCGTTAAATAGGAATCGAAGAACTGTTTTTTTTTCCCTAGGAGACAAGTGTTCTAGACGGCAGATATTGTTATCTTATATTTTCCATGGCGTCGTATCTTCTGTCTACCTTACCCATATATCTCTAAATCGCACTCTCTTGATCAATTTAAAAAACTGTATTGAAATTTCTAAGTATACGATTTTTGCCACTGTGGAAAGGACGAGGCCTCATTTAGTTAACATTTCTCGACGAGTTGGAATACTAGAATCACTAAAGTGAACTGATTATCGAATTAGAACACGATTAGCTTTGAAAGCGATTTCAAAGGGAACCTGCATGTGGTTGCATGGGTGCTTCAAAACGTCTTTGCTTCAGAATACCAAATTTACGGAACATTATCTTAAGAGAACGACTACTTTCCTAGATCTAGAATATATATACGCCCAAAATGTACCCTTCCTATTTATTTCCTGTTTCATCGGGAATTAAACTAGAGAACATTGTTTGGAAGGCAAAGTTATACCTTATACCGTGAAAACATGATTTAAAGAAATGAAATATGGAAAAACAGTTCATGTTCTACTGCACTAAACACTCTTTAGAACCGTGAAATCATGGTCTAAAGAAATGAAATATAGAAAAAGATTACATACTTTAACCGAACTAAATACACCGTCCCGTAGGACAATGAGATGACGGTCTAAAGACTTGAAAAATAGAAGAACATATACACTCTGCTTCCTCCACTCTGATCAGAGTCTCTGCAGAGTCGCATCCATACCGGTTCACCCGTATGAGGTTCTGATACACAATTTTTTGGACACATATTTTATTTTTCTATTCTAATAGTGTAATTTACAATCTGACTGGTCCGCAGGTAGCTTAAAGCTAATCTAGGCGGGCCGAGTCTTATATAAGTAAATATAGTAATTACAGTTGAAAAGAATAAGCTAAGTTTTACATGTAATGGAGGGAGAGAAAAACGAGTGAAGAAAAAGGAACTATAAAGAGACGAAAGACAAGGTGGTGAATATGTTGATAGAACTATAAACGTTATTTTATAGAAATAATAACTGTAAAATCAGCAAATTTTATTTGAATGATTTTATCTTTGAAATAATCATGGATGTATCAATATATGTATCTTCTAATTTGAGGATATTAACTAGTATTTTCTTAAGTTCTATTTTGCTTCCAAGATAAATTATTGTCAATTAAAACTCCGAGATCAGTAAAGGGATGAAAGATGAATTTATCACAACAGAATCTGATATGTTATCACATTCAACTGCGATTTTACAGCTCAAATGGGAGGCTTCAATCTTCCATGTGGGAGGCATTTAATTTATTGGATCTCAAGTGGAGATTGACTATCAAATTAATAGTGCTCTCAAAGTATCAGAGTTTTCAGTTAATAAATAAAAGTTACGGGACATCCAATTTATTTGCTAATCAACCCGATATGCTCTCAAGTGGATATCGAAGATATTTAGTGTGCATGAATTCGTTCCCTATTAACCCCATATGCTTTCAAGTGGATATCAAAGAAATTGAGTGCGTCAGTACTTTGTTTGCTATCGGTCCGATATGATCTCAAGTGGATATCCAAATTTAACATAATTCAGGTCAACTGCGTGCATATACATGTAGCTCTATTGGGAGTGAATATATAAAAAAAAATGTTGTGCATTATTTTGTCTGATATGCTGAACATTTAAGATCGTTTAATGAAAATGTGGCAAGAAAATATGTCGCCGCATGACCCTGGATTTGACTTTTCAACAAAATGTTAAAATTCGAGCTCTACTGCAAAATCTACTTCAGAAAAATTGCGTTTGTTTTACCGTTGTTGTTATAATTTGTATTATATCTATTATATTACACTGTATATTATTCTGTTCTGTTGTCTTATTTTCAGAGTTGAGTCTTAAATTTATGTTCCCATTCACATAAGAAGAATTATTTCTTATTTTAAGAATTGACTCAATTAAAATAAGAATTCAAGACTTACATTAAGAATCTATGAAATGAAAATAAGAAAATTTTGTAATGAAATTAAGAGTTATTACTTGATTTGAAACTACAGGTTTAAGAGTGTTGTGTAGCTCTTTGATGGCTGTTTTGCTGGTGCGGCATATGTTAATAGCTTTGTTGAGGTCTAGGTATTTTTCTCTGAGTATTGTTTTTTGTTGAGCTCCGTAGCGGTTATGTAATTATCCCAACTATCTCTAAAGGTCTCAGTAGTGCCATTTGGTAGCAATATCTCCTTTCATGTCCATAGCCTGAGGTGGAGGGATCGAAGACCACGCCATTGTTGTGTTAGTCGACTGCTTGCACTTTTGTTTGGCTTTGATTCGATCGATAATCCAAGCTGGCGCCTCGTGTGAGTCTGCAAATATTCTCAAAATTCGCCAAAATGACAACCTGTGTGTGTAAATTGGCCCTGAAAGGTCACGTGTATGCTTATATGTGCTACTCGCTTTCCACGGCGGTTAGCATACCTCAATCGACTTTAGTTGATTACATACCATTGTTTATCTTCCCCGCCGACGCAGACCAAAACTAGTTTTTACAGGAACTAGTTGCCTATCATATGCTTATATGTGTTTTCTATGTATTTTCCAGCTTGATAACGGCTTTAGGAGGCGTAAAATATCGCTTCTGACACCATGTTTTATTCTGTTCATGTTCACCCTAGGTCAGAACAGACGCATGGTATAATAATAAGCTACAGGGTTACCATAACAGCCCTATAGATGGTAAATTACGCACATTTGATTTGAACTCAGACCAGGGTAATGGTCCGAAATTCTTTGACACTTAGGATGTATGTTGTATTATTCAACGAAATCAGTAATATCACAGACATACTTAGAACAAATACTATTCTTAACTCTATACATAATATTATATATCCTGCAGTCTCCTGTTCTTTAGACCTTCTCTTTATCTCAAAGTTTGTCCGCTTGTATCAGGTTTTCCCTTACCCTTGGAGGTTATTTTCCCGCCGACACAGTTAACAGCTCAATGGTTTCTTGTCCCAAAGTTGAGAGTGTTACGGGACTGATCTGCCAATTGATCGTGTCACCTCTAAAAGGCTTATCGGTAGTTGTGACACACATCACGATTAATTATGTTACAGTTTGCTTTCAAGTTCTTTCTTTCTTTGCAGTCTTTCTTTCTTTGCATATTGCCTCAAATTCGAGCTCTACTACAAAATCTACTTCAGAAAACATCAATTGCGTTTCTTTAACTGTTGTTATTTTTATTATAGCTATTATATGATATATGTGGATACCGCTAACGATAATCAAACACGCAAAATACAGTCATGGCCACTTGATTTTTTTAGACACCAACTCAAGTTAAATCTTCAAGTAGATTGTTTTATTATATTACACAATTGAGTACCGCTAACGATAATCAAATGATACTGAAAATTTTACACGATTTAATGAAAATAGGGCTAGAAAATATGTCGGCTGCAATCCCTAGTGTTCACCTTTCGCCAAAATATTAAACAAATTCGAGTTATACGGCAAATCTAATTCAGAAAACATCAACTGCGTTTGTTTATCTGTTGTTATTATTCATTTTATTATTTCTCTTATATTACAGAAGTGGGTACCGCTAACGATAATCATACAATGGTTTCCACCTCCCCCCCCCCCCCCCCTTATTTTTGTAAGCTTCGCAGATCTTACACAAAATTCGCAAACGATATGGTGTGATAGTCATGTTTAGTACCAAGACTATGATTTTGATACTGTACCAAGTTGCTGTACCATTGCAACACTTTCATACATAAATTTCTGCCAGTAAAGTGGAGAGCCTGGAATTTGTCTCAAAAACAAATATTCCTGGTCCTTAGAAATAGGATTCTGAAGGCCGTTTTCATTTGTTCTAACCTTTCTACATTAGCATTATATATTGTAAGGCTGCTTGGTAAATCAGTAATATGGCCATGCCTATCCAAGTTAAGTGTGTCCCATTTTCTATAATTGAATCTAGTGTATCAGAATTCCAATAAGTTATCGACTTTATGATAGAGAAGCAAATAGAATAGAAAGATATGGCACAACACTGTTTGCAAGAGCAAGAGCATTGGTCTGAGTCGTCTCAGAATGTATGGTTGTTTGGTTATATCTATCCTGGTTTTCGCCACTGTTTTCATCGGTCATTCTAGATATGGGCTGATCTGCAATACTATGCACAGTAGAAACATAATGAACTTCATCCACATGACCAATATGACTACTATAACCACAGCTTGGAGGACATTTTGCCACGCCCATGATATTTTCAAGTTGTAAGATTCGGAATAATTAGTGTACTCGTTTATATATATGTACTCGTTCAATTCCTAGATTAGATTAGTTCGATTTAGGTATATGTTATTAGTTAGTAATTAATCGTGGTTCTAATTTCAATTGTATATAATGTACATCATAGTTTTTTTCCGTAGTTTTTATCATATTTGCTACCTATATGTAAAGTTATATTTTATACTTAAATTAGTAGTCGAGGGCCAAAAGTTTGTAAGCTTTGCTTTTGGGTGCTCCCCTCTTTAAATAAAGAATACTAGTGGCAAGCCCAAAAACCCTTTGATTCGTATCCCTCGCCCCCCCAAAATATCCTGAGAAATACGAATAGTTACTAAGTTACTAAGGTTTTGGTAGTAAAGTAAGGTACGACGGCCTGAGAAATACGAATATAAGATGCTAAAGTTTTGGTAGTAAAGTAAGGTACGGCGACCTGAGAAATGCGAATAGAAGTTGATAAAATTACTAAAGTTTTGGTAGTAAAGTAAGGTACAACGACCTGAGAAATACGTATATAAGTTCCTAAAGTTTTGGTAGTAAAGTAATGTACGACTGCCTTGCTTTGATGAGAAGGAAAGACTATGGACTTTAATTAGACGGGGAAAAATCTAAAACGACTTGAACACAATATGTTGACATGTTTTAACGGAATGACCAAGACCCAATAATCCTGGCTAATAGGTTAATTGAATGGAACGTACTAAGGAATGAGACTCGTACACCAACACTTGAAAGCCTGACGACACTTGAAAGCCTGATAAGTTAACCCCCTGGAAGGTGGCTTCGGTTCTCTAAACGTTGTTGAGACCTCAAGGTTACTACGATATTTACTAAAATTTACAATAAGACTAAAGTAAAATAAAGTAGACATGATATAGTGTTGTCCATTTTTTAATTGAAAACAATTGTTACTCGTCACATCCTGCAAAGAAACGAGAAATAAATTATCAGAGTCACTTTACTTATGAGGGGATGACGTATGTATTACTAACACGAAACTAATTTTCCGCGTCAAAACCCTGACGTAAAGAGAACGTAGGTCAGTCTAAAGTTGCATCTGCACGTAAGATACGATGGGCTATATTTGGCGTGATGTTAATGCTATCCTACTTTCCCAGGGTAGCTAAGGATTGAAACAGGGCTGGTATGTTTTATACCTGGGCGACTAAACTTGTACCACACGTAAAAATAAAAGATACAAAGACAAATCAAGCCTTCGGTCAAGCAGCTGAAAACTTTAATATCTAGTACACTGTGTAACATCTAGTTTATGCTATTCTGAAAGTAAGCTATGAGATTGGAATTCATGGAGAGATAGCTTCCTTGCCGCAGCCAATGATTTTATCCCTATCAATACCATAAAGGGGCGTCATACCTTACCCTGGTTAAATAGCAGTATTTTACATCTACTTAAGCAGAAAGAAACCCTGCGTCAGGATGTCAATTCTGATGCTTTACGCGAAAAGTACAGACATCTGCGTTCATGTGCAAAGAAACTAATAAAAGCCAGCAGGGACCAATTATTTGGTTCGTTGAGCTCTACCCTGCAATCTAATCCTAAGCGATTCTGGTCGTTCTTCAAGACATCAACGAAGTCTAGTAGCGTCCCTCAAGAAGTCACGATAGCTTCCACCAACGCAGATTCAGCTCGTGTCGGTGCCAGTACTCCCAAAAACGTAGCCTGTCTTTTCAATCGCTATTTCAACTCCGTGTATTCCAAAACTACCGATGACGAATGGACGCCTGACTCACCTATAACTAATGTGACTGTCTCGAAGATAATCTTACTACCCAGTGAAGTATCTAAAGTGTTAAAGTCTTTAAATCCAAACAAAGCTATGGGACCTGTTTACATACCTGCCCGCCTACTAAAGGAATGCGCGTCAAGTATTTCATACTCCCTCACTCACCTGTTTAACAAGTCACTCAGGCTTGGAACTCTCCCTACTGAATGGAAACTTGCCAACATCACCCCTCTCCACAAGAAAGGAAATAAGAGTTATGTAGAAAACTACAGACCCATTTCCTTGATGTGCATAGTCGCTAAAGCACTGGAGCGTTGTATTTACAATCGTCTGATAGACCACCTTCAAAATATGATCTCTGAAGCTCAGTACGGCTTCCTTAAAGGCAAATCCTGTACCGCTCAGCTACTGACAGTCCTCCATCGCATTGGTCAAAACCTGGACTTGGGCAAACAAACCGACGTCCATTACTTCGACATCTCTAAAGCCTTTGACACAGTTGACCACAAACTACTCTTGCGCAAACTTAGCCGATTTGGTATCACAGGTGGAGTGCTAGACTGGTTCAAGAACTACCTCTCTGGTCGCCAGCAGCGTGTAACAGTTCATGGCGCCATGTCGAACACGCTTCCAGTCACTTCCGGTGTTCCCCAAGGGTCCATTCTGGGACCCCTTCTGTTCTTGATCTATGTCAACGACCTCCCATTATTTGATCATCTCGTCCTCCGTCGAGGTGACAATGTTTGCTGACGACACCAAATGCTTCTCGGTAGTGGAATCTGCAGCAGACACCTCCATTCTTCAGGGTGAGGTATTTAATTTGGCGACCTGGGCACGCTCTTGGCGGCTGAAGTTCAATGCGAAGAAATGTAAAGTTTTAACCATTACCAGAAAACGCAGTCCCCTATTGGCTAACTATACAATTGATGGTCAAGTTTTGGACCACGTTCCAAGCGAAAAAGACCTAGGCGTGACCGTTGGTACCGACCTTACATGGTCCATTCACATTCGTCAACAGATCACCAAGGCGAACCAGTTGCTTGGCCTACTCAGACACTCTGCCGTCAAAGTCCGAAGTACTAGCGCCCGTCGATGTCTGTACTTGTCCCTGGTTAGGTCGAACCTTGCCTATGCCTCACAAGTATGGAGCCCACAAACTGTCGATCTGATGCAGGATATAGAAAGAACACAAAGGAGGGCTACTAAGTTTATTCTCCTATTGCCCTTCCAAACAGACATCTCCTACAAATCTAGACTCTTAACTCTAAAGCTTTTACCTTTATGTTACTGGTATGAATACCTTGACCTCATCTTCTTGTATAAGGCAAAACACGGTTTAGTAACCTTAGCTCCAGATATTTTGCCAAAGCTTGTAAACAGGGTGAATTTAAGCATCTCTCTACGTTCGATGGATAACTCACTTAATCTTATTACTTATCAGATTCCTAATGTCAAGACCCTGTGTTACCAAAATAGTTATTTTATAAGAGCTTCCCGAACTTGGAATACACTTCCACACGAACTGCGTAAATCAGATATCTCTTTACCTAAGTTTAGATCATTACTATTTAAATATTACGTGTCTGCCATCACTTCTGTATTTGACATCGAGAACCTTAGATCTTGGAAGTCTGTATGTCTGAAATGTCACCAGGCAAGACAGTTAACCGCACCTCTCAAATGCTGCTTTTAGGTTGAAATAGGTATTGTAATTAGATCATTTATTGTAATATTATTTTTCATAGGAAACCAACGTAATTGGCTAACGCTGTGTTGGTTCTCCTGGCCTCTATGTTTTGTTTGTTGTATATTTTACTTTATTCTATTTTGTATCTTCTATTATGGCCGAAGTAAGTAAATAATAATACAAAAAAGAAGTGTTCTTACCTGTTTGTGTTGATGGGGTATCCGAACACTGAAAGGAAAGGAAAAAACCCATTAAAACTCTATGAAGACCAACAGTTTTTATTTCAGGATCTATGCTATTTAAGAGCACTGTAAAATAGGTTGATCTCACAACAGGGCGGGTGTTTTTGTTATACTTGGATGACTAAATTCGTACCAAACGTAAAAGAAAGAAAGAAAAACATGAAGACGAATTAAACCTTCATACAACCAGCATAAAACCTTAATGTCGAGCACAGCTAGTTCATGTTATTCTAAATGTAAACAAAGAAAAGCGTCCTTGTTACCGGTTTGTGTAGGTGGGTCATTAGCAGCCGAGCACTGAAAATAATGAGATATGCCATTACAATTTCATAGTAGTCATAGTATTTTAGGGATGATACTTTCACGATGTCTGTGACCATACGATGAAGTGAATCAATCTTACCTTATCCTTTAAGACAATTTCGGAGACCCTTTGAAGGGCCTCCAACACCTTTGGGTCTAACGGTTGGCCTGATACTATTATTGTCTTTATTTCGACCCTGCAAAAAATTATTTTAAGGTTGAAGTGGTTAGTATGACCAACGGCGCAAACACGGATCGTAGGATACTGTTTTCGTAACTTGATTAAAAGGACTAACGGAAGAGAACTTACCAACATGCATGTACGGGCAAAGCCCTGTGTTGAAGACGAACTTGGCACAGCTCTCACAAGAGCTGTGTCCGCATTCGCCCATCGAGTTTCTATGTTCAAGATTCCAAGTAATGGAGGTATTTTGTTTGAATTATGTGATATTGTATGCAAAACTATGTTGACATGAAGAGATTAGGTAATTGAGTTGAAAATAATATGATGGAATTGGATGGTGTGAACGATAATTTGTAGGAAAATCAGGAACATGTAATTACTGTTAATGTAACTTTTTATTTCGTTAATTTAGGCGATCTTTGTTTACCTACTTTGTAAGAACATGTTTCATAGACATGTTTTAGTACCAGGTATCGTCATTCAATTTGCATTTGAATAGATTCGGTTTTCTTCAAAGGTTTCTATGTCGTTTCTTAAGATCTGCATTGTTTTGTTTGTTAGCGGAACTAGTAAATGATAAAAATATTATATTGCTTAGATCGGGTTGTTTTCTCAAGGTTTATCTACTTTGGTCATGCGCAGTCATACACAACCGTTTACAAAGGGTGTATTCTGCTTTTCTGTATAATCATACGCAAAATAGTAACTCCGTTGGCATACTTAAATCCATGCATCGACGAATTTTGTTTTCCCAAACGGGTTTTCTTGCTCACTGAATGCAACTACTGATCTTTCAATGTGTCTAGCTGTTTTTACGGGGTGAAGGATGCTTTTTTGGTTGATGGAAGTACAATATTTTAACGGCACAACGCCATTCAATATCACCCCAGATTGCGTTTGTTTGTTGTTAAGAACTGAGAGGATGGCTTTTATGTTTGCTTTTGTTCAATGGCGTGTTGGCATACTGAAATCCATGGATGGACGAATTTTGTTTTCCCAAACGTTTTTCATACCCACTGAATCCAGCTACTGATCTTTCATGTGTTACTGTTTTTAAGGCTGTGAACGATGTTTTTGGTTGAGAGAAGTACGAGGCATTTTTCATGCTATGAAACCGGTACCGCAACGATTGGTCAACCTATTAACCCTTCATTAAGACATCAACGCTTTTCGAAAAGAATAACAGCAGCAGAGAAAATATAATGAGCTATACCGATGCGAAAGCAATATGGTGGGACGTTTTAACAGAATCAGAAAGGCGGCAGTATAACTAATGTAATTACGCATCAAAACATAAACAGAGTGCATTAGACGGAGAGAAAAACCTACTCATGAACTGCAGTTTTAAGTACGTTGTCAGAACCATGCTAGGAACTTTGAACCCATCGATTATTAACCCTTTATGAAGCTATGTTTTTGCGAAAGAACGCTAATTCTAATAAGTGCCGGTGTGAGTTTATGTGGTTAAAAAGTACATGACTACATGACATCTGTTTGTCTAGTTTATTGTAGCCTATTGTTCTGAACTCTCGGTTTTGTGAACGTCAGCGGTTAGCGATTGCGGTCAAGCGATTTCTGGCTCCTCTCCAACTTTTACTTTTGGCCTATTTTCTCAAGCAGAAAATCAATATTATCCAAAAAAACCACGACGTAAATTCTAAAGGAATATCTGGATCCAGTTTTAGTATACTTTTCGGACAGGAAACAACAACTTTTATTGGACACGAAGCATATCTACGAACACGTAGAAGTGATCCCAACAGACGCCAAAGAAACCTGACAAACTTCGAACTACTCTACAAATTACTGCTGCTTGGAGGAGATATTGAGACAAACCCTGGAGCAGTATACAGACACCCTTGCGGGAACTGTTCCAAACCAGTAAAATCGAACCAAAAGGGAATCCAGTGTGATGGTTGCGACACGTGGCATCATATAAAATGTTGCGAAATTTCACCAAATTTCAACAAGAACTATCAAACTCGTCTTGCACATGGCTATGTCCTCAGTGTGGACTCCCGAACTTTTCAGATTCCTTCTTCGATAACTCCCTAGACTCATTGAACTCGACAAATCTCTTCAATCCATTGGCTGAATCTAACGATGAAGATCGAGAAATTAGACATGAAACGCCTCCATGCCAACAGAGAACTCGGAATTCTAATCATAATAAAACCGCAGGCAGATCAACAAGAAATAGAACCAAATTAACATTCCTGTTAGTAAATTGTCAAAGCATACGAAACAAAATAGCCGACATAGCTGCAATCATCGAAGAAAACAAACCAGATATTATCTTGGGAAATGAGTCTTGGCTACACCCTGATATAAACAGCAATGAGATATTCACGGATAAATATAATGTCTTCAGGAAGGACAGAATCAATGATAATCACGGCGGAGTTTTCCAAGCAATCAAGAAAGATATAATTGTTTCTCAACGTAGTGATCTAGACTCAAACTGTGAACTTATATGGACTCAAACTGTGAACTTATATGGACTCAATGTCAATTACAAGGTAAGAAAACGAAGTCTATCCTATTGGGATCCTACTATCGACCCAATGTATCAGATATGAATAGCCTGGACGAACTTGATGCCTCTCTGCTAAAAATGGGCATTGCGATTAATAGAAGCAATGTAATAGTGGCTGGTGATTTTAATGCACCAAATATCAATTGGGAAGACAAGACAATTTCTGGCAACACAGCAACGTCAGAGAGACTCCTTGAGATAATAGATGATCACGACTTCAACCAACTTGTTAAAGAACCTACACGAAAACAGGGGCAATCACAAAGCATCCTGGACCTTGTACCTACTAATAATACCAGCATTATAAACAGTGTTAGAGTGATCCCAGGAATAAGCGATCATGACATTGTGCTATTTACCCTCAATACAAGATGCCAAAGGAAACGACCAGTGAAACGCAAGATCTACCTGAGGAAGAGAGCTGACCAAAATGATATTAAAGAACAGCTAAGGAAATTTGCAGACGAATTTGAAAAATCACTGAAGCATGAATCTGTTGAAATAAAGTGGAATGAGTTTGTAAAAAGAATGCATCATATAATGGACTCTTGTATACCACATAAGCTGTCAAGTTCTCGTTACAACCTCCCCTGGTTTAATCGCTCCCTCAGAAGACAAGCCAGGAATAAGCAAAGACTGTACAACAAAGCTAAAAAGACAGGAAATCAATCTCATTGGGCCAAGTTTAGGGCATCCAGGCGACAAATGCATCAAGATCTAAAATCTGCTAGAGAAACATATTACTCTGATTTCTTTGAACATGCAATAGAGTAAAATCCCAAACGATTTTGGACACATATTAAACAACTAAACAAAAACAACCCTGGGGTGGCAGACTTCAAAATTGGAGATGAAATAATTAATGATGAGAGGTGCAAATCAGAGATCTTGAATCAACAATTTGCTAGTGCTTTTACCAAAGAAGATCTTGATAATATTCCAGATGTAGGTAAAAACCCTAAACCAAACATAGGTCACCTCAAAATCACATTCAATGGTGTTGCCAAACAACTAAGTTCATTGAAACCTCATAAAGCATGCGGCCCTGATGAAGTTCCACCATGGTTTCTTAAAGAAAATGCAAATGAAATTGCTCCTGTGCTTACCAATATTTTTCAGGATTCTATAGACACTGGTACTCTGCCTAGCCAATGGAAAAAAGCAAACATCTGCGCAGTTTTCAAGAAGGGAACAAGATCTGATCCCTCCAACTATAGACCAATTTCATTGACTTGTGTTGCATGTAAGATACTTGAACACATTATTCATAGATTTGTTATGGAACACTTGGAAAAATATGGTATCCTCACAGATTTACAACATGGCTTCAGGGCAAAAAAGATCAACAGTCAATCCTGGGACCCTCACTACACAAAATACATAGCCACATTAGAAATAACCCAAAGGAAAGCTGCACGATTCTGCACACAGAATTATCAACAAACAGCCAGCGTAACCAGCATGTTGGATGAACTAGGCTGGGACACATTAGAGTCAAGAAGAAAGAAAGCCAGACTTGTTATGATGTACAAATTGAACCATAACCTCATAGACATCAACACTAACCAATACTTAATACCTCATTCGGAAACACGAACACGTGACAGTCACATTTTAAGTATTATATTCCCATTGCTGGATCAGATATCTTTAAATTTTCATTTTTTCCAAGGACAATTAAGGAATGGAATTGCCTTCCAATTGATTAACCCAAGACCCAACTAATCTTTTTAAGACCAAACTTAATTCTTATTTATGATTTTTATTATTTCTGTAGACTGGGCTTAATTAGCTTTAATGACCAAAATTAATTTTACTTATGATTTTTATGATTTTTAAGGCTAGACTGATTAGTCTTTAGACTTATATTGATTTTTAAGCATCATTTAAGCCTTTTATACATGTACATATGTACATACTGGTACCTATACATATAAATATGAGTGTGTGCTAGTGTGTGTGTGTGTACGGGTATGTGTGGCAGTGAATGTATGTGTGTATATATGCATATATCAATAGTTATTTAGTTTACAGTTGATGTGTTGTGGCAGGATTTTTACCGACTCAATAAATGTAGATGTAGATGTAGATGTAGATTCATGGAAATACTTTAGGCAAAGATGTGGAAGGATTTACGATAAAGGTTTTCTAGCTTTCAATTACTCTATTGACAAATAATGTATGGTAGGAACGAAGTTACTGTTCTAAGTGCTACATGCACATAACTTTTGTTTGAATGAAATACGAGATACTTGAGGTGGAACGCGTTCGATTGCATAAGGTCTCATGGCTTAATAAAATAACCAGAACGTTTGTGATTATGCATGTTGTTCCATTCGAAGTGACCGCAATTAACGCTTTTACGGAGCGTGTTTTCACTTGTAATAATTCCATTTATCTCGGAACCGTTTTATGGCGGTCAGATGTTTACGACAAGTTCAGTATCCTATTAAGGCAGTGGCGTGAAAGGATCAACTCAAACCGTTCTGTAAATTCCTTTGCACAAACATGCAATGAGGTCGTGTTGTCATTTCAACTGGAACTAATATCAAATCCGTTCAACTCACCGACTCGACGCTGATATATCTTATTATGAAGGTATGAATCAAAAGTAATGAGTAGTTGAGAAAGTACAACAAAATATTCTTCTTAACCGTTTAAGCCTATCAACAGTATGGTAATATAATATGTGGGTCCAAAGTATTTTGATCAGTGTCAACCAGCTTTGTGCAAACAGCAATAGTTTGCTCCATCAGTTTTCTTTTTCTTTCTGCCATCACATGTTTATCTCGGTCTGTTTCAGTATGATTAAACAACAATTTCAAATCATCAACACAAATACGTGAAGTATTTATTATCTAAATTTTCTCAAAAGAATAGGGTATATTGTTGTATATTCACGATAGCCTTTTATCCTTAGGTAAGGAAAGGAGTAGAACACAGGGTTGAAGTCAAACATAACTTTATTTAACATATGTGCCCTGAGTTGGGATATTTTGTTGTTGTTTTTAATACAAGGATATAGAATTACTCTGATTCGATTTACTCTGTCATATGGTTTACTTGCTTTTCAATTGCAAGGGATGCATCCCGCAATCCCTTAAATTATTTCCCATAGACAGGATAAATATCTAGTTTATCGAACATCTTTGCCTTGCACAAAGTTTTTGCATCTATCTTTCCTTTAGGAAGTAATGCACGAAGGTGTTGGATCTTGTCCTGAACATCAGTATTTGGATCGTACAGAACCGCCGACATCAATTTTAACATCTCGTAAAAACCCAAGTGAACTTCTAAATAATCTAGGCAAAGTTGAAAGTGATTTCTGAAAACGTCGTAAAACCCTCCCTCTACTAGATCATACGGTAAATAAGAAAAATACAATCCAGAGTCATGAGGTGGGAGTACAGGACTCTTCTCTTCAATCTCTATTCTTTCCCCATAGATAGTGTTCCGCTTGTATCGTTCATGTTTCAGGATTCCATTAAATACACACTCTAAGAAAAGGTCTGCCAGAACTTGATATTCATCAGTCATCCATCCGCGCACGAATGTAGTTAACTCTGGCTCAGCATCAGGTTTGTAGGATCGATCGCTCCACTTCCCTTTAAGGATAGTTTCTATAGTTGTATCCCACATAGAAACATCTTCACCGCGAAGTCGCATCATGCGCTCTCCCCATGGGGTTAAGCGTTGAACCCAGTGATCACAGGAAGCTACACCATACAGTTTAGGAAGTTTTCTCTCCCTCTCTACCATTCTTCATTGTCTCAAACTCCTCCTGCAGTTCTTGGAAATGATGTCCATACTTAGGGAACAGGTCTAAATGCTAGAACAGTTTTACGGAAACGGGTTGGTCTTTCGGAATCAATAGCCGCATATAATTTATCTTCTCAGCGTTGGATGTAGTCAAGGCTATTAAGATACTCTTAATGATTCTGTACACGTTAGGGAACTCGTCACAAACTTTTATCTTTTCGAATCCGTCTCCGGTTGTGTTCTTGTGGTAAGATTTCCCTTCAATAATGTGCTTGGGTATGCAATAAAAGTCTGGAGAAGAATCACAGGTTATCAAAGTGTCTTCGTTCTTCTCAGGTCAACAGTATTACCTTAACTTCCGTTTAATCTTGTGTGCTTTGTACAACTCAGCAAATGCTTGGTAGTTTTCAGTGAAGATATGTTCCCTTGATAACAAATTACACAGATGTCCGGGAACGCTTATGCCAGACTCGTGTGATGCCCTCTTTCCGTAGTCGCTTAGTTCTCCAAATCTATCCCCATCAGGTGTATAGGCTACAGCATACAACTTATCTTCCTCTATGAACTGGATAAAAATATCGATAAAGCAAAAAAACACAGCTGTATAACTGAAAGGAATTCAAATAAGAGAGATGCGTTAATACTAGTGAGCCTCGGTTCATATCCGGTACCTAAAACAATAGGGTCTATTATGAGGTCAGAGGGATATTGTAATGTCCCTTCATTTCGGATCTGATGAACTTCACTAAATAAACGTGTTATAAAAGGCCATCGGGCTAAAACGGGTAACAAAGTAAATCATAGAAAGGCGTGGCATCTAAGGTAAGCTAAAGAAGAGCTAGCGCTCATCTCGTCAGCTGCTACTCGCTTCTCACGGCATTTAGTGTACGAATGTTATTAGATTATAGCATTGTTTATCTTCACTGCCGACGGATACCTACACCAGGTTTAACAGGAACTAGTTATCAATTGCAGTGGTATCCAAAGACTGATTAACCTCATATTTACAAGCTAATAAATATAAAGTATTTCTGAATGTTTATATAATGTGAATAAAAAAAAATAAAAAAGGGCGACCGTTCTGAGTTTAAAAACAATTCTACACCTACAGTATACAATAAAAACATCTCTCAATTGCGTTCGAGGATACTCCCAATTTCAATTTTTGTAGATGAACAATACTTTTTCAGCAGATTTTCATTCCATACTGATTGTGAATCTGGAGTAAAAATATATCTTGAACGATTTACTTGTGAGATAACATAACCGATATTGGACTTTCATATTCAGGTTCGCGTTTCGTGGTTTCATTGACGGCAAGACCAAATAACTCAGGCCGGTGGATGGTCGACCAACAATCATGTAATCAAGCTGTGTGAAAATGAATTCCTTCTTTCCCTTAATAGATAAAGTATACTGTAGATGTCCTTAGATTTTAACCAGTTGAAGAATAACAGAACCAGATCGATAGTATGCGAGCCAAACAACATTATATGTATATAATTATGCACTAACTGTCAAATACATGACGTCTAACATCATCATTAATCTTACTGCACAATGCCAAAACAACTTAAATTCGCCGAATCACTGTCGGTACTATTCTGGAGAGTTTAAATTATCTTCTGAGTGTTATTTGACTTGTTTTCCAATCAGGAATTTTTTTTAAGCAATTAAAGGAACGAAATTCAGGTCATGTATTTTGAAGTATTAATAAAGTAGTGCACCAGGTATTGCTAAAGTATGTCCTTGACTTGGAATTTAGACTGAGATAGGTAAATGACTTGTCTTCTATTCAACGTGTAGATAAATACATAATCCAAGTATAAATAGTAGGGAAATGCCTAGAGTCTAAATAAACCGTGAGGCTTTCGAGTTAAACACTAGTCATCTTATGTAGATGAATGTCGTATAGATTAGTGTCAATACTGATAGCTGACTGTAATTTTAATTAACCGTAAGATCAGAATGGCAAATTAAGAGATGGCTATGCTGTTTAACCATGCAATATATCACCTCACTATTTAGCTTAGTCTGTCTGATACTACTTGGCACATCTCAGCTGACAATATGAAAGGCTCGGAATACTGCCAGAAAAATACTGTATGTTTCAAAAAAATGATTTGGCCGTTAATTAATTGTTGCTTTTTTAAAGCCTTAATTTTACGTACTACTGAAAACAGCTGAAACAACACTCAAAAGAACATTTCTGGTCACGGTTTCTACAATGGTAACCGAGTCCCCAGTTTGATGATTGAGACGGAGGCATTCTATGATTACGAAAATCGATCATTTGTAATCTCGTTCTCCCAAAGAGTAACGACAGTAATTCGGTAAGTTTAAGTTGTTTCGCAGTGTGCAGTACTTAAAGTCGCTGTGTCACGGTACTGCGCATGTCACAGTCTCCAGACATTTAATTGACAGCTGTATTGTGTAACATCCAATGAGAATCAATCAAAATAATTTGCAGGAAACTCCACACTGTTCGGGTATTCACAGATTGTAGTTATGCACAGTATATGGTGAGATTTACAAGGATTTTATTCTTCCTACATCCAAGGTAAACAGCATTGAGTAAAGAATGGTATCTATATTTCATTACTTGCTTGTATTTTTTGCTGTTCCAGTCGTAAACAGTCCGAATTTGACCAAAGTGAAACAAGCTGCTCGCGTCCGTAGATATATATTTCTTCGTTGTGCACTTTTGACATGAAATAATTCTCCCAATGGCACCATTGTTTTATTTCTACATGACTAATAACACAGTTCTCTGCTGTAAAAAATATAGAACATTCTACGGACGATTTCTTGTCTTAAAGTTTGGAAACGTAACACATACATTTGCGCTAAAAAGTTCAATACTTTCGGAAGTACGAGTGGCTGTTGACTAGTTTGCACTATCGGCTGTTATGGACTGGAAACTTACTTTCACAGCTTAATATTTATGTCGATTGGTCAGAAGGATATCTGGCTTAAGATTCTATGGTTCTTTCGGCATCAGGAAATTTTTAAACGGGAGTTTTCGTACAGTATTTCAAGCTATGCTGTAGCGCGAGTTTAGTACGTAGTCACAAATGTCCGTGAAACTAATAGCACGTTATCTTTTATTATTATCAGTTTGCTCTATGGGTTCTCATGTATTCAATAATCACTTCTGGAGCTTCATATGTATGTCAATTGCTCACAAGGCTATCGTGTTTGAGTTCATGAGGTTATTTTGCCAGCAAATAAAGGTTTTATCTAACTTTTCGTACAGTCTTTGTACTCCCTGTCGGCCTCGTTTCTAAGCCGTAGATATATATTTCTTCGTATCGCTGTTGAAAACTGCCATATCATTTATAATACGACTTGAAAAGTTGCCATGCGTTTCGTGAACTCTACTAGACATCCAAACCCTCTTCGCTTCTGGTTGGAATGCCAAAAAGTTTCCAATTTCTTGCGTTTTTCGGCTGCTGTATTCAGAGTACTCAGTGGCCGTTTGCATCACTTATGTTTTTTTGTTATAGTTGTGTTGCAGTCCGCAACGACTAATTTTGAATAAACAAATAACTAAAACTTATTTAAGCACATCTTACATTTCCATAAATGACCAAAGGAGGAAGGATGAGTTCAAAAAGAACACTGATGGAAGTCGATTTAAAAATCGATATTTCACCCCTCTGAGAACTTCGTTCCGGGCCGGAACATAATTCAAAAATCATCAGATTTTCACACATGCGCAGTACCGTGACACAGCGACTTTAAGGCTAATGATGATGTTAGACGTCATGTATTTTGCAGTTAGGGAATAGTTGTTGACCATCTTTTGATTTAGTTCTACCATTTTACATCCTTATCCTAGAAGACGTAAAGTTTTAATCGTTTACTGTTAGAGTCTGTGAAGGCAACACCTTATAGCCAGTTCAGTAATTTATGACCCAGAATGTTGGTCCGAAACCCGTGACCTTCCGCACGACAGACCGGCGCTTTACCGCTGTGGTAACTGGAAATCTATAATTGTCCAAATTATATACTTAACCACAAAAAGCAATATAATGATTCAAAGAGCACGCAAAGCTACTCATAGCTCCTTCGTAACACTTATCTTGTCTAAGGCTGGTATATTCAAAGACCTAAGATTGTTTAACAGCTGAAATAACGGTCTTTTCTATTGGTTTCCAGATTTTTCCTAATTACCTGAAATAGCTAGCGACGTAATGTATACAAGTTTGGAGAATTTAACATATTTACTGGTCCATATATATCTGAAAACAGCACATAAAGACGCAACATCGAGCAACTATTTTCAGATTCCGCTGACGTACATTGACGTAACAGCATAACAAGCTGTCAGAGTAATGCCGAGCATAGCATGAGGTGAGATGAACGCTTCTATATATTCGTTTTAGAATCAACCTTACTATCCTATTGGATAGCGCGGATCTAATGTCCATCTCTCCGTTAAATTGTTTATGGATTTCTTTGTTCTATGACCATTCACTTTCTTTTGGGGCTATCTAAAGCTGTCTTCCAGTTTTCTGGTTTCTTAGTTTCGAATAACAATTTGCCAATTTGTTACCATGTTTCGAAACAGAAAATGTTGAACATTATACGTCCTCTTCGTTCTTAGTTGTTATAAAATTCGAATATGTTCGAGATTTTAGCGGCCGTTTCTCAATTAGCAATTGACGCCTGCTTATCCATTTCAAGGCCACATTAGCTACGTAAACCGATATAAATACTAGATAAATACTAGCTTTCATTATCCTTTCTATATCCATTTCTGTTACATCTACAGAGATACAAAAGTTATAAACAAGCGATAGCAAAGAACTGGATTAGGGTGTGGCTGTTCATGTTCCTTAAATGTTAAGGTTTAAGCGATTGTTTTAACATCCAGAAAAAAGAGCTTCCCAAGAAGACGTACTTATTGAAAAACAATAGTTTTTTTTCCAAAAGGATTTGAGTTGAAGATGAAGGCATTTGGTTGGCTCGTACTCGTGGGCCTGGTGATGTCAATCACAATGGCGCCGCAAGCCTTGGCTGAGGAACAACAAGAAGTCAAACAGGATGAGACTCCAGACGTTCCTGAAGACAAAGCTGTAGAAGACACAGCTGAGATTGAAGATGAGGAGCCCGAGGAAGATGAGGAGCCAGAGGAAGATCAAGATGAGACTCCAGTAGAGAAACCGAAAACGTGAGTCTCAAACACTTTGTGTAATAATTTGGAGCTTTCGTTTCCTTTCAGTCTTGAAAAGGCAGATCCTCTTAAAGGGACTACGTTAGCTATTTGTAGCATCGCTATGGAAAACTCAAAAACGCATTCAAGCTAATAGAAACTTTAAAGTAATGGTCTAGTTTTGTAAAACTAGCTCTGTTCATGAGGGAAGTGAAACTACATAAACACTTATCGCGATACGAATGGCAAGGATGGAAATGGATTACGATTATGAAAAACGTGAAAACGTTGGGCCAGCGTCTTCAAGTTTGATTAGGCTTAAATTTTAATGTATCAGTTGGCTCCTCTTCAAAACTTAACATCACTGCGTATATCTGAGTGTTGATGGAGTATGTTTCGTATAATGAGAACATTCTAGATAGATAAAAATATTGACGTAACATATATATCCCATTTAATATGCTCCAAATGAATAGTATCTTCTTGTTCTACTTCTTCTTCCAATAAAACTCACCTCCTTCTATAATAGAATATTCTAGTGAGAGTTCGTAAGTGCAGTGCAGGTGCTATAAGTTAATAATAACAAAGTACAATAATATATGAATAAATGCGGTGTAGGTGCTTAATAATAATAATAATAATAATAAACGGTTTTGAGTTCAATGGCGGTCAGCATGATCCATGGCGGGTCACAGTCTTTCCTTAAAGGTGTCCAGTTTGTGAGAGAGCACCTTGTTTTCTGGAAATCCGGTATTGTTCTTGGGAAATAGGAGCACATGTGGTAATTTGTTTTGGAGCGTGGCACTTCATAACCTTGAGTGTTGACATGTCTTGTCACTCTCTTGAGTGGTGTCATAAATTTCTTTGCGTCCATGGCAACAAGGCCATTATGTATCTTATACATCATGCAGAGCCTCGGTGCCCTCCTTCTGTTTTGTAGAGACCAATATGGATGTATTAATTTATAACTGAAATCTGTATTTAGTCTAGCGGCACCAATTGTAGTTGAATCTAACAGATAATAATTCAAAGAATAACTATTTAATGCAATTATTAGTGATTTTTGGGAGTAACTTTTTTATACACTTTTATTTACTTTTATTCTATAACTGCTCTCTTGCTATATTGAAAACAAAGTTCCACTGTTTTCCTCGTATATGTGTGATTATGTTTATTTGATTTCTATGATTAACAGGGATCTTGATGATGCCTCAGATGAAATACTGTCCGATCCCAAAGCACGTGCATCTTCGAAATATCGTCGTCGTCCTCATCCTCATCCTCATCATCCTCATAATCGTCGTCGTCGTCGTCACGGCAAGAAATAGACGCCTACATGACACCCGCACTGGACTTGGACCAATGTATGTTTGACGTCAAATGCTTATTTTTATATCCTATCAGGTTTTTAATAATAAAATATACTTGAAAGTGATTGGATTATCAACCACATCAAGTTAGGATCTTTACATTTTCTGTATCTGCTCCACACGCCAACTTTGAACTGGACCTCTAGATTTGCCAAGAAGGATTCGTGAAGGCATAATTGTTTCTTAACGGGGTCATCGTATGATTATAACTCATGCGTAAAGAAGTATTCCATATTGGTAAAAATATACTGAAATCAAACCCCAATACAGAAAATGATACTTTAACCCACAATCCATTGCGCGCGATACTTTTTGAATACGTTAGAAAATCAATGTAGAGAGTTTTCAAATCTTAAGAACAATCCAGTAGAAGTGCTGTTGCTAATACACTGCCATTTAAGAGAATATATGATTTCAACGTGTTATGTTGACTATGTTAGGTTCGCAAGTGGTTGTGGTCAAATGTATAGCCGACATCCTTTTCCGTTGGATCGGCCATCCTTTTTGGAATAGAAGAAATGTATATGTTGTGGTTCAATTATTACCTGTGGTACAAATATATTTGAACCAGTACCATTTTTTTGAACCAGTACCATTTTTTGAACCAGTACCATTTTTTTGAACCAGTACAATTTTATTGAACTGGCTAATTTTTCAAGATTCTAAAAACGGTTAATGTTTATTTTTTGGGATTCATAAAACATTTTTTATAGTTTTTTTGGTGGAGGGAGGGGGGGGGGGAATTTAAAAAGAAACAAATCCACCCACCCCTCCCCTTGTCCCCTTGTCACCATGTCCCCTTGTCCCCTTGTCCCCTTGTCCCCTTGTCCCCTTGTCCCCTTGTCCCCTTGTCCCCTTGTCCCCTTGTCCCCTTGTCCCCTTGTCCCCTTGTCCCCTTGTCCCCTTGTCCCCTTGTCCCCTTGTCCCCTTGTCCCCTTGTCCCCTTGTCCCCTTGTCCCCTTGTCCCCTTGTCCCCTTGTCCCCTTGTCCCCTTGTCCCCTTGTCCCCTTGTCCCCTTGTCCCCTTGTCCCCTTGTCCCCTTGTCCCCTTGTCCCCTTGTCCCCTTGTCCCCTTGTCCCCTTGTCCCCTTGTCCCCTTGTCCCCTTGTCCCCTTGTCCCCTTGTCCCCTTGTCCCCTTGTCCCCTTGTCCCCTTGTCCCCTTGTCCCCTTGTCCCCTTGTCCCCTTGTCCCCTTGTCCCCTTGTCCCCTTGTCCCCTTGTCCCCTTGTCCCCTTGTCCCCTTGTCCCCTTGTCCCCTTGTCCCCTTGTCCCCTTGTCCCCTTGTCCCCTTGTCCCCTTGTCCCCTTGTCCCCTTGTCCCCTTGTCCCCTTGTCCCCTTGTCCCCTTGTCCCCTTGTCCCCTTGTCCCCTTGTCCCCTTGTCCCCTTGTCCCCTTGTCCCCTTGTCCCCTTGTCCCCTTGTCCCCTTGTCCCCTTGTCCCCTTGTCCCCTTGTCCCCTTGTCCCCTTGTCCCCTTGTCCCCTTGTCCCCTTGTCCCCTTGTCCCCTTGTCCCCTTGTCCCCTTGTCCCCTTGTCCCCTTGTCCCCTTGTCCCCTTGGAAATAAAATTACATGGACGAGAACACGGAAAAAACTGTGTCAACCGAGTAATCACAGCTGACGCTGAGCTAAAAGAAAGCAAAAGAAAAGCGAATCACCTGAATAACATTGTATCTGGAAGAAGACTTCTACGAAAGAGCTAATAAAGAGTATCTTAAAGTATTAAACAAGTGCAAATGATCTCGAAGTAAACCCTCGTACTTGTTAGACTCAGCTTACCAAATGGAATAAAACACTGACTAGAAGTAAAAGAAAATGTGAGTACGCAAACAACAAACTTCTAACTTAATCCTGACAACAAAGAATCGAAGTGGCTCAAAAAAATCTAAATTTCTAAACGGGATCTAAAACAACCATAGCGGCTGATGAAAGTCAGGACCTGGCTAATCCACAGATCGAATTGGAATTTAGCGTGTTAGCTGTTGTGGATGGAAGGAAGCCGGAGAAAAACCCTCAGAGCAAGGGCGAGATAATATGGCACCATGCGCCACCGCGTCCCAAAGAAATGCTATAACTATTCTTTTGTTTTCTAATCAAATAATCACCCACAGAGGATGTGAAAAGATGCATAAATGGATAAATGATCAAGAACTACACAGAAATAAATCAAAACATACAACATTTCTGTTTCGATTGGCCGTTCCAAGTGGAGTTCACGCACAAGGGCCAATAACAAGCAGATTTATTAAAGGTAGTTAGCACTTCACTCCAAGCAAACTCATTCCTAACACAATCCAAGACCTATATAAACCGAACATTAAAATAATAATTTTGGTAAACCCAAGTGCTCACCATTTTAGGTTTTTAGAGCTAGTCACTAAATTGGGCTTTTTAGGGCTAGATCACTGAACAACACAAAAATAATGCTTCTTCAATGGTCGTTGAGCTAATCCAAACCCTATCCCTACCTTTAAATACACCCTAACCGTCAACAACGGGTGCTCACTGATTTAGGGATTTTAGAGCTATAGTCACTAAATTAGTGCTAAGTCACTTATAATGCTTCTTCAATGGTCCAGAGAACTAATCCAAACCCTTACCCTGCATTTAAAAACACCCTAACCGTCAACAATGGGTGGTCACTAATTTAGGGTGTTAGTTTAGGTTGCATAGTTTGCTGTTTATATTCCTATTAAAATATATCACTGCGCAAAGTAACTGTGTTTCCAGTACATTCCAGCTATAAAATAAAAGATCAACAACACAAACAAGGTATAAAGGTATTTTTATTCCAAAGTACTTCTGTAGAACTTACATTACTATGCTATTTTCTTACATGGAAAGCCTATCATAAACCTTACCCCAAATTACAAGTTCACACACCCAAAAAATTTAGTGGTTCAAAAAATGGCACTGGTTCAAAAAAATTGTACTGGTTCAAAAATTTTGAAACAAACATCAAATTGAACCACAAAATATACATGTATTACAGTATTATGTCCATGTTTATGTAGTTATTGATTGATCCGTTTTTTTTTTTTCATCCATCAGGAACATTACCCGATTGACTGAACAAATAAACCGAAATACCTACCACTAGATCATAAAGTTCACAGCGAATGACGTTGAATGGAAATTATCATAACTGAAATGTAAATTAAAGCGAACAGCTTGTTTGTAGTAATTTCAACAATAAATATAAACTTGATGTTGAGCAATGAAAAACGGTTTTGATGAAACTTTTACTTCCGCGACACATGCTTCCCCGTTTGCTCGCCGAAGCAACAATGTTAACAACTAGATCCCAGGGCTGCTCTACACATCTAGCGCATGTGTAAACTTCCTAGCATGATTAAGGCGCATGCGGCAGCATTTGTTTCTCGTGAAATGTTTCCATTTTTTGCTCAGCCAGGCAGCAAAACATGTTTTGTTGCTTCCCGCTCATTTGCTCGCCCAAGCAACATTATCAGCAACAATGTTGCTACTGCCAGCGTTGTGATAAATCGTTATGCCGATGTACATTCAGTTGTAGCACTCGGCTGGCTACCAGTCATTGAACAGTGAGAATTGCATCTTGCCAGAATTGCACGCAATGCTTTAAAAAACCCAAACTGGCCGTCTTATCTCCCATATGAACATCAGCGTAACTTGCGCTACAGCAGTGCTCCTCAGCCTTTAGTACCTCTAGAGAAAGGAACACTGCATGACTCTTGTTCTTCTATTTTTAACAAGCTACCTGTCTATATCAGACAAGCAATTAATTCTAAAAACTTTATCAAGCAAACTAGAAAATATCTAATGGCAATGGCAAAGGAACGTCTCGGGCCGTAATTTTATTATCGCAATTCCTAGTTTCGAATGGGTACGGGTTGGGGGGTGGGGGGGGGGGGGGGGGGGGTGGGGTGGAGGGGTTAGTGTAGGTTGGGACAGGCATTAATTGTATTATCGTATATTTAAGTCTTCAATGGGTTGGGGTAAGGTGTGGTGGTGGGTAATTTTAAACTGAAATTTTATTAGCTATCTTAATTATCTCGTTAGAAGATTTGATGATGATGTAAATAATATAATTTGTACTTATATTTGCATAATAGTATAACTTTTATTATTATCTCTATCTACTTATTTTGTTATATCGTATTTATTTTTATCGTCACAGATGAAGAGCCATTCATTAGAATGGATAGGCTGTGAATAAACCTTTATTATTATTATTATTATTAATTGTTTCTAATGGACGTTTTGCAGTAATACAATCACGTGGTTGTACTGGCAAAACAACAAACCTGTTGGAAATGCTATTTCCCATCTCCAATCGATTGTCGATCTTTCTAAAACAGCGGTTTTAAAGATAGCTTGCTATCCAGCATCCATGGCAACGCCTTTCCCATGGGGATTACGAGCCCAATTCATTCGAAGCATTATATCAGCACGTGACCCGTTTTCTGCAAAAGGCCTATTACAAATTGCTACACTAGAGAGCATTTCAAACGGGCCCTATCACCAAGATGTTTCAATTTTTCGGTCAAATAATCATCTGATTATACGAAAAATACTCCTTGGACACAAAGTTCTACCGTAGCAATGTTAAGTATATGAACAGAAACCAAGCTATATTAAAAATAATTCTAATTTCAAAGACGATGGGTGACTAGTTCATCTAGCGTTGATCTACGTCGACGTGGAATATAGATTAACTCTTGTATAATCAACTAAAAGTCGATTAAGGTATGCTAACCACCCGTGAGAAGCGAGTTTTGAGCGATAGCCCTTCGTCAGAGCTAAAGACGAAATTGTGGGTGGGGAAACCGTTTATAAAGTGTCGAGCTCATGATTACCGCTGAGGAAGCATGTACTTGGATCAAGGATCAAAGGAAATACACGCCTTTCAAAAGTTTTACTTCCGGTCACGAAGACGGGGCTCCAGGTGGTTTGAAATCCAAGATGGCGGACAACTGCTCAGTCTCAGCTAGAAAGTACCTCCGAAAAGGACTCGAAAAGTGTGTTATTTAGTAGATCGTACCTGAATTTGGCTTCAGAATCACTGTATTTATGTTCATGTATAGTCTACCGTATATTAACTGATGATTTGCATGAAAAACGTCCACGTTTTGGGCAAAATACCGAAAGAGCGCGGATGAAACTTTTAAACTATTAACTTTTGTTGACAATCTCCACAGTTCAGTACCACAAAAAGCACACGCCGTATGAAATACTGCATTGCTGTGTACACTATGTACTGGAATAACTCTTGAGATGTGATTTGTAGTGTAAGCCGACCCAAAACTGAGAAAGAGTATGGCTGATACGGTTGCTTGAAATATGGTTGTTCAGTTAACGTATAACTTTGAGAGAAGTGGGGGTTTCTTGGTGTTACAGATCATCACATATGTAACACAAAGAAAACTATTGTCTTCTAAAGCAAAACAATACCTTGAAATACAAAGAACCCTATCCCCAGAAACATGAATCAAACATTTATGAATCTGCTTCACCAAGAAGCACCCAGAAAAGTGATATTTGAAGTATGCGGGCATCAGGCGTTGTATTAGGCACAGGAATTCCCAGAAAAATATGTTCCCTTGGTGTCAATGTACTTAAGAGAAGAGAAATCTTCAAGCATAATTCTGGCTCTTGGAAACAAAGATAGCTACAGCTACCAGAATGAAGAAAATGCTGTTGCTGATATTCAATCAATGGGCATCAGTCAAACGATGAAAATACAGATTCAACCGACAGCTATTGAAAAACCTGCTCGTTTTTCTTCTTCAAGGAAATAAAAAATAATATTAGTTTCTACACAGGATTCTCATCTTCTAAAATATTTCAGGTCTAGTATGATTTTTATAATGTTTTAGAGAAGGGAGAAATATAATTTACTGAAATCAATGTTTAATTGAGGCTAGCAGTAATATGGGATGGGAATACCACTTATAAACAGTGGCTATACAAGCAATTCAGGTCAATAAAAATATGGAAACATTAAGTACTAAATAAATTGTAACAAACATATTAAAACTATTAATTGGTAAAATAGGTGTTAACTAAGTGGTGGTTGAAGGTGATATTAAAATTAGTCCACATGAAATTGGGGGAATCATAAGATGAGTGATAATGTGTGTATGGATAGCAGGGTTTTAGCCCAGAAGGTTTGGGGTAAGGTGAAGCAAAATCAGAAATGAGAAAAACACTAAAAAAAAGGAAAAGTATGAGTAGTGAGAGCTGCTAAATAAACAATAACTGATATAACAATGTGGTGGCCCGATGATATGAGAGTGAAGGGAGTGGGGGAAGTTGCTTGGGGAAAGGAGGGCATTGGCACCCCTGCGCCATCTCCCCTTATTTGACTGTCTAAAACCCTAGATAGGGTGAGCTAATTAATATACCACACAGAGTATGCAGGGATAGGGGAATAGAAACCACTACTAATTACAATCGGTTTGTGCTAAGCTTTTCATTATATATAATTATCAAATTATCAATAATTGCACAAAAGAATATTCTGTACAAAATGGTAGTGTTAGAAATTTGAATTCCATTCAAAAAGCCCAAGCAGTGTCCAAAAGCCTCTGCTAGATATATTCTAACTACAAATAAACTTATTTTAATGGTATATGAATAATAAAATCAATACCGTATGCTGTTACACAATAATGTAAGTGATACAAAGTCAGGGATAATACATTGAAGGGTAGGGTATGAATTGTATACAATGTGAAAAAAGGGTATGAAAAAATAGAACTTACCATATAATGGGTTGGGATAGGGGAAGGAAAACGTGCTATCATTCTTTATTAATGTAAAAGTTCTGTACAAAATTTAAGTGAAAACGGCTTTGGGGAACTACGAACGGATAAACCATATTCTAACTGGAACTATGTCTGGATGGTTATCCAGTATAATGGCTGCTGTTTCGGTATACTCGTTGCCTGCATCTTATCAGTTGACTCCAGCTTTTTCCAATGTTTGTTTTCTGTTAGGTGAACAGTAGTTACATTTCCCATCGATAGCACTTCACTTGCTCTATAAATAGCAAAAGAGATTAGATATCATGACATGAGCTTATTAAACAGCCTATCAGAAATAAACTAAAATTTGCTTTGCACCTCATAAATCACTTTGCCTCAATTTTAGACCACAATACTAATTTACTTTAGGCAGAAGATATTTCCGACTCCTTTAAGTTAGCTTAGATATCTTCGACGGAAAAATGCCCCTGAAATAATTAATATCGTCCTCTGTAAGCTGCAAACATTTTTTTAGATTTGCAACCTGTCGGGTGTACATTGTTCGGAAATGACGGATGACTTGATCAAGTAGAAAAGTACTTTTTTGTGCGCTAAACAATATACTAAAATAATGCAGACTACACATGGACGTGCACGTACTACAAACCTAATGACTCCTATGGCTCATTTTGCTGTGGAAATAGCTGTTACGTTTAACCTGTAAATCATGGCCAAATTAATTACAATTTCGATTCCACTAGCGAGACCAGGTCCATCAAACATATCAATTGTAATTCTAAAAATATCATCTATATCGTTCAATGCAAACGCTGTAACGAACAATACATAGGAGAAATTAAGCGTCGCCTTAAAGTTCGCTTAAATGAACACTGCCGCCCTGTTGACAAGTTTTCTAATAAGTCTAAACCTACTGACGTCTCGGACCACTTTCTCATTAACAACCGCTCTCCTGATGACATGCAATTAATTCCTTTAGAGCTCATTCATACTAATAGAAATGGTGTACGCAAGGCTCCGGAAGCATACTTTGTCGATAAAGGACAAACACTAGAGCCCATCGGTATGAATAGAAAATAACTGTAACTTACTACTCTTTTGACCGTGGTATCCGTCATTAACTTGGTCCTTAGTTTTCTATCACTCCCTCTCATTACATGAGCATTTGTAATATCATATCTTATATGTTTAATCTCACGTGCGTATATTTCAATTTGCAACGGTTTTTATATCTTTACAACTTGTAAACACTGATGAAGGTTGGCCGTGCCAGCCGAAATATTGGTCACAAACGGTACAAATGGGCCTTGCATCGTTGTATTATGCTCACGGTGGGCACAAATGACCCTCAATTCGATCACGTTGCTATATTTTGGAAGGTTTCTAACGTAGAATATTGCATTTTTGTGGGAGAATTAAGACGGATGACCAAAACAAAACCGATGATTTGCACTATCATACTTGATGACGTTACAAATATGTCATGTATCCATGTATAATAGGTTTCTCGATGTTTTCAGTTACCTTTAACATCAGAAAAAATATTTTTTTCGAAATCATATCATGTTAACAACAAGGTAACCAAAACGCCGACTTCGATTGGTTGAGTGTAACAAATTAAAGTTATTTTGAAAATTGTGAATTTTGGTAATTCATTTGACGGGAAATACACAAATTTCTAACCGTATAACTAACTCATATAACTTTTGAGAGTAACAAATTAAAGTTATTTAAAAAATTGTGAATTTTGGTAATTCATTTGATGGGAAATATACAAAATTCTAACCGTATAACATTTGTTATCATCAGGAGCCCATTACTCCTGATATCACAAAATAAATATGTAATCGAGCACTTCCTAACGTTTCCTCATTAAATCGTTAATATTCCAACATACTCTCTTACTCTAATCGCTGTAAACATGTTTTAGTATAGCTTGCCAGTCGTCGCTCATCGCCGATGTCCTAACCTTCGTGACCTACTTTGTTAAGTTGCAATTACACCTCAGAAACCTCTGAATTTCTAACGAGACCTTAAAATAACCATAGGGGCTGACCAAAGTCAGGATACGACTAATCCAAAGATCGAATTGGAATTTAGCGCGTTGGTTTTTGTGGACAAAAACAAATTTGCACTCCCACCCGGTTCTTCCCGCTTAGGTAAAAATTGTGCAACATGTCCTTACATTAACCATGGTCACACTCATTACACCTTTTCCTCTACTAGCTCCGACAGAGCGGAAAAACCGAGCGCATGTGCACTAGCCACTTCATTAAAAGTGAATCAAGTTGGCCGCCGAGCGGGAGTGAAATGTAACTCTTTTTCAGGGACCTCTCACAGCTCAAGAAATACCACGATTACCTTATTACTTCACACCATGGACTGATATTCTTCAGTGACTTCTCTGAGCCCAAATAATACATAATCCAGGTCACTGAAAGAACGCTACAGTTGCGCGTTCAATTCTGTGTTCAAGAAAAACGAACAATTTCGAAATGTTCATATGCGACTGGAAAAATGCCAAAAATAAGGAAACTTGTGAATATATATAAGCTTTATACTTCGGTAGAGAACTAAGGAGGTAATGTATTTTAACGTATAAAATACCATATTCGAGATTTTCATACCATTTTTCAAACGAAACATTTGAAGTTATTGTAGTGACTAGACTGTCTACAGCAGTATAAATCCTGGAAGTGGACGATCATTACCAAAAACTAAGTAAATCTACAGAGCTATTATCAGGAAATTATACAATATTTAACTTGATTTGGTTATTAAGGTATTACATCGGCATTTTGACGAATTAGTTGACTGATTTACAATGTAAAGAAAAACGAATTTTAATTTTGTTTTAAAATGAGTGTTATGATACGACCATGTAAAAAAAATACTTAATATGTTATAATTGTTCTGTTTTCAGAAAACCAACAATTAAACAGTTGTAATCGAATGCCTTTGGCAAAGTAGTTTTGTGTTCATTTTATTTGGTTCATGTTAGAAGTGGGTGACTATGACGATTGTCTCTCCTTTGCTTATTGGTGTAGTATTTGATAAGTTTGTGCGTGTTTTTTGTATATTGTATTTAATAATATTCCTTAATAAATATTGATTAATAAAAAAAATAAGTGGGTGACACCAATTATGTTGTGTGGGACTTTTGTGCGGTTCTGGATAAAGGGAGGTATGGTGGTTGGTATATGAAATCAATAGCCTGCAAGGGGACGTCTTTCTCTGCCAAGCTTTATGTTTGCTTTACACGAAACTACTTCTTGTTGTTTTCCCAGAAAAAAGGAAGCCTGCAATAGTATACCTTTCCCTTCCCAGCTCCCTCAGTGTTTTTGAATATCTGGACTAAACAGCAAAGGGGCATGTTGGCTTGTGTAGACTACTTGAGAAATGGAGAATCTTCAAGCACCATCACTTCTCTAGTAGTATAGCCGGGAGTAAAATGATACCCGCCTTGTTTTTCTCCACGAGACGCCCCCGCCCCCATCGTCTTTGTTGGATCTAGGGAATATTTGACCCCGAATTAGTTCTTCCACGGTACCGAATCCCAACTTATTATCTAATGACTACCTTAGATGTTGAAATTCGGTACCGTGGAAGAACTAATTCGTGGTCAAATATTCAATAGGTCCAACAAAGACGCTGTAGTCGGGGGCGTCTCGTGGAGAAATATAAGTCGGGTATCATTTATACTCCCGGCTATACTACTAGGATTACTGACCCTTTGACGACCAATTAGAGATAAGAGATATATAGGTATATACGAAAGCATTAGACGACTAGGATTGCTGACCCCAAACGTTCAATTAGAGAGAAGAGATATATAGGTATATGCGTTTTCCAGCATAAAATGTCGGAACAACCTAAGCCAGAGGACCCCCTCCTTTCCATATCGAAGGTAGTCGAAGGGTTACCATCCATCGTGGCGAAGTTCCAAGGGGTGCCAGGGGAGTTCATACTCGATACCGGCTCGATGATAACTGTGGTGACGGATATGACCTACAAGCGGGACCTCAAGTCAGTATGTGGCAGCCTGCGAGGAAACGAAGAGATGATCTCTTTATTTGGCATGAACGGCCAGGGCTCCGTCTTAGGTTTTATCGAAGTCGACGTTCAAGTAGGAGAGACGACGATTCCTAAGTGTTGGGTGTTCGTCATCAAAGACACCGAGGTTTTCATGAAGATGAAAAATCGGATAAGAGGGTTAATTGGGATGAATGTAATCGCAAAGCTCCCCCTTTTGTCGAAGGCGTTGACTGCAAGTGGCGTTACGTTCCTTTCGATTGAACATTTTGCGTAGTAGACGAAGCAAGCGGGGAAAAAAAAACATAGGAGAAACCAAAGTAGACAGCAAGGCAACATCAGTTTCTCCTATGTTTTTTTTTTCACCTAACGCATCGAATGGAGGTCCTTTGACTAACAATTAGAGAGAAGAGATACGTAGGTATATGCGACAATGGAGAAAAGGACTTGTTGTTGGTTGATGTTTGGGAAGGATACGAGGTGTGTAAGGATTTGTTCGAAGACAACAGAGTACTGCGCCCAGCATAATTTTCAGATACGAGTTGGGAGCACTTCACCTATGGCATGTCCGAAGTGTGGTCGAGGATTCCATACGAGTTACGGGACTTGCTCGAAGTGTGCGCAAACGCAGGGCCAACGACTCTTCGAGATAAAACGCCGCACTAAGAGGCCCTTCGTAAAGGTGTTGGCTGAATTGAAAACTAGACCTACCCCGAACTATGATAGCCTTGAAAAGTGAAAGTACGTACCACGCTCGCTCCTCTCGTAGGAAATATCAATCTTTAACCCACTACACTGCCTAACTTTGCTCGCATCTCTTCCCGAAGCTCTTTCAGAATTGGTTCCACGCTTTTTTCACCCTGGACCAAAGCTGTATGCCTAATTTCGACCCTCATAGCCTCATATGTTTCTGCTTCGGTAAGGATGAGTGCGAACTCAGAGTCAGACACTTCCTCATCACGCAAGGCTTTTGATACCAGGTCACGAAGTGTATTCACTTTCGTTCTCGCCAACATAGCTTTGATTCCAAGCTTTTTAGCTCCAACAGCTGTAGAGACTGAAATTAACCCACAGAGCCCGCTAATGACGCCGAGCGGTAGGCCAATTATAGCACCAAAGCCGGAGAGAGTAACTGCTAAGCCTGAGCTTGATAAAAGCACAGAGAGGCTACCTGTGTCACAGCAATCCCGTGAATGATTCTCCGCGCACGGGCATACTTTTTACGCACACCTTCGTAGTATTTTTCTTGGGCTTGGATGCCCGCAAGCGTCTTGCCAACCTGTTGCAGGTGAAAGCTCTCTCCAGAGATGGTAGGATAAATCGGTGGTGCTGTTGGAATGGTTTGAATCGAGTCACTTGCCATCGTATGGCTATGCTATAGCTTACTCAATCTCCAATAGGTAGCATATAGGTCGACCACGGAAGTCTATAATATTGCCTTTCTCATCACGAACTGTCAGGTGAAGGCTGTTTCTCATTGTCCCTAAGGCTCGGAGAGTTAGTGGGTATAGTGAATAATAGGTTGCTTTTGCAAAGCTCTTACCGGGAACATCGTGGCTACCTAGGACATTCGTTCGCTTTCCCTCGAGAAGTGAGAATCTGGAATCCACCACATCGCAGTGGACATACTATGTGTGGATATCTTGTAGCACCAGTTCGTGTTTTCCCACTTCGATAGTCATATCATCTACACCATGTTCAGCACTTTTGACACCTAGTAGAGCACAGAGATTTTTACTGAATCGGATTTGGTTCTTTACCTCTAGGCTCCAAGTCCCCGTTGGTAGGGGCTCAAGATTTTCACGATACCAGCATCGATTGCAGGTTTTAAGTATTGTTGAATGTTGTCATATCGTGGTGCCCTGCAGCGATACTGTATGGAAACCCCACACCTTGGGTATCCAACCAGAACGAAGCCGGCTTTACCAGGTTCCACCAACTGTTCTCAAGAGTGACCTCGACTAACGAAATATTCTGTATAAGAATAGGGTAATCTAAGTAGACCGTATGGTCCGCCGTAGGACAGGTGACATTGAGGATTACCATAGTGACAGACTATGAGTATTAAAGGTATCAACTATAGCTTCAATAGTTGCGAAACAATGGGCCGATAAAGAGTTGAACCGCCAAACACTCCTTTGTGGATGAAGTTCAAGAAGAAGTATCCGCATGCTGACTATTCTCAATTTTCCACTCGACCATCCGAGTTCGATGGGGAGAGCTTTTCATATGTCATATTCTTAGACAAAGATCAAGAACGCGTAGCCTATGGTGTGAAGGGTTACCATAATTCGCCTGACGTACAAAAACGTATAGACGCTGCACTACGGGGTATGCGTGGGGGCTTTCCAATGTCCTTGATACCAGACCTAATTGTGAAATATCCTGTTCCAGCAAACCCTTTTACCGAAGCAGCACCAGATATGGAACTCAATACTCTGCAGATATACGTCACACCTAGGGAATTATTCGAAGTGGGTGTCAGGGACATATTCAAGGAGACCGTTGTGACACATAAAACAGCAAAGGAGTCCAGGAAATGGATGGCAGCTATTGGCCTCAACAGTTAAATTTTGCAACATGGTGTGCAACTTCTGGCTGTTGGGTGTCGTTGGCCGACTATGCTTTCAAAACATATCCGCCTGTAGTCCAAGGGTTCCTACGATTTCACACGTATTTCACAATACGACGAATTCTACATGAACTTGGTGGCTCCTATGGAGTGCCACTACCTGGTGACTCCGTTTTCAAGCAACTTGATAACCATTATAACAAAGCGGCTCTGGAGACCTTGTGCATCGAATTTGGTTTGTCTCGCACACCAGACTTTCGGTGGAAGGGTGGTCGGAACCATGGTCTGGGTGACATTTTCGTGTTAGCCCCTTCAGGATATGAGTATGTCCACAAAGATCGCCCATATGACACGAGTGCGAATGAGTATCCGAGCTTAATTGGCCAGCGGTTCTCTGATGAGGGTGGAAAGTCAAACATGGGTGACCTCGTTCGTTCGCAATGATGCCGCAGGGAGTTTGCAATACAATTGGTTTGCACCCCCAATCGGAAAAGGTTTGACAAAGGCTGGGTTAGGTAGGTTGAATCGCTCAGTCGAGGCTTTTGTATATTGCATTCTAGGTGCCCAAGCCAACATGCACTCATCCATCAAAGGTAACAGTGGAGGTGCTACTAACACCCAACTCGAGTTTCGAAAGCTGCTTGGAGAATCGATTATAGAAAACGGTTTAGCAAAAAGCGTAACAAATTATCAGTTGGCTATTCAGGAAACAAAGATGAGGCTCAACCTAGCCGTAGCTATAGGGGTGTGGTTATTGCCAAGCAATCTGGTGATCAATGTTCACAGTGTTGTGGGTTATAATAACGAACTCCAGAGGGCTACGAAAGATTTGATATTAGGTGCAAACGATGTCAATGAGAAGAGCAATAAACCGCCTTCAAAACCTATGCTAGGACCCCCCTTAAAGAAACATCTACCACATGTCGCAAAGCAACATGCAAAGCAATCAGCTACTCATAGTAAAACTGCTGTTGCAAAACCCGCTCCACACATTGCAAAGCCTGCTATACAACCAACACAACACGAGACCAATCTGACAGTGGTGGCGATTACTGCAGCCGGAGCCGCTTGGTTGTTGTTTCGCTAGCGCTTCTTATATTGCTCCACTACGAACACGACTACAGCTACGATGAGCAACCATGCGTTCTTTGCTAAGAATCCTACGACCTCACCTGCAGTGCGAAACAAGAAGCTAGCAATTGCCCCAATCATCCCAGGTAGGATCTGCCCCAACTTTTTTCCTTTTGCGTTTAATCCTTTGGCAACCCCCGTGCCCACGCTAGTCAGGCTCTTAGTCAGCACGGCAACTAATACTTCAATCACAGCTCCTGCCACAGCCAGCACTCCAATCACTGTGAAACCATACTTTTTAAAAATAGCCTTCGCCCTATCACGGATTGACATACGAGCTTTGATGGCCGCATTTTCTTGTTCCCTAACGTTTATTCGCTTCCGAGCTGCATCCTTCTCCCCCTCAGATGCCTCAGGATCTCCTTCAATGGACTCATCTTTATCATTTGCCTCGTTATTTGCTGTAACTTCCTCTCCTGCGGTTGGGCCTAATGCATCAAAAATCGTACGTTTAGAAAGCCATCTTATTCAAATAATTGGTAAGATCTTATATTTCCTTTCCTGATAAGTTGAACAACCACTTGACCATACTCATCCAAGGTTGCAGTGAATTTACTGGGGTTGACATTTGGAAACTTAACCTTAAACTCTTTCCAAGCCTCATCCTTCCATTTGGCTTTTTCAGCTAATATCTGTTCCGTAGTTCTACCCTTAATAAATGATGTTTCAGCCTGACCCTTTGGGCGGGCGCCTTCTTTGGTATAGTCGTGTAAGGTTTTCATGGGGTATTCCTCAACAACTTTGGGTTTACCTTTTGTTGAAATAAGTGGAGTTTTCTCATCATCATCATCATCAGCATTAGCTCTGTCAGCCTCATTAGCCCTGGCTGCCTCATTAGCCCTGTCAGTCGTATCAGTTGTGTCCACCTCAATGCTCATATTGAACTTTAATATATATAGCTTTACTATATTCAATATGATATCGTCGAAGTTAGTTCCTGCACAATCACGCAGAGAGCCACGCGCATTCAAAGCTCGACGCCTTCTATATAGACGCACTTTCACACCATCATCAGCCAACCCAGAAGAGACACTCTATGTGGAGGTTCCAACATTAGGAGAAAACGTTGTCCTAGTCCCAGGTAGTCTTGCACTATTGGCTAACATTACATTGTCTGGTGGCACGAAAACAACCGCGTGGTGGCAAATGATGCTAGTACATCGAGTTTGTAAGATAGGGGCTGAGACAGTGGAAGACATCGCTCGGTCAGATCTCCTACAGGTATATTCCGATCTATACCTCTATAACCAAGATCGAGAAGATTGGGTGGAACAAGGTATCCAATCAGAGAACGTAAACAAGCTTCGCTCGATGGCTGGTGACAAGGACACATCTGTTGCTGCAGGCGCAGCGCTCCTGGCTGCATATGGTTTGAATTACAGAATTTCGTTGGATGTTGATATTCTGACACAACATGGGGTTCTGTATCGACATGCCCTCCGTGACACTATTTTATTTGAGTTGACTCTAGCACCTGCTGTCGATATAGTGGTGGGCTCAGACGCAACCAAGATAGGAACATAGAAGCTAACCAACATCCAGCTGGAGTATGAAGTCATTGAGAACGAAACTCTCGCCAGGCAAGCACAGGACGCATACACCACAGGCACTGTCTTCCTATATGACCATGCTATGCACTTCAAGACCGTACCAGTGAACAAGGCAAACGACACTCTGGTGTCTCAGAACGTCAACACCCCACGGCGATCCTTTGCTGGACTACTTCTACTCTTTGTGGATCCACACACTGCTGGCACACGGAAGAGTAAATTGAATTGAGTAAAGTTTTTGACTATTGTACTGCTAATAAACTCTCTGTAAACATGAAAAAAACTAATTATATGCTAATCACTTCCCCGCAAAAGAAAACAATTAAAATAAACTTACATAATATAGAAAGAAAAAACAACATTAAATATCTAGGGATTTACATAGATGAACATCTTAACTGGAAAAGCCAAATAGCACATGTAAATAGTAAAATAGCCAAACATTTAGGAATACTATACAAACTACGCCATTACTTAGACTTAAACATGTTGACGCAACTTTACTACACCCTCATATATCCCTATCTGAACTATGGGTCAATGAGCTGGGGAAACACATATACCACTAATTTAGAAAAAATATACACTAAACAAAATAAATGTGTCCGTAGCATTTTTTTGCCAATAACAAAGAATCAGATAATCCATATTTTAAAATTCTTAACATTCTCAAATTTGAAAACATACTTAAACTAAAAATTTGTACATTTGCACATAAGCTCCTTCGTAATCCATCTGATACGCCATCTGTGTTCCATGATTTCCTAACTCCAGTTACCAAGATACACAATTACAACACAAGATATGCTGCCAAAAATAATCTTTATTGCCAAAATGTAAGAACAAACATGGGAAAATTTACATTTAAATATACAGCCTGTAAAATATGGGAATCCGTCCCCTATGAGCTTAAGCAAACAAAAAACACGAAACAATTCAAGAAACTATATAAATCCTACCTTCTGAAACTCCAGAGTCCCTCCTAATCCTAATCTTTAAAAACAATAACACATCATATAAGCTATTTCCATATAAATTTCTCTCTTTTTTGTCTTGTTTTTTTCTTTACTTGTGTGTTTTTTTTTTTTCTTTTTTAACCAAACTTAACTTCAACTCGCCATTGTACAACATTATCTCTACTCACTAATATCAGCTATTACCATACTATAACATATAAGCCTAAATTTAATTAAAACAGTGAATAACTCGAAAGCCTCCAGGCTACTTTGTCCACTGTGCACTGTCACTCCCATCTCATACTCTAATTTACCTTATCTATTATATATATACGTTTAGTTAATCATATTTCCCTTATTGTAATTCAAAAAGAAAAATAATGTGAAATAAACTTGAACTTGAACTTGAACTTGAACTTGAGAGCGAGGCATTCTCCAACCCAGGTATCACAAAGGCCGACGTAGACGTCAATGGAATTCCAAATACCCTCTACCCAGGAGGTATGTTGCCACCCGATTTCTGGGAGGCTGCCAAGGGTTGGTTTGCGGGGCAACGGTCCGCCATGACCCCAACCAAGTTCCACAACAACAGATTCGCCATTCTCATTGATGGTTGCACAGCAAAGGATCCAGCTGTCCATGGAGATGGCTTGGTACAAACGGGTAGCGGAAAAGACATCAACATCCGTATACATAGGAGTGGAGGTACCGGTATTGTAAACATGCACATCTATGTGTTGGCAGATGCTCAGCTAAATGTATTAAACGGATCCCTACATAATAAATTTATTAACATGGACACCCTGGTAGAACACATGCCCTCGTAGTAGGACCCACAAACTGCGGGAAAACGGCATTTCTCGTGGAGCAGCTTCGTGGGGCATTTCGCCCACAAGTTTGCTCGCATATGCTTTTGTTTACGACATCCCTTTGCAGTAGTATTAGAGTTGCCTGCCCCTAAAGCATACCATGGATGAAGAAATAGCTGCCCTACTTGGTGAGGATGAAATAGGCCCACCACCACAGACAGAGGCAACCAATGATAATCGGGAAGTACTTTCAATTTTAGCTGCGACGGGTACCACAAAGGACTATCTAGGGAAAAATTTCTCTCTAGGAGACATTTCTAGCCTACCTGAGAAAGACGTAGAGCGGTTATATAGAAGATACCAGGCCATTCTAGCGAAGCAAATAACAGGGTCCCTAGTTGATGGTGCGATGCGTCTAGCTACCCGTGCAGTTGCGCGCCTAGTTATTCTAGACGATCAACAAGCACTTCTTAAGGACCTACAAGAAGACCACCTAGTCCGCAACGAGATATCTGCTGTGGCTGGCTTGTTGTCCCTTAAAGCAGGTCGCTTAGTTGCCCTAGCTAGTGTCTTGTTTCACTTAGCCGATCACGTAGTTGTTGCTGGCAAAGTAAGTTATCAATCTATTGAAGCCACGCCGACTACTGATATATCAAAACAAGATGGAGGAAGAGACGGATCGGATAGCTGCAGATCCTCCGAAGACTGCGCCGGAGAAATGTAAGAAGGAAAAATATCCAAAGAAAGTTGCTGCCGGAAAAGCCTTGGCAGTAAGCAATCGTCTTGCTAGAGAGGCACTAAAGCGTGAGGAGGAGCGCGAAGGTGAGGTGGAGGTGGCTGAACCAAGCTGGTTCAAGAACGTGTCTACTAATACCAAACTAGCAGCTATCGGCGTAGGCCTGTCTCTGATAGGGCTGTACTTTCAATACGAGAAGAGCACGAAACGTCTCGAGGACTGTTGTAGCCATTCTCCCACCAACCCTTGTAGTTCACCACCAGCTACACCACGTGCTCCCGATAAATGCCAATCGAACGTATTTCCGGATATGGAGTAGATGTTACACCATTTGAAGCCTAGAACCAAATTTCATATTCTATAGTAGAATGGTGGAGAACAAGTTGATGAGAACAGTAACAGATGCTGCTATATTGACTGGACTTGCTACAGGCTTTGGGTTCGTTGGGAAAAAGGTGATCAAGGAGTCTATGCTTAGCGATCCTGCAGCTTCCATCTTAAATTACGTGAAGTGGACGGCTGTGTTGGCGGGTAGCATCGCTGCCAAGCAATATCTCGAGGACCAAAAGTTTATACCTGCTAATTTATAGTATGACGGTAGCACTTGCAATGATGCTCGGTAGCAGCAATTACTTTTGCTGTATCAAGCACTGCCACAAACTACCTCGCAAAATATATTTCTGGAAAAGACCCAGATGCGATTGCTGCAGAGAGTGAAAGATACCACAGAGCCCTCGAGAAATACCAAGCTGCTCATACTGCTTTCGAAGAACAACGAGAAAAGTTGGCCGATTGGAGAGGCTGCATCACTATGCTTCTGAGGATTTTTCCACTTCGAACCGAGCTCTTGTCTTGTACAATACCGTCCACGTGGGGCTAGACCGCATGACTTTGAAGGAGCCTCATTTCTCCGCTTACTACCGACCATCTAGTTCACAGAAAACTGGCGAATTGGTGTTCGTAGGTGGTGGGGTGCTTGCTATTGGCTACGCTGTTAGTCGGTGGTTGTAGATAAAAAAAAGTTAAAAAAAAAAAATCCAAACCGAAGAAATGGCTCATGGGACTAAACGTTTTTTATTTTATATCTAGTATTAAAGGTTTGCCATTATGCATATAGCAATGGATGCAAAGCTATCCTCAATCTTTTATGGTCCAGAAGGATATTGGAAAGGCTGCGCTGCTGTGGGTAAGCTCGCAACTTCTGCGAAGGCATCGGAAGCTGTAGCGAAAGGTTGGCTGGAAAAGCACGCCCTCTGGCAAATGTTCCTACCTAGTCCACATGTAATTCCGAGACCAGACTGGACAGTCTCAAAGCCAAACGAGGTGCACCAGGCCGATCTCCTTTTCCTACCACATGACCGGGTCCGACGGATCCTATACAAATATGCCCTCGTTGTGGTTGATATAGCAAGCCGCTTCAAAGAAGCAGAACCTTTGACCTCGAAAGCTAGTGGTGAAGTGGCTGCAGCTTTTGAGCAAATCTACGAGCGTAGGCCATTGACTTTGCCAAAATTGTTACAGGTCGATCCTGGTAGGGAGTTCATGGGACGAATGTCTGGAACCTTGGAGCGACATGGTACGAAGGTCCAACGAGGTGAGGTAGGCAATCACAGGGCACAAGGCTTCGTGGAGCGAGCAAATAGAACACTGGCTGAGAGATTGTTTGGATATCAATATTGCCCAAGAGTTGGTGCTTGCTTCGGAAGGGTCAGATGCTAGATCCAGAAAATGGGTTCGAAGGCTTCCTGCAGTCTTAGCAGCCATGAATAGTGAGGTGACCCGACTGACAGTGAAGGAGCCTTCGAATGCCGTGATGGCACAGCAAGTGGACACCAAAGTTGGATTCGAAGAAACTCGCCTGGCCTTTGATGCTCTTGTTCGATATCTGTATGCGCCTGGCGAGTTGGAAGGTGGTGAAAGACGAAGAGCCACTGATCCTGTGTGGAGCCTACAGATGTATGATATTTCACGAAGCGTAATATCTTCTGTACTACCTTGCAAAGCAAGGGGGAGGAAAGGTACCAAAGCGTGGATTCGTGCGTGAAGAGCTACAAGTAGTGCCTAGGGATACAGAACTACCACCAAAGGGGATCCTAGTCGTGCCCAGTCACTAGCCCATGTTTCTTATAAATGGGCTCGAAGTTGGAATGGTAAGCAAGTAACTCGTGGATAAAACACTCAATCGCTTTTTTGTGAACACCCAATCGCTTGACGAATTCCTTGAGAGAGGTCCGCGCTCCTGCACGACGTAGCACCTCGTAACTTGCTCCTACGACTTTGCTGTGTAGTACAGAATATGTACCGATATAGTTATCGATTCCTTACTAACAACCTCGTGGACTATCTTTTGAAACAAAGTCGTATTTTGTTGTAGCAATATGTCTGGTACTAAGGTGCGGGTGCTAGTATGTGATTCGAGCTTAGCAAAAATTGTTACGGTATGGGGAGCAAGTCGGTCCACATTCAAGTCGATGTCGATGTCGTTGTCGCTACGTAATGAGTGCAGAAAGTCATCGCCGCGAGCAATACCTAAGATGTTGAGTTGCATGAAACGCGCAACCTCTTTCTTGGAGCGAATGAACTTGAGTCGTATACATGCATGGTATAGTAGAGCAGCCAAAATATTATACTTCATGCGACTACGCTTAAAACCAACTTCCTGGACTTGGGTGAATACTTCAGCTGCTATTGCCAATACGTTCGTGGGAAATGATAGGTCGTACTTTTGTCTATAAGAGGTGTTGTATGCCAGTAGTTCCGGCATGATTGTGCGTTGTCGCGATTCCTGGTTAGGAGCTACTGGGCTTGTACGATCTAGGTCGCGTTGGTACCAAAGGCTGTTTCTACCTACGATACGTAACCGCGGGGTGGCACAGACTATTTCACTTGATCCAAACTCCTCGGAAACGCGCCTGCAGGTCGAACATACGAACTCCATTCCTCGCACTTCCATTGGACATAGACATTCGGAACACATTTCCAAAGGATTGAGAGCTAGTTGTGGAACTAGAGGTTTAGCTGAAAGGTCAAACATGAAACCGCTAGGCATAGTAAGGTCACCAAGCAGACCAAGAGGATCATACATATCTGAACTACTTCCTTTGATCCTATATGTCTAACATAGCGTTTCAAGACTGTACTCTATAGGCTCGGTGTGGATGCCATCTGATAGAACCCGTCTTTTGTCATAGTAAGCTGAAAGCCCAAGTTTCTGCTGTTCGTAGGTTGCCATACCTTCTGGCAGCAAGCGGAAGCCACGGTTTTCTGCTAGGTCGATGCTGCCGTGGATTGCAGCTTTGAATCGATCCCACGAGATATCGTTGTGCCACTTCGACATCCCTTTGGTGGAATATTTCCGACTGCCATCTACATCGACATAGTAGGCCTTGGAGCAGAGGGCAATGGCGCGCCATGGTGTGAGAGAGCCATGGTGTGCGCTTGTCCCAAGCTAACCAATCATTTCGGCAGGCAATGAAATCCTCGCGCAGTTCTGGTCGTACCACTTCATCAATGCTGTTGCCTGAGATAGCAATGTACGCGCTGTCCGTATCCATTTGTATATATTCGAAATCCTGTCGGGAAACATACTTGTCTAGGAAGTCGTAATAGAACTGGAGCATACGAAGCTTGGCAATCTGGTACACAGCAATACCTACTTGGAAAGGCCGTTTTATCCTGATCTGATTCTTTCGACTCTCGAGCTCATACGCATCACCAACCTCATCCAGGTCTGCAAACCAGGCGCTGCGCAGAGCTTTGTCAACAACTCGCTCTTCTTTGGTGTAGGTGACAACAGTCTGGCGCTCTAGAGCCTCTATTAACTTCCCATAGGCGATATTACCAAGTAGCTTGAACACATCTGCTAGCAAGGCTTTGCTTTTATCTGCATCTCCTGTCCTTCGCGCTTCAGTAACTTGATCCACAAACCATCCGAAGACTCTTTTTGGTTCGTAGTCGATTGTGCGGTAGACAGCAGTCATCACTGCTCCATGATCTAGATACCAACGTAGGAGAGGAGCGTAGAGCAGTAGCCTCTTTCCAGAAAGACTTTTCGTTGGATCTCTTTCGACCTATCTTCTCGAGATAGGCCAGCATTTCTGGAGGGATTGCTTCCTTGGGGATTTCCCGATTGTAGAAGAAGGTTGGCATCTCCTCGAATTTCTTCCACAATGCTCTGGGTACCTCGATGTCAACCTCTGCGCAACCAAACCACGACCCATTCCGCAGACACTGAGCAAGTCCTTCTGTGGCTGGGCCAGGCTCTGCATAGTGCACAACCTCTTTTTTTCCAAAAGGCATTTCGTAGGCCATAGTCGAGAGGTATAGGGCATTGGCATCGTAGCCAAGGATCTTGCGGTAAAGTTTAGGTTTTGATAGCTGATGGCTGCGGATCTTGGAGACGCCTGCTTCGTGGTATCGTGTGAACACTATGCTAGGACCTCCCACGACGGCGCCCTTCAGCATGTGATAGGCCTCAGATTTTGAGGCATACAGCTCGGCTCCACGCTCTACACTACCTCGAAGAATAAACTGTAGTGAGACTTCAGGGATAGACACTGCGTCTTTCAATATGTCTACACCCTTTTCGTGATAGAAGTTACGCATCTTCTCTAGGGCCTCTAGAAACGGGGCCACATCCAAGTCGTTGTAGTACTGCAGCCAATCAGCGAAGGTCTTCATTCCTTTCTCACGGAAGATGCGCTTACAGTCTTTTAACTCTGCCATGGATAGGGAATATGCTCCCTTTAGCTTGTCGGGAGAATCAAACCACTCGTACGGCATGAAACTCTTCTGCAGTTCATATCCATATGCGGCAACCCAACTCCTGTAGGAAGTGTTAGGACCAAGATAGTTCATCACGTCGAGGAACCGAAATTCAGGGGTCAAGAGAAACATAGTGGAGTTGGCCTTCTTTGCCACCCGGACCTTCTTGCAGGTGTCGGCAATAGTTTTGACGAAGTAGTTTCGGATGAGGTTCAGGCCGGTCGTACCGTCCGGAGTTGAATCCCAGTACAGGAACCTGGGAGGACCATTCATTGATTTTGGCTTGTTGTTCCTTTGATAAGGTATCGAAAGCGAAAGCAGCGTTCCTAGGGCAGAACTGTTCAACGACGACTTCTCGGATTGCCTTTGCCCTTTGCTGGAGTTCTTCAACGAAGGCAGATACGAGATCTTTTGGGTTGCGTTGGCAGATGTGGGTTGGTGTACGGTTGTGTATGTCGGCTATGGATACGGATATGGGTACATGTATGTTGTCGATAGTCAATCGGTCTGTTGGTTGTCGGCCTTTTGCCCTATCGAGGTAAGCCTCAAAGTCGTATACTATGGCGTGTGGGTAGGAGGTTTGTGTTGGCGTTGGTACGGGTTCATTGGTCTTCTTTGTAAGAGCAGCCCCAGGCCTCTACTACTGTATAGCCTGCCTCGCGTAGCTTTGCTGTTCTTTCGCAAGTCTTTCGATACTCGACTCTACCCCTAGGAAAGCATTTTGGACAGCCATGGTAGTAACATCCATGGAATTGAAAGATGGTTTTGGAAAGAGGTTCGTAGCCATCAACAGGTGCTCCTTCGATCCAACGTTCTCCACCATGTCCACAAGCTGCGTGATGGATGTGCTGCTGGCGTGCTTCCGATTCGCGCTTGAGCCAGCGTAGAGCTGCTTTGCTAGCAGTGCTCTCTGGCCAGAAGGCTTTTTCATAGGCGGACTGGGGAACATTGATTGCTTCTCCTGGGCAGACGACCTTCGTTTCGCCACGACTACAACACTCCGCATGGCGTTGGAGGTGGCCAGCCTGCGTAAACCGTTGCTTACAATCGTTACATACGTAGGTATGCCCGAGCTTCCTAGCGTTCTTGATATAGAAGGCATGACCGTCGTATATCCCTATCGTCATTATGTTCGTGTAGTGCGGCGCATGCCGCGTCAGATGCCAAGCACCATCCTCCGTAGGTTCATACACCCGAATGCCTATCCCAAAGTGTAACTCAATCTTCTCCAGCTGGCCTAGCCAAGTCTTGGGAACATCTGGTATAGGTACTACCAAGTGGTAGAAGTCCTGGGCGAGTTTTCGAGCTGCGGTGTTACACTTGTCTACGCGGGCCCCTTTGTATACGGCGAGGCAGCGCCAAAGACATAGGTTGTCGCCATATTGGTCGAGGGCGTTCATTCCCTTCTTCTGTCGAAGCCAGTGTGGCAGCGGGCCTGTTCCTATCAGGGGCTGACGATCAATCACGACTTTGACGTCCACGTGGATCCAACGTACGAAGACCCACTGGGTATTGGGACGCGCGATGTTGTCGGGATTCAACCGGGCTCTCTCCTTGTTGGCAACCCACTCCTCTGCATCACCGAGGATATTTACCCATGTAGAACCCGGAACTGTCTTGGAGAAGAGCATCACACGCCCGTTGTTGACATTGCGAATGCGATATGAGTAGCTGTAGCGTAGGTAGAAGCTAGTTGCTACGTTCGCAGTCAACTTCCCCATGATCCTAGATGTCAAGTCCCCTGCCACACCTTGGTAGAAGCGCCACTGAATGGTACGTCTACCTTTCTCCTCTCCCTCTAGCATACCATCTCTCTCATCTAGAATAGTGTCTGCCTCTCGAACAATACTCCGTGCCAGTGGCCCACTACGAGGTTTTTGGTGGATTCGCCGTTCGATTCGTCGTAGATGAGGTAGACGGCTCCTTGGGTTAGCTATAGTCTGGGCTGCAACGGTCTTTGCCCGTAGGCTGGCCGTGACCCCCTCACCTAACTGTTTGACTTCCCGTACACGTTGGGCACGTTTGTGAGGGTTTTCAGGATCGCCTCGAAGGGCTGAATACCTACCTGTTTTGATACCACGCTCGATCCTATCGAACAATTCGGGAGCACGAGCCTTGGCTATTGCCTGAATGATTTCAGATTTGTTGAGCCTTGAGAAACCTCGCAGACCAAACTGCTTTGCTTGTATGCGTAATCTTTTTAGGGTCACCATTTTTCTTTGGTAATACCTATATATATATCTTCTCTCTAATTGAACGTTTGGGTGGTATTTAAATTCAGCAATCCTAGTCGTCGAATACTTTCGCATATACCTATATGTCTTTTCTCTCTAATCGATAGTCGAAGGGTGGTATAAAGTTCAGCAATCCTAGTAGTATAGACGGGAGTAAAACTGATACCCGACTTATTTTTCTCCACGAGACGCCCCCGACCACAGCGTCTTTGTTGGACGTATTGAATATTTGACCACGAATTAGTTCTTCCACGATACAGAATTTCAACATCTAAGGTATTCATTAGATAATAAGTTGGGATTCGGTATCGTGAAAGAACTAATTTGTGGTCAAATATTCACTAGATCCCACGAAGACGATGGGGGCGGGGCCGTCTCGGAGAGAAAAACAAGGCGGGTATCATTTTACTCCCGTCTATACTACTTCTCTTGATATTCACTTTATTCTCCCCAAACACAAGCAAAGTGAGACAAATACATGTGTAGGATAATTGAAAGAGATATAAATAGCCTCCATAACAAACTACATGCATATGTATGAGTGTTAATTATTAAAACCTGTTTTAATCGTAACATGGTACAACAGAGGAAGGACTACAAATATTTTTTTAAAGTATTTGCTTTAATGTTTTTAACATGCAGTAGAATGCTCTAGTATATTGCTGAGTTTATATCCAACCAATAGGTAATATAACACTGAGGATGCAATAACTTTCCACAAAAGTTAAGCCATAAGCAATTACATATAATAAAATTAATTATTGTTATTTTTTTTGAAAAACCTGGTAGCTTCCTCTTTCATGAGCCTCTTTTTGGAGTTACACAGAAACTACATTATTAGCATAATGCAGAGGTTCATTAATTTTCAGTGTAGCTGGCTTGGACTTTGAAAGTAGAGCTCTGTGAATATGTCTTCAGTAATAAATGTATGTTAAAATACATTTATTAATACAAATATAGTATGCGTAGCTGGCTATACTAGTATAATACTTGGCCATACAAGTCAGTCTTTCCACGTCAAAAGATTGAAAATGGAATGCGTCGATTCACGACTTCATTTCGATTGCCAAACATTGTGTACAAAGTACAATCCTTCAGTACATTTTCCTCAGAATAAAATACAATTTCGCAGTTTCTGGCCCTAAAATGTAGCTATCCTGAATCGCTTGACATCGTAGTCGTAAATAATATACTTCTTAGGCAACTTAGGGCTGCTAAAGTTGGCCTAGTCTAGTCTATACAGCGCTGGTTGGGCCGTAATTTTGCGCTAGAAAATTGATTTCTGCATTGATTTTCAGCAGATAAACTCTCTGAAACTTCTAGGATATCTATACTAAATTTCTAGCGGGAAATTTTGGCTTGATTTTCGACATGAATATATTTCACAACAGACTTCAATTCTAGGGAGACCGTTTCACAAATTACCGTTTCGCAAAATACCGTTTCGCAAGGTACCGTTTCGCAAAATACCGTTTCGTTTCGCAAAGTACCGTAAGCCAGTTTAACGAGCAATTGTAGCATCCTATCTGTGGTCTGGTTTATGTGTTATTTGGACTCAAAGAAGTCACTGAAGAATATCAGTCCATGGTGTGAAGTAATCGTGGTATTTCTTGAGCTGTGTGAGTTCTCTGAAAAAGAGCTACAATCCACTGCCGCTCGGCGGCCATCTTGATTCACTTTTAATAAAGAGGATAGTGCTCATGCGCTCCGGTTTTCCGCTCTATCACTGGCTCCTGGTTCACGGATCAAATTTATGTTAAAAACTGTACATGTTTTCCTTATTTGAGCACAGCCGGGTAAGGTAAGTGCTCCAAGTTTCTCACGATAACAGATACTAGACCACGAAATCAAAAGCGCAGCTCCGAGTTTAACAGAAACAGTTAGGATAATGAGTAGATTAATGGTTAACGTTAAAGCCTTTCACCTATTTCAGCTTAGAAAAGATGACTACAATGTTTCGTTAACGAGGTATTAAGGCGAAAATATGCAAAATAGGTCACTTTTTGTACCCTTAATAGTTCCTTATCTTTACACGATAGTCATGTTTTCTAAGCGTGGATTAAAACACAACTGGAAGAGGAATATTTCAGCAGGATTATTTTTATACTTATGTTATCGTCGCAACCGCATTTCACTTAAATGATGTTATCTAATTATGACGTCATCGATCACGTGATACGACAATTATCAACTTCAGAAATTTAAGGAAGTGGATTTTAGTATTATGTGATTATATTTTGTGTACACTGTTGTTCCTGTTAGAAGCATCTATTTTCCGTTAACTGGACCAGGCCTTAACATGCTTGAGGGTGAAACTCGTTTCATTAAATCACACATCACCTGTAACACCAAAAACACCATTTATATGGTACAATGTAATCGTTGCCATCTATAATACATCGGTGAAACTAAATAATAATAATAATAATAATAATAATAATAATAATAATAATAATAACAGTATTTTGTTGCGACCAGTATGCTTTGTATGCCAGCGTCGAGCTCAGTTTGGTGAATAACGACATCAACTACGCGACACCACCCAGCTTGGGATTAATTAATTTCCCACGAGCGTACGCGTGGCCATTTATTCAAGTATCGAAATAATCACTAATCCGTTTATCTCAATGAGGTGTTGAGAAATAAATGTCATTCAACAAATGTGGGAACAGAGATGAAGAGAAGGTCTAAAGAACAGGAGACTACAGGATGTAGCTAATATTATGTATAGAGTTAAGAATAGTCTTTGCTCTAAGTATGTCTGTGATATAATTTCGTTGAATAATACAACATACATCTTAAGTGTCAAAGAATTTCAGCTTCCTAGATTCAATACAGTAGGTTATGGCAAACATTGCCTCAGATATTTAATTTCGGGCCATTACTCTGGTCTGAGCTCAAATCAAATGTGCGTAATTTACCATCTCTAGGGCTGTTATGGTAACCCTGTAGCTTATTAGCGTATTATTATGCCATGCGGTCTGTTCTGAGCTAGAGTGAACACGAACAGAATAAAATATGGTGTCAGAAGCGAGATTTTACGTCTCCTAAAGCCGTAATCACGATGGAAAATACATTTTACACACACAGGTTGTCATTTTGGCGAATTTTGAAAATATTTGCAGACCCACGCGAACCGCCAGCTTGGATTATCGATCGAATCAAAGCCAAACAAAAGTGATTTCTCTGATTATCGTTAGCAACAAGTGGATACCGCTAACGATAATCAAACACGCAAAATACAGTGGCCACTTGAATTTTAAGACACCAACTCAACTTAAATCTTCGAGTGGATATTTTTATTATATTACACAATTGGGTACCGCTAACGATAATCAAATGATACTAAAACAATTACACGATTTAATGAAAATAGGGCTAGAAATATGTCGGCTGCACCCCCTAGTATTCACCTTTCGCCAAAATAATAAATAAATTCGAGTTCTACTGGTAAATCTAATTCAGAAAACATCAATTGCGTTTGTTTATCTGTTGTTATTATTCATTTTATTATTTCTCGTATATTACAGAAGTGGGTGCCGCTAACGATAATCATACAATGATTTCCACCTCCCCCCCTTATTTTTGTAAGCTTCGCAGAGCTCACACAAAATTCGCAAACGACATGGTGTATTATTCATGTTTAGTACCAAGACTATGATTTTGATACTGCACTGAGCTTTATTCAATCCCTTACTAATGGGCCATGGGGGGAGGGGACTACTATTAAAAGGAAATGCGTATGCTTTTCCACCACTCTCCCCTCAGTTTTGTAAGGTTCGCAGATCCCAGACAGTCTCTTCTTATAGAAGAATCCGTTCCTTTCTTTGTAAGGTTTATCCAAGAAATCCTTACACTTGTCGAGATGGTGGCTTTCCTCACAAAATAGACAACGACAGGAACTACTGCCTCTTCTGTTCTTCAAGAATGTTGTCTTATTTTAATTTTAGAGTCTTAAATTTATGTTCCCATCCACATAAGAAGAAGTTATTTCTTATTTTAAGAATTGACTCAATTAAAATAAGAAATCATGACTTACATTAAGAATTTATGAAATGAAAATAAGAAAAGTTTGCTTGTTTTAAAACTACAGGTTTAAGAGTATTGTATAGCTGTTTGATGGCTGTTTTGCTGGTGCGGCATATGTTAATAGCTTTGTTGAGGTCTAGGTCTTTTTCTCTCTTTTTCTCTCTGTTGAGCTCCGTAGCGAATACATAATTTTATTATATACATGACAGCTCCGTCAGCGGGCAAGATGACTCTGAATGCTGCAATCTGATTGGTTGCTCAGCGGGCAAGATTTTTTTCATGTTGCCCGCTCAGGATTTTCCAAAACCGCTCGCAAATATTCGTTAACGAATAGCAATAAATCCCATATGTTTTGAAAGGAATCAAAGAATTGCCACATGGAGAAAAAAAAAAGATGAAATACATGACCTGGAAAATGTTTCAAACAAGGAGAATTTTCCTCAAGTCGCAGAGTGAATTCATTGTGAGGTCAAGACACAAAGCGACTTAAAAGTATGGGATCATTTTTGTGCTAAAGAAAAAGAGACAAGAAAAGTAACTACTGAAGAGGAGCTCAACCTCCTGCTGTGCAAGTTTTTCAAAAATATCAAGAAGGTCAACGGCGGCGAGTACGAACCCGTAACTTTGACATCACTGCAGAGAAGTATCCAGCGTTTCTTAAACGAAAATGGATCCTCCAGCAATATCATCAAAGGAGATAACTTTCAACTTTCCCGTGAAGTTCTGATCTCTCGTCGTCGCCAACTGGTTGTTGAACACGGAAAGGGAAACGTCCCAAAGCAGCACGAGAGCTCACTGAGGTGGAAGAGGATCTGCTGTTTGAGCGTGATGAATTTGGTAACACATATCCAACTGTGCTGCAAAGAACCGTCTGGTGGATCCTTGCTTTACACTTTGGGTTACGGGCCCGTGATGAAAGCCAAATGTGGAGATGTCTCCCTTGAAAAAGACCCAGAAACTAATAATGACATTCTGGTGTGGAAATACGAGCGTGGCTCCAAAACTCGCAAAGGCCAAGATAAGTCCCACAGCCATCGTGCATTCCACCCAACTTCACAAGACACAGGAAATGAGCGCTGTTCGGTAAAATATTACCAAGAATTTGCCAAACACCGTCCAATAGAGATGAATACTCCAGATTCTCCTTTTTATTTGGCAGTTAAGCACCAGAGAAAAGAAGCCGACGAAATATGGTACATGCGAAGCCCACTCGGCAAAAATGAAATCGGGAAATTCTTGTCCAGCGCCGCAAAAAAAAATGGTTTACAAGGCAGAATCACTAACCATTCTGTGCGGAAAACCTGAATCTCCCGTCTCCTTGATGCCGATGTATCAGAAATTTCGTAGCACAACTTAGTGGACATCGAAATCTCAAAAGTTTGGATGCCTATACATCGGCTTCATGTAAACATCAACAGCGAATGTCTTTGGCCCTGAGTCGCTCAACTCCCGAATATGACAGTTCTATACCACACAAGCCGCATCCATGAGCTCCGCTGTTGCCGTTTCATCCTCTGCCAGTGTAGAAACTGCTTCCTTCAATTCCGCTCATCTAACATCAGGTCTGTTTTCAGGGGCCAACATCGGCAGTTTTAACAACTGCATCTTCAACATCCAATTCATGTCGAATGTGACGAACAGTGATGAAGAGAATTCAACCTCCAAACGCCCAAGGATGGCAGTCGATGGCCAAACTGAATAAAGTTAGCAAGCTGTGGACGTTATAAGATGTTGACAACTTTGATTTCACTTTGATTTTGCAAATTAGGCCATTTTAGAACCTGTTCCTATGGCTATGTTCAAACTGCTCTAAAACCTTGGCCACATGCTTTCTTGACCGTGATTTTTATATGTAGAACGTATCAACCAATTACATTAAAGCATTAGCTGGTGATGTCCAATCACAATTAAGGGCTTGCGTGGACAATTACACTGTAAAAAATGACTAGTTAAAATAACCATTAATTTTGGTTGCGACTATTTTAAAGGTTTGTTTTGACCATTTTATAAATGGTCAAAATCACAACTATATGTAAAAGTTATAACAACTTTTATTTTAGGTTAATTTCACCTTTTCTTTATTGGTTATCACAAGTTGTAACTATTTTGATTGGTCGTAACAATTACAATAGGTTGAAATAACTATTACTTTTGGTTGTAGCTATTGCTGATGGTTATACTGACCATTTTACAAACGGCGAGGTACACGACCTATAAACGAGTAATAACAACCTTTATTCTGGATTAATTTCACCATTTCTTTATTGGTTATCACAAGTATTGCCTATCAAACTGTTACAATACAGCATAGTTAATAGAGTGGAATGGTTATGAAACCCAGCGACCTTCTTTGATATATGTCTTTGTTAGCTTTTTTCAACCGTGATCCTGCACAAAACACAATAGAAATTCCAATGTGTTAATCAATCAGCCAATAGAAACGTGTGAGTTCAGTCGTTCAGGGGACGCTAATGAACTATGACCCTGCACAATCTTTTGTCTTGCCCCCTTCCAACATAAATCGCTGCGCCTTTGTTAGCCCCTTTGAAGTTTGCCGGGTTTCATAACCATTCCACTATATTAACTATGAATACAGGTAGTGTCCAATGCATAAATGTATGATGTATAAAAAGTTCATTCAGTAATTTAACTCCCTATGAAGTCTAGTGTCATGAGTTGATTCCTTTGCCGTAGACTGCAGCGAGTGGGTAAAACATAAAGCAGAGCGGTACGGAAATTTTCTCAGATGCGGATAACTATTTAAATAGTCTCTACTTTGTGAGGAAGTTAGCCTGTAAATTGCTTATGCATTAATAAATGAAAAATAATACTATAGTACTAAAAAATATTATGAAAATATTCCGGAAGACCGCAGTTGTTCCACGAGTACGAGTACAGCCGCGTCTCCAGAGACTGGTAACTACAGTGCTGTAACGTAAATCGGTCAGCGGCAACGCTCATGGTATATCAGGTTTCGGCGTCGTGACTTCATCGTGAAACCGTTGAAGTTCTTCCTCTGCTCAATGGCTTTACAGATAAGAGTTTTGGAACCAAGCTAAGAACTCATCAAGACGTCGTTTGGACCCTAAGTGGCTATTTATGGGCTGGTATCCTTGGAGGAAAACGAAACACTAAAACAGTTTGAAGATGATAGACCGGTAAGCTCACAGTACATCGATTTTAAAGTAATTGACTAATTCCTAATTTACGTACAACTAAGATATGTTGATCAGTAGCACAGGAGAAAATTCCTAAAAAACGTGCATGGGAAAATGGATGGGAAACCTATATTTTCCATTGCAAAAACCAAGATTGGGAAAACAGAACTATCCCCATTTGTGTTTTTTCCATGAAAACCACACATGTGAAACAAATTTCCCATGGATGGTTAAAAGCAATTTCACATACTCATATTAATGAAATTCATAATGGGATTTCCCAGAAAAACATTGTTTGTTTCACAGTTACCATGAAAGGGTTTTTTGTTTTTACCGTTACTGAGAAAATGAAATGGAAAATGGGTTTTAGCATAAAAACACCAATGGTTTTGATATTCCTGCCATTGATTTATGCATAAAAACACCAATGGTTTTTATATTACGATCATGGCTTTATGCATAAAAACACCAATGGTTTTGATATTCCTGCCATGGGTTTATGCATAAAAACAGCAATAATTTGGATATTCCGGTCAGGGATTTATACATAAAAACACCAATGGTTTTGATATTCTGGTTATGGTTTTATGCATAAAAACAGCAATGGTTTGGATATTCCGGTCATTGATTTATGCATAAAAACACCAATGGTTTTGATATTCTGGTTATGGTTTTCTGCATAAAAACACCAATGGTTTTGATATCCCTGCCATGGGATTATGCATAAAAACACCAATGGTTTTGATATTCCTGTCATGGATTTCTACATAAAAACACCAATGGTTTCGATATTCATGTCATGGATTTCTGCATAAAAACACCAATGGTTTTGATATTCCTGCCATGGGTTTATGCATAAAAAACACCAATGGTTTTGATATTCCTGTCATGGATTTCTGCATAAAAACACCAATGGTTTTGATATTCCTGCCATGGGTTTAGGCATAAAAACACCAATGGTTTTGATATTCTGGTTATGGTTTTATGCATAAAAACAGCAATGGTTTGGATATTCCGGTCATTGATTTATGCATAAAAACACCAATGGTTTTGATATTCTGGTTATGGTTTTCTGCATAAAAACACCAATGGTTTTGATATCCCTGCCATGGGATTATGCATAAAAACACCAATGGTTTTGATATTCCTGTCATGGATTTCTGCATAAAAACACCAATGGTTTTGATATTCATGTCATGGATTTCTGCATAAAAACACCAATGGTTTTGATATTCCTGCCATGGGTTTATGCATAAAAAACACCAATGGTTTTGATATTCCTGTCATGGATTTCTGCATAAAAACACCAATGGTTTTGATATTCCTGCCATGGGTTTAGGCATAAAAACACCAATGGTTTTGATATTCTGGTTATGGTTTTCTGCATAAAAACACCAATGGTTTTGATATCCCTGCCATGGGTTTATGCATAAAAACAGCAATGGTTTGGATATTCCGGTCATTGATTTATGCATAAAAACACCAATGGTTTTGATATTCTGGTTATGGTTTTCTGCATAAAAACACCAATGGTTTTGATATCCCTGCCATGGGATTATGCATAAAAACACCAATGGTTTTGATATTCCTGTCATGGATTTATGCATAAAAACACCAATGGTTTTGATATTCATGTCATGGATTTCTGCATAAAAACACCAATGGTTTTGATATTCCTGCCATGGGTTTATGCATAAAAACACCAATGGTTTTGATATTCCTGCCATGGGTTCATGCATAAAAACACCAATGGTTTTGATATTCCTGCCATGGGTTTATACATAAAAACACCAATGGTTTTGATATTCCTGCCATGGGTTCATGCATAAAAACACCAATGGTTTTGATATTCCGATCATGGCTTTATGCATAAAAACACCAATGGTTTTGATATTCCTGCCATGGGTTTATGCATAAAAACAGCAATCATCGGGCAGAATCCGGCGACATTTTCTCTGTCACGTGACACGGTTTCACGCGCTTGATTCAAATTTCTGCTCGAGCGCACATTCCAAATTACAAAGAAAACTGGCCAAAACTCGGCTACATGCCGAAAATGTTGTCGAATTTTAGTTTAAACAAAAACTAAAACAAAAAATGTAACAGCGGGATTTTAAAGAAGAGATATTACGCTGTAAATACCGCTAATTTGGAGGTAAATTAAGTGAACTTCTGTGCCATGAAAAACGAGTTGAAGTTGGACTCTTTTCAGACAGAAAACGTATGGAAAGTGTTTTCATTAGCTATTCAACACTTATTTTCTCGCGAAATCTTAAGTATCCAAAATTTGTAACATCGGGAAAAGATTATTTGATTATTCATCTGTTATCGAGTATTTTCTAATCAAAATCGTATAAATATTTCTACCATGAAACTTGAATGTTTTTGTATCAGTCAAATCGCCTTCGACGCTTGCATATTTATTAACTTTCAGAATTCCCGCGGGCAATCCTAAGCTCCGCCTCCTGAATTATAACAGAAGACACCGAAACAAAGGACGGCAGTGAAAAGAGTAATTGGGTTAGGCACTTGTGATACCTAATAAGTCTACATAATAAATTTATACATAAGTCTAATGAGTCTTTAGGGTAGCGCCGAGCTTTTGAAAGTTATTATCTGCGCGGAAGGAGTGAACAAAGATAAATGCATGGCCATTGGAGCTGCATCAGAAAATAAATACACACTAAAAGTGACTTTGCAGTCGAATTTCTGATAGTTTATAAGTCGATCTAATCCGTTTTTTTTTGCGAGCGAATTTGTGTTTTGCGAGCGAATCTTCAGGTTGTGAACGAATCCGTGCCCCGAAAACATACACTTGTATAGAATTAAACGAAAGCATAAGAAATTCCGTCATACAGTTGATATAGGCTGAATGACTTTTGTAAACATCGGCTCGCACACTTTATCATTTAGGACCAGCTTCTGATCATAGTTAAGCGGCACTTTGCCTTTGGTATAAAACCAACGCGCTTTGTGAAATGATAAAACTTAAACGAAGAAAACAAGTTCAGAAATCAAGAGCGCATTACAAGCGATTAAACAGACGGATTGCTCATGTCTTAAGCTTTAAAACGAGACCTTTCCCACGGTTATGTGTTTCTGAAATCTGTTTCTAAACCTTTAGGTTAGTGATGCGAACTTCTGAATATGATCGTTATTTTATGTTTAGTAAAGTGCTGTGATCTGAACCAACTCGTATTTTTATTTTAAAGCTACAAAATTACAGAACTGTTTCCATACATTTTTATTGGGCGCTCTCAAAGTGAGTGATCATGACTTTTCGTGTTTAATAAAGCGCTTTGGTCAAGAGTTTAAAAACAATTATAGCTTGTATGGAGTTTGAAATCTTTCGCTTGGATAGCTCGTGCGAACAATGCCGAGGTTCACTTTTAATAACTACTTTCACAAATATGGCCCTAAAATAAAGCTTACTGAATTTGACTAAGCTCTAAATGCAGACATTATACTCCATTTTAATGTTGGCATGAGTCAAACCTCGAACGCAAACGAAATAGGTTTGGAAACATCGCGCGACAAAACTTATAACCCAAGTAGCCACGGCAAATTGATTTTGCGGTGATTTTTTACTGTAACCGAGTTTACCTATTTACCCAAGGTCTATTGAAATCTCTTAAAGAGCTTTGGGATTTCAGTTAGTCCCATGACAAGATAGATGACAGTGATTGACAGACCCAAGAGCAAGTATGGGAATGAGGTATTCCCAGAAGGATTCCCTAGCAGCCAATCACAAGCGCTTTGCTGAATATCTAATAAGGCGTATCATAATTATTCATATCTCACGGACGCGAGAAAATGTCGTCTAAAACAATGGGATTCTACCCGATGGATTTGGATATTCCGGTCAGGGATTTATACATAAAAACACCAATGGTTTTGATATTCTGGTTATGGTTTTATGAATAAAAACAGCAATGGTTTGGATATTCCGGTCATTGATTTATGCATAAAAACACCAATGGTTTTGATATTCTGGTTATGGTTTTCTGCATAAAAACACCAATGGTTTTGATATCCCTGCCATGGGATTATGCATAAAAACACCAATGGTTTTGATATTCCTGTCATGGATTTCTGCATAAAAACACCAATGGTTTTGATATTCATGTCATGGATTTCTGCATAAAAACACCAATGGTTTTGATATTCCTGCCATGGGTTTATGCATAAAAACACCAATGGTTTTGATATTCCTGCCATGGGTTTAGGCATAAAAACACCAATGGTTTTGATATTCCTGCCATAGATTTCTGCATAAAAACACCAATGGTTTTGACATTCTTGTCATGGCAGGTTTTAGCAATAAAGCAGTCTTGTAGTATTGATGGTTTAGCATTAATTAACACACCATGGAATGGTATTGACTTCAGACTATATAATTTATGCAGAACTAGATTGTGCAAGAACAATAAATTTAACATGATCAAATACAGAAAGACAAACCATATTTATTTGTATTTTAGAGAACAATAATTCACGATGCAATCAATGTGAATTTTAAGTACTATAATGCTGATTGTTTCTAATTACTGAGCATTGTACCTGTATAGATTATGTAAATTAAGCTTGACTTAAATCCCAATCGAAGTAGATCAGCAGAATGTTACAAGAAGTATGCTTTCTCACTGGGGCAGGCTTTATTGTAATCATATATGCTTATTATTATAATATGTAATTCTATCACACTTTAGGAATTTTATTAACATGTGTTTACTTAATATATAACAGTTTAATCTCACTTACTTTTACTATCAAACACTAAAATCTCTCAAGATCCCAATATACTAATATAAGTAAACAACAACAACAACAACTTTATTTACACCTGGAGATTACAAGTTAGCTAAATTCGTTCGTTATTGAAATAGGTTAGGCATTGGTTACCTAGAGTAACTAAAAAGCTAATCTAGCTAGGTAACGCAAGTATTAAACAATTTGTATAAATATATGCAGTCGGAAAGAGGACAATTAAACATAGATAACGATAAGTACAAGTACAGACATATAGAGTAGACTAATGGATAATGAAAAGAGTTAAACGTGATATATGCAAGCATTGTATACATAGAAGAATGTATGAAAGGATTTACAGTCAAATAATCAAAGTATCATTATTGAAATATATAAATTATACATCTGTAATCATTGTAATTAATATTATTATTATTTAAGGTAGGAGTCAATAAAGTATGTTTGTAAAACTTGATTGTGTAATCGGTACACTTTAGATGGTAGTAGTAATTACAATCAATGCAAACTAGTGCCCGACATCTATTGCTGACATATTTAGTACAAAGGGGGCATTTCTTGGCCATATTTACATATGTCTATAACTTAACTTGAATTTGAGGCTTGCCCTGAAGAACTTGAGTCTTGACTAAGACGAGCTCCTCTTAAATTATCCAGATCCTTGTGTGAAGATATATGTCTGACTGGGCAGTCAGTGTTCTTTCGAAGAAAGATTCTCCCATAGGTTGTCCAGATAAACTTGTAATTCAGGTCTTTCTTCAATTTGAGAGAGTAGTTGAAGAGTTCCCTGTTCATTGGGGATAACGATTCTGAAATATAGACTTTATTTTCGGCTATATGGCCAAGATTTATGTCCTTGGTAGTTACATTCTTTAATTTCCTTCGAGCACAGTACATTTCGTCCCTCAAATCTCTTCTAACGAACTTCACAATAATTAAAGGTGGGTTCTTTACTGCATCGCTATGGGAATGTGGTTGACGACTCATCGGAATACGGTGACTGATAGATATATCTTCTTTATCCAGATTCACATCGATGAGGGAACCTAGTCGAGTTATGATTTCGGTGGTATCTTCGTCTGGAACAAGAGGAATGCCTTTAACTTCGAGGCAATCTCGACGAGAGTACTGGTCCATGTTGTTAATATTTTCCTTATGTTGGTTAACTTCATTTGACAGTTGGTTTACCTGGGACTTTAAAGACCCTGTGTCCGAGCCCATGGTGCTTTGCGCGCGCAAATCATTTTCGTAGGCTACGAAAAACAGAAAGATCGTTGTTGTTGTTATGCGACTCTCGAATCTTTCGAAATCCATCCCTAGTTTGGGCCATCGTGTAATTATTCATAGGTATATATGCTTAACTGACTTTCTTTTATCTTAACTTTTGTATATATACTTTTTTAAATGAAACTTTAGTTCGAATATTTCTTCGAATCCCGGCCGGTCTAGAGTGGCGAGTAGAGGAATGCCGGAGAAAGGACCGAGCTAGACAGCGAGGCGAAGAGACTGGACAAATAATCCTTCAGCAGTCCACATTTTACTTTCTCTAGGTCTACAAGAGACCACTTGTGGTTCAAAAGGACTACTACGTGAGTTTCCCGGGGATTTGCTGCACTAAGGGACCGGCGGGCTTCGATGGAAATACAAAGCGGCACAAAGCAACCACTTCTGGTATCAAGATCATTCGTAATTATTATTTCGCACGGCTGAGCTCCACTGCGGTGTTACAGACTTATCTGTATACGTTTTGCATTTTTATTAGCAGAGAAAGCAATGTCCTTAACCTTTTTTTTTCATGCTACAGTACGTCCAGAAAGTCTTGCTACCAAAACTACGATCGCGGGTCAAAGTCCAATCTGCCGAGTTCAGCTGTTTACACTTCGCTGTGAGTTTGACTCGAGTGCGAGTACGACATTTAATTTTGCACTCAAAATATATCATTCGCAAGGAAAGTAGAGATTTTCAAATACAGCTAAGCAATACTGGAGACATGAAAACAAGGTAGCAAGAGTATGTGTTTGCTTGTAGAGTTGTGAAAAGTCGCACTCGTAAACCTAATAAGAATCTAAAGACAGGACAACTGGCTTCCTGTCGAATACTGTTAAAATCATATTCGAAGCATCCGGGGAAAATTCGTGGGCTCGATTGGGTTTTTAATCCGGTAGAAATCATGAAATTCGTTATCCAAAGTGTATGTGTACTTCTTTTATGAAACTGATAAACAATCGAGAGCATTTTAATTCGCGTAAAAGCTGGCCTTTAATTTATGCGGCCGTTGATAAACAAACTAATCATAACATTGGCGCAAAGCACCATGGGCTCGGACACAGGGTCTTTAAGATCTTGTTTTCCTTAGAAAGTTCTTTGATTCTTTCATCGTGTGTTCCAAGTTTCTGGATTAATTGGTCATACTGAGCACAGACCATATCTAAGGATTTCAGAATTGGCCCCAACTTCTTATCGAATAGCGACTCCATCTGGGTAAGATTTTCTTCATTTGAGGACATATTGATTGAAATAACTGCTTTCCTTTCAGTATTGAAGTATTAGATTAATCGTGTAATAAATTGTTGTCTACTAAACTCATCTAAAGGACCAAATACGACATGAAAAGATGGAGCGACAAGAAACACGACCGCCATCTTTGACCGACCGCTGATCTTGTTAACATATCTTGTTAACGTTAATGCTCTTTCTTTTAGAACACTTTAACTTTCTCAACTTTGCTGCGGTCTAAACCAGATGCACAATTAATCCACTTAGTCTGTGGGAGTTTGACTTCAATGATACCATCATCTACGAGCTTGTTGGCAAGACAGAGTGTGGCATGGTCCTTTGTGCAACCAAGGCTTGGTAGTTGGCACCCCAGCTTCTTTGCACTGGACACAATTTGATTTCTTGATATTTATACAAATCGTATGGCATTGAATGCCACAGCAAGGATAACTTCAGCTGCCTCAATTGACATTGGCTTTTCATTTTGTTTAGTACCTAAAATATAAAGGAACCATACTAAGAATGTGAATTTTCATTGGCTAAATTGCATAATATATTTCAGCAGTTTAATCTCCTACTCATAAAATTACAAATGATTCATAATAATTATTGTCAATTGCAATGCAGACCATTCCCTATATACTATGTACCTTTCATCTTGGATTTGCTTTGAAAAATACATATGGCTTTGTGTTTGCCATTATGGACTTAGTTGTAAAAAAAAACCAGCAATGTTTGTATATTTCCCATCATATGGTACATTGTAGGTTTGCTAAAATATGGCAATGGTTTTGGGTTTTCACATCATGGGTTTGTTCATTAAAACAACAATGGTTTTGGGTTGTAATTTTCATCATGGGTTTTCAAATTAAATCAACAAATTATTGTTCTTACAACATCTAAAATATCAGCATACAATTATATATAAGGTTAGGTAGGCCCATTATAAAGCCACTTCATCAGAGCAAGAGGTGACAGCTAATGCTTATGCTCAAAATGTCAGCTGCTACTCGCAACAGCTGCTACTCGCGATTGGCATATATACCCTAATCAATACCTGTTTGTCTTCCCTGTCAATTAACACAGATTCACACTAGTTTTCACAGGAACTGGTAATCCATTGTTGTAAACAGTCTGCTTTTATTAATTATGGCAATAATGAAAAGCATCACTTCGTATCTTCATCACTCGCCAAATGACTGTTATCTGCCATTCCACCCAATGTGTCACCATCATCATCAGACAACAATATTTCCATGGAATCAGTACCACTACTATTGGTACTACTAGTACTTGCGTCTGCTTGGTGATGCAACTTCTGCTTTGATGCCTTAGATCTCTTGTCCCCCTACATTAGTGAAACACACCCTTGAAATCAGTAACAATATTGGCTGCATCACGCAGAAAGGTCCCAGACAACATTTAAGTAAAACAATTCATGTGATATATAGTGTTCGTCCTAGTTAACATATTTGAGGTTTTGTTTTATTCTTGACATGGAGAGCTAGCTATACATTGTACATTTCATTCCTAAAATAAAATGTCAGTTTCATGAAATTGACAGCAAAAATCTGATGTAAAATTTACGTGATTTTGATGTGAATGCGCAATTACAGGGCTTTTTTTGTATGACCACAAAAATTAAGAATCCTATCATTGGCAATTATTTTGATGTATGACATTCATGTATACCTTGTTAGCGCTAAAGAGTAATAAATAAGATAAGATGAACAACATGACGATGTTATCGTTAAAAAATACCTTTCTGCATGTAGCTCGTAATAAGTTTAGCAGCAGAAGAAGTTATACCTTAAAATAACCATCTCATAATAGGCTATCATTTGTGTTTGCTACAATTGCGATCAACTGCTGTGTAAATATATTGTAAATGTTGTCGACATTGCCAGCGAAATTTATATGTTTACATGGGCGGTTGATCAAACACAAATGATAGCTTATCATGAGATGGTTATTTGACTTGTCAATTTGATGAAATCAACACTACATGTCAGTAACAGATTATGGTGCTCATGATACAGATTTTAATGGTACCACAGGTATCCAAAACATACATAGAATGACTTCAAAAGATATATCCATATCATGTTGTCCAGGCCCTTTTCGCTTGATATGCGGCCCATATCATAATGCATGTTTGTTCTTACTATAATTTTTTTCAGGACATCAGAGCAAAGTTTGTAATGCATTAAGCTGATGTTCTTCCAGGAGTTTTCCAGTGTACAAAAATAGAATTTCCAAGGCCTTAAACTCTGCAATAGTATAAGAAAGATGAAGGAACAGCCCCTGGCCCGTTGTAGTCCATGTTTATATTTATTATTATGTCAATAAAATTACATGAGTAGTTGAAAAAAAAAAGTTTTCCAGGGCCCTGAAACGAAATTTTAAAATACCAAGATTTTCCAGGAATGCCAGGTCTGAATTGATAAAATTATGTCATGGTTCCAGTAAGACTAACATATGTGTTAAAACTTAGCAGTGCTTATAAAATACCTCAGAGTAATCAAATCCTCTTGTAATGCATCGCCTTCTCTCATTGAGAACATCTAAGGCATGTTGCCTTACTGCAGCTCTATCAAATCCAACCTCTATAAAAGTACACTCCTCTTCCAATTCGGTAAGAAGAACCTCCAGTTGTTCATGAGTGTTTACAAAAGCAAAGAATTCAGAGGCTGGTATGATGTTTCCAGGCCACTTCAGTCTTAATTACAGCAGCTCTGATAGCCTTCTCCCTGAACAGGCATAAATGATAAATACACGTATCGATGAAACTTACAGCCATGTAAGAGGAGGATTACAATTTACATTAATCTAACCCGTTGGAAATTTTAAAACAAAATAAGACTACAATAAATGAATACAATTCGCACTTAGCGGCTCCATCATAATTCCCGAGATAACCACGTGACCACTTTTCCTGCCTTTCTTAATCTTTTAGTTAATACGAATTTTCGTTGTAATTTGATGGGAAACTAAACAGTTTCCCAATGCCAACTATAACAAAACTTACTTTGCGTTGTAAATTATTTTCTGTAAGTCTGATGCAGATTGTAAATCCTTTTTGGAAGGTTTTTTTCTCCACGGAGGACGCAGGTTTGCCAGGTTTTGGGCAGCATCTTCCATTTCCAGCTCGTCCACCACTGAATGTAACTTCAACTGCGCACCGACTGTACTTAAACCACATGCTTCCAGTTGTTGTCCAGAACCCACTTTCGCCAAAAGAATTAAAGATTTGCCATCAATACCCTGCACTGAAATTTGCGCGCCAAAATTGAGCAATGACATTTTGACATGATTTGTTCTACAACCTTCGAATTTGGTCGCAACAGCTTTGTCTTCGAAGAGATCCTCGATGAAATGTTTTACGTTAGTGACATCCATATGACGAAGTGGAGGTTTTTTGCTTGCAGCAGCCATGATATAATGAATTCCTTTCTAACCTTACTCGTTACCGCCTTTCCCCCACACACAATGGACTGAATGCTTCTATCCCAGGAGTCCCTACGCGCTTTACTTAAGCGTAGGAGACCGCTGACCTTTTTCAAGATGGCGGAGCACAGATGGGAACGGTGCGATATAGTTCGTTGTCGCTGCGAACACCTCCCGTACGTTCACGTACACTGTCCATGTAATCAGTGCGATTAACGTGCTGTTTCATCATCTTTAGAGTATCAACACTGGCTACAGAGAGAACTCAATAGCAATGTTACTGACGTGCAGAGTGTTAACAGGTGAACAAGACACTATAATATTAATAATATTATTATCTAAATAAGTATAACTTTAACCTTCGCTTACATGACACATTGACGGTATTATTTCTTTATTTCCGTTTAAGCTTATTTCAGTTGTCCAAATTAGTTTTCTTTGAAAGCCAGGAGCGATATTTCAACTAGTACAAAAAAATATCTGATATTTTTTTAGAGGCCTTGTAGACTGTAGTTGTACGAGATCAGTATTGTTTATATTTATAGCAAAACCTGTTTGTAAATGCTTTTTTCACCTCCAATCGATTGTAGATCTTTCTTTAAAAATGGCTTGCCATAATCATGGCAACGTCTTTCCCATGGCTATTACGAGCTCATTCATTGCTGTAGACTTCAAAATTAATTCTCGTTCCCAGTGCCTCCTCAACAGGCTCTCTCCATTCTCTATTTTTGTACCCCGGACTCCGGAGTCGAACATCGACTTGGAATACCGTAAATTATCGGCATTTTGATTCAATATAGACTACATTCAACAAGGAAAAAGAGTGCAACATGAGCAGCTTGTCAGCAGAAGCGATAAAGAAGTTGACTGTTACTGAGCTTCGGGCAGAACTAAGTAAGTTAGAACTGGACACGAAGGGCTACAAGCAAGTACTTATTGATCGGTTACTGATTGCAGTAGGCAGCAACCCTACTATTGCACAGAGTGAAACTATCATAGAAGGCTGTGAGACAAGTGAAACTGCGAAGAAGGATCAGTATATCGATGAAAAAAACGACCAAGAAACACTTCCCGCCAGTTATTCAAATTTCCACTTCATTGAGACAAAAAAAATCCTTCAAGAGGTTTTAGCCGGAATGTCGCATTTAACACAAACAATGGAAGTACTTAAAAAGGACGTTGGTGCATTGAAAGAAAAACAAGATAGTCATGTGGCGTTAATGACCAGGAACAATGACCTAACTGAAGAACTCGTTAAGCTACGCCAAGAGCAAGAATCTCTTGATTTCGCAAGAACGCTCCAGAGCCAATCAGGACGGCCTTCAAGTCCTCAGGAATGGACTCGCGTTACAAGCAAGCGAGACGCTCGAATATTAAACTGTGAACCCTTGAGTGTTAGAAACCAATTTGAAATCTTAGAAGTTCACGATGACGAATCGCCGAATTCGACCGAAAAGCGAAGGCCCCTAGAGCATACAAGCGAATCTTTTGCTGGGCAAATATTTGATTACAGGTCTCGTCAAAGGCAAAGGCACCAACAGGCTGCGAATCGACCAAAAACTTGGACTGAGCCGCCTCAACTACAAAAACCAAATGTGTGCACTGGGAAAAAAGTTTACCTGGTTGGAGACTCCATGGCCAAGAATATAGACCCGCAGAAATTGTCCAATGCTCTGGGTGGTAAAGTCGATAAAAAGACAAATGGAGGAGCAAAAATTGAAGATATACAGAAGAACGTGAGGGAGTTGCTGGCGTCAAAAAGTATGGATTGTGAAACACAGTTAATTATACACGCAGGCACCAATAACCTGGTTTACGAACGGGAAGATGTAGTCGTGCGGAAGATGGAGTCGTTAGTAGAAGAACTGAGACCACAAGTGAAGAAGATAGCAATATCAAGCGTTATAACCAGAGAGGGTGTTCCAGCTGAGAAAATAGCAAATTTCAACAATCTTACAAGGGACCTGTGTTCCAAGATAAATGTGGATTTTCTTGACAACCACAACTTGACAAAACATCACTTAAATGGATCCGGGCTGCATCTAAACAGGGATGGCGACAAGATCCTGGGAAGCAACTTTTGCAGATATCTACGGAAACCAAATGACCTTGCCAAGCTCCACCCAAGCATAAATGCCACCAGATTACTGGGTTTTCCAGAGAGGGGCAGAAATCACAAACCAAGTCACAAGAAACAAGTCAGAGAAGACACATCATGGGACAGCTACCTGAGACTGGTAAGGTCGATCACTCACCAGCAGTAAATGGTAGATTTAATTACTCTGATGGCGTGATGCCTAAAGTCAGGGGTTTCAAATTGGCTGCCCTTAATATAGCTAGTTTACCCAAACATCACGACGAATTAAGTATTTTAATGCATGACACTACGATCGATATTTTAGCGTTAAATGAAACGAGACTTAACAATACCATACCGGATTCTGAAATCGATATTGAGGGCTATAATTTATTAAGACTTGATAGAAATAGACACGGTGGGGGGATAGCTTTTTATGTCAGGGACACCTTAAATTATATCACAAGGCTGGATCTCAATTCTGAAGGATTGGAAATTTTAACAATTGAGATCAGAAAACCGAAGACAAAGCCTTTCCTTGTAACAACCTGGTATAGGCCACCGGATTCTAGGATTGAGGTACTTGAAAAGTTTGAAAGCTACTTATCAAATCTTGATAAAGAGCAAAAAGAGAGCATAATTTTAGGCGATTTTAATTGCAATTTACTGTCGCAAACCCTAGACCAAAACACAAGCTGTCTAAACTTTCTCGTAGAGACATACCAGTATGTACAGATTATTGACAAAGCAACAAGAATAACACCCAATTCACGCACGTTAATAGACCATATCATCACGAATGAACCAAACAAAATAACCTGTCACGGCGTTGTACATATTTCAGATCATAGTTTAATCTATGTCATTCGTAAGCATAACTCGTCAAAAAATGCACCTAAGATAATAGAATCAAGACAATATAAAAATTTTGATTCTAATGCCTTCGTTGAAGAATTGAAAGAAACTCCATTTCATTTTGCCACCCTCCCGGACGACCCAAATGAAATGTGGGACATCTGGAAATCGCTATTCTTAGAGGTCGTAAATAAACACGCTCCAATTAGGCAAAGAAAAGTGCGGAGTAAATATTCACCATGGATAACTGCCGAGCTAAAACAAAAAATGAGACAGCGTGATTATTTAAAGAAACAAGCTATTAAGCATAATTCAGATCATCATTGGAGGGATTACAAGCAGGCAAGAAATGAGGTCAATGCATGCATTAAAGCAACAAAAGCTAAATATTTCAATGAGGGCATTAAGGAAAACAGTGGTAATATAAAAGAAACATGGAAAGTTATAAATAACTCCTTAGGTCGAAAATCAAATACAACAGTTATCAATGAATTGTTTATTGCCGGGGCGAAATTCACTGATAACCAGGAAATAGCTGATCAAATGAATTCGCATTTTTGCTCTCTAGGACAAAAATTGGCATCTGAAATTCCAGTGACTAACTGTGTACCCGAAGACTACATTAAAGGTTCAGATGCCAATTTTGAATTTAGCCCTGTAACTGAGGAATATGTACATAAACTCATGTCGGGCCTCAATACTTCAAAAAGCTGCGGGCTAGATAAAATCTCTAGCAAGCTTTTAAAATTAGCTAGTCCATACATCTCCGAGTCCGTCTGCGAAATTATTAACCAAATGTTCGCGACAGGTATTTTTCCTGACGACTGGAAAAAGGCTAAAGTCTCTCCTATTTATAAGTCGGATGAAAGAAATTTGCCCGATAATTATAGACCTATTTCTATTCTCCCTGCAATTTCCAAAGTTGCAGAAAGAATAGTTCACACACAACTCTCAGCCTTCTTAAAATATAACAAACTGTTAACAGATTCTCAATCTGGTTTTCGCACCTCGTATTCAACCTGCACAGCTCTACTTGTTGCGACAGATATTTGGCTTAAAAATATGGACAATGGTTGTTTGAATGGAAATGTCTTTATTGACTTAAAGAAAGCATTTGATACTGTAGATCACAACATTTTATTGCGCAAACTAAGTTGTTATGGTATCAACGGTAGAGCTCTGCATGTATTTAAGTCATATTTAAGTAATAGGAACCAGAGGTGTCATGTAAATGGAGTCTTATCTAAAGAAGAACAAATAACTTGTGGTATTCCTCAGGGGTCCATATTAGGTCCCCTGTTGTTTATTATTTACGTAAATGATTTTCCAAAATGCCTAAATCACTCGATACCTGGGATGTTTGCTGATGATACATATATCACAACGGCAGGCGAAGACATCCGAGATGTACAGGACATGTTAAACGAAGATTTAGCTGCTGTAGATAATTGGTTAAAGACGAACAAGCTTAGTTGTAATACCAAAAAAACAAATTACATGACAATAGGCTCCAGACAAAAGTTAGAAAAGACAAAATCCATGGATCTCTCTATAAACAACAAAGCTGTTAAGCAAAAAGAGACTATCAAACTTTTAGGAATACACATTGATGAATCATTAAATTGGGATGAGCAAATTAAGCATGTAATTTCAAAAGTGTCAAATGGCCTGCGTATGTTATATAAAACAAGAAACTTGACAAATAATATAGACACACTAATATCTGTTTATAATTCATTAGTACAGCCATACTTTGACTATTGTAGCATCGTCTGGGGGAACTGCTCCAAAACACGTGCTGATCAATTACAAAAGCTGCAGAATAGAGCAGCTCGTATAATTACTAGGGCAGATTACTCAGTCAGGTCTCACGACCTCCTTGAGAAACTTGACTGGCCAAATTTAAATAAAAGACAACAATTCCAATTACGGATTATGATGTTCAAGGTCTTTCACAAGATAGCACCAGACTATTTACAGGACCTATTTACACTGACCTCAGATGTGCATAGCTACAATCTTAGAGGCAGCAAATTTGACCTACAACCTCCTAAGCCAAAAACCAATTTCATGAAACGCTCCTTCTCCTATCGCGGTACCATTGCCTGGAATGAGCTTTCAAATGAAATAAGAGAACTCGACAGCTTGACAACCTTCAGAAGAGCCCTCAAACGATAACACAATTTATTCTTATAATATAGGTTTTTACGGGGAAGGGATATTATTAGTATATTATTACTAATATGTAGGTATTAGTATATTAGTTCAGCTGTGCATTTTATATTATATAGATTATATTATATATTACTTAACTGTTATATTATTACTTCACTGTATTATTATTGTTATTACTATGCACGGCATGTCTGAAAATCAGTTTTACTGAGCCGTTTACCGTGTTGAAATAAAGAAAAAAAAAAAAAAAAAAACTTCATGAGGAAACAGCTACCAATAATAGATCAGCACAGAATTGTTGTTCCCTTCCACCCTCAGATTCAAGACATGGTTCTCATTAAGGGAGATGATGATGATGAGCCATGGCTGGCCAAAGTGCTCAGTTTACAAGAAAGGGACAAGACTATTAATGTCTGGTATTACAATAAAGACAGGGAAAGTGAAGCCAAACATGCATACAGCAAGAGATTGTATTTCATGGGACTCCGTAATTGGCCTGGCATCTGGAGGTCGGAGTGGTAGTTCATGGGAGATGTGACAATAAACACATCTGTCATGTGTCACAGATGTGACAAATGACAATTTATTATAAAACTGTTTGAATTAATTCTTGCATGTACTACAAAGTTCATAATTTTAGTGGTCAACCAGCTGCATGTATGCCGAATTTGGTGAGAGTAATCATACATATATTTATTAAAGAAAATATTATTTGACCAAAAGCAAAAAATAATCAAATAATGACCATAAAAGGTTCCTTAGTTAATACTTTGTTCTAATAGCACTTCTGCAGGTTTACACTATAAACAGTAGCTGGCATTTAGTAGTAGCTGCTCCTCTATATGTGGTGAGGCTGTCATTATGAAATATCAATTCACACATGATAAAATCACTATATTCATAAGAACCAGGGACCTTTTTGGTATTGGCTTGTTGCTTTTGATCAAACAGTATTTTCTAAATAGTACATTGGAATAATAATTATTATTAAACCATGAATGTTCCGCTCATATACATGCACACTTCCATGATTTAGTAATTTACCTCAATCATGGGAATTCACATTCTCAACTGTGGCTTTGTCAATATATAAATTAATGTTTTTCAATTTGCCATTAGTGGTTATGAATTTGTAAGGATGTTTATATGATGATGGAAATCTGTACCATACAAATGTATGTACCCATTGTGTTTTTTGGAAATCCATATATTTTAAAGGAGAATATTTTCCTCTGTGGTTTAGCAATTCCCATACATGGTTATAATCATTTATTCCCAATCATGAGAATTGTTAAACCATTAATGTTTGGGACACATACACACCCATGGTTTAGCAATTTCCATAAATGGTAATCATAATTATTTATTCCCAATCATGGGAATTGTTAAACCATTAATGTTTAGGGACATGCACAGCCATGGTTTAACAATTCCCATAAATGGTTATTAGAACTATATATTTCCAATCATGGGAATTGTTAAACCATGAATGTTTATGGGACATGCACACCCATGGTTTAACAATTCCCATAAATGGTTATTGGAACTATATATTTCCAATCATGGGAATTGTTAAACCATGAATGTTTAGGGGACATGCACACCCATGGTTTAGCAATTCCCATAAATGGTTATTAGAGCTATATATTTCCAATCATGGGAATTGTTAAACCATGAATGTTTCGGGACATACACAGCCATGGTTTAGCAATTCCCATGAATGGGTTCTTCATATCAACGATCATTCATGGGAATTACATTTCCCACTGTGGTTTTCTCAATAGATACATTAATGTTTTTCAATTACCCATTAGTGGTTATGCATGTTGTAATGGGAATTGCATTATGAAACCATTGATGTGTTTTTATGATAATGAGATTTTCATAATACCCATTGTGTTTTTTGAAAATCCATACATGTTTTTTTACATTTGTTTTCCTGTGTAGGTCCCTTAATAATACTCCCGAAAAGTAAATGAGTATTTCATGGACGAACTAACTATGCAAAACACAATGTACATATGCATGTGGCCCAACTGCTGTGTTTGCTCTCTCACCTTGTTTGATGAGCAGAGTGAAAACATGAAGTCTCATTGCAACTTAAATACACATCGGCGACTCGAATTAACCATCTAGTTACAAGCTTAGGACATTGCGTTGTGTTTGAGTATAATTCTAAGTTAACAAGGAGGTTTCTAACTTATAACTATAAGCGAGTAAATAATGATAAGAATAACACAAAACCATAGACAGTGAACCTCGTGTCAGCTCTATCCAGAAGTCTTCGCGGGCACCGCTATGCTAATCATATGATAATTTCCGGCCCATTACTTCCGGTAAGCTACTAAAATTAATTGTTAAAATAACAATGTCACGGACAATGGCCACATGCATATAAACTTAATATACATTTTTCTACAACTGTTGGTGTCTCAAGGATCAAGTGAAAATCACTTGCAAATCAAACATTAAAGAACAACAAAATTCAGCATGATCTTTCTATTAGAACCTTTCTATCTCCTACATGTATGTAATATGAGTTTAGGGAATGTTGTTGTTTTAAGATGTTTGTTAATTTTCAAATGGATTCCTAAACTAAACTTATATTTGAATGGCCCATTTTCATGCCAACGTTTTGTGAATTTGTAAACCAGCCATTGGGCCTTCGTGAATCCATATACAGTACATGTATTTTCGGGGTAGTACTTTGTCTCTCACCTCTGTGGCCCCGGTTTAGATTATCGGAACGATTGCAGAATACCCCACCACTTGGTTCATTAATAATACATTTTCTCAAATTCTCCTACAAACCTTCTAAAAACCTAACCCTGAAATTCGAATAAATCTTAACCATTTTCAACCCCAAATCATAGAACGAGTCTAAATTCACCTGAGCTAAATGGATAATTTTGCACAATTTGTAAGGGCTTTTCAAGTTATCTATCGAAGTGGTGGGGTCTTCTGCAATTTAGCGGTTTCTCCCAGCTCCATAAAAATCCAACATGCTAAATTCCAATTCAATCTGTGATTTAGCCAGGTCCTGGCTAAGATCAGCTCCATGGTTGTTCCAGTTCCTGTTACAATTTCAATGTTATTTTTATCTGTCAACGTGTATCTCTGTAGTTTTTCGCATGGTCTGTTTTTTGGTTGAACAGCTAAATGTCGAAGACTTCTTTTGTGTAGGCTGGACTCCTTTGAGGATTTCAGTTGGCCAGCATTGATTTAAAATATTCTTGGCTTCATGTTCAGTCCTGATATATAATAGCTAAATGTACATGTACAGTGTATGTTGTGGCTTAAGGTTACCATAGACCTTTGCAGCCTGTTTTCTCCCAAACCATTTTTTTCATTCCTTGTGAAGTTTATTAATATTGTACTTGATATCCCTGAAAATTTGGAAAACTGTATTTCAAAGTGAAGTAAATAGATAGCTTAGGCTAGCTCGCTGCTGATGTTTGCGGAAAACTACATCCGGGACATCCAAAAGCCCTATCTCGATGCATATCACGTGTGCTTTAGTGTTCACATGTTAGCAGACTGCAGTACTGCTATCGTTCATCGTTCTTTGAGGTTTCATTAGGAATATTGTTTCAGCTCACATATGGATAAACCAAAATGGAATCCCAGTCCTTTGGATGCCCTATGACAACATCTACAGCCAGAGTTGTGCTGGTTTGCTGCGATTTATCTTTAGCTTTCGCCTTCCCTTCTACTTGTCCTTGATATCTCAGGCTGCTTTTCGGTCTTACGTCGCTTGATAACACTTTTCTTTTTGTTAGGTTTCTTAATTTTTGCCAATGATGCACTTGTAGCTAGCAGTCTAACCAGATCGTTAGGTGAAACTAGCAAAACAGTACTTGATATGTATGAATGTAAACCGAGGTAATACATGTACAAACCATTTCATTGCCCGCAAATTCGTGGTTCGTTCACAACAACCCCAGGGCTCCTGTGCTTCATTGGCATGTTGGGTTAACATGTTGACAGAAGCTTTGATGTTAGTGTGAACTACTATTTACATGTATCAAGGAACCAAAGAGTGTCTGGCTTTAGCAATATTTTTGTTATTTCTTTTTTTATTTGGCTTTGCATCATATAGTTTGGAAGATTTTCCTATCTCGAATTTCAAGAAGGATTTGCATATGAACAAAGTAAAATATTAAAAATCCCAACACACTTTAGGAGGCTGTCATCTGCTGATTGACATACAGCGTAGTGCAATTGAATGGATTGTATGCCCAAATGCGTACGCACGTAATTCACTGATCTAAACCTCAACTTTTTTTGTGTTTGTAGGTTTAGTACTGCTTTCCAATGAAATCTTTATTTAAAAAAAGTAATCACATCAGATACCTTATTTCATAAGTGTTACAGCGATGTATAGGTTTCTATGGTTTCCCTTAAAGCATAGCGCAGGTCTACGGTAACCTTAATATTGGTTGATTGTCTTAAATTTGTCTATTGGTTGTTTGTCAGTAATTATTTATTTATTTAGAAAAAGGTTTAACTTCAGGCCATTTCATGACTTGAAGAAACCAAAGTAATCCTTAGAATTTGAATTTTTGTTTTAATTTCGTAATTAAAATAACATTGGATACTTTCTTTGTTAGTGGGGCTTCCAATGGAAACACAAACAACTTGAAAATCAAAAACTTAGTAGTTATTTTTTCCCAAAATAATGTAAATGAAGTGGCTAGAACATTGCTAACAGTTGTACTATTCCTTTTTTCAGCAGTTTGGAAAGCACTTACATATACATGTAGCAACAAGAGCAGGATGATTTTAAATAAATGTCCAGGGCATTTACATGTATATTTAAGATGAGGCCTTGGTTTTTATTCGAGATCTGGCCAGGAGGTGATTGTCACAGTATATGTACAGTGTACGAATTTACGAGTACATGGTACTACTCTTCCCAGTAAACTGCGACACCCCAAGTTTTTTATGGCCCCCGTTTTGTGAATGGTATGTACCACGTGATCACTGTTTGGTATACTGCCGGTAGATATGTTTGTGTGGCGGTGTGAGAAAAGCGACATGTTGTTCTACATTGTATATAAAGCATGCCTTGTTGTAGACAGTAGAATGACACATTGTGCACAAGTTTGACATTTCAAAACTGCAGAACGACTGACTACAAGATCTTAAAATATGAACTACATTTACCATCTTAAATCTTAAAAAATCTTAGATAAATTTGCAAAATATTTCCTCCATTTACCTTAAAAGTTAAGCCACATTATATGGTTCTTCAAATACATTTAGTATAAACTCCAGAAGAGCGAGAAGCAAATTTTTCCCAGCGATTTATAGACTTTGAAATCAACCAGGCAGTCAAAACTTGTCTACAGTAATCCGTGATACAGAATATTCACATCACGTGAGCCGTAAAAAAAATGTTGCAGTTTACTGGGAAGAGTAGTATACTAGTTTAATTTCTGCTGCTCCATTGGTCACATTCTATCAACTAACCAGCTGTAGTGTGGTCATAATTAAGAAGTTGAGGTCTATTCACAATATAGTTAGCCCCAGAATATTATGCCAAGCCAACCTCTTTGCTGAGACTGAGGGTGGTCACTGCCAGATATTTTATGTCTTTAATGGTTCTTTTACATTCCCATCACTGGATATATCAATACAAAAGCCGTGATTACTGAAAATTTGATTGGCTGGTGAAGGCTTTTTTTCTTAACTGGGGGTTCTTTTCTTTCAATATTATTGATTGATAAACACATGCGACAACTTTTGGCCTGGCCCGAGTAATAACAAGTGAAGTGAGTTTCTTGAAAAATAAAATTGTGTTTTGTGTTCATGTTGTTTGATATTTGACACTAACCCGGTTTTCCTGTGGGATATAATGCACATTACAATTTATTCCACTATTTTGTCAAAAATGTTTGCTTTCTATGCTATTAACAAGTAATTGCATGGGTCCCCATAAAATAATTATTAAAATCGCATGGATCCTCATAAAATAATTATTAAAGGAACCTTGACTGAAAACAATGTTTGTTCTCAAGTGTCTTTTTATAGATGCCTAAATACATTGTTGTGTTTGTCTCCAGTAAATTGTACACTACATGTTTGTGTTAAAGTGCCACTACGACGAAAATTTACCATTTCGATTTGCCACGTTTTCAGTGTCTATAGGTCAATCAGTATTAGAAATATCCGAAATAGTAAAAAAATGTTCCCAAATGGGCATCTTAAACCACAAATTTTAGGAGAGTTTACCGGTAAAATCCTGTCCGCCATTGCTGGAAGCCGTGCCCTTTGTTCAGCTTTAAACAAAGGTTTATTCACCGGAAGTGATGTCATACACTTAACACGACAACCTCGTGGCGCGAAATAGCGTGCATAAAAAAGTAGCCAACCTCGCAAAGATAAATATAACTTTCTTCTTATGTACGTGAAGACGTTTTTAGTAGAAATATGCCTCCAGGCGTTGTGTTCTGCAGGCGAGCGTTAAGTGTATGACATCATTTCCGGTGAATAAACCTTTGTTTAAAGCTGAACAAAGGGCACGGCTTCCAGTAATGGCGGACGTGTAGATTCAATATTCGGAGCTAAAAAAATAAGACTTCCTGTCGTTGTATCGAAAAACAACTTGAACTGGTAATAATATATGAACTCTACTTTATGAATATGCAAAAACATTGATATGTCAAAATTTGATCGTAGGGGCACTTTAACTTAATTAATCTTTAATTTTACTGTTTACATGAGCAAGTGAGGATCAGCTATATATTTTTCAAGTAAATCTTATAAGCACAGTAAAATTGAAAGTGTTATCCACAAACCTAATTGAACAATAACCTTGATTTGTAGTCAAGCTAAAACTTGAGCTGAATAAGTCAACACATGATAGCTACAATGTATTAGTGCGCTGAGTGAAAATCAATGAGATTGTAGAAGTGATTGTTTGCCTGAATACTTCTACAATGTAATTAGAAAATACTACTACCTATATATATATGGTTACAAATGTGGCAAAAAAATAACTAGTTTAGAGGAAAAATTACCTGCAACATATACATTGTGTGTACCGTACAAGTCGTGTACTTTTGAGGAATTATACATTAATATTAATTTTAAAGTAGGCTGCTTCTTGTTGCATTGCTGTTAGTAGTCATGGTCAAGCTAATGCACCTTATTTAATGTGCTTATTAGCAAATCGTGCGAGTGACTAGTAATCAAGCGCTTGCTGACGGTTGGCCATTGAAAAGACAGGATGCCCTGAAGCCATAATATAAAGAGTTTGATAATTTCTGGTTCGATGAATGCTACATGTATATGTTGCAGTTCATTTTTGTTTTCAGTTGATATTTTTCTAACTAGTTATTTTGTTCTTATTAAAGAACCCATTGCTGACCGTTAGGATATTTTAAATGTAGGGTTAGGCTTTGAATTAGGATCATTGAAGAAGCATTATATTTATCTGTTGTTTATATAGTGACTTAGCCCTAAAAAATCTTAAATTAGTGAGCGCCTGTTGTTGACGGGTAGGGTTTTTGGTAGGCTTTGGATTAGTTCACATTTTTCTTACTGGTTAATTTGTTTAGGTTTATAATCCTTATTATCCTTATTACTTCGTGAACCCTAGCCGTAGGCCAGTGAAAACTCTTTGTTTACCTGTGAACCCAAAACCATTGTAAATTATTAATGACTTTGTAGCCCTAAAAACCTAAATTAGTGAGAACCTGTTGTAGATGGTTATATTTTTCACATTGCAATTGAAGAAGCTTTATATTTGTCTGTTGTTTATATATATAGTGACTTAGCCCTTAAAACCCTAAATTAGTGAGAACCTGTTGTAGATGTTAAGGCTGGTTCACACTAGTGATATAACTGTAAGCATAAGCAACATACACAGACTCGGTAATAACATCTGAGTAGAACAAGCACTGCTAATGATCAGTGCATTCACTGCGTCTGCATGTACATATATGTTGCCTGTGCTTATACTTACTGTATGTTACTAGTGTGAATCAGCCGGTGGTTTTAGTCTTTACTAGATAACAGTATTATTATGCTGCCATAAATTATTGATATTCACTGTAAGATTATGACTTGCAAATTATTCATTATATTTTATGTTACAAGTGCAAATTTGATTGTCTTTTTCAGAACGACTGCATGTTCACAAATCAGTCAACATTCAAATTTAAGGCACCCAATCAGAACAAACTTATATATCTATTCATGCACGTGTATAGGTTGTTAGCTGACAACCTACGAGTTTTTGTGAAATAAAGGAAATTTGAAAAATAAATCAAGCTTTTTTTGTGATCAATGAAAGTTAATATAAAAATGTAACTTAAGGTATATGTGAATTCTATGTTTAAAAAACGTTATAACAGCTTTTACAAAAGGCTGATGAAACATTTTTTTGGGGTTAAAATAACCATATTATCAACCATTTGAAAAAGGTTAAATTAGCCAAAGTTAACTAAAAAATGGGTTCTCTCAGATGCATCCCAAGTACCATTTTAAATAGTCAATTTGACTAAAGAAATGATTATTTCAACCTATTAAATAAGGTTATTACCAATTTCGAATAGGTTAAAATAACCAACGGAAAAAGGTCAAAGTAACCAAATCTGAAGGTTACTATTACTGATGAATAATGGATGAAACAACCACAAGAGAAATGTTAAACTAACTAAATCTAAAGGTTATAATTACCAAACGAATTGGTTAAATCAAACTCATATTAATTGGTGAAAATTAATTTATAAAAGGGTTCTCTCAGATGCATTTAATGACCAATTTTTAAAGGTTTTTTCAACTGGTCATTTTTTAACAGTGTAGATTATTCTTATGTGGGTTTGTCTGTTGAAAAGAATAAACGAAAACCAAATTAGGAACAAATATTGGGAGACTAACTCGTGATTCGGGCTCGAGGTTCACTCGTGAAAGTGGATAACTCACGGTATGGCGCACCGTACTAGTTTAATACTCATTAGGATCTTAGACCTCGTTTGTTCGCTTCTATCATATAACAACAAACATATAGAACAGCTTGCTACCTGGTCTTTTAAACCACATTACAGCATTGAATTTTATGAACGGCCGCAAAAATGGAAACTATATAAATGTTTTGTGCCCATTTTATAACACCTCAGAACAACGAACGATTAAATAAATACCTACGGTGCTCAATCGATAGTCTGATAGTACCAGTATGGGACCACCCGAACCCCACTCTAAGGTGCATGCTTTGCCTCTACGGGATTTCGCGATATAATCAATATTTCCCCGGCATTCAAAGCAACACTATATTTAAACGACTAACAGGCTCCTTTTCTATTAGACATCCTACCTGGAACTGGTACTTTTTTATATCTGAATTTTCTGATGATTTTCGGAGCAACTACAGAATACTCCGCAAATGAAAAGATACCCCCAAGGCTGTACGGGCTACGCGTCGTTGAGGCCGAGTCTCCCGTGTAGCTAATTATTTATAGAACGAAGCTATGCTACGCGATGGTACGGGATGCTACGCGATGCTACGCGTCGATGGAAGAGGCGGACTGAGGCTGAGTCTCACCGGTGAAGCTATATCTTAATGAATTCTTCATAGAACGAAGCTGTACTACGCGTGCTACGCGTTGAACATAAAAAGTTGCGGAGTATTCTGCTGTTTTCGTTTTTGGTAAACGAAACATTTTATTGAGTTGGCCCAACAGGCTACTAGTCATGTGTAACATTTTCTGATGATTTTATTTTTAACTTGACGTAAGCCCCTCCTCCGCGCAAGCAAAACAACGCTAAGTAAGCATTTTTAAGACTAGATGCATGTTTGTTTTGGTATGCGAGACCGGCAAACTCGTGTCAGAATTTGGCGTGTCAAACAGTCATTTCGACTGAATTTAGTTAATTGCATTTTTTTCGAAATAAAAATATATGTTCCCTAAAAAAGTGTACAGTGCTTTTGGTTATACCTTAGGCTATCTGACTTTGAAATATGAAATAAATCGTATTTTCGACCCTTACCGCGATATGTTTGATTTTTCCTGACATCCACTCTTAATTTCAGCTGGCCAGAAGGAGATACATCTTTTCGAGATATACAGTCTAGTCTCGATGTAGTCTGCCTCAAAGCTGGTCGATATTTATACAGAATAAAGATACTCTGCTTGTTTCAAGTTCATCGTGAGAGAAAATGATACATGCAAGTGTTAGAAAAAATCTTCCTGTCGCTGGCCTCGCTTGTTCAAGTCACTTGTTAAATGACATTCCAGACAACGCATTGGCTAACTATGGCAAGGGAATGTCATTAATAAATCAAGGGCATAAATAGAGACAGTTCAGACGTTTCTATTTCACTTCAATAATTTTTACTTCAAGAATATTTATTGCATCAAATACTTCAGAAGTAAATTCATGTATATCGTTAAATAGGAATCGAAGAACTGGTTGTTTTTTCCTATAAGACAAGTGTTCTAGACGGCAGATATTGTTATCTTATATTTTCCATGGCGTCGTATATTCTGTCTACCTCATACCCATATATCTCTAAAATGTTCGCTAGAATCGCACTCTCTTGATCAATTATAAAACTGTATTGAAATTTCTAAGTATACGATTTTTGCCAGCATGTGGAAAGGACGAGGCCTCATTTAGTTAACATTTCTCGACAAGTTGGAATACTAGAATCACCAAAGTGAACTTTGAAAGCGATTTCAAAGGGAACCTGTGGTTGCATGGGTACTTCAAAACGTCTTTGCTTCAGAATACCAAATTTACGGAACGTTATCTTAAGAGAACGACTACTTTCCTAGATCTAGAATATATATACGCCCAAAATGTACGGTACCCTTCCTCTTTATTTCCTGTTTCATCGAGAATTAAAATACCGAACATTGTTTGGAAGGCAAAGTTATACCTTATACCGTGAAAACGTGATTTAAAGAAATGAAATATGGAAAAACAGTTCATGTTCTACTGCACTAAACACTCTTTCGAACCGTGAAATCATGGTCTAAAGAAATGAAATATAGAAAAATATTACATACTTTAACCGAACTAAATACACCGTCCCGTAGGACAATGAGATGAAGGTCTAAAGACCTGAAAAATAGAAGAACATATACACTCTGCTTCCTCCACTCTGATCAGAGTCTCTGCAGAGTCGCATCCATACCGGTTCACCCGTATGAGGTTCTGATACACACATTTTTTGACACATATTTTATCTTTTATTCTAATAGTGTAATTTACAATCTGACGGACCGCAGGTAGCTTAAAGCTAATCTAGGCGAGCCGAGTCTTATATAAGGAAATATAGTATTTACAGTTTAAAAGAATAAGTTACGTTTTACATGTAATGGAGGGAGAGAAAAAAGAGAGAAGAAAAAGGAATTATAAAGAGACAAAAGACAAGGTGGTGAATATGTTGATAGAACTATAGACGTTATTTTATAGAAATAATAACTGTCAAATCAGCAAATTTTATTTGAATGATTTTACCTTTGAAATAATCGTGGATGTATCAATATATGTATCTTCTAATTTGAGGATATTAACTAGTATTTTCTTAAGTTCTATTTTAAATGCTTTTTTGGAAGATTACTGAGATAACATGGTATCTCATTTCATAGTTTTGATCCAATTCTAGAGAAGGCGTGTTTTTGTATTTCAAGTCTAGGGCTTTTAATATAGAAATTGTTGGATGTAGAGGAACGTGTATTATAAGAATGGATACTGGAGGTGTTTACGAATATATTTAAAATACTTATTGGTGCTGAGTTATTTCTGACATCATACATCAAGTTAGATAGTGACTCATAGTATAAAAGCGTTTACAGGCATAATATTAGCATCAATGGCAAAAGGGAATTGCGTGCTCATTTCTGTCGGCAAAATACATAAAGCGAAGTGCCCGCTTTTGAAGAATTAGACGTTTTTTTTCAGATAGGACTTAATGCCTGACCCCAAACTGTCAACCCATCAGTTAAGTAAGGAGCAATTAATGATCGATAAATACTCAGGAGGGTATGTACGGGCACAAAATGTCTTAGTTTCGCGATTACCCCTACTGTTTTGCTCAATGTGATACTTCCAGGATAAATTATTGTCAATTAAAACTCCGAGATATTTCACATAGTCTTTACTTTCCAAGGGAAAGTTCTTATTCTGTTCATTATCGAATATACTTATTTTAGGTTGATAGTAAGGTTCTTTTGATAGGGACGAAATATAACAACATTTGATTTGTTTTATGTTAAGGGTTAATTTATTTGCTGTTAGCCAATCATATAATTTCTTGTGTTCTCTGTTTACGATTAGTTCCAACGATTTAAGATTTTTGTCTGCATAAAGTATATTAGTATCATCAGTAAAAAGATAAAAGCTGAATTTATCACAACAGAATCTGATATGTTATCACATTCAACTGTGATTGTACAGCTCAAATGGGAGGCTTCAATCTTCCATGTGGGAAGCATTGAATTGATGGATCTCAAGTGGAGATTGACTATCAAATTAATAGTGCTCTCAAAGTATCACAGTTTTCAGTTAATAAGTAATAGATACGGGACATCCAATTTATTTGCTAGTCAACCCGATATGCTCTCAAGTGGATATCGAAGATATTTAGTGTGCATGAATTCGTTTCCTATTAACCCCATAATTGCTTTCAAGTGGATATCAAAGAAATTGAGTGCGTCAGTACTTTGTTTGCTATCGGTCCGATATGATCTCAAGTGGATATCCAAATTTAGCATAATTCAGGTCAGTCTAATGGGAGTGAATATATAAAAAAATGGTGTGCGTTATTTTGTCTGTTATGCTGAACATTTAAGATCGTTTAATGAAAATGTGGCAAGAAAATATGTCGCCGCATGGCCCTGGATTTGACTTTTCAACAAAATGTTAAAATTCGAGCTCTACTGCAAAATCTACTACAGAAAACATAAATTGCGTTTGTTTTACCGTTGTTGTTATAATTTTTATTATATTACACTGTATATTATTCTGTTCTGTTGTCTTATTTTCATAGTTGAGTCTTAAATTTATGTTCCCATTCACATAAGAAGAAGTTATTTCTTATTTTAAGAATTGACTCAATTAAAATAAGAAATCATGCCTTACATTAAGAATCTATGATATGAAAATATATTTTTTTGGTACTGAAATTTAGAGTTATTACTTGTTTTAAAACTACAGGTTTAAGAGTGTTGTGTAGCTCTTTGATGGCTGTTTTGCTGGTGCGGCATATGTTATAGCTTTGTTGAGGTCTAGGTCTTTTTCTCTGAGTATAGTTTTTTTGTTGACCTCCGTAGCGATTACATAATTATCCCAACTGTCTCTAAAGTTTCAGGAGTCCCATTTGGTAGCAATATCCCCTTTCATGTCCATAGCCTGAGGTGGAGGGATCGAAGACCTCGCCATTGCTGTGTTAGTCGACTGCTTTCACTTCTGTTTGGCTTTGATTCGATCGATAATCCAAGCTGGCGGCTCGTATGAGTCTGCAAATATTTTCAAAATTCGCCAAAATGACAACCTGTGTGTGTAAAATGTATTTTCCAGCGTGATTACGGCTTTAGGAGGCGTAAAATATCGCTTCTGACACCATGTTTTATTCTGTTCGTGTTCACTCTAGCTCAGAACAGACCGCATGGCATAATAATGAGCCCAGTCCGAAATGAAATATCTGACGCAATGTTTGCCATAACCTACTGTATTGAATCTAGGAATCGGAAATTCTTTGACACTTAAGATGTATGTTGTATTATTCAACGAAATCAGTAATATCACAGACATACTTAGAGCAAAGACTATTCTTAACTGTATACATAATATTAGCTATATCCTGCAGTCCCCTGTTCTCTAGACCATCTCTTAATATCTCAAAGTTTGTCCGCTTGTATCAGGTTTTCCCTTACCCTTGGAGGTTATTTTCCCGCCGACACAGTTAACAGCTCAATTGTTTCTTGTCCCAAAGTTGGGAGTGTTACGGGTAGGCTTTAGCACATTCTTCTCGAAAAAAAGGCTATTCTGCTCGAAAGAATTGCCCGAAAAAATTAAAAGACTATTCTGCTCGAAATTATGCTTCAAAAGTACTATTATGCTCGGATTTATGCTTCTGAAAATTTGGGGCAGTTGCAGTTTTAGCGTGTACAAGCCGATTATTCCATTTTTTTTCATGGATTAGTACTAATTTTACGTTTACGATCTATAGGTCGGACTTTTTCGGAGCCTGCAATAAAGTTAAGGTAAGTTAAAGCATTGGTAGCCAACTCTCTTTCTTATTCTTCTTCGTCATGGTCAATGATTTCTGTTTGTTCCGTCGCCATCTTTGTTTTGCTCGTTATCAGCTCCCTCTCATCTCCACTTTTTCTCGTTCCCAGGCCCCAAATATGCAAAATGGCCTATTCTGCCCGGATTATGCCCCAATTACGTTTTCTGCTCTTGAGGCCCTATTATGCTCGAAATTCTGCCGGCAGAAAGTGCTAAATCCTAGTAACGGGACTGACATGCTAATTGATCCTGTCACCTCTAAAATGCTTATCGGTAGTTGCGACACACATCACTATTAATTCTGTTGCAGTTTGCTTTCAAGTTATTTCTTTCTTTCCAGTCTTTCTTTCTTTCTTTGCATATTACCTCAAAAAGGGAAATAACACTACTTTGAATTACTGCGAAAATACTAAATGTTAAACATGCTAACTGATGGGCGAGATTAGGGCTGCTTTTAATATTTTTCATAAATTGATTTGAAGTATGATATGATAAAAAGAAAAAATGTATGCTTGTTACTAAGCCAGTGTTGATAATAAGTTTGCGTGCAGGAGCTAAATACGTCTTAAGGCTAATATAAATTATATTGTGATTCCCAGACGGTAACATGATCTATATCCAAGCAACCAATGTTATGCGAAATATTGTAAAACTGCAGGGACCAACGGACGAAGTATAATACTGGATCACCTTGGAGGGATCTAATCAGCGAAAATGTGTAAACAATAACAACGAAGAAAGGCTGATTATACTGTACTGGATAATTTCATATCAATAACCATTACCATATAATCAGCCTTTCTTAGTTGTTAATGTTTTGCGAATTTACTTATTAAGAGCGGATGTCAGGAAAAACCAGATAAATTTAAAATTTCGCGGCAAGGGTCGAAAATACGATTTCTTTCATATTTCAAAGTCAGATAGCCTAAGGTATAACCAAAATCACTGTACCTTTTTTAGGAAAAATATATTTTTATTTCGAAGAAAAATGAAATTAACTAAATTCAGTCGAAATGACTGTTTGACACGCCAAATTCTAACACGAGTTTGACTGTCTCGCGTACCAAAACAGACATGCATCTAGTCTTAAAAATGCTCAAATCGTGTTCTACGATATCTAAATATCTAGCACTACACATTTGAGAAATATTGTATTATTATTTACATGAAAAATAATTTTATTCAGAAGGCACACATTTTACGTTGATGAAAGTATCTCGAAAATAAAATTAATTTTCACCATGTGCTAAACCTTTGAATGGATCAAGCTTCAGGTGTTTTGAATTTTCGAAAGGTTATCTCTCGATTACTTTGGGCAAATATTTGTGCGTGACGCTAGAGCTGTTCAAAGTCTGTTGAAAAACGTTCATATTTGACCTTGACAGGTCAACTGTCTATCTACGGGCTCAGCGCATTTATGCCTATTTCACGCTTCTTAACAAATTAGAGGTTCAGAAAATACACTAAAAAGGCCATTTTAAGAATTATAACCTTATTTGATATCTTCAGAAAATGTTACACATGACTAGTAGCCTGTTAGGCCATCTCAATAAAATGTTTCGTTTACCATCGCTCTCTGGCTCGTGATGGTGGATCGGTCGGTCGCTAAAAAAAGTATATATTAAGTTTAAAATCTGGAACCAAGGGTGCGTTCGATTGACCGTATTCCGGAATAGGAATAGATGGAATATAGTCTCTGAAAATCACTGGTTCGGGCAAATTTTGCACTGTAAGCTACAAACACTTGCTGACATATGATATTCAGGATACATTTAGTATTTCAGTAGCTAAACAATCCTCACACAAGTGTTTTGTAGTGATCATTCTGTTTATTCAGTCAATCGAACGCACCCCAAGTCGGCTTGAAGACTCTCGTAAAAATGTTCATGTATTCCTCGACCACTTTTTCCTCTACTAGTTGTTGATTGACAATTTGCATGAGAAAGGCAAGAAACTAATGCGTAGAGAGCTCGAAAAAGAGGTATAGTTAAAAAACATGCGTCGCTTTTAAATCTTGTATTTTTTTTCCTATATCCCCCCCGCTCAAAAAAATGGGTCGGTCGCGCGTTTGTAAACGAAACATTTTATTGGGATGGCCTTAGTCAAAGCATACATCCGAATGTTGGGGTCGGGGTGGTCCCTCGCTTCCTCGGTTATTCTGGTCAGACAGGAATCTGAAATTCTTTGACACTTAAGATGTATGTTGTATTATTCAACGAAATCAGTAATATCACAGACATACTTAGAGCAAATACTATTCTTAACTCTATACATAATATTAGCTATATCCTGCAGTCTCCCGTTCTTTAGACCTTCTCCTAATATCTTAAAGTTTGTCCGCTTGTATCAGGTTTTCCCTTACCCTTGGAGGTTATTTTCCCGCCGACACATTTAACAGCTCAATGGTTTCTTGTCCCAAAGTTGAGGGTGTTACGGACCTGACATGCCAATTGATCCTGTCACCTCTAAATTAAGGCTTATCGGTAGTTGCGACACACATCACGATTAATTCTGTTGCAGTTTGCTTTCAAGTTCTTTCTTTCTTTCCAGTCTTGCTTACTTTGCATATTGCCTCAAAAAGGGAAATAAAAGTACTTTGAATTACTGCGAAAATACTAAATGTTAAACATGCTAACTGATTGGCGAGATCAGGGATGCTTTTCAGTATTTTTCATAAATTTATTTGAAGTATGATATGATAAAAAGAAAAATGTATACTTGTTACTAAGCCAGTGTTGATAATAAGTTTGCATGCAGAAGCTAAATACGTCTTAAGGCTAAATTATATTTTGATTCCCAGACGGTAACATGATCTATATCCAAGCAACCAATGTTATGCGAAATATTGTAAAACTGCAGGGACCAACGGACGAAGTATAATACTGGATCACCTTGGAAGGATCTAATCAGCGAAAATGTGAAATCAATAACAACGAAGAAAGGCTGATTACACGGTAATGTTAATTTCATATCAATGACATTACCATATAATCAGCCTTTCTTAGTTGTTAATGTTTTGCGAATTTACTTAACTTCAGCTGGCCAGAAGGAGATACATCTTTTCGAGATATACAGTCTAGTCTCGATGTGGTTGCCTCAAAGCTGGTCGATATTTATACAGATTAAAGATACTCTGCTTGTTTCAAGTTCATCGTTAGAGAAAATGATATATGTAAGTGTAAGAAAAAACTTTCCTGTCGCTGGCCTCGCTTGTTCAAGTCACTTGAATGACATTCCAGACAACGCATTGGCTAACTATGGCAAGGGAATGTCATTAATAAATCAAGGGCATAAATAGGGACAGCTCAGGCCTTTCTATTTCACTTCAAGAATTATTTCACTTCAACAATAACGAAGAAAAGGCAAGCTAAATGTGAATTGACCCAAAATATTTATTGCTTCAAATACTTCAGAAGTAAATTCATGTATATCGTTAAATAGGAATCGAAGAACTGTTTTTTTTCTCCTATAAGACAAGTGTTGTAGACGGCAGATATTGTTATCTTATATTTTCCATGACGTCGTATCTTCTGTCTACCTTACCCATATATCTCTAAATCGCACTCTCTTGATCAATTAAAAAAACTGTATTGAAATTTCTAAGTATACGATTTTTACCAGCATGTGGAAAGGACGAGGCCTCATTTAGTTAACATTTCTCGACGAGTTGGAATACTAGAATCACTAAAGTGAACTGATTATCGAATTAGAACACGATTAGCTTTGAAAGCGATTTCAAAGGGAACCTGTGGTTGCATGGGTGCTTCAAAACGTCTTTGCTTCAGAATATCAAATTTACGGAACATTATCTTAAGAGAACGACTACTTTCCTAGATCTAGAATATATATACGCCCAAAATGTACCCTTCCTATTTATTTCCTGTTTCATCGGGAATTAAACTAGAGAACATTGTTTGGAAGGCAAAGTTATACCTTACACCCTGAAAACATGATTTAAAGAAATGAAATATGGAAAAACAGTTGATGTTCTACTGCACTAAACACTCTTTAGAACCGTGAAATCATGGTCTAAAGAAATGAAATATAGAAAAAGATTACATACATGTACTTTAACCGAACTAAATACACAGTCCCGTAGGACAATGAGATGACGGTCTAAAGAACTGAAAAATAGAAGAACATTTACACTCTGCTTCCTCCACTCTGATCAGAGTCTCTGCAGAGTCGCATCCATACCGGTTCACCCGTATGAGGTTCTGATACACACATATTTTGACTCTTATTTTATTTTTCTATTCTAATAGTGTAATTTACAATCTGACTGTTCCGCAGGTAGCTTAAAGCTAATCTAGGCGGGCCGAGTCTTGTATAAGTAAATATAGTAATTACAGTTCAAAAGAATAAGTTAAGTTTTACACGTAATGGAGGGAGAAAAAAAAGAGAGAAGAAAAAGGAATTATAAAGAGACGAAAGACAAGGTGGTGAATATGTTGATAGAACTATAAACGTTATTTTATAAAAATAATAACTGTAAAATCAGCAAATTTTATTTGAATGATTTTACCTTTGAAATAATCATGGAAGTATCAATATATGTATCTTCTAATTTGAGGATATTAACTAGTATTTTCTTAAGTTCTATTTTGCTTCCAAGATAAATTATTGTCAATTAAGGTGGCCCGCGGCTATTTATTTTGGCAACGGGGGTCTTTTTAAATCGCGTTTTTGAACAGCTAAACATTATCCGATTTCTGAGATTTTTTGAACCTTTAATGAAGAATCATCGAATTTTATAAAAAGTACAATTAGAAAGTGATTAACAAAGAATTGCTGAAGATATGAGCGATTTTCGAAAACGTTGTTTTTTAGGAAAGAGCGTATATTTCAAAACCCAAAAGATGGATTTGTTCCATTTTACTTTCAACGAGTGCCCAACCTCCAAGGTCTGTAACAGGCAAGTTTCAGGTTAATCGGCACCATACAAGTTTCTCAGCAAACGGCTGATCAGTTTTAACCTTAAAATGTTATGCTCATGCATCTGGTTCAACTGCCGGAGAAATATGACAGTAATAATTAAATCGTACATACCATATGGAAGTTCAATACCACTTGAAACTTCTGTGCCAAAGGCAAGAAGATCGGAAAACTACAACTAACGTTAAGCGGCGAACGAAGTAAGATAGGTTATTGCTGAATATTTGCGAAAATCGAGAATTTTGTATTCTTTCGGCGTCAAAAAAATTCACTCGTTTGCTTTTCTTAAGTTCCTAATATGACTTACAGTAGTATATTTTAAAGTGCCTTGCCGAGTTTCAGCGCGCTTTGACCATACGCTTTTGAGATATAAAGGCTGTAAACTTCAGCTTGTGCGAGACTTCTAAAATCTAAATGCTTGGAAATTAAAACCCCTCATGATCGCTAAATTATTCAATGTGTTTGTTTTGAATTTCCGCACGGGTTCTGCCACTTGGGAATCGCGAGGCAAGGAATAATTAAAATTAATGTGAAATTAAAATGAGGATAAATTTTGCAAGTGTAAGTAAGGTATTTGTAATAATAGTTCCAGGCTGAGTAATGTTTTGGTGCCAAGGAGTATCCTACTGTGGAAACGTTCTTCAAATGTTCTCCTCTCATCGCTACTAACTACCATGTGGACATAACACTAAACACCTGCTTCATGGGTTACTGCACACAGTCCATGAATTGCAATGTAATCCGCATTTAATTTCAACAATAATTTTAATTATTCCTTGCCTCGCGATTCCCAAGTGGCAGAACCCGTGCGGAAATTCAAAACAAACCCATTGAATAAATTAGCGAACATGAGGGGTTTTCCAAACGTTTAGATTTTAGAAGTCTCGCACAAGCTGAAGTTTACAGCCTTTATTTCTCAAAAGCGTATGGTCAAAGCGCGCTGAAACTCGGTAAGGTACTTTAAAATATGCTACTGTAAGTCATATTAGGAACTTAAGAAAAACAAATGAGTGATTTTTTTTGACGCCGAAAGAATACAAATTTCTCGATTTTCGCAAATATTCAGCAATAACCTATCTTACTTCGTTCGCCGCATAACGTTAGTTGTAGTTTTCCAATCTTCTTGCCTTTGGCACAGAAGTTTCAAGTGGTATTGAAATTCCATATGGAATGTACGATTTAATTATTACTGTAATATTTCTCCGACAATTGAACCAGATGCCTGAGCATAATAGTTTAAGGTTAAAATTGATCAGCCGTTTGGTGAGAAACTTGTATGGTGCCGATTAACCTGAAACTTGCCTGTCACAGACCTTGGAGGTTGGGCACTCGTTGAAAGTAAAATGGAACAAATCTATCTTTTGGGTTTTGAAATATACGCTCTTTCCTAAAAAACAACGTTTTCGAAAATCGCTCATATCTTCAGTAATTCCTTGTCAATCACTTTCTAATTGTACTTTTTATAAAATTCGAGGATTCGTTATTAAAAGTTCAAAAAATCTCAGAAATCGGATAATGTTTAGCTGTTCAAAAACGCGATTTAAAAAGACCCCCGTTGCCAAAATAAATAGCCGCGGGCCACCTTAAAACTCCGAGATATTTCACATAGTCTTTACATTCCAATGGAACGTTCTTATTCTGTTCATTATCGAATTATACTTATTTTAGGTTGATAGTTAAGTTTCTTTCGATAGGGACGAAATATAACAAAATTTGATTTTTGGAGTAAAAAGATAAAAGATGAATTTATCACAACAGAATCTGATATGTTATCACATTCAACTGCGATTTTACAGCTCAAATGGGAGGCTTCAATCTTCCATGTGGGAAGCATTTAATTTATTGGATCTCAAGTGGAGATTGACTATCAAATTAATAGTGCTCTCAAAGTATCAGAGTTTTCAGTTAATAAGTAAAAGTTACGGGACATCCAATTTATTTATAATCAACCCGATATGCTCTCAAGTGGATATCGAAGATATTTAGTGTGCATGAATTCGTTCCCTATTAACCCCATATGCTTTCAAGTGGATATCAAAGAAATTGAGTGCGTCAGTACTTTGTTTGCTATCGGTCCGATATGATCTCAAGTGGATATCCAAATTTAACATAATTCAGGTCAACTGCGTGCATATAGCTCTAATGGGAGTGTTTATATAAACAAATTGTTGTGCGTTATTTTGTCTGATATGCTGAACATTTAAGATCGTTTAATGAAAATGTGGCAAGAAAATATGTCGCCGCATGGCCCTGGATTTGACTTTTCAACAAAATGTTAAAATTCGAGCTCTACTGCAAAAACATCAATTGCGTTTCTTTTACCGTTGTTGTTATTATTTTTATTATATCTATTATATTACACTGTATATTATTCTGTTCTGTTGTCTTATTTTCAGAGTTGAGTCTTAAATTTATATTCCCATTCACATAAGAAGAATTATTTCTTATTTTAAGAATTGACTCAATTAAAATAAGAATTCATGACTTACATTAAGAATCTATGAAATGAAAATAAGAAAATTTTGTACTGCAATTAAGAGTTATTACTTGATTTGAAACTACAGGTTTAAGAGTGTTCTGTAGCTCTTTGATGGCTGTTTTGCTGGTGCGGCATATGTTAATAGCTTTGTTGAGGTCTAGGTCTTTTTCTCTGAGTATAGTTATTTTGTTGAGCTCCGTAGCGATTATATAATTATCCCAACTGTCTCTAAAAGTCTCAGGAGTCCCATTTGGTAGCAATATCTCCTTTCATGTCCATAGCCTGAGGTGGAGGGATCGAAGACCTCGCCTTTGTTGTGTTAGTCGACTGCTTTCACTTTTGTTTGGCTTTGTGAGTCTGCAAATATTCTCAAAATTCGCCAAAATGACAACCTGTGTGTGTAAAATGGCTCATAAAGGTCACGCGTATGCTTATCTGTGTTTTCTATGTATTTTCCAGCTTGATTACGGCTTTAGGAGGTGCAAAATCTCGCTTCTGACACCATGTTTTATTCTGTTCGTGTTCACTCTAACTCAGAACAGACCGCATGGCATAATAATGAGCTACAGGGTTACCATAACAGCCCTATAGATGGTAAATTACGCACATTTGATTTGAACTCAGACCAGGGTAATGGTCCGAAATTAAATATCTGACGCAATGTTTGTCATAACCTACTGTATTGAATCTAGGAATCGGAAATTATTTGACACTTTAGTTGTATGTTGTATTATTCAACGAAATCAGTAATATCACAGACATACATGTACTTAGATCAAAGACTATTCTTAACTGTATACATAATATTAGCTATATCCTGCAGTCTCCGGCCTGTTCTTTAGACCTTCTCTTTATATCTCAAAGTTTGTCCGCTTGTATCAGATTTTCCCTTACCCTTGGAGGTTATTTTCCCGCCGACACAGTTAACAGCTCAATGGTTTCTTGTCCCAAAGTTGAGAGTGTTACGGGACTGACATGCTAATTGATCGTGTCACCTCTAAAAGGCTTATCGGTAGTTGCAAAAAACACATCACGATTAATTCTGTTGCAGTTTGCTTTCAAGTTCTTTCTTTCTTTCCAGTCTTTCTTTCTTTGCATATTGCCTCAAAAAGGGAAATAACACTACTTTGAATTACTGCGAAAATATGTTAAACATGCTAACTGATGGGCGAGATCAGGGCTGCTTTTAATATTTTTCATAAATTGATTTGAAGTATGATATGATAAAAAGAAAAATGTATGCTTGTTACTATAAAGCCACTGTTGATAATAGGTTTGCGTGCAGGAGCTACATACGTCTTAAGGCTAAATTATATTGTGATTCCCAGACGGTAACATGATCTATATCCAAGCAACCAATGTTATGCGAAATATTGTAAAACTGCAGGGACCAACGGACGAAGTATAATACTGGATCACCTTGGAGGGATCTAATCAGCGAAAATGTGTAAACAATAACAACGAAGAAAGGCTGATTATACGGTAATGGTAATTTCATATCAATTACCATTACCATATAATCAGCCTTTCTTAGTTGTTAATGTTTTGCGAATTTACTTAAGAGCGGATGTCAGGAAAAACCAGATAAATTTCTTTCATATTTCCAAGTCAGATAGCCTAAGGTATAACCAAAAGCACTGTACACTTTTTTAGGGAAAATATATTTTTATTTTGAAGAAAAATGCAATTAACTAAATTCAGTCGAAATGACTGTTTGACACGCCAAATTCTGACACGGGTTTGACTGTCTCGCGTACCAAAACAAACATGCATCAAATCGTGTTCTACTATATCTAAATATATTAGCACTACACATTTGAGAAATATTGTATTATTATTTACATGAAAAATAATTTTATTCAGAAGGCACACATTTTACGTTGATGAAAGTATCTCGAAAATAAAATTAATTTTCACCATGTGCTAAACCTTTGAATGGATCAAGCTTCAGGTGTTTTGAATTTTCGAAAGGTTATCTCTCGATTACTGTAAATATGTCTTTGGGCAAATATTTGTGCGTGACGCTAGAGCTGTTCAAAGACTGTTGAAAAACGTACATATTTGACCTTGACAGGTCAACTGTCTATCTACGGGTCCAGCGCATTTATGCCTATTTCACGCTTCTTAACAAATCAGAGGTTCAGAAAATACACTAAAAAGGCCATTTTAACAATTCTAACCTTATTTGTTGTAGAAATCAAAAACAAATATTCCTGGTCCTTAGAAATAGGATTCTGAAGGCCGTTTTCATTTGTTCTAACCTTTCAACATTAGCATTGTATATTGTAAGGCTGCTTGGTAAATCAGTAATATGGCCATGCCTATCCAAGTTAAGTGTGTCCCATTTTCTATAATTGAATCTAGTGTATCAGAATTCCAATAAGTTATTGACTTTATGATAGAGAAGCAAATAGAATAGAAATATATGGCACAACACGTACTGTTTGCAAGATCTGAGTCGTCTCAGAATGTATAGTTGTTTGGTTATATCTATCCTGGTTTCCACCACTGTTTTCATCGGTCATTCTAGATATGGGCTGATCTGCAATACTATGCACAGTAGAAACATACTGAACTTCATCCACATGACCAATATGACTACTATAACCACAGCTTGGAGGACATTTTGCCACGCCCAGGATATTTTAAAGTTGTAGGATTCGGAATAATTAGTGTACTCGTTTATATATATGTACTCGTTCAATTCCTAGATTAGATTAGATCGATTTAGGTATATGTTATTAGTTAGTAATTAATTGTGGTTCTAATTTCAAATGTATATAATGTACATCATAGTTTTATCCGTAGTTTTTATCATATTTGCTACCTATATGTAAAGTTATATTTTATACTTAAATTAGTAGTCGAGGGCCAAAAGTTTGTAAGCTTTGCTTTTGGGTGCTCCCCTCTTTAAATAAGGAATATTAGTGGCAAGCCAAAAAAACCTTTGATTCGTATCCCTCGGCCCTCCCCCCCCCCCCCCCCCCAAAAAAAATATCCTGAGAAATACGAATAGTTCCTAAGTTACTAAGGTTTTGGTAGTAAAGTAAGGAACGACGACCTGAGAAATACGAATACAAGATGCTAAAGTTTTGGTAGTAAAGTAAGGTACGGCGACCTGAGAAATGCGAATAGAAGTTGCTAAAATTACTAAAGTTTTGGTAGTAAAGTAAGGCACAACGACCTGAGAAATACGTATATAAGTTCGTAAAGTTTTGGTAGTAAAGTAATGTACGACTCCCTTGCTTTGATGAGAAGGAAAGACTATGGACTTTAATTAGACGGGGAATAATCTAAAACGACTTGAACGCAATATGTTGATATATTTTACAGTCTAACGCTAGATTTAGTGTCATAATTTCACTATGCTTTAATGTTGAAGCTTGATTTTTCACAGGAAGATGATGTAGTTCATGTGCACCAAGAGGAGTGAAAATCGTTTTCTGAAGTTTCGAAACGATTTTTAAAATCACTTTTTTTCTATAGCATACCACTTAATTTTAGCTGTTTTTGACCTATTTTTCGTGCCGATAGAAAAACGTAGAAGTCACTCACCTTCGAAACGAGCCCCAACATCCGGCAAAAGGTTATACATTTGTGATGCACATTAACTATAGTTTCATTTGCACTTCGTGTTTTTTGTGGTTTGTTGATGGTTTTACATACACAATCCATTTTATAGCGTTAGACTGCCATTTTAAATGCACAAAATTGCCAGATTCGCGTATCGTGCCCTCGGGGCTCGATGTTCGGATCGAGCATAGAGGCACGATTTTCGAGCCTTCAAAGTTCTAGATCGGGCCTTTTACGTTAGGCTCGATGGGGGCACCATTAGGGCTCTATAAAGGCACGATAATATTCAGGCAAAGGCTCGATGAAGGCACGATCCAAAGCTCGATGAAGGCACGATGCCAGGCTCATAACATTTTGCATAATGTAACTACATACCCTGGGTTCCAGAGGTTAAATGTTTTGCCTTTTGTTGGTAAAATCGGTGAGCGCCTTCCGTGCGCTCACCGAATTTACCGACAAAAGGCAAAACATTTAACTTCTGGAATCCAGTGTAGTCACTACACTGAGTTCATTGCACATACCACTGAACTAGGCTCAACTTAATTTAAGCTATGATTTTCAGGCGAGACTACAAGAATGGCTTTTCTAAAGTGAGAGAAATACCAAAAAACACCCAAAATGCATAATAGAACTCAAGTTGAAGCAGTCAGGTTTTAAACTGCGAGCCATACTATTAAAAACTGTAAGCTTTGAGTATATAGTTTCGAAGAAAGAAATGTTGCTCAAATTGACCATACGTACATGTACATCTATCAGCCAAGGAATTAGTTCCTATTTTCATTTCTTTCTTATGTACAAATATATAGTTTCTTCATTTTGGATGCACCATTTGACAAGTATACTTGAGAAATTTTTGATGAAGTAAAATATGGCAATGATTCGAGTAGTGCAATGTATTGTTTTTAAGAGAGTAATTCACTCTGTGTAACCGAAATCAGTTTCGAGAATAATCGTTTTTTTTTCAACTGATCCACTTAATCTTTACAATCCTATATCAGGACCTTGAAATGGTATAATAAATTATCTCTTTATTATATGGCAGCTTCGTGGGCAGGCAAGACTCCAAGGGGACTCTGAATGCTGCAATCTGAATGGTTGCTCAGCGGGCAAAATTCAACTTTATAGAGCAAACTAAAGAAGCTTTCCGACTCTCGCAAGTTCGATGAAAATGACTGCAGCAAAACCGAATGAATTGAACGTTAGAAGCTGGATTAGTGGATAAATAACTTTTTATATGTAGCTGTCAAATTAAATACACAAAAGCTGAAATGGCTGTACATGCAGACTTCCAAAAACACAAAGAAAACTTCAGCTGTTCAGCTAAAATCGCGGTAAAAAGAAATTATTCCGACAACACGCGTAATTTGCACACAGTTTCGTCAAAGAAATCAGATTGTTTTATTACATATGGGTTGAGAAATTCAGCATTCACATTTGGTAACTGGCATATAACACGAGAGTGTTTACTAGTTAGTACTTACAAGTTTGTTCGTATTCTTCTACAGCTCATTTTGTCAAGTTTTTCAGCTTATCGTATCGCCACTCAACTCTAGTGATTTAATTCAACGACAACGTGCCTATTTTCAACTTTCAAATCTTCCACAAAAATGCAAATGTTTGTCTCCAGATAATGCCATTCGGGTTCTTGGTAAAGTTGTCATTGAAACTCAGTGCATCTGAAGTGAAGTACAGGTCAGTTTTCAACCATAAAAAGTATTTTTGATGCCGAAAAAAAAAACTGTTGTGAACACCACGAGTTCAACTTCAAGTAAAACTCGTCGGGCTCGGTCTAATTTTAGCTTAATTTCTATTCGCTGTTCAGTTTACCGCGAAGTGGGTTCCTGGCCGGCGCGTCAAAAGTGTGTTTTTAGCACTATTTTCGCCATAAAACTAAAAACCTTATTAACCAAGCTTTTCCAAATTCGATAAAACTCATACATTTTGAAAGAAACTAAACAACTTGCAGCAAAAACGAATGAATTGATGCCAGGCTCGATGTAGGCACGATCCAAAGCTCGATGCAGGCACGATGCCAGGCTTGATGCCAAGCTCGATGAAGGCACGATCCAAAATCATTCCAGGCTCGATCTAGGCTCCATGAAGGCACGATAGATGCACGATGAAAGGAATGCAGGCTCGATATTCGAGCATCGTGCATCAGCCATCGTGCATCGAGCGTTCCAGGAAGGCTCGATGCACGATGTATAACGCACGATGTACGTTGTGATGTTTTTGTTACGCGAGTGATCACTAACACCGTGCGCGAGGCCTTAACCCCCTGGAAGATGGATTCGGTTCTCTAAACGTTGTTGAGACCTCAAGGTTACTACGATATTTACTAAAATTTACAATAAGACTAAAGTAAAATAAACTAGACATTATATAGTGTTATTCGTCACATCCTGCAAAGAAACGAGAAATAAATTATCAGAGTCACTTTACTTATGAGGGGGGTGACGTATGCATCACTAACACGAAACTAATTTTCCGCGTCAAAACCCTGACGTAAAGAGAACGTAGGTCAGTCTAAAGTTGCATCTGCACGTAAGATACGATGGGCTATATTTGGCGTGATGTTAATGCTATACATGCATCAGGAGTTCCGGACTTCCGGTTGGATCACACTGCATTCTGGGTAGGTCGGCTCAGAAAAGTGGGCATCAACTTCTAGATCGGCCATATTGGATTTGAGTGCAGTCAATTTTTGCTCCTTTGCAAGTTCAAAAACTTACTACCTAATACACGGAATATCTTACCTTTACAGATTCTTCAGTTGGGAGTTCTAAGTCGATGTTTAAGCTTTAGAACGGGATTAATAAAGTTTCCAAGTTGATTGCGCTCAAATCCAATATGGCCGCTCTGGAAGTTGATGCCCACTTTTCTGAGCCCACCTACCCAGAATGCAGTGTGATCAAACCGGAAGTCCGGAACTCCTGATGCATGTATCCTACTTTCCCAGGGTAGCTAAGAATTGAAACAGGGCAGGTATGTTTTATACCTGGGCGACTAAACAATTTCGGAGACCCTTTGAAGGGCCTCAAACACCTTTGGGTCTAACGGTTGGCCTGATACTATTATTGTCTTTATTTCGACCCTGTAAAAAATGATTTTAAGGTTGAAGTGATTAGTATGACCAACGGCGCAAAACACGGATCGTAGGATACTGTTTTCGTAACTTGATTAAAAGGTCTGACGGAAGAGAACTTACCAACATGCATGTACGGGCAAAGCCCTGTGTTGAAGGCGAACTTGGCACAGCTCTCACAAGAGCTGTGTCCGCATTCGCCCATCGTGTTTCTATGTTCAAGCTTCCAAGTAATGGAGGTATTTTGTTTGAATTATGTGATCTTGTATGCAAAACTATGTTGACATGAAGAGATTAAAAGGTAATTGAGTTGAAAATAATATGATGGAATTGGATGGTGTGAACGATAATTTGTAGGAAAATCAGGAACATGTAATTACTGTTAATGTAACTTTTTATTTCGTTAATTTAGGCGATCTTTGTTTACCTATTTTGTAAGAACATTTTTCATAGACATGTTTTAGTACCAAGTATAGTCATTCTATTTGCATTTGAATAGATTCCGTTTTCTTGAAAGGTTGCTATGTCGTTTCTTAAGATCTGCATTGTTTTGTTTGTTAGCGGAACTAGTAAATGATAAAAATATTATATTGCTTAGATCGGGTTGTTTTCTCAAGGTTTATCTACTTTGGTCATGCGCAGTCATACGCAACCGTTTACAAAGGGTGTATTCTGCTTTTCTGTATAATCATACGCAAAATAGTAACTTCGTTGGCATACTGAAATCCATGCATCGACGAATTTTGTTTTCCCAAACGGGTTTTCTTGCTCACTGAATGCAACTACTGATCTTTCAATGTGTCTAGCTGTTTTTACGGGGTGAAGGATGCTTTTTTGGTTGATGGAAGTACAATATTTTTACGGCACAACGCCATTCAATATCACCCCAGATTGCGTTTTTATGTTGTTAAGAACTGAGAGGATGGCTTTTATGTTTGCTTTTATTCAATGGCGTGTTGGCATACTGAAATCCATGCATGGACGAATTTTGTTTTCCCAAACGGTTTTCATACCCACTGAATCCAGCTACTGATCTTTCATGTGTTACTGTTTTTAAGGGTGTGAACGATGTTTTTGGTTGAGGGAAGTACGAGCCATTTTTCATGCTATGAAACCGGTACCGCAACGATTGGTCAACCTATTAACCCTTCATTAAGACATCAACGATTTTCGAAAAGAATAACAGCAGCAGAGAAAATATAATGAGCTATACCGATGCGAAAACAATATGGTGGGACGTTTTAACAGAATCAGAAAGGCGGCAGTATAACTAATGTAATTACGCATCAAAACATAAACAGAGTGCATTAGGCGGAGAGGGAAACCTACTCATGAACTGCAGTTTTAAGTACGTTGTCAGAACCATGCTAGGAACTTTGAACCCATCGATTATTAACCCTTTATGAAGCTATGTTTTTGCGAAAGAACGCTAATTCTAATAATTGCCGGTGTGAGTTTATGTGGTTAAAAAGTACATGACTACATGACATCTGTTTGTCTAGTTTATTGTAGACTATTGTTCTGAACTCTCGGTTTTGTGAACTGATTCATGGAAACACTTTAGGCAAAGATGTGGAAGGATTTACGATAAAGGTTTTCTTGCTTTCAATTACTCTATTGAAAAATAATGTATGGTTGGGACGAAGTTACTGTTCTAAGTGCTACATGCACATAACTTTTGTTTAAATGAAATACGAGCTACTTGAGGTGGAACGTGTTCGACTGCATAAGTTCTCATAGCTTAATAAAATAACCAGAACGTTTGTGATTATGCATGTTGTTCCATTCGAAGTGACCGCAATTAACGCTTTTCCGCAGCGTTTTTTCTCTTGTAATAATTCCATTTATCTCGGAAGCGTTTTATGGCAGTCAGATGTTTACGACAAGTTCATTATCCGATTAAGGCTGTGGCGTGAAAGGATCAACTCAAACCGTTCTGCAAATTCCTTTGCACAAACATGCAATGAGGTCGTATTATCATTTCAACTGGAACTAATATCAAATCCGTTCAACTCACCGACTCGACATATATCTTATTATGAAGGTATGAATCAAAAGTAATGAGTAGTTGAGAAAGTACAACAAAATATTCTTCTTAACCGTTTAAGCCTAAATTTTCTCAAAACAATAGGGTATATTGTTTTATATTCACGATAGCCTTTTATCCTTAGGTAAGGAAAGGAGTAGAACACAGGGTTGAAGTCAAACATAACTTTATTTAACATATGTTCCCTGAGTTGGGATATTTTGTTGTTGTTTTTAATACAAGGATATAATTACTCTGATTCGATTTACTCTATCATATGGTTTACTTGCTTTTCAATTGTAAGGGATGCATCCCGCAATCTCTTAAATTATTTCCCATAGACAGGAAAAATATCTAGTTCATCAAACATCTTTGCCTTGCACAAAGTTTTTGCATCTATCTTTCCTTTAGGAAGTAATGCACGAAGATGTTGGATCTTGGCCTGATCCTCAGTATTTGGATCGTACAGAACCGCCGACATCAATTTTAACATCTCGTAAAAAAAACAGTGAACTTTTAAATAATCTAGGCAGAGTTGAAAGTGATTTCTGAACAAGTCGTAGAACCCTCCCTCTACTAGATCATACGGTAAATAAGAAAAATACAATCCAGAGTCATGAGGTGAGAGTACAGGACTCTCCTCTTCAAGCTCTATTCTTTCCCCATAGCTAGTGTTCCGCTTGTATCGTTCATGTTTCAGGATTGCATTAGATACACACTCTAAGAAAAGGTCTGCCAGAACTTGATATTCATCAGTCTTCCATCCGCGCACGAATGTAGTTAATAACTCTGGCTCAGCATCAGGTTTGTACGATCGATCGCTCCACTTCCCTTTAAGAATAGTTTCTATAGTTGTATCCCACATAGAAACATCTTCACCGCGAAGTCGCATCATGCGCTCTTCCCATGGGGTTAAGCGTTGAACCCAGTGATCACAGGAAGCTACACCATACAGTTTAGGAAGTTTTCTTTCCCTCTCTACCATTCTCCATTGTCTCAAACTCCTCCTGCAGTTCTTGGAAATGATGTCCATACTTAGGGAAAAGGTCTAAATGCTGGAATAGTTTTACGGAAACGGGCTGGTCTTTCGGAATCAATAGCCGCATATAATTTATCTTATCAGCGTTGGATGTGGTCTAGGCTATTAAGATAGTCTTAATGATTCTGTACACGTTAGGGAACTCGTCACAAACTTTTATCTTTCGAATCCGTCTCCGGTTGTGTTCTTGTGCTAAGATTTCCCTTCAATAATGTGCTTGGGTATGCAATAAAAGTCTAGAGAAGAATCACAGGTTATCAAAGTGTCTTCGTTCTTCTCAGGCCAACAGTATTACCTTAACTTCCCTTTAATCTTGTGTGCTTTGTACAACTCAGCAAATGCTTGGTAGTTTTCAGTGAAGATATTTTACCTTGATAAAAAATTACACAGATGTCCGGGAACGGTTATGCCAGACTCGTGTGATGCTCTCTTTCCGTAGTCGGTTAGTTCTCCAAATCTATCCCCATCAGGTGTATAGGCTACAGCAGACAACTTATCTTCCTCTATGAACTGGATAAAAAGCAAACAAAAACAGCTGTATAACTGAAAGGAGTTCAAATAAGAGTGATGCGTTAATACTAGTGAGCCTCGGTTCATATCAGTGCCTAAAACAATAGGGTATATTATGAGGTCAGAGGGATATTGTAATGTCCCTTCATTTCGGATCTGATGAACTTCTCTGAATAAACGTGTTATAAAAGGCCATCGGGCTAAAACGGGTAACAAAGTACATCGTACAAAGGCGTGGCATCTAAGGTAAGCTAAAGAAGAGCTAGCGCTCATCTCGTCAGCTGCTACTCGCTTCTCACGGCATTTAGCGTACCTTAATCGAATATTATTTGATTATAGCATTGTTTATCTTCACTGTCGACGGATACCTACACCAGGTTTATCAGGAATTAGTTATCAATTGTAGTCGTATCCAAAGACTGATTAACCTCATATTTACAAGCTAATAAATATAAAGTATTTCTGAATGTTTATATAATGTAAGTTTCTAAAAAAAAAAAAAAAAGAGCGACCGTTCTGAGTTCAAAAACAATTCTACACCTACTGTATACAATAAAAACATCTCTCAATTGCGTTCGAGGATACTCCAATTTCAATTTTCGTAGATGAACAATACTTTTTCAGCAGATTTTCATTCCATACTCTGGAGTAAAAATATATCTTGAGTGATTTACTTGTGAGATGACATAACCGATATTGGACTTTCAAATTCAGTTTCGCGTTTCGTGGTTTGACGTCAAGACCAAATAACTCAGGCCGGTGCATGGTCGACCAACAATGATTTAATCAAGCTGTGTGAAAATGAATTCCTTCTTTCCCTTAATAGATAAAGTATACTGTAGATGTCCTTAGATTTTAACCAGTTGAAGAATAACAGAACCAGATCGATAGTATGCGAGCTAAACAGCATTATATGTATATAATTATGCACTAACTGTCAAATACATGACGTCATAACGAGTCATCATCAATCTTACTGCACAATGCCAAAACAACTTAAATTCGCTGAATCACTGTCGGTACTATTCTGGAGAGTTTAAATTACCTTCTGACTGTTATTTGACTTGGTTTGCAATCAGGAAAATATTTTCTAAGCAATTAAAGAAACGAAATTCACGTCATGTATTTTGAAGTATAAATAAAGTACTGCAACAGGTATTGCTAGTAGTATAGCCGGGGGTAAAATGATACCCCCTTGTATTTTTTCTCTCGGTAAACATTCGATGACACCCTCCCTCGCGGTCGGGGTATGTAATGACTGTAAGCAACGGTTCACACGGGCTGACCACCTTCAACGACATGCAGATCGTTGTAGTCGCGGTGTAACAAAGATCGTTTGCCCCGGAAAAGCAATCACAGTACCTCAGTCAGCATATGAAAAAGCATTCTGGCCAGAGAGCAACTCTAACAAAGCTAGCAAAGCCGCTCTACGCTGGTTGAAACGCGAATCTGAAAGACTCCAGAAGCACATCCATCACGCGGCTTGTGGACATGGTGGAGAGCATTGGGGCTGCTCCACAAAGAAGACAAACGAGCTGGTTCCAACTCCAATTCAAACTGCTTACCCACACGCTATAGTATACGACTTCGAAGCCTATCTCGACACAACAAAAGGTCGACAACCAACGGACCACCTGACCATCGAAAGCGTACACGTCCCCATATCAGTATCGATTGCCGACACATACAACCGCACACCAACTTTCCTCTGTCAAGTCGATCCAAAGGAACTCATAGCTGCCTTTGTCGAAGAACTCCAACAAAGAGCGAAGACAATCCGAGAATTCGTTGCAGAACAGTTCTGTCCCAGGACACCCGAATTCTCTTTCGACACCCTATCGAAAGAACAACAAATGAAGATCGATGAATGGACCAACCAAGTTCCTGTACTAGGATTCAACTCCGGTCGATATGATTTGAATTTGATCAGAAACTATTTCGTAGAAACTATTGCTGATACCTGCAAGAAGGTCCGGGTTGCAAAGAAGGCCAACTCCACTATGTTTCTCTTGACTCCCGAATTTCGTTTCCTCGATGTGATGAACTATCTTGGACCTGGAACTTCCTACGAATGTTGGATCACTGCATATGGATGTGATCTGCAGAAAAGCTTCTTACCATATGAGTGGTTTGATTCTCCCGACAAGCTGGACCACATCGGACTGCCAGACTATCCAGAGTGGGGATCGAAGCTAAAAGATACCTACTATCTAGGGAAGAGTTCGAGGATTGTAAGCGCACCTTCCGCGATAAAGGAATGAAGATCTTTGCAGACTGGCTACGATACTACAACAACTTGGATGTAGTTCCCTTTGTAGAGGCGCTCGAGATTATGTGCAATTTCTACCACGATAGGGGCGTAGACATGCTAAAGGATGCGGTATCCATTCCAGGAGTTTCATTACAGTTTCTGCTTCGAGGTAGTGTAGAACGTGGAGCCGAGTTGTATGCTCCATGCGAGGAAGCCTATCGTATGCTGAAAAGTGCTGTCGTAGGGGGACCAAGTATAGTGTTCACCAGACGCCACGAAGCGGGAGTGACTAGGATTCGCAGTCATCAGGGAGGAAATAAAATTTGTCGCAAGATTCTTGGAGACGATGCCAATGCCCTATATCTTTCTACTATGGCCCTAGAAATGCCTTGTGGAAAAGAAAAGGTCGTTCACTACGATGAGCCAGGTCCAGCCGTCGAAGGCCTTGTCGAACGTCTACGAAACGATGCGTGGTTTGGATATGCGGAGGTAGACATCGAGATACCAAAAGAATTGTGGAAGGAATTTGAGGAGATGCCCCCCTTCTTCTACAACAAGAAAATCCCCAAGGAAGCAATTTCTCCACAAATGTTGGCCTACCTTGAGAAGACGGGTAGAAAGCGCGGCGAGGAAAAGAAGCTAGTTGGGAGTCTCTCTGGAAAGAGGTTGCTACTCTATGCTCCCCTTCTACTTTGGTATCTAGACCATAGAGCGGAGATCACTGCTGTCTACCGCACGATAGACTACGTACCCGAAGAAATCTTCGAATGGTTCGTGGACCAAGTCACTGAAGCGCGAAGGACAGGAGATGTAGACAAAAGTAAAGCTTTGCTGGCAGATGTGTTCAAGCTACTTGGAAATAGCGCCTATGGGAAATTGATTGAGGCTTTGGAGCGACAAACTAATATTGCCTATACCAAAGACGAGAAGGTTGTGGACAAAGCGTTGCGAAGTGTTTGGTTCGAAGACCTGGAAGAGGTTGGTGAGGCATACGAACTCGAGAGTAGAAAGAACCAGATCCGAATCAAACGCCCTTTCCAAGTAGGTATCGCGGTATATCAGCTTGCCAAACTTCGCATGCTCGAGTTCTACTACGACTTCCTTGATAAGTACGTCGTCGATCGCAAGGATTTCGAATACATACAGATGGATACGGACAGCGCGTACATTGCCATCTCTGGAAACAGCATCGACGAAGTTGTACGACCTAATCTACGCGAGGATTTCGCAGCCCACAGAAAAGAGTGGCTAGCTTGGGATAAGTGGAGCAGTCGTACACCAGGTCTCTTCAAACTTGAATTCGAAGGACAGCGCGCCATTGCCCTATGCTCGAAAGCCTACTATGTCGATGTGGGCGGCAGCATGAAATATTCCACCAAAGGTATGTCTAGGCGTCACAACGACGTTTCGTGGGCTCGATTCGAAGAAGCACTCCAGGGTAGTATTGACATGGCGGAAAACCGAGGCTTCCGTCTAATGCCAGAAGGTATGGCAACTTATACACAGCAGAAACCTGGGCTCTCAGCTTACTACGACAAAAGATACGTTCTGCCCGATGGTATCCACACCGAGCCTATAGAGTACACTGTCTAGCGTCTGGATACGAACAGAATCCTGGCAGTCCAGTATCCCTAGGTACGACTTGTAGCTCTTCACGTACAAATCCACGTTTGGGGGCGTCCTTTTCCCCTTCTTGCTTCGCAAGGTAGTACAGCACAGGCTGTCCCGAAGATACTACGCTTCGCGAAGTACCGTATGTCTGTAAACTCCACACAGGATCAGTGGCTCTACGTCTTTCACCCCCTTCCAATTCTCCTGGTGCGTAGAGATATCGAACTAGAACATCGAATGGCAACCGCTTTTCTTTCAATCCAACGGTGCGCGAATATGTAGGAGTTTCGATGTTGACTCGTTGCGCTTCTACAGAATTCGAAGGCTCTTTACCAGTAAGTCGAGTAACTTCATTATTCATGGCTTTGATAACTTACGGAAGCCGCAATACCCATTCTCTACTGCGCGCATCTGATCCTTCCGAAGTAAGTACCATCTCTTGTGCATATTGATATCCAAACAATCTCTCAGCTAATGTTCTATTTGCTCGTTCGACAAAACTTTGTGCCCTATGATTACCTGCTTCGCCTCGTTGAACTTTCGTACCCCGTAGTTCTAAGGTTTCAGACATACGACCCATGAATTCTCTACCAGGATCGACCTGCAATAACTTTGGCCATTCGAGTGGACTACGCTCGTAGATTCGTTCAAAGGCCGCAGCCACTTCGCCACTATCTTTCGACGCTAAAGGCTCGGCCTCTTTATATCTAGAAGCCACATCGATTACCACTAATGCATACTTATATAGTTTCCTTCCACGTCCAGGTCGATCATGAGGTAGAAATATCAAATCAGCTTGATGAACCTCATTTGGTTTCGATACGGTCCAATGAGGTCGTGGAATATGTCGTGGTGGTGGTAAGTATATTTTCCATATAGCTTGTTTCTCCAACCAACTCTTGGGTAAGTCTTCTGATACCTTCGATGCCGCCGATAGTTTACCAATTGCAGAGTAGCCTTTCCAGTATCCTTCAGGACCATAGAAGATATTCGCAAGTTTAGCATCCATCCATATCTATGTATTCTAGCCTTCAACATGAGACGAAAAAAGGAATAAGAACTTATCCAACTAGTTCTTATTCCTTTTTTTATTTTTTATTTTTATCTTTTTTTTAAGTAGATCTATGACCACTTACTAGCGACATTGCCTACATACATTAGTTCACCCGTCTTCTGCAACCGCATCTACACTGGCGCTAGACTTAGTATTGTGGGCATAAACGTCGCGTTGAGTAGTCCTGTTCTTTGGTGGTTATCGGACTATGTCGATGTCGACGTCCAATAGGTATGAAAGTCCCATACCACTCGCACAAACGCTTCTAGCATCGCAAATGCCGTCGTGTATAGAACCTGGTCGAATGAGTCTACTTATATTATTGATGTTAACGATGTTAGAATTCTCGTCGACAAGGGATTCGTACATAGTGCGACCTTCCAAAGAGTATTCCTTACTCCTATCGAAGAATCGACCATTGGATATTCCTGTCTTATAATCGCATTTCATTCGCATCCTCATCATAGGATTGGACAATCGACATCCAGCATTAAAGTGCAACTAACCCCTTTTGCAATTTTTATACATATGAATCTTTGAAAGGTTTTGAGTATTTGGCTTACAGAGAATACTCTATGTTCTAGGCTTGTTTGAAATGGTAAAAATTTGACCTTTCCTGACCCATGACCGCGCAAGAAAAAGCCTGGGTCGATTCTTGATCTTACGTCACCTCATTAATGCATTATTCTCCATGGCGCCTTTCCATCACAACAACATCGATATATAGAGAATATACACAGTCTGTGAGTTGTTAGTAAAGAAAACAGTTATTTTAGAGTAAATGCTAAATATTTATTAAAATTATTGCAAAGTCGAATGAGTTGGATGACGTAATATCAAGAATCAACCCAGGCTTTTTCCTACGCGGTCATGGGTCAGGAAAGGTCAAAATTTCACCATTTCAAATAAGCATAGAACATAGAGTATTCTCTGTAAGCCAAAAATTTCTTCGCAGAAGTACTCAAAACCTTTCAAAGATTCATATGTATAAAAATTGCAAAAGGGGTTAGTTGCACTTTAACAGTAGAATTCGTAGAAATGGATCGTTGAATCATTGGAGTTATCTTAGTATTAGTGACGATGATGGCATCCTTTTCGGGTAGACTGCGTTTACGTAGATTGCGTATGCAGATCTTCTTATCTTCGATAAGTTTACTTACTTCGCAATCGAAAGCCCAATCTAGATATTCAACTAGTTTGAAAGTAGGACTTAGCTTATCGTCGGAAGGGAGATCCAATTCTCCATCATCGCGTTTCTTAATCGTGATTCCATCGTCCTCCGTACGTACGACGTCATTCCACTTTTGGAATTGTAAGCAAGGATGGTGATCGCGTTTCTTGACCTTATTGTTGCTATTGGATGCAGCATTTATCCTAATTACATCTTCTTCGTCGTATGGAGCTATCTGTCCTACGTGCTTTTCCCATTCGAACCGAAAGACCGCTGGAAGAGGTCCATCTCCAACGTCGAAGTATACGGAAACGTATTTGCATCCGTTTGGTCCGTTCCTGGGGTGAGCCCAATCGAATGATATGACGGACCCATAAGATTGACCATTTTCTTTGGCCCTTTCGAATGCTTCAATCACGTCGCCTGCGTTGAAAACGAGGCTAACATACGAATCCTCTGAACTAGTATTACCGTTGTCCATAGTCTCAATAGTACGAATGGGTAGAATACCGAGGGATTTGAATTTGCTAATAGCACGGAATAGGACCTCTGATATCTATACGTATATATATCTTTAAATGGCATTAGGAAACCATTTTTTTTTTTAGTAGATCTATAACAACCATTTACTGGCGACATAGCCAATAGCAAACATTCCACTACCTACATATATTAATTCACCCGTCTTCTGCGAGCTAGAAGGTTTATAGTAATCAGATAATTTAGGTTCGTTCATGTCCTCTCGACTTATTCGGTGTAGTCCTACGTTTACGGTATTGTATAGTTCACGGGACTTGTCCATATCGTGTAAATCTATAGAAGTATAGCGTTGTAGACGGTCCTGTTCTCTTGTCCAGTCAGCTAAAATTGCTCTGTGCTTCTGGAATGCACTATAGTCTGCCTGATACTTTTCTAGTGCCAGGTCATATCTTTTTTTCTCAGCAGATATTGCAGATGGATCGTTGCCAGCAATTGCCTTGGCCATGTAACTTCCACCTACGAAGGCCGTTGCATTTAGTATTGCTCCACCAATTGCAGTTGCTATTGCGATGAGTGCCATCTATGGTCTCTTTGGAATTATTTCTTTCGATCGTCAATATATTGCTTAGCGTAAATACTACCAGCCAATACTGCTGTCCACTTCACGTAATTTATAATTGATGACGATGGATCGCTTAGCATTGACTCTTTCATTATTATTTTTTGATACGAACACAATCCCAGCAGCGATTCCAGTTAATATCGCGGCGTCTTGGACTTTTTTCATCAACTCATTCTCTGCCATTTTTTATATAACGTATATTCCATATATTTCTAGTCTTCAAATGCTACTCCATGTCTGACATGGTGTGTTGTGGTGGTGGTGGTGCTATTTGTCGTTCGGCAACACTTGGCATACAGCGGTTCTTGGCACGTTGTGAATCGTTGTATTGATAGTAAAGTCAAATTAATGCTATCCCTATTCCAACATGTGCGATCGTAATTTCATCGAACCATCCGTTGGATTTAGTCACCACTTCGCATTCACGCGTTGCATCGCGATTTAATAATTCTCTAGCAAGTGCCAATTCGCGATCTGATTTTTTTTTATTTAGTCGTCTTGCTACTGCTGATGCCTGCCCGGCGATTACGTTTTTTGGATTTTTTTCTTTTTCTTTTTTAGGTGCAGTTATCAGATCCGTCTCCATCTTGTTGAGATATTTGAGATATTGCTGAAGATGTTTGAGATGTCGTTGAAGATGTTTGAGATATTGCTGAAGATGTTTGAGATATTGCTGAAGATGTTTGAGATATATCAGTTATCTTCGCGTCTTCAATATGTAGAAAGTTTGGTGGAATGACCACGTGGCCAGCCACATGTAACATGGCACTAGCTAGAGCGACGAATCGACCTGCTTTAAGTGACATCCTACCAACCTCAACGCTGATCTCATTGCGAACTAATCGGTCTTCTTGTAGTTCCTTAATTAGTGCTTGTTGATCGTCTATAGTAACTAAATGTGAAACTACGCGCGTAGCTAGACGCATCGCGCCATCGACTAGACTCTCCGTTATTTGTTGACCTCGAACGGCCATGTACCTTCTATGTAATCGTTCTACATCTTTCTCATCTAATCTAGCAATATCCCCAAGAGATAAATTTTCACCTAGATATTCCTTTGTAGTGCCTGTTACAGCTAATATGGACAATTCTTCCCGATGATCATCATCATCTAACTTAGGTGGAGGACCTGTAACGTCCTCACTCATGTATAGTTCTTCGATTTCTTTATCGTCCATGATGTATACTGCTTGGTGTTGGTAGCTCTAACATGACTATGAATGGATGACGTAAGCAAAAACACATATGAGCGAATTTATGGGTCTGGAGTTCTGATCGTAACATCTTTTTATCATCTGCATCTAGTGATCCTCCATAGTCATCAAATAGAACTTTCGCATCTATAGCCGACGCGGTGTGGAAAGATATTACGATTGCTACATTTTCTCGGAAGGGTTTGCAGATACTTGTAAGTTGTTGGGTAAGTACCCAAACAGAAATACCGATGTGTCTGGCAGAAAATGCCAATTCAACTAATTTGTCAGTCCTTCTTTTTACGTCTTTCGATGCAGCACAATCGTCAAGTATCATTAGCGTATTGGTACCTTTCAAAATTTTGGAACAAACATTCAACGCAGAATTGATAGCATCCTGAGAGGGCGACATAACGGTGAAACGAGGATCCCGATGAGCAAATCCATGATAGGCTTTATTGTGTTTATATGTGGGACAAATTAGTACTACGTAGTCAAACTTACCGCGGAATGGTCCACGAAGTTGTTCTATGAGAAATGCCGTCTTTCCACAATTCGTGGGTACGACTACTAAGGCATTGAATGGAATTTGATCTACGAGCATGTCCATCGTTAGTATGTAAAACTATGGATGGTTCCGTTCAATATATTGACCTGAGCATCTGACAAAACATAGACGTGCATGTTAATAGTTCCACTACCTCCATTCCTGTGAACTCGGATGCTGATATTTTTCCCTCCACCTATTTGTGCCAATCCATCGCCATGAACATCCGGATCCTTTTCAGTTCGACAATCTACTAAGATCGCAAATCTATTATTATAAAACTTGCCAGTTGTCATAGATGTCATTTTCGGATCAACGTCAGTAGATGTGCCAAACCATCCATACTTCCATCTGGTGGAAGTATACCAGACGGGAAGAAGAAATTCGGAATTCCATTGACATCTACTTCTACCTTAGTAACGCCAGGATTGGTGAGTATGAGGTGTTACAAATAGTAAAAGTAGTCCAGTAAGTGATCTTCGTGGTACCGTTAGATTCGTAGCTACTAAAGTATCTGATGCCTGATTAATTGGTACTGTAGTAAAATGTAAAGCGTGTTTGAAAAGGAAGGCAGCACCTGTAGAATATGCGTGTTCTGCTCGTCTGGCAAGTTTCTCATCCTCAATGACCTCGTATTCTAGTTGTATGTCACTGAGTTTATATGTGCCTACCTGGGTTGTGTCTGTTCCAAACACTATATCGATGGCAGGTGCTAGAACCAAATCGAATGAAATAATGCTTTCTAGGGCATGTGGATATAGAGTTCCATGTTGCGTTAGAATGTCAACGTCTAACGGGATTCTATATTTCGATCCATACGCAGCTAGTATCGCTTTTTCTTCAGTCGAAGAGGTAGCTCCATTAGTCTTTGATCGAAGTTTGTTCATATTCTCTGATTGGATACCTTGTTGGATTCGAGAGTCTCTCTCTGGAGTAGGAAGATATAGATCGGTATATATTTGTAAGAGATCTGATCGGGCAAGATCTTCTATTACTTCCGTTCCAATTCTACATCTGCGATGAGAGACTAAACATCGACCAACGTTAGATACTACGCGATTGGTATTAAGTCCACCAGATAATGTAAGATCGGCCAAAAGTGCAACACTACCAGGAACTAGGACGATGTTTTCTCCAAGTTTTGGAATGGCAACATAGAGTGTTTCTCCAGGATTAGCAGATGATGGTGCAAAAGTTTGTCTATATAGGATTCGTCGAGCTTTGAGTCCATGTGGCTCTCTGTGAGTTTGTGCAGGAACTAACTTTGATGAGACCATATTGAATATAACAAGATACGTAGTTATTGTTCAATATGGATGTTGAAGTTGACCCAACAGATACGACTGATGAGACTCACCTCATTCCAAAAGGTGATGATGATGACGATGGCGACATATTTGGGCCTGGCGCCAGTGTCAAGAATCCTGCTGAATGGATCCCTATGAAAACGATGAATCCAGACGAACCTGGTGCTGAGTATAACGATGGTACAGATGAGACATCGTTCACTGAAGACCATACGCCTTCCCCCGCGGAAATCGCTTTAAAACTTATGGAACAGCAGACAGAAAGGGCAGGGGAAAAGATACAAAGTAGGTTCCCAAAAGTCAAGTTCGATAAATTCACATCTCGTGTAGATGAGTATGACAATGTCTGGGTAAAACTCAACCAGAAGAATGCCAAGCCTCACCTCCTCTTCAAAACTGCAAAGGAGGTGGCTCTCAACCCTAAACTACCAAAGACCATACGAGACTCTCTAGGCCCTCCAGCCGAAAAGGTAATAGGACAAAAAGAAGGAAAGATCGAAGTAATAAGACAAAAACAGGAAATAGCTAAGGCAATCGTCGAAGATATTGATTCTACTGATGCAGAAAAGTCTGAAGCTCAGAAGCAAGAAGGTGCCATCGAAGAAGAGATGCAAGAGGTCGAGAAAGAGATAGAGGAAATCAAAGAGCACATGTCGCTACGTGAGAGGATAAAAGAGATTTTCAAGAAACATGGGGTAACAGTAATTAGTATAATAGCTGCAACAGGTACTGTGATTGGTGTCATGCTTTCCAAGTTGGCTAAGATTACCAAAGACATTGGCAAGGCGTTAAAAGACCTAGCGAAAACGATAAAGGATTCTCTACCTGGAATAATTGGGACAATTGCTAGTCTCTTATTCAATATCGCGAGTAAGGTATTGGGAGTTGTGGCAAATAATATTTGGATGTTAATAGTGGCGGTAGTAGTGTTCGTAGTGGAGCAATACAAGAAACGTTAACGAAACAACATCCATGCTACTCCAACTGCAACGATCGCTACTACTGCCAGATTTATTTCATGTTGCGTATTAGTAGGTTTTTCTTTTGGTATGGGTCTTACATTTGGTACGTGCGTCGTAGTGGGCTTTGTCTTTGGTAGGTGTCGCTTTTGGCTTGGTCCTTCTATTTGTGGAGTAAACGATTTTAAGTGCGAACCATTAATAGAATTAACCCCCATACTCATCTCATCACCAGCCCTCTTGAGATTATTGTTATAACCCACGATAATTTTGAAGTCTAGTGCCATATCTGATGGTAGAAGCCAGACTCCCGGAGCGAGCGCATAGTCTAAACGTCTGAAGGTATCCGTAATGGTATCCTGGAATCTTTTAACGCTAGTTGCAATGTAAGTATTCGCAATCATGTCCTCAAGCAGTTTAAGGAAAATATCTTGGCCCTCCTTTGCATGTCCAGAATTGCCAAGTATTGGACCTTTTACTTCTACCTGAGCGTTACACACACAAATCACATACGCTTCTATGCTCTGATCGAGCCTGCCACGCCCAGCAAATGTTATCCCTGGGTGTACGTTGCCTACTTTTGGAATGAATTGCTTCCACTGCTCGGCTGCTTTTTCGTTCTTAATACGTGTCCTCCCAGCATCGAGCTCAGCATCGGAGTCTCCTCTTTCAAAGGCTGCGAGTTCTCGTGCGTCGTTCCAAGTTGGATTCGTATTCCATCTTTTATCACCTTACATCCACGTGGATGTAGTTCCCAGGCCTCCCCAACCGCCCCTGTCGAAATCTAAAATCAGTGTCTTTTGGAATACCGAACTTATTGCAGAGCTTATCGTACATAGCTTTATTGTGGGGATTATCCCAAGAATTTCAAGTGGTGGTTCCTGGAAGTGAAGTACCCATCTCTTGGAGTATTTTACGTGTTGTGAAGTAAATATGGAACCGTAGGATGGAAACTATACGTTTTGGAAGGTCTTTAAACATATCGACCGAAATGCCACACCCCTCAGTGGCTAGGTATAAAGCAAAGTTGACCTGGTGTGGCCAGAAATCACTATTGGGACCTCGGAGCCATCTATGGATATCTGCAGTATTGCCTCCTTTGGGTCCACCTCCTGCTCCACCACCATAAAGCACAACGAGATCTTCAAAGATGTTTGGAACTTTCGCTACGAAGTATTCATTCTCTGTGACGTAGATGTCAAGTTTGTGAATCTGGAATTGTTCGTCCCATAAATCAGATGACCATAAGAGCCTCGATAAGAAACGATCTAAGGAGTTGGCGAACCTAGCAAATTCAAATGTGGTGGAATCGGAGAAAGATCCGAATGTGGCGGACAACGAGGATCATATTCGCGAGCTCGATAAGGAGTTGGCGGCCCTCGCAATCGGTGAGAAAGATCTAAATGTGGTAGAATCGGAGGATGAGTAGAAATCGCGGCACAAAAAAAAAAAAGGAGTGTGAGTCGTTAGAATCTTAATATCAGTCGTCGTGTGATATATACCTTATGATAGACCTGTGAGTTGTTAGGAACCTCTAGTAGTATCGCCGGTGGGTAAAATGATACCACCTTGTATTTTCTATCGGGAAACATTCGATGACCCCGACCGCGAGGGAGGGTGTCATCGAATGTTTACCGAGAGAAAAAATACAAGGGGGTATAATTTTACCCCCGGCTATACTACTTTGCTAAATTATGTCCTTGACTTGGAATTTAGAGTGAGATAGGTAAATGACAGGTCTTCTATTCAAGGTGTATAGATAAATACATAATCCAAGTATAAATAGTAGGGAAATGCCTAGAGTCTAAATAAACCGTGAGGTTTTCGAGTTAAACACTAGTCATCTGATGTAGATGGTTGTCGTATAGATGTCGTATAGATTAGTGTCAATACTGATAGCTGACTGTAATTTTAATTCACCCTTAGTTCAGAAGGGCAAATTAAGAGATGGCTATGCTATTTAACCATGCAATATATCACCTCCCTATTTAGCTTAGTCTGCCTTATACTACTTGGCACATCTCAGCTGACAATATGAAAGGCTCGAAACACTGCCACAAACATACTGTATGTTTCAAAAAAAGGATTTTGCCGTTAATTAATTGTTGCTTTCTTAAAGCCTTAATTTTGCGTACTAAAACACAGCTGAAACAACACTCAAAAGAACATTTCTGGTCAATGTTGACACGGTTTCTACAATGGTTGTCATTGTTTTTGATGTAAACTTCCAGCTCTTTGTATAGCTCGCATCCTATCGATCGTGTATCTGACTTTATGTTATAAGGTTTAAATAAGATTCAATGATTATTAGTAGACCACCTGATCATGAGCTATTTTGTAATGCGATCAGAACATCAAAATCTGAATTTATGCCTTTAAGTATAATGAAAGTGCAATATCCGTTATTCCATCTCACAAGTAAATTGTTCAAGATAGATTTTTATTCCAGATACACAATCAGTATGGAATGAAAATAAAGCTGCGGAAAATATTGTTCATGTTCAAAATTTGAAATTGGGAAGATTCTCTTGCGCACTTTAGAGCGAGGATTTCATTATATAAGTGCAATATTGGTTTACAGACGTCTCTCTTTTGGCGTGTGTTTTTAGAATTACTTTTAGAAAAGGTACATTCTATAAATACGAATTAATTTTGATTTATTATCTTGTACCTTTAACGGTATACAGTACTTATAAATACCATTGTAATGGATATTAACTAGTTCCTATAAAACCTAATGCTGGGCTGCATTGGCGAGAAGATAAAAACTGGTACAATTAACTAAGAGTCGATTAAGATATGCTAATTGCTGTGGAAAGCGAGTAGCAGCTGGCGTTTTGACTGCTACATTTAAATCTTCGTTAGCGTTCGCTGTTACGAATAGCTAACGTTCGAAACATTGTTTTAAACAATCGCGTTATTCACTAAGAAATAGTGATTTCAATATATCTAGATATAATACCGTCAATTACGGCAAGCATTCACTACGGTATTTTGGAACAGTGTTATTGTTATAAGTTATACCATGGCATGAGGGGTATTAGTGATCACTAATACCCCGAAATGCCATGGTATAAGTTTGTTGTACCATGATCGCCGAGGAACGGAACAAATCTCTGAGAAGTTTAGTTTTCTCTGCCGAAACTAAAGACATCGCAGTCGAGTTGCTTTCGAAAACGTTTTGTTTAGATCTTGCACGCCTGGCATAAGTTACCTCAAAATCGATCACTAAAAGCGAGCCAAAAATATATAAACCAGCACATCTTGTCTAATTAGCTGTCAAATTTAACGAAATTTTCGTATGTTAATATTTAAATGAAATAACGTCTTTAGGATGAAACACGTTTGTATATTGACGTTGGTGTGACGTCATAACGAACGACTCCTTTTGAGGTCAAATTCTGTGTTACCTATACGTTTGAAATAAAGCATGTTATCACAACAACATAAATATGTGTTTTTGATTGCCGCAATTTTAAAGTCTCTACGATAAATATTTGCTGAGTTATTAAGAACTGAAATTTCTGTGACGTCACATTTTCTGACGTCATGGGTCTGACATCAGTCATGCTTTCTAAATGGAATAAACATAAAAAGACCATATTGCGGCTATTCAGTGTACAGTAAGTACAGTTTCTCTTTAAAACCCGAAAAATACTTGAATAGTTATTTTTAAAAGACGTTTTCAAAAATATATGACGTCATAATGACGTTTCCTCTTTTTCACTGCGAATTTTAAAGTATTTCCTCTCAAAAATTGGAAATTCTAAAACCATACGGTTGTGGGTACCGATTTACTCTTTTGATTGCTAGTTTGTCGTAAACAAATATTTTAAACTCTAAAAGATGAATGAAGAAGTTATTTTGTAAATGGTTCTGTATTGAATATTTCCCGCCAAATTTTGGCGGGAAAATTGCCAAAATTAAAAATTTAATAACTTTTCTCCCTCTTAACCAATCGAACTCGGGTTTTCGGTTTCTTTGTTGTCGACATGATGGGAAATCGAAAATATAAAATTTACTGATGTTCAAGGTCATTGAAAACATCGAGAAACCTATTATAAATGGATACATGACGTAACTGTGACGTCATCAAGATGTCTACGGTAGATCAAATCATCGGATTTTGTTTAGGTCGTCGGTCTTCATCATCCCACAAAAATTCAATCTTCTATGTTGGAAACTTTAGAAAATATAGCAAAGTGATAGATTTTAGGGTCATTTGTGCCAAGCGTGTTGACTGAGCGCCATTGATTAAACGACCCTGGCTTCCTCTGGGGAAAAGCGTGTTGTTTTTGAGAAGAATAACACTAAAATACAATTTAATTATGCGGTTGAATAAATATTCAAAGAGCATGAAGGGATTTTAATTACGTCACGTTTATGGTTTTAAGTATCCCACATGGAAGAAGCGGGTTTGAGAAATTAAGAGAAGAATATGCAGATTGAAATAGGTCATCCCACATGGATTACATTGAAGGTTATGATAAAGACAGGTCAGTTTGGTTTCAGTATTTTTCATCCGGGAGCGTAGGGCTAGTCGTGCCAGAGGGGAGCAGGAGTTGATGCTTTTGACCTTCTCACTTCCAGCCTGCATTCTCTTCTAATTTTCCCTCATTACGCATGCAGGGGAAATTTAGAAATATGCATTGTCTCGAAATTTCCCGGCGGGACATTTCGAAACAATGCATATTTCTAAATATCCCTGCCATCAGGGAAAATTAGTGGTTTAAATGTGCCTCGGAGAACAAAAGAATCCGAGGCTACCATGGTATAATCAAGGTTGAGCAATGACATCAGGAACTCACAAAGCCTTAATACTTTTAAGGCTAACATACGTAAGCTAGACATCAAAAGCATGTTGGACAATAACTGTAACTGCTGTGACCTTTGCTGGGCATGAATCAATTTTGTAATACCTGGACTGTTTTATGAAAATCTTATGTATGTTAATTACACAATATATATATATATATATTAGTCTGCATTTATAATTAAGTACATAGATTCTGTTTTATTCATATCTATTTTTCATCTTTTTACTATACACTTTGATATTTGTAGCTAATTGGCCGGGTTAGTACATTAAATATATTAGATTATGTTAGATAGCACAGTGTGCCTAATAAAGTTTATTATTATTATTATTATTAAACATCATCTGCTAGTCGCTTCTCGCGGTGGTTAGCATACCTTAACCGAGTTTTAGTTGATTATGTACCAGTGAAGGTACAATTATATGAGATTAAATAAATACCATTTATTATGTTATACTTATTAGCTTACATATGTCTTTTGATCGATGCACTTTTAATCGCCTGGACCCGGTTGTTCGAAGCAATAGTAAGCTCTGCCACGGGGCTAGGTTAAATCACTAACCCGAGGGTTAACTGTACAGAATACAATTACAGTTTGAGCGCTATCCTAGGGAGAAAGTTACCCTTGAATCGAACAACCGAGCCCTGAGCCATCCATAAATGTTATTGCCAAATATGGATAATAAAATAATATTATGCTACACGACGTGAGTCAATTTAATATTAATACTCCTTATAATTGTGAAGAACACTTAACTCCAAAATGTAATATCATGATTTAAAGAGCATTGGACCCTTGTGTAAAGGTGATATATTTAAAGACCTATGATTGTTAAAGAACTGGAAATACCTGCATATTCAATTTGTTTTGAAGTGTTTCCTACATAACCCAGAAACGGAAGGTGGTTGTTAGGATAAAGTCACTTTATTTCTAGAGGGTAAAACGTTTACGTTTAACATGAAGGTTAGCAATCTTCCACATGGCCCTCTGTTGACTTAGTTCTACCATTTTACATCCTTATCCGAGAAGGCGTAACGTTTTAATCGTTTACTGTTGGAGTCTGTGAAGGCAACACCTTCTACTCAGTTAATTTATGACCCAGAATGTTGGTCCGGAACCCATGACCTGCCGCACGACAGCCTGGCGCTTTACCGCTTTGGTAACTGGGAGTCTATAATTGTTCAAATTACTTAACCACAAAAAGCAATATAATGATTCAAAGAGCACACAGGAAATATTGAACATTATATGTCCTCTTCGTTCTGACACTTAGTTGTTACAAAATTCGAATATGTTCGAGATTTTAGCCGCCGTTTCTCAATTAGCAATTGACGCCTGCTTATCCATTTCAAGGCCACATTAGCTACGTAAACCGATATAAATACTAGATTCACTTGTTTTAGCTTTCATTCTCCTTTCTATATTCATTTCTGTTACATCTACAGAGATACAAATGTTATAAACAAGCGATAGCAAAGAACTGGATTAGGGTGTGGCTGTTCATGTTCCTTAAATGTTAAGGTTTAAGCGATTGTTTTAACATCCAGATAAATAACTTCCCAAGAAGACGTACTTATTGAAACACAATAGTTTTTACCCAAAAAGGATTTGAGTCGAAGATGAAGGCACTAGGATGGCTCATTCTCGTGGGCCTGGTATTGATAATCACAATGGTACCGCAAGCTCTGGCTAAGGAACAACAAGAAGTTAAACAGGATGAGACTCCAGAAATTCCTGAAGACAAAGCTGTAGACGACACAGCTGAGATTGAAGATGAGGAGCCCGAGGAAGATCAAGATGAGACTACAGTGGAGAAACTGAAAACGTGAGTCTCAAGCACTTTATGTAATAATTTGGAGCTTTCGTTTCCTTTAAATCTTAAAGAGGCAGAGCTTCTTAAAGGGACAATGTCAGCTATTTGTAGCATCGCTTTGGAAAGCTCAAAACCGCATTCAAGCTAATGTAAACTTTAAAATAATGGTCTAGTTTTGTAAAACTAGCTCTCTTCATTACCATACGTGGCCTATTGTGTGGAAGGAAGCCAATCTGACCGCTCTTGATAGTGTTAATGAGAACTTGCGATTATCACAGTTCGCTTATAGGGAGGGGGGTAATTTCACAGATACTTTGTTATGCTTGCAAAACTCTGTGTTAGGTTATTTAGACAACCCGAATTGTAAAGCGGTGCGCCTGTTTGCTATGGACTTCTCCAAAACGTTCGACTATGTGAAGCATGATCTTTTAGGTGAAAACCTAAAAAGCTGGCCGCTTAATCCATATATTATCAATTGATATTTGAATTTCCTTAAAGACAGAAAACAGAGAGTGGTTACGAACGGGATTAAGAGTAAGTGGAAGTATGTTAACAAATTAAGGCACCACGAAAGGAAGCGTAACCGGCCCCTACTTATTTAATATATTTAGTAATGATTTAGACTTTGGAGACAATTCACTCATGAAGTATGCAGATGGAAGGCAATGCGGACTCTGCATTTGAATCGGTTAAACTATTTATGGCCTGGGCCACTAAAACTCTATGGTGTGTAACTTTAGTAAATGCCAAGAATTGATATTTAGTAAGAAGTGGCAATCAGACTCTTTTTTTGCCGGTTGAAGACATTCCAAAATGTAAGGAATTGAATATTTTAGGAGATACATTCCAGTACAACAGCAGATTCGATGTACACGTAAAAACTAAGCTTAAAGAGGCAAATAAGTGTTTGTTCGTATCGAGAAGCCTTAGGAAAGAAGGATACGGTTAACAGGAAATCGATCACCTTTTAAACTCAATTGTTATACCTATGTTAACCTACGGTCTGCCTGTCTACTGTGCTTCGACACCTGAACTCACAACTGTACAATGCTTTCTAGACAGATGTTTCAAACGTAGATACACCTCCAAGAACATAAATATATCTAACTTAGTAGAGAGGTTTGATAAACGCATTTTAATAAGGTTAAGAAGATACCAGTCCACCCTTCCAAGAAATTTCTACCGGTGGCCAAACAGTCTGAAATTAACTTAAGGAAGCGACATTCATACAGGCCTTAAGTCAATACTTCCCGTTTTTAATTGATTAGTTTTTAGATATGACTTGGCTGTATATTAGTAAGGTTTTATTTGGATATGTTATTAAGGTTTTTAGTATTTAAGGTATTTTTGTAAGTATAGTTTTAACTCGTGGTTGCGCGCAAGCGCAGAACGAGTTATTAGGGTTAGTGGCGTCGAGCTAATTTATTCAACGTTTTATGGTGTGTTTCTCTGTACATCGGGGACTCTCCGTTGGCTGTCCGAATAGTCCGAATAGTGTACGCGTCCAAATTTGGTCATGCTGGAGAAGATGTATTGACGGTGCCCTTATAATGACAGACACTTATTGGGTTCCAACAAATCACTTGCTTGCGATGATGTAACGATGACGTCATCGGTCACGTGATTTTAAGTAGATGCCCATATCTCCCTCATTTCCAAAGCCAGACAGTTCAAACTTGGACATGCATTGGGTCCCCACAACAGCAAAAAAGAATGTGAGTGTTGGCTAGCTCAGTGTTTTGTTCCTTTTTCCCTGCATGCATAATACCCCCTTCCTCCCCAAGTGCATACTGTAATAAGGGTACGAGTCGCACACAGACAGTGAGGGTAAACCGGGTTTTACTTCTTGCAAATCTACACAGAGCACATGGCTCTGATCGACTGTCAATCACGATCCTAAGACGTCATGACCTATTGTTACATCCCTTCTTTTATGAATAAACAAGTCACTTCCGATTATAACTGGAACAATAATACTAAACCAAATGGCAAAGTCCTTTAGTAGCTTATCAAAACTTGTTATATCCTGCCGGACAGAGTCCCTATGTAAATCGTTAATATTTGGTAAAGTCCTTTAGGTAGGACGGTGTCTTGATTACTCGTCCTGACCGCGTTGTTCTCTGTTCGTGTTGGAGTGAAACTTCTGTCAAAGCTTCCTGCAGGGATTCCGCTAGTGCTTGTTGTAGACTGGTCACTGGTGCGTTCCACTGTAGCTGAGGCACTGTTGTGGTTCACAGTAGCCGAGGCACTGTTGTGGTTCACTGTAGCTGGGGCATTGTTGGGCTTCACAGTTGAGGGTAGTGAACCTTTCTTGAACTCCGGCCGATTGATGGTAGTGCTGTGAGGTGGTATGAAGACTTCCTTTGTCTTCCTGAGGTGGCACCGGTTTCGTCTGTATGTTCGTCCTTCCTAAGTGAGCACTTCATAAGACCTTATGCCAACTTTAGACTGCACTTTAGCTTTCAGCTGTTCCGTCTTTCCTTTGGCGATGGGTGTTATTCTGACGGTGTCTCCTTTTTTTAGCTCTGCTAGATCCTTTGCACCTTGATTATAGTAAAATGCTTGTCTTTCCTTACTCTCTTTGATCTTCTGAGCTGCTGTTTCGATCACCTTAGGTTGCAGTAGGTTAACGGTTGTTGGGAGTAGGCCTTTTGTCCGGCGACTCATTAGCCTTTGAGCTGGGCTCGAGTCTACGCCTTGTGTTGGGGTGTTTCTGTATTCAAGAAGGGCTAGGTATGTGTCGGTACCAGCCTTCTTGGCCTTCTTCATTAGTTGCTTGGCAGACTTAACAGCTTGCTCTGCCTTTCCGTTGCTGTGCGGATATCCAGGTGAAGAGGTCACATGCTCGAATTTCCATGTTTTGCTGAACTCCGCGAATTCATCTGCAGAAAACTGTGGACCGTTATCAGATATGCAGACATCAGGAATGCCATACCGTGCGAACTGAGACTTCAATTTTCTTATCACCGTCTTGGATTTCGTGTCGTCCAGTAGATCTACTTCCCAGAACCCTGAGTAGTAGTCGACTGTGATGAGGTATTCGTGACTGTTGTATGTAAACAGGTCCGTTCCTACCTTGGCCCATGGGCGTTGAGGTACTTGGTGCGGCTGCAGTGTTTCCTTTTGCTGCTTCTTGTCAAAGGAACGGCAGACTTCACATTTATCGATGTAGTCCTTCACTGCACTACTCATGCCAGGCCAATAGACGCATTCTCGTGCCCTGCGCAGGCAACCTTCAATGCCAATGTGTGCTGAATGTATGCGTTCCAGGATGTCTCGCCGCAGAGTCGTAGGGATCACTGCTCTGTTTCCGCGAAAGACTATTCCATCCTGCTTACTTAATTCATCTCTGACATCGAAGTAGGCGATTGCCAGGGGGAGGGGGCACTGCTTTTCTGGTATGAGGCCATCCCGACTTGATTATGCTGATTAGCTCTTGTAGACTCTGATCTTTCTCTGTGCGCGCGCGAATGTCCTCCAAGCGTGCTGCTGCAATCGTGAGGTACTGGGCCATGTTGATGGTCTCCAGCTCTGTCTCAAACGGCTTAGATTGCTCTTTGGGGAGGTACGCTCTGCTCAGCGTGTCGGCTAGTTGCATCAGCTTGCATTGTCGGTAGGCCAGATGTATGTCATACATCTGTATTCGCAACAGCATACGCTGGAGCCTCTTGGGTGCTTTGTGTAGCGATTTCTTCACAATTACCTCGAGGGGCTTGTGATCTGATTGGACATTGACCGACCGACCATAGGTGTATTGGTGAAATCTTTCGAGTCCAAAGACCACTGCCAATAACTCTTTTTCTATTTGAGCGTACCTGGTTTCCGTGTCAGACAACGCTCGACTTGCAAAGGCTATCGGTTGTCCATTCTGTGTGATGACAGCGCCGAGTCCAGTGTCTGAGGCATCACATTGCAGGGTCAATTCTGCCTGGAGCTCATAGTACTTGAGTACTGGTGCATGAGTTACGAGGTTTTTTATCTTGTTGAAAGCCTCGTCATGGATGTCTGTCCACCACCATTCTACCTCCTTCAGGGTCAACTTCCGCAAAGGCTCACATGCATCGCTCAGCATGGGGAGGAACTTACTCAGGTAGGTAACGAATCCGATAAACCGTTGTACTCCGGCAACGTCCGTTGGCTTCGGCATCTCAGTCATTGCTCTGATCTTATCCGGATCCGGCTTTAGACCTTGATTGGTGATGAGGTGACACATGAATGGTACTTCGCTGCGTCGTAGCTTTACCTTCTGTTTGTTAAGCGTTATGTTTCGCGCTCTACATCTCTGAATCAGGGCGTGTAGCTTTCGATCGTGGTCTTCGCTTGCTTCCCCTTCGGTTGCTCCTTCTCCATAGACGAGTATATCTTCGTGTATCGAGATCACTCCTGGTAGGCCTTCTACTGCCTGATGCTGGCGCCTCTGAAATTCTTCTGGAGCCGAGGACAGTCCAAATGGGAGGCGGAGCCACCTGTACCTCCCGAAAGGTGTATTAAATGTTGTTAGTCTAGAGCTTTCCCCGTCTAACTCCACATGCCAAAACCCATTTTTTACGTCAAGGGTGCTGAATACCCTTGCCCTGCTCAATTCTTGCAGGAGCTCCTTGATTGTTGGGAGGGGATAATGGCTTCGCTTGAGGACCTTATTTAAGTCCTTGGGGTCTATACAGATGCGTAGCTGTCCGTTTGGCTTTAGTACTAGGACCATGCTGGATACCCACGGGGTGGGTTCTGTGACCTGGGTCAGCATACCTATTTCCTGGAGCCGGTCCAGTTCTACCTTAAGCTGTGCCTTAAGGGCAACTGGCACTTTCCTAGGGGGGTGGACAACCGGTATGGCATCTGGTTCGATTTCCAAGTGGTATTGCCCGTTCAATTTTCCTGTGCCCTGGAATACATCCGGGTACTGTTTCGTAAAGGCCTCTTTGGTCAGGACTTTTTCTGATTTCATTTGGTCTACTGTCAGGATATTTCTATATTGCACTTTAATTAAATCCATTTCTTGAATTGAAGTGCTGCCTAGGAGTGGCGTGCAAGCGCTGTCTTTTAAGACTACAAAATTTGTTCGGTAGTTTTTTCCGTTCTTAGGGTTATGCAGCTCTACTGTGCATTGTCCTACAGGCATTACTGTGGACTTATCGTACAAGGATAGTACCTTGTCAGTTTTTGTTATGCTGACTTGACCAAGGCACTGTTGCAGTATTTGTGCTGTGATTGTATTGCATTTTGCTCCACTATCTAGTTGAAATTTGATTTCTTTACTCCCCAAATTGATAGTGGCATACAATCGCTTCGAGTAGGAGACGTCATTTACTGCATTTATTTCGGTTTCTGGGGTCAATGTTAATGCCTTAAGTTCATCATAGTCGCTATCGCTGGCCTCCCCAGTGTTCATTACGTGTATTTGGGATTGGCCATTTTTTTCTGAAAGGCACTGCGTTGCAAAATGGTTCATCTTGTCGCATCTTAAACATTTCTTCCCAAACGCTGGGCATTTTTCTTTTTCCACGCTCGTGATTTCTTCCGCAGTATTTGCATTTTGCTTGATGGGGCCGCGTTTCTGATACATGTCGCTGGGCTTGTTTACTTTGCTTTGAGCCGCTTTGGCGCTGGTGTCGCGTTACTTTGCCCTTCGCGTTTAGGCTATGCACTGATTCCTGAGTTTCAATGGTTTTATTGCGCTCTTTTGACAATTCAGATTCTCTACAGGCTTGTAGGCATTTCTCTAGATCGAGACTGGGATGTTTGAGCAATTCATCCCTTAGTTTAGAGTCTCGAATCCCACATACGATCGGATCTTTCACGAGCGAATAATGCAGCTTTTCAAATTTACATGTGCCCGCCAAGATTTTAACCTCAGTTATTATTTTTTCCAGTGGCTCGTTTGGCTCTTGAGCTCTCGTGAAAAACCTGTATCTCTCTACAGTTTCATTACGTTTGGGGTTACAATGGTCGTCGAAAGCCTTAAGCACTTCAGCGAGTGTTCTCTCTTCTGGTTGGCTTTCGAAGTGCATAGTTTCGTAGATTTCTCGACCGTCAGTTCCGACTAAATAAAGGAAGAGTTTTACCTTCATTTGTTCACTCCTACCCGTCATCGAGAGGTCCATGTATAGAGTTATCTCTTCTTTCCAGCGTCTCCAAGCCTCGGCTAGTTCTCTTGCTTCGAAGTCTAATTTCCCCGGCTGTTTTAGCTGAGTGATTCTTCGTGGATTTGCTTCCTGTTCAACTTGTGGTGCCGGAGGCGGCGCTGGCGGCGGATCGCCCATTTTCGCTCGTTTATCTTCTTCTGGTCCTTGAATGTGGTCGTTGAATGGCTAGACTTCTTCGTCGATCTATCTAGCTCTATTCTTGGGGTCCTTCAGTATTCTGACACCATGTAATAAGGGTACGAGTTGCACACAGACAGTGAGGGTAAACCGGGTTTTACTTCTTGCAAATCTACACAGAGCACATGGCTCTGATCGACTGTCAATCACGATCCTATGACGTCATGACCTATTGTTACACATACCACCCCCTAAAAGCCCTTTGATGGATAGTCACCAGGGACTATACATAGGATTCTATGGTATCTTAGCACATTTTACATTATCACAACCAAACTTCTCAGTATCATCATTCAAACTGAGCAATAACACGCCATTCTACTTTTATGAAATCACCATTTTGCATATATGTTTCAACTTTAAAGTTAAGTGAATCAGACATTTCCTTCAATAAAAAAAAAATAGGAATATTGTCCAGATTGTGCTAAATGTTGGAGTGATTTTTTACTTAGCCCGTGAAATAGTCTAAGCACAGTCACCCTATCTGTGAAACAGGTTTTGCACTAAAATAGTGCTAATCATTAAATCCATTTTCTATTTTTTAATTAGTGTTGAATCTTCTTTCCCAGACATAATGACTACCCTAATTACATTTTAATGTTTTTATGTAGATACTGACTTTTAGATTTTATTTCATAGTTTGATTAAAACCACTCCACTCTAATGCATTATTACCGTTTTCATTGAAGCGTGCTCCTGGAATTTTCAAGTTGAGTCTGGAAAATTGCTTGTAGCCGACGAAAAATCAAGCGCCGAGTTTAGACTTTGTAGTATCATACAAAGCTTTCACCGCCTGGACTTACTTGAATTTTGATTGATGGTCGGCTAAATCGGACTTGAAACTTCCATAGTCGCACTTCAATGAAAACGGTAATAATCAGTCCGGACCACCCACCCCCAATCAAACCACAGCACATTTGACTTTTTACAATTTTTAAGTACAGGACACAAAAGTGAATACTGGTCGGTGATGCCTGTATCATTTTCTTGGTAACAAGAATGTCACAGAGTAAATAATGCCAGAACCCAGGGCATTATCCATTGGCAAAAGGATGCTCTGGTTCCTCTTCTAACAAATTACTGGGAGGGCTATCCATTGGCACTGCTGGAATTGTATGTTTCATACATTGTGTATCTATTAGTTGATAATATAACTTATAAATTATTTTTGGTTAGCATACTGTACATGTACATGTAGAGTGATTAACTTAACCTGTGAAATACATATTAGACTAATAGACACTAATAGACCCTAATTCCATTGTCTTCTTCCATATACTTTTAATTATTGTTTTACCGGTTAATTAAAACCACTCTACAATGTACAACCATAAGCAATCATAGAAATCTGTTCTCTTATGGCATTCCTTGAAGGGGATTTGGGACAGGGGATAACCCAACCTCAGGGTGATGGATTCTGCTTCTTATTGTGGTTTTATTTCTAACTGGCAAAAAGTTTCTACCAGCAGCAAACACTGCACTGTCTTAATTCTCTTTGATTGAGCATTAAACGATGAAGTCTTAGGGGATGGATGCGCAACTCAATCTGATCCTCATCGAAGGCAGAGCATTCATCAAAGGAGGGCAGCTCTTCGTCCTTGAATCTGTCATTGAGGGTGTAATAGTAGAATGGCAGATTTGCATCCACTTCTTTGTAAATTCCCTTAAATAAAATATTAAAATTGTACTCTCAGATCAGGCATGAATGTTTGTTGTCTGTCCCAAACATTCATGGGATATTGTTATTGTTTTTAGGTTACTCCTATTTTAATTGAGCCCAAAAATTAAGATTTTAAAGAAAGGTTTGTGCATCAGTGAAGATGAGAACTAGTTCTGATCTGAGAACTATTTGATATACCATTACATACAATGTACTTGGTGATTAAACTTTCAGCACAGGAAATAAGTGATTCTACATGTAGACATTTTTAGACACCTGCATTGACTTATTTTGGTTGTCATTCATAAAGTGGCCATGCATGGCCCCAATTACAGTAGCCACAGTAAAATACTATAATTTGTCACATACGACCCTTTTGAATACTAACTACATGCATAGACCTTCATTGGATTTTACTGTACAAAAATATTCACACACTCAGATTGACAGATATTGGATGCATTCGGCATTGATATTACCTACCTTTTGGTTAGGAGAATGTCCTGGGGTAGTCTTGAATGAGAGACGTTTCTTACTTGTTGAGCTAGTACTAGCTTTAGTACTACATGTACAAAATTGACCCTTTCCTTTCTTTTCTTCAGGCTTTTGTGCGGTGTCACCTGTAGTTGCATGTTTTCTTTTTTCGCTGCCCTTCCCTAATTGCTCCTAAACAGAATCATGCAAATATATTAACACATTTGTTACTTTTTCTTAGTAAAGCAACACGAATCCTTCATGTATTACCTGTATAAACAGGAAGATTCCTAAAAGTACTTTATACGTTATACACAGCCGTTATGAAGTTTATTTTGGCACAGTAAGACCCAATCAACATTATAATAATAGTAATATTTATCCAGGGGCCTTAACTTGCCAAGGCGATTTTCAGTAGGGTGCTGCAACAAAATAATTATGATTACAAATGGTTAAAATACAATTATATTACAATTGCAATTAATTTTCCTTAAAGATGCTAAAAACTATACAACATAAGTAATAAAAATGTATATAATGTCCTAAAAAATACTCGTAAGTTTAGATATAAAAAGAGATGGTGAATTAGTTTCCCTAATACTATTGTCTAAATTGTTCCAGTCACTGGCAGCATGATAAATATTGTTTTTTATTTTTTCTCGACATTTTCTCCAAGAGCAAAGCTCATCGAGGGAGATTATGTCTGTATTGTTTACATAAATAGTGGAGAGTGCATTTAGTAATATTAATATTTAACTAAATTAACAGTGACTATGATGACAAACATAAACAGATATATTAACAAAGTGTATTAACAAAGTGCGTAAACAAAAGACAAAAATACTAAATCGTAGGTCAGAAAGTCAATGGTATGCTACTATTTTCATCAGTTAATTGTCTGATCAGTTGTTAAATCGTTTGGTTTTCAATATGAATGACTGGACATTACACATTATAGCATAATTTTCTTCATTGCCAATCTATTCTGAGCCGTGTAAAAATATATGATTTTTTTGTGAATCTGATAAACTTAACCATCTGGAATGGAGTACCTGTGCAGAGAAGGAAACTAATTGCTGACGCTGGGCGGCATATCGGGGGCAATATAGAAAATAATGTTGGACAGTTTCAATCGTTTCCCATGTACAATCGCAGAAAGCAGAGGGTTTACAATTAATTCTATATAGGTGCGCATTGAGAGCGCAATGATTTAATCGCAATCTGGTGTGTAAAATCGAGCTATATCTACTCAAGGAAACGTTATAAATTTTGTTATATTTATTCCCACAAAAAGTATTACGTAATCTAGTTTTGACTAAAGACAGAGGTTCGACAGAACGTGTAGCAATATCCAGATTATTCCATGATACTATTGTTGATGGGAAAAACGATTTCTTAAAGCGCTCGGTACGCGTAGAAATTAGCGTAAAATTTTCCTTTGATCGTAATGCATATCTTGATCTTTGACTTACTTTTACAGGTAAAAGCTCACGAAGGTAGGACGGTGTATATGAATTAACTATTTTATAAAATAAAGTTAATTTATGTAGAAATCTTCTAGTTACCATATCCTCCCAGCATAATTAATTTAACAGTCCCTTTCTATTAGTTCTCTTCATAGCTCCAGTAGCGATCCTAGCTGAATCACACTGAACACATTCTAAAAGATTAGCTTCTCCTTCATTACACCCATCCCATATAACATCTGCATACTCCATTAATGGTCTAATAAGGCTTTTGTACAGGGAAATAAGAGTGGATCTGTTGAGCTTGTATTTTACCCCTTTTAAAACATTCATACATTTACTAGCTTTCTGATGTACGCCAAGAATATGGTTACTCCAAGAGAAATTAGCCGACAAAGTTAGTCCCAAATGAGTATGAGAGTCCACTTCACTTAACGCAATATGATCCAAGTAAAGTGTAGGATGAATTATTTTAAATTGCTTTACTGAAAATGTGATGCATTCACATTTGCTAGGGTTCATAGTCATCAGCCACTGCTTACACCACATGTTAATAGTATTGAGATCTTTGTTTAATTTTATACCAGAAATATATGGATCATCTACTACATCAAATAGTGACGTATCGTCAGCATAAAGAAAACAGTTGGATGAAACGTTTGTACTTAGATCATTAATGTAAACGAGAAAGAGCAATGGCCCAAGTACAGAACCTGTGGAACACCGGCATCAATATTTAACCAATTCGAGCTTTTCCCTTCAATAACTACTCTTTGTTTTCTGAAACTTAGATAGCTGCGAAACCAACTTAAAAGAGGATCTTTAACTCCTAGATTTTCTAATTTGTAAATTAAACCCTTATGCCATACTCTATCAAACGCCTTACTTATATCAAGGAAAACCATACGTATCTCTTTTCCCTTTTCTAAAGCCTCATAAATCTGATGAGTAATGAGAATAAGTTGGTAAACAGTGCTATCACCAGGTCGGAAACCAGATTGAAAACGACTAAGAAATCCGATGTCTACTAGAAATTCGTAAAGTCTGGTAAATACTATTTTTTCTGGTATCTTAGAAATAGAAACAAGAAGCGAAACAGGACGATAATTAACTTTAAATTGACGATTTTCTTTTTTAAATAGAGGAATTACATTAGCTTTTTTCCATTCGCTAGGATATTTTCCCTGTAAAAAACTTAAATTAATTAGATGTGTGAATGATTCTAAAATACCTAGACGACATATTTTTATTATTTTGTTTCCAACACCATCGTGCCCGCATGCCTTTGATACGTCAACCTTAATACTTCCTGTTTGGTTGTTTCAATTATAGACAACGAATTGTTAACGCTATCTTGTGACTGTAATGTGATTGCAGGTAATGGGTGGCCGAGATCATCAACCGTAGCCTGGCTGGCGAAATATTCGTTGCATAATTCAGCTTTTCTTTTTGAAACAAATATAGATTCAGTTCCCTCTTGAATAACTGGTATAGATATATGAGTTTTGTTATTAAAAACCGATTTAATAAGACTCCACCATTTTTTGGGGCCTAATGATGAGTCTGATAATTGGCTATTTAGTTTATGATAATACAAGGTTTTTGCATCTCGAAACAATGACGTCGTATGATTTCTCTGTTTTTTATACCTTTGCCAAGACAAACTTGTCATTTTCTTAGAATGGGATTTTAAAAGTCTGTTTCGTTTGCGAATTGCGTTTCTTACTTTAGAAACCATCCAAGGCTTATCACGTGGGCGTATGACTACTGTCTTACAAGGAATATGTTTTTCAATTAAAGAACGAAAGCAATTGAACCATTTCTCGTACACATCATCAATGTGTACACCATCCGTGACACATTCCTCCCAGCTAATATTCAGTAGGTCTTCGTTCAAATTGTTACTATTAATATTTGAAAAAATCCATATTTGTCCCTTAAAAGCCTTTTGCTTATCAAACGAAATAGACAATTTCCCATAAATGTATGAATGGTCGCAATTCAAAGGTGGACTGTACGTGCCAGAATCAACAAAATAGCCGGGACAATTGGTAATAATAAGATCTAGTAAAGTAGCACCGCCTTCGGTCACACGGGTTGGTTCATTAATCACCTGAAAAAGGCTATTACATTCTAGCCACTGGTAAAACCGAATGCCAAAGGCGCTACTACCTATTAAATTGTCAGAGTCAAAGTGAGCATTTAAATCACCAATAATTACGATAACTGTTTGAGAATTTTGTTGAATTTGATGTAGCATACTTGTTTTCCCTTTGACAGATGCATGCACCACTGGCAACATATATAAAGAAAATGCTTAAAACAATTTGGGATTGACTTGAAACCTACCTTTTGTTCAGGAGAATGTCCTGTGGTAGTCTTAAATGAAAGACTTTTCTTACCCATTGAACTAGTACTAGCTTTAGTACTACATGACGTGCAAATTTTACCCTTTCCTTTATTTTCTGCGGGCTTTCGTAGGGTGTCACCTGTAGTGACATGTTTTCTTTTTTTCGCTGTCCTTAGTTTGCTCCTAAACAGAATCAGACAAATATAACAAATGCATTATGCACATATAAACCATATAAACCATATAAACACAATATAAACACCATATAAACACAATACTGTACTGGTTTACTCTTATCTCGAGTTTTAGAAGAACGAGAAAACAGAGAGAAAATAGTTTAAGACGACAGAGGAACCTTCGCCGCATACAATTAATCCGCAATGTTGAAGATTTCCGTGTCCGGCTTCGCCGAGCTCAAAGGCATCGATCTGTACAAAGACGAAGGAGCTTGTTGTTCTGTCTCTCTCAGTTGCAGCGCAAAAACTGCGTGAGGTCAACGTGGATCAAGGCAAGGAAGTCCGATATCTGGGAAGATATTAGCACAACATGGACGGCAAGAGACTGGTATCAGAACGTAAGGATGACCCAGCAAACATTTATGCACATCTGTGATACTCTAGGACCTGCCATAGAAAAGGTATCAACAAGATTTCGCTCTGTGATACTTGTGGAGAAAAGAGTAATGATTACTCTGTGGAAGCTGGCCACAAACATCGAGTTTAGGAGCCTGGGGCTGTTATTTAGTGTAGGTCGTTCGACGGCGTGCACTATCTTTCACGCTGTTATTGAAAGTATCAATACCATCTTGGGACCGAAGTACGTTGAATTCCCAAAGGGAGCCAGCCTGAGAAGAGTAATCAATGGTTATCGTCGCCGGTGGGGTTTTCCTCAATGTGCTGGTGCTGTTGATGGGACTCATATTCCAAGAATCGCCCCCAGTGAACACCATTCCGATTACTTTAACAGGAAGTTCTTTCATTCTGTTATCTTGCAGGCTGTTTGTGACGATAACTATGTCTTTACTGAGATAGGTGTTGGTCAGCCTGGGAAACATCATGACTCGTATGTACTTCAGAATTCTCCCATTTATGAAAAGGCATCCAATGACAACCTTTTTCCTACATGGAATGAAGAAATCAATGGAGTGAGCATTCCGCTGTTCTTGGTTGTAGATCCTGCATATCCTCTGTGCCCATGGCTCATGAAGGGTTTTCCTGGTAGCGGGCAAACAGATGAACAGAAACTGTTCAACTATAGGCTAAGCAGAGCAAGGATGACAATTGAATGTGCTTTTGGACGACTGAAAGGTAGATGGCGGTGTCTCTTAAAGACCCTTGACTTGGAAGTTAGGAATGTCCCAGCTGTTGTATCTGCATGCTGCATTTTGCACAACATTTGTGAAACCCATGGCAAGTACTTTAACAATGAATGGGAGGAAGAAGCACATCAAACCGCACCGAGAGGGCACAGTGGAGTTGACGATGTTGGAGCAAAGCAGATACGGGATGTATTATGTGGATGGTTGAGCTCAAATCCTATCTAATTCACTATAAGCATTCTATCACAAATACTGCAATATTATTAGCTAATCTACTCACTAAATGGATGTCAGGTGTTAGCATAACACAGCCATCGACTATTGGCAAACTCAAAATCTGATTGGCTAGACCAGTGACATTTATCGATTAATAGATGTAATGGGCACAAGATGTAGTGGGTGCAGAATAAAAATTGGTTATTTGTTGAGATTTTTTCTCAGTTTTCTTGATGTTATGTCAATTGCTAAGTTGATAGAACAGCAGCTTGGTTATGCTAAAACAATTAGACTGGCTCACTATCTGTTTCTATTGACTTTGATAACTGGCTCAGAGCTGGTTCCCCCTTGTCATTATAGTTCACCACAAAATTTTGGTACGCGGTCATTGGCTAAAATCGATCATGTGACGTGATAGTTGTCTTCCGCAGAGGAAAACTATCAGACGATAGTGCCCGCTGAGAGTGAAAGACAATTTTGTGATGAACAATAATGACAAATAGAGTGTTTTTGTCTTGGAACTATTGGCTGATAGTTTCTCTTGGAAATTTGATGTTCTTAAAACTAGCATATAAGCCTCGAACTTCGTTCTCAGGCTTATATTTGTTTTAAGAACATCAAATTTCCGCAGGCAACTATCAGCCGATAGTTCTTTGAGAGACACACTATTTGTTAAATAGAAACCTCGAGCTTGCAGTATAATACAGTATAATTGCCCGGGGGAGGGGGGGAGTGGGGGAACTCCCCTACTGACCTGACTGGGGTGCTCGGCCATCCATTTTAGGGTGTCAAATTTCAGTGATGGGCCCATTTAGGGGGTCTTTTGACAAAAGGCAATTACGTAACAAAACGTGGTACCTTTTAGGGTGTTGTCTGTTTATTTTCAAGATTACAGATTAAAGGATATTACAGACATACTGCTTAATTATATGATGGTCCCTTTTAGGGTTCAAAATAAAAAATCTGCCATTTATTATTTAAATGTTTGGGTCCCTTTTAGGGTTCATTTTTAGTGTCATCATCACTTACTTCATGGCCGATCACCCCTGTCAGGTCAGTAGGGGAGTCCCCCCATTGATAATTGTTAAATAGACAGAGTCAGTAGTGAAAATTAAGTACATGCAAAAGCTTGTAAAAACTAGCATTTTTCTGCTTTATTTGTGTTTCACAGTTGGTTTCACTAGTTGGTTTATACTAATTAAAAACAATCAGACCATGTGCTCTCGTTTTATACAAGCTCAGAGTCAACAACTTTTTTGTCAAAACCATCTGCCATTTGTTAATCAGCTCATAGAAAACTCGAGCTTGTGGTCTAAATGCCGAGTACAATATTGTAGTATCATCTACTGCCTGCTCCTAGTGCGCCAATCAAATCAAAATATCAACATAATTATCCTTCCTACAGACAACTACAGGTCGTATTTGACATATGTTGGCATGTTCTTTTCCCTGTAGAGGTAAATTTGAATTTTGATGGTTTGGCAGGGTGGAGAATTTTGATACCCACCGGTTGGAGAATATATCTTACTAATTTTCTGGCATAATCACACAGGCAAGAAAAGTTCGTTTTCTTGCACACATGGCAGAAAGGTATGGGTCCATCCTGAAAGTTCGTGGGGCTTGTGGTCTTCAGGATAGCATTCTGTCTCTGAAGTTTTGGACGAAACGCTTCCATGTTGGAGTCATTTGATATTTCAGTCTGTCGTGGGTTCTTGCGTTCAAAGGCTTCATAGTCCGGATCCTCCGGGTTTTCGGATATGGTTTCAATAAGATCAACCATCTCCTTCACAATGTCTTTGAGGTTGATCCACTCGTCGACTGTCAAAGCAATTCCCTCCTTGGTGGGAAATTTCTTGTTTTGGCCTTGAATGTACTTTCTAATGTGAACTCTCATCTTGCCGTGGAAAATATTAGCGCTGGCATGATAACCTCGAGATACTAGCTTGTATATCATTTCCATCTTGTTGCTGCTCAATTTCTCGAATGGATTCAGGGCCGATCGGTTCTAGCTTTATAGACGACCCCAAACAATAGGCTTTGCCCAAACATGCCTGAATAGATCGATGACCTCATACAAAGGAACAATAGATAATGAGATTCCACTTCATTTAATGAGATTCCACTTCAATTTCCAGACAATAGATAATTTATTCACCCCCATTTTATTCATGAGCGCACCACTTTTTTCATGAGCTCACCACTTTATTCATGAGCGCGCCGCACTTTATTCACGCGGAAAGACAATAGATAATGAGAAACCACGCCACTTTATTTATGAGTCTAAGACAATAGAACGGTGACGTCATTGAATTAATGAGAGCTCACCAAAAATTAACATAACGCCGGAAAAATTAACATAACGCCGCAAAAAAAGGGCTAATTCCATGCGCCCTATACTACTCACCATGTCCATTTGCATCTTCACAAACATTTCCATGTGCTTGTCAAACATTCTCCTCTCAGCCTCCTCTCTTCTTTGTTCTTGTTCTTCTTCATGACGAATTCATTTTTCCTCCATTTGAAGAAGGAACTTCATGTGTTGTTCCTCCTGTTCTTTGAAGAGCTTTTCTACTTTTTCGTGCATATTTGTTATGGCCTTTGTCAGCTCTTGAACAATGGTCATACTGGACTTGTTTGCAATTAAGTTTGACCGCCGCTTGACAGCAAATGGCTTGACGTTTGACTTAGAAGCACTTTGAACTAGTACTGACATAAAACAGGATAAAAAGTTACAGGTGGTTTATCAAACTAGTCTTATTAATACCTAACTATAGTACATAACTTAAAGAACTTGGAACGTTTTGTTAAACAAATGTTCTTTATGTAGCGTTACATGTACATAACATTAAATTTGTTTCTCATATTTAGAGAAGTATCTCCAGTCTATTGATCTATGAGGTCTGGATCTTGAATTACCGGTATTTCGTAGCCTGTTGTGATCGGAGCTAGTCTTACACAGGGTATACAATTAACTATTAGCATCTTGAACAGTTATTATTTAAAGGAATAGGAGTTATATATACCTTCTATAATATAATTGTGAAGGCTTGAATAGGATATTCAATAAAATAAAATATAATTCACAGCAACAGTGAAAAAATATCTGACATTAATTTTCTTTGGTTTGAGTCATGAGATGCATATCCTGGTAGTATAATATCATACTCAGTACTTTGCTTCTTATCTTAATTAGACAGTATAGGTTATAAATTGAAGGGATGTGTGCAACAAAGGGCGTAAGTGACGCCTGATCATATTCTAAATTCTCCTTTAAATTCTTCGTCTCCTAAAGGATAATTTAGAGTGTGATCAGGTCAGTCACTTAGGCCCTTGTTGCACACAACCCTTCAATTAGGATGCATTCCCTGTCCCGAACAGGGTAGGGAATTTTCAAATATAATATTTGTCTCAACAGGGTCAGGGTTTCTAACCTCCAGCACCACACCCCTCTACGCAATCTCTAGTAGCTAGATTACCTTATTTACTGGTCAAGACTTTTCAGCCCCAGATAGCACACCCAAAACGTCATTAAGTTTATAAGTTCCTCCCACTGGGGTGGTATAACAGAACATACAGTACTGGAAAAGATAATTGCTCTATCCTGTATGACTTGTGTACATGCATGCATGTATAGCTTATAATTAAATTAAAACAACTATTACAAACAATAGAAAACTAACTCCTAATATCATATTATTGACCATACTAATGGATGTATATATATATTTAGTATAATTTCATCAGTGAATATAGAGATTCCCGTGCTCTGATTGGTCGAGAATTACGTCATACGTCGCTATATTCACCTCCAGAGCGCCTGGAGGTGAATATAACATACAAGGCATTTACCAAAATGGCCGCTCGCATATTTACTGATGTTTCTCACGAAGAAATAATATGAAAGAAAAAGCTTTTCCAAAACCCACTAAAGAAGCAACTAAATAAGTATGGCTAAACTTGAAGCTTATTTTAATCCATAAGCCGTCACAAACAAAGTTTACTTACGAGTTTTAGGCCGGGGTTGAGTTTATTCGGTCCTCATGAATCACAACTGAAATAACGTCTACTTAGAGCAATAAATAACACAACGAGACTTTGGAACTGTTCGACTTAAAAAGAGTGTACTTACTTGAGTTATTTTCCCCGTGGTTCTTGATAGAAAAACAACAAGTTCTAGTTTTCATTCAGGAAGCCGGTTGCTGTTATGCTCTTCTCTCGCCGCTCTCGGTGTGTTTTCATACCGAAATCATTTGTCTCTTGATTTACCATTGGCATTGTCTTTGATTCTGTGATGGGTATAATCCACAAAACTACAAAGTTTGTAGTTTCCAGCAAATTTGTCCTTTGAAGTGAACTCATGAAAGCGGTTCCTTTCGATAAATTTGCATCTCCGTGTCAGATTTTCAGTCAGCCGAGTTTGCCCACTTCCACTCATTTTCGCTGCATTCCTCTCTTTGTAACACGGTTCGAGGTCTCAAAAGTGAGGACTGCTGTTTCAACTTGAATTATAGTGTGCATTTGGACTGCTTTTCGGTATTTCTCTGTCTTTAGCAAATCCATTCTTGTAGTCCCTGCAAGTCTCGTGTCGAGTCGGTTTGTGCAGTGAACCGTAGCGGCATGTGATTATGCAAACGTTGTCACAAAACTATCCTGTCACGCGCGCTTGTAAAACTTATAAAAGGGTCGGAAGTCAGACTAATAATTTCTAGTTTTAATTTCTCTGATATTCACTGATGAAATTATACTAAAACAATTATTAACTTCAGTCTCAGTGACTATTGGTGAATATTTACTCGGGCTGCCTGTGGGCAGGCCCGAGTCTTAAATCGCAAGTCTTTATTATTACTCGGGCTGCCTGTGGGCAGGCCCGAGTCTTAAATCGCAAGTGTTTATTATTCGTTTTATTTTCCAAGTCGAGGTATTTCGCCCCCAACCAATCAGCTCACGCTGTTCAAGTAGTTCAAGTGCACACACTTGAACACCGCGCCACAAAACTCCCTTTGTTATAAACTATGAATAATTTGGAACTTAGAATATTTCCCGAGCACCCGAAGCGGCACTTATAAATTTTACAAGGAATTGGGGAGTCTCTACTTGAAAAAAAAATTCACTACGCTCAGCGTAGGAATCGAATCCAGGCCGGAAGCTAAGATTTATAGAACGACTGATACAATCCTACCCAAACAGTAACCGCTAGACCACGAGTGACGAGATTATTGGCGCATGCTTAACTTTCGTTAGAGCTGTTAAACGAGAATCCTCTCACGAGCGAGGAAGGCTTCAGTCGAACAGTTCCCTTTATGTAACTCTGTAATATACATCACGGACAAGACTGATTTTTTGTGAATGACGGTAATTTAGCGTTTAATGAGAGATAACCAACATGCATTTCGGTTATGAACACAGCAGATAAAGTTACACAGAGGCACACGAATTGACCACGAATACAATTAAAATGACTGTAGAAAGAACAGTAGTGAAATATAGTGGCAGCTCTATCGGCAGGATGGACAGGATACAAATTATGATATGAGATAAATATAAACATTGAGACAATCATATTTTAGTACTCGGAACCTCCAGTACAACAGAACAGCAGACTGTAAATTGTAGACGTGTGTTACATGAATAAGTAGTGTTTACAGTAAAAGGTCAATTTCTTTAATTTACGTACGAGAAAAACATATCTAATGTTCATATGATGAAAAACAAAAATATTAAATTACATAAATATACTAGGGGAGCAGAGAGCAGAAAGTCACCGCGACTGATAACTCCCCTACCCCACTCCTAATAAATAATAGGAGTGAAGTACCACCCCTCCCATGTGACCACGCCTTAGAATGGAATGTCTGGAATGTTAACAATGTAGAAAAGTGGTGACGCTTATGTGTATACAGCCCGAGTTAAGGCTGTTCCCAGCCTCTTGTTCGTTTTATTTTCCAAGTCGAGTGACGAGATTATTGGTGCATGCTTAACTTTCGTTAGAGCTGTTAAACGAGAATCCTCTCACGAGCGGGGAAGGCTTCGAACAGTTCCCTTTATGTAACTCTGTAATATACACCACGGACAAGACTGAATTTTTGTGAATGACGGTAATTTAGCTTTTAACAAGAGCCCATCTGGGCTTTCACACGGGCCACATGAGATTGAAGATGAAATTACACTTTCATTTGAAATCCTCTAGTAATAACCGAAGGGAAGAATTATTAGCTGAATTTAGCAGTCTTTAGGAGTGGCTGGTAGCGCGGTGACATTCATTCTCTGCTCCCCTAGTATATATATATATGTAATTTAATATTTTTGTTTTTCTCGTGTATGTAAATTAAAGAAGTTGACCTCTACTTTAATATTCATGTTCATGTTACGCACGCTTATAGCAGAGCGCGGTAATTACGTCACAAGTCTAGACCCCCCGCCAAGACTCAGACAAACAAACCGCTTTTCTTGTATCAACTTACAAGAATTGACTAGCACTTCAGTTCGTCCTCTGTCTATTCTACCAGAAATGACTGCTTTCCTGGACCATATTTTGAAAGGGAACCTGATGATTATACTGTCGAACATCTTAAACTTTGGCTGAAATACAGAGGATTGAAACAAAGCGACAAACGTTGATCTTGTCAAGCGAGTTTTGCATCTTCGCTGGCCAACCAACGAGACATGCTTACTATATAGACTGTCAAGTCCTATTTAAACTGTATCCCAAACTCATCTTTTCCCATGCAATATCGTTGTAAGACTTCACCTAAACATTGAAAAGTTACAAAGGTCAGGTGTTCCTGTATTAAGGCAAAAACAAAAGAATGTAGCCGCATGCCGAGTGCAATCATCTTCTTCAATAAAACTCATCGGAGACCAAAGCTGTTATGGCTGGAAGAGCATATACACTAAAACTATGAACTGATAGCATCCTAAAATTCGGCAATCTTGCTTATGTTGGTGTGCTCTTTCAAACCATTATGTTATTGTTTGCATTTATCGAGTTTTCAAATTTAATACCTGCAGCTCCGAAAGAAATTAACTTCATTTGTGCTCAGAAAATAAATCAAAGCATTGTAGATGTAGGCTTTGCTTCAAAAATTTATTTAGAATCCACTGATAAATTCAAGTAAACTTAATGGTTGAACAGTAGTTCCTTCTCATTGTTTACTGGTGGATACATAGTCAGGGTTTCAGTAATTTATAGCCACTTACGTTTCATTGCCAGACCTAGTCTCGTTGTTCTGTGCTTTTAAGGTCTCTTGTACAAACATTTATCCAATGCTCACATTTCTCACTGAATTTGCTGTAAAGGTTTTGGAACAGAAAAGCTCCTCCTGTGAGTGATCAAAAAGGCCGAGAAAAGATGAGAAACCTGATCTACTAGCGGTGTACCGATCGATGCTTCATTCTCCGAGACATATCTCTTTGAGCGCCGGATTCACTCTTACATCTCCCCCAGCAACAATGCTTGGTATAGTCACCATTACTGATATGACTAGGAATCTTACTGAAGCAGCTGAAGGCATTGATTCTTTTTTTTTATCGAAAACAATACGAATTCGGTCCTAATTTAGTCTGCTGTTCTGCAGGTTCAGAGTACTAATAGATGAGTGTCTCAAATGTATGTTTATATTTGTCCCATATTATAAGTTGTATCCTGTCCACCTATGATGGAGCTATCACTGTATTTCTCTACTGTTCTTTCTACCCTGCGGCTCTTTGATCGCGTCCATATCGGTATTTGTTGGACTAAAGATTATTAACTGAAATGCCCGTTTTGTTTATCTCTATTTAAAAGCTTTTACCCTCCTTCCCAAAACTGCAGTCTGCTCATTATATTACAGAACTATAAAGGGCACTGTTGGAAGCCTTTAATTTATCGAACCAAAATCTCGGCCGTCTTGTTTACCGTGAGAGTTGAATAACTGCTTCGGTCATCATATTCTGTGCCGAGTGAGTGTTTATTACCTACGAAACATACATCAAACAAGAGCGCCAGTTGAAATATCCTGAGCCTGTTGGGAGTGTTGGAAGGCTTTCGCACGAGTGAACTTAAACAAAACGTTAAACTGCTTACATTTGAGAGATGGGACTCCAAATTTGAGAGAAAATTCCTCGCGCCGTCGTCCACCATCTTGATTTACTGTATTTAATTATGTAAATAAATTAACCTGGCGATTGTTGCGTGACCAGCACAATCTGATTGGTTTGAATTTGACCTTTAACGCATGCGCAGAACCCGTGCGACATGAAAAAAAAAAGACTTGCATTTTAAGACTCGTCGCTGCCACAGGCAGCCCGAGTAATTAGAGATAAACAACATGCATTTCAGTTATGAATACAGCAGATAAAGATATACAGAGGCACACGAATTGACCACGAATACAATTAACATGCATGTAGAAAGAACAGTAGTGAAATATAGTGGCAGCTCTATCGGCAGGATGGACAGGATACAAATTATGATATGAGATAAATATAAACATTGAGATAATCATATTTTAGTACTCGGAACCTCCAGTACAACAGAACAGCAGACTGTAAATTGTAGACGTGTGTTACATGAATAAGTAGTGTTTACAGTAAAAGGTCAATTTCTTTAATTTACTTACGAGAAAAACATATCTAATGTTCATATGATGAAAAACAAAAATATTAAATTACATAAATATACTAGGGGAGCAGAGAGCAAAAAGTCACCGCGACTGATAACTCCCCTACCCCACTCCTAATAAATAATAGGAGTGGAGTACCACCCCTCCCCTGTGACCACGCCTTAGAATGGAATGTCAGGAATGTTAAGAATGTAAAAAAAATGGTGACGCTTATGTGTATACAGCCCGAGTTAAGGCTGTTCCCAGCCTCTTTTTGTTAAATATATATATAAATATATATATATATACAGCGAAGTGCAAAAACTTTGACCCCCGCTCTGCAACTATATCAATATATCGGGTGCATTATGGGTAGGAGTAAGTTCATTAAAATGCAACTACAGCCAAATATCCGCGCGCGTTTGCAAATCGTCATTAAGCGAAGACTTATGCAGTTGATTTAAAGCTCAACATTTCATCTAGAATACAACATTTTTACTCGGGACTTTTACCCTCCTTCCCAAAACTGCAGTCTGCTCATTATATTACAGAACTATAAAGGGAACTGTTGGAAGCCTTTAATTTATCGAACCAAAATCTCGGCCGTCTTGTTTACCGTGAGAGTTGAATAACTGCTTCGGTCATCATATTCTGTGCCGAGTGAGTGTTTATTACCTACGAAACATACATCAAACAAGAGCGCCAGTTGAAATATCCTGAGCGTGTTGGGAGTGTTGGAAGGCTTTCGCACGAGTGAACTTAAACAAAACGTTAAACTGCTTACATTTGAGAGATGGGACTCCAAATTTGAGAGAAAATTCCTCGCGCCGTCGTCCACCATCTTGATTTACTGTATTTAATTATGTAAATAAATTAACCTGGCGATTGTTGCGTGACCAGCACAATCTGATTGGTTTGAATTTGACCTTTAACGCATGCGCAGAACCCGTGCGACATGAAAAAAAAAAGACTTGCATTTTAAGACTCGTCGCTGCCACAGGCAGCCCGAGTAATTAGAGATAAACAACATGCATTTCAGTTATGAATACAGCAGATAAAGTTATACAGAGGCACACGAATTGACCACGAATACAATTAACATGCATGTAGAAAGAACAGTAGTGAAATATAGTGGCAGCTCTATCGGCAGGATGGACAGGATACAAATTATGATATGAGATAAATATAAACATTGAGATAATCATATTTTAGTACTCGGAACCTCCAGTACAACAGAACAGCAGACTGTAAATTGTAGACGTGTGTTACATGAATAAGTAGTGTTTACAGTAAAAGGTCAATTTCTTTAATTTACTTACGAGAAAAACATATCTAATGTTCATATGATGAAAAACAAAAATATTAAATTACATAAATATACTAGGGGAGCAGAGAGCAAAAAGTCACCGCGACTGATAACTCCCCTACCCCACTCCTAATAAATAATAGGAGTGGAGTACCACCCCTCCCCTGTGACCACGCCTTAGAATGGAATGTCAGGAATGTAAAGAATGTAAAAAAAATGGTGACGCTTATGTGTATACAGCCCGAGTTAAGGCTGTTCCCAGCCTCTTTTTGTTAAATATATATATAAATATATACTAAGGATTCGGAGTATTTAAATTTTTGGTTGATTCATATTTCGCTCTACAATACTGTTTCGTGGGGACCAAAGTCCTCACTCGTCAGGAGTTACTTCGTGAATGAATATTTTTTTTACAGTTGAGCGTGCACTGAGCTTTCCACGCAAGCGGGTGTAGGTTCAAATGGCATTCCGCTGACGTGCATCTCATGTGCGCGCTCAACTGGGACTAATTGTATCGTAACAATGATTTGTTCCTATGCCTACAGTCTGCTGTAGTGTACCAAGCGTGTGTAAAACGTAAAGATAACAACACATGTGAATCATACGTGGGCCTCACTGACAACGAGTTCAAGACTAGATACAGAAACCATACTGCATCATTCCGGCACTCATCCAAGAGAAACTCAACAGAACTTAGCAAACATATTTGGACTCTTAAGGACATTAATGTAGATTACGAAATTTCATGGCTAATTATTTCGCAAGCAAAACCTTACAGTAGTGCAAGCAAACGATGTAATTTATGCCTTAGGGAGAAGTATGTTATTATTTGTCAACCATTCCGATGCACGCTTAACAAGAGGAACGAACTTATATCATCATGTAGGCATAGGAACAAATCATTGTTACGATACAATTAGTCCCAGTTGAGCGCGCACATGAGATGCACGTCAGCGGAATGCCATTTGAACCTACACCCGCTTGCGTGGAAAGCTCAGTGCACGCTCAACTGTAAAAAAATATTCATTCACGAAGTAACTCCTGACGAGTGAGGACTTTGGTCCCCACGAAACAGTATTGTAGAGCGAAATATGAATCAACCAAAAATTTAAATACTCCGAATCCTTAGTATTATTGCTCTACAGCATTGTATCGAGCACTGTTTGATAGAATTAATCGAAACATTTATTTATCTATATAAATATATATATATATACAGCGAAGTGCAAAAACTTTGACCCCCGCTCTGCAACTATATCAATATATCGGGTGCATTATGGGTAGGAGTAAGTTCATTAAAATGCAACTACAGCCAAATATCCGCGCGCGTTTGCAAATCGTCATTAAGCGAAGACTTATGCAGTTGATTTAAAGCTCAACATTTCATCTAGAATACAACATTTTTACTCGGGACTTTTACCCTCCTTCCCAAAACTGCAGTCTGCTCATTATATTACAGAACTATAAAGGGAACTGTTGGAAGCCTTTAATTTATCGAACCAAAATCTCGGCCGTCTTGTTTACCGTGAGAGTTGAATAACTGCTTCGGTCATCATATTCTGTGCCGAGTGAGTGTTTATTACCTACGAAACATACATCAAACAAGAGCGCCAGTTGAAATATCCTGAGCGTGTTGGGAGTGTTGGAAGGCTTTCGCACGAGTGAACTTAAACAAAACGTTAAACTGCTTACATTTGAGAGATGGGACTCCAAATTTGAGAGAAAATTCCTCGCGCCGTCGTCCACCATCTTGATTTACTGTATTTAATTATGTAAATAAATTAACCTGGCGATTGTTGCGTGACCAGCACAATCTGATTGGTTTGAATTTGACCTTTAACGCATGCGCAGAACCCGTGCGACATGAAAAAAAAAAGACTTGCATTTTAAGACTCGTCGCTGCCACAGGCAGCCCGAGTAATTAGAGATAAACAACATGCATTTCAGTTATGAATACAGCAGATAAAGTTATACAGAGGCACACGAATTGACCACGAATACAATTAACATGCATGTAGAAAGAACAGTAGTGAAATATAGTGGCAGCTCTATCGGCAGGATGGACAGGATACAAATTATGATATGAGATAAATATAAACATTGAGATAATCATATTTTAGTACTCGGAACCTCCAGTACAACAGAACAGCAGACTGTAAATTGTAGACGTGTGTTACATGAATAAGTAGTGTTTACAGTAAAAGGTCAATTTCTTTAATTTACTTACGAGAAAAACATATCTAATGTTCATATGATGAAAAACAAAAATATTAAATTACATAAATATACTAGGGGAGCAGAGAGCAAAAAGTCACCGCGACTGATAACTCCCCTACCCCACTCCTAATAAATAATAGGAGTGAAGTACCACCCCTCCCCTGTGACCACGCCTTAGAATGGAATGTCAGGAATGTTAAGAATATAAATATATATATATATACAGCGAAGTGCAAAAACTTTGACCCCCGCTCTTCAACTATATCAATATATCGGGTGCATTATGGGTAGGAGTAAGTTCATTAAAATGCAACTACAGCCAAATATCCGCGCGCGTTTGCAAATCGTCATTAAGCGAAGACTTATGCAGTTGATTTAAAGCTCAACATTTCATCTAGAATACAACATTTTTACTCGGGACAGGCAGGACAGCTTAAATAAACCTGAGTATTTAAATGCACTCTATATATTTACTGTTGGATCGAATATTTGCAAAACAGAACATATCCCTGGTCGGCGGAAAGAGAACGGGAAATGATCATGCCGAAGTTTCAGGTTCGAAGCGTGAATTCAGAGCTATTTGTGAAGCTGTTAGGATATATTCTGATGACCTAAAATATCGAGATAACCCATGAAGAGGAGACATACATGATTACACCTGATCTGTGGGTTCATGGCCAATATCAATTCGTTTGTAACTTTGACATTCTACATTTGTTGTCAGTGATTCTAAAACAAAACTGAGAGCGATGAAAAAAATCAGCTCGCTATCAGCGCAGGTATTCCGTTCTCTGTCTTATACTTCTGTGAAGACTGAACTGATTAGACTCATATAACGTTTCAAAGAGCAGAATGAAAAGATTCATATGTACTGACCGGAGCTGACCGGATTCACAGACTGCACAAGAGCCTGGCTTATAGTTGGAAAACGTATCGACAAAGCAAAATAAACACTTTATAGTGTAACGTAAGGAAACCTCTTACCGTTTGAACATCGAATCGTTTTCTTTAACTGTTGTGTAATGTTTATTTTTAGCTGATCCCGATGAGACGAAATTCACAATCTGATAAAAAAACTGAGTTGTTCCGAGCTGCAATATAATTACAAAATGAAACTTCGAAAATTAAATATTCAAACGTTTGTCGCAGCTCGTTATCTACGAAATTAGGAAACTAGGATTCACAATAAAGTGATGTTGTTAAATGGGACCATAGCTGCTAACGTTTTTGGTTTAATGACGAAGCTAAATAAACAGTTTCGTCACAATTTAAATAGCATACAAAATACATTTTAAGAATGAAAGAAAACTGTGCAACAATAATAAGAACATTCAGCGATGCAAATCCAAGAATTATCGAACGTACCTTTCATAAAAGCTTTTACTAAAAAAATTATACCATAAAAACAGGATCCCTCCGAACCTTGAATAAAACTGGATAAGAGAATTTCAAGAGGAATAACTAAGAGTTTATTATATTTTTTTAGAATCGTTTAATACCATAAAATATGGCAATGATATGGGATACGTTAATTTCTATCCGTTTCTTAATCAATATAATTAAATGTTTTATGAATTTGTTGTCAATAAATTTATAAAATTGTGTAAACCTATTTTAATCTCTTCAATTTTCCGCGAAACAGTTTCAAAAATAGCGTTGAATTCTTGCTTCGCAGATGAAATTCGGCATGATAGTTCCGTCCGCGTTACGTACATTAATCTATAATATAAAATCAGGAAAAATATTTGTCCAAACAGAAAATAGAGAGTGCATTTACTTTACTTTAAACTTTCCTGCCTGTTCCGAGTAAAAGTGTTGTATTCTAGATAAATTCTTGAAATTTAAATCAACTACGTACACAAGTCTTCGCTGTGATGATTTGCAAACGCGCGCGGATATTTGGCTGTAGTTGCATTTTAATGAACTTACTCCTACCCATAATGCACCCGATATATTGTATAGTTGAGGAGCGGGGGTCAAAGTTTTTGCACTTCGCTGTATATATACAGTATATATATATATATATATATGTATATGTATATATATATATACCAGTACTCATAGTCTACTAAATCATACCTGGATCACCTTTTTCTGGAATTTCATTGTAGTTCATGTTTTTCTTTCCTGGCTGATCCATAATATCTGCTGATCCCTGTGATGGTTTTGTGACAATTGAAATTCAAACAATATATCATTAATACATATAAATATATAATCTGTGACTGTGCTGTAAGACAGTCCTCTAACGTAATTTACCAACTCATATGAAATCTGCACTAAGTTACATGTACAATGGCTCTGCTGCAGGTTACGGTTGTATGCACCATTCTGGTATGGAACAGGCTACCAAAGCATGTTACTACTGCTCCATCGCTAATGCCATTGGCTCTGTAACCTGCATAGCAGCCCAAGGTGGGTGGGGGATTCCCTCCCCTTTATGCTACTACAAAGGCTATTGCCTCTATTTATTGTGCATATAAATTATTAACACTTTAATATTAAGTATTTAGCTATTTAATATATAGCACTTGCACATTGTTATTCATCTCACCTGCATGTTGTCGTCACTGTTGTTTATATTGTTGTAATTTATAGCTTCTGATCGTTTATCTTATTCTTTTATGCACCGGCCTTTCATTTTCTATACATTTTTTTACTCAGAAACATTATTTGAGAACATAATAAATTATTAAATATATTTCTCATACACTAGGAACTAATAATTAAATGATCACAGACTAGCTGTAACTGTAAGTTAACTTACTATTAAAAACGTCGATCAGTTGTAGTCTGAGTCCTGCTTATACCGTATTTTCATTGATTAAACGCCCTCAGGGTGCAGGGTGCTTATTTCAAATTTTGTGGCGAAAGGCGCTTAATATAAAAACGTGATTTGAACTTGGAATTATTTTCAGTTGTACGAGATAACTCTTAATTTCGAAGTGACACAATCGAAGTTATCATTGATTAACAACATTTTTCAGTCTTCACTTATAGGGACATAATGCCGGATAATGCCCTCTTCTGTTAATCGGCTATTGCTGCACTTAATTAATCAAGGAAATACAGTATATCAACTTAAATTCGTTAACACACCTCCAGGTTGCAATGCAAGTAAGTTAATGGTAGTGGCTGGCGGACATCTTGGGCAAACCAACTCATCGTTTTCAGAATAAATCCTCATAGCCCCGCTTGTCCATTCATGCACTCCCGCCGAGAAAAAGCCCTCCTCCACGTATCCACGCTTGGGATAAGTTTCCTGGAACACCGTACCTTGGCCGTACCTGTTGATGAGGTCTTCAACAACTATAATCGTATATAAAGCAAACATTTGTTAGTAAAATAAAAATGCATATAAGCTAAGCTTATATTTGTTTCGCTAAATAATAGTAATAATTGCCTTGCAACCATTCCCGGGAACTATTTTTTTAAACAGTCCATGCTAACTTAATAAGCCTAAAATATTAAAGACTGTGTGAACGGTCGAACAACACGACGTCTGCATCGGAGGCTATATTAAAAGTATATGTACTGCTCGCTCAGATTGTATTTTCAGTAAAGTTTTTTTTTAATTAGAACACATCCATCCATTGCACTGTTATCAGTGTTGTTAATTTATATACTCATCCAATCCTTGCATATTCTATATATTATATAGAGGCCTCTCAAATCCAAGCGAATATATATGGCGATTGGCGGCATTGCTCGACCAGGCACCGCATACATTAAATTGTACATCCGCTGAGTCTATTTACAGCGTTGTTTACGAAATTTTACTGCTAGGGAGGAGAGGGGCTGTCGATGGAAACTTTTAAAAGAACATTTACATCTTAATAATACATAAATAAATATTTCTTACTTTGGTCATCCTTCTGCAACTCCATGGACATACTGCTAATAGAGGCGCCTGGATCTGTAATTGGCCTGCAGCCAAGTACACTGTCCATTTTAACCCAAAATGGGAATGATGAACTGGCCGCAGAACCACTCTTCTGGATTCTCCTTTTCTCCTGGAAATACTTAATTTTCAGTCGTTTAATTTTCCCTCTACACTCAAAAGCCGTACGGTCAAAATCCGACTTTACGGCTTTTATGTTCTTAACGATATCAGCGAAAACAGACAAATTGCAATCTTCTATTAGGGTTTGAATGGAAACATCAGCCCAGAAATCAACGAGCAGCTTGGTTTCTTCAAAACCCACGTTTCCCAGACATCGTAATATGTTACAAATAAGTTGAAAGAAAAGGGAAAACGACTTTTTAACTCATTAATTGTATTGATACATAGGGTACATGCATTGTTGAAATTCTCGGGCATCGTGCGCGGCCGCGCTTTCTTTTACATTTTTGGCGGGAATTCCAAACGCACCGCGCACTGGTCTAGTCTGAACCGGTTCCGACTTTCACACTAGCGAAAGAATCCGTTTAGTTTGGTTCGATCTAAAGTAAACCACCTTTTTGCAGGTTTAGTTTGAACCGATCGCGACCGATTCAATTTCTAATGTGAACAGGTGCAAATCGGTCTGTACCAGTTCAGACCGATCTACCTTTTGCTAGTGTGAAAACGGCCTTACTTTCTCTTACGTATACGTAAAGCAGAATATTTCCATGGTTATCAGAATTTGAAAAAAAACGAAGAAAATCGAGAACTGTAAGGTCATTCTGACCTGCAGTGATCGACCGATCACGGGGTTGGATCAAGGTTCGTTTGTATAAAAAACGAGTGATTTAAGCAGGCGAAAAAATACACCAAACGTGGGTACATTAGGGTACATTTGTGTCCCCCACATTCAGCATTACCTAAACTAACTCAAAACCGTTTGTTTTGGCTAATGTACCCCTAATATAAACAAATACGAATCGACTATTCGTACATGTATTGAAAAGAAACAATGGCGGAACAAGAAACAATAAAATGGTTGCTCAAGCGTAACGGAAATCTTTGACCCTTTTAAGCCGGTAAAAACATCTTTTTACATCAAACAAAAGAGTGGTATTAGCATAACCAAACAACCAAACACTACTCACCAGGATTGCTTTTGAACGTAGAAAATCAACGACCAAAGATGAAGACGATCTCCTCTTTTAGCTCAAGTTCGATTAATTATAGTACGACGTCATGACGTCACCCGTCAAAAGCATGATAATATCCGTGTAATATCCTCCTTTGGCCAGCGTCTTCAAGATTTATGATGTCTTTAATATTATCCTTAAGTTGTAACGTATCAGTTGGCTGCTCTACAAAATTTAACATCACTGTGTATGACTGAGTATTGATTAAGTATGTTTCGTATAATGAGAACATGCATTCTAGATAAATATTTGACCAAAAATTAGAAACTTCCTGATGACATATATATAGCCCCTTTAAGATGTTCCAAATACAAGTATTGACGTGTTGATACATAATATGTCTTTAGTCTAGCGGCACAAATTTTAGTCGAATCTAACAGCTACTAATTTATAAAAATACCCATTTAGTGCTATTAAGCGAGTTTTGGGGTATGTTACATAGCATTTTATTCTATAACCTTAGGTAAGCAACTGCTATCTTGCTATATCTATTGCAAAATAATGTTTCATTGTTTTTTTCGTATGTGTGTATGTGATTATGTTTATTTTATTTCTATGATTAATTAACAGGGATCTTGATGATGCCTCAGCTGAAGATGAAATACTGTCCGATCCGAAACCAAAAGCTTTTCCAGGGAGACAACGTTATTATTATCGTCGTCGACGTTTCGGAAAGAAATAGACGCCTACATGATCCCGGCAATGGACTTGGACCAATGTAAGTTTGATCACGTTAAAAGCTTATTCTTATATTCTATCGGTTATCGGATAAGAGTACTATCAGGTTAGAATCTTTACGTTTGCTGTATCTTCTCCTCACGCCAACTCTGACTCAGCCCCCTAGATCTTTTCTGCCAAGAAGGATTAGTGAAGGCATAATTTTATGTTAACGGTCATCGTACCATTATAACTCATGCGTAAAGTAATAGATGGCCGTAGGTACTCTAATCCACAATCCATTGCGCGCGATACTATTTTTAAATACTTTAGAAAATCGATGTATAGAGTTTTCAAATCTTACAATCCAGTACAAGTGATAATACAGTGCCTTTAAGAGAAGAGATAATTTCTACGTGTTTCTACTTGTTCGCAAGTGGTTGTTGTAAACTGTTGTGTCCGTTAGATCGGACATCATTTTTTGGAATGGAAGAAATGTGTGTATTTTATGCTTACGTTTATTTAATTATGTTTTTCAGCCATCAAGGAACACGATTGACTGAAAAAATAAAGCAAAATAACTACCACTGGATCGTAAATTTCTCAACCAATGATGCTGAATGGAAATTAACATAACTGAATTGTAAAATAAAGCAAACAGCATGCTTGTGGTAATTTTAACAATAAATAAACTTTTTGATTAAAATTGAAAAACGCTTAGATGGAAATTTTACTTCCGTAACAAATGTTTCGCAGTTTGCTCGCCGAAGCACACATCTTGCGCATGCGTAAACGTCCTAGCATGATTAAGGCGCATGCGCTAGCATTTGTTTCTCGTGAAATGTTTCGTTTTTTTGCTCAGCTTGGCAGCAAATCATTTTCGTTGCTTCCCCTTCGTTCGCACACCCAAGAAATTATATCAGCAAAAATGTTTCTAATTACAGTTTTCTACACCCGACAACTATTCTAAAGGGGATCAGTCACCAGGTTTTTCTGATTTTCGGTCAAATAATCATTTGAAATGTTCTGATTATACAAAAAATACTTATTAGCCCAAACTAGATTAAAATCTAAGGCTAATGTCAAAGACGTTCCTGTTCCTGTTACAAAACTAGTGTTGAACTGCTTCGATGTGGAATATGCACCATGGTATAATCAACTAAAAGTCGGTGGGAAGCGAGCAGCAGGTGATGTGTTGAGCGCATGATTACCGTTGAGGAAATATTACTCCGATCAAGGATCAAAGGAAATTGCGCTAACATTGGTAGTGCTAGCGCTAATACTTATAATATAGACAATAAAGTGTGTTGATGAATAAAATGAAACATTCTAATCTAAGTATGAATGAATATTCGAATTATAAAATTAATTGAACGAAAAGCGTTCATTAATACCAGTTCCAGTTTTATTTTATTTACACTTCAGAAGTAAGTTATACAGGATAGTTTACAAGTACTATTACAATAGCCCACTTCCGCGATATGGTTTACTTGTCACGCACAAAGGTTTCAATACGAGGCTCCGTGCTAAATTGAATTAATTCCTTTCTCTGTGTTAGCACGGAGCCTCATATTGAAACCTTTGTGCGTGACAAGTAAAGGATATCGCGGAAGTGGGCTATTAGAGAATTACAAGATTACATATGAAAAACAAATTAGATAATGAAGTGTGCAGTGGTTAGAGGAGCAATAAGCTTTCAACCTGACCACCGCCACATGAAAAGTTAACAAGGAGCTGCTCGCAGCTTGAATGGCTCCGGCGTATCTTTTGTAACGCGGATGATCTCATACACCTGCGTGTTTGGCACATTCAACGCACAATCAGATATGAAAGTACGCACACAGTCGATCTCATATAAAACTCCACACGAGCAACTTCAAGTAAGCCAGCTAGGCTACCCTAGGATAACACAGGTAGCCCAAAAATACTAGGATCCAAATACTATGTTCATCTGATCTAAAACTCCACATGAGTCAGGACACGAGTAAACACGAGTGCACAGCGCTTCATAATTTAGTTAATTAACAAAAGAATATTATAATAACAAATAACAGGAGTATATTACACAGGAGTGTTCCTGTATCCTTGTGTTGGCCCCTAACACAGTAGATGATGTGTCTATTTATAGCCGTGAAGTTCTGGTATGCAATTACGTTGTCTTTTGTTCTCTTGCGCTTTAGTATTTTTCAGCAGTTTGAACCGTGTTAATTAGAAGTTTTCAGTGCATCCTGATTGGTTAAAAGTGACGGCCTTTGTTCCTTCTCGCGGGGAACTCTTTGCTAAAAATAACTCTACCGTCTACAGTGTTGTGTGACAATATAATGTGGGAAGAGGAACACTCGTCTGTAAAAATAATACTTGTTTTATCGTCTTAGTTGTTTCGGCTTACCTGTGTATCAGTACGGTACCAGCCCAAAACAAATTGCATCACATCACAATTTGCATTTAGAACACCACACGAGTGAACACGAGTACACTAGCTAGCGTTTCATCATTTAATTAACCAACATTTACAATTAAAAACATATTCTGTTATCGTCTTAGTTGTTTCGGGTTACCTGTGTAAATGCCGCGTGAAGCTGCAAAAGCAGCCCATTGCATTACTACCTTTGACACCGTGTGCGCCCATGAATCGTTGCAGGTGAGCAATGTTTTGATTAGACTGATATTGTGGTCATTAAAAATATTTGATTGCAGAAATGCACAGTTTCAAGTTTCGAGTTGACTGCCGTAAATGGTTGCACAGCAAGTTGATTTGGTTACATACATGTATAGAACTTACAATAAGTGCAAAAGTGCAAAATATAATAAGTGCAAAATATATGGCCTCTATTTTTGGGGGCTACCTGTGTTATGCTTGTCCAAACAAAACAACTATGAAACTGTTGATTGCTGAAGAGATTGAGTGCCGCTACATGGCAATTAAAAACAATAGAGCCTGATTTCTACGAAATGTAATAGAACAAAACAGTATGTAGACTTATGATTACAGAGTTACAAAGTGAATATACAAGAAAAGACTTACTTATTTTGCAATATTTTATTCCAATCTTTTTCTTTAAATATATACATATAAATATATTAACACATAGTACACATACAGTGAATATACAAGTCATATAAAAATATTAAATAGATAAATGATGAAGGCTTAAAGTTAAGTTAAAACTTAAGTAACAATAAGTGCAAAATATATGGCCTCTATTTTTGGGGGCTACCTGTGTTATGCTTGTCCAAACAAAACAACTATGAAACTGTTGATTGCTGAAGAGATTGAGTGCCGCTACATGGCAATTAAAAACAGCAAATTGACAGTTGAGGAAACCTTACGAGCTTGCTTAACCGTTATGAGTTTGTTTGTCAACGGCCGCATAAATAAAAGCTAATATATAATAATAATAATCGATTTATGTAGCGCTATTCGCTAAAGTCCCATAGCACTTTACAATACAGCAAGTATTAAAAAATAACTTACTAAAAATGTTACGCAATAATACAGATACTGTAAGGTATCGTTTTACAACTAATTCCCTATTTTGTACCAAAAAGAAAATTGAATAATAATAATAATTCCTAACGATAATCATAGAAATAATACAATCATTAAATAATTAATGTTTGGTATGTAGCGAATAGGTATAGACGTGAAACCTAGCCTATCTTATGTATTTTCGCCCAACTAGATTAAATTTTGGGTGTGATATTCGCGCAAATGAAGTTCAGGGGGGGTTAAGCCGTTTTGAAATGTTGTTTTGACTGTCATTTTCCCCCCTGCGCTTTAATGTCAACCAAATGAAGAAGACTCCCTGCAGTTTTCTATGGGTAACATTTTGGTGAAAACCCCATGTCTTTACGATGTTTCTTTCTACCCGTAAAAATCCATCGCCCTTTCCGTTTTGGCCGCAAAGCATGCTGGGACAGTTTCATTTGCTATTTCCGAGTCCAGAACTGGATGAAATAACGTTGTAGCGTCAAAATCATAGTTTGGGTAGTAAACACGACGAACGCAACACACTGTTTGCAAATTTGGGGTAAGAAATGCGAACCATGCAAAACTGAGTGGGGAGGGGTGGAAAATCCTATGCCTTTCCTGTTAATAATGGAACCCTCCCCCATTAGAAGTGGCTTGAACGAAGTTGCAGCTTAAAAATCATAGTCTTGGTAGTAAACACGACGAACACAACACATTGTTTGCAAATTTGGGGTAAGAAATGCGAAGCATGCAAAACTAAGGGGGGAGGGGTGGAAAATCCAATGCCTTTCCTGTTAATACATTTAGAAGTGGCTAGAATGAGGTTGCAGCTTCAAATCACAATGGATCAAGTGATGTGGCAGAGTTAAAACCATGGTTTCTGTACTCGACGCGACAACTGCCACGCGGCATGAACTGCGGAAGGCTGTCGGTTCGCGAGCTTGTGATGACGTTCAATGCACTTGGATGGAAAATAACAATCATTTCAAGGAGAAACTTTTTTCGCTGATATTTAGGCCACTTATTTCCACGAGAAGTGCTCCAAAATTCCAGTTGAGCCTTAGTAGGTGGACAATAGCCCTACACCTAGGATCACTACCATGCAAGTTGCATGGCACTACCCAAAACGCGCTATGACCTAGCTAGCGTCTAACACACGTGTTGGATTATCGTTAGCGGTATCCACTAGTTCCTAACGATAAACATATAAATAATACAATCATTAAAATACTGAATTAATTAATTAATTAATTAATGTTCGGTATCTAGCGCATAGTTAAGGGAATGAAAACCAGCCTATCCTATGTATTTTTGCCCAACTAGATTTAATCGTTGCGTTATTACTCGCGCAAATGAAGTTCAGGGGGGGGGGGGTTAAGCCGTTTTGAAGTTTTGTTTTTGCTAGCATTTCCCCCCCTGAACTTTAATGTCAACCACATTACAAGGAACCCCTCCAGTTTTCTATGGGTAAGATTTTGGTAAAACCCCCATGTCTCTACGATGTTGCTTTCTACCCTTAAAAATCCATCGCCCTTTCCGTTTTGGCCGCAAAGCATGCTGGGACAGTTTCATTGGCTATTTCCGAGTCCAGAACTGGATGAAATAACGTTGCAGCGTTAAAATCTTAGTTTGGGTGGTAAACACGACGAACACAACATATTGCTTTGAAATTTGGGGTAAGATATGCGAACCATGCAAAACTGAGGGGGGAGGGGTGAAAAATCCTATGCATTTCCTGTTAATAATGGCACCCTCCCCCATTAGAAGTGGCTAGAATGAAGTTGCAGCTTAAAAATAATGCTTTTGTTAGTAAACACCAAATTTCTAGCAATATGTTGGATTATCGTTAGCGGTATCCACTAGTGTAATATAATAGATATAATAAAATGAATAATAAACAGGAGATAAAGAAACACAATTGAGGTTATCTGAAGTCGTTTTTCCCGTACATCACGAATTTTGACATGATTTTAGTGAAAAATTTAATCCAGCGGGATGCAGCGTCTAATTTTCTAGCCCTATTTTCATGAAATTGTGTTACATTTTCAGTATTACTTCGATATCCACTTGAGATCATATCGGATTGATAGTAAACAAATAAATACACACTCATATTACTTCGATATCCACGAGTTGATAGCAAACAAGCATATTGTGTTGTTATTTTAAAAACAACTTTCGTGTCCATCTATTAATGTCTCCCACATGGATGATTGAAGCCTCCAATTTGAGCTGTAAATAGCGCCACTGAAGGTAATATAATATGAGAACCTCATACGGGTGGACCGGTTTGGGTGGGACCCTGCAGAGACTCTGCTCCCAATTCCTACAGCGCCCGTGATGGGGTAGGGGGAGCAGAGATGGGATCTCATTTTGCATTTGTTAGACTTCGCTATTAATTTTCGTTTTATCCTATGTTATAACTAGATTGATCAGAACACGTTTGAACTACTGTTGATGGCTTAAAAATCAAGTAGACATTATTGTATTTTACGTGTTTGATTATCGTTAGCGGTACCCACTTGTAATAATAATAATAATAATAATAATAATAATAATAATAATAATGGCTTACATACTTGGCAACATATAATATACCAAAAGCTTTGAATTAAAAAGACTTGTTTAACACTATAATTAAAAGAACTAAGAGAATCAGTCCCGGGGAATCAATTAATAGACCTCATTTCCAGTGGTAACGAGTTCCATAAAATAGGAGCAGATACCGAAAAAGCCCGGAGGAGACCATGATTTCAATTATACTTCGGGACCTTGAGTAAATGTTGACTTGCCGAGCGTAGCTTCGGGGCTTGGCGAACTAGTAGCTTGTCGAAGTAAAATGCTCTCGTTGTGTATTTGTTTCATGAAAGAAGTACACAAGCGCTTTGGGTAACACATTTCATTATTTCTAGCGGATTAAAAACACAATCGAAAGCATGAATTTTCCCTTGATACTTCGAATATGATTTGACCTCGGCAGAAAGCCAGTGTTTTCATTTAACAAGTGGGACTTTTCACAACCACGCTTGGTAGTTTGAAACAGACCATAGAATTCTTGTAAGTTTGCAACGATACCGAAACACGATCTCGTAATGTTTTAATGAGCAAGTATAGAGTCTTGACAACACAGTGAAAAGTCTTGAATAAAATCCCGTTCGTTAAGTCTAGAGTTTTGACTTAATTGAAGTCTGGCACACAATCTTGGCCCGTAGATAATTCCGATTTGTACCTTTGTCATGGAACTGTTGGCAGAGTCCGCTGCAAGTGGGTGGACAATATTTAGAGAATTCTGTGTGGCGCCGGGCCGACGCACGACTGCATAAACTAAATTTGCCACTCCACAAAGGATATGCGGGTCGATCTGATATCTCTTGAAGAAGCAGACTTGTCACGCAACTGTCTAGAACCAGAACAACACCTCTATTGAACTTGAAACGAAACGAAGTCTAGAGTCTTGACAACACATTGAAAGTCTTTAAAAAGAAGCGTTCGTTATTAAAGCCTGTAGTCTGGCACATAATCTTGGCCCTTCGCTCGTAGATAGGTTCAACAGAATCGAAGTATGGTAACGAGAGTCACTGGTATTACATTTCACTGTGTATGGACAAATATAATAATAAACTGGAACTTGATATGACAGACCATAGCGGCATGTAACGCAACGTCGAATCAAATATATTAACTCTTTACCGTCCGAGCCTGTAAATAGGAGACGCATGAGTCCGTTACTAGAAAAATTATTGCATCACGTCTAGACATGCTGGAAAGACGATGTTGCGATATTATGCGAAGGGATGTATGGCTTCAAAGTCAGAGCTATAACAGGGATCGCTCGACTCTTTCACTATGGAGAAAAGCCCATTTGTTTTGGCGATTGTTTCGTTTCTTCGATTTTCACGAATTTCGAGGAGCTGAAAATCGGCTCAAAAAAACCTTCCCATTCGCACTTGAAATCAAGAGCAAACACAAAATAACCACTCAGTCGTTACAGTACCTTGCTTAATCGTTCCAACCAGCAGGTTTGTTTTCACAATACACACCAAGCGACGGTGAACCACGCCGATGTTTGCACTGCATTTCACTCGACCACATTTTCCTGCTCCCACCTCCGATTACATGCTGGGTAATGGACACAAATTCCACAAGGGTTCCCCCCTCTGGGACTCCGGTAGGTTTTTTTTTCACAGCCAAGAGCGGTGATTTGGACTCAAGCCGTTGCTTTAAAGTGACAAAAACACATCCTAATAGGTTGAGCAGGGGTAAAAGAATGCCAACTGCAGGATTTCAATGATTTCATTGAATAATTTTTTTTCCGTGTCTGAAAGCACAAACACAACGGAAAAACCCTGTGAAATCTCCTCACAAGGCCTACTAAAAGCAAACCAAGTAATTTTCAGCCTTAATTTTCAGACTTAATGATGTCCTCAAGCTCTCTCACAGTGGCATTTTTCTCCAAAATTAGAGCACATTTCATTGGAAACCCTACAGAAGTTGCAATACCTACCGTCGACCAGTTCGTAGAATTCACCCGAATGGCATTGTGGAGAAAGTTTGAGCCCTCGGCTTAAAAAGTCAGCAGTATTTAACTACCCCGGGCTAGCCAAACTTGAACTGAGGGGGGAGGGTCGAGTTAGCACTCAGGATTTCACCAATTGAGCTCATACAAGATCGGACGACAAAGAGTTATATCAGAGTAAGAGTACATACCACTAGGAAACGTAACTGTATTCCATGTGCTTCCATTGTTGTGACTGTATTTTATGGTATTGTTTCCATATTCTTGGGTGATGTTGTGCCACGAATACGTCATTGATATTTTATCCACAGCGACCTCATGGTTCATGTTATTAAGAATAATTATTGATGGGTTAAATTTTATAACAAAATCTTCTGATTTACTTATACCATGTTTTACTCTATCTATAGATGATATATATATTGCTCTTTCAGATATGTTAGACATTTTACTATACTATTAAATTACATAATATACTCATTTAATAAATCTTGAAGCTGGTCATTTTTTATGATGTTTAACTTTCTTAATGTATGTGCAATCTTTGAGAACTCATTTTAACAGAATTATTACCTGCTGTGATTGAACCACCAGTAACTCCAGCCTAATTAATAAAGCTTGTGGATTGTTATAATAGACAACTCCAGCTCCTATTTTAGAGAACTTTTTAGATGTTCTATGTATTGGAATCTCACTTAACTCATTAAGATCATTGAAGACTATCTTAGAGAGATCACTATACTTCTTTTTATTATTAAACCTCTTTATAAGTAAATCAATAGTATCAAAATCCACTCTATTATCATACACCTTTTTACCATCTTTATAGGCTACCAACTTAAGTTGCCTAACTAGCTTTGGTAAGTCGATGGTTAAAGTACCATAATGGTTAGTGTTTGGGTTAATTTTATAAGCATTTCGTTTTGTTTGGTTGTATATGTACCCTTTTCCTAATTGTAATGGTTTTGATCCTTCTTCAATAACACCAACTCGTTTCCTATATTTTTTTATTGCCTCAATCTCTGTTGCATACTTAGCTATTTCATCCTTATTTACTTTTTTGTTATTTTTCGTAGTAGAAAGATGATTTATATCTAGATTTAATTTCTTATTAAGAACACTACTTTCTTTAATAACTTTGTCAGCTATTGTTGTATCATTCTTTAACGTGTCTAATAAAACTTTAGAGGGTAATGGTAATTTATGCTTCTGAAATATAGTTAATTCTTCAGGTGTAAACCGCTTATCTCAATTAGATATGGTTTTTGCTCCATCTTCTCCATCAGTTATGGTTAGTTGTTGAACTTGTTGAGTATATGTGATTGGCTTATTTGCCGACTTAATATACTCTTCCCGTAATTCACTTATCTCATCAATCTCTTTCTCCAGTTATTGAACAATTGGTTTATACACTTCCTTTTTTTCTTCATATTTATCCTGCTTAGTATTTTCGTCTTTTTTAATGGTTTTACGGACAATATCTACCATTTTTCCAGCTTCAATTTTTGGGATTGTATACTTTCTAAATCCATTATATATATATATATATATATATATATACACTGAAACAAAAAAACTCTGCCAAAGACTTATATATATCATATATATATATCCTTTATATTTCCGTCAAACTTTTTTGACAGTTGTTGCTTTGGTAGACACAAAGAAACATAATAGGCTTTGTCGCTGTACGCTGTAAATCGACCCAACAAAATTACCGGTTTTTGTATTTTAATTTGCTATTGCTCTTGCTACTGACGTGTGATCAAAACCTTGCTGGCCAAAATGCCAGAATTTCACGGTTAAACATATTAGTTCATTACCGTCAAAGACAAAGAAAAACAAAGCCTATTATGTTTATTTGTGTCTACCAAAGCAACAACTGTCAAAAAAGTTTGACAGAAATATAAAGGATATATATATATGATATATATAAGTCTTTGGCAGAGTTTTTTTGTTTCAGTGTATATATATATATATATATATATAATCTTCCACAAGCATCACACGTTCAAAATCTGCTCCATAAAAGTAATATATGTAAACACAAATGAAGTAAGACGATGTTTAAACGATAGCCACCTATATTTCGGCCGTGTAGAACGGCCTTCTTCAGGGTGAATGAATAAACCGTTACATTCGTGATTCTACAAGTAATGATGACAAATACATACAGAATTGAAAGTGCGCGCGCATAATATAACTGGAAAATGGAATACAACTCCAAACTATGCGCGCACTATATAACGCTCTACAAATTGCGCGCGTAACCATTTAGGAACTACTAGCATAAAATGAAATAATAAGTTAAGACCAAGAACTATATATATGAGCCTATCTTCGCGCACGGCTCTTGCGATTCTCGTCATAAAAGAAATCACTCTCGTTTAGTCCATTAGGCCTGACAGTGTTAAGCTTGTAAGCCCACTGTCCTTCTTTAACTCTAAGGTCCTCCTTAGCAAACACCTTATCTATAAGCTGAACGCTTAAATTATCCAATCCATTATGTCCTTGGCTGTAGAAATGTCTGTATATGAAATCATCGGTTTCCTTGTTACTAGGCGATAATTTGGCATGAGCCCGTAGTCGACTCTTGTAATTATTAAACCTTAATCTAAACTTAGTGGTAGTAGAGCCGACATATTGAATACCGCATACTTTACAACTGAGAAGATAAATAACATTACTAGAGTTACAGTCTAGTACATAGTTAATTGAATACGATTTCTTTGTAGTATTGCTATTGAAGGTGTTGATACAATGCATATAGTTGCAGACGTCGCATCTTTTGTCATTACATTTCCGTGTACCTGGAACTGTATTGGTGTTCTTTAATGGTTTCAGTTTAGCACGAACCAAGTAGTTCCGCAAGGTTTTCGGGCGTCGAAATGCCATTATCGGAGTTTCCGTAATGGCTCTCCTACATCTATCTGAGCTGTGTAGGAGCGGGTGCAACTCCCTAAGTATCCCTCCAATGTTAGGTAGGCCCGGGTGGTATGTAACAACAAACGGTGTCCTATTTTTCTGTACTTTGGCTTTAGGTGTTAATGCCTGTTCCCTGTCCATCATTCTTGCTCTTTGTATTTGGCTCTTCACATAACTTCTCTTGTATCCCCTTACTATCAAGAAGTTACATAACTCCGCAGCCCTCCGTTCAAATAATTCCAATGTTGAGCAAATGCGTCTAAGTCTCATGGCACCCGCTCCTACACAGCTCAGATAGATGTAGGAGAGCCATTACGGAAACTCCGATAATGGCATTTCGACGCCCGAAAACCTTGCGGAACTACTTGGTTCGTGCTAAACTGAAACCATTAAAGAACACCAATACAGTTCCAGGTACACGGAAATGTAATGACAAAAGATGCGACGTCTGCAACTATATTCATTGTATCAACACCTTCAATAGCAATACTACAAAGAAATCGTATTCAATTAACTATGTACTAGACTGTAACTCTAGTAATGTTATTTATCTTCTCAGTTGTAAAGTATGCGGTATTCAATATGTCGGCTCTACTACCACTAAGTTTAGATTAAGGTTTAATAATCACAAGAGTCGACTACGGGCTCATGCCAAATTATCGCCTAGTAACAAGGAAACCGATGATTTCATATACAGACATTTCTACAGCCAAGGACATAATGGATTGGATAATTTAAGCGTTCAGCTTATAGATAAGGTGTTTGCTAAGGAGGACCTTAGAGTTAAAGAAGGACAGTGGGCTTACAAGCTTAACACTGTCAGGCCTAATGGACTAAACGAGAGTGATTTCTTTTATGACGAGAATCGCAAGAGCCGTGCGCGAAGATAGGCTCATATATATAGTTCTTGGTCTTAACTTATTATTTCATTTTATGCTAGTAGTTCCTAAATGGTTACGCGCGCAATTTGTAGAGCGTTATATAGTGCGCGCATAGTTTGGAGTTGTATTCCATTTTCCAGTTATATTATGCGCGCGCACTTTCAATTCTGTATGTATTTGTCATCATTACTTGTAGAATCACGAATGTAACGGTTTATTCATTCACCCTGAAGAAGGCCGTTCTACACGGCCGAAATATAGGTGGCTATCGTTTAAACATCGTCTTACTTCATTTGTGTTTACATATATATATATATATATATACAGCGAAGTGCAAAAACTTTGACCCCCCTCTCCTCAACTATATCAATATATCGGGTGCATTATGGGTAGGAGTAAGTTCATTAAAATGCAACTACAGCCAAATATCCGCGCGCGTTTGCAAATCATCACAGCGAAGACTTGTGTAGTTGATTTATATTTCAAGAATTTATCTAGAATACAACACTTTTACTCGGAACAGGCAGGAAAGTTTAAAATAAAGTAAATGCACTCTCTATTTTCTGTTTGGACAAATATTTTTCCTGATTTTATATTATAGATTAATGTACGTAACGCGGACGGAACTATCATGCCGAATTTCATCTGCGAAGCAAGAATTCAACGCTATTTTTGAAACTGTTTCACGAAAAATTGAAGAGATTAAAATAGCTTAAAGGTTTAACACAATTTCATAAATTTATTGACAACAAATTCATAAAACATTTAATTATTTTGATTAAGAAACAGATAGAAATTAACGTATCCCATATCATTGCCATATTCATATGGTATTAAACGATTCTAAAAAAATCTAATAAACTCTTAGTTATTCCTCTTGAAATTCTCTTATCCAGTTTTATTTAAGGTTCGGAGGGATCCTGTTTTTATGGTATAATGTTTTTAGTAAATGCTTTTATGATAATTTTTCGATAATTCTTGGATTCGCATCGCTGAATGTTCTTATTATTGTTGCACAGTTTTCTTTCATTCTTAAAATGTATTTTGTATACTATTTAAATCTTATAATTGTGACGAAACTGTTTATTTAAGCTTCGTCATTAAACCAAAAACGTTAGCAGTTATGGTCCCATTTAACGACATCACTTTTATATTGTGAATCCTAGTTTCCTAATTTCGAAGATAACGAGCCGCGACAAGCTTTTGAATATTTAATTTTCGAAGTTTCATTTTGTAATTATATTGCAGCTCCAAACAACATCAGTTTTTTATCAGATTGTGAATTTCGTCTCATCGGGATCAGCTAAAAATAAACATTACACAACAGTTAAATAAAACGAGTTGATGTTCAAACTGTAAGAGGTTTCCTTACGTTACACTATAAAGTGTTTATTTTGCTTTGTCGATACGTTTTCCAACTATAAGCCAGGCTCTTGTACAGTCTGTGCATCGATCCGGTCAGCTCCGGTCAGTACATATGAATCCTTTCATTCTGCTCTTTGAAACGTTATATCAGTCTAATGACACTGATCAGTTCAGTCTCCACAGAAGTAGAAGACAGAGAACGGAATACCTGATGAACAAAATCAGCTCGATATCAGCGCACTCTCAGTTTTGGTTTAGAATCACTGACAACTAATGTAGAATGTCAAAGTTTCAAACGAATTGATATTGGCCCTGAACCCACATATCAGGTGTAATCGTGTCTCCTCTTCATGGGTTATCTCGATATTTTAGGTCATCAGAAGATATCCTAACAGCTTCACAAATAGCTCTGAATTCACGCTTCGAATCTCTTTCCGCCGACCAGGGATATGTTCTGTTTTGCAAATATTCGATCTAACAGTAAATATATAGAGTGTATTTAAATACTCAGGTTTATTTAAGCTGTCCTGCCTGTCCCGAGTAAAAATGTTGTATTCTAGATGAAATCTTGAACTTTAAATCAACTGCATAAGTCTTCGCTATGACGATTTGCAAACGCGCGCGGATATCGGCTGTAGTTGCATTTTAATGACTTTACTCCTACCCATAATGCACCCGAAATAGTTATATAGTTGAGGTGTGGGGGGTCAAAGTTTTTGCACTTCGCTGTATATATATATATATATATATATATATATATAGAGCAATTTTCATAAATTCTGACCCCCCTCACCATATATAAATATATATAAAAAATGTATCAAACATTATGGGATACCTCTTCCTATATTTTTTTCTGAAGCCCTTGATGATAGGCAACTTGAAAAAAATATCAGCAATGACATCCCATAATGTTAGATATATGTTTGATATATATTTATATATGGTAAGGGGGTCAGAATTTATGAAAATTGCTGTATATATATATATATACTGTATATACACTGAAACAAAAAAACTCTGCCAAAGACTTATATATATCATATATATATATCCTTTATATTTCCGTCAAACTTTTTTGACAGTTGTTGCTTTGGTAGACACAAAGAAACATAATAGGCTTTGTTTTTCTTTGTCTTTGACGGTAATGAACTAATATGTTTAACCGTGAAATTCTGGCATTTTGGCCAGCAAGGTTTTGATCACACGTCAGTAGCAAGAGCAATAGCAAATTAAAATACAAAAACCGGTAATTTTGTTGGGTCGATTTACAGCGTCCAGCGACCGGTTTGTATTTTAATTTGCTATTGCTCTTGCTACTGACGTGTGATCAAAACCTTGCTGGCCAAAATGCCAGAATTTCACGGTTAAACATATTAGTTCATTACCGTCAAAGACAAAGAAAAACAAAGCCTATTATGTTTCTTTGTGTCTACCAAAGCAACAACTGTCAAAAAAGTTTGACGGAAATATAAAGGATATATATATATGATATATATAAGTCTTTGGCAGAGTTTTTTTGTTTCAGTGAATATATATATATATATACATTACATAACTTATCTTTACTTATCTTTTCACAACGTATATAAGATAAGGAAAAAATAAGGAATTATTAATAATATAGTGTTAAAGAGTAGTAGTATAGCCGGGAGTAAACTGATACCACTTCCCCCTAGGGTGGTCCGTCGTGCCCGCCGCGCCCCCCACCCCCCTCGAAAAAGGGCCTATGAGGTGCTGCTACCGCGCGTACGTCCGCGGACATACGCGAGGTAGCAGCTCGTCGCCTTCTCGTATATATCAAGCACATAAGGTTCCACGTACACAACATTTTGGGGCAATTCTGTATGTAGGCAAACGAGCGTTCGTCTACACAACTTTTTGGGGCAATTCTGTATGTAGGCAAACGGACCGAAGCCCATCGCGCGCCGAACGGGGCCCGGAGGTCCATCCCGGGCCCGTTCCGGTCCGGCAGCCCATCGCGCGGGTGTGGCGGCCGGGGTGGTGCTGGGACCTCCCGAGATAATCAGAAGGGTTTCCAGCGGTAGAGGATGCCTCGTTACTTAGAGCTGGGCCAGCTGAAGACGACGCGGGCGCCGTTCTTATATTCCCTGATGAGGACGTCGAGGCCATGCGCGAGAAGCGCTTCTATCCGCGCGTCGCTTGCTTTTCCTACCAGTCGTCGCATGTTCGTTGTTGTCGAGAGTGAAGATTTATCTTATAAACTCAACACGCAGCTTTTAGCGAAGTGAATGTACGTGCCTCGCTCGCTTCTCTCGTACGAAATATCGATTTTTAGCCCACGAGGGAGCCTAATTTTACCCGAATTTCTTTTCGAACCTAGGCCCGAAGGTCTTGTACGTTTTTTTGGCCTTTTAGCCGGGTTTTCTGCCGATACCACCACCCAGTGGGCGTAACCACAACGCCACTGAGGCAGACGAAAGATTTGGCAGCGAAAATTATATTTATACATGGTCGGGCTGATGCAGTCACCCGTGTCACGCGTCTGGCGTGACGAGACAGAAATTTGCATACGAAGTAGACAGCTATTCATACGAAGCCTTTCGCGAAGTGAAAGTATCTCTGTCAGTATAATCTGCAGACTGCAGATTGCAGACTGGGTATAAAATGCAGACTGCAGACTGCAGACTCAGTATAAAATGCAGACTGCAGACTCGGTATAAAATGGAGACGGGAAAAAAAAAAAAAAAAAAATTAACTGAAGTCTTTATCTGTTCTTCATTGGGCTATGTATGCAATTTCAGCGAGTTCTGCTGAAATTTTACCCCTCGACCTCGATCTCCACCTAAGCCGGTCTAGAACTGACCACGTTCGAATTTTCAACCAAAAATCAATGCCGACCGCAACTAAACCTTAAGTAATGGTCCAGATAAGAACTGTAGTAGAATCCATTGTTCTGCGGCATTGAGCCTCTCCCACATACGATTTTCCTTGAATATGCCTTAAGTGCTTTAGGAGGTATCTACAGTCCAAACTACATCTCGAAAATAAAGTATTTGTTATGCTATTGGCTCTTTTTTATGTGAAAATGCAGAAAAGCCACCATCCAGCCAATCGGATATAGAGAAAACAAAGGATTTTTCAATCGCAAATTTGAGAACTTTCCCCACACACGATATTCTTCGAAATTAAACCATAGTTAGTTTGATCAAAAATAAATTGAAACCACAAAATAATATCGAATGAAAATGCATTATTTCGATGGGTTTCTATCTTCATATCTGAGGCAATGTGTGCCAAGAAGTACGAATAGAATTGTGGCTCGTCGCAGTTGGTACACTTCTTTTCACCATTATCCCAACTATTCTTTAAGAAAAGAAGCTTTGCATCAAATTCTTCATCTGACTCGCAATAATAATAATAATATGTAGATTTATATAGCGCTATATTCCTATAGTTCAAAGCGCTTCACATTCAATATAAAATAAAAATAATAAAATAAAATAAAAATAACATTAAATAAATAATAAAAATAACTAAAGTTCATACAAACGCTTGCTTAAAAAGAAATGTTTTTACATTAGACTTAAAATGTGAAAGTGAGCATGACTGCTTTTCCCCCATAGGATAGGAGTTCCAAAGAGTAGGAGCTGTAATTTGAAACGCGCGGCTTCCATACGTCTTTAGGCGGTAGCATGGTACTTTAAGAAGATGCTTATCATTCCCTTCTGTTTTGTTCGCCTCTCATCAAATATATGAGCTAGAATTTTGGACTTTGCTTCACCAGTTATGTTGACTATGCCCACCTTACGTTTAATGTTGTAATGTCCACATGCCTTGCACGTGCCAGAAAATGGGCAATTAAAAGCTGTGGAGAGAGGCCATTCTCCATTGCCTTCTGGCGGTCTGAGCCAACAAAGAGAATGTTTTCTATATCACGATTAAGTTCCTTATGGGTGCATGCTGCCAAAGTAATGAAATGTATTTGATGTTTCGTTCGTGTGGATCATAAAGGGGCCAGGAAAAGTTGGATGTGACCCTGTTTCCCTGTCTGCAAGCGTTAAATGCCTCTAGGTTGTAGTTGTTACAAATAAATCCCCAATGTCATAAGTCACATCTATCCCAAATATAGAGAAACTTTCAGGATTACAGCAGAACTTGACCAAGTCATCCAACTGAGATTTTGTGGCAATGACCACTCTCACGTTAGGGCTGACTTGTAAAGCATGAACAAAGTCTCCTTTAGACTGCTTGCATTTCTCTATAAGTTCTGCTAACTCATCTTTGCTGTGCTGCTTACGAAGTTTAGATCTTTCGTACTTGACTTGGGCAATTCCCCTTGGAACTGTAGAAGAAGCAGTTTTCTCCATAATCCCGCCTCCATCTTGATATAGTTCATCATAAATTGACGAAGGACCCAAAGCTGTTTTAGCTTTATTGGAATTTTTTTCCCTTGTGCTTGTTGCAGTTACATAGAATGGATTGGCAGTTTTCTTGGCATTCTTGTGTGGTTCAACTTTTATGTCTTCTGGATCTCCAGTGTACTGATACTGAAGTATTACAATAGGATATCTGACACCATTGCAGTCTTCTAGTTCAGTTAACCGTCGCTTAAATTCGGAGTTACTGCAATGTACCCAGTATCTTCTATACAGAGTGTACTGCCCAGGTTTAAGAGTTCCTGGATTCTCTCCGAGCTGCACTACCTCCCCTTCGTCATCCATTTCAAGGAACTCTAGTTTTCTTCCATGGTGACGGAATTTACCATTGTCATCTGCTTTGACATCCTGGGCATTTTGTAGACAAGAAGTGTCCAACAGAAATGTTGAAGTGGTCCTACAACCTATGGGCATTTCTGTGCATACAATCTCCTTGTTAGGATTTAGGATTAAATTACACACCACTTCAGTTGACAAAAAGGGGGAAGAGGATTTGAATATTGGACATTGCTTGTTTGAATTGTAAAACTGCTGTACCTCTTCTTCACTATGGAAAAAAATTAAAGCGTTTAAAATTAATTAATTTATTAATCAGACTGAAATCAGACTGATAGATGATCACCTACATTGTAATCTTTTTTTTGGTTTACACTATGAATGAGAGAAATTGACAGTTTAAAAGTTTGAAATTTAAAAGCAATTTCAGACATTTATACATTTTCTTTAAAAAATGATTGTGCAAAATGTTACACCTAAGAGATAAATAAATATCCAGAACTGGGGTTGACAAAAAAACAACATTAAAATACCAGTGTTGCACCTTTTTAACCAGATAGGAGTGTGCTAGACCTACCCATTAAAGAGTTGTATTTGCATTTTGTTTGCATTTTAGTTTAAGTAAAACAATTAAAGCCTCCAATTTAGCTGTTTGGCCATGTTTTTATAAATTATGACTGGTGGGTTAATTAAAGCATCAAATCAGGGAGATAACAGAAAAAGTGATAGGTGGTGTTGCCCCTAACCCCCTGTCCTGAGGGAGGGTTTGATAAAGAAAAATGCTATACCAGCCACAGACAGTGCAGTCATAGTTATTTGCTTAACTATACAATCACACACTGAATTGTTTGGCATGTACAAACTAATTGTATGCTAATCAATATTTTATTCTCTAGTAATATGAAGAAAAAAACTAATCAGCGACTATGCTTTACCTTGAATCTTGAAACAACAACCTGGAACATCCTTCCTTGTGTGCAAGCTGTAAAGAAATATATTCAGATATGTGTCAAAAAGGGAGGGGAGCCATGTAAATAGAAACATCACACGGAGGGGGAAATCTCTGTCACAGGAGAAATGTTATGTCACAGTTAAAGAAACCACAACAGTTACTGTAAAGGCCTGTCAAGTAAATAAAATACCGTTTTCTGACTTTCTTTTTTGGGGGACTTGGGGAAAATGTTTCAAATTGTCCAGTAACATGTTCCATCAACTGAAAGTTAAAAAATAAAATTAGGATTAGCCATAATTTTGGAGTTGAGGTAGGGACTGGGACCAAGTATAAAAAAACAAATTTGATCAGAAATGAAGCCATCACACCAAGACAACACATCCTCCCCGTTGAATTAACAATTATCCTTAAATGGAAAACATGCTTGAAATAATGATAATCGTTAATTCTAATGATATTCTTAAAACCAGTCAAGGATAAAGATAAACATTTGTTACATTCCAAACGGCGGTGGACTGGCTCAGTGTAGTAGTAATGTTGTCTGCACTACACTGCAGTACATGGAAAGGGTTACGAGTTCGAGCCCGAGCGCTCAAAAATACTTTTCCTCTCTTTACCTTCTCTTCTTGTTTACCTGTGAACCCTAGCTCTAGGTGAGTGAGAACCAGTCATTTACCTGTGAACTTTTCCGATGGGTAGGGTTTGGTTTGTGGTTCGGGTTAGGATTTGTCGTAGAATTAACGATTATCATTATTTCAAGCGTGTTTGCCATTTAAGGATAATTGGTTAATTATTCAATGGGGAGAATGCATTGACCAAGACAGATCACACTGAAATTAGTAGGTTAGCCGCCGAGTTGGAGGAAGACTGGTTTGATAATAAAAATTGTGACATTTCCAGAAACGGGACAATAAGAGAATGTATGGCTTTGGGGGACAGTGTCCCCTAAAAGCATGCATTCTCTCTTGATTTTTCAACTTCTGAAAGCTTCATATTTTTCAGTTCATATTTATCCAAATCTTCTCAAACTCGCTAAACTTACAAATTTTAGTGTGATATTTCTTGCATGGGGTTAATTTCATAATCATATTTAATTACGCATGACTTTTTTAAACTTTTACACTAGTCCCTTCCTCAACTCCAAAATTCCTAATAAATTATGGTACACTTTATAATTTGGTATTCACATGTACAATAAGATGCACACTTGGAACTGTACAACCACATGAATTGGGTTCCTCAAAGTAGAAACAGTCGGATGCAAAGAGTGAGTTTAATGATCCTATGTGGAAGGAAGTAGAAGGACCCATGCGCCCCTTAAATATAATTTACAGGAGAAAACAACATAACTGGATATGCAAAACTAATGAGAAGTACAGATTTCACGAAATACCTCTAAGAAATCACTACTGCCATCATCAGACTCACTGTTAACAGTCAAGTCAATCTATACATGTGGAAGAGAAATATATGGGCACAATAATAAATTTCCAGGAATTTATTGGTTTCTATTCAGGGAAACTATTTCTGGAATTCATGCAGATATGGATTTGGGTTAAATTCAGTCTGAAATGTTTCTGGCCTGAATGTGGGTGGCCTCAAATTATAAACTAAAAATGTGTTAGTGTAGTCTGGGGGCATAACAAAGGGGCATACTTGGGGGAAGTGTTAAAAATATATAGTCTGGGAATTTCTCACCAACCACACCCCTCCCACAATCCCTAACATACCCAACATTGAGCAGATTACGAATCAAGCTGTTGAGGTTTGCTTGTTTTAAGATAAAAATTAAGTTATTCTACAAAACTTAACCAAATGTTATTTTTATTTTGTTTTAATACCTTGCACAGTGGAGCAAAATCCCTGGGTATATTTGTATTCCCTCTACAAAAGCAACTGCTCTCCTCATATACACATCAAACAAGGGTTTTATGGCAGGATAGCCTGCCTCTACCACCATAGTCCCCTTCCATCTTCTTTGTTGGGCTGCCTGTGGTGGGCGCCGGAAAGCCTACCACAGGCAGCCCAACCAAGAATATGGTAGGAGTGTCACCTAATAATAATATTTGATGTGATTGTATAGTATTTTTCTGGCACCGAGGCCTTCAGGGAGTGTACGTTTTTTAATGAGGGGGAGTGGGCTGGAGTTTTTTTTGCTACAGATACAAGGGAAAACCTTGCTTCTTAAAAAAATCCATGGCCCTTCACTTGAGGTTGCAGAAAAAGGGATGACCCTCCCCCAATACGTTTGACATTATTGCGGCACAATATTTCCATGTCTGTTAAAGACAACTTTTGATTTTATTCATTGTGAAAGAATGGGATTTATTAAATATGGATTACAATAAAGACACCCATGGTTGAGCAGTAAAAATAATTTGGCCAAGACGGATTTAAAATAAAAAAGGGTGATCCTCCTCCTAAAAGATGACCCTTTAGAGACTCCCCCCCCCTCATATAGCTATAGATTTTTTTAGCTTTTAAAGTTCATTCGTTTCTCGAAAACAAGAAAAAGCCGCTTCAAATAAACCCGTGCATTTGCGTTCCTCAGTAGCAGTCAGATCACTAGCCTGCGAACAGGCTATCAGATCACAGGCAGCCCAAGCTCTAAATATCTAGATAATACTTACAGCGTTTGTATGTACGAGCTAGAAATACGAAATAATTAATGAATAAAATGCCTTACCTTGCTTCCATAGTGTATTACTTGCTGTGTGTGTGGTAACAGGGTTGATATGAAGCGATGGGAGGTCAAACTGACACTTCCACATAAAAGAGAAAATGGGAAACGCTTATCAAAAGCTACATCTGGAAAGAAAACTCCGACAAAGCCAAAACCTCCAGGATCGCGGACGACCAGATAAAGAGAGAACCTGAATGGGCCGTACCTTTTATGTGGAATTGTTGTGACCTCCTATCTGACTGCTACTGAGGAACGAAAATCGGTATGCACGGGTTTATTTCAAGTGTTTTTTTCTGTAAAAGTTTAACTGAAACTATAAACGTTTATCCGAGCCGGAGAAGCAAGACTGAACAAATATTTCGGATTTCATCGGCGCAGATGTTAGCTTTCCACCTTGATCCATAAGATCAATTTTTAAATCAATCAAAACACTGTACACCCTGAAATGTGTGGCTTTTTTCAAAGCAATCTTACCTCAACTATTTTGTTGTCACCGTCGTCAGAGCTATCGAGCTCAGAGTAAAACACGTTCGACGCCATGAGTTAGACCAGTCCATCAAGCCCGCAAAAAATAGCACGTGATTGCATTTGGCGGGAACAAGTTGCATCGGAGTCACGTGGCCACTCCACAACATTGTAATTTTATTTTTTTCCAGTCTGCATTTTATACCCAGTCTGCATTTTATACCCAGTCTGCAGTCTGCAATCTGCAGTCTGCAGATTATACTGACCGAAAGTATATACCTTGCTCGTTTCTCTCATAGGAAATATCGATTTTTAGCCGATGAGACTGCCTAGCTTTGCCCGCATCTCCTTTCTGATCTCGGAGCGAAGTTCTTCGTCGTTTTTTATCCTCCCTTCTCGCCTGTTTTTCTGCCGGATTTCGAGTTTAAGCGCTTCGTATTTCCCTTTCTCGCCAATAAGTCTTGAAAACTCGGCCTCCGAAATGTTGCCGTCGGTTAGCGCTTTCGAAACTTTAACCTCCACTGAATTAGCATTAGCCCGGGCCAACGTAACAGTCTTTTCGTGCTTCGAAACACGGTCCCCAAGTTTCTTACTGGCAACAGCCATCGAAGCCGAAACGATGGCACAAAGAAAGCCAACCACTCCTAGAGAGATGCCGACCGGAAGTCCAACGCCTGTAAATGATGTACCCAGAGCGGAAGCGGATAAAAAGCCACTCAGGCTACCAGTGGCCAAAGCAACCCCATGAACAATACCACGGACTCGGGCGTACTTGTTGCGAACGACCTAGTAGTGCTTCGCCTGTTGTTCGAGCTCAGCGAGTGTATCACAGACTTTCTGGAGTCGAAAGCTCTCAGCCATCTCTGGCCCCGCGCTAACAAGTGAGGGATAAATCGAATTGCTCGCCATCATATATCAGCCTTGATGTCGAGGTTTAATACGTATTTTAAAGGGCGGCCGTGAAAGTCGACCAACTGCCCGACTTTCGTACGGACCGAAATACGGAGGCTGCTCCGCATTGTCCCCCCTAGGGCTCGGATGGCTAGGGGTTTTGGTGGGAAATATGTTGTTTTTGCGAACCTCTCACCTCGAATCTCTAAACTAGCTAAGTCGTTCGAAGCCTTCCCTCGAGAAGGGAGCTAGAAGCTGGAATCAATGATATTGCAGTGGACATACACTGTGTGTATATCGAAAAGCACTAGATCATGGGTGCCCACTTTGGGTGATATGCCTCTCCCCTCTTCGTTACCTTTAACGCACAGCAGGGTGCATAGGTTCTTACTAAACCTAACGGTTTTTTTCACCTCCAGAACCCAAGCCCCCCTCGGTAAGGGTTTCACGAATTTCAAGACGCCAGCATCAACTGCGGGTTTGAAGTATGGTTGAATGCTTGCTATATCATGGTGCCCTGCAGCAATACTGTGCGAGTTTCTCACCTCAGGTTTGTTATTTCCCCCCTCCGAAAACCACCAGAAAGTCGCCGTTTCAGCCAGATTCCACCAACTATTCTCGAGAGTGGTCTCGACTAGCGAAATATTCTCGATAAGAAGAGGTTGATCGAAGTAGACCGTATGGTCGGATGGGGTACAGATGATATTTAAGACCACCATTTTGCAGTATTAAAGTCATCTCTCCGCTTCAATTGTGCCTCCGGCACTGCCACTCGTTCTGAAATCACACGCCATATTGCCAAGGGTTCGGGGAGGTACACAGGGTGCATACAATATTAAGCACGACCATATTAAACATCCAGTTGAGATAGCTTTACCTAAGCAAAAATATGAGCCAGGGAGAAGTGAAGCGGTTAAACGCCGATCTGTGGGCAAAGTTTAAGAAGCACTACCCTCATGCTGACCTTACACGGTTCTATGTATCCACGGATATCGACGGCCCAGGAAAATACTCAACGAGTGTTGTGTTTCGAGACAGGGATGATGGTTATTCGGTTTACGGCGATGGTGTCGGCTACAAGCTGCCGGTTGAGGCCAAGAGCGCGCTAAAGGGTAAGATGCGCGGAGGTTTCCCCTCTACCATGATATGGTCTCCAAGCGCGAAATACCCCGTTCCAGCAACCCCCTTTGAAAGCCCAACCCTGTGGTTCAGGGTTTCCTTCGATTTCACGTCTATTTTACGATGCGAAGGGTTCTGCGTGAACTTGGAGGCGCAACAGCAGTACCCCTCCCTCGAGACTCCGCCTTCGCGCAACTCGATAACTACTACAGCAAAGCGGCTTTGGAGGCTTTGTGCATCGAATTCGGTTTACCTCGCACACCAGACTTTCGGTGGAAGGGGGGCCGGAATCACGGGTTAGGGGATATATTCGTTAGCTACCCAGGGGAGGGGCCTAGAAACGAGCACGTGATCAGGAGGTATGACACCGAAGCCAACACCTAGACCAGCTAACTAACCTCGTGATCAACACGGAGAGGATTGCGGGGTATAACAACGAGCTGTAAAGGGATACGCCCAACATGCGGTGAATGAATGTGAATGACGTCAACGGACTATATAAAAAACCGCCAGCCCCCATGTAGGGCACCCACCCTAAAAAGCAACTACCACAGCAACACACCCCCACATCTCCGCCTACTGGTGCAGGTGCTCCGCAACATCCTAAGGGTCTCGTTAACGCCGTCTTCCCGACAACAACACAACACGAGACCAACTTGGCAATGACGTCGATTGGTGGTCGAATGGTGGCTGTTTCGCTAGCGTTTGTACTGCTCGATGAGGAAGACCACTACAGCCACCACGAGTAGCCAAGCGTTCTTTGCGAGGAAGCCAACCACCTCGCCGGCAGTGCAAAAGAGGAGACTGGCGATCGTGCAGAGCATCCCCGGCAGGATCTGTCCTAGCTTCTTACCAAGTGCCTGTAGCTCCTTGCCGACCCCTTTGTCACCCTGTGGAGCTCCTGCTGCAACGCAGAAACCACGACGCCCATAACGGTGCCCGCTGTAGCCGCCACACCGAGCACGGTGAACCCATATTTTTTAAATATGGCTCCGACCCTATCGCGGAGTGACATACTCTCCTGGAGGGCTTCTCCTCGGCGTTCGAGGGCCGCTTCTTCCTCGTGGATAGAGGTAATCTCCTCACTAGCCGTTTCTCTCTCTGCCGCGGTCGATGCGGGGTCCTGCAGTATCTCTTCGTTTTGCGCACGCCGCCGCTCAAGCTGCTGTCTTGCCTGCTCGACTTCCTGTTCCGCCTCTTTTCGTGTAGTACCGAGGGCTGCTTTGAGATCCTTGCCCAGCCACTGGTATCTCTTCCCCTCCACGATGGCGAGAGGCACTGGCTTCTCTCTGCTGCCCATGGCGTGAACGGAGATTCTCCCGTCCTTCATGACAGCTACCTCAAGCGTCCATCGAATCCCCGCGTCGGGGTATAGCCGCCTAATCATCTCGACCGCCTCACGACTACCACTTTCTGCGACAGAGTTGGTGAAGGCAAAGCCGCTGACTCCCTTTAAAGAGGAAGTCTTTTCGTCGTGAGTTTTGAGGTTAACCTCCAACCAGTCCCGAGGGTGTAGGGGGATTTCCTCACCACCTGCGTCCCCACCTGACCCTGTTGGGAAGGGGTTAACAGCGTTTTCTTCGCCATCGTCATCGCCACCATCTGGATGTAATGGAGTCTCGTCAGTCGTGTCATGGTCGGCCTCCATATTGGAGTCTTACCATTTCACCGCATAAGGCACTAACGGCAAAGCTTGATCCCACTCACACCCCGCGAGAGCCTTGCGCGCTCAAGGCAAAGCGAGTGCTCTATCGCAAGACTTTTAATCGGTCGAGTGCCAATCCTGGCGAAACGCTGTATGTCACGATGCCCAAGCTGGGAGAAAACATGACCCTGGTACCTGCCAGCTTGGGGCTCCTGGTCGATCTCACCCTCGAGGGGGGAAAGCACGTTAACAACCGCGTTGTGGCCAACGTCGCTCGCTGCCTAGTGTCACGTCAGGTCATCAAAATGAGCACGGAGGTGTTGGAGGACACCGCGAGGCCTGATCTCTTGGAAACGTATGCAGACCTGTTTCTACCTACCAAGGAGCGGGAGGGCCGGGTAGCCCAAGGCATCCAGTCGGTCAATGTCTCTAAGCTTCGCTCGGGCGCCGGCGACGCCGGCACTAGCAGTACCGCCGATAACGCGGTACTGACCGCATACGCCAGTAAGTATCGGATACCCTTAGCCTGCGACATCATCACCGGGCACGGTGTCCTATATCCGTATGGACTTAGTGACAGTATATCCTTCGAACTTACCCTGGCCCCTGCAACAGACGTGATCGTAGGATCCGACCCCACCAAGATAGGCACGTACAAACTCTCCGGTCTCCAGCTCGAGTCCGAGGTGATCGAAGACCCCGGGCTCGCGGCCTCCACTGCCGCGGTGTACACCACCGGCACAACCTTCCTATACAGCCACGCCGTGCATTACAAAACCATTCCAATTGACCGAGCAACCAATACGCTGGTGTCTGAGACCATTAACATCCCACGCCGCTCCTTTACGGGATTGCTCCTCCTATTCGTAGCTCAACATACCGCAGGCAATCGAGACAGCGAGCAATTCGTGAACCCAGGAGTCACCAAAGTCGAGGTTGACGTAAACGGTGTTCCTAACGCCCTATTTCCATCGGGGCTGCTGCCACGCGACCTCTGGCAGGCCGCGAAGGGGTGGTTTTACCGCGGCGCCGATGTAGGGACCACGGCCATGACCCCCACCAAGTTCTTCGAGAATCGCTTTGCTGTCCTCATCGATTGCCGCACGGCGAAGGAAAATTTAGTCCACGGCGATGGACTGGGTCAGGTTGGAAGCGGCAAGGATATCAGCCTCCGTCTGCACCGTTCGGGGGGCTCCGGGACGGTTAATTGCCATGTCTACGTTCTGGGCGATGCGCAACTCACTGTGTTGAACGGGGGGCTCCAGTCCGTTATATATATTGTGACGTAGCATGGACGCCCTGGTAGAACACATCCCCTTCAATGCATTGATAGTGGGGTCCACGAATTGTGGAAAGACCCAGTTTCTTGTTGACACCCTCCGGGGCCCTTTTCGCGGAAAGTTTGATTATATCATCCTCGTGTGCCCCACCTACGCCCACAACAAGTCCTACCGGGGTTTTGCCCGTCGAGACCCGCATTTCTTCGTTATCTCGCCCCCGCAGGATGCTATCGACGCCGCGCTACGCGTGTGCGCTTGTGTCTTTGAAGGCACAAACACGCTGGTGATTCCACGGTGGGCACAAATGACCTCGAAATCGCCAGGGTTCGCCATGCATTTTGTACAGCGGTTTTGCCCAACCCCTATTCAAAATGGCGGCGCGCGCGTTTTAACAGAGACGATGTTCTCGAACGAATTGTCCAGCGGTTTTGCCCAACTTCCTATTCAAAATGGCGGCGCGTTTGAACAGAGACGATATTCTCGAGCGAATTTTTTCACGCTCAGATCAGTCCGATGAAGAAATTGAGGAAAGTGGTGAAGAGAAATGCGAAGAGGAGGAATTAGAAGAAATACAGGAGAGAATTAAGAGGTGTATCAGCACGCTGTGAAGTGAAGTATTAAATGTGGATTTTTTTTCTCACTTCCGCTGTACGATTTAAGCCGGCGCAGTGTGCAAGAATCAATTTACTCCGGCATTATTTTTAGAAGGGAATCTAGGCTTTGGTTGCAGGCCATCAATCGCCGACTGACCGGGAGACACCGCGTTCGAAACCCCTATTATACCGAAATTACAAGAGACATCCCATACGAGATTTTCTGTGTCCTTGTTCGGGTTGTAAAGAGCCTTGAGGGATTCTGTGAGACATTTTGCTTTTACAGCTGCAATCCAAAGGGAGAGGTCTTATCTTTTACTACCATGGGATTGGTGAAGCAGCTGTTGCCAATATTGTCTGGTCTGACTGAAACAGAGGTTGCTTCCTACTTCAAGAGAACCCTGGTTGGAAGGAGGAGTGGCAACAAGGTTTCAGTGATTGTGACAGAAGAGAAGGACTAGGCCTTTGCTTACAAGATAAAGAAAGGCTAACTTATCATTTCTTACCACTTTGGAGAATGGAACACACATGGCTTTCCACAACACAATTAATAATTTTAAGGTCATTATTGTATATTATTATACATTTTTTTTGTTTTCAGTTAAAACAAATTTCTGTGTAGCATGGCAATCAATATTATGGAAAAGAGTCGGGTAGATGTGGGGAATATTTGATCACTCTTGCCATCCCCACCCTCGGGAATTTGGGCCATTAATGTTCATAACTTCATAAGCGTAGGTACTAATTGACAGAGCATGCATTGAACCTTATTTTGGGCCCCAGGGTAGGCATTTTGAAAATATTATGAAAAAATCAAATGCCCCACTTTTTCTTCCCCCTGACTTAAGATTGATTGATGCATATTATAAACTAGTAAATTAGGAAATTAAGGCTTTTTTGTTTTCGTGCCACTTATTATTGTGTTCCACTCCAAAACAAAAGGTGGTTTGTTGACCAGTACTCATCTTGTATAGAAAGGTCAAGTAATTATCTTCAGTCACTATTGTATTGCCTATCTCCATGTATGGGTTCTCTTAAAATAGGCTGCAATCACCCTCTATTTGAGGCAGGCCCAAAGGAAGCATTGGCAATTAAAGGCCCACCCTGATTAGTCCTTATGTGATAGACTGATTACCGACTGACTGTGATGTACCCATAATACTCCAGTTTCGTATTCGAAAATTACCGCTGAATGCAATGAGTACAGACACATGTATGCATGGTTAGCCTCATTCTGAAGTTAAACATTCATGAATACCAGCGAGAAGGTGGGCTATTTACAACACTGTGTATTGTTGTAGTTTCATGCTTTGCACCTTCTCGCTGGTATTTAAGAATGTTTAACTTCAGAATGAGACTAACTCCTGCGTACATGCATCTGTAGTCATTGCATTCAGTGGTAATTTTCGAATACGAAACTGGAGTATTGTTGTTTCGCCAAACACTGGTTAGGCCAAAGCTGAATGGCATTACTGCTTAATTCCTATGGGCCTTTTATACTACATAATAAAGCCATTAGGTATTTTCTCAATAGACTATTTGCATGATGACATCGCATACAACGGCTACCAGAATTATTTGCATGGAACCTATAGTTCCTCTAACTTAGACCATTGTCTTGGTATTCTCAACGGAGTTTAAAAATCTGAATAAGAAAATTAATAATCTATAGAAGTGAATTACAATAGCTCTCCCTTTTCATTGTGGCCAGACCATAACTCAGTGTTTTAAAATAACTGAGTAGAAGCTGGTGCTGCCTTTGCAAAATAATCAAAACGAAAGAAAAGGGAGCTTTTTTGTGCCTGTCTAGGTCCTAGGCTTGTATTCAAAGTTGGAAAGCTGTAGAAATACCTATTTCAGTTTCTCCTCTCCTCCCCACCCCCCCCCCCCCCCTTAACCATAAATAATAATCAGCTCTTAATATATAATACCAAGCTATGGGAGTCTTATCTTTAACAATTCCCACATGTACATGTATACACAAAGGAAACACTGTATTCAATAAACTAAAGAGAAAGCCAAACACTAGTTTAGTTACACATGCATTGTGCTTATTAATTTATTTAATAAAACTGTTTTAACCAAACTCACTTGAAAACAAATCCCTTCCCAATCCACCTCTCACTCACTAATACCATGAGGTATAATGATCTACCCCTAAATAGAAAGTTAGCAAAATACATTGGTTTAAATCTGTTATTTTTGTAACATATATACATGTACTACAGAAGTTATTTATCCTAAGATCTCCCCACAACTTCTAATGTATCAGTGCCAATTTGACAACAAATACTACTGTACAATTAAAAATATCTGCCCTTTCATGTCTCAAGCTATAATAATTACAACAGCTTACAAATTGAATATGCTGTTGGTTACAATAAATACTACTGTACAGTTAAAAATATCTGCCCTTTCATGTCTCAAGCTATAAATATCACAGCTTACAAATTTGATGTGCTGTTACAATAAATACCACTGTACAGTACAGTTAAAAAATATATGTTCTTTCGGCGGGTGTAAAGTACAGGTCACAGATCAGGTTATTAATTCTAAAACAAATCCTAACCCTAACCACAAACCTGACCCTAACCATTGGACAAGTTCACAGGTAAACAACGGGTTCTCACTCACCAAGAGCTAGGGTTCACAGGTAAACAAGAAGTGACCTGTAACCTGACCTGTACTTTAAACCCGCCGCTGTTATTTTGATGTCTCGAGCTATAAATATTACAACAGCTTCCAAATCGAATGTGCTGTTGGTTACAATAAATACTGCTATACATTAAAACAATATCTGCCCTTTCATGTCTCAAGCTGTACTATTACAACAGCTTCCAAATTGATTGTGGTCTTGGTTACAATAAATACTACTGTACAGTTAAAAATATCTGCCCTTTCATATCTCAAGCTATACTATTACAACAGCTTACAACTTGAATGTGCTGTTGGTTACAATAAATAGCACTGTACAGTTAAAAATATATGCCCTTTCATGTCACAAGCTATACTATTACAACATCTTACAAATTGAATGTGTTGTTGGTTACAATAAATACTACTGTACAGTTAAAAATATTTACCCTTTCATGTCTCTAGCTATACTATTACAACAGCTTACAAATTGAATGTGCTGTTGGTTACAATAAATACTACTGTACAGTTAAAAATATATGCCCTTTCATTTCTCAAGCTATACTATTACAACAGCTTACAAATAGAATGTGCTGTTGGTTACAATAAATACTACTCTACAGTTAAAAATATCTTCCCTTTCATGTCTCAAGCTATACTATTGCAACAGCTTACAAATTGAATGTGCTGTTGCTTACAATAAATACTAAGTTGTATAGTTAAATATATCTGCCCTTTCATGTCTCTAGCTATAAATAGTAGGGACTGGTTATTAATTAGAGGATGGGGGATAATATACGGGGGCTCAGGTGCAAATGAAACCTGCCATGCTCAATTTGACGACCCCTCCCCCACTTCTCCCTCTAGCTTACTATGGCCCCCCTAATTTGATGCATGAAAATTGGGGACTCACACCCTCTTTCCATGAGCCCCACCCGTCAATAATGATCAGTTCCTTAATTACAACAGCGTACACATTTGTAGACTTTCTCAAAGTCCTTCTTAAACCCCCAGACGAAGGACTTTTCCCACTTGCAGCACGCCAAATTTACCGGTTGATTTTTCAACCGAAGGCGTGGCTTATGACGTACTAAGTTTGCCCAATCACAAATCGTCAAATTCTTCAGCCAATGTATGTTGATGTGTCAAGTCAGTTAACCGTGGATGTGGTATTTACAATTTGATTGTTTGTACATTTGTACTCAGAAAGAGTTTGTCAAAGGCACGAAATGTAAGCACCGCCCCTGAAACGTGTTTTCGCGCCAAAACATAATGCCCTGATTGAATTTCCTGCAAGTGAAACAAGTCAAAATCGCCTCTCGCTTCGATTCTCGTGCTCGATTGTTGACGCAGTAATCGCTTAACCCAGTGACTCGGCGAGTTCGACTTGTAGCCCTTAAGACACCAAAACATAACAGACTCGACCAATAAAGAAACAACTTAATAAAGAGTATAATATTATAAGTCAACTGCATAGCAACTGTAGTATGACCAATTAAGATGACCAACCAGTAGCACCACAACTTAGCCCTTAAGACACCAAAACATAACAGAATTGATATTAAAGAACTGTCAACTGCACGCAAATACATGAATATACTAACTTCAATTCGTATTAACCGAGAACGAGGTCTTTACGGGAAAATATCAGACTGAGGTCTTGACAGGACGGACCGAGCGATAGCGAGGCCCATACGTAAAAGACTGGGGTTTGATATTTCCCCAAAAGACCAAGTATACAAGGTTAATAAGATGTTTATTATATGGCACATCTTTAGTTAGCCTCCTTTGCAGCCGTTCTTTGTGTCGGTCCTAAACTCCCTCCCCACTAACGCCTGCTCAATGGGGCGCTACATTCCTTTCCCATTCTCTGGCCAATCACAGTTAACCTATTATAATCGGGTAGCTCGGCCCTGATTGGCTGAAATTTTCGCGCTCGTTTGGCAAACAAAATGGCGTCGTTCGAAGAAGCAGTGAAGATCGTTTGCGAGAAACATAATTTGAAGGAATTAAACAAGTATCAACGCGAAGCCTTGGACCAATTCGTGCTAAAAAGAAGGGATGTTTTCGTAAACCTTCCAACTGGAAGCGGAAAATCCATGATCTATCTTGCTCTGCCATTGCTTTTCGATAGCATGTACGACACTTCTGGTCATACCGTCGTGGTTGTTTCACCACTGATCAGTCTAATGAAGGATCAAGTGAGTAGCCTTGAGCGGCTTGGTATATCAGCAGTAAGCCTGAGTGATATCAAAGATGAAGAGATAAAGGACATTGAAAAGGGGAAATTCTCGGTTGTGTATGGGACTCCAGAAGCTTGGTTAAAGTGTGAACGATGGAGAAAGTTGTTGAGTAGCAGTACTTACAATTCGAAGTTGTGTGGTATCGCTGTGGACGAAGCTCACGTTATAAAACAATGGTTAGTAATTATTATCAAGTCATTAAAAAGTTATCCGTTTACTAAGTAAAATCGACGATTAATCGAACCTTATTCAAGACAAAATGGCTTCTTTCAAAATGTGTAATAACGAAACTTAACTTATATTTCCTTTCATATGTTAGGGGAACCTCGAATAATACTGACAAGGCTGCATTTCGGGAGACCTACTCCATGCTACATGAAGTGAGAGCTCTTATAGCACCTTCAGTGAAAATGATTGCTGTAACTGCAACCTCTACAAAGCATACGAGGGAGACGATTATTGACAGTTTACAGATGGAAAACCCTTACATAATTTATGAAAGTCCAGGTAAACCAAACATTGCCTATTCAGTGTGCTATATGCCAAAAGACGAATCAGTGAATGCATATTTCAATGGTTAGGTAAGGAGCTTAAAGAGTTAGGCATCCATACCACACGCACTATAATATACTGCCACACAATCAAACAGTGCACCCTTGTATACTCTACTATCAAGGGAATGCTAGGGAATAAGCTGTTTACTGCAGATCTGAATGACAGGAGACATGTTTTGATGGAAATGTTGCATTCATGCACGCCTGAATCGAATAAAAATCTTGTACTCAAAGCATTTCAAGAAATCGACTCCGATATACGTGTCCTGGTGTCAACCATTGCCTTCGGAATGGGCATCGATTGTAAAGGTGTTAACCGTACCATACATTTTGGCCCGTCCAAAAATGTTGAATCCTACATTCAAGAAAGTGGGCGTGCAGGTAGAGATGGAGAGCAAAGTTCATCATTTGTTCTTTATAAGGGATTAATGCTCAATCATGTGACCAAAGATATTAAAGAGTACCTCAAGACAGATTGCTGCAGGAGAAAGCATTTACTTAGCAGTTTTGATTTAGCTTGTGAGGTTGATAATCCAAGTCCCATGCACTTATGTTGTGATATATGTGCCAAACAATGCTCATGCAAAAGCCCTGAATGTGGAATTGTTACCAAATTCCCTTATGACCCAGAACAGAAGACCTCCACAAGTGACAGTGAAAGATCAAGGGATATTACTGATGAACAACTTGACATGGTTTTGACTTCACTTCATTCCTACCATAAATCATTAAAGCAACTGGTACAGACTTCTACTTTTAATGTTAAGAACAGTAATATAAAATTTCTTATTGGTTTTTCGGAATTGCAAATAGATCAAGTCATCGAGAACTGTGATAAACTGTTTACCATTGATGATGTGGTAAATTATGTAGAAATATGGGATATTGAACATGCACATAATATTTTGAGAATTGTCAACCAAACCTTTGAAGATGTATCTGAGATGGAGTATACAAGTGATGGCGTCCAAGTAGGACAAGAAGAGTCTATGGAAGATGACGATGACTTTGGTGACTGGAATTACATCTTAGATGATGATGCATTGTTTGATTTAGCAATGAACAACTTATCTGCTTCTCTACTAGATGTTTCCATGGATGAGACATTGAACTGTTCTACAGGTAATGCTGACCTTCCTAGTTCAGCTTTGAGTGCATTGGACCATATGACATTAAATACATCTTGCGATGATTAAGATATTAATTCATCCCACACAATAGAAAATACAGCCAATCAGAAAGCAGAAAAGCCTATTTGGCTATATTCAACAGTCTCTTCCCATGAAATTGCAGCAATTGGATGTATTTTCTATGGTGTGTGATAAAATAGTTATACAAGAGTTTCTAATGGCATACTAGGGATATCCCACTCGTCTAAAGGCTGGTGTGTATACTAGAAAATACAAGTGACTCATGGGATATCCTATGGTATTCCACTCAAAACAATTGTATGCTACATTATATTTTATACTCCAACAGACATATTTCATTATAAATAGTTTATTATATGTACATTACATGTGTAAAGACTGTTTGATCAACTGCAATGGCTGTGTTGGATAGACTTAACAGTAACAAGTTTTTACAATAGGTAATGAATTCCATTCCTCTCAGAAAAATTAATCATGTGATTAATAAAACCTCTACAACTACTGTATAAAGTAAATCCTTTAGAAAATAGAAGTGACTCGTGGATAAACAATTATAACTAGTATATATGATGTATTATATAATTTGTTTGTAAAAAATGCAAATTGTGTATCAGTAATTTGCTATAACTCCAACAGTTGCATATATTTTATACTCCAACACACATATATCCATATGTCATAAATAATTCATTCTATGTACATTACATTTTCAAAGGCTGTTTGATCAACTGCAACAGCTGTGTTGGATAGACTTAACAGTAACAAGTTTTTACAGGAGAGCATAACTGAGACTCCACGCGCGCCCTAATAAAAACCTTTGGCGGCTGAATTTGACGTGTTGGTCCACATTCGGGCTATTTTTAGAACTTGATTTGAACGCTTTCTGTTACCGAAATGCATGTCAAATATTTAAAATAATTCAGCGCATGCTAGTGGATGGAGGTCTAAAAATAGCTTAAATGCGGACCAACAGGTCACATCACGTGACCCGTGTGTCTCAGTCTCCTGGTTTTTAAAATAGGTAATGAATTCCATTCCTCTTAGAAAAAGTAATCATGTGATTATTTAAAACTTCTACAACTACTGTATAAAGTAAATCTGCAATTATACATACTTGGCTGTACTCTTGTTATAAATTTATTATTATTCTATCTAGCTTTTAATGCCAAGAACAACATTTTTTTTGTGACCGTTGATCCATTTATACATGGAAGACATGTCCAAATCTTTCAGGTAATCCCTTTCAAAGCTTTTAAAATGACTGTAAGGTCTGCTGTCATTTCTTGTGTATATGTCTGTGGTCACTGCTCTTGTTATTAAGGTATCTAGGTCTGTTTCAGTGTCACTATGGGTATGTTTGCCAGAATCAGTTACCCTTTGTAAGCTATCGTCAAGGCTTTTCAAGAGTGTTCTCATGTCCCTTTCTGCATGGCAAATGCGCTCAACTGCCTTCTCAGTGACATTTGGCCCTAGGTTCTTAATAGCTTGCTTTAGAAATCTATTACTGTGCTCCATGTCAAGATCAAGGGGCACATTCCTTCCAATGCCTCCAAATGTGTTTACTGTTCTGTTCCATGTAAACCGCTCTATATCTCTTGGACATAGAAGAGCATTTACAAGGAATGACTGGTAAAGGCATTCTAGGGCATATTTCGTACTTTGTTGTCCATCTGCCCTGAAGGACAGTAATAGGAATTTATACTGTCTGATAGTCCTATTGCCATCCCCCTCTGCAATAGCATCGAGAAAGTTTAGGAAAAATAATCCATCTTCCAACAAGGCACAGTTGTAGCTGTAAATGTCATCTCTGTTCTTTGTCTCTTTCTTGGAAGAAGTAAGAGGCAAGTTTGGATTCTCTGGTGGTGTGTGACACAAATGACTTTGCTCGTGCTTTCTTCGACTAACCCCATCATACTTAAATGTTGTTTTGCAGCCTTCCATTCTACAGGGATATCGACCATCAGAGGTTTGTGGTTGCTGGTTTGTTCTGTCCTCTTGTTCTTGTGTCAGAATAATTTGGTTACAGACGTCAGTAGATTTTTGTAGAACCAGTTCGTCAATGATTTTGGCTGATGCCTTGTGTAAACAGTGTAGCTTCTGTTCTTTGCTTGCATTTGCTATATCCTCTGGCATTGGACACTCAGTGGGGCTTGAGCACTTGTCATTGATACCTAGGACTTTCATTGCTGCAGCTATAACCCTTGACTTTATCACCAGCACGAAGAAGTCTCGATCTGCTCTGTATGCTGTTTTGGGGTCCTCTTTGACATTTCTCCTATTAATTAAGGTGCGATCCGAGTATAAAGTGCTGGCATCACTCTCAGATTTACAATTGTAGAAGCGTTTGAACATTTGCTGTGAAAAGTGAAAAATATATTTATTTAGTATTTTAGCCCCCCCCCCCCCCCCCCCCCCCATTCCCAGTTACTGGAAGTAAACACAGGTTGGATTAGGTGAGATGGTATATAGCTTTTATAAAATATTTGAGATAAATAATTGATTGACAATTGACACTGATTGACAATATTATTGTACAATGAATGGAATAGAGAACAAACACCAAAAGCGTGCAATACTAAATAGCACTAATTAAACAATAGAAAATTAATAAAATTTGCATAAAATAGCATGTCTATTTAGCATTATTTATGTTGCACACTTTTAGTGTTTGGGAAAGTAATAATTTATTATTAGAATTAGCAGGAGAGAATTACAAAAAAACTTACTGTCCAAATTTTCACAGCTGCATGCCAATCACCAATTTGCAAATTGAAGCCTTCAAGGCGTTCTTCGGCACTAAGTCCATTGCTCACTGATGCTATCACATTCACTCTCTCAACTGAAAGCTGATCTCCAGTGAGAATTTGAGGATCGAATGCATTTACTGTGATTTTAGGAAGGTATGTTTGGAATTGTTGAAGTATTTCCAACATTTCTGCATTCTCATTTTCATTCTTGAAAATCACACCCAGTGGAACCTACATTTTTAAATGCGATAAAATGTATATTAGAACTATAAACATGTATCTACATTCTCTATTACTAAGCGAAATAAATGAAGTAACGAATTAATGTCTGACTGACTGATTAAGGAATGAAGAAATGAATGAAAGGAAGAAAGATAGGAAGAAATACACGAATAAAGAACTATGGTACTGCAAATGTTCGTTCAATGTTTTACCTTTTCAGACTTTTCAGACATTTCTTTTGTGTACTTATGTTTCATGTGGTGAATGCAGGCCTCCTGCAGTTGGTTAAAGCAATTGAAGTAGTCCACAAGGATTCTTGACACAAGAACAATGTAGTTATGCCTTTGTTGTTTATAGTCATGTACAGATGGAAGGAACTTGATATTTGGAACCTCCACAATTTCTTGTTTTGGCACTTCCCATTCAAATTGGTTTCCAGACACTCTGTTTATTACAATCTTGTGGTTGACCCAATGTACATCTCTATTTTGCTTGACCATTGTCATGTCTTTCCTTTTCATCTCTAGGTCAATGTTGTCAAAAACAATGGAGTACCCTGGATGGCATGTTGCTTTATACAGTGATAGGTTGTCTTTGTTCTTTGCTAAGTTCTCTTTTTCACCTGGGTCATTCCCTTTCAATTCTTGGGCTTCATGGCTTTCCTTTACAATTCTACATTGTGCTTGTTTGAGTTCATAATCATATTCCTCACCCAAAGTATTCATTCTGTCTAATGTACCTTGATTTGAAGTGGTAATCTTCATCTTTGAAAATCTAATCAAGTTGGCCTAAAAGTAAAGTTTATAAATATTGAGATGATGTAAATAAATTAGATATAATTTTTAGGCCCAGAAAAAAATTAGATATTATTCATTCATGCAATTGTTCAGAAATATCAAACAATTAAATTCATCACCTCTATAGATCCGGTCTTGAGCATAATGCCAAGTGTGGTGGCAGTTGCATTCATTTGTGTATTTCTCTGTTTGAGGAGGACTGACCCTGCTACAGCCACGCTTGGTAGCCATGTTGCAATCTTAGAGCCAGCTACTGCCATTAAAAACGCATAAAAAATCGGCGCTTTCATCTTCCATTCCTCACACAATGATTGGAAACTAAAATTCACAATGTCTGATTTTCCTGTCTTTCTTAATAATGAGGGTGTTTTCCTTGAACACAGATTGGAAGCTTCCGTACAAACAAGGCGAAGAACCTTCTCAATCACAAGTTTCTTGAGATTAAGGCACTTGAGTATCGCTTTTGCAATCCTCTGTGGAGGGCCGTGAGCTAGCGCTTTTCCAAGTAATTCATACTCCTTGGGAAGAGTCTTGTTTACAGTCTTTGAATCATAGTGAACAGATAGTTTGACAGATGACGCTGGATTGACTCTTGAGCTCACAGGTCTGGGAATTCCGATTGGAGTTGACGTTAAGTTCAATAACACGGGCAATGATTTTGGAGGAGGAATAAATGTAGCTTCCTGGCTACTTAAAACATCGCCATCTCTTCTCAATGTATTTGAAGTTGGTGCTTGATCCAGCAAAGAACAAGTAGTTGAAGAAGTATAAGTGGTAGTACTACATGTGCTCTGAAAGCGTAGCGATTTCACGACCTTTGATTTTGACACTTTTGACTCGTTGGAACTGCAGGCATCGACTTCGTCAGTATTCGATCGCAATCTTTTAGTTCGTGTTTTAGGGAATGCCTCTATCAAGGTTTGCTTTACGCTGTTCAGCTCGTTTTGAAGTTTTTGAAGCTTCAATAAACGTTTGTAACAAATTCTACTGCAGATAAATAAACTCGAAGCGTTGAGATAAGTTGACACGTCGATAAATAAACTCGAAGCGTTGAGATAAGTTGACACGTCGATCTCAATCGATTTCAGCAAACCTTTAAAATCAACGGACGACTTCCCAAAAAACTTTATCCTTTCCTTAATCGGCGGGATACTTGAGCATAAAAAGCATTGGCTATCAGCATCTACTACTTTTCGAGGAGTTTCCATACAAACCTTGTATTGTCATGTCAAGTACTTTCGCGGGAAAAACCCTTTACTTGACGAAACATAAACTTCATCGATATAACCTGCATTTTGATTGGTCACTCCAGGACAATAGCTTAAATTCTATTGGTTAAAATATTTTTTCAAAGAACAATGGGAAAGGAATGTAGCGCTCCATTGAGCAGGCGTTAGTGGGGAGGGAGTTTAGGACCGACACAAAGAACGGCTGCAAAGGAGGCTAATCTTTAGTTGGCAAACAAAAACAATTCGTTTTCGCAGCCTAGTCAATAGGCCTTCTGGCTGGTATTTTGTCTGAGTGGGTTAATGGGATCCCTGTGGTTTGTAATGGCTTGTGACATCACCAACTGTCAACCAGAAGGCCTAGCAGAATTCGCCCAGCTGGACCCAAAAATTCGTAAAAATGGGCCCAAGATGGCGACCACTCTTGATGACAAGGGGGAAGATAGTTCAAGGACTTGCATGCATCAGGTGATAGGAAAATCACATTGAATGTTCTTATTCTAAAACCTGGCAAAATGTAGTTGGAGTATTAAAATGATCGAATATCATGTATTTTTTAAAGTAATTTAATAAACTCACTCGTGAAGTTCACTTTATTCACCTTTATTCAACAAAATACCTGGCACTTTGCTTCGAAGCAGTTCATCAGTTCATCGCTGCCCGATGTTAACAGAGAAGAGAGACATACAGCAGCAAGTCAGCCATCTTCAGTTTTTACCAGTGAAATGAACTCATTGTGCTTCGTCAAACGGATGGAAGTTGTTGAGCTGTGAAACTCAACGCGATATTCACCTAGAGCGGGTTTCCTCCATGCCAAATCAGGCAAAGTGCTTTTCAAAAACCTGTATGCTTTGATATTTGCTCAAGCTCTTCATGAGCAAATGTATACCGAATCCGTGGCTGCCATGTTGGATCGAATTCTGCTAGGCCTTCTCGTAACAGTGAGCAGTGAAGTCACAAGCCATTACAAACTACAGGGATCCCATTAACCAACCACAGGGATCCCAATAACCCACTCAGACAAAATACCAGCCAGAAGGCCTTACGGGACTAGGCTTACTTTTAAGAGAGTTCCTAGTCGTGGTAGGAACACCTTCAAAAGACTAAATAATACCCTAATACCTTTGTTATATAAATTTGATTGATTAACAGCAAAGGAACCAGAGGGTGTCAAGACAGTACCAAGATACGTATAAGATACGGCTGTAGAAACATCAGTCCTACCGAAAGTACAATTAATGCCAATTTTACGGCCTGTCTTATTAAAAACCATTACTTTGGTTTTCTTTAAATTTACTTGTAGTTTCCGAGTATACCCGCAAAGCTTATCTAGACAAGATTGAAAGCCCTCCTCGCTCTGTGATACAAGTAATAAGTCATCAGCATATAACAGACAGTTCAACTTTAAATTCCCTAAAGTTACTGGTCGACACACGTTAGTAAAAATCTCAGGTACATCATTGACAAAAATATTAAAGAGGTTTTGGACTTAGGTTACATCCTAGTTTAACACCAACAAAGAACTGAAAAAAATCAGTCAAACCTGCCTCAGTTTTAACGCATGCTTTGATATTCCTATACATATCTACAATAATAGCCAAAACATTATTACTAACTCCAACTTGTATCATCTTATAAAATAAACCATGTCTCCAAATAGAATCATATGCTTTCTTAAAATCGACAAAACATGCATAAACGTTTTTACCTTGATTAAAATAAGAATCTAATACAGTTTTAAGAACAAAAAATACAACCACTATTCCAATATCGAGGGTAATGGCGGGCCATAAAAACTACGTTAAACAGATTAACCAAATGCTTCGGATGCACATCTATAAAACACTTCATCATTTCATTACTGATGGAATCTAGCCCAGATGCCTTATTGTTTTTAAATTTGCGGCTAAGTTTAGTTAACTCATCAATAGTGAATGGATTGTCTAGAATCGCATTGAATGTTGTTGCAAAGACCTCCATGTTAGCAACAAAGGCGTCTATACCACCAAGAAAGGATCCTCACTCGCATCCGATTCGCTTGTATTTACTTTTTTGAAATATGAGAACCACTCTTCCGCTTCAATAGTTGATACTTTTGTTGTTTGTTTACTTTCATTGGATCGTAACGATTTTACTAGCTGCCCATACTCTTTGGGGTTGGTTGATTCTAGCGTTTGAATTTTAATCAACAAATTATTCTTGCATTTATTCTTCTTATATTTTGTTAACGTTTTATAAGCTTTTTTCAAAGTATGAAACTCCCCTATTAAAAACGGGCAAGTAGGGTGCTTTAAAAGCAACTTACTAACTTGGATTACTTTTTTCTTCACTTCCCAACACGACTTATCAAACCATTTCTGAATCTTGGGTCTATTTTCCTTTTGTTTTGAATTATTGCGTCTCTTTACTGCCAGAGCATCTTTCGCAGCATAAACAAGAATTTCCGTAAAATTTGAAACACATTGCTCAAGATCAGCGTCTTGAGCTTTAACATTTTGTTCGAATAACTCTAATTTATTCGAAACGTCCTGAGACTGAAGAGCAGTAGTATATACACTGCCGACCCTGGGCGACCTCCCTATATAAACCCGTTAGTCCCACGGATGGCCCCATCCCCCTCGAAAAAATTGTGATGACATAATATTTTTCAATTAGAGGTACGTATTTCTAATGTATACCTGAGATACCGAATTATAAAAACATGCGCGGTGAGAATTTATGCAGTTGGTTAAAGGTCGGAGAACGAAAACTGAAGTTCGCCTGTAAAATTCCTAAGCGCCCCAGAAATTCCTGAGCACCCCAAAAATTCCTGAGCGCCCCAATCTTGCTTGAACGAGTAAAACAGGGGCGCTTTGGCATGTGAATCAAAAATGAATTTTGCGTACGACTCAGAAACTTTTTTTCGCCAAGTTGAAATAAAAATCCACAAACAACCGCCCACGCGTTGTCTCGAAATTTGCATACGAACCAGACATCCGAATTAGGCGCAGCTGCTCTTAGCAAAGTGAAAATACAACCCCTGGTTATTTCTTTCGTAGGACATTTCTATTTTTATCCCACTAGACTGGCGAATTGTGCTCGTATTTCTTGCTTGAGTTCGGCTCGAATTTGGTTCACGCTTTTTTCACCCGAACACGTTCGTCCCGAACCCGTTTTATGGCGAATTTCGATCTTCATAGCCTCATACTTTTCCGCCTCAGCGAGGATGAGATTATATTCAGAATCAGACACATTTTCATCGCGTAAGGCTTTTGACACGAGACCACTAATCGTATTAATTTTCGCTCTCGCCAACATAGCGGTTTTCTCATGTTTAGAAACTTTTATTCCAAGTTTTTTAGCCTCAATAGTCGTAGCGGCCGAAATTACCCCACAGAGCCCGCCGATAACGCCAAGTGGCAGGCCAATTATGACACCAACTCCGGTTAGAGCAGCTGCTAAGCCAGAGCTTGATAAAAGCACAGATAGACTACCTGTTGCCACAGCGACACTGTGAACTATTCCCTGCGCACGGGCATATTTTTTACGCACCACCTCGTAGTGTTGTTCTTGGGTTTTGATGCTCTCGAGCGTATCACGGACATCTCGCCGACGAAAGTTCTCTCCAGACAAGCCTGTTTCAGATGAACGGAGCTGGGGATATAACGGCGGCGCCGTTGGAAGTGTTTGAATCGAATCGCTTGCCATTATATATACATATGATTTACTCAATCTTCAATATGAAATGTAGAGGCTGCTTGTTGAAGTCTATGAGATTGCCTTTCTCATCGCAAACTGTGAGGCGAATGTAGTTCCGCATTGTTCCTACGGTGCTGGCATATCACTAGATGACAAAACGATGCTTATTTGAGAACTTGAGACTAAGTTTGCACATATATGCTTCTGTTTGCGACATCCATTTTCCACCGTGTTGGAGATACCTTCCCCTGCTATATGCCACGGCACATTGAAGTAAGATGGATAAAGAATTTGAAGATGAATTAATAGGTATACTAAATGAGGAGCCCACTGAAAAAAGCAAAACAGAAATGGCAGCCAGCTGCTTCGCATCCTCGGATACGTTGACTGACCATCGGGAATCACTTGCTATTTTAGCCGTGACTGGTACAACGAAGGAATATCTTGGAAACGCGTACTCTCTAGGAGATATCCATAGGCTATCTGATACGGATGTAGAACTACTATATAGGAGGTACCAGGCCGTTGTAGCTCGACAAGTAAAAGGCAGTTTAATCGCTAATATGATGGCCCTAGCTACTCGCGTAATTGCGCACTTTTTACCTATAGATTCCCAACCGGCACTACTAAAGGACTTAAAAGAAGATCGTATAGTTCGCAATGAAATCTCTTCTTTGGCTGGCGCGGCGTCTCTTAAAGCAGGACGCTCCATAGCCCTAGCTAGTGCTTTGTTCCACGTAGGTAACCACGTAGAAGTCGATAAGGTGCCGTACTTGGCAAGTTTTTCATCTTCTGACACATCAATTGAAGCCCTACCAACTGTCGATATACAGCAAGATGTCGAAGTGCCCAGGAAAATCCCGCAAGTCTGAGTCTTCGCGCATAGGAGAACAGTTGGACGACATAGACAGCGCCCTATCCACCTCTAGATTACTTTATTGGGGTGGAACGGTCTTAGTATGGTCGACTTTGGCCTATAATTATATACTCAACAGGAAAAGAACCAAATTGTTAGAAGACGCTGAGGCAATTAGTCCACCAAAGGCAGTAATTACTACGACAGAAGATACAACGACTATCCCAACTAGCATACTCGCACAAGCAATACGTAATGCTGAAAATAGTAGGGTGACTGAAGCAGCACAGAATTACAAACGTGGGTGGGACGACTCAACAGGACATATTCGCAATATTGAACTCGCTAAATCTAGGTCGGTAATTACTCCACCTAGTCCAGTAGCTACTACCCCAATTACTCCACCTAGTCCAGTAATTACTTCATCTAGTAGCGACCTGACAATTAAAGCTACGACCCTCCGAATGACCTCATCGCGAAAGAACCAACCACAACTAAAAAAGAAAAAAAATCCAAAGCGCGTCGCTGCCGGTAAAGCCATAGCAGAAAGAATAAGACTAAATAAAGCCGAACTCGCCAGCAAGCCGGTTGACGCATAGGAGGAAGAAGGTAGGGGCGGCGAGCCAAGCTGGATAGCTAACAACGTATCAGCCAATACGACCATTGCCGCAGTTGGAGTAAGCATAGCACTGACAGGTTTGTACTATCAGCATATGCGTTACACACAACTGCAAAAGGATAGGCTCAACAGCTGTTGTTCGTCGGGGACTAAGGAACGACAAGTCGAAACTAGTGCTACCAAAGAAATCGCCACCAAAGGTAGCAACCTCAAAACTAAAGGTATGATGTAGCAATTGAAGCCACGCCATAGTCCATGTATTATCGATGATGTACGATGGGTGAGAACAAACTTATGAAACGATTATCGGACGCTACTTTATTGATTGAACTTGCGTCGGGTATCGGTTGGATCGGAAAAAAGGTAGTTAAAGAGCCTATGACTAACGATCCTTCATCTAACGTTTTGAACTACGTAAAGTGGGTAGCCGTGTTGGCTGGTAGCCTTTCTGCTAAGCAATACCTAGAGGATAAAAAGTACTGCCCACCTTCTGTGTAGCATGGCGTCACTTATTATAGCGGCAATTGCTTTCGCTATAGCTGGCGCTGGTGCGAGCTACGCCGCTAAATACATCGAGAAAGCGGCCTTAGGACCGGCTGGCCCCGATGTAATTGCTGCAGAGGCAAAAAGACACGATATGGCTATAACGATAATGATAATGGCCTATCTAATGACGATCGAGCTCGCGACTTGTTCTATAAAGTCCACGTGGGGCTACACCCCTTGAAAAAGTCTAGTTTCTCTGATTATTATCGACCATCTAGTTCAAAGAAAACCGCCGAATTGGTGGCCTTAGGTGGTGGGGTGTTTGCGGCTGGATACGTTGCCACCCGATTTCTATAAAAAACAAAACAAAATACTAGGCAATTACTAGGCAATTACTAGATTACTAGGTAATTACTAAATTAATTACTAGGTAATTACTAGATTACTAGGTAATTTTTCCACATGTTGAAGATTGATGTATACGTAATATAGCGGGCTCGATGGATATAGATACTGAAAGACATGATAGAGCCGTTGAGAAATATCAAATCGATTGGGCTACTTTTCAAAAGACCCACAAAAAATTGGCAGACTGGATCAAAGAGCAGGAAAGTATGCGGTATCACTCCAACGAAGATGTATCCAATTTGACTTTAGCTCGAATCATATTCAATACGACCAAAGTAGGGCTAGACCATATAAGTCTGCATGATATGAAAGAGCCTATTTTCTCAGATTACTACCGACCTTTGTGTCATCGTAGTTGGCCCACCAAATTGGTGCTTTCTCTAGTATACATTGCCAGCCAAGGGCTATAGCTGTCCATCGTAAAGTTGATTTTCTGCGCCAATTTGAAGCTATTTATATATAATAGCAGAGACGAAAATCGAAACCATGCGAGTCAAGGAGAACGCGCAAGTTAATAATAACTTCGGGACACATACAACGCAAGGAAAATATCGTACATGTAGTATAATTTTATATAGAGGCTAACGGAATCGAAAACTTTGTCCACACTTATGCTTTACTAGCCCCCAACTCTGCTATTTCATATTGTACCAATTCACTACTAGCCGAGTTAGGTTTCGAAGATAGGGTGGAGTCGGTAGGGCTTAAGTCGCTAACCGAATTAGGTTTCGAAAGCAATGTAAATTCGGCAGCCAAGAGCCTCCCCTTAGTAAATCTAGAACTGCAAATTATTGAGGAGGATGGATTCCTTAACCTTAACGGTGCTGTGCTTTGCCCGACTGAACTCTTAAACAATACGGACGTTGCTGCGCTTTTCCCCGATTTGCCTACATCCAATGGATACGAAGTCGGTTTGGTAATAGGGCACGAACACCTGGTAGACTTCAGTATCAAAGATAAAGAGTTGATAACGCTCAAGTGGAATACAGAGCCCCGCAACATCAAAAGTCTACTCCATGTGTGGGGTGGATACTTCGACCTCATACCACTATATGTATGATACGAACTGGACTTGCTACTAGAAAAAAGAACTCGTTGGCTCTCAACCAGTCTTCATTCTTTGTTCTGCTTGTTGAAGGTTCGACCTATCACTTTGTAATAATGAATCGCAAACTCAGTAGTAAGCTGAGCTTACAATACTATAGCCCCAAAGGCTATTGGAAAGGACTCGCGGCAATCGAGCATCTTGCCACTGCAACCGATGTATCTGAAGATGCGGCTCGGGCGTGGCTGGAAAAACAAGCTATATGGCAGATCTATTTGCCGGCACCTCAATATGTACCACGACCTAAATTTTGATGTATCTACGCCAAACGAGGTTCATCAAGCTGATCTGCTCTTCCTTCCTCGTGATCGTCCTGGACGTGGACGAAAGCTATATAAGTATGCACTCACAGTCGTTGACGTAGCATCCAGATACAAAGAAGCCGAACCATTAGCCACTAAAGAAGCTAAAGAAGTCGCTGCGGCTTTTGAGAGAATCTACAAACGAAGTCCACTAACATGGCCAAAACTTTTACAAGTCGATCCAGGACGTGAGTTCATGGGTGCCGTTACTCCACTGCTGGTCAAGCATAACGTTTCTGTGAGACGTGGGCGTGTAGACATTCACCGGGATCAAGCAATCGTTGAGCGATTCAACCAAACCCTATCCGAAAGGCTATTTGGGCACCAATATGCTCAAGAAATGGTGCTTGCTTCACAACGAAAGGACGATAGGTCAGTAGAATGGGTAGTTCGTTTACCTGCAGTCATAAAAGCTTTGAATAACGAGCCTACACGTTTGACAGGGAAACAACCGGCCATAGCAGTTACCAAAAAAGAAATCGAATCAACCCCAGCAGAGCCTGCACGGGTTCGGGACGAACGGATACGCCTCGTTGGCCTCAAAGAGCAAAGGCTTCCATTCTATGTCAGTGTTCGATATCTATATGCTCCTGGTGAGCTGGAAGGTGGTCGCCGGCGCGCAACCGATCCTATATGGAGTTTGGAAACATATAGTATTTCACGTAGTATGGTTTCTTCGGGGCAGCCAGTTCTGTACTATTTGTATTCGGAGGACGTTAGGCGTGGATTCGTGCGTGAAGAGCTACAAGTGGTGCCTAGGGATACAGAACTACCTCCGAATGGAATCTTAAGCTAATACTTCCTCTTTAGGGATATCGTTGTGCCCATAGGCTAGTATATGTATGCCGTTTGGGCCAATCCAACGTTTTGTGTCTAGGGGTGAAAGGGAGATTTCATTAACTCGCAGACTATACATCTGATGCCGAATGCTTCGCAACATATTCATCCCATGTCTGAAGGTCTTCTTATCGAAAAGAGACTCCTTATACTGCTCGTGCCGCATGTGCTTCTTTACAACATACTTCCGTACTCCTTTAGCCTTGCGAATCTCCTTGGTGTCTGCGCATACGATCGAATACATCTTAGGTCGAAGTCCAACGTACTCTACGGTGGCAACGCCAGCATACTCATCCTTCATCTTTCCAAGAACATTTTTGTTGGTAGTGTTGTGCAGTGTGTGGTCTTTCGAGTAATCGCTGGTATCATAGAGGTCTGCATTCGAGGCCATGTCTTCGTAAACGTCTTCGTCTGGATCTCAAGCAGTAGTGAATCTGTGTCTGTGTAGAGAAGTTCGCATCGATTGCCATATTTGGGTTGCAGTTCGTTGTAGTAGAAGTCATACATCAAGTGTTTGGATAGGTCTAGGATGCTCATACCAACGTAAACGGGGCGGTTCAGCATGAGCCTGCTTTTGCGCATGTGTAGTGCTACAAGGCCGTCGTCAAAGATATTCGATCTAGCAAATGTTGGGCTTGATATCAGCCGCCTAAGCTTGTCCTCATCTCTTGCACGCACCAGCTTCACATCCACGCGCTTGCGTAAATTCTCCATGGTCTTACCAAACACGCTATTGTTCATCAGCTTGTAGAGGTCTTTTTCGAATTTGCTCGTAGCCAGTTTGCGTAGGTTCGTATTCATCCTGATGTAGGGCTCCATCCAAGGACTTTGATCAAAACTGAGTGATCGGTGCACCTTTTTCAATCGCATGCCAAGAGATATGTATAGCTGTAGATTTCGATAGTGTAGGACGTAGCATTTTTTATCAAATAGATTGGGCACAAGCTTTTCAACTTCGATTGGAAATGCTCTTTCACCTAGTAGTCCACATTGATACTCCGACATCCATTTTTTCTGAACTTTCATACGCTCTGGTGCTAGTGGATACGCGTTGTGAGTATTGTGAAGTTCTAGAGGATACTCAAGGTCGACCTCAAGGATATAACCTTTATCCGCATCTTTCGCGATAGCAAGGATACTCAAGGTTAGTTGTTCGATAGTCTCAGAATCGCACCACTCAAATCCTCCTGTTGGTAGCGCTTGGCTCATAGCCCATCCGTATAGGTTGTTTGCATCCAGATACTGTATGTACGTAGTGGGCTTGGTTGGGTCGTACTTCGTTGTCCCAACTGTGCAAGCATATGGATTGTTGGCCTTTCCATGGCGTCGACTGACCATGGAAATGCCGCCTCGCATCCCTTTCTCGATGAAAAGATGCATATCGTAGTCGGTGAGCAGCTCGAGCTCTACACCAGTCTTCTTTAATAATGCATCCCACGATAGGCCGGGGCTCGTATAGTAGTGGGCTGGATCTAAGCTGTAGTTGTGCATACATATCGCTCGAAATCCTTCAAACACATCTGCAAGTAAAAGTACGTCAGTTCGAAGATATAGGTCATGGTAGTCTCCCATAATTTGACAGCGAAATGCTTCCCAAACCTTCTGTGCATGGGCATAGTCCTCATCTGAGATTCCTTCGTCAGAAAGCTTGCTATAAAAAGCATTGCGCGGTGGTAGCTCGTTGTATCTACGGGTTGAGTTGCTTTATGCTCCCTTCTCCACACTGTGGGCAAGTCCCCACTAGCTCCCAAGCCTCGTTAATGACAACCAGCTCATCCTTATCACATCTTTTACATTTGCCTGCTGCCTCTATAGTACTACAAATCAGTTTGTCTAGCGACCCCAATAGAAATTGCGCGCTATCAATGAACCGGAGGTTGCCCAGTGAGAATGGAATGTACTTCTCCGTGTTATTGGGTATGCAATTTATCTGCCCCTCTACTTTGGAAATAGTCTGCATCAAGAGATGAGAATCGTATCCCCGCAAATTGTGGAAGACTACTGGTATTATGGTCTTCTTTGGGTCTATTCGCAGGAGTAGATTGCAGGCATTATGTGCTGCCCCCTGTACTTTCCAGTGATATCGCAGTGATCACGAACCGAGTCCTCATAATTAAGAGATTTCTGACAAATGTGACAAATTGTTGCACTTCGATGGGCTATGCTGTCCTCTGGAGTCATGTTTAGGGCTTTACATCTGTAGATAGAGCTGCCTTGACTTTCTGTTCTTCTTGTTGTATTGCGTCCAGGAACATTTCCGTAGCATTGGGCCCTCTATATACGACTGGAGTGTCTGTATGGCCATCGCATCTCACCACGATGTAGCCGAACCCGCAGGTCTCGTGTAGTTGAGTTTGCTGGGTGTTGCTCTTGCTTGGATCGAGCTCTGGTCCTTCGATCTTGGTTGTCAGTGCCTCAAAATCGGCGTAAATGATGTAGGGAACTTTTAGCTGTTTGTGCCAGTTCTTGAAGGATAGCTTGTTCTTACCCTCTTCAGGCATCTCAACTCTCACTGCTGTTTGTCCTATACCTTTACATTCTGGAATGTGTTTTTCGAGGAGATCTTCTCGGCAGTATCCATGTAAACACCTCTCGCAGAAGTGTTGGCGGTGCCCGTGCTTGTTCTGATCAGATAGGAGGCGATTCAAGGCCTTGATCCAAGTGTAGTGATACTTTCCGGATTTCTCTATGAGCAGCAGGTTAATGGGGCGGGTGTCCCCACATTGCTTGTTAATCCTGTAGACAACCACACCTTTCTCCCAACCGAAGGCATTGATTGCAAGGTTGTTTTGCTTCTCAACTCTGCAAATCTGTGATATGGGTGTTGATGCATCGATTCCTGTAAAGTCGAGACCGTCCTCTATAGGATACCTAGATGTTCTGTATGCATGTCCTCCGTGGAGAACTGGAAATTTAAATGACCTAATAGCCCATCGTAGGCAGTTATCATCCTTATTTTGGACATTAACCACATCCTTCTTGTTTTGGACTTCTTTAGGTAGTGAAATGTGTGAGCCGCCTCGTAGTGGTTGATATCGTGCGATGTCGAGCCAAAGCAGAACTACTCGGTCTACCACCCACCCTGAGCCTCTATGTGTCCATTTCTCTAGGGGCTCTTGGATCGCAGGAAAATACTTATCTAGCGCGGAATTGATTTCGTGGGCTTGTAATACGGCCTCCTGCTTGTGGCGAAGTATTGCGTCGATGAATTCTTCACTACCATCGAGTTTGTACTTTCGTAGCTGTACTCTCAAAGCGAGCTGGAACTTCACCCCTTTTAGATCGACAATCTCTTCCTCTAGCTTTTCATGTATTGTGTGACGTACACCATCTAAGAAGGCCATTGGGTCGGCACCAAGTTCGTGGCCTTCTGAAATATCCATCTGCCAGCCTCGTAAGAACTTACCAATGACCCATTTAGTGCGTTTGAATACTAGTGGGGAATTCTGGTGAAGGCCTCTAGGCTCCTCATCTAGAGCGGCCATGTTTCACACGTATATAATAGACAGCTGATATCTCTAAATGGGTTTTCGAATCTGTAACAGCTCTTGCAGTACTTCTACGAACTGCCACCTTGCTGCCTTTTTCTTCCTGAATAGTTCTACCCGTAGAAACCCCGAGCCGCACTCAACACAAGTATAAAAAGTGCTCTGGGTGCCCTTTCCGCATCCGCGACAAGGTGTTGGAATCGGCCTTCCCTGCCTTATTTTATATAAATGGGTCTTACAATATGTACCTATGCACGACTTGCTGCAGAATGCTTGCTCTCCGACCTTTAACCAACTGCATAAATTCTCACCGCGCATGATTTTATAATTCGGTATCTCAGGTATACATTAGATATACGTACCTCTAATTGAAAAATATTATGTCATCACAATTTTTTCGAGGGGGATGGGGCCATCCGTGGGACTAACGGGGGCTTATATAGGGAGGTGGCCCAGGGTCGGCAGTGTATATACTACTAGAGCAGAAGAAAAAAATACATTTAGAAGAATCATCCCACTTAAAAGCTACAGGAAAAGCAGTTAAATTAGCATTTTAAACATTTGTATCAGTCATCTTTGATTTCATAATAAATGAAATGGGTGCGTGACACGAATTAAAACTCGGCGGATTAACCGTAAATAACTCAAGGCGTCGACTCACAATACTATAATCAATTGCACTAGCACCATTCAAAATGAAACATGTAAACTGACCAGATAAATTACCTCGTGTTCTCCCATTTAAAATACTTAAATTGAAAGCTATACAAGTCTCAATCAAGGCCCTACCAAAACGGGATATATGAGTGTCCCGGTTATTTCTAATAGGGGGTGGGCAATCGTCGTCACCAAAAACCATCGGGAGGACAAGGTTGGTCACTGACTGTGTAAAATCCTTTAGTGCCCCTGTCCTATAATTGAAATCGCCACAGAGAATGATGTCTCCCTTTGGTTCGAAATCTAGTAACTGTTTCTGCAAAATATCATAAGGGTTAACCAGGTTCTTTGAGAAAATACTAGAATTATGCGGTGGGATGTATGCTGCGCAACAGTACACATCCCTGTTCAAGCCAAAAAAACCTCTCTCAAGTTCACACCACACAAAAAAATCATTATCTTTGGAAATGAACTTAATCCCTTTCCTCAACGCGTCTTTAACTAATATAGTGATTCCCCCAGAACATTGTCTGGCTTTAGGATGTTGGGGTCTTGTTTTAGAAAAACTATAGAAACCTGGTACTTGCAGTTGAAAGTTTCAAGGAGAACAACAACATCATACTTCGAAATGACTTTAAGAAAATGTGGATCCTCAAGCTTTCCAATATAAATAAGGCCTTCTACGTTAAACGAGCAAAAGGCTAGAGATGACTTAAGGGTCATATCACACACTAAAAGAGGGGGTAAATGAGCTGAAGAAGAAGACAAATAGATAAAAGACTGCAACCATTTCTGTCTCGGAGGGAAACTATTAAACTAATGGATAGTAGATAAAACAAAACCCTAATCTTTCACTTTACTAACTATGACAGGCGGATATACCCTCCTGTTGGATACTCCTGTACAGTTTGCCACGTATTATTGTACATGGGGTACACCACAGGAGTATAACAAGAGTTCACTGAGGTAGTAACAGGATTAGCTGGTATAGGTTTGTACTACTGGGGCTGAGCGGCTGCGGTTCCCGTCGTCTGAAGGTTGAGCATGACAGACGATACTTGTTTGAGTTGATCCAGTAATTGCCTCATCAGATCTTCCTTTCTGATGTTCTCTCTGTCTGGTACGAGAGGCGAAGAAACATACCGCTGCTGTTGGCCGGCATATCGAGGGTCTCGCTGCTGCCGCGGTTGTCTCCTATCAGGCGACCCGTTATTCGGCGTTCCAGCACCTAGCGCATGTCTGATGTTTGCCACAAGACGCTTGACACCTACTGCTCTCGTTAGGTGCTTATTATCAAAAAGACAATCCCTGCCAATATCAGGATGTTTTATAACGTCATAAAAAGTGTGTCCAATAAACTGATTAATTTGGTTAATGTTCCCCTGCAGGGTGTCTCCTCTTGGTGTAATCTCTGAAATGAGAATTTTTGTATCCGGAAAGGTTTCAGTTGCTAAAGCAACCACCTCCTGATCACTGTCACAAATGCCCTGGACTGAAGCGAATTCCACATCATTCACTCCAACATGTATTACAAGCTTCTTAGGGGCATTGAAGCGTGCGTTACTCAAAATGGTTTTTGCAGTTTCTAAATTCCCACACTTTAAAATTGATACTCTCTGACCAGGATATATCCCCTTTCCATGAATGAATTTACGGTTAGAATCCATAAGTAGAACAATATCCGTATCAAATTTAGCATCCGTATTGGCAACTGGTGACACAGGCCGTCTCCCCTCAAATCCCACGACAGGGATCGCCTGGGCCTCTGGCCCCCTTGGAGGCTCCCTTGGAGGCTCCCTTGGAGGCCCCTTAGAGATACCTGCTGTGACTCATGGTTATCACTCAATTCCTGATGCTTTAGACTAGTTTCCAATATTGCGAGTTTCTCATCCAATAATTCGCAATTTGTAGTCAAGCTTTCTAACTTGTTTTGTGCATCAGTCAGAGCCAAACTGTTAGACTTGCATACAGCCTGCTCTCCTTACATCGCCTTTAATTTTTGACAAAGATTCAATTGTTGATCTTGTAAGCTTGTCACCTTGGCGGAACGTTTTTTATTATCTGCTTCCAATTTGGAAGCCATATCCCGCCAACTGTCAATCTCCTGCTGCGTTTGACATTTAACAACTACCAACTCATGCTTAATAGCAATTTTGAAGTTCTCAAAGTTGTCTAGAGTCTCATAGATGCGTTCGTCAAAGTTCATTTCCTCGATTTTATGTGACGCTGACGTATTCTCAACCTCGGCGACTATCGACTCTAGCTTTTCAATCCTCTCAGACACGGTCAGAAGTTCATCTATAGCGTTTAATATATTGACCGATGTAATAGGAGATGCGCATTCTAGTTGTTTAGGTGAACGCCACACTACTGGCGAAGATATTACCGTTTGGAGTTTCCTGCGCCCCTTTGTAGGCTTTCTACTAATATGATCTTTGTTATCAATAACTTCATCCTCCCCATGGCCAGTACCAGTAGCATTTAAAACATCCAACTTGTGTCAGGGAGTCTTTTCCTGAGCTGAGTGGATTCTCGTAGACCTGTGACGACAACCACGGTTGGATATTAACGTACTTTATTACTGGTCTCAATGACTGGCAACATACAAGAGTATTCGTTCTGTATTTATGTCATTTACAAACAATGGTCTCTGTGGTGAACAGATGTCTTTGACCAGAATAATTCTTAAACAACGCAGGTGTCTTTACATGGACCCTTATTGTAAGTAGGGTCGTTGTCCAAACAAAGCAAAACTGGCCTTGAAAGAAAGGTCCTTCAAACGATCGACAACATAGATAAGATATGTCAAAGGTGAAACTAGAAATCAAATATCATAGTTTGAGCGTAAAACATTATACGAGTCTTTAGATATGTTCCATAGAAATCCAACTTGAAGTTGGTGACTAATTTGCATTGACGAAAGTTCAATGGATTTGGTACCTGACAAAGTACGGAACTGTAATTAGAAATACTCAAATCTTATTGGCTTGTTGTCGGGATCGCTTGGTACCGATAGCTTAAGATTATCAATACTTAATTAGTTCCCTGTAACAAACACAGGTTATTGGAAAATGAGTTCTATTCAATGTTGTCAAAGGATCGAAAGCGACCTTAGTAAATACAGGCTCGGGACCAAACCGAGATTAACAAAATAACTATTTAATTAAAGTATCTCAACTTTGGATGTGTCGAGCGTGGGTTAAACTAGAACTTGTTAATTTATTATGTTTCTCCTAGAGTAGGACTTTGTCTAAAATCGTAAGATCCCTTTCCTTAACATACGTCCCTTCTCAGATTCGAGCTCCGCGAGAAAGAAAGTAGAAACTATTTTTTATTTGTTGACTAGAGATTTAAAAATACTTATCATAAATGTGAATAATATAATAGCGAAAATGGAAATTTTGGATAACACAAGCAAGTGTAAGGTTAAAATAGTAAAAGTAAAAATAAATATATTTTTACGTTCTTGCGTGATCCCAAATTCCATGGTTGAATAATAATATATAATTGAATAAATGGTTAATAGTAAATATTGTTAAATATTGAATATTAATACTGCATAATACTTGTAGAATATTTTGTTTTGAAATATCAGTTCATGGAGGATTTAAAAAAAACCTCAGTCCTTGCAACTCGTAATCTTCGTTTCTTTTCGGTTTAGTGGGATGATTAATAACTGAATGTTCAGTGTTCACTCAAACGTTTGTAGGTACATCATCGTCCAAAGGTGTGTTGCAATCAATACAGAGTTCGTGCAATGATTGGATATTTTCTGGTTCAATTGTAGAAAGTTTCTCCTTCTAACACCAATCGTCAGGCAGCTTTGTGTCAGTAGCGGCTTTGTGTCAGTAGCTTGTGCCATGCGGACGAAATCAATATAATGGTGTTGATCATCATGTAGTTATTACTGTGGTTTGGTTTCAAAGTCACGTCATCTAAGGTTGAGGGCCATGGTACATCACGCTTGGCTGAGTGGCGTGTAAATATTGGCATGGTGACGGTAAGGGAAGTGTGGGGACATTGCACAAGTCCTATTTCCATTGTTGCCGTATTCATATTGCATGGTATAGGTATATGACACAGAATATACTTAGTGGTGTCAGAGTCAATGTTCCATTGCGCAGTTTGAGCGTTTGGCGTTTGGTTGACAAATAATAGCGGTTACCATGATGAAGTAGTAGTTCTAGTTGTGCACATCTAGTTGGCTTGTGGTTGTGTGAGAAATCAATCTTGGATCTAGGGGACCAAGGTAAACCAAGCCACTCAATATTTTTGACTAATTTTAGTACGTTAGTTGGACAGACAAGTATGCCATGTTGAGAATAACACTTAGTTAGAGCGTCAGCTTTAACAATAGTTTAAGTACTCTATTGTGTAAATTGAATTCCTATTCAAAAGTTTAAGTAGCATAACTAAAATATTCAGATTGATTTGTCTACCAGCGCGATGTTCATATTCTGTCACTAGATTTATAAGTAACGGGTACACGTTTGTATTTTTAATCTCGCAGATAATGCGAACAGTAAACATCTAAGGAAATCGTTAAATGCAATGAATTCCTTATCTTGAAACGAGAAACATGATTTACGGTATCCTGGATTTCAAAAAGACGTAAGATTGGCGAAAACATGTTGTTTGATTCTAAAGAGAGTTTTAGAAAACATTTCTAAAGTTGAATTGTAATGACATTGTTCATCTTTTTGAAAAACGATTATTTATTTCTAATGTGGTACTTAAAATTCTCGTGTTATCAGTAAGCTGATTAACATAAGTGGTTATTTAACACTATATTGATGAGTTTGATATCTTCAAAAAATATTAGCGGTCTAGGATTGCGAGCTAGCACTAATATGGATGGATAATTAACAATCGGGTTGCCTGTGCTAATCTAAATTATCATTAGTATAAATGCAAGTGAGGCGTGAAAGGATTAATTAATAAAAGTGGCAAGAGCATTGTTGTTACAGGATTACCTGTAAAGAAAAGAAATGGCCAAGTTGTTTAATTAAGTAATCTCGGTATCAGCAGAGTTAAATTGGTGCTCTATGTAGAAGATTGACTTGGGGCGGTAGTAATTTCCTGTGTGATGTCCGCAGTCCCTTTTTTTCTTCTCCTCTTTCTCGTCCCCATTATTCCTCTCGCTTCGCTCGAACGCCTGCCATATTTTCTCTTCGCTCGCTCCGCTCGCAAATTACTATCAATGGAGGGAAAAGGAGGGACTGTTCGCAGTCTACCAATCTCAAGTTCATGGTCACTTATTAATAACCTTAGTTTTTTTAGGGCCTGCCAATGTGTTTTATTCGTTCCAGTTAACGTTAGTTTTTGAAAATGCTTTCCAGGTAAACTTTCCACTGGAGAAAATTAGATGTGGTTTGTTGAGGGATGGAAAAGATTCAGGTAAATAAAGTTGTACAACAGCTTTTGCTAAACTATGTCCTTGAGTTGGACTTTAGAATAAGATAGGTAAATGACTGGTCCTCTAATCAAGGAGTACATGGACGTCCTTATAGCCTAGTATATAGCCTAGCTCTGTAGGCAAAACGGCAAAGCGGCAAAACGTTATGCTCCGCTGCACTAAAGAATGAAGACTTTGCGGTTTGCGAGGGCTTAAACCTTTTAAGTAGATACTTTTCTAACTTTTAAATAGTCACATGTTAAAATCTTAGGCTTAGTTTTAAAGTAGTTTTGTTGATTTTGACGAAATTAAGAATTCACATATACGTACGTAAAATTAGAAATCGGGAAAGTGGCCGCCGAGTGTGCTCAGTTCAAGTGGTCCATCAAGAGTGATTGATGTCCTGGACCTGGTTGTTCAAAGGGTGGATGACTTTCTCCAGCGGATACATCCTTATCCAGTTGATCAAATAAGCTAGTTTTGTTAACACTTAACCTTCGAAGAACCGGGCCCTAAATCATGCGGACTGGAACAAGAATTATGAAAGCTATTCATGAAGAGAAAAATAAAACTGGAGTAACACAATCAAAAAATGTATCGCTAAGTATGACAAGACGCTTTGATTAGATAGAAAAAAACTCTTGCTACGACAATAATCTCAAATTCAAACTAGAGAAATAACGAGCGTATTTAGACTGCCATTATATATAGTAAGTGTTTTGACTTGGCGCAGTTTTTGTCTCGTTCAAACAACCGGGGATTTACGGGTTTAGGCCGGATTTGCTAATCTTGTCTAAAATGATCGTGCGCCATAGTCCAGTTTCGTATTCGAAAATTACCGCTGAATGAAATGACTACAGACGCATGTACTCAGGCTTAGCCTCATTCTGAAGTTAAACATTCTTAAATACCAGCGAGAAGGTGCAAAATGCGAAACTACAACAATACGCAGAGTTGTGAATAGCCCACCTTCTCGCTGGTATTTATGAATGTTAACTTCAGAATGAGGCTAAGCCTGAGTACATGTGTCTGTAGTCATTGCATTCAGCGGTAATTTCGAATAGGAAACTGGAGTATTGTGCCAATCTACTTACATCAAACGTTAACGTTAGAATATATTTTGTGTGACAACCGGTCAATCAGTAGAGTATGCTACCTACTTGTCACATCCCAGCTGTTACATCAATGGCTCGGAGCATCGCCTGCAAAGTATTGTATGTTTCTAAAATAATTTGGCCATTCATTAAGTATTGCTTTCTTAAAGCCTTAAGTTTGAGTACTAGGAAACCATCTCATACAACACTTAGCCGAGAAATGTTGATACTGTCAATGTGAACAAGGTCTCTGCAATTGAAACCGAAACCTCGGTTTGATGATTGAGACAGAGGCTTTCTAGCTCCCAAAGGGCACCGATAGTGATTCAGTATATTTAAATTGTTTTGCTATTGTGCAGTAAGATTAATGATGTTGTATCCATCATGTATTCAATTGGTAGTGCATAGTTCTCATTTTTTAAATGTAAAATGTTCGCCCCAATCCTATCGAACTTGTTCAGTTATTCTTCAACTGGTTACGTTTAAGGCAATTGAAAGTATATTTTATGTATTAAGGTTAACTTAGGAGATGAAGGAATTACTTTACTCCTTGATTCAATGATTGGTAGTCAACCACCTGAGCTATTTGGCCATGTGATCAGAACATCAAATACAAAACTGATATGGAAAGTCCAATATCAATTATTCCAGGTCACAAGTAAATTATTCAATTTATATTATTACTTCAGATACACAATAAGTATGGAATGAAAACCTGTTCAAATAAAATATTGTTCATCTACGAAAATTGAAATTGAAAAGATTCTAACGCACTTGAGCGATAGATTTCTATGATTGTTTTTTAAACCAAAAGTCTCTCTTTAGAAGCGTGCCTTTTCTTTAGAATTACTTTTAGAAAACTTACATTCTATGAAGGGGAGATATTTTAGATTTATTAGGTTGTAACTTTGATGGTATATAACCAGTACTCGTGGATACCACTGCAGCACTGGCGGATCCAGGGGAGGGGTTTTGGGGGGTTGCAACCCCCACTATGATTCCTGTAAATCACTGTAAATACAATTTTAAAATCTCTAACTTAAACAAAAACCTTTTGCAACCCCTCCCCCTTTCACAAAATCGTGGATCCGTCCCTGTGCATCAGATAACTATAAAATAGTTCTTCAGTGTAAAGTATACTATAGGCGGGGAAGATAAACACTGGTACAATCAACTGATAATCGATTAGCAGCTGACATGACGAGCACCAGCTCTTCTTTAGCTTTGATTTGTTAGATGACGAGTTTTTAATCAGTGAAAACTTAAAGTATTCAGTCAAAGATATCCGATTCATATATATATATATATATATATATATATATATATATACAATCATCCACATCCGTCCAATTCGCTAGGTTGAACAAACATGGAATCATGATACAATGCGCCATCTCGGCATATATATATATATAGCCAATGTGTAGACTACTCAATTTTTGAGTACATAGATTTAATACAAATCTGTTTCGTAGACCGACGTGAAGTCGATCCACTCTTCAGTTAATCTCTATACACTGAAGCATTGCTAAGAGCTACAACAATAATATGATCACGTCAATAAACCGTTAAATAGTTGCGCGCGCTAAAGTGATCGTGTTTTATGTTACGCCAATCTCCACAAACCGGAGCATTGATAAGAGCTACGACAATATGATTGGTATGGCAAACCTTCGAAATAAGCCGTAAAATGAGTGCGCACATTAAAGTGATTGCGCGCATGGTGTATTACGTTTAATTATACTTGAGAATGTATTTCCGTTGATGTCTGCATGTTGATACGAGTTCGTTACGTTTATTTAAGGTTGCCTTATGTGGCTCAGTTATTATCAGGTGTTTTTCTGTAGTACATAGGTTGCATCTCTTCGTGACATTTGAATAGGACTTTGCCTTGGCGAGTATTCTCCACTTGATTATGTAGTTTTCCTGCTTTCCCTTTAGGTGCCACAAATATTTACTGAGTTCAGTATCGTTCTTCCGTTTTTTGTGAGAAATCATCAGATGTCGTTCAAGCACAAAAAACGGAAGAACGATACTGAACTCAGTAAATATTTGTGGCACCTAAAGGGAAAGCAGGAAAACTACATAATCAAGTGGAGAATACTCGCCAAGGCAAAGTCCTATTCAAATGTCACGAAGAGATGCAACCTATGTACTACAGAAAAACACCTGATAATAACTGAGCCACATAAGGCAACCTTAAATAAACGTAACGAACTCGTATCAACATGCAGACATCAACGGAAATACATTCTCAAGTATAATTAAACGTAATACACCATGCGCGCAATCACTTTAATGTGCGCACTCATTTTACGGCTTATTTCGAAGGTTTGCCATACCAATCATATTGTCGTAGCTCTTATCAATGCTCCGGTTTGTGGAGATTGGCGTAACATAAAACACGATCACTTTAGCGCGCGCAACTATTTAACGGTTTATTGACGTGATCATATTATTGTTGTAGCTCTTAGCAATGCTTCAGTGTATAGAGATTAACTGAAGAGTGGATCGACTTCACGTCGGTCTACGAAACAGATTTGTATTAAATCTATGTACTCAAAAATTGAGTAGTCTACACATTGGCTTAATTCGCTCCTTTATTGTAGAGCACTATCTTGGTTTCACCGGTGAACTTCACCTATATATATATATATATATATATACAGCAATTTTCATAAATTCTGACCCCCCTCACCATATATAAACATATATCAAACATATATCTAACATTATGGGATGTCATTGCTGATATTTTTTTCAAGTTGCCTATCATCAAGGCCTTCTGAAAAAAATATAGGTAGAGGTATCCCATAATGTTTGATATATTTTTGATATATATTTATATATGGTGAAGGGGGTCAGAATTTATGAAAATTGCTGTATATATCATCAGTTAAAAGATTTGGTACCTTTGATTCCTTCTTATATCAAGGACACTAATTATTTCCTGAAAAAACTTAAAGACATTGGCACGTTTCCTGAAGGGGCTTTGCTCGTTACTATTGACGTCGTAGGTCTCTATCCACACATTCCTCATTATGAAGGATTGCAAGCTATCAGGGAGGCGCTTAACAGCAGAGTAAACCAGGAAGTACCAACAGAAGACATAGTAGACCTAGCAGAGTTGGTATTGAAGAATAACAATTTCCAATTTAATGATAAACATTTCTTGCAAAAACTAGGGACGGCAATTGGTACAAAAATGGCACCTACTTACGCAAACCTGTTTATGCATCGACTGGAAACCAAACTTATCGCGGAGGCTGAGATAAAACCTCATACTTGGTTGAGATATATAGACGACATCTTTATGATTTGGACGGAGGGTGAGGAGAAACTCCAAGAATTCTTAACGTATATAAATCATGCTCATAATACCATCAAATTTACATGGGACTGGTCACAAGATCGTATTAACTTTCTGGATCTTCAAATTATCAACAATAATGGCAGCATTGATACCGACTTATACACGAAACCAACAGATAAACATCAATACCTGTACCACACGTCATGCCACCCCAATAGCTGCAAGAAGAGTATACCATACGCACAAGCCATGAGACTTAGACGCATTTGCTCAACATTGGAATTATTTGAACGGAGGGCTGCGGAGTTATGTAACTTCTTGATAGTAAGGGGATACAAGAGAAGTTATGTGAAGAGCCAAATACAAAGAGCAAGAATGATGGACAGGGAACAGGCATTAACACCTAAAGCCAAAGTACAGAAAAATAGGACACCGTTTGTTGTTACATACCACCCGGGCCTACCTAACATTGGAGGGATACTTAGGGAGTTGCACCCGCTCCTACACAGCTCAGATAGATGTAGGAGAGCCATTACGGAAACTCCGATAATGGCATTTCGACGCCCGAAAACCTTGCGGAACTACTTGGTTCGTGCTAAACTGAAACCATTAAAGAACACCAATACAGTTCCAGGTACACGGAAATGTAATGACAAAAGATGCGACGTCTGCAACTATATGCATTGTATCAACACCTTCAATAGCAATACTACAAAGAAATCGTATTCAATTAACTATGTACTAGACTGTAACTCTAGTAATGTTATTTATCTTCTCAGTTGTAAAGTATGCGGTATTCAATATGTCGGCTCTACTACCACTAAGTTTAGATTAAGGTTTAATAATTACAAGAGTCGACTACGGGCTCATGCCAAATTATCGCCTAGTAACAAGGAAACCGATGATTTCATATACAGACATTTCTACAGCCAAGGACATAATGGATTGGATAATTTAAGCGTTCAGCTTATAGATAAGGTGTTTGCTAAGGAGGACCTTAGAGTTAAAGAAGGACAGTGGGCTTACAAGCTTAACACTGTCAGGCCTAATGGACTAAACGAGAGTGATTTCTTTTATGACGAGAATCGCAAGAGCCGTGCGCGAAGATAGGCTCATATATATAGTTCTTGGTCTTAACTTATTATTTCATTTTATGCTAGTAGTTCCTAAATGGTTACGCGCGCAATTTGTAGAGCGTTATATAGTGCGCGCATAGTTTGGAGTTGTATTCCATTTTCCAGTTATATTATGCGCGCGCACTTTCAATTCTGTATGTATTTGTCATCATTACTTGTAGAATCACGAATGTAACGGTTTATTCATTCACCCTGAAGAAGGCCGTTCTACACGGCCGAAATATAGGTGGCTATCGTTTAAACATCGTCTTACTTCATTTGTGTTTACATATATATATATATATATATATATGTATATGTATAGTCTGAATACGTAGTTCATGCAATGTGATGCTCTCCTTCTATCTTGATCTTCGCTTCCTCGCTAGATTGCTTTATAGAGAATTAAATGTCGAGTCTGAATTTACTTCTCTCGTTTCCCACTATTACGCGTATTAAATCGCGATCCTGACGGTGTTCGTTATAATGTTGTTGATTTGAATTGAAATCGACGTTGTTATATGCTTCGTATTACTAGCTTCTTGGAGGCAAGCCTTTGCCACATTTTTATGAACTCAGTGACTATGAAATGATATTGAATTGGCAAACATGCTACAGTTGCTTGAAATAAGAGTTGGACTACTATTTAGATGTCGAATGTACTTTGCTGGACACTGAAAAACAACCACTGAATTTCTATCGGGACCTGAAAAACAGCCATAGAGGCTGAACAAAGCGAGGACCCGACTAAATCACAGAACGAATTGGAATTTAGCACAAGGCTAAGAACATAACACCTAATGATATAACTGCCTACTCTGGAAATTGCTTTCAAATACGAAAGGGGTTGGGGAGAATAAATGTGACAAATGGCAAAAGAAAAGCTTTAGGTATACTAAGAAGACACAAAATGTATGCGAAAACTTTAAAACAGCATACGTAAGAAAGCATTTGTTGGAAGGGGTTTGGGGGGGGGGGGGGGGGGGGCGGTTGGGGAGGAGCTACCCCCACATTTTTGCCAAGAGATATTTGCCTAGTTACTTCTTAGTCAGTTTCAGACTATAGTTTGGTCATAATGACAATCTAGCCCCCCCCCCCCCCCCCACACACACACCTTTTTAAGATACCCCCCTGTATTATCAATACAAATTCAAATCAACAACATTATGAGCATTCAAAGCCAATCCTGGTTACTCTCGTACACTCCACTCTCATTATAACGGAATCCGTAGGGACGGCGATTCGGTGACCATAATAGCGAGAGCGCATAATAGCGCGAGACGAGACAAACATATTCAAATTCGACATTTAAATCACTGTAAAGAATTCAGCGAAGGAAGCGAAGATCAAGACAGAAAGAGACAAAAATACTGAACAACAATTACCTCTGAATCAGATCTCTGAAGTATTTTCAGTTTTCACTGATAAAAATACATGGAATCGTACGAAGGCTCTCGTCACGTCAGCTGCTAATCTCTTCTCGCTGCGTTTAGCACACCTTAATCGAATCTTATTTGATTATACCACACCAGATGTTGCAGGAACTAGTTATCCATTGCAGTGGTATCTAAGTACTTATTAACATCATAGTTACAAGCTGATAAATATAAAGAATGTCTTGTTCATGGAATGTACGTTTTCTAAAAATTACACGCCAAACGAGAGACCTTTCTGAGTTCAAAAACTAATTTTACACCTATAGAATAAAACACCTCTCTCAATTGCATTCTCAATTTCAATTGTTAGTAGACAAACAATACATTTCTTCAGCTGCTTTTCAATCCACACTGATTATGAATCTGGGGTAAAAATATATATTGAACAATTTACTTGTGAGATGAAACAACCGAAATTGGACTTTCATAATAAAGGCATCAATCCAGTTTAGCGTTTCGTGGTCTGACGTCAAGGCCAAATAGTTCAGGTGGACGACTTACAATCATTTAATCAAGATGTGTGAAATTCAATTCCTTCTTCCCCTTTTTTAACATCAATATATAATGTATACTTTAAATGTCCTTAGCTTAACCAGTTGAAGAATAACTGAACCAGTTTGAGAGTATGCGAGATAAACAACACTAGATGTAACTTTGCACTAACTACCAAATACATTACGTCATAGCGAGTCATCGTCATTAATCTTACTGCACAATGCTGAATCACTGTCTGTACTATTTTGGAGAGTATAAGTTATTGTCTTCTGAGTGTTGTTCGAGCTGGTTTTCAAGAAGGAAAAACTTCCTGACAATAAAAAAACGAAATTCACGTACACGTATGAGGAAGTAAATAAAGTAGTGCAACAGCTCTTGTTAAACTTTGTCCTTGACTTGGACTTTAGACTTCAAAATATAGGTAAATTACTGGTTTTCAAGGAGTACATGCATGTTTTTTTATAGGCTAGTTAGTTTCAATACTGATAGCTGAATGTATAAGTAAAGTGAAATGTGCCAAGTATGATACTCTACTCAGTGATATGTTGTCACACAAAAAAAGCTTCAAACGACAGACGGGCGCATTACTACTGGGCTAACATGGAGTAAACATACTGTTGTATGGCTCAGCGCTTTTGATTGCAGCCCAAAACCGCGAATTGTTCCGTAACGTACCGTCATATATAAAGCATTCTAAACGTTTCGATCAAAATGGATGACTGATAACAGTGCCTTCTGTCCTCTTATCTTTTTCTTTTTTATCACAATCGTTCAATTAATACTCTGTTCTCTTTCCGCACCTAAATATCGTAAAATAATGTTAGCGCAAGCCTCCTAGATGACCTAATATACTCTTGAGGCAAACGCTAAGAATCTATATGTTTAATTACCAAACTCATTAATTTTAACGTTTTCAGTTATTTTGGCGATACGACTTATTTTGGCTGAGAAAATCGAAGCCAAAGTTTATGTAAATCAGGACGAAATCTGTATCAGATTTAAAGATCACTTGTCGGTCGGTGATTTCCTTTGTTTTTGCTTCGTGAATTATTAATGAGTTTGATAACTAGTACACAAAAAAATAACTGGGGGTCTTTAATTGTCCAAATTATTTATTTTGGAGAATTCACCATAATATATAAAAATGAAAATACTAAAACCAAATAGAGTTTAAAGAACATATTATGTTCCTTACAGCATATACATTTCAATAAAAAGGATATTAATAAAAGAAGACACTTCAAGGACCACTCTTCAATTTAATATTGCTTCTCTTGATAATTGTGAAAGCATTAACCAAAAAAGTTATATCATGATTTAAGAGCACACAAAGCTACTCGTAGAACCTTGATAACACTTATCTTGTCTAAGGCTGATATATTTAAAGACCTAAGATTCTTTAACATCTGAAAATAACTGCCTTTTCAATTGGTTTCCAGATTTGTTCTAAGTACCTGAAAGAGCTAGCGGTATGATTTATCAAAGTTTGGAAATATATTATATTTTCTAGCCCAAAATGATATTTGAAACCAGATCACATAAATAGGCAGCATCGAGCAACTATTTTCAGATTCCGCTGAAGTCCATCGACTCAACACCAGAACAAGCTAATCAGAGTAATACCGAGCACAGTAAGAGGTGAGATAAACGCTTCTATACATTCGTTCAGTTTTAGAATTAACCTTACCTCTCCTATTGGATAGCGTGGATCTGCTGTCCATTTCACCGTTAAATTATGTATGCATTTCTTCGTTCTATGACCATTCACTTTCTTTTGGGCTCTCTAAAGCTGTCTTCCAGTTTTCTGGTTTCTTAGTTTCTAATAACAATTTGCCACTTTGTTACCATTCTTCGAAACATGAAATGATGAACTTTATATGTTCTCTTCGTTCTGACACACAAAATTCGAGATTTTAGCCGCCATTTCTCAATTAGCAATTGACGCTTTATAAAATTTCAATGTCACATAAACTACGTAAACCGATATAAATGCTAGATTCACTTGTTTTGGCTTCCATTCTCCTTTCTATATCCATTTCTGTTTCATCTATAGAAATACAGAAGTTATAAACAAGCGATAGGAAAGATTTGGATTAGGGTGTGGCTGTTCATGTTCCTTAAATGTTATGATTTAAGCGATTGTTTTAACATCCAGAAAAAGAGCTTCTCAGTAATTATAGTTATTTTCTTCCAAAAGGATTTGAGTTGAAGATGAAGGCACTTGGATGGCTCGCTATCGTGGGCCTGGTGATGACAATCATAATGGCGCCGCAAGCCCTGGCTGAGGAACAAGAAGTCAAACAGGATGAGACTCCTGAAGACAAACCTGTAGAATACACAGCTGAGATTGAAGATGAGGAGCCCAAGGAAGATGAGGAGTCAGAGGAAAATGAAGATGAGACTGCAGTAGAGAAACTGAAAACGTGAGTATCAAACATTTTATGTAATAATTTGAAGCTTTCGTTTCCTTTAAATTTTAAAAAGGCAGAGCTCTTAAAGAGACTATATCAGCTATTTGTAGTATCGCTTAGGAAAGCTCAAAATCGCACTCAAGGTAATAGAAACGTTAAAATAATGGTCCAGTTTTGCAACAAGCTCTCTTCATGAGTGAAGTGAAAGTACAGAAGAACTTATCGGCATACGGATGGAAAGGTTGGAAATGGTTTACGATTATGAAAACCTTGAAAACGTTGGGCCAGCGTCTTCAAGTTTGATGTCTAATAGCCTTAAATTTTAATGTATCAGTTGGCTCCTCTTCAAAACTTAACATCGCTGCGTATAACTGAGTGGTAATGTAGTATGTTTCGTATAATGAGAACATTCTAGATAGATAACAAATTGACGAAAAATTCCTGGTAACATATATAGCCCATTTAAGATGCTCCAAATGAAAAGTATCGATGTGTTTTAATTCATAACTGAAACATGTCTAGCGGCACAAATTGTAGTCGAATCTAACAGATAATAATTCAAAGAATAACTATTTAATGCAATTATTAGTGATGTTTTTGGGTATCATCCTTTTTATTCACTTTTATTTACTTTTATTCTATAACCCTAGGCAAGCAACTGCTATCTTGCTACATTGTATATTGACAAACAAAAGTTTCACTGTTTTCCTCGTATATGTATGTGATTATGTTTATTATTTTTTCTATGCTTAATAGGGATCTTGATGATGCCTCAGATGTAGATGAAATGCTGTCCGATCCCAAAAAAGGTCGATGTGGGAGACGCTTCCGCCATCATCATCGTCGTCGTCGTCATCATCATCATCGTCGTCGTCGTCATCATCATCGTCGTCGTCGTCGTAATCATCGTCGTCGCCGTCATCATCGTCGTCGCCGTCATCATCGTCGTCGTCGTCATCATCAATATCGTCGTCGTCGTTACTATTATGGCAAGAAATAGACGCCTACATGACACCCGCAATGGACTTGAACCAATGTAACTTTGACGTCAAATGCCTATTTTTATATTCTGTCGGGTTCTTAATAGTAAAAAAATACTTTACAAAAGTGATTGAATTATCAACCACATCAAGTTAGGTTCTTTAAGTTTGCTGTATCTCCTCCTCACGCGAACTTTGAACTTGTCCTCTAGATCTTATTTGCCAAGAAAGGATCCGTGAAGGCATAATTATTTCTTAACGGGGTCATCGTATGATTATAACTCATGCGTAAAGAAATATTCCATATTGGTAAAAATATACTGAAATCAACCCACCATACAGAAAATGGCACTTTAACCTACAATCCATTGGGCGCGATGCTCTTTAAATACGTTAGAAAATCGATGTAGAGAGTTTTAAAATCTTAAGAACAATCCAGTAGAAGTGCTGTTGCTAATACAAATCCATTTACACTCGTTCTCAATAACACGTGCAGGTTCGAAATTGAATTTCCAACGAAAAACGTCAATTTGGTGGATGTCACTCAACTATATTTCTATGGCAACACTGGTCTGCATGCTAAATAAAACGTCGCCATACAACTCCCAGATGTTGAGGAAACATAAATAGTGTAGGAGGTCAACGAAATCGTAAGTAATTTGAAGCGACATAGGTAGAGATATGGCGGATACTAAGCCGAAAATCGATTGTTATTTGCTTGAATTCCTCACCGAAATGTCAGTCGAGAGTGGAGAGCATTGCCGATAATCCGTTAAAAAAAAATATTTGCCCTGTCGAATGTTGTATCCATGCCTGGAGCTCGTTGAGGTAGAGCTCGAGGGTATTGCTCGATAAAACCTCTTATAAGGAGCATATCTGCAACTGGATGAATAAAAATAACTATAATTCTTTTTCCAAGACCTTTGAAGCTATATAAACAATCAGATTTCTTATACACAAACCGCTCGCTCACACATAAAGTTTATGCGATTTCCCTATTTTGATCTTATACACAAACCGCTCGCTCATGATCACACATAAAGTTTATGCGATTTCCCTATTTTGATCTTATACACAAACCGCTCGCTCACACATAAAGTTTATGTGATTTCCCTATTTTGATCTTATACACAAACCGCTCGCTCACACATAAAGTTTATGTGAATTCCCTATTTTGATCTTGTACACAAACCGCTCGCTCACACATAAAGTTTATGCGATTTCCCTATTTTGATCTTATACACAAACCGCTCGCTCACACATAAAGTTTATGTGATTTCCCTATTTTGCAAACCCTTGGCTCTAAGCATGATTACTCTCCATCTAAGCGACTTTGGGAAAGACTTTGCCATGTTTATAAAATGCTAGTTTTCCGAATTTACTCACACAACGGTTCACTTCAAACTCCATGGAAACCGTTTGATTGACATCCACCAGAAACGACTTCGAAGTCAGGAGTTTCGTTTCGAACCTGCACGTGTTATTGAGAACGAGTGTAAGAGAAGATATGATTTCAACGTGTTATGTTGACAATGTTAGGTTCGCAAGTGGTTGTGGTCAAATCTACAGCCGACATCCTTTTCCGTTGGATCGGACATCCTTTTTGGAATAGAAGAAATGTATATTTCAGTATTATGTTCATGTTTAAGTAATTATTGGTTGATCCGTTTTATGTTTTTTTTTCATCCATCAGGAACTTTACCCGATTGACTGAACAAATAAACCGAAATAACTACCACTGGATCATAAAGTTCACAGTGAATGATGTTGAATGGAAATTAACATAACTGAATTGTAAATTAAAACGAACAGCATGTTGTAGTAATTTCAACAATAAATATAAACTTTGTGATGAGCAATGAAAAACGGTTTTCATGAAACTTTTACTTCCACGACACATGCTTTCCAGTTTGCTCCCCGAAGTAACAATGTTGACTAGATGCCAGGGCTGCCCTACACCTCTTGCGCATGCGTAAACTTCCTGGCATGATTATGGCGTATGCGGCAGCATTTGTTTCTGGTGAAATGTTTCCTTTTTTTGCTCAGCCTGGCAGCAAAACATTTTTGTTGCTTCCCGCTCGTTTGCTCGCCCAAGAAACATTAACAGCAACAATGTTTCTAATGGACTTTTAGCAGGAATAAAATCACGTGGTTGTACTGGATGGCAAAACAATTCTTAATTCATATATTTAAAGCCACTTGTACGTGATCGGTAGTGTTATTAGCAAAACCTGTTTGTAAATGCTATTTCTCATCTCCAATCAATTGTCGATATTTCTAAAACAGCGGTTTTAAAGATAGCATGCTATACAGTATCCACGGCAACGCCTTTCCCTTGGTGATTACGAGCCCAATTCATTGGAAGCATTATATCAGCATGTGACTGTTTCCAGCAAAAGGCCTATTACAGATTTCTACACAAAACAACATTTTAAAGGGGCCCTGACACAAGAATTTTCCTAATCTTCCGTCAAATAATCATATAATTATACGAAAAATACTCCTTGGATACAATGTTCTACATGGCAATGTTAATTATATGAACAGAAACCAAGCTCGATTAAAACATAATTATAACGTTAAAGGCGATGGGTGACTAGTTCATCTAGTGTTGATCTGCGTCGACGTGGAATATAAAGTAACCCTGGTATAATCAACTAAAAGTCGATTAAGGTATGCTAACCGCCGTGGGAAGCGAGTAGCAGCAGAAGTTTCGGGCGCTAGCCCTACATCAGAGCTAAAGAGGGAATTGTTGGTGGGGAAACGGTTTATAAAGTGTTGAGCTCATGATTACCGCTGAGGAACCATGTACTCTGATCAAGGATCAACGGAAATTGCGCCAACAATAGACATGCACGTATAAACCTAATGACACCTATGGCTCATTTCGCTGTAGCGTAGCAATAACTATTCACTCATTCCCAGTTAACACCAGCCAATTGGTTTAACAAAATCGATGAAAACTAAGTTACATTAATAATGTTTTCGATATCGCCACGAAAAACTTTAAATACTCAAGGATAATCCTTGAAAAAATTGGCATGTAATGTATAAAACTTGCGAAGGTATCTTTATTTTGATATTATCACCCGGGGATAAGAATAATCTAGTATTTTTAACCTATTATTGTCATAAAAAAATCATTTTGTGATTCAAATGGATCCATGTCTGAATTTATGATATGGGGCATCCAGAGAAGACATATATAAATACTTTTCTTCAAAAATACATTAATACAACTAAATTTCTGCTTTGTATAACAGGCTTTTTAAGTTTCATTTAATTTTTAAAATGTACTTTAAAAAATATATAAACACTGTAATAATTGTTCTTTAGGTAAGCATGATATGTATGATAACATTAGTTGACTTTATCAAGACGTAAATGTACATTAAAGAACTAGTGTCAGTTATTCACCGTCAGTTACGGTTAAATATCAGATTTATTTCGGTATATCTTGGTAACGGTTTTGATAACGGAGGTTATGACACTATGAGTATTTTGACGTCCTGCCTCCATTGGCTGTAGTAATTGTGTCTGTACAAGCAGTGATCTATTTGTAATATATCAAACATACAAAACAGTGTTCTTACGGTAAATTAAGTTAATAAAACATTGATTTTGATTTTATAAATTATAAATTAGCATATCAAGAGTATCAAGCAATTAATTAAAACATTAAGAATCATGTTTTTTGCGTAATAAGTTAAGGATATACACCATCTTACCGGTTACCTTATTTTCTAGAGACTGGAACGTATCCTAAATAGCTCGACTTGAGTCATTTTCCAATAATTATGGAGTTCATGCCATATTTATAAGTTTTCTTTGGTAACTGTTTTGGTAACGGAGGTTATGCATGTCTAACGCTATAATAATGTTACTGTTTTCTCTTTATATATAAATTCCATGTTTGTTCAACCTAGCGAATTGGACGGATGTGGATGATTGTATATATATATATATATATATATATATATATATATATATATATATATATACACTGAAACAAAAAAACTCTGCCAAAGACTTATATATATCATATATATATATCCTTTATATTTCCGTCAAACTTTTTTGACAGTTGTTGCTTTGGTAGACACAAAGAAACATAATAGGCTTTGTCGCTGGACGCTGTAAATCGACCCAACAAAATTACCGGTTTTTGTATTTTAATTTGCTATTGCTCTTGCTACTGACGTGTGATCAAAACCTTGCTGGCCAAAATGCCAGAATTTCACGGTTAAACATATTAGTTCATTACCGTCAAAGACAAAGAAAAACAAAGCCTATTATGTTTCTTTGTGTCTACCAAAGCAACAACTGTCAAAAAAGTTTGACGGAAATATAAAGGATATATATATATGATATATATAAGTCTTTGGCAGAGTTTTTTTGTTTCAGTATATAAACCTAGCGAATTGGACAGATGTGGATGATTGTATATATATATTACGCTCACTGTTCATGCAGTTTGAGCACTCTTACGGATTGGGTGGAGAGTCTCGCTGAGACGTTCACTATTAGCACTGTGCTATGCTCGCTGCTCGCAGTTTGAGCACTCTGGTGACTTCACAATGCAATCCTACAATGTGTATCCGTACATCCTGTGTCCAAAGTGCAGAGTTGCCATAAAGCCATTATGGTGATAGCCGAGATGGCGCATTGTATCATGATTCCATGTTTGTTCAACCTAGCGAATTGGACAGATGTGGATGATTGTATATATATATTACGCTCACTGTTCATGCAGTTTGAGCACTCTTACGGATTGGGTGGAGAGTCTCGCTGAGACGTTCACTATTAGCACTGTGCTATGCTCGCTGCTCGCAGTTTGAGCACTCTGGTGACTTCACAATGCAATCCTACAATGTGTATCCGTACATCCTGTGTCCAAAGTGCAGAGTTGCCATAAAGCCATTATGGTGATAGCCGAGATGGCGCATTGTATCATGATTCCATGTTTGTTCAACCTAGCGAATTGGACAGATGTGGATGATTGTATATATATATTACGCTCACTGTTCATGCAGTTTGAGCACTCTTACGGATTGGGTGGAGAGTCTCGCTGAGACGTTCACTATTAGCACTGTGCTATGCTCGCTGCTCGCAGTTTGAGCACTCTGGTGACTTCACAATGCAATCCTACAATGTGTATCCGTACATCCTGTGTCCAAAGTGCAGAGTTGCCATAAAGCCATTATGGTGATAGCCGAGATGGCGCATTGTATCATGATTCCATGTTTGTTCAACCTAGCGAATTGGACAGATGTGGATGATTGTATATATATATTACGCTCACTGTTCATGCAGTTTGAGCACTCTTACGGATTGGGTGGAGAGTCTCGCTGAGACGTTCACTATTAGCACTGTGCTATGCTCGCTGCTCGCAGTTTGAGCACTCTGGTGACTTCACAATGCAATCCTACAATGTGTATCCGTACATCCTGTGTCCAAAGTGCAGAGTTGCCATAAAGCCATTATGGTGATAGCCGAGATGGCGCATTGTATCATGATTCCATGTTTGTTCAACCTAGCGAATTGGACAGATGTGGATGATTGTATATACAGTCAATTGCAGAAACGTTGTCCTACAATATACACATACCATCTGTAAGTACAAATCATATTTAATGCCAATAAAATATACATGACATTATGGGATGTGTTCAAAAATATTTTTTTCACTAGGCCTGATCCAAGAGCCATCTGAATAATGCATTTCTAGCGGAATTGCACATTGCGAAATATAAATATATATTAATTGGCATATATTGGCATACATTAGGTATTTAATCTACGAATATATATTATAGATATATTTCCCATTGTGCGATCACGTCTGAAATGCATTCTTCAGATACCTCTTGGGTCAGGCCTAGTGAAAAAAATATTTTTGAACACATCCCATAATGTCATGTATATTTTATTGCCATTAAATATGATTTGTACTTACAGATGGTATGTGTATATTGTAGGACAACGTTTCTGCAATTGACTGTATATATATATATATACATATATATATACATATATATATACACCCGATCAAAAAAAAGATGACACTCCAGAATATATATATCCCCATATGTGTCTTTGTTGTTACCTGGAAAAGCAATACCATAGGGATCGGTACGAGTACAATGCGCAAACAATCGCTTCGTTTAGTGCCTAAATACCTAACAATCTTTCTTAGCGCCAGAGGGTTTGAAGTTTACAAACATTAGAAATAAAGGAAAGTTAAAGTTTTTATAGCGCAGCATTTTTTCACATTGTTTGATCTTCTCTTGGGGCTTTAAACAAATTTAATAAAGTACCAGTTCGCTAGAAAAACTTTCCCTTAAGAATGGTTTTTAGAAAAGAATTGCGATGCCAAATCATTAGGGGGTTTAGTCACGTGCTCGGAACGCTTAAAAAGCATTAAAAACCCATAGTACACTCACATTAATTCACTTAACCATTTTTATTAGCTTCAACTGAGCATAATTCGACCTAAACAAAACGCGGCCGCCAATCTCGTCAAGTGCAGGAATTACCGTGCGGATAAAAAATGTGCTCATCTTATGGGTCCAAAAAATATTAGCAGACTTCGAAACATTACTGTTTGATAATCAAAATACGTTTCTACAGTAGTTTATTCAGTAGAGCACGCGCGGTTAACGTTGTGTATCGAAATTTCTACAATTTGTTTGAAGGTCATGTTGAAATGTTTGCCTTCCTTCGCTTCAGTTGGTAGAACGTGATCGAGATTTTTTTATTTTAACATCCAAATAATTTCATTTTTTCTCGAAAAATATGTTCTTGTGGATGTCTTATATCCGAGAGTTTCCGGCGATACCACTGTTACAAAAGCAACATGATTTCTTTCTCGTATGAACACAATGTTGGATCAGTTCTCTTTTAAAAAGTACTGAATTGTAGAACTAGAGGCTGAAGTGAAATCGATCATCGCTCACCGGTCTGAGCAAAATTTAATTTCAGCGCTAGAATTCAAGCAAAACTACGTATTTTTTTGGGTTAAGTAGCTAAAATAGGATCTAATATTGCTACTTCGATAGCTGAACAAAGGTGGCAGAAATTTCGCTATAAAACTTTAACTCAAAATAAATGTCTCAGTCGCGTGCTTTACCGAGGAAACTGTTTTAGACGGCTTCCTTAGTTATTAAACTGCTGTCTTTTGGCCGATAACACGCGCGGATATTTCATTCTTTCGGACGATTATTTTTTCATCTGACAAGAATCGCGGCCGCTTTTTGTTTACGTTGGTCATGCCACCCAAAGGTTTTGTTTTTAAAGTTTGAAGTAAGCAACAGATTTTTCTTTCACAGATCTATCATATCTGCGATTCTGAGCAGTTTATTTTAGTGATTTCTTAATATAACGGATATAAGAGGCAAAATTGTTTGTAATTAATACGGAGTATTGATAATTTTCAAGCGTCCCGATTAAGAAACGAAAGTACATTTTGTGATTTTCAATTTATATCTCATGCAGGATTTATTTAACCGATTTTGCTACAATAAAAAGGAAACTTCTCAGGAAACTTCTCAGGAAAGTAAGGGCAATTCGAACAACACTTGTTGATTTTGAAATATTATTTTGAAAGCCAAAATTATCTTTTATATTGTATCGATTCGGCCCAAACTAGACACATAGCCAGGGACCTAAACATTTCGCAACCACGGCATTATTTCTTATAGGTGTTTAAACCCGAAAAGAAAACCAAACAATGAAAATAAATGCTGCACTATAAACACTTAAACTTTCCTGTGTTTCTAACGTTTGAACGGTTGTTGATTTCAAGTCCCACTTGGGCTAAGAAAAATTGTTAGGCATTTAGGCACTAAACAAAGCAATTGTTTGCGCATTGTACTCGTACCGATCCCTATGGTATTGCTTTCTCAGGAAAAACAAACACACACATGAGGATATATATATATAATCTGGAGTGTCATCTTTTTTTTGATCGGGTGTATATACGTATATATATATACGTATATATATATATATACAGTCAATGCCAAAAAGGTTGTCCAAAAGAACATAATATAATACTACAATATCCATTGTTTTGGCCTATTGTTTTGGCCTAGACAATAGCCCAAAACAATGGATATTATAGTATTATATTATATTCTGCTGGACAACCTTTTTGTCATTGACTGTATATAGTAGTGCTAATCAATACCATATTCAATTTCTGATATACGAAATATATAGACTCTATTACGCCATATAAAGGCGAATACAGTGGCCTAGCTCTTCCGACACAAATGCTCTGCTGGCATGCAGTCTAGCTTTAATTCCATCCGCCTCTGGCAATCTCAAGTATGACAAAACTGGATGCAGGAGGTTACCATAGCGTGGCACACGCCCGTGGGGCTTAATCCTGCTGCCTTCCTCAGTGTCGCGTTGGCCTTTCTTCGTGGTTATGTTTAGAGTATGCGCTCTTTCGTAGGTGGTTTCCTATAGCTGGCGGTTCTCTTGCGCCCTCCGCTCAGTCTGTAGCTTCTTCTGTAACTTCCAGATTCTTCGCTGGGAACTATTGTTGTTGTCTCAAAGTTTTTTTTATCTTTTTGTGCGTATTTGCAATTCCCCTGCTTATTCCCCTGCTTATTCCCTTTCTGCTGCTAGATCTCTTATTTGGCAGTTGAAAGTTCCGTTTTTACTACAAGCGTTTGTTTTTCATTAAGATCTGACGGAGCGTGGTCTGGGCTGTTTTCAGTGATATGATTAGCTGTTGCGGCTTTCCATTCAGTTCCGTAATCGGCGGGCCGTTTCATCCCTGTTTAATTGTTGCCGTTTAAGTTTGGCACTGTCATCTAAGAGTAGTGTTGGAATACATGCCTGTCTCTTGCGTTTGTTTTCATTTGCAACGTAATCTTTATCGATTTTCTTCCTCTCCCTGTACTCTCTCTGGGGCCAGCCCGTCTTTTGGGGCTTTTTTGGAAGTAATCCTTCCTATTGCAGTTTTCTCTGCCTGTAAGCTCTTTGGATTTCTGCTCGTGTTTTAGGAGCCATCTGAGAAACGTATTATCATCATCCCTTTATACGTTGCATTAAAACCCATTGTTGTTTTATAATTTCCGATCGGTTGGTGTATATATTAAAAAGCTAGAAAAAAGTACCACTTTCAATACTCCGTTTACTACCAGATGTAATTTATTATATTTTACTTCCAAGGGGTATTTCCATAAACAACAACAGAAAGGAAATGATTTTAAAAAGCGTCTACACGATTAATTTAATTGTGGACGATTTTTTTTTGCACAAGTTTAAAACTTTTGGAAGAAATAACTTCCGTTACTTATTCCGTTACTATCATTATAATACATAATTCTGATTATTTTCTCGCTAAATATATCTAATAGAACTATTTAAGAGCCATTCAAAACACTTTACCTCGTTTTTCGTTCCAAATAGCAACAGTTAGCGTGGGTTGAGATAATGAAAGGGGATAAATACTGTACAAGCCAGGTATTAGTGCACGTGGACCCAAGAAGGAATCTGAGAGATCTACTTGAATTGCATAATTGGTGTCGATTTACTCGCGTGGCCTTGCAATGTCAGGCCTTTCAATGTTGACATATTATATTGAGCAGCAGGTTTGATATTAAAAGAGATGTAAAAAATCGGTAACGGAGGTTATTGGTAACACATGGTAACTGAGGTTATTTTTTGTGGTTCTCTTGCTCAATTTTCGACACAAAATTAGGTCCTGGCATATTTGTTTTAGCTGATATTTACCAAGGACTTTAGGACGCACAACATTTCAAACGGAAAACGCTGAGCTATTGCGCAAATGGTAAAAAATGTAGGTAACGGAGGTTATTCCTTATCCATAACCATGCAGTCACATATACAGCCGGTATAATTTCATGGGCTGGGTTTGAGGGGAAAAAGTTAAATTTTATATTGCAATACCATTGCAATAAGGAAACAATTTGGTCATGCATAGTGTATTAAAATGTAATTTCTAGCATTTATTAAATGTATTTGCTTTCAGGTAACGGAGGTTATTCATAAATTGTGGACAACGTTCTGTTATTCAGAAATTGAGCTAGAATGATCATGTTATTAAGTCCATAGGCTCATTAGAAATATTATTTATCGTAGTTTTGAAATGGTATATTAGTTTGGAGGTATCTCTCGGTAAACCGTACAAGTTAGGAGGATGTTGTTTGATTAGTGAGTTGTGGACAGCTGAAATATGCAAATTTAAGGGTAGTTTCCTATGAAATAAATTTCAGAAACATTTTCTTTTCGTCTTATTGCTTGTTGTCTCAACAGAACCATTCATACTGATGAATTAAATCGATTTAGCAAAGCAGTAACGGTATAATAAGGCATACATATTTAGCAAAGACAGCGAAAATGCCTATTGGCTGGTATTAACTGGGAATGAGTGTATTACGTTTAATTAACCTGTAAATATAATAATCATGGCCAAATTAATTCCACTTTCCATTCCACTAGCGAGACCAGATCTATCAAACATATTAATTGTAATTCTAAAAATCTCATCCATATCGTTCAATGCAAATGCTGTAACGAACAATACATAGGAACAGCTAAGCGTCGCCTTAAAAATCGCTTAAATGAACACGGCCGCCCTATTGACAAATATACTATTAAGTCTAAACCTACTGCCGTCTCGGACCACTTTCTCTCTAATAACCACTCTTCCGATGATATGTAATTAATTCCTTTAGAGCTCATTCATAGTAATAGAGATGGTGTACGCAAAGCTCGCGAAGCATACCTTGTTGATAAAGGAGGTTATACCGAGATATCATACTCGAAATGTTATGCTTGACATTTATTTTAGTGGGGAAGTGTGTTAGCCCTTACCGTTGAAGCTCAATAATAATTCAGTTCCGGTTAGCTGTCACGCCGGAAATTCAAGTTCATGAACAGCCCACTGTATTCACCGTTATCAGATATAGTAGTGTTATATTTCAAGGTTACACGACCCGTGTTAAAAATAAAAATAAAGAGTTCGCGTTGCTTGTGGCAAAGTGTGTGTATGGTGTTCTGGGCTGCGGGAACGGCGTAACACTACCTAGCCTAGCATATAGTATTATGATGTTAAGCACCGTTTTCATAAACGGCCCAAAAATTGAAAAACCATGTTTTAGCACCTCAGAAAACGAAAGATTTTAAAATAAATACCTAGAGTGCTCAATCGATAGTCTGACAAGAATAACCGAGGAAGGGAGGGACCACCCGGATCCCCACATTCGGGTGTATGCTTTGACTAAGGCCATCCCAATAAAATGTTTCGTTTAACATCGAGCGACCGACCCATTTTTGTTTTGGGCGGGGGGATATAGGGAAAAAATACAAGATTTAAAATCGACGCATGTTTTTTAACTATACCTCTTTTTGGAGCTCTCTACTTATTAGTTTCTTGCCTTTCTCGTGCAAATTGTCATTCAACGACTAGTATATTAGAGGAAAAATGTTCGAGGAATACATGAACATTTTTACGCGAGTCTTCAAGCCGACTTGGGGTGCGTTCGATTGACTGTATTCCGAAATACGAATAAACAGAATGATCACTACAAAACACTTGTGTCATGATTTTTTAACCACTGAAATACTAAATGTATCCTGAATATCATGTCAGCACGTGTTTGTAGGTTACAGTGCAAAATTTTCCCGAACCAGTGATTTTCAGAGACTATTCCATCTATTCCTATTCCGGAATACGGTCAATCGAACGCACCCTTGGTTCCACGAGCTAGAGGGCGGTGGTAAACGAAACATTTTATTCAAATGGCCTAACAGGCTACTAGTCATGCGTAACATTTTCTGATGATTTTCTTTTTAACTTGACGTAAGCCCCTCCTCCGCGCAAGCAAAACCGACGCTAAGTAACGCTAAGTAATTAGCATAATTGCTATTGTTTTAATATTGTGCAACTTGGGAAGAACCGCCAACAAGTTGATCGTATTGTAGCAGTTTAAGGGTATCAAAACTATAACGAGAATGCAATCCAAATCGAAGAACATTAACAAATGATTTAACCTATGAATTGGATATTGTGATGTTGAAATACGTCGAAAGTCAGACAAAGATTGTTCTTCAACCATTGACAGCTTGAAGTGTGATTGGAAGTTATAAATACACTGTAAATTCAAAAGAGCTGATGTGACCCCAAAAATGGGACCAAAACGGTGAGTCAAATTTTGCACATACTTTAGGGCTGTTTTGGCCCCATTTTGATGGTGCTAATTTAGCCCTAAAGTTAGGAGCTGAATTGACTCTTATTTAGGGTTGAATTGTACATTTGTTAGGGGTTGAATCGACCCCCTGAAGTGCTGATTTGGAAAAAAACTGCGGTCAATTTGATTTTTCAGGGGGCTGAAATAGTCCTAGAAATTGGCTGTTTTGGTACCCAATTCAAGAGGTATTTTAGCCCTACATTAGGGGTTGATATGGCCCTTAATTTAGGGGTCAAATAGACTCACCCTAAGTACTGATTTGGAAAAAAACGGGGGTCAATTTGATTATTCAGGGGGCTGAAATAGCCATAGAAATTGGCTGTTTTGGTACCCAATTTAGGAGGTACATGTATTTTAGCCCTACATTAGGGGTTGATATGGCCCTTAATTAGGGTTCAAATAGACCCACCCTAAGTACTGATTTGGAAACAAAAATTGGGTCAATTTGATTATTCAGGGGGATGAAATAGCCTCACAAATTAGCTATTTTGGTACCCATTTGAGGAGCTATTTTGGACCTAGCATATCATAAGGGCTGATTGGACCCAAACAAAATGGATATATTGAATGCATTTAATGCACTTTTCTGAATTCAGAAATGATTCACATCAGTGTCAGTTGTATTTCACCCAGACTGAAATTTACAAATTAAGATAACAAAGTTGGTAAGCTTTGTAATTATTCGTATTTAATTGTATCAATGACTTTCGTTTAACATTTGAAATTATCAATATAATATTCAAAATAATAACAGAACAGTATGCAATTATAAATTGTCAATAGAACAGAATCTAATGTATTTCTTAAAGTATGAAATTGTCAATATAACAATTTAAATACAATAAATAACAGAGGCTTATATACATAATTCAATTTAGAGGCCCGGTTAGGGGAGGTGGTGCGGTTTATCCCTGTTTTTCAGAATAGTTATCCCTTATCCCCGAGATGCAGATGGCTGTTATTGATTATCTCTTATCCCAATGGACTTTGGTTATCCCTTATCCCTACTGTTTTGAATTCTGGTTTGTTATCCCTTATCCCAGTATTATTTTGCTAGTTCCTTAAAAGCTCCATTTTTTTTACAAATGATTATTAAATGCATGTCTAAGTCTGTTTCTGCATCTGTCTCCAGTAAATTGTACACTAGATGTCATTTATGCACCAATTTTCCAATCGATAGGGCTCATTTGAATTTCCTGTGTGCCACCATCTTGATCTCATGACATCACAGTATTGCCCCTATTGTCAGAAAACAATGTCACAAGTTTTTGTTGTGTAACAATAGGGACAATACTGTGATGTCATGTGATCCAAGATGCCGATGCACTGAAAATTCAAATGAGTGTTATTGTCAGGAAAATCGGTGCATAAATGACATCTACATTGTATAGAGTTCTCCCAAAGCATCTAGGCGACCGGCGATTTTCTCAGTGTACTCTACTTGACCACATCAGCTACAAGTTTTCTTTTTACTTACACTCTTAACAGTAGTAGCCTGGATTTGAAATAAATTCCCCCAAGGTACTCATTTGTTTTCTCCCCCAACTATGCGTGTTGGGAGAACCTGCATCTACATGTAGTGTACACTTGACTGAAGGTGAACACAGCAATGTATTTAGGCATCTACAGTATAGGCAACTGAATAGAACAACAAAAGAATCACACGGAAACAGTCTCCGGATCTGATTTCTACAACAAATACGGTTATAATTTTTTTAATGGCCTTTTTAGTGTATTTTCTGAACCTCAAATTTGTTAAGAAGCGTGAAATAGGCATAAATGCGCTGGACCCGTAGATAGACAGTTGACATGTCAAGGTCAAATATGTACGTTTTTCAACAGACTTTGAACAGTTCTAGCGTCACGCACAAATATTTGCCCAAAGAAATCTTTACAGTAATCGAGAGATAACCTTTCGAAAATTCAAAACACCTGAAGCTTGATCCATTCAAAGGTTTAGCACATGGTGAAAATTAATTTTATTTACGAGATACTTTCATCAACGTAAAATGTGTGCCTTCTGAATAAAATTATTTTTCATGTAAATAATAATACAATATTTCTCAAATGTGTAGTGCTAGATATTTGGATAACGTAGAACACGATTTGAGCATTTTTAAGACTAGACGCATGTTTGTTTTGATACGCGAGACCGTCAAACTCGTGTCAGAATTTGGCGTGTTAAACAGTCATTTCGACTGAATTTAGTTAATTGCATTTTTCTTCGAAATAAAAAGATATTTTCCCTAAAAAGTGTACAATGCTTTTGGTTATACCTTAGGCTATCTGACTTTGAAATATAAAAGAAATCGTATTTTCGACCCTTGCCGCGAAATTTTAAATTTATCTGGTTTTTCCTGACACCGCTCTTAATAGCTTTGTTGAGATCTAGGTCTTTTTCACTCAGTATAGTTTTTTTTGTTCAGCTCCGTAGCGATTATATAATTATCCCAACTGTCCCTAAAAGGCTCAGGAGTCCCATTTGGTAGCAATATCTCCTTTCATGTCCATAGCCTGAAGTGGAGGGATCGAAGACGTCGCCATTGTTGTGTTAGTCGACTGCTTTCACTTTTGTTTGGCTTTGATTCGATCGATAATCCCAGCTGGCGGCTCGTGTGAGTCTGCAAATATTCTCATAATTCGCCAAAATTACAACCTGTGTGTATAAAATGACTCAGAAAGGTCACGTGTATGCTTATCTGTGTTTTCTCTGTATTTTCCAGCTTGATTACGGCTTTAGGAGGCGTAAAATATCGCTTCTAACACCATGTTTTATTCTGTTCGTGTTCACTCCAGCTCAGAACAGACCGCATGGCATAATATTAAGCTACAGGGTTACCATAACAGCCCTATAGATGGTAAATTACGCACATTTGCTTTGAACTCAGACCAGAGTAATGCTCCGAAATTAAATATCTGACGCAATGTTTGCCATAACCTACTGTATTGAATCTAGGAATCTGAAATTCTTGCCACTTAAGATGTATGTTGTATTAATTCAACGAATTAATATCACAGACATACTTAGAGCAAAGACTATTCCTAACTCTACACATAATATTAGCTATATCCTGCAGTCTCCTGTTCTTTAGACGTTCTCTTAATATTTCAAAGTTTGTCCGCTTGTATCAGGTTTTCCCTTACCCTTGCAGTTATTTTCCCGCCGACACAGTTAACAGCTCAATGGTTTCTTGTCCCAAAGTTGAGAGTGTTACGAGACTGACATGCTAATTGATCGTGTCCCCTCTAAAAGGCTTATCGGTAGTTGCGACACACATCACGATTAATTCTGTTGCAGTTTGCTTTCAAGTTCTTTCTTTCTTTCCAGTCTTTCTTTCTTTGCATATTGCCTCAAAAAGAGAAATAAAACTACTTTGAATTACTACGAAACTACTAAATGTTAAAAATGCTCACTCATGGGCGAGGTCAGGGCTGCTTTTAATATTTTTCATAAATTGATTTGAAGTATGATAAGATAAAAAGTAAAATGTATGCTTGTTACTAAGCCAGTGTTGATAATAAGTTTGCGTGCACAAGCTAAATACTTCTTAAGGCTAAATTATATTGTGATTCCCAGACGGTAACATGATCTATATCCAAGCAACCAATGTTATGCGAAATATTGTAAAACTGCAGGGACCAACGGACGAAGTATAATACTGGATCACCTTGGAGAGATCTAATCAGCGAAAATGTGTAAACAATAACAACGAAGAAAGGCTGATTATACGGTAATGGGTAATTTCATATCAATGACATTACCATATAATCAGCCTTTCTTCGTTGTTAAAGTTTTGCGAATTTACTTAAGAGCGGCAGATAAATTTAAAATTTCGCAGCAAGGGTCGAAAATACGATTTCTTTCATATTTCAAAGTCACATAGCCTAAGGTATAACCGAAAGCACTGTACACTTTTTTAGGGAAAATATCTTTTTATTTCGAAGAAAAATGCAATTAACTAAATTCAGTCGAAATGACTGTTTGACACGCCAAATTCTGACACGAGTTTGACAGTCTCGCGTACCAAAACAAACATGCATCTAGTCTTAAAAATGCTCAAATCGTGTTCTACGATATCAAGATATCTCGCACTACACATTTGAGAACTATTGTATTATTATTTACATGAAAAATTATTATATTCAGAAGGCACACATTTTACGTTGATGAAAGTATCTCGTAAATAAAACTATTTTTCACCATGTGCTAAACCTTTGACTATAAATGGATCAAGCTTCAGGTGTTTTGAATTGTCGAAAGGTTATCTCTCGATTACTGTAAAGATTTCTTTGGACAAATATTTGTACGTGACGCTAGAGCTGTTCAAAATCTGTTGAAAAACGTACATATTTCAACTTGACAGGTCAACTGTCTATCTACGGGTCCAGCGCATATATGCCTATTTCACGCTTCCTAACAAATTAGAGGTTCAGAAAATACACTAAAAAAGCCATTTTAAAAATTCTAACCTTATTTGTTGTAGAATTCGGAGACTGTTTCCGTGTGATTCTTTTGTTGTTCTCTTCAGTTGCCTATTTATAACTTCCAATCACACTTCAAGCTGTCAATGGTTGAACAACAATCTTTGTCTGACTTTCGACGTATTTCAATATGCAATTCATAGGTTAAATCATTTGCTAAATGTTCTTCGATTTGGATTGCACTCTCGTTATAGTTTTGAGACCTTTAAATTGCTACAATACGATCAACTTGTTGCCGGTTCTTCCCAAGTTGCACAATATTAAAACAATAGCAATTATGCTAATTACTTAGGATTACTTAGCGTCGGGTTTGCCTGCGCGGGGGAGGGGCTTACGTCAAGTTAAAAAGAAAATCATCAGAAAATGTTACACATGACTAGTAGCCTGTTAGGCCATCTCAATAAAATGTTTCGTTTACCATCGCCCTCTGGCTCGTGATGGTGGATCGGTCGGTCGCTAAAAAAATGTATATATTAAGTTTAAAAATCTGGAACCAAGGGTGCGTTCGATTGACCGTATTCCGGAATAGGAATAGATGGAATAGTCTCTGAAAATCACTGGTTCGGGCAAATTTTGCACTGTAAGCTACAAACACTTGCTGACATATGATATTCAGGATACATTTAGTATGTCAGTGGCTAAAAAATCCTGACACAAGTGTTTTGTAGTGATCATTCTGTTTATTCAGGCAATCGAACGCACCCCAAGTCGGCTTGAAGACTCGCGTAAAAATGTTCATGTATTCCTCGACCACTTTATCCTCTACTAGTTGTTGATTGACAATTTGCATGAGAAAGGCAAGAAACTAATACGTAGAGAGCTCGAAAAAGAGGTATAGTTAAAAAACATGCGTAGCTTTTAAATCTTGAATATTTTTTCCTATATCCCCCCCGCCCCATAAAAATGGGTCGGTCGCGCGTTGGTAAACGAAACATTTTATTGGGATGGCCTTAGTCAAAGCATACACCCGAATGTTGGGGTCGGGGTGGTCCCTCGCTTCCTCGGTTATTCTGGTCAGACAGGAATCTGAAATTCTTTGACACTTAAAGGGGCCGTCTCACCCACAGTGCTTAGCGTGCTTTTGTTATTGTTTATATCCGGGACTTTGACCCCTATTCACGGCGGGAAGCTCACGAACTAAGCATATTCTTTATGTTGGTGACCTGATGATAATTTTGATTTGAACATGGATGACCTTGATGCAACTAACAGTACCTTACAAGTTGATGTGAAGCCAACAAAGTGTTATACAGCAGTACTTGGCTGTACTATAACATTTACCGCTCACCCGTCGCTGCTATAAACAGAGAACACTCTCTCCGGGTAATACTAATATTTATCAAAGTGAGAGGTTTCTCTGGGGTTTCTCTCCTCGGTTTTATTTTTACTTGCAGACAGAGAGAGAGAAAGAGATCTCCTAGCAGGCAATCTCGTTGCTGGCAGTAGCATAGAATCAGCCGTTCAAGAGAGAACAGTGCACGAATTACAGCTCGATCGTTTCAATGGGAAATTATTATCACGGCGGCTCTGCCTCTGTTGTCAAATTTTGTGCGAGTCATAAACTTTGATCGATCATCTCAGCGAAATCACGGCGTGAAAGCCCTTCGAAACAAGAGAGAGACCTGTTTCCACAAGTTAAATGCCGAAGCTCTCAAAATGATTTTAGCAAATTGCTCAATTCTTTTCGGGTCGACCAAGCGGAGTTTCGTTGCCTATAATATTTTGTTCACTATAATATTTACCGCTCACCCGTCGCTTCCTACCCTGGTTTCAGAGGGGCTCAGGTACGAATATACTGTAATGTGCCGCGATCGAAAGAGTTTTGATTCCCCGAAGGAGTTTTGTTGCGGCTTGATTTCAGCTGGTCTCGCTTCGCTCACCCCGACGATTTCGAGCCTCTGGTATCCAGGGTAGTCGCTTCCAAACCCTGTCATCAGTACTATAAACAGAGAATAATAATTATGAAAAGAGAGGTTTCTCCCCTCGGTTTTATTTTTCCCTGCAGAGAGAGAGAGAGATCATCTGCTAGCAGTAAATGTCATTGCTGGTGCCAGAGAAACAGTTCAAGAGAGAACAGTGAACGAACAACAGCTCGCTTGAATAGGAAATTTTATCATGCAGCTCGACGTCTTTCGTGCGAGTATAAACTTCAAATGATCAACCCGGTGAACCCGAAAATCTCGGCAAAATCACTGTCTAAAAGCCCGAATTCCGCCCTTTGAAACCAGTGAGAGATCTGTTTCCACAACTTAAACGCCAAAGCCCTGAAAATAATTTTAGGAAACTGTTCTTCAAGTGGAGTTTTGTTACAAATTGTGGTCACGTAAGCCAGCCACGGTGTTCAAAAACCCAAGTCGGCTCAAAGATAGTAGATACTCGAACTAAGCGCTAATATATCTTTACATATAAATATTAATGGTCAGAATAGCTTCTCCATGTTGTAGGTGGAAATCGTGGACACAAACGGACAATTGTTTCCTTTCGTTGAGGACGAACGAGACTGGCACCATCTGAGAACTACGGCCACCTGAAATAAAACTAAAATTTGCATGACCAAATAATTTAAAACACTTAAATAAGAGGCTCAATAGGAAGAGCAATAAAAAAGGTTCAACCTAGTATGATTTTGTTGACGATAGCTGGAAGGATGGCAGAGATGTAGAGAAGATTAAAATCACTGCCATAAAAGTCTGGATTTCGATGGCATCGAAAATGGCCGCAATGCTATTTGAGCGCGCTAAGCACTGTGGGTGAGACGGCCCCTTTAAGATGTATGTTGTATTATTCAACGAAATCAGTAATATCACAGACATAATTAGAGCAAATACTATTCTTAACTCTATACATAATATTAGCTATATCCTGCAGTCTCCTGTACTTTAGACCTTCTCTTAATATCTCAAAGTTTGTCCGCTTGTATCAGGTTTTCAATACCCTTGGAGGTTTAGTTAACAGCTCAATGGTTTCTTGTAACAAAGTTGAGAGTGTTACGAGACTGAAATGCTAATTGATCCTGTCACCTGTAAAAGGCTTATCGGTAGTTGCGACACACATCACGATTAATTCTGTTGCAGTTTGCTTTCAAGTTCTTTCTTTCTTTCCAGTCTTTCTTTCTTTGCATATTGCCTCAAAAAGAGAAATAACACTACTTTGAATTACTGTGAAAATACTAAATGTTAAACATGCTAACTGATGGGCGAGATCAGGGCTGCTTTTAATATTTTTCATAATTGATTTGAAGTATGATAAGATAAAAGGAAAAATGTATGCATATGCTTGTTACTAAGCCAGTGTTGATAACAAGTTTGCATGCAGAAGCTAAATACTTCTTAAGTCTAAATTATATTGTGATTCCCAGACGGTAACATGATCTATATCCAAGCAACCAATGTTATGCGAAATATTGTAAAACTGCAGGGACCAACGGACGAAGTATAATATTGGATCACCTTGGAGGGATCTAATCAGCGAAAATGTGGAAGCAATAACAACGAAGAAAGACTGATTACACGGTAATGGTAATTTCATATCAATGACATTACCATATAATCAGCCTTTGTTAATGTTTTGCGAATTTACTTAACTTTAGCTGGCCAGAAGGAGATACATCTTTTCGAGATATACAGTTTAGTCTCGATGTAGTGTGCCTCAAAGCTGGTAGATATTTATACAGATTAAAGATACTCTGCTTGTTTCAAGTTCATCGTGAGAGAAAATGATACATGCAAGTGTTAGAAAAAACTTTTCTGTCGCTGGCCTCGCTTGTTCAAGTCACTTGAATGACATTCCAGACAACGCATTGGCTAACTATGGCAAGGGAATGTCATTAATAAATCAAGGGCATAAATAGGGACAGCTCAGGCCTTTCTATTTCACTTCAAGAATTATTTCACTTCAAGAATAACGAAGAAAAGGACATGCTAAAGGTGAATTGACCCAAAATATTTATTGCATCAAATACTTCAGAAGTAAATTCATATACATCGTTAAATAGGAATCGAAGAACTGGTTGTTTTTTTCATATAAGACAAGTGTTCTAGACGGCAGATATTGTTATCTTATATTTTCCATGACGTCGTATCTTCTGTCTACCTTACCCATATAAACTGTATTGAAATTTCTAAGTATACGATTTTTCATTATCAGAAATAATCGACAGTCAGCGGAAACGTCGCGCGGGCGCGCTTCCAGCATATTAGTAACAGCTTACGAGATGCATATTTGATTGATGGCTTTTCTATTCCCAATTTTATTTGGAAAATAGAAGAGAGAATTAGAATATCAGACATATTCACTCAATTAAAACGTTTTTTTAAATTATGAGGAAAAATCTTTTTTGGCGGACAGACAGACCAATATAGCTGTGGATTACCCAGAAGTCCTTCTATAAAACTGTCCCTCCCCTTTCTTAGCTCTATTTGTGACTGGGGCATGCATTCCCTACTAACTTTCAAAATGGCAGACAAGGAAGAAAGAAAACAAAGCGTGAAAGAGTCGGAAAAGTGAAGAAAACCTATGATATTGGGCCTTTACCTGGCTTAACCGATGAAGATACCAATGCTCTATATTGAGACTTTTTAATCCTCGTGGTAACTGCGAATTTATCACTGGTGTGGTCAAGAATACGAGAGAAATGCAGCTCATTTCTAGAAGTGCGGATACCGATGCTCGGAAGGTGGAAACACGTACTCAAACCTACACAACAAACTTTAAGCCGAGGCATACTTTGCATAATTTCGCTAATTTATTGGAAGATGTAAGGTGTCAAAGAGGCAAAATTAAAGCATCTGGTAACCGCGAATACGATTGATGTTGAGTTCTCTTATAATTCGAAGTGTTGGTTGTGTCCAGAAAGTTGACTACAGATGCTCGGAACTTGGATACAGGATACAAGGTACAAAAGTAAAACATTTTATTACTTTTCCAGTCAAATTCAAGCCCCGACGCCATTTTGAAATGCTCAATGAAGTACGTAGTGCGCATGCTTGGACGCCATACTGTTGTTCATTTCTGATAATGTGCCAGCATGTGGAAAGGACGAGGCCTCATTTAGTTAACATTTCTCGAAGAGTTGAAATACTAAAATCACTAAAGTGAACTGATTATCGAATTAGAACACGATTAGCTTTGAAAGCGAGTTCAAAGGGAACCTGTGGTTGCATGGGTGCTTCAAAACGTCTTTGCTTCAGAATACCAAATTTATGGAACATTATCTTAAGAGAACGACTACTTTCCTAGATCTAGAATATATATACGCCCAAAATGTATCCTTCCTATTTATTTCCTGTTTCATCGAGAATTAAACTAGATAACATTGTTTGGAAGGCAAAGTTATACCTTATACCGTGAAAACATGATTTAAAGAAATGAAATATGGAAAAACAGTTGATGTTCTACTGCACTAAACACTCTTTAGAACCGTGAAATCATGGTCTAAAGAAATGAAATATAGAAAAAGATTACATACTTTAACCGAACTAAATACACCGTCCCGTAGGACAATGAGATGACGGTCTACAGAACTGAAAAATAGAAGAACATATACACTCTGCTTCCTCCACTCTGGTCAGAGTCTCTGCAGAGTCGCATCCATACCGGTTCACCCGTATGAGGTTCTGATACACACATTTTTGGACACATATTTTATTTTTATATTCTAATAGTGTAATTTACAATCTGACTGGTCCGCAGGTAGCTTAAAGCTAATCTAGGCGGGCCGAGTCATATAAGTAAATATAGTAATTACAGTTTAAAAGAAAAGTTAAGTTTTACATGTAATGGAGGGAGAAAAAAAAGAGAGTAGAAAAAGGAATTATGAATAGACGAAAGACTAGGTGGTGACTATGTTGATAGAACTATAAACGTTATTTTATAGAAATAATAACTGTAAAATCAGAAAATTTTATTTGATGATTTTACCTTTGAAATAATCATGGATGTATCAATATATGTATCTTCTAATTTGAGGATATTAACTAGTATTTTCTTAAAGTGCCCCTACGATCAAATTTTGACATATCATTTTTTTTCTCCTATTCGTAAAGTAGAGTGGCTATATTATTACCAGTTCAAACCGTTTTTCGATACGACGACGGGAAGTCTTATTTTTTGAACTCCGAATCTTGAATTTTACATCCGCCATTACGCGAACCCGTTCCTGTGGGCGAGGAATGCCTGGTCATATTTTAACGTACGTGACGTCATACACTTAAGGTTATCGTATACCTTCACGGTACTGTTCCGGATAAAATTAAGTAGCATCTCGAATATTCGTCGTATTTAGATAAATTATAAGGCTATAAAATTGGCTACAACGATATACCTAAGGTTTGTAATTTTGATAAAAGTGCGATTTTTAAATAAACTTCTTTTCCGAACAAGCGAGTTGGTTTCCAAGAGCTCCAACTCCACGGCAATTTAATTAATTTAAGATCTGTTTGCTTTTCTGGACTCCGACAGACCTTGTTTACGAAACACTGTCGGCGATTGTGGAAATTCGAAGCCGTTCTGAAGATATTTTGGTCTTCGTGATTCTGCTAACGCGCAATCCAACTATAGATGCGGGAATCGCTCTCAGCGCCTCTCTTTTAAAAATTAATAACATCGCCGACACGGGTTTTTTACCTGATATAAATTGCGAACAATCTGTGAAAATTTGAAGTAATTCGCACAAATTCGCGTCGAGTTGGAGCTTTTTTCAAACTATGTTTAGAACGAAAATAGAAAGTCAAGAAAACGCTCTGAAATTAGCCGGCCGGCGATACTGATTCTTTCAACCAGTGACTGGGAAATGTCACAGTCAAAACTTCCCACAACAACACGTGTGGCTACTTTTCCCATACAAACCTTCACGCGAACTAACACATGTAGTAAGAAATTGTACCATTTTCCCCCTTTGAAAAGCAAACAAAAAGTTTTGAATAGAAATAATCGTTCAAGTTTGTGCATTGTACAGGACTGAAGCAATTTAACGAACCACAAAGCTGGCATTTCGCTACATGATTAATTCAAGCCTTTAGTTGAGTACCAAGAATACGGTTTGTAATTCTCTTCAAGCCTCATGCAAGGATGGTTTGTGTACGTTTTGAGGACAGAAGCTTCTCCATAATTGTTTGTATCACATGGAATAGCCGGTAAGACCGTACTAGTATAGATTGACCGAAAAATAAGCGGCTACGTTTGCTGAGAACATAGTTTATCATAAGTAACTCATATTGCTGTTTCCTATAAACAGATATACCTATCGATGTAGTATGCCTTTTAATTTACTGCTAATTTTATTTTAAAGACAATAAACCACAGAATTAGAAACCACTAATATTATTTCATGAAGTACCTTGTTTCAGTTGTTTGCGTGTGAAACAGAAACGGGGGGCGCGAAGTTTGGTTCTGTGATAGCCACTGTAAAAGCTGCAGATCAGTCAGTTTAAATATATTTTTTTAGTCTCCAGTAAATTCTTATCATTCACGATTTCATGTTAGACAAGAGAGCGATTTAATTTTATAGCAATTACATTGTATTTTAGAATGTAGATTCGCCGGAAAATCTATTGCCAGGACACAGATAAATCTCGATCTCTCTCATTTACGAACTAGCAATCCGGGTTTCACTATAAACAATGAACAAACTTAGGACTTATAAACTGCTGATCATTACCTTAGTGATTTCTCCGCTGAATTCTCCCTGTAGCCCGGATCCAGTAACAGCACAACCTGAAAGCCGAACCAGGGAAAATACCCTGGGAAAAAAATTACCCCCAAAAGATAAGAAACCTCTGTGCTAGCTAGCACTACTTACTGGCAGGCCACTTCCCAAGTGATTTTAAACCAGCTTTCAACTCGGTCGCCAGCGGCTCTATTTCCCCCTAAATCATCAACATCCGGCAATAAATTTAAACAGAAAGACGCATTACTATGTTCTGAAGAATCTAATGCAGATTTTAGGTCGTTATTTACTAAACCACAGCAAAATTTGCAGTGTGAGTTTGTCGACAATATAAGAAGAAATGTATGGGTTCGAAGCAACTTGAGAACGATGCGTTAAGTGTGTGACATCACATACGCTAAAAAATGACTAGGCATTCCTCGCCCACGGGAACGGATTCGAGTAATGGCGGACGTGATTTTGACGGTAAACTCTCTTTAAAATGTGAGGTCTAATTGGCCCCATTCAAACTTTTTTCACTGATTTGGATATTTCTGCCACTGTTTGTTCTTATGGAATACAAAAAAGTGGCAAAAGAAATGGTCAAATTTCGTCGTAGTGGCACTTTAAGTTCTATTTTGCTTCCAAGATAAATTATTGTCAATTAAGACTCCGAGATATTTCACATAGTCTTTACATTCCAAGGGAACGTTCTTATTCTGTTCATTATCGAATTATACTTATTTTAGGTTGATAGTTAACTTCTTTTGGTAGGGACGAAATATAACAAAATTTGATTTTTTTATGTTAAAGGTTAATTTATTTGCTGTTAGCCAATCATATAATTTCTTAATTCTCTATTTACTATTAGTTCCAACGATTTAAGATTTTTGTCTGCATAAAGTATATTAGTATCATCAGTAAAAAGATAAAATATGAATTTATCACAACAGAATCTGATATGTTATCACATTCAACTGCGATTTTACAGCTCAAATGGGAGGCTTCAATCTTCCATGTGGGAAGCATTTAATTTATTGGATCTCAAGTGGATATTGACTATCAAATTAATAGTGCTCTCAAAGTATCAGAGTGTTCAGTTAATAAGTGAAAGTTACCGGACATCCAATTTATTTGCTAATCAACCCGATATGCTCTCAAGTGGATATCGAAGATATTTAGTGTGCATGAATTCGTTTCCTATTAACCCCATATGCTTTCAAGTGAATATCAAAGAAATTGAGTGCGTCAGTCCTTTGTTTGCTATCGGTCCGATATGATCTCAAGTGGATATCCAAATTTAACATAATTCAGGTCAACTGCGTGCATATAGCTCTAATGGGAGTGAATATATAAAAAAGGAAAAATTGTTTTTTTATTTTGTCTGATATGCTGAACATTTAAGATCGTTTAATGAAAATGTGGCAAGAAAATATGTCGCCGCATGGCCCTGGATTTGACTTTTCAACAAAATGTTAAAATTCGAGCTCTACTGCAAAATCTACTACAGAAAACATCAATTTTACTGTTGTTATTATTATTTTTATTGTATCTATTATATTGCACTGTATATTATATTATTCTGTTCTGTTGTCTTAAGAATTTTCAGAGTTGAGTCTTAAATTTATGTTCCTATTCACATAAGAAGAAGTTATTTCTTATTTTAAGAATTGACTCAATTAAAATAAGAAATCATGACTTACATTAAGAATCTATGACATGAAAATAAGAAAGTTTTGTACTGAAATTAAGAGTTATTATTTGTTTTAAAAGTACAGGTTTAAGAGTGTTGTGTAGCTCTTTGATGGCTGTTTTGCTGGTGCGGCATATGTTAATAGTTTTGTTGAGGTCTAGGTCTTTTTCTCTGAGTATCGTTTTTGTTGAGCTCCGTAGCGATTATATAATTATCCCAACTGTCTCTAAAGTCTCAGGAGTCCCATTTGGTAGCAATATCTCCGTTCATGTCCATAGCCTGAGGTGGAGGGATCGAAGACCTCGCCATTGTTGTGTTAGTCGACTGCTTTCACTTTTGTTTGGCTTTGATTCGATCGATAATCCAAGCTGGCGGCTCGTGTGAGTCTGCAAATATTCTCAATTTCGCCAAAATGACAACGTGTGTGTGTAAAATGGCACAGAAACGTCACGCGTATGCTTATCTGTGTTTTCTATGTATTTTCCAGCTTGATTACGGCTTTAGGAGGCGTAAAATCTCGCTTCTCACACCATGTTTTATTCTGTTCATGTTCACTCTAGGTCAGAACAGACGCATGGCATAATAATAAGCTACAGGGTTACCATAACAGCCCTATAGATGGTAAATTACGCACATTTGATTTGAACTCAGACCAGGGTAATGGTCCGAAATTAAATATCTGACACAATGTTTGCCATAACCTACTCTATTGAATCTAGGAATCTGAAATTATTTGACACTTAAGATGTATGTTGTATTATTCAACGAAATCAGTAATATCACAGACATACTTAGAACAAATACTATTCTTAACTCTATACATAATATTAGCTATGTCCTGCAGTCTCCTTTTCTTTAGACCTTCTCTTTATCTCAAAGTTTGTCCGCTTGTATCAGGTTTTCCCTTACCCATGGAGGTTATTTTCCCGCCGACACAGTTAACAGCTCAATGGTTTATTTTCCCAAAGTTGAGAGTGTTACGGGACTGATCTGCTAATTGATCCTGTCACATCTAAAAGGCTTATCGGTAGTTGCGACACACATCACGATTAATTCTGTTGCAGTTTGCTTTAAAGTTCTTTCTTTCTTTGCAGTCTTTCTTTCTTTCTTTGCATATTGCCTCAAATTAGAGCTCTACTACAAAATCTACTTCAGAAAACATCAATTGCGTTTCTTTTACCGTTGTTATTTTTATTATAGCTATTATATTATATAAGTGGATACCGCTAACGATAATCAAACACGCAAAATACAGTCATGGCCACTTGAATTTTTAAGACACCAACTCAAGTTAATTCTTCAAGTAGATACTTTACAAAACATGTCTGTGTTGAAATAGGTTGTAAATATTTATTCTAGAATCTTAAGTTCTCTGTGACCGCCCACCGCTCTCTATGATCATGTAAGTTTTAATATTTTTGCAGTTGTTGTACATGTACCTTGATCACCCTTGCCCCATGGCAAAGGGTTTTCCTCTTTGCCTTTACTGGCTCACATGTAAACGACTCTGAAGTTAATAACATATAGCTTGGTTGAAACTACAACGTTCGTGTTTCTTGGTAGGTACTTCATGTATGCCGTTATGAATATACCCAGATGGTTTTCCACATACCTCCTCACTTTGGCCCTACTTCGGCTTATTTAAGAGAGTACTAGTGGGGCTTATAATGTGTATATGTGTGTAATAATATTTATTAATAGCCCTTTGTTAATAGGTACATGTATATAATCCAGAAATAAAATAGGTACTTGTCAGTATAATTACTACCACAGTAAGTATTCTTTCTGATTATAAATATAAGTTACATGACTTGTACTTAATATTGATGGGTCTCTGTATGTTGTTGGTTTCTTGTAGGGAAAAGTATATAGAAAGAGCTAGAAAGCTAAAACTTCAGCTGAAGAAATACTACAAGAATGTTGGTGGAGTTCCTGGAACAAGCTATAAACTAAAGATTAGGTTTACGATTAGGATTATGCATATCATAGATCTGTTATATCCAAAGTCTACATGTACCTTACAACTGTAGGATTTCCTTAATTTTAGAGCCATAAGTGGGTTCCATTTTGTCTTCATCTTCACCCAATTTCGTAAGTCTAGTGTGATCTAAATTTATAACGGGCATCCAGTATTTTGTGACCCTGACAGTGGCTGTGAGGTGCATTGCTAGATTGATTGGCGTAATTTATAACCAGGGGAGAGGGAGAGGTGATAGTCATAATTTTATGGTATAAGGTTTAAGGTACTGGGGTTCATTGTTTTTCAGTGTGGGACACTGGGGATGTATATCGTATCAGAGGAAGTATCTCCAAGTTTCTAATATTTATTGTTTACAAAAAAAATAATACTGTGCACAGAATTATAAGTTAGAATAATATATAATTAAGATAAAATTATAATTATCTTTTTAAGATTCTTGTGCCCTTTTCATGTGTTGATGATGGTATACAATACATTTCAAAATATTATTTCGCATATCACCGGTATAGTTATTCTCATACAAGTATAAGGAGACTGCTTTTTGCAAGTTTGATTAAAAGGCATAATATAATAATAATTTAATATTTCAAGTGGAAAACTTGCATGCCATATATTTGGGATGTTCAGATGAAAGCTAGTATACTGTATCTATATATAGCTATAAAAATTATAATAAATGATTGTATGTAACTATTTAGTAAGTTGTATTATTCATTTATAATATATCCAATCATTAATTTATTTATCTGTTAATTACCTAATACAGCTAACTTAAATGCTACAACCCTTAGCTTATTGCTCCTGCATGTACATGTATGTCTGTCCTATTTCATAGGTTTAAACTGACGATCGAAACATTTCATAGGTTGTACATGAAAGACGTTCATAGGAAAAGCCTATGAAAAGTCCCTATGAAACGGGACAACAGTTCATAGAGTCATATTTCATAGGAGCGGTCTGTGAAAACCCTGTGAAACTCTGGATATTTCATAGGTAATTGTTATGAAATCAATTCATAGGTATTTCATGGGAAGTATTTCATAGATATTTCATAGTTAAGTTTCATAGGGTATTTCATAGGTAATATATTTCATAGGTTTTTCATAGGTTGAAGATTTTCATTACATTCATGGTGTTTTCCTATGAAACAAGACTATGAAATGGGACAATGGTTCATAGCCTTTGTTCATAGCACTATGAAATAAAGCTATGAAATACCCATGAACATCCCCCACCTTCATAGGGTCTTCCTATGAAAAGACTATGAAACCAATATGAATAACCATGGGGTTTTCATGTGGTCTTCATAGGATACTGCACTAGTAGTGTTGGTTATATCTATCCTGGTTTCCACCACTGTTTTCATCGGTCATTCTAGATATGGGCTGATCTGCAGTACTATGCACAGTAGAAACATAATGAACTTCATCCACATGACCAATATGACTACTATTACCACAGCTTAGAGGACATTTTGCCACGCCCAGGATATTTTAAAGTTGTAGGATTCGGAATAATTAGTGTACTCGTTTATATATATGTACTCGTTCAATTCCTAGATTAGATTAGATCGATTTAGGTATATGTTATTAGTTAGTAATTAATTGTGGTTCTAATTTCAATTGTATATAATGTACATCATAGTTTTATCCGTAGTTTTTATCATATTTGGTACCTATATGTAAAGTTATATTTTATACTTAAATTAGTAGTCGAGGGCCAAAAGTTTGTAAGATTTGCTTTTGGGTGCTCCCCTCTTTAAATAAAGAATATTAGTGGCAAGCCAAAAAAACCCTTTGATTCGTATCCCTACCCCCCCCCCCCCCCCCCCAAATATCCTGAGAAATACGAATAGTTACTAAGTTACTAAGGTTTGGGTAGTGAAGTAAGGTACGACGACCTGAGAAATGCGAATAGAAGTTGCTAAAATTACTAACGTTTTGGTAGTAAAGTAAGGTACAACGACCTGAGAAATACGTATATAAGTTCCTAAAGTTTTGGTAGTAAAGTAATGTACGACTCCCTTGCTTTGATGAGAAGGAAAGACTATGGACTTTAATTAGACGGGGAAAAATCTAAAACGACTTGAACGCAATATGTTGACATGTTTAACGGAATGACCGAGACCCAATAATCCTGGCTAATAGGTTAATTGAATGGAACATACTAAGGAATGAGACTCGTACACCAACACTTGAAAGCCTGACGACACTTGAAAGCCTGATAAGTTAACCCCCTGGAAGATGGCTTCGGTTCTCTAAACGTTGTTGAGACCTCAAGGTTACTACGATATTTACTAAAATTTACAATAACACTAAAGTAAAATAAACTAGACATGATATAGTGTTGTCCATTTTTTAATTGAAAAAAATTGTTACTCGTCACATCCTGCAAAGAAACGAGAAATAAATTATCAGAGTCACTTTACTTATGAGGGGGTGACGTATGTATCACTAACACGAAACTAATTTTCCGCGTCAAAACCCTGACGTAAAGAGAACTTAGGTCAGTCTAAAGTTGCATTTGCACGTAAGATACGATGGGCTATATTTGGCGTGATGTTAATGCTATTCTACTTTCCCAGGGTAGCTAAGAATTGAAACAGGGCAGGTATGTTTTATACATGGGCGACTAAACTTGTACCACACGTAAAAATAAAAGATAAAAAGACAAATCAAGCCTTCGGTCAAGCAGCTGAAAACTTTAATATCTAGTACACTGTGTAACATCTAGTTTATGCTATTCTGAAAGTAAGCTATGAGAAGTGTTCTTACCTGTTTGTGTTGATGGGGTATCCGAACACTGAAAGGAAAGGAAAAAAGCCATTAAAACTCTATGAAGATCAACAGTTTTTATTTCAGGATCTATGCTATTTAAGAGCACTGTAAAATAGGTTGATCTCACAACAGGGCGGGTGTTTTTGTTATACTTGGGTGACTAAATTCGTACCATACGCAAAAGAAAGAAAAAAAAACCGTGAAGACGAATTAAACCTTCATAAGCTAGTTCATGCTATTCTAAATGTAAACAAAGAAAAGCGTCCTTGTTACCGGTTTGTGTAGGTGGGTCATTAGCAGCCGATCACTGAAAATAATGAGATATGCCATTACAATTTCATAGTAGTCATAGTATTTTAGGGATGAAACTTTCACGATGTCTGTGACCATACGATGAAGTGAATCAATCTTACCTTATCCTTTAAGTCAATTTCGGAGACCCTTTGAAGGGCCTCCAAGACCTTTGGGTCGAACGGTTGGCCTGATACTATTATTGTATTTATTTCGACCCTGCAAAAAATGATTTTAAGGTTCAAGTGATTAGTATGACCAACGGCGCAAACACGGATAGTAGGATACTGTTTTCGTAACTTGATTAAAAGGTCTGACGGAAGAGAACTTACCAACATGCATGTACGGGCAAAGCCCTGTGTTGAAGGCGAACTTGGCACAGCTCTCACAAGAGCTGTGTCCGCATTCGCCCATCGTGTTTCTATGTTCAAGCTTCCAAGTAATGGAGGTATTTTTTTGAATTATGTGATCTTGTATGCAAAACTATGTTGACATGAAGTGATTAAAAGGTAATTGAGTTGAAAATAATATGATGGAATTGGATGGTGTGAACGATAATTTGTAGGAAAATCAGGAACATGTAGTTACTGTAAATGTAACTTTTTATTTCGTTAATTTAGGCGATCTTTGTTTACCTATTTCGTAAGAACATTTTTCATAGACATGTTTTAGTACCAGGTATAGTCATTCAATTTGCATTTGAATAGATTCCGTTTTCTTCAAAGGTTGCTATGTCGTTTCTTAAGATCTGCATTGTTTTGTTTGTTAGCGGAACTAGTAAATGATAAGAATATTATATTGCTTAGATCAGGTTGTTTTCTCAAGGTTTATCTACTTTGGTCATGCGCAGTCATACACAACCATTTACAAAGAGTGCATTCTGCTTTTTCTGTATAATCATACAGAATATCAGCAAAATCAGCAAAATAGTAACTCCGTTGGCATACTGAAATCCATGCATCGACGAATTTTGTCTTCCGAAACGGGTTTTCTTGCTTACTGAATGCAACTACTGATCTTTCAATGTGTCTAGCTGTTTTTACGGGGTGAAGGATGCTTTTTTTGGTTGATGGAAGTACGATATGTTTACGGCACAACTCCATTCAATATCAACCTAGATTGCGTTTTTATCTTGTTAAGAACTGACAGGATTGCTTTTATGTTTGCTTTTGTTCAATGGCGTGTTGGCATACTGAAATCCATGTATGGACGAATTTTGTTTTCCCAAACGGTTTTCATACCCACTGAATCCAGCTACTGATCTTTCATGTGTTAATGTTTTTAACGGTGTGAACGATGTTTTTGGTTGAGGGAAGTACGAGCCATTTTTCATGCTATGAAACCGGTACCGCAACGATTGGCCAACCTTAATTAACCCTGAATTAAGACATCAACGCTTTTCGAAAAGAATAACAGCAGTAGAGAAAATATAATGAGCTATACCGATGCGAAAGCAATATGGTGGGACGTTTTAACAGAATCAGAAAGGCGGCAGTATAACTAATGTAATTACGCATCAAAACATAAACAGAGTGCATTAGGCGGAGAGGAAAACCTACTCATGAACTGCAGTTTTAAGTACGTTGTCAGAACCATGCTAGAAACTTTGAACCCATCGATTATTAACCCTTTATGAAGCTATGTTTTTGCGAAAGAACGCTAATTCTAATAAGTGCCGGTGTGAGTTTATGTGGTTATAAAGTACATGACTACATGACATATGTTTGTCTAGTTTATTGTAGACTATTGTTCTGAACTCTCGGTTTTGTGAACTGATTCATGGAAACACTTTAGGCAAAGATGTGGAAGGATTTACGATAACGGTTTTCTAACTTTCAATTACTCTATTGAAAATTAATGTTCAAATTTCGTGCATTGTACAAAATCCAAGCATGTGATTGGCTACTGAACGTGCATTATTGGTGACCACAGCACTCGACCCAGACCCTCTCTTCCCTCTGTGAGAGACTGGCCGGCTCGTGAAAAGTTGCAGTGATAGCCCGGCAATTTTTTGCAGTTCTCGTTTTGCCCTTTGTAAACACAACTTCGTCAATATCAATGGCTAATTCGCTGCTTAGTTCCAACGCCAACGGGGATAAAGAGCATATAAGTAGGTTTGAAGATTTTACTGACACAGAAGTGTTAGATTCCATAGAACGAGTGATTCCAACCTCAACAAAGCAGCAAACTCGCTGGGGAGTTTCGATAATGAAAGGTGAAATTTTATTAGTGTGATTTTGTGAAATGTTCTCTGTTATTGAATGAAATCCAAAATGTTTGAATGAGAATAGCTTTTGGTTTTATTTATATGTTAACCAACAAGGTTTTTATACATTTTTTATTGTAGAATGGCTTCAAAAAAGGTTTCCCGAAGAGCAGCTCGAATATCTAAATCAAGAACTTCTTTCCGAGCGGCTGAAAAAGTTTTACCAAGAAGTGAAATGTTCGCCTGAAAAACACCACAGTCGTTCAGCTCATCTTGCCATTAGAGCCGCTATTCACCGACATCTTACCTCAGAACAAGTTGGGAAGAAGTTTTCCATTATGAATGATCCTGTTTTCAAGGTCGCTAACAGTTCGCTGAATGCCAAACTCAAGAGAGTGAAAGAAGAAGGCACATGCAAAATACATCACCACTCTGCCATTGACCCAGAAGATATAAAGAAATGTTATGAGACTGGCACATTTGGTGAAGATACAGCTACATCTCTGCTTCGAGTCAATTGGTTTAACATCAGTCTGTTTTTTCTGTCACCGAAGTCGGGAGAATCAGAGAAGGTTGAAGAAAACAAGTTTTGAAATAAAGCGAGATGCAAACAATATCGAGTTTCTCGCCATGACCGAAGAAGAACGAACGAAAAATCATCCGGGAGGTTAAGCGACAAAGCAGAGGAAGGAGACCCCAAAATGTTTGCCAATGGAACTAAAAATTGTCCAGTTCAGTAGTTCAGGAAATTGCTGTCGGTGCTAAACCCAGGATTAGAGGCATTGTTCCAGAAACCAAAGAGAAAATTATGTCCTGGCGACAGTGTGTGGTTTGAAAAGTCGCCGCTTGGAGTTAATACGCTTGGGAGAATGATGAAAGAAATATCCTCTGCAGCAAACTTAAGCCAGAAATACACAAATCATAGCATCAGAGCAACCTCAATTACTCTACTCGATAGAGCTGGTATTCCTCTGCATCGGATAATGCAAGTATCAGGACACAGGAACGAATCAAGTCTTAAATCCTACTGCGAAAGGCAAATTTTACAACAAGAAAAGCAGTGTTCAGAGGTTCTAGCGGCGCCGGTTACTGGACAAGCGGCTGTACAACTACAGGAGAATGTTAAGCAAGTTAGTAATTCTACGTCTAGCAGTACTATTTGTAACACAAGTCTGAAAAATTCTCCTAAGTTTGTTGATTTTGGTAGTGCTCGTTTCGAGCAGTGCAGCTTTGTTTTCAATTACAATGTTGCCGGTAAAACCGGCAAGTAGGACAGTGGCCAGTGTTTACATTTTCCTTCGCAAGACTTTGAATTTGTATATATACTTTATAAATTTTGACATTAATGTCTACTTATTATTTTGATTTTCATTTACTGAAAACTGAATTAAAAGATCACTTGTCTTAATTCGTTCAGTAGTTTTCTTCAGTTATCAGCTAGCGAATTAAACGCATAAACACTGTCACTGCAATGCACTCGGTTTGAATATTAAAAGGGTTAGAGACTTTATATTTGTGCTTTATCGGCAAAATACAGTCACTTGCTTACTGTACGATGAACTCAAAATTTCTTCATACTGCATTCGGCCTTCGGCTTCATGCAGTATTCATTATTTTTCGTTCATCGTACAGTCAGCGCGTGCCTGTATTTGTCGATAAAGAACTCACAAGCAGTCTCTAACCCTTACATAATGTATGGTTGGGACGAAGTTACTGTTCTAAGTGCTACATGCACACTGTAAATTGAAAAGAGCCGTTTCGGCCCCAAAAATGGGGCCAAAACGGTGAGTAAAATTTGGTGTTAATTTTGGGGCTGTTTTAGTCCCATTAGAATGGAGCTAAAACAGCCCCAGATTGTGGAGCTAATTTGACCACAGGTTTTGGGCTGAATTAGACCTTTTTAAGTGCTGATTTGGAAGACACTGGGGTCAATTTGGGTTTTATGGAAGCAGAAACAGCCCCAAAATAATTAGCCCCCAAAGAAACAGCTCTACCAAAAAGAGCTATTTTAGCTCAAAGAAGGGCTGTTTTGATCTTTCTTTGTAATTTGGAACCCAGAAAAGATTTCACTATATTTCCCAGGATAAATAAATATTTCTTCCAACTTAACTCATTTCAATAATAGCCGAACAGAATTTCTAGATTGTAAATTCACATTTATTCAAATATTTCCACGACTGCAGTTTACATTTTAGTGCATAAAACTCTTCATGTCATAAAATACACGAGATAAATACATGATATAAGACAAGTAATGTAACCTCAAGTCAACTATTAAAGCAATGCAGGGTTGACTTACATGTACTACATGTATATAGCTATAACATAACAAAAATGGCACAATCAACACTATTGACAACTTGTGCAAGCATTTCTACCATACAAAATTATATACATAAGATACATGTACATGCTCTCAGTTCAGTCCCCAAAAACGTGATTAGCACGAATCCAAGGTAAATTACCATGGCAACAAAATTTTAAGTCTCTTACCAGAATTACCACAGGATGTGCTAATCTGCATGCTTTCTGGAAATGGACACGAAACATGTACATGTATGAGTATACTATATATTATATATATATAAATATATCAGCTTCAACGGGTAAAGCACTTAATATATATAGATAGCATTCAAAAGTGAGGTGGCAGACACTAAAGTCTTACCAGCTCTTTCAATCCCAACGCTAGCCTGCAAAAGCAGCTGCATCTTTGTGCTCACTCCGAAACCGTTTCCGCAAAGAAACGCCTGCAGAACGAGTAACAAAATTCCATACTGGTGTTTGACCTGAATCTCATCAAAAAATTTGATTGGTCAATCACAGATACTTTTGTCTTCTGTGTATAATTATTTCCCAACAAACTTTTGAGTGCAAAGCAAGCATAGGGAAATATTGTCTTTGGATGTTTTTAAACATTGTGTCGAAGAGCTGGGCCATGCTTTTGGCTTTAAATCCTTCACCAACAGTCAGATCAATTTCTTATGGGACTGTTGTTGTGATGGTAAAGATGTATTTGAGCTTACCGATGAGATTTGAATGTTCATGTACATGTAACTTGTACTCATTCAGTTTGCTGTACCACCACACAATTCAAGGCTAACTTCACTTTGCTATTTGAGAAGAGCTGTATCAGTTCATTACAGTAGATTTGATCGCCTGCTATACCAATCAATTATTCTTGCTACACCCTAGTTTGTATCATGGCCATATTGGTACCCATCTGAAGTTTGAGATTAATAATTGAGACTAATAATTTGAGTGTGTACATACACATAGAGTTTGTTCATACACAAGAGTCAAGATATGCTTCAAACTTTCTGTGGTCCCGGACAACAAACTGAATGAGACTTTCATTCAAGTTTCATCGGTAAACACAAATACATCACAACAGTTGTATAAGGAATTGACCCGACTGTTGGTGAGCGATTTAAAGCTAAAAGCAGTGCCTGTATAACTCTTTGACACAATGTTTAAAGACATCCAAAGACAATCTTTCCCTACTTGCTTTGCAATTTGCACTTGAAGCTTGTTCAAAAAATTAATTTAGCCAAAAATACATCATCAATATGGAATGTTGTTTCTCGCCCTGCAGACATTTCTTTGGGGGAATCCGTTTCAGAGTGAGTACAAAGATGCAGCTGCTTTCGCAGGCTAGGACAATGCCAACGTCAACGAGTTTTATGATTTTATATCAGTGCTTCAAAAAACATTTACTTTATGGAAAATTCCATATTACAAATACCTTACTGACCATGCTAGCCTGGGAAAGCAGCCGACTCTTATCGCTCCCCCACTTGTGAAAGAGACGTCTGTGCAGCGAGGCAGAAAATTCCATACTAATGACATACATGTGGCAGATAGCTGTTTCACGATGCCAAGCAGCCTCAGTAGTTATATTCCTTGAAAAGAACTCTCTGTTGTTCGCATTCAGCTTCTGAGAATTGCAACTAATTTATGCATCGTATCTGCTATGTCATCAGTATGGAATGTTCTGCCTTGCTGGCCAGACGTCTCTTTCGTGAGTGGGGGAGCGATGAGTCAGCTGGTTTCCAAGGCTATGACCATGCAAGCTTTACACTTTCTAGGGCACCCACTGATCAATATATGTTTCAAGTGTTATTATTATATCTGGATCTTGCAATCTACTAAAAAAATGTATAGACATACCGATAACTTACAGGGCCCAGCATTTGTTCGAGACCACAATGTTTATTGAAAACCCAGCCTTATAATTAATTTTAACTAAACATCTTGTCAATATACCATTTTACATGAACCAGGGAATGCCAGTTTTATTACTTTCCATATAATTATAGACAGAGGAAATAATGTTTCTGGTTTCAAAAGGACTACAAAAATGAAGTAGGTCAAGCTAATACAAAAAAAGTGTTCATGTTTAAAAATACTGGGGCAGGTTCAAATACATGCAAGGGTTCAGTTGTTCAAAGTGTGGATAAAAGGTGGGTAGAATGCACATTACAAATTGTTTCCACTATTTTGTCAAAACTGCTTGTTCTCTATGTTATTAACAAGTAATCGCATGGGTTCTCGTAAACATAAGGATTAATTTTTCTCGTGTCTTCAAAATTGATACAATTGCTTTGCTTAGGTACCCAGCTTGGTACTAACATCTTTTACATGTACGAGAATTGAATATATATAACCTCTCATTAAGAACTTAACCATTGGCGTTTGAAAACATTTGTGTAGCAAATTTTTCACTAATCTAGACTGTATATATATTCCTCGTTCAACGTCCTGTCTGCAGCCAGATTTCCAGCACATTTTAATCAAAAATGTTTTTTTTTACTGTTATTAAATGCATGAAAATAAATGCATCTGTATTGTATTTAGATACACTTAATTTCACTCACATCTTTCAATTTAACAGGAAACACAAACTGGACACAAAATTGTGAATTTTCAACTGAAGTTGAAAACAGTCACACTCACAGCCATGGTGATAAGTCAAAAAGTAAAACATTCATGTCAAAGTGCTGTACAAGAATGCAAATAAATTGTGTAAGTATTAAAGTAGTAATAATAATAATAATAATAATAATAATAATAATAGGCTTTATTTCAAGAGGGTAACACGTTACAGTAGTAAAAACACTGATGACTCTGTGGCCCTCACTATGATAAGAAAAACAATACAATGTCGAATAACAATTAAAATAAACAATTAAACTTTCTTACTTATTTAACTAACCAAACAAAATACCTTTCTTTCCAGTAATGAGGCCAGATAAAAAAAAAATGTTTAGCGACTCCACCCATTTTAATTTTTCCATGTGAAGTTTATTTTGTCTTGACTAGACATTCACTCACCTCGTGTTCATGACCTCGTGTTGTAGAAACAAAATGGCATCGATGTTAAAATATTTAATGCGCTGGCGCATATTGTAAGTGGTACACGTAGGGGTTTGGGTACAATAATTGGTGTTCGCGGGCGCATTTACACTTTCTAAAGTTTTTTATGAAAAAAAAATTGAGGTCAGGGACATTTCTCAGGTCGGGCGGGGACGCTAAACAAGTATTTTTTTTATCTGGCCTTAAACTGATTGACCTGGATTTTTTCATGCCAACCTCAAACTTTTTATTGAAATTAGGGATTAATTTGTCCTCTATGGTATTATTATGTCAATCTCCTGGTATATTATATACATGTGTGTTTAGAATTTTCCTTCCACAATTTTAGTAGCCTTTTATAGCTGATAGTGTGCCTTTCTTCAAGGGTTTTCTGCATGTACCAATAATTTTCTCTTTGGAGGTGGCTATTCATGGTGGTCAGTAAATGACAGCTACAATGTACATGTGCATTTTCCCTTCCCTGCGAACAGAGCCTTCTTCAACTTTGCTTCTTTTTTTTTGTCCAAGCTTCTGGACTTGTTAAGCCTGTTAATGTAGCCTGTGTACAGCTGTCCATCTCTCAAAACTCAGGAAGGGACGTATGTGCTACACTGTCGTTAATCGCGTTCCAGGTAACATGGATGTTTATGAGGTTTTATAGTGGAAAGAATGATGATTGGCTAAATACTCTAAATATGTGATAAGGCCTGTTCTTTGAAACTTCGGCGCCTTTGATTAGCTAAGAGCCATTAACAATAGGAAATGAACAATCTGAAATGTACAATGTTTACCATCTCATTTTTCTTGGCCAATGGAAATTGAGATAAAGGGCGACCATTGGGATGCATGAAGAATTTTCACTTTTATGTAAAATTATGGCGGAACACGATTAACGACAGTGTAGCACATACAGTGTACATTTGTACATTCCCTCCTGAGTTTCAGGCTAGCTGTAACCAAACCTGAGTCCATTGCAACAATGTCAGACAAATGTGACACGACTGAGTGAGCCTGGGCACAAAAACATATTGGTGCATGCTTGATCAATATGAAAACAACACAAATTTGTGCTGCAGCATTCTTTTCTGTTTTTATTGTGTGTGTGGAGAGTTGAAGAAAGCTCTGCTTGCAGGGTAGATTTTCTGGAGAATACATGTAGGTACTTATTGACTGAGTGGAAGGGCCGGGGCAGAAAAATATTTGGCATATCGATTGAGCACAGCGATTAAGGTCTGTACAAAATGACAGTGAGCCAAATATTTTTTTGGTCGATCAGCACAACGTAACTAAGTCAATAAGTTTTTTTTATTACCAAAACCCTCTCGAGCATTTGATGGAGCTTATTCCTCACACAAAATCATATGGAGGGAAAAATATTAATTCATGTATAAAACAAATGATAATTAATGATGATGCATTTTACATTAAAAACATACATGTAAAAGGTTATAAGTAAGTGAAGTACAGAGTAATATTGCTTATTTTCTCAATCTACAGCATTTGTCTGGTCCAATTTTGAAGATGCGAAAGTGTCACAAGTCAGAAAGATACTGCAATACATTACTGCTGTGGAGCAAGGAGGGGTATTTAAAAAAAACAGGGTTGCCATGGTCAGGGAAAAGTACCTCCAATCATCTGCGAGGGTAGGCTACAGGCTTGGACAATGACTTTTGTTTTGGACGATGGAATATTGAACAGTCCTATTGCCAATGAAAACTCAGGGATTTTTTTTCCTGACTGGTGGCAACCCTGAAAAAGCAAAGAAAATATTCAAACCTAACCCTAACCAATACCCACTATTTTGTACCAACAATTTAGGATACAATTTGGCCAATTAAGGCTGTAGGTATAGCCAGCTAAAATAATATACTTTTTATAGGATTCATATTGAGAGTAAAGGCCTTGATAATTCTATTTATATTGGTACCTAAAATTGTTTTACTACCGTTTGCAAGCAATCCATAATCATGAAACCTTTTCTGTGTTTGTTTGTTTCAAAACTAGACAGCTGGAGGCCCAAACGGCAATGTTGACCACCTTTGACATATGTACATGTCTTGCATTTACTTTCAGCAGCATGGGATTCAGGTTTGGAAACTTTTCAGCCAGGTTTAAATTGCCTTCACGCTTCATGCTAAATCATAGAAATGTTGGTTCAAGTTTTGGATGCTCAGAATTTGGAGAGATGCAAGCCAACAACTGTCTCTATAGGCATACTCTGAGTTTCATGATGATAGAATACATCAAAGGTTGCAGCCAACATCAAGATTGAAACTAATTTAAGTTTGAAATTAAGTTAATTGAAAAGGTTTGCACTGTTAGACGTCTAATTTTCAAACATAAACAAACACAGAAAAATGTTCACGCTTCATGGTAGCTCGCAAATGGTAGTGTCAGCCTGTTTATTGGATTCAGATTGATAATTATATTTTATTATGCAAAATTGTTTTATTATCAGAATTTTGACTTGCTAAACCTTGACTTAACATATCAAATAAATAGGTTATTAGTCGGCTAAGCATCTAATAACGGCTGTGTATTTTTTAAGTCATGCATAAATACGGATGACAAGTAAAAATATTATTGTATTAGATGCTTAACTGACTAATGAGTTGTTTATTATATAAATTCTGCAATGAAACAAAAGTTTTTTTAATAATAACCAAAACCTTAGTATGCGTGCTCGAGAAATGGGAATTTAACCATGGTGACGGGAAGCCATTTCTACGTAACTAACCAAATACAGTCTCGTATTTGGTGTGTTCTTGTGCATATTTTGTGCATTCTTGGTAGAATTATACACTGTAATAAAACCATATTTTATGTTTCTCACATAGCTGTATATATTATATGTCCAAATACATGCAGATTTGATTTATTTTAGCCCATAAAATGATAGTGTTTATACATGTATGCATGCATGCTTGTACTGTGTGTCAAAGTTATGTTAAACTATGTGCATGCAGGCAACTTCAAACTGTATGAAAGTTTTATGTGTTGGAATGAGGAAAATAAAAATAAAATTATATATACCTGAATGAATTACATGTAACTGTATGTGACATATTTAAATACTTTAAACAATTCCCAACAGCTATATATACATGTATGTATATGTCTGCATAAAATTATCAAATTCCGATATCTGTCACAGTTATGTAGCATATATGTTGCAGACATGTGACATATATGCGACATATTTTTGACATACATGTATATGCGACATATATGTGACAGTTATCTGTGACATATATCTGTGACATATATCTGTTAAACATCTGCAGTTTTCGTAAGGGTTAGTATGCAATAAAAGTCTAGAGAAAATCACAGGTTATCAAAGTGTCTTCGTTCTTCTCAGGCCAACAGTATTACCTTAACTTCCCTTTAATATTGTGTGATTTGTACAACTCAGCAAATGTTTGGTAGTTTTCAGTGAATATATTTTCCCTTGATAAAAAAATTATACAGAAAAAAAACACAGTTGTATAACTGAAAGGAGTTCAAATAAGAGTGATGCGTTAATACTAGTGAGCATCGGTTCATATCAGTGCCTAAAACAATAGGGTCTATTATGAGGTCAGAGGGATATTGTAATGTCCCTTCATTTCGGATCTGATGAACTTCACTGAATAAACGTGTTATAAAAGGCCATCGGGCCAAAACGGGTAATAAAGTACATCGTAGAAAGGCGTGGCATCTAAGGTAAGCTAAAGAAGAGCTAGCGCTCATCTCGTCAGCTGCTACTCGCTTCTCACGGCATTTAGCGTACCTTAATCGGATATTATTTGATTATGGCATTGTTTGTCTTCAATGCCGACGGATACCTACACCAGGTTTAACAGGAACTAGTTATCAATTGCAGTGGTATCCAAAGACCGATTAACCTCATATTTACAAGCTAATATATATAACGTATTTCTGAATGTTTATATAATGTAAGTTTCTAAAAAAAAAAAAAAGAGCGACCGTTCTGAGTTCAAAAACAATTCTACACCTACTGTATACAATAAAAACATCACTCAATTGCGTTCGAGGATACTCCAATTTCAATTTTCGTAGATGAACAATACTTTTTCAGCAGATTTTCTTTCCATACTGATTGTGAATCTGGAGTAAAAATATATCTTGAACGATTTACTTGTGAGATGACATAACCGATATTGGACTTTCAAATTCAGTTTCGCGTTTCGTGGTTTGACGGCAAGACCAAATAACTCAGGCCGGTGCATGGTCGACCAACAATCATTTAATCAAGCTGTGTGAAAATGAATTCCTTCTTTCCCTTAATAGATAAAGTATACTGTAGATGTCCTTATATTTTAACCAGTTGAAGAATAACAGAACCAGATCGATAGTATGCGAGCTAAACAGCATTATATGTATATAATTATGCACTAACTGTCAAATACATGACGTCATAACGAGTCATCATCATTAATCTTACTGCACAATGCCAAAACAACTTAAATTCGCTGAATCACTGTCGGTACTATTATGGAGAGTTTAAATTATCTTCTGAGTGTTATTTGACTTGGTTTGCAATCAGAAAAACATTTTCTAAGCAATTAAAGAAACGAAATTTACGTCATGTATTTTGAAGTATAAATAAAGTAGTGCAACAGGTATTGCTAAAGTATGTCTTTGACTTGGAATTTAGACTGAGATAGGTAAATGACTGGTCTTCTATTGAAGGTGTAGATAAATACATAATCCAATTAAAAATAGTAGGGAAATGCCTAGAGTCTAAATAAACCGTGAGGTTTTCGAGTTAAACACTAGTCAACTTATGTAGATGGATGTCGTATAGATTAGTGTCAATACTGATAGCTGACTGTAATTTTAATTCACCCTAAAATCAGAAGGGCAAATTAAGAGATGGCTATGCTGTTTAACCATGCAATATATCACCTCGCTATTTAGCTTAGTCTGTCTGATACTACTTGGCACATCTCAGCTGACAATATGAAAGGCTTGGAACACTGCCACGAACATACTGTATGGTTCAAAAAAAGGATTTTGCCGTTAATTAATTATTGCTTTCTTAAAGCCTTAAATTTGCGTACTAAAACACAGCTGAAACAACACTCAAAATAACATTTCTGGTCAATGTTGACACGGTTTCTACAATGGTTGTCATTGTTTTTGATGTAAACTTCCAGCCCTTTACATCTAACTTTGTTTAGCTCGCATCCTATCGATCGTGTATCTGACTTTATGTTATACGGTTTAAATAAGATTCAATGATTATTAGTAGACCAGCTGATCATGAGCTATTTTGCAATGCGATCATAACATCAAAATCTGAATTCATGCCTTTAAGTATAATGAAAGTGCAATATCCGTTATTCCATCTCACAAGTAAATTGTTCAAGATACATTTTTACTCCAGATACACAATCAGTATGGAATGAAAATCAAGCTGCGGAAAATATTGTTCATGTTCAAAAATTGAAATTGGGAAGATTCTCTTGCGCACTTTAGAGCGAGGATTTCATTATATAAGTGCAATATTGGTTTACAGACGTCTCTCTTTTGGCGTGTGTTTTTAAAATTACTTTTAGAAAAGGTACATTCTATAAATACGAAATAATTTTGATTTATTATCTTGTACCTTTAATGGTAAGCAGTACTTATAATTACCATTGTAATGGATATTAACTAGTTCCTATAAAACCTAAAGATGGGCTGCATTGGCAAGAAGATAAAAACTGGTACAATTAACTAAGAGTCGATTAAGATATGCTAATTGCCGTGGAAATCGAGTAGGAGCTGACGTTTTGAGTGCTACATTTAGATCTTCGTTAGCTTTCACTCTTACGAATAGTCAACGTTCGAAACATTGTTTTAAACAATCGCGTTATTCACTAAGAAATAGTGATTTCAATATATCTAGATATAATACCGTTAATTATGGCAAGCATTCACTACTGTATTTTGGAACAGTGTTATTGTCAAGGTTGAGCAATGACATCAGGAACTCACCAAGCCTTAATACTTTTAAGGCTAACATACGTAAGCTAGATATCAAAAGCATGTTGGACAATAACTGTAACTGCTGTGACCTTTGCTGGGCATGAATCAATTTTGCAATACCTGGACTCTTTTAGGAAAACCTTATGTATGTTACACAATATATATATATATATATATATATTAGTCTGCATTTATAATTAAGTACATAGATTCTGTTTTATTCATATCTATTTTTAATGTTTTTACTATACACTTTGATATTTGTAGCTAATTGGCCGGGTTAGTACATTAAATATATTAGATTATGTTAGATAGCACAGTTTGCCCAATAAAGTTTATTATTATTATTATTATTATTATTATTAAACATTATCTGCTAGTCACTTCTCACGGTGGTTAGCATACCTTAACCGAGCTTTAGTTGATTATGTACCAGTGAAGGTACAATTATATGAGATTAAATAAATACCATTTATTATGTTATACTTATTAGCTTACATATGTCTTTTGATCGATGCTCTTTTAATCGCCTGGACCCGGTTGTTCGAAGCAATGCTAAGCTCTACCACGGGGTCAGGTTAAATCACTAACCCAAAGGTAAACTGTACAGAATATAATTACAGATTTAGCGCTATCCTAGGGGGAAAGTTACCCTTGAATCGAACAACCGAGCGCTGAGCCATACATAAATGTTATTGCCAAATATGGATAATAAAATAATATTATGCTACACGACGTGAGTCAATTTAATTTTAATACTCCTTATATTTATGAAGAACACTTAATTCCAAAATGTAATATCATGATTTAAAGAGCATTGGACACTTGTCTAAAGCTGATATATTTAAAGACCTATGATTGTTAAGGAACTGGAAATACCTGCATATTCAATTTGTTTTGAAGTGTTTCCTACATAATCCAGAAACGGAAGGTGGTTGTTAGGATAAAGTCACTTTATTTTTAGAGGGTAAAACGTTTAACTTTAACATGAAGGTCAGCAATCTTCCACATGGCCCTCTGTTGACTTAGTTCTAACATTTTACATCCTTATCCGAGAAGGTGTAAAGTTTTAATCGTTTACTGTTGTAGTCTGTGAAGGCAACACCTTCTACTCAGTTAATTTATGACCCAGAATGTTGGTCCGGAACCCACGACCTTCCGCACGACAGACCGGCGCTTTACCGCTGTGGTAACTGGGAGTCTATAATTGTTCAAACTACTTAACCACAAAAAGCAATATAATGATTCAAAGAGCACACACAAAATATTGAACATTATACGTCCTCTTCGTTCTGACACTTAGTTGTTACAAAATTGGAATATGTTCGAGATTTTAGCCGCCGTTTCTCAATTAGCAATTGACGCCTGCTTATCCATCTTAAGGCCACATTAGCTACGTAAACCGATATAAATACTAGATTCACTTGTTTTGGCTTTCATTCTCCTTTCTATATCCATTTCTGTTACATCTACAGAGATACAAAAGTTATAAACAAGCGATAGCAAAGAACTGGATTAGGGTGTGGCTGTTCATGTTCCTTAAATGTTAAGGTTTAAGCGATTGTTTTAACATCCAGATAAATAGCTTCCCAAGAAGACGTACTTATTGAAAAACAATATTTTTTTTCCCGAAAAGGATTTGAGTTGAAGATGAAGGCACTTGGATGGCTCGTTCTCGTGGGCCTGGTGATGACAATCACAATGGCACCGCAAGCTCTGGCTGAGGAACAACAAGAGGTTAAACAGGATGAGACTCCAGAAGTTCCTGAAGACAAAGCAGTAGATAACACAGCTGAGATTGAAGATGAGGAGCCCAAGGAAGATCAAGATGAGACTGCAGTAGAGAAACTGAAAACGTGAGTCTCAAGCACTTTATGTAATAATTTGGAGCTTTCGTTTATTTTAAATCTTAAAGAGGCAGAGCTTCTTAAAGGGACTATGTCAGCTATTTGTAGCATCGCTTTGGAAAGCTCAAAATCGCATTCAAGCTAATATATACTTTACAATAATGGTCTAGTTTTGTAAAACTAGCTCTCTTCAATCCCATACGTGGCCTAATGTGTGGAAGGAAGCCAATCTGACCCCTCTTCCCAAGGTTGATATTTCACTCACTGACTCTGATTATCGTGATATTAATGTCACACCAGTAATTGCTAGAGCATTTGAAAAACATATTAGTTTATAAAACTTACTGAAACGATAGTGTTAATGAGAACTTGCGATTATCACAGTTCTCTTATAGGGAGGGGGGTAATTTCACAGATACTTTGTTATGCTTGCACAACTCTGTGTTAGGTTATTTAGACAACCCGAATTGTAAAGCGGTGCGCCTGTTTGCTATGGACTTCTCCAAAGCGTTCGACTATGTGTAGCATGATCTTTAAGGTGAAAAACTAAAAAGCTGGCCGCTTAATCCATATATTATCAATTGGTATTTGAATTTACTTAAAGACAGAAAACAGAGAGTGGTTACGAACGGAAATAAGAGTGAGTGGAAGTATGTTAACAAAGGCACCAAAAAAAGGAACTGTAACCGGCCCCTACTTATTTAATATATTTAGTAATGATTTAGACTTTGGAGACAATTCACTCATTAAGTATGCAGATGGAAGGCAATGCGGATAAACTATTTATGGCCTGGGCCACTAAAACTCTATGGTGTGTAACTCTAGTAAATGCCAAGAATTGATATTTAGTAAGAAGGGGCAATCAGACTCTTTTTTGCCGGTTGAAGACAATCCATGTAAGGAATTGAATATTTTAGGAGATACATTCCAGTACAACAGCAGATTCGATGTACACGTAAAAACAAACTTAAAGAGGCAAATAAGTGTTTGTTCGTATCGAGAAGCCTTAGGAAGGAAGGATACGGTTAACAGTAAATCGATCACCTTTTAAACTCAATTGTTATGCCTATATGTTAACCTACGGTCTGCCTGTCTTCTGTGCTTCGACACCTGAACTCACAACTGTACAATGCTTTCTAGACAGATGTTTCAAACGTAGATACAACTCCAAGTATTTTTGTAACTAGAGTTTTTAACTCGTGGTTGCGCGCAAGCGCAGAACGAGTTATTAGGGTTAATGGCGTCTAGCTAATTTATTCAACGTTTTATGGTGTTTCTGTGTACATCGGGGACTCTCCGTTGGCTGTCCGAATAGTCCAAATAGTGTTCCATTTTTCGAAGATAACTTGACGGAGTTTTGTGGTACGCGTCCAAATTTGGTCATGCTGGAGAAGATGTATTGACGGTACCCTTATAATGCCAGACACTTGAAACCTGAACATACATGGTAGTGGGTCCCTATCAATCACTTAGTGATGATGACGCAACAGTCACGTGATTTTAAGTATAGATGCCCATGTCTCCCTCATTTCTAATGCCAGACAGTTCAAACTTGGACGGGCATGTTATTGGGTCCCAACAAATCACTTGCTTGCGATGATGTAACGATGACGTCATCGGTCACGTGATTTTAAGAAGATGCCCATATCTCCCTCATTTCTAATGCCAGACAGTTCAAACTTGGACATGCATTGGGTCCCCACAACAGCAAATAGAATGTGAGTGTTGGCTAGCTCAGTGTGTTGTTCCTTTTTTTCCTGCATGCATAATACCCCCCTCCTCCCCAAGTGCATACCACCCCCTAAAAGCCCTTTGATGGATAGTCACCAGGGACTATACATAGGATTCTATGGTATCTTAGCACATTTTACATTATCACAACCAAACTTCTCAGTGTCATCATTCAAACTGAACAATAACACGCCATTCTACTTTTATGAAATCACCATTTGGCATATATGTTTCAACTTTAAAGTTATGTGAGTCAGACATTTCCTTCAATAAAAAAAATAATAGGAATATTGTCCAGCTTGTGCTAAATGTTGGAGTGATTTTTTACTTAGCCCGTGAAATGGTCTACCCACACGAAATTTTTGGTATGTTTTTGGTTTGCTTAAGGTTTGCCAAAAGTATAGTTGAACATAGCTAAAAGATATCAGTAACATACCTGAAACATACGTAGAGCATACCTAGAAGATACTCCATTTGCTGTGCCATATGTATATCACAGATATGTCACTGGTATGTTTGAGGTACCTCAGACATACCAAAAAAGTAGGATAAAGTATCATTTTTGGAACAACATTTAGATACCTACAATATACCTAAAACATACTATTTGTGAAGTACCTAAAACATACCTCAATCAGGTATTAAAAAATATATGTTTTAGGTATGTTTTAGGTATGTTTTACCATACTCAAAACATATAAATAACATACCAAAAACATATACCCATTCCAACATACCAAAAGCATAAGTATAACATACCTAGAACATACCTTCATTTGATGTTCCATATATGTAATATATGTCAAAGATATGTTACTGGTATGGTTCAGGTATCTCAGACATACCAAAAAAGTACCATAAAGTATCATTTTTGGAACAAAATTTAGATACCAACAATACACTTAAAACATACTATTTGTGAAGTACCTAAAATATACCTCAATCGCATATTTCAAAAGTATGTTCAGGTATGTTAAGTTCATGTATATATAGTTAAAGTATGCATTAGCATACTCAAAACTTACAAGTGACATACCAAGAACATACCCATTGGAGAGTTTTGGCATACCTAAAACATACAATTATTTGAGCTCTCTAAAATGTGTACTAGTCTGCTAGAAGATTAGGGTAAGCTCACTATATTATTTATTTAGACAATGTATTAGTTTAGACACTAACAATATGAGTATTAGAAATCTGATTTAGTTATATTTGACATCATACCTGAAATTGTATAAAAATGTGCCCAAGACACACCTAAATTTGAAGTTTTGATTTTTACATTTTTAATACTTTCAAGTTTGTTGTTAATTATTATTAATTTTATAACAAACAAAAAAATACACTTTATCTCCTCCAGTTCTATATGTGCAAGAATCCATGGTTAAGTCCTAAATTGGATTGTTCTTGTAAATTTAATATAAAACAACTTAGATTTACAAATGAAATCAAATGATATATTTTTGCTTTCGAATATTTCCAATGTCATAGATCTTGAATGACTATTTAATAATTCAAATAAATTCAAGTGTAAATTAGGTTCTGAGTCCTGGTCTAAATTCTGCAGCCAGTCTTTAAATAAGGCCTGGTGTGATTCTGCTGAGTCCTAATTCTGATCATCAGTTTCCACAGGATTACAGCAGCTGGTTCTTATAAAGGTAAATCCCACTTCCACCAATGAGCTCAATCATCTGAAAAAGAAAACATTGGTTGCAAGCCTAATGTTAATGTAGTATCACTGTGTCCATTATACCTGCCAGTTGGATTCCTCATTACGATTTAATGCTGAAAATATTTGTGATTTATATCTATTTTGAGAAATAAAAACAATTTATTTATTATTGATTACTTTATCTATTATTAAGCTTACTTTATTATACATACTGTATTACGAGAATTTCATTGCATAAAGTCTGTGTAAAAATCTATATCTTATATTTTCACTTGTGAAATTATAGTGATACGTCCAATCACTGGCCATCACATATAGCTTTTTCACATGTGAAAAATATAACCAATCAGCAACAAGAAAACAGCGACTCAGTCAATGAGATTCATGTGTGCATGTGAATGGCACTCAAATGGCTTCTCGGTTTGCTTTTGAAAAATGGCTGACGGTTGTGAAGGCCCTTCTCGCTTTGTTTCTTGTGACTGCTCTTTAGATGAATTTATAGATCATTCAACAAAATAACAAAAATACACTTAGCAAGACACAGAGATGTCATTGCTGACTACTTCTCAAAAGTCAACAAAGCATTGTCGTCGCTATGTGATTGAATCTTATAGTGACTGCATTGAATCTGACTGAAAACATTTTAAACACTTTTATCAAAACTCGACATGCATTATCAACTGCATTTAGCTAGTTTGAGCCGTTGAAGAATTAAACATTATCATTTACTGTTCTGTGATGCATAATAAACAGATAACAGCATAGCAAATAAAAATGTAAGTACTTTGCATAGGTTTTATTCACTCGCTGTGAAGCTTGAGAAAACTCACTCGCTAAAAGACTCACTCATTCGTTTTTCTCAAACTTCACACCTCGTGAATAAAAACCTGTACACCGCATATGTGCTATTAAGTAATCTCTATTTGTTTAGCCCTTGCAGATTTTAAATTGACCTTTTTCCCCTATGAAACAGTGCATGCAAAAATAAGCTTACCTTTCTCACTTTGTGAACAAGTTCTAAGGTTGTGCAAAATATGAAAAATGTAAGCTTAATTCTATAGAAGCATTCACATATAAATTATAATAATTAAGTATGGATTGTATGGATAGCTGATTTTTTAATACTCCGGGTTCCAGAGGTTAAATGTTTTGCCTTTTGTTGGCGAGTTCTGCACATTCACAATTTTGTCTGCAGTTTCGGTTTTCTGTTCAATTTAAAGATGTGATTGAGATGAAGTGTATCTAAATACAATACATATACATTTATTTTCATGCATTATAACAGTTAAAACATATTTTTTGATTAAGATCTGAGTGGGTATTTTCTCGGTGTGAGAAACCCGAATTTTTAGGGTTCCCTGCAAGTGCAAACTAAATCGACACTTAGAAGTTTTTAGAACAAAAATACTCACAAGTACGCCACCGGAGGAATCGAGTCACTATAAGAATCCCTCAGCACGATATAAAGAAACCCGAATATTTGAATTTCAAATCATTTTCTGAGTGAGCAGTGTTTAAGAATACAATCATATACAATACAATACATAGTAACGATTGGTGTAATATGCTAATGAGAAAAGCAATAAAAGTTCTAACTCTAAGTCGATCTAAGCGATCATCGGCAGCGAAATCTCCCTCGTGGCGTTTACATGTAATAGTGCTAATCAGGGTTAATAGGGTTTGTTTCGATTCCTCCCAGACGCTAAATATATAGGTGGCGTACTTGTGAGTATTTTCGTTCTAAATATTCTAAGTGTTGCTTTAGTTTGTTATACTTTCAGGGAACCCTACAAATTCTGGTTTCTTTAATACACCAAGAAAACTAACTCTAAATTTCGCTCTTCTGTTTATCACGCAATGTGTTCCTGGCGCGTGGCGGGCATATTCACGCAAGACAAGTTTTCAAACGGTTAAGTTATTCTTGACTTGATAATTAAGTTATCATTTCTCGTAAATGCTAGTGTCTCTTTCGCGAGTAGGGAGCGATAAGAGTCGGCTGGTTTCCCAGGCTAGTACCCAGTGGAAACCAGAAGTTCTATTAAATTTAAACCTCTCGCCTTGTCTCGGCCGCCTCTTCATGCATCTTTCTCTCAAATTACAAGGGGGTTGATTCACTCCACCGTTTTATACAAATCACATACATTTAATGATCCCATCTTACCTCCTTTGTCTTCTAAGGCTTGCTCCAAAGGCTTGCCTTTTCTTGAAGCCATATTATACAGATATTGTGCAGAGATTGCACGTACTTTGCACCAAAAACCGTTGGTAAAATAAACATCGCGCTCAAAATACACAATGCAATGCGAACCTTGCAAATCAATCCCACAATGCACCAATACATCCCATGATGCAATGAAGCCTTATTGGCAGCCATTTTGGAAAAGTTGGAGTTAACTGTTATACAAATGTGGACATGGATTCCAAAGTGCATTGAAAATCGAGGTGATCAAGGCTTGAAAACCGATCACTCAAGAATTTAACATTCCAGTGATGCATTTAAGTTAATATGGTGAAGTATTGGACCGATTCCAGTGACAGAGTCGGAGGATATTTGGAATGGTGAATCGAATAATGGTACTGCCTACTGGCTGTATGTGTTGTGTGTGGACATGAATTTTCCCTCTACTTTTCTAGTTCATCATCCAAACTCCAATGGAACTTTAAAAGAAAACATATGAGACATTCAAAGTGAGTTCATACAACATCTCAAACTTCATAACTGATACTATTGCCGCAGAAAATGAAATGGTAGTCGAACCCATATTTGCCATGTGACATCAATATAATATATGGCGCAGCTCTGCAGGTACAGTAATTTGGGCTCTCCACTTTCACTTGTGAATGTTTCTTACATGGATCTTGAGTAAGAGGTGATGAACACACATCCAATATTTTAAACATTTATTTAATTGAAGAAGGCAAGCTAGGCCATATTTAGACCTATTGAATCAATGGCGACCAATTAAATAGGTATTTGTCTCAATATGAATGAATGTGAGACTGCTGAATCACAGATCCTCCGTAGAAACAGGCACTGAAATAAAAACTTGTTCTATAAGGTTTGGTTGTAAGCCAATGCATGGTTCTAATAATGAATGTAATTATTATTAATTTGTACGTATACATGTATCTCATTTGGAATCATGTTACATGTATATTTCATTTGCAAAATATTATACACTGGTACTTGAATTAGCCAGGGCATACTAAATAAACCTAACAATAATTACTGTTTTTGTTGAAGTGCGACCCTGGAAGTTTGAAGTCGTGTTTGAAAAATTGCACTTAGCTGACCACCAATCAAAATTTAGTTGAGCCTTAATTGGCAGTGGAAGCTTTGTATGAGACTAGACTGTTTGACTGATAGTCAGCCAAATACAATTTTCCAAATGTGACTTGTAACTTCCAGGATCACACTTCAACAAAAACACTAATAACCCATAGTTCATTGCTCATGTTTTTGGTTGATCAGTTTTGCTTCAGAATCACTTTAGGATATTAACAATATGCTTCTATTTGTGATGAATATTTGCAAGTTTATTATCATATTTCCTCACGTATAAGTCAAAATATGGTATATCTTAACCTCCTAACCATTTTCCCAAAAGATCATGTCTGCATCGACCAGACACTGAGAACCAATTTACATATATTTCCAGGATGTAAACAATAACAGTGGGAGTGGCTAAATAATATTCTTTAATTAATTAATTAATTAATTAATTCAAACATAAATGTAACATTATATTAGCCCAATTAATGCATGCTGGGCTATAGCTATATGCCTATATACAACCTTTACAAAACAGTGAGCAAGATAACTGATTTTTTGTTGACATGATTACAAATAAAATGTCATTATAACATTCATTTTTACAGTACCAAGTTCTTTCAGCTTTCAATTCAAAATTCTTTCTAAGATGATAGGATGGTTAGCTTTGCTTATATTTTTTTCAAGTTGTCTACCTATCATCAATGCATTCTGAAAAATATATAAGTAGCGGTATCTATAGCTGTAATGTTAGATATACATGTGCTTTTGATGTATATTTATATAATTATGTTAATATAATATACCGTATGTTTACTTAATACATACATGTATGTTATTGTTCCACCATCCCACCTGGGATCCCAGCTTTAGGCTTGGGATCCCATGTGAGATTTTGTTATCACCACAGGGATCCCGGCTTCAAGGTTGGAATTCCATGTGGGATTTTGTTATCATTCCAGGTGGGATGACTGGGATCCTACCATCCCACCTGGGATCCCACTTGGGATCCCAGGTGGGATTGGCGGGATCCCACCTCTGTCCCACTTTCATTTTTACATGGGTCGAGACATTCAAGGATTTCGGAAAGATAGTACGCAGGCTAGCAGCAACCCAGATGATAAGCTGGGCAACTGAAATTTGGTCATCTGTGTAATAACTGCATTTTTCAATCAAGCTAATAAGTAAGGTGTGATAACCAAGCAGGATTTCATTAGCATAGTGAACAGACTATGTCAAAATTTAGACACCACCCATTTCCCCCCCCCCCCCCCCCCCCCCCCCCCAATCTACACTCAAACAAACAGACCACTTTTCACATTAGAACTTACATTGACAGGAGATTAGAAGTGGGGGCTTAATAGTAAGGGGGCAATAATTAATACTTCTAGAAGGGGGCTCATTAGAAGAGGGGGGAGGGGTAGAATATATTATTTATTGTAGCTGCATTAAATGTACTTTTTTGAAGTGCTTCAAAACTTTTTTCTTCGATACATATCATTACTCCTTAATAAAATTAAGGTACTTTTTGGGTATATCATTTTTTTTGCAAAATAATAGGTACTTATTGACTGAGTAGGAGGGCCGGATGGGAAAATATTTGGCTCGAGGTCATGATGTACAAAATGACCGAGAGCCAAATATTTTCCCATCCGGCCGACCTAACTCATTCAATAGGTTTTTATTATTTGACCATATTGTTTTTGTAGATCAAACCGCAAAACAGCAAGAAACGATTGTGCAGGACCGGATGGCTTTTTCCGGCCCGCTCATGCCATACACGTCTGGCCCTCATCACGTGACTTTTGTAAATGGTTTTGAAAGGAAAGCGCGCGGAGGGCCGTACAGGTCATGTGATAACACTGTTTATGTTATCTCATATATCCACTATTTTTACAACAACTGTTCAGGTTCTCATTTTATGATTGGCTAATTAATTACCATTGGATGTAAGGGCTAGGATATAGTAGACTGCATCATTGTGTACAATAATCACTCTTCCCCCAATTCCATGTTTTATGGCTATAAAAATAACCACTCATTTTTTAGTTTATTTTTGTACAAAAAACTTATGCCAGATATCCTCTATTTACCACAATGGTATAAAAACTGCCTTGTAAATTAATCAACAACAACATCGTGCAGTGACGATGCAAAACATGGTAAATACCAGGATTTTTCAATAACATTTGAAGTAAGTGGCAAAACTTGAAGAGTAGGCGGCGAGCATCGAGCGCCATTGGCGCAAATATCACGTTTTCCCTAATTTTTCAATCAAAGTAGGCGGCGATTTCATGTAAAAAGAGATTCGCCAGCTGCCGGCTTCTATTGAAAACCCTGAAATACATGTAAAATGTAACTAATTCGTAAAATGTAATTAAAATGTACAGTAAAATGTAATTAATTTGTTTATTTAAACTATGTTTGTGGTAATTAATTTAATCAACATTCTTTAAAGACTAGCTTAGTAGTTCCAGTATCTGTTAGGTAAAATTTTAATTACTGAGACTGCATGTCTTTTGGCTATGTTATTTTCTTTAAAAAAGTTAGCTACTTTTTAGGTATGTCTCTAAGCTATGTTTTTGGTATGACATATGACATATCTCTTTTACCAATTTAGGTATTGTTTTGGTATGTCGTCAAGCTATGCTTTTGGTATGTCAAGTTCTTTTAAGAAATAGAGTACTTTTTTGGTATGTTTCTTTGCTATGTTTTTGGTATGTCATTGTGTCATTTCTCTTTTATCAATTTAGCTATTGTTTTGGTATGTCTTCAGGCTATGCTTTTGGTATGTCATATTCTTTGATCAAAATTAGTACCCTTTTTGTATATCTATAAAGCTATGTTTTTGGTATGTCACTTCTCCTTCCCCAATTTAGGTATTGTTTTGGTATGTCTCGAGGCTATGCTTTTGGTATGTCAAGTTCTTTTAAGAAATAGAGTACTTTTTTGGTATGTTTCTTTGCTATGTTTTTGGTATGTCATTGTGTCATTTCTCTTTTATCAATTTAGCTATTGTTTTGGTATGTCTTCAGGCTATGCTTTTGGTATGTCATATTCTTTTATCAAAATTAGTACCCTTTTTGTATATCTATAAAGCTATGTTTTTGGTATGTCACTTCTCCTTCCCCAATTTAGGTATTGTTTTGGTATGTCTCGAGGCTATGCTTTTGGTATGTCAAGTTCTTTTACGAAATAGAGTACTTTTTTGGTATGTTTCTTTGCTATGTTTTTGGTATGTTTTGAAAGATGACATACCAAAAACATACTAGACCAACTTATAAAGTACCCGAGACATACATTATACATACCAAAAACATACCAAAAATTTCGTGTGGGTAAGCACAGTCACCCTATCTGTGAAACAGGTTTTGCACTAAAATAGTGCTAATCATTAAATCCATTTTCTATTATTTTAATTAGTGTTGAATCTTCTTTCCCAGATATGATGACTACCCTAATTACATTTTAATGTTTTTATGTAGATACTGACTTTTAGATTTTATTTCACAGTTTGATTAAAACCACTCCACTCTAATGCATTATTACCGTTTTCATTGAAGCGTGCCCCTGGAAATTTCAAGTTGAGTCTGGAAAATTGCTTGTAGCCGACGAAAAATCAAACGCCGAGTTCAGACTTTGTAGTATCATACAAAGCTTTCACCGCCTAGACTTCATTGAATTTTGATTGATGGTCGGCTAAATGTAATTTTCCAAATCAGACTTGAAACTTCCATAGTCGCGGACTGATTATTACCGTTTTGATTGAAGTGGACCACCCACCCCCAATAAAACCACAGCACATTTGACTTTTTACAATTTTTAATACAGGGCACAAAAGTGAACACTGATCGGTGATGCCTGTATCATTTTCTTGGTAACAAGAATGTCACAGAGTAAATAATGCCAGAACCCAGGGCATTATCCATTGGCAAAAGGATGCTCTGGTTCCTCTTCTAACACATTATTGGTAGGGCTATCCATTGGCACTGCTGGAATTGAATGTTTCATACATTGTGTATCGATTAGTTGATAATATAACTTGTAAATTATTATTGGTTAGCATACTGTACATGTACATGTACATGTACATGTAGAGTGATTAACTTAACCTGTGAAATACATATTAGACTAATATACACTACTAGACCCTAATTCCATTGTCTTCTTCCATATACTTTTAATTATTGTTTTACCCATTAATTAAAACCACTCTACAATGTACAACCATAAGCAATCATAGAAATCTGTTCTCTCATGACATTCCTTGAAGGAGATTTGGGACAGGGGATAACCCAACCTCAGGGTAATGCATTCTGCTTCTAGATCTTATTGTAGTTTTATTTCTATCTGGGAAAACGTTTCTCCAGCAGCAAATACTGCACTGTCTTCTCTTTGATTGAGCCTTAAACGATGAAGTCTTAGCGGATGGGTTTTCCAACTCAGTCTGATCCTCATCAAAGGTAGGGCATTCGTCAAAGGAGGGCAGCTCTTCGTCCTTCAATCTGTCATTGAGGGTGTAGTAGTAGAATGGCAGATTTGCATCCACTTCTTTGTAAATTCCCTTAAATAAAATATTAAAATTGACTCTCAGATCAAGCATCAATGTTTGTTGTCTGTCCCAAACATTCATGGGATATTGTTATTGTTTTTAGGTTACTCCTATTTTAATTGAGCCCAAAAATTAAGATTTTAATGAAAGGTTTGTGCATCAGTGAAGATGAGAACTAGTTCTGATTTGAGAACTATTTAATATACCATTACATACAATGTACTTGGTGATTAAGCTTTCAGCACAGGAAATATAAGAAGTGATTCTACATGTAGACATTTTTTTACACCTGCATTGACTTATTTTGGTTGTCATTCATAAAGTGGCCATGCATGGCCCCAATTAAAGTAGTCACAGTAAAATACAATAATTTGTCACATACGACCCTTTTGAATACTAACTATATGCATATACCTTGATTGGATTTTACTGTACAAAAATATTCACACACTCAGATTGACAGATGCATTCGGCATTGATATTACCTACCTTTTGGTTAGGAGAATGTCCTGGGGTAGTCTTGAATGAGAGACGTTTCTTACTTGTTGAGCTAGTACTAGCTTTAGTACTACATGTACAAAATTGACCCTTTCCTTTCTTTTCTTCAGGCTTTTGTGCGGTGTCACCTGTAGTTACATGTTTTTTTTTTCGCTGTCCTTCCCTAATTGCTCCTAAACAGAATCATGCAAATATATTAACACATTTTGTTACTTTTTCTTAGTAAAGCAACACGAATCCTTCATGTATTTCCTGTATAAACAGGAAGATTCCTAAAAGTACTTTATACGTTATACACAGCCTTTATGAAGTTTATTTTGACACAGTAAGACCCAATCAACATTATAATAATAGTGATATTTATCCAGGGGCCTTAACTTGCAAAAATGCGATTTTCAGTAGGGTGCTGCAACAAATACAATAATGATTAAAAATGGTTAAAATATAATTATATTACAATTGCAATTAATATTTCATAAAGATGCTAAAAACTATACAGCATAAGTAATAAAAATGTATACAATGTCCTAAAAAATACTCGTAAGTTTAGATTAAAAAGAGATGGTGAATTAGTTTCCCTAATACTATTGTCTAAATTGTTCCAGTCACTGGCAGCATGATACATATGTTTTTGTTTTCCCTTTGACAGATGCATGCACCACTGGCAACATATATAAAGAAAATGCTTAAAACAATTTGGGATTGATTTGAAACCTACCTTTTGTTCAGGAGAATGTTCTGTGGTAGTCTTGAATGAAATACTGTTCTTACCCATTGAACTAGTACTAGCTTTAGTACTAGATGACGTGCAAATTTTACCTTTTTTTTCGCTGTCCTTCGTTTGCTCCTAAACAAGATCATACAAATATAACAAATGCATTATGCACCTATCAGCGGCTTCCCCGAGGGGTCGACCCCCGGGCTGACCAGGAGATTTGTAAAAAGACAGAAACAATCTTGACGATTTCCCCCAGGGGTAGGGAAATCGTACCTTTCAAAGTCCCCTGGTTAGGTCTTCCACGACCTACAATCTCCCGTCATTTTGCACGAAATGAGATCGATGGAGCTGAATTAACTACTGAATCTCGTTACTAACGTTATTTCTATGACATTGAACACTCTATTTTAAACAGAAAATGGAACGACAGGTAGCTCAATCAAGAATACTCGGCATTGAAATTCTACGCTGGTCTCGGTAGCTAGAAAGTCTCGGTATATCTCATATCATACTTTAAGTATTGTATTAAAGAAGAAAAAAAACGATCTCCGTGGTTAGTTTCATTAAAAAACATTTTCGAACAAATTCCCCACCCCAGTTTTCCATCTGTCGAGCATTTCCCCGACCCCAGAGGCAATGTTTGCATTCAATCCTCCCGTATTCACCCACATATCTCCGTGGTTAGCCCGGGGGTCGACCCCTTGGGGAAGCCTCTGATAGGTGCATTACTTTCTCTTACGTATACGAAAAGCAGAATATTTCCATGGTTATCAGAATTTGAAAAAAAAAAACGAAGCAAATCGAGAACTGTAAGGTTCAAGTCATTCTGACCTGCAGTGATCGACCGATGAAGGGGGTTGGATCAAGGTTCGTTTGTATAAAAAACGAGTGATTTGAACTGGCGAAAAAATACACCAAACGTGGGTACATTAGGATACATTTGTGTCCCCCACATTCAGCATTAGCTATACTAACTTAAAACCGTTTGTTTTGGCTAATGTACCCCTAATATAAACAAATACGAATCGACTATTCATACATGTATTGAAAAGAAACAATGGCGGAACAAGAAACAATAAAATGGTTGCTCAAGCGTAACAGAAACCTTTGACCCTTTTAAGCCGATAAACCAATATCTTTTTACATCAAAGAAAAGAGTGGTATTAGCATAACCAAACACTACTCACGAAAGATGAAGACGATCTCCTCTTTTTAACTCAGGTTCGATGAATTATAGTACGACGTCATGACGTCACCCGCCAAAAGCATGATGGGAATGGTGTAATATCCTTCTTTGGCCAGCGTCTTCAAGTTTTATGATGTCTTTAATTAACAGGGATCTTGATGATGCCTCAGCTGAAGATGAAATGCTGTCCGATCCCAAAGCAAAAGCTTATCCGGGGAGACGCCGCCGCCGCCGCCGCCGACGTTTACAAAAGAAATAGACGCCTACATGATCCAAGCAATGGACTTGGACCAATGTAAGTTTTATCACGTTAAAAGCTTATTCTTTTATCCTATCGGTTATTGGATAAGAAAACTATCAGGTTAGGATCTTTACGTTTGCTGTATCTTCTCCTCCTTCTACTCTGACTCGGCCCCCTAGATCTTTTCTGCCAAGAAGGATTCGTGAAGGCATAATTTTATGTTAACGGGTCATCGTATCATTATAACTCATTCGTAAAGTAATAAATGGCGGTAGCTACTCCAATCCACAATCCATTGCGCGCGATACTATTTTTAAATACTTTAGAAAATCGATGTATGGAATTTTCAAATCTTACAATACAGTACAAGTGATAATACACTGCCTTTAAGAGAAGAGATAATTTCTACGTGTTTCTCATGAGGAGCTTAGGCCTTACAAAAAATGACGTAAGGGTGGATTCAATCTACCCTTACGTCACGGCGTGAAACCACAAGTTGACAGTTCGGTATCGTTATGAATGGAGAGGTGTCTGTGAATTTCACACTACTATTTCCTGTAAAACCCGAATAGAATATAGAAGACATGATATTTTAAAAACAATTCGAGTTGATGTGGATCCATGATTGCAACCAAGGTATAAAGTTCCAGTGACTCAAAATCTTCAGTCAAGTGAGCGAAAACTTCGAGGTAGCCGGAGATAAATTACTGCATGCAGTTCACTTGAAACAAATTCAGGTCGGAAATGCCTTTAGTTCTGTTAGCGAGTCGGCTGTCTTCTTGCTCGCAGCCTTGAGAGTTAGCTACGTCTAAGTCTGTTTCTAAAGCAGACTGTGCAATGGAAATATCACTGGTTATTCAGGGATCGGCAAATGGTCCGCAAATGGTCTGCAAATACCACAGACACAGTTTCGGCCTAACCGTTTGAAGCCACTGAGTTTGATCTCAGGTAAAATTAAATGCACACACAATGAGCTCTCCGGCCAATATCAAATATATAGTTTCAAAGCTAAGTACTTGACCATTATATAGCTGCTGTATTCCTTTTCTATTTTCTTGCTGGAAAATTTAGTTAGTTTTCTGAATAGGCCGAATAAATGTGCATTGTTCAAAGGATATGTTATTTGATGCCCCCTAGCTTGTGTGATACACCAACACGCTAAAATGGAACCGCCATGACAAAAACAAGCTCTTCTACATTCCCTTTATACTTACTCGCTGTGTGAACTTCAATCTTACTTCATAAATTAATCACAAAGTTTAGAATATGGACTGAACAGAGTGTGGGATCCACCGGCTTATTACTTACACTGTTGAAGGTGATTCAAACAACAGGCGGACTCGCCGGACTCGCTGTTGCATACACTTTTGTAAAGCCTAAAGCAATCCTCTTCGCCCTTCAATACGGACCTTGTTTTTATTTATTACACGCAGGTTAAGCTGTTTCTTTCAACTTCACACACATTGCTGTAGAATATGAATGGTTTGCGAGTTATCTTTTGCAGTAATGATGAGCAAACTGTGAGCTTTAACTAGACGAAGTCGAAGCTGGCAAATCGCAAATGATTACATGGCTGGTTAGGTTGCACCCAAGAGCTGACAGGAAAATGCGCATGTCTTTTGAATAAAAGACCGGGTTTATCAAGTCCTGAAGGCTCAGATATAAATACAGTCTTTCTAGAGCAGACGAGTGCTGCCGCACTTGGTGCTTCAAGTACCATTGGCTACTAAGAGCTGTGCGCGAAATTCAAATACACTGAATACGCGTTTGAGAATACTGCGATACTGTTTTCCAAAAACACTCCGGAAATACCTGCTTGGGAAAAAAGAATTAAAATACTGAAGAAAACTTTTTTCTGTTTCGGGAATAAACGCAGCTGTTCTGACAGAGTATACCAGAAAGCAAAACAGACTGTGTATGCGATGTCTCTGCGCTCGAAATTTGAACTGGTCAAGGAGAGCATATGGTCATACTATTCTCCCAAAACACACTCTGGACATACGAGAGCTAGATTATTTTTTTCATACATAAAATGAAGTTACGAAAATATTTTAGCAGCCTTTTTTATCATACTCAATGAAATGTCATTGGGATTATTGGTTATATAAACGTGCGAAGTATTAATGGTTTTGACTGACGTTTTTACATTATTAAAGCACCTCTTCAATTTTGACTGACGTTTATTCACATTCTCAGACGACCTCCTGCATGTAATATTTTTTGAGGCCTAAGCTCCTCATGTTGTTCGCAAGTGGTTGTGGTCAAATGTTGTGTCCGTTGGATCGGACATCATTTTTTGGAATGGAAGAAATGTGTGTATTTTATGCTTACGTTTATTTAATTATGTTTTTCAGCCACCAAGGAACCCGATTGACTGAAAAAATAAAGCAATATAACTACCACTGGATCGTAAATTTCTCAACGAATGATGCTGAATGGAAATTAAGATAACTGAATTATAAAATAAAGCAAACAGCATGCTTGTGGTAATTTTAACGATAAATACACTTTTCGATTAAAACTGAAAAACGTTTACATGAAAATTTTAGTTCCGTAACAAAATATTTCCCAGTTTGCTCGCCGAAGCACACATCTTGCGCATGCGTAAACTTCCTAGTATGATTAAGGCGCATGCGCTAGCATTTGTTTCTCGTGAAATGTTTCGTTTTTTTGCTCAGCCTGGCAGGAAATCATTTTCGTTGCTTCCGCCTCGTTCGCACACCGAAGAAATTATATCAGCAAAAATGTTTCTAATTACAGTTTTCTACACCCGACAACAACTAAAGGGGCTCAGTCACCAGGATTTTTCTGATTTTCGATCAAATAATGATTTGAAATGTTCTGATTATACCAAAAAATACTCATTAGCCCAAACTAGATTTTAATGTAAGGCTAATGTCAAAGACGTTCCTGTTCCTGTTACAAAACTAGTGTTGATCTGCGTCGACGTGGAATATACACCATGGCATAATGAACTAAAAGTCGATTAATGTCTGCTAACCGCCGTGGGAAGCGAGCAGCAGCTGATGTGTTCAGCGCATGATTACAGTTGAAATATTACTCCGATCAAGGATCAAAGGAAATTTCGCCAACATTGGTAGTGCTACCACTAACACCTGTAATATAGACAATAAAGTGTGTTGATGAATAAAATGAAACATTCTAATCCAAGTATGAATGAATGCGCGAAATATGAAATTAATTGAACGAAAAACGTTCATTAATACCAGTTCCAGATTCATCTTATTTACACTTTAGAAGTAAGTTATACAGGACAGTTTACAAGTAGTATTACAATAGCCCACTTCCACGATATGGTTTGCTTGTCACGCACAAAGGTTTCAATACGAGGCTCCGTGCTAAATTCAATTAATTCCTTTCTCTGTGAAAATAATAATTTTAATTTAGCACGGGGCCCAGTATTGAAACCTTTGTGAGTGACAAGTAAAGCATATCGCGGAAGTGGGCTATTAGAGAATTACAAGATTACATATGAAAAACAAATTATATAATGAAGTATGCAGTGGTTAGAGGAGCAATAAGCTTTCGAGCTGACCACCGCCACATGAAAAGTTAACAAGAAGCTGCACGCAGCTTGAACGGCTCCGGCGTATCTTTTGTAACGCGGATGATCTCAGACACCTGCGTGTTTGGCATATCAACGCACAATCAGATATGGAAGTACGCACACAGTCGATCTCATATAAAACTCCACATGAGTCGGTACACGAGCAACTTCAAGCAATCCAGGCTACCCTAGGATAACGCAGGTAGCCCAAAAATACTAGGATCCAAATACTATGATCATCTGATCTAAAACTCCACGAGTCAGGACACGAGTAAACACGAGTGCACAGCGGTTCATAATTTAATTAATTAACAAAAAAATATTATAATACAAAATAACAGGAGTATATTACACAGAAGGGTTCATGTGACCTTGTATTGGCCCTTAACATAGTAGATGGTATGTCTATTTTGTTCTCTTGCGCTTTAGTATTTTTCAGCAGTTTCAACTGTGTTAACAAAAAATTGTGCATCCTGATTCGTTAAAAGTGATGGCCTTTGTTCCTTCTCGCGGGAAACTCTATGCTAAACATAACTCTACCGTCTACAGTGTTGTGTGACAATATAATGTGGGAAGAGGAACACTCCTCTGTAAAAATAGTTTTTATTTTATCTTCTTAGTTCTTTCGGGTTACCTGTGTATCAGTACGGTACTAGCCCAAAACAAATTGCGTCCAAATACCGTTAGGATCTGATTTAGAAGACCACACGAGTGAACACGAGTACACTAGCTAGCGTTTCATCATTTAATTAACCAACATTTACAATTAAAAACATATTATGTTACCGTCTTAGTTGTTTCGGGTTACCTGTGTAAATGCCGCGTGAAGCTGCAAAAGCAGCCCATTGCGTTACTACCTGTGACACCGTGTGCGCCCATGAATCGTTTGCAGGTGAGCAATGTTTTGATTAGACTGATGTTGTGGTCATTAAAAATATTTGTTTGCAGAAATACACAGTTTCAAGTTTCGAGTTGACTGCCGTAAATGGTTGCATAGCAAGTAGATTTGGTTACATACATGTATAGAACTTACGAACAATAGAGCCTGAATTCTACGAAATCTAATAGAACAAAACAGTATGTAGACTTATGATTACAGAGTTACAATGTGAATATACAAGAAAAGACTTACTTATTATATTATATTTTATTACAATAATTTTAATTAAGTCTTTTTCTTTAAATATATACATATAAATATATTAACACATAGTACACATACAATGAATATACAAGTCATATAAAAATATGAAATAGATAAATGATGAATTAAGGCTTAAAGTTAAGTTAAGACTTAAGAGTGACTTTCCGTAAGAATCGACCAAAACGTAGCAAAAGTCGAAAACATTTTTTTTTTCATATTCTCTCTATAAGTAGGCCCTAGAGTGAAGCCAAACGAGCTGTTGTTAGTTTGGTAAAAGTTTGCTTCGTTTGGCGAGAAAATGGAAAATTCGAGTCGGCCATAAATCGCTGTGAAATCGGGTTTAAAAAAGATGAAATTTTCTGAAAATAAACCTGGCTCGCGTCGCAAAACTATGACTCTGGTGATTTAGACGATGGTTTCTATTTGATCTTTTGGCATCCCTCGTTCTGATGATTACGTAATGGTTCAGTTTCTGTATTGTTTTAACGAGGACCACAATTTGCTAGCTTTTATTCAGTAAATTATGTCGCGGGAAAACGGCTGCCGTTAAGTATGTGCCCTGTCTCTAAATTCTTTAAAAGTGATATACGAAACTGTGTTAGATAGCATTCTACCAGAATATGAAGATAAATTTCTGGGCAAACTGTTTTATCCACTTTGCTCAGCGCGATTTTGATACTCTATTTATAGTCATTTCGGCGAAAAATTACGCTTGGGTAAACAATGGCGTGACATCAGATTCAGCGAAATTCTATAAGTTATCCTAAAATTAATAAAATTAATAAAACGGACTTTTCTGACTTGCTCGAAATTGTTTTTCCAAGAATTAGTGGTGCACGAATTTTTTTTATGGGTAATCGGCCTGCACGAATATTTTTGTTCATTAATCGTTTTTATATAGCAGCATAAAGCCAAATACATCGATAACATAATTGAGTCACTATTTCAAAGATATTGTTTCAAAGTGCACTGCTTTGTCTCACGATAAATCCCATGACTGCATTGCTCAGACGTTCAAGCTGCTTGAGTCTTCATGGTGTTGTGGCGAGGACTGCTCCTTCCAGGTACATGACATGTTCAATATTTTAACCTATATTTTAATATTTATCCAGCAAAATCCAGTCATAAAGAAATTGTGGAATTTTAGAATATATTATTAGTTCTAAAAAATATTGAAGAAATGGTAGAATTCCCGAGAGCAATCTTCATTGAAATTAGGTATATATGTGCATACTATTAGTATCTTTTACACAAAATGAAGGAGCATGATAAATCTTCTTGGATTGTTGTATTTACCCATAGTTACAGTTTATTCATATTGTTTATTATTTATGATATTTACAATTTTATTGAAATCTTATATCAGAGTTGTTAATTTTAAATTTGATATACTACTGTTGCTTTTGGATTTTGTTTCAAGAAAATATTTTTCCAATAGTTGGGGGATTTCCCTGAGAACCTGTGTTTTAAAATATATGGAAATTAGTGGAGTGTTGTATTTACCCATAGTTTCAGTTGATACATATTGTTTATGATTATGATTTTTTATTATTATTGAAACTTTAATTAGAGTTATTGATATATTTGATATTTTGAATACCAGAAAATAAAAGCATATATTATTGTTACTATTATTCTGTGTTTCATGAAAATATGACTGTTTCTAATGATTGGAGTTTGTCATTCCTTCAGTTTTAAAGATATCGTTAGAGCGTGACAAAACACATTATTTGAGAAAACGTGACACACATAGTGAAGTCTAGTAATATGAGAAAACAAGCATAACACTGTAATGGGAGACGATCAGATATTCAAGACAGAGGAGTATGTGTATTCATAGTTGAGATCACGAACGTATTTGGAGAGGACGAAAACAGTCAATAAAGTTACTTTGGAGCGCTCAGAAAGGTTATATTCTTCAGATCAAGTACCAAGTGGGTAACAAATTTGGCGACCCCGCCAGGATAGCAAACTACGCTAGCTAATTCAAGGAGGACCCGTGATGACCGAAGTGGCATGGTGATGGATTTTGGACACTTTGAGTTAGGGTAAAGGTGTTGGGAAGGAATATAGGTTCTAGTGGAAAGGACGACGGTAGGGGTAAGAACGATTATGAGTCGATGTTGAATGGGATCGAGGTGAGTGCATTGATTTCGTCGTATGAAGAGTGGTTTGTGAAATAAAGCGGTACATCCCATTGTTGTTGTGGTAGTTGTTGTGTGCTGTACTATTACACAGATGCCTTATCGTAAATTGTAGACATACCAGATATATTTTGTGTAGCGTGTGTGAAGATAACGAGAAATGGAATCGGAAATCGAGACGCTACAGTTCGAAGTGGAATCGCTGTTATAAAAATATACCACCGATGAGAGTCAGTTATGTGAAATCATAGAAACACTAGAGATTACCGAGGAGATCACGAATAAGAGCAAAAGACAGAAAGTTATCCTGATAAGAAAAAATATCGAGGCTAAGTTAGATGGGAAGGACGAATCAAGTAAAAACATCGCCCTGTTAGAGAGTATTATATCGATAATTAAAGACACGCCACCGCCCCTAGAATCACCGAGTAAAGCGTAAGAAGAGATTATCGAAATACAGAAACAACAGGAAGAACTGGCACAAAAGCAGAAACAGGAAATGGACGAGCCGTTGTCCAACCTTGGCAAATTAAAACCCACTACTAGCCCGGGAAATAAAGCATTAAAAGGATCAGATAAAGGAGAGAAGGATAAATTAGCGAAGAGTAAAATATACGGAGTAGAAATGTTTACATCGCATTCACTGCTTCGCCGTGAGTTCAAAATCACGGGCCAAATTGGCGAACCGGGTCAAACCGACAAGTTGTCTTTTGTTTCCTTAACACATCAGATAGACTCTGGCTTAAAAAGGGGGTACGAAGAATAAGAAATCGTGGATGCCGTATTTCGCGTGATTTCCCCTCATAGCAGTTTTATAAGTTACGTGGAAACCCTCAGGGATCTCTCCCTAGCGAAACTGTGAAAAATTCTGCGTGTACACTACCGGGAAAAGACCGCATCCGAGTTGTACCATCAACTCGCAAAGACCTTCCAAGAGCCAAAGGAAACCCCACAGCAATTCCTAATGCGCGCACTAGACATGCGTAACAAAGTCGTTTTTTACCACAACTGCCGATAATCTCGCGATCTGATTGCTTGAAGTACGGTGGTAAATGAGAGTCCAGACAACGGTGCTGACGCGATAAAGTTATAGACAACGCTGGCTCTTTCAAAGCTGTCACGCTTTGTAACGAAACTTCCCCGTACGGTTTCTAATATTGTTGTAAAAAACAAATTTCCTCTGGTTTTTCGTGGTTTGGACTCTTATTTACCACGATTTACGTCATCACATGGTCAAAATTTGTTAATTGGCTCCGCCTCGTGAGTCCACAACAAATTTTGACCATGTGATGACGTAAATCGTGGTAAATAAGAGTCCAAACCATGAAAAACTAGAGGAAATTTGCTAATTCGCCAGTCAGGAGGCGGATTGCGATTTTAATTACGGCGTACAACTAATTCAAAATACGTTCGTGAAATCGTTCGAAACCGGATTAAGGGACGATATTTTGACTACTAACCTGCGACCAACGCTACGAATCACGAACCTGACTGACGAGGAACTGATGAGGAACGTTAACGAGATGGCTTCGCATCAGCTCGAGCGCAGGAACAAGCTGGCAAGCGAGCGGCAGCGGAGCGCGAAAATAAAGGCCTGTGAGACCGACGGAAGCCAAAAGAGCGGCGCCGAAAACAAGCAAAAAAATAAAGCAGTAGCATTAAAGCAGCTCCTCGCAGAAATAGGACAGATGCGAAGTCAGCTCGGCAACCTCAAGGTCCAAGTAAACGCAGCGAACACTGGTAGCGCACGGTGGAGCTCTGACCAAGGACAGTCCCGTGGACGTGGTTGTGGTCGCGCGAGACTCTCCTATCAGCAACGGCGAGTTTGAGGATGTGATTCCTGCAAGGAACGGGGAACCGCGGGAAGCTGCTGCCATTGTTTTTCCTGTGGAGGCGACAACCACGTCGCATACAATTGTCCCCAGACGACACAAGATCTCCAGAATCAGGGAAACGACAGCTGGCTACCCTCCAGGGACAGAGAGTAGCCGGGCCAAGGCAAGAAAAGTCTCGTTCCTGTAATGGCTGTAGACGAGTCGAAAGAGGCGGAAGATCATTCCAGCAGTGCACAAAATTCAAAACTGTCCGATACTGCAGCAAAACATGTCAGAAGAAGCATTGGAATAACCAACGGATCCTTTGTGAGGCTATAGCCCATCTGACAGAACAGAACAACGAACCTGCAGATAATGGTTTCTACATGGCCCACCTAACGCCTAGGCAGCACGCGAAGGTAGTTAATATCGTCGGACGGCAGTGTCGTGTAGAATGTTTCCTTAACGACCGCCAGCTAAGCGTTCTCTGGGACACGGGAGCCCAAATCTCCATTATCTCGAAGCATGCGCTAAGTGAGATAGCTCCCGGAACCGAGCTAAGGGATATCTCGGAACTTTTAGATCAGGATCTTAACCTCACAGCAGCCAATCGTACCCCGATACCATACCAAGGATGGGCGGAGCTCGAGTTTTCTCTATTAGCTGATCAAAAACTTACTGTTCCGTTTTTAGTTACAAAGGAGTGCTTAGACACTCCAATAGTTGGATATAATGTCATAGAACATATAATGTCATAGAACACTATCCTGTTGAACATACTGTCTTATCAGTTCGGAATCAAAGGAAAAGCGTTGAACTGGTTCCAGTCATATCTTACCGGACGCAGTCAGTTTGTACATATTGATAACTCTTCCTCTCCAACACATGAACTACAATATGGTGTACCGCAGCCTCCGTCCTTGGTCCTATCTTATACCTACTATATACTGCTCCCCTTAGAAATATCTTACGAAAGCATAATATGTCCTACCATCTCTACGCAGATGACATACAGATCTACTCCACATTCACAACAAATGATGATACTGATCTTGCCTCGACAAAAGCTAACATCGAATCTTGTCTACTTGAAATCGATCAATGGATGTCCTCTAACAAGCTTAAACTAAATAATGATAACACGGAACTCCTAATAATCCATTCCAGTCACCGGCAATGCTCTCACAATTTATCTTTTGCTGTGGGAAAAGACATCATTCACCCATCAAACCATGCTAGGAACATTGGAGCAATCTTTGACGATACTATGAATATGACTCGACATGTTAACTCAATCTGCAAATCTGCGGTTTTTTCAGCTAAGGAACATCTCCAAAACACGGAAATTACTGTCGCTGACCACCACTGAAACACCTATTCATGCATTTGTTACGTCCAAACTCGATAATTGTAATTCCCTAATACACGGCCTCCCGAACTATCTTATACATGGGTACGCCTGCTATCTTATACTTATTCTAAGAAAAATGATCATATCACACCTATCCTTAGATAACTCCACTGGCTACCAGTAGATAAGCGGATTACATTTAAGTTATTATTGTTAACGTATAAGACACTTAATAACCTAGCTCCTGTCTATCTACAAGAATTATTAACTATATACAAGCCTACCTGAACACTCCGATCCTCAGCTGATACATTACGCCTTGTTCGTCCTACTGCCAGACTTAAGTCCTATGGTCAGCTGGCCTTCCAGGTATCTGCACCTACATTATGGAACTCTCTTCCGTTAAATATACGCCAAAGTCCATCCGTTAATGAATTCAAAGCTAAACGAAAACACTACTGACTTGTTTTCAGCTGAATGTAATTTATGCGCATATATTTATATTTACACTTATTTAGTACATGTAGTTGTCAAGCGCATAGAACATTTATGTATATGCGCTATACAAATGTCATTATTATTATTATTAATTTAATCAAGGAATTCGGGTCTCGGCACAGACATCGGACGAGCTTTTAGTAGTCTTCCGGAGCATGAAACAGAGACATTGGTGAACCTTATAAATAATATGAGTTCTAACGAGATGTGCATAGTCAAAACGACTAAACATGACGTCATCGTTCCAAAACGCCAAGGCCTAAAAATCTCTTGTAGAGCCAATACCAGTCCGGTAGCAGAGACTACACCAGTACTTTTCGAACCGGACGAGTTGCGCGACTTACCACAGGGACTAGAAGTTCCTGAGGCATTACTGACATTATCAAAAGCATCGTAGAGATGGAGGTGTTTAATACAACAAACCATTACATTAAACTCAAGGGGAGAACAGTGTTGGGAAGACTCCAAATGGTGCAGTCCGTTACGCCAGTCGAGATACAGTTAACACAGCCCAATGAAAATACAGAAGCAGCGGTGCGTGATGATACAACCGGTGAATCGCCTTCAACCATTCCGCAGTATATCAACGACATAGATCTTGCGGAACTCCTACCCGACCAGAAAGCGGTTGTTAGTAAGATGCTGATTGAAGAGGCAGACTCGTTGGCTAAACACGACAACGACATTGGATGTATAGACGATCTACAGATGACTATAGAGTTGAATGACAAGACGCCAGTACAGAAGAATTACGTCGCAGTTCCGAGGCCCCTGTACCCAGAAGTTAATAGTTATATAGAAGACCTCCTTAACAGTATTTTCATCAGACCATCTAAATCCCCGTATAGCTCGCCTGTCGTCTGCGTCAGAAAGAAAGACAAGAGTTTACGGCTGTGCGTTGATTACCGTGCGCTGAACCAGAAGACCATTCCAGACCGATATCCTATTCCGCGAATACAGGAATCGCTAGACAACCTCGGAGGAAACAAGAAAAGCATACCACCAGGGCTGGAGGAGACCGGAGGATCAACACTTGACAGCTTTCACGACACCTTGGGGACTCTATGAGTGGATCCGCATACCATTCGGTCTGACAAATGCTCCAGCGAATTTTCAGAGATTTATGGAACGTTGTCTTAGCGGTCTAAGGGATGAAATCTGTATCCCATACCTCGATGATGTAATTGTGTTTAGTTCGTCATTTGAAGATCATGTGGAGCATGTGCGAAAGGTGCTCAGGCGTCTAAGGGAATACGGAGTTAAGCTCAAAACGAAGAAGTGCAAATTGTTCAAGAAGGAGGTAGGATTTCTTGGCCGTGTTGTTTCCGAGGAGGGTCACCAACTGCAGCCTGCCAACATTGAAGCCGTCCTAATTCTTAAAGACCGCACGCCTAAAACTGTTGGAGATGTGAGGAAATTAATGGGATTCCTGAATTATTATCGACGCTACATCAGAAAGTTGGAGTTTTTTAGCACTAAAGTGGGCGGTTTGTGAGCATTTCCGATATTACTTGTATTCTAGCCCGAGCTTTATGGTATACACCGACAATAACCCTCTCGCCTGCCACGGGCTTACGCTGGGTAGGCGAACTAGCCGACTTTACTTCAGCATCAAATACCGACCAGGAAAGAGCAAAACGCGTTCCAAATACAAATGGGTTATTCCAATATGATATATTTGGCACAATTTAGACATTAATCGCCGTTTCCTCCCAACTTTCAATAAAAAAAGTGGAACAAATTCGTTATTTTTAATCAATTCTTGTCAGCAAACAAAACTTTGGGAAAAATATAATAATAAATACCAATTTTGTTATGAAACTACAAAAAAAAAACGATGGAAAGTATTATAAGATCGAATCCTTAATGTTCCATAAGAAAACAATATTGGGAAAATGGAAAGGAAAATGAATTAACAGCTGTTATTTGCATAAACCGTGAGAAACAAGTCATGTAAAATCTAATGAACTTGTGATGAATCCTTCTAACGACAATATTTCCATGGTAAAATATTGAACATATTACATTTTGCAATACAGGAATAATAATGACACATTTACAAGACTTTGACTCGTTTTAAAATGAAAGTATTTTATTCTCTTGTTGAATCAGACATGATTCTGAAGACAAAATGTAAAACTGCACCAGAAATTTCTGCTGCAACCACAAGACCAAAGGTAAAACTGCAGCAAAAATTTCTCCTGCAACCAAAACGGCAAATGTTAAACTACAGTGTAACAGCAGAAATTTCTGCTTCAACCACAAGACCAAAGGTAAAACTGCAGCAGAAATTTCTGCTGCAACAAGACCAAATAGAAAACTGCAGCAGAAATTTCTGCTGCAACAACAAGGGCAAATGTAAAACTGCAGCAGAAATTTATGCTGCAACCACAAGGCCAAAGGGAAAACTGCAGCAGAACTTTCTGCTGCAACTACATGTACAAGGGCAAATGTAAAACTGCAGCAACAATTTTTGCTGCAACCACAAGACGAAATAGAAAACTGCAGCAGATTTTTTTTTGCAACCATGCACAAGGGAAAATGTAAAACTGCAGCAGAAATTTCTGCTGCAACCACAAGACCAAAGGTAAAACTGCATCAAAAATTCCTACTGCAACCACAAGACCAAAGATAAAACTGCAGCAGAAATTTCTGCCACAACCACAAGGCCTAAGGTAAAACTGCAGCAGATTTTTTTGCTGCAACCACAAGGGCAAATTTAAAACTGCAGCAGAAATGTCTGCTGCAACCACAAGGCTAAAGGTAAAACTACAGCAGAAATTTCTGCTGCAACCACGAAACAAAATGTAAAGTTGATGTTAACACCCATGTTATGTCACAGGGCCAATGTAGACTCGAAAGCTTGTTTAAACTACATGTACATACATACATGTATGGACATGTAGGCTGTTTTTAAAGAAGAACTGAAGTCTAAAATCAATGTTAGCTCATTGAGTAGATCTACACAGGAAAAGACTTGTACGAAAATTATTATTTTTGTATTGTGCATCAAAGGAAAGAAAATCTGCAAATCTTCCTCCCAACTGCTGGTATGTACAGTGGTTCGATTCCTGTAATCTGTGATGTACGATATGAGGAATAACTTAGTTTTGTCAAGTTGTTCTCTGCATGGAATGGATGGACTAACGACTCGTAATTGCGCACTATTGTGCTTTCTTTGTGCTGGAGGTGTTGTTGTGTTTTCTTGTTATGCATGCCATACGATACGGGGAAAAGCACAGAATTGAGCCGCTACACAAACTAGCTTTAGCAGTAGAAAATCTGCTATTTTTCGACCTTCGAAATGTATTTTATCTTTTTAGACAGCAGCACAAAAAAACAAAATTGCAGAATGTATTTCCCTTGAATACAAGTTTGTATAGTCGTGGGATTGACTTAGGGTTCTCCCTTGAATTACCGGTAATCCTGAACTGCAGTTGAATCAATACGATTACCTTTACTAAACTAATGGTTTTCTAATTGCATGGCTTCGTCATCACCACTGTCACCACTATCATTGTTGCTGTCTACACCTTTGCATTCAACCTCATCGACATCATCATTTTCCATGACAGCGCTGCTCATAAGGTTTAGTCTTCTTCTTATCAGGCGTGACTTATTTCTGCTCCTTTCTATGACAACACAGTCATAACCAGCATCCAATGAAGCAGCCGCAGCTGATCCTAAAGCAAATATTGAACATTATAGAGTAGTAAATAAATATAACTACGAAGAACATTTACATGTACAGCCTCGAGGCTAAAAAATGGTTCTTTTCTGGTGCAAAATAATATTGTACAAGTTGATTTCTAACAAGTTCCAAATAATAGCTACATGTATGTACAGTTTCATGGTTTTTAACATTAAGTTCTTCATCTAAATCTTATCCTAATCCTAATGTTATCAAGGAGCCCTTTAGACATTTCGTCTTATATAGACAGTTGCACTGAAGAACTAACGCCTGATATCCTAAAGACAGCTGTGACGGCAGTAAGGGCGCAAGACAACGGAAGCACAACCTGGCTATCAGCAGTAACTACTGACCATTCACTTCTTAACTTAGATATGACAGCAATAGAAGCTGACGCTGCTAACCTTGCGCGAATTACTACGGCTGAAATATTGCAAGCACAACAGGACGACAAAGCTATTGGAAGAGTTGTTAGATTATTATCATCTGAAAAACGCCTAACTGCCAATGAAAGCCGACAAGAGCTAATAGAAACACAGAAGCTTCTACACGAATGGCGCAAGATGGCTTTAGCCGAGGATGGAGTGCTGATACGGAATCCACGTCGTCAGGTAGTCCTTCCCGACAAGTTCCGCAGACTGGTTTATCGAGAGTTGCATGAAAACATGGGTCACCTGGGTAGTGAGAGAGTTGTGAGCTTGGCCAGGGATCGTTTCTATTGGCGGCACATGCAGCGTGATGTCGAACACTTCCTTAAGAATGTTTGTAGCTGTGTCAAACAGAAACGCCCCGCCCTCAAGACCAGAGCACCCCTACAACCGATAGTTACACCCTCACCCTTCGAACTGGTATCACTAGACTTCCTTCATTTGGAAAAAAGCAGTGGGGGGTATGAATATATCTTGTGATCGTAGACCACTTTACCCGCTTCGCACAAGCATATGCCACCCGGAACAAGTCAGCGCAAACCGTAGCCGACAAGCTCTTTAATAATTTCATTCTGCGCTTCGGGCTACCAGCCCGTATACACCACGACCAAGGTTGCGAGTTTGAGAACCGATTATTTCAGAGGATCGAGCAGCTGTGCGGCATTCGACACTCGAGAACGACGCCATACCACCCACAAGGGAATGGACAAGTGGACCGGTTAACCGTATCCTGCTAGGCATGCTTCGGACCCTTCCTGAGACAGATAAATCGAGATGGAAACACCACCTTAACAAAGTTGTGAACGCGTACAACTGTACTCGACATGAATCCACCGGATATTCTCCGTTCTTTCTCCTTTTGGGAAGAGACGCCCGCCTTCCAATTGATTTAATCTTTGGTCGAATATCTCCCAACGAAAGTAACAGTTATCCACAATACGTCTGGAAGTAGAAGAAAGCTATGGACGAGGCTTACTCGCTAGCAAATAGAAGTGCAATGCAAGATGCGGAGAAAGGTAAGCGATCGTATGATTCGCACGTGCGAAGTTCTGTCCTACAAGCAGGAGATAGAGTACTAGTTAGGGACATGAGACCCCGGGGAGGCCCAGGAAAGCTGAAATTATACTGGGAAGACAAGATCTACCAAGTAGTGAAGCGCAAAGGAGCTGAAAGTCCAGTATACGAGGTACAGCCGGAGGGTGGAGCGGGACGCTCCAGAGTGTTGCACCGAAACCTACTGATGCCCTGTGGTTCCCTCCCAGTTCACCCACCTGGCGAGGCCACCAACCTCGCAGCTGCCAATCACGAGCAACGAACAAGAAACAGAGCTGGACAGCGCAGACGACCAATACAGAGACTACAGACATCCGACGACGAGGAGAGTGATAGCGAACACATCGTTCGGTCTCACGGTCCGGTACCTAGAAGCGATGGTCTCCAGGAGACTCCAGTTCTAGATAGTTGGGCCACTGAACAACATGAGGCCTTAGTTCACGAACATGGCCCTGACAGGAGTGGCGATGAGTCACAAGACTCTGTGGTAGGTCTTGCTGAAGATAGTTTACAACCAGGAGAGGCGACTGACCAACAGGAGTCTCGTCCAGAGAGGATTCGGTTGCTTCCTACTCGCTTAGAATACGGCGCACCGGGCGAACCACAGGTTAATCCATGCAGACCATGCCATCCAAGAAGAGAGCATGGTTACAATGCTACGCACTCATATATCCACATGCAACACAGCGTCAACATGGAAGGGCATTTCGGTCAGCCGGTATCATATCCTTATTCTACAGTGTACCCTACGGTGAACCCTACGGTGTACCCTACAGTGTATCCTTCGGTGAATGTTACGGTGTACCCTACCGGCTATCCAAGAGTGCAACCTAATTGCTGCACAGTACAGTCCATATACGGCACGCAGAAGGCGTACCCATATGTGCTTGGTGCTGTAGCGTAGTTGGACATTTAACTAGAGACATTGAGAAGTTGTAGTTTTCAGTACATATATAATCAGTTTTACAGTTTTAATACATACACAAAAATGAGATGCTCCAGAGAAGTTGAAGTAGTCTTAGTACTCTACTGATTATGTAAACATTGCCAGATTAAAGACCCTGTGTCCGACCCATGGTGCTTTGCGCCAATGTTATGATTAGTTTGATTATCAACGGCCGCATAAATCAAAGGCCAGCTTTTAGGCGAACTAAAATGCTCTCGATTGTTTATAAGTTTCATAAAAGAAGTACACATACACTTTGGATAACGTATTTCATAATTTCTACCGGATTAAAAACACAATCGAGCCTACGAATTTCCCCTGGATGCTTCGAATATGATTTTAACAGTACTCGGCAGGAAGCCAGTTGTTCTGTCTTTAGATTCTAATTCGATTTACGAGTGCGACTTTTCACAACTCTACAAGCAAACACATACTCTTGTTACCTTGTTTTTATGTCTCCAGTATTGCTTAGCTGTATTTGAAGATCTCTACTTTCCTTGCGAATGATATATTTTGAGTGCAAAATGAAATGTCGTACTCGCATTCGAGTCAAACTCACAGCGAAGTAACAGCTGAACTCGGCAGATTGGAGTTTGACCCGCGATCGTAGTTTTGGTAGCAAGACTTTCTGGACGTACTGGAGGATGAAAAACACGGTTAAGGACATTGCTTTCTCTGCTAATAAAAATGCAAAACATATACAGATACAGATACAGATAATTCGTAACACCTCAGTGGAGCATAGCCGTGCGAAATTATAATTACGAATGTTCTTGATGCCAGAAGTGGTTGCTTTGTGCTTTGTATTTCCAACGAAGCCCGCCGGTCCCTTAGTGCAGCAAATCCCCGGGAAACTCACGTAGTAGTCCTTTTGAAACGCAAGTGTTCTCTTGTAGACCTAGAGAAAGTAAAACGTGGACTGCTGAAGGATTATTTGTCGAGTCACTTCGCCTCGCTGGCTCGGTCCTTTCTCCGGCATTCATCTACTCGCATTCGAAGAAATATTCGAACTAAAGTTTCATTTTAAAAAGTATATATACAAAAGTTAAGAGAAAATAGAGTTAGTTAAGCATATATACCTATCAATAATTACACGATGGCCCAAACTAGGGATGGATTTCGAAAGATTCGGGAGTCACATAACAACAACTTTTCGTAGCCTACGAAAATGTTTGCGCGCGCAAAGCACCATGGGCTCGGACACAGGGTCTTTAAGATAACAAAATAGTAGGCTGTGTTACCGACATATATATATATATATATAATTGCTGCAGCATAGGTATACGGGAACAAGAGAGCCATGAAGTAACATACAGGATCCTGGACAGAAATCAAAACAGTGGTTGCAAGAGCAATATTTACAGAATGGGAGCTACCAGTCTCCAAAATATAGGGGGGGGGATAGGATTTGTTTTTTTCTAACCTCCAATGTCGTGGACGACATTTATTGAAGAGAGGGAGTATGTTAGAGAGTGACAAAACACATTATTTGAGAAAACGTGACACACATAGTGAAGAATAGTAAAATGAGAAAACAAGCATAACACTATAATGGGAGACGATCAGATATTCAAGACAGAGGAGTATGTGTATTCATAGTTGAGATCACGAAGGTATTTGGAGAGGACGAAAACAGTCAATAAAGTTACGTTGGAGCGCTCAGAAAGGTTATATTCTTCAGATCAAGTACCAAGTGGGTAACAATATGAACCTAAAACTTGGGATTTTTACTAATTTTGGCTTGCTCTTTCCATTTCTGACATCTATGTTGTTCTAGCGCCATTTGTTTTGATTGACTGGCTAAAATGGTCACGTGACCCGGTCCTGAAAAGGGTCTATTGGTATCTTGCATCTTTTACCCAATTAAACATTTTTATTAACACCGAGCGTGATTTTCTCTCATGTTCAAGGTTTGTGCGGGTCATGCAGGGAGATCCTAAAGTCCTTTAAAAAAAATGAAATTGATAAAACGACGGGAACAAAGGTTGACCCATCTACAGTTGCAAAGGATATGAGATGTGCTAAAGATGGTAACGGGATTCGATTGTTTTCTGCGTCTGACTTTTTTACAAGTCAACAAGTTACTAGTTTGTTTTCTAGCCTGGCGTCAAAAAGCAGTGTTGATGTTGAAGCTGTGGAGCTAGACAGGAGGGGCGAAGCCTTAGAGGATATGCGAAGATGGGTAACAAGAGCGTGGATCTCCTTCATCCATATCATTATAACATTTACGACCTTGTCTCTCAAGGCCCAAGCTAAGTGGGCGAGATATCTGCATTTATTTTAACCTTGACGTTTCCGATATCACGACAAGACGTAAGAAGCCCTATACAGCTTATAGCTGTTTCAACTAGTAAAGTAAAGCTAAAGGATAACACGGTCAAGGAAACACAGGAAGTGGGAACTGTAATTCTGTAAAGAGTTACAAGTACAAGTTATTTCTTTATAATCATACGTATTTCTTATCTTCATGGGCGGAAACCAGAAGTGCTCGAGAAAGAGGTGTCCCTTTTGTACGCTTTATTGCCATAGTACGTAATAAGAAAGAAATTGAAGAAATGAAATTAAATATCAAGCACTCTGAAATAGGTTCTGTTACATTTTAGGAGTGTCATATTTTACTACCATTGAAGAATATGAAAAACGTTGTTAGTATAAATCTCGTGACAGTTTATTGTGATTATTAGTCACATATTGCATTACAGGGAGACTAAAAGTCAATTAGGGAAGGGGGGAGCGTGGGGTGATTGGGCAGGAGTATTTGGGGGAGGGTCATCGGAAAACTGAATTGTAACGTTTGTGAAGGGTCATCCTTTTATTTTTGCTTAGTAGGGAAGGGTCACACTTTTTCCCAAATGTATTGGAAGATTAAACGGCTTCGAAAATTCCTAGCCGTTTTTATTGGGGTAGTAGTACATTTACTTGATATAAACATGCGATCTGTAAGAAACAACGTCAAAGCTACTTGGGTAGGGTGATCCTTTTTTCCGCGACTTCAAGTGAGGGGCATGGATTTCCTTTTAAACGCAACGGAGAGGACCACATTTTTCTCCTTGATTGAAAAGAAAAATATCCAGTCCACACCCCTCCCCCCTCATTAGAAACGTACCTTCCCTTAGTCGACTAAAACAGTTAGTTTGAATATTGAGTTAGAAGATAACTTGACCATAATCCAGGTTATATCCCGGAGTTTAATTCATAGTAAATCCATTTAGAACGTTATTAAAACGTTACTGCAAACATGGTTTTGTAATATGAAGAATCGGACGTATCGGAATCAATTAATGACCAATACGTACGATAGAAACTCAATAAACTTTAGCGGTGAGTGAAATCAAAAAAAAAAATAAGAGGACTTTGAAGTAATACTGAATATTCTCGCTATCGAGTCAGGATAGGCATGGAAAAGTGAGGTTTCGTTTGAGCTATTCCTTCTCAGTGCAATTAAATGAATACAAGTGTTTGCTTGTCTGTAACTTGATCGTATTTTAATTATGTATAAAGTTAAATATGGCGAGGAGGAATATTCAACGATAATTTGAAAGAGAGGCCTTGAAGAGAAGGTCGAAGCACCAAAACCGGAATAAAAATATTTAAAGGACAAAAGTTATTATTGTTAAATTATTTACCTGTTTTTAAGGATTCTTTGTGAAAATTTTCTGACCTTGTGACCCGTAAGCTCATGTCACGCTATTGTTTACCTTGTTTACCCAAGCGTAACTTTTCGCTAAAATGGCTATAAATAGAATATCAAAATCGCGCTGAGCGAAGTGGTTAAAACAGTTTGCCCAGAGATTTCTCTTCATATTCTGATAGAATGCTATCTAACACAGCTTCGTATATCACTTTTAAAGAATTTGGAGACAGGGCACATACTTAACGTCAGCCATTTTCCCGTGATATAATTTGCTGAATAGAAGCTAGCAAATTGTGGTCCTCGTTAAAATAAAATTATCGCTCTAAACGAATACAGAAACCAAAACATTATGTAATCATCAGAATGAGAGATGCCTAAAGATCAAATAGAAACCATGGTAGAAACCACCCGAGTCATAGTTTTGCGACGCGAGCCGAGTTAATTTTCGGAAAATTTCATCATTTTGAAACCCGATTTCTCAACTCCAATTTTTCATTTTCTCGCCAAACGAAGCAATATTTTACCAAACTAACTACAGCTCGTTTGGATTCACTCTAGGGCCTACTTATGGACAGATTATGAGAGAAAACAATTTTTCGACTTGTGCCACGAAAAGTGAATTTTGGTCGATTCTTACATACAGGCGCTCTTTAGTAACAATAAGTGCAAACTATATGGTCTCTGTTTTTTTTGGGCTACCTGTGTTATGCTTGTGCAAACAAAACAACTATGAAACTGTTGATTGCTGAAGAGATTGAGTGCCACACGAGCAATTCGCTACCATGGTTCCTTCACAAACTAATCTTCAATGTGAGCCCGCCATAAATCTGGCCTTTGGAAGTTATGTCTTGTGTACTGGCATGCGCACTAGATATTCGATTCCATCACCACCCCCAGCGGATATAATTGTTCGCAGAGCGTTTGTGACAACGTCTGGATTGTGCTCGTCGCATGTGTGCGAACAAAAGGAGGAGAAAGTTAACTTTCACTGGCGAAGTTTGTATCACACTCTCAACCTACTTTAGCCACATTTATCGGGTCTTCATAGCCTTTACTGAGTTTTTTATTTGCAATGAAAAGTTGTCACGAAGGTTAAAGTCGAAATTAACATGAACTAACAGGGGAGATTTTGACTTTTGTATAACAACTGAACTACAAGAAGAACCACTGTCATAATTTTGTATTCTCTGGCCATTCTTCAGAGGAATCAGATGAAGTTGGGACTCTTTTCTGATCTGATGGGGAAGATAACCTTTTTTTCTGGATTAAGACTTCTGTGATGAAAGGTACTTCATTTTCAGGCGCTTTCAATACAACGGAGTATCAAGTCCAAGTGCTGGCTAGAAAGTGTTTCGATTTCGTAGGCAATAAAATTGATAGCTTGATGAAGAGTTGTGAGACAAAACTGAAAGCTATTCTGTTTTGGTAACGTTGCCTTGGGGGTATATTTTCGTTGCTTTGGGGGTATCTTTTCATTTGCGGGGTATTCTGCAGTTGCTCCGAAAATCATCAGAAAATTCAGATGTAAAAAAGTACCAGTTCCAGTTAGGATGTCTAATAGAAAAGGAGCCTGTTAGTCGTTTAAATATATTGTTGCTTTGAATGCCGGGGAAATATTGATTACATTTCGCGAAATCCCGTAGGGGCAAAGCATGCACCTGAGGGTGGGGGTCGGGTGGTCCCATACAGGTACTTTCAGACTATCGATTGAGCACTCTAGGTATTTATTTAATCGTTCGCTGTTCTGAGGTGTTATAAAATGGGTACAAAAATAATATAGTTTCCATTTTTGGGGCCGTTCATAAAATTCAATGCCGTAATAAGGTTTAAAAGACCAGGTAGCAAGCTGTTCTATATGTTTGTTGTTATATGATAGAAGCGAACAAACGAGGTCTAAAATCCTAATGAGTAACTAGTACGGTGCGCCATACCGTGAGTTATCCACTTTCACGAGTGAACATCGAGCCCGAATCACGAGTTAGTCTCCCAATAATTGTTCCTAATTTGGTTTTCGTTTATTCTTTTAAACAGACAAACCCACATAAGAATAACCTACGAGAATTAGCAGTATTTTGTTGAATTTCAAAGCTGGATCTCCAATTTGTCAGCTGTCAGTAAATTCACATTTGTCAGTTAATATTTCTTCGGTTATTTGTCAGTTGTCAGTTCAAATTTAAGGGGTTTGTCAGTTAACCCCATCTACACCCTCACATAATTATGAAAGTGAAACTCGGGGGCATGGCAAAAAGTCTTGGTCAGGGTCGGCCAGGTATCCAAGGTTTTTCTTAATTGAGTGTGGTCAAGAGACCATCTCCTGGTATAGTATATTTAAATTATGGGATTTCGTCACAATTTATAGTATTTGGGTATTTTGGGTATCGGCGCTGGTTGGTCTATTGCAGAAGAGGGTTACAGTCATATAACTTTCTAAGCGTTCGTCAAAGTTTATTATAATTGCCATCAATAAAGGGGATAAAGAGAACGTACTGTTCTACATGCATTTGCTCGTCGTGATATAAATAACACTAAAATAATATATTTCATTACATGGTCAATACGAGGGCATACCACTAAATTTTAACAGGACTCCCGAAACAACCACAAGGGCTGATGAAAGTCAGGACTCGGCTAAACCACAGATCGAATTGAAATTAAGCGTATTGGCTTTTGTGGAGGGAGGGAAATCGGAGAACCCGGAGCAAAACCCAAGGTGCAAGGATTAGATACCAACAAACTCAACATGTGATCTGGACTCGAACCCTGGCCACAGTGTTAAGTGGCAAGGCGCCACCCCAGCTCCCCTGATTGTTGTGAATCCACACTTAACAATTTTGACAAAAACATGGTCAATAAGAATTCATACCACCGTAAACTATCGTAATTTTTTTTGCAACAACAAACGAGAAATATTCAAGCGGCAGAGCTTCTTGAAAATGAGGAAAATTTGGGGTGGAAATTGATTCTTGCGCGAGCGATGATGCAATCCGTAGTATGTCCTCTTATTTCAAGTGGTAATACGCCAATCAGAAAATTAAACGAGAAAATGTGCAGTTGTTGTAAAGTATATGATTCCCAGCCCTCCTCAATGTCCCAACTAAACATCCCCCATCCCCGTTCTCAACACACAAACACAAATACGTCAGTTGATGCTCTTTCACGGGATGCCGGTATATCGTTGAACTATTAAACAATCACCACAAGAAGACGCCATGTTCAGTTATGTTATTTTATACAATGAGAAACCAAACAGAGCTGTGATAATATTATTGGTGGAACAGAGAACATGACGCGTTACCAGCAAGGAGCTCTGAACAATCTTGTGTTAGGAGCGTCAGAAAAATTAGGATATATCTACAATTTATCCAGAATCAAACAAGTCTTCCATATACTACCTGCTTCATAAATTGTGCACCCCCTCTAACGTATACTGCTTTGAAGGATCCCCCTTTCGCATGGTTGAAATAAATAATGACCTGTCTTTTAATGGCAAAAAGAAAAAGAGAACAATGTACGACACATTAAAGCAATCGTAAAAGTTGCTACTGTTAGCCCTTACAGTTGAAGCTCAATAATAATTCAGTTCCGATTAGCTGTCACGCCGGAAGTTCAAGTTCATGAACAGCCCACTGCATTCACCGTAATCAGATATAGTAGTGTTATATTTCAAGGTTACAAAACCGGTGTTAAAAATAGAAATAAAGAGTTCGCGTTGCTTGTGGCAAAGTGTGTGTATGGTGTTCTGGGCTGCGGGAACGGCGTAACATTTGGGGGCTCAGACGGGAATGTAACTGATTAATTTGGAATTGTAAAGGCTGGTTACAGCGTGGATTGGATTGTAGGGGTTTGTGGACAGTTTGATCCAGGAATCGTAAGGTTAGTGGGCAAAACTCCTTTGTTGGGTAGTATTAGTCTAGTAAGTGTTGGACAGACTATTATTCGAGATGCGAGGAGAAGAATTGTTGTTGGAAGTTCAGGGTTTGGTTTTAGGGTTTTCGAGGGATCAAGTATTAAAGCTTATGAAGAAGCTGGGGATCGGAAAGGGAACAGAGGATGAGGTTAAAAGTCGCTTTAGTTTGATTAAGGAAGTTAATAGATTTCTGGAGGACAATTTGCTGGCGTCGGGCGAAGAGGGAAATCGATTTCTTCAAGAGATCAGAGATGATTTAACACAAGGGGATAAGAAAGAAGCACATGAAGAAAAAGCTACCGTAAATTCCCGTTCCGAAGTTAAATAAGAGCGAGGGGAATTAAATAGATCGATATCAGATGGTGACTTTTTAGGGGGATCAACAAGTCGAGTAACAATGCACAAATTTGGGGGTGTATTCCGAAGAGAGTTTAAGATAACCGGGCATATCGGAGAGCCGAAGCAAAAAGATAAACTGGGTTTTATAAGCCTAGCAAAGCAAATCGAGAGTGGACTGTCCAAAGGGTACGACGAAGGGGAAGTTGTAGATGCCGTGATTAGAGCGTAACCTCCCGGCATGCGGCTCAGAAGCTATCTTGAAAGCATCCCAAGTATGACGTTATCTCGCCTAAGACAGATCCTGCGATCGCATTACCAGGAACCAAGCGCGATCGATTTGCATCAAAAACTAGCCACTATCGCCCAAGAAAGCAGCGAAGACCCGCAAAGCTTTTTAGTTCGCGCTCTAGATCTTCGACAGAAGCTTTAGTTTGTGTCTCAGGCCGACGACACAAGAGTGCAATACGATTACGCCATGGTGCAAAGTCTATTTTTACACACTGTGGAGACAGGCGCGCGAGATGAGGCGATAAGGGTTAAGCTTAGGCTATATCTTCAAAACGATGAGGTGACCGATGAAACGCTATTGCAGCAAATGAGTAGCGCGATGTCAGCGGAACGCGATAGAAAGAACAAAATCTCTCGATCAAAGCGCATAGATACAAGCATAAACAAAATCAAGACCGAGGACTTGGGGGACGGCGGATCGTCAGACCGGGGAGAAAACCGCAAAAGTAAAAGCAAAGAAAAAGATGAAGGCCACATCATGGCAGCTATTCAGGCGCTTAGAGCAGAAGTGGGGCCATAAAAGAGGAAGTGGGAAAGGAAACTACAAGTGGAGAGCGAAGACCCACGGAGTCACAGGAGCCACGGCCTAGAGGTGCTAATAATAGAGAGCTTAATCATTAACGACGGCGACGGCAGCGAGGACGGGACCTAGAAAAATATTTTCTCCCGAAATGTGATGATTACTATTTCCTTCGTTCGCCTTTAATTACTTTTCACATTCATATCTTCGAAAAATATGATAAACATAGAGTTCCGTTCACGCCGTACGAAAAACGGAGTGATTTACTTTTACTGACGGTGGCGTTCTCTTGTAAACGTAAAATTTCGAGTTTTCACGTTGTGTTTTTCCAGACAACGGTTGAAATGTAGGCGACTGCGTGCATTTCCACGTGCAGTTATTGTATTTTGTAATTAAGTCTATTGTTTTATGCCGTCGTCCTAGCCGTCGCCGTCGTGGTTGCTTAAAGGGGCATGGTCATCGGTGTATACGCATGCGCAGTAGAGACGAGTTAGTTAATATTCCGTGGGCCACGGGAAATTCAACTTATCCGCCATCAATGCGAGCGTGGAATAATCTGGTTCAATTTAACAGCGTGTGTGGACCATCAATCCTCCAAACTTCGTACAGTATTTTAGATGTATATATTTATTAGTTCTATACCCTTTTTTTGTTTGATTTGCGAAAATGAGCTAGAAAATTTCGAAAAAACTACGAAGTCAGCGTGGCGTTAACTAACGGTATGTTTGTACCAGTTCGATTTATCGGATATCATGCACTGACTTGAACACAATTGTTATCACTTTGAATGAATGTCGATTGTTCACATGGTTATCCTGTGTGAGCTGCTGTAGTTATTTGGAATCAGGGAATGTTTGAACGGTGCATTTCATACACTTTTGCAAGCCTAGTGTAGCCCTCTGTTTACTCGTAACGCAGTCTGTGAATTAATAACGAGCTTGTTTGTACTAGTTCGATCTATCGGTTTTCAACTCCAAAACAATTTCGATACCTTCAAATCAATGTAGATTGCTCAGAAAGTAGTATAGTCGGCGTCAAAATGATACCCGTTTTTCTTGCACAACAAAACTCAAAAAGTTGTCTACTTATGGACGCCTTGTTTTCTTGCACAAGGGGCGTCATAAAGTGAATTCAGAAATCCACTTCATGACGCCCCTTGTGCAAGAAAAAAGGCGTCCATAAGTAGACAACCTTTTGAGTTTTGTTGCACAAGAAAAAAGGGTATCAGTTTTGACGCCGACTATACTACTAGGGGTAACTAAGGGTCATTCAAAGTGTCACTAGACATTCTTGTACATAAAATCCAACTCGATAATCCTATTAGAGATATGATTACATATAGTTATATCGACATCGATTGCTTGTACATAAAATCCAACTCGATAATCCTATTAGAGATATAATTACATATAGTTATATCGCTGCAACGTCCTTACACATAAAATCCAAAACTCGAGTATCTGTTAAAGCTATCCAAACACATAGTTATACCGAAGAGAGATATATCGCCCCTCAACAACCTTATACCTAGAAATCTGAATTTGGAGTGTCTGTTAAAGCTATCCTAACACATAGTTATATCGAAGGGAGAATGGTGAGACCACGTAGTGAACCACTTCCACGGAGTCTAGCTCGAGAGGCAGGTGCTATTCTAGAGGAGAGAGCTGGAATGCTCGAGGGGATGGAGATAGGTCGCCGTACTATTCGATGGCGCTTCTTCCAAGGTGTGGCAGGAGATTTGACCCCTAGGATCATGGAAAAGTTAGTTGCAAATGTAACCACCAGCTTCTACCTACGCTACAGCTACACCTATCGCATTCGCAATGTCAATGACGGACGCGTGATGCTATTCTCCAAGACTGTCCCAGGCTCTCCATGGGTGAACATCCTAGAAGATGCAGAAGAGTGGATCAATAGCAAGGAGACAGCTCGTTTGAATCCCGACAACATCAATCGACCAAATACCCAATGGGCCTTCGTTCGTTGGATCTACGTAGATGTAAAAGTTGTGATCGATCGTCAGCTTCTGTTGGGAACAGGTCCACTGCCCCAATGGCTTCGCCAGAAAAAAGGAATGTTTGCCCTCGATCGATATGGCGACAACCTATGTCTGTGGCGCTGCCTTGCCGTATACAAAGGAGCCCGTGCAGACAAGTGCAACACCTTGGCTCGAAAACTTGCCCAGGACTTCTATCGCCTGACAGCGCTCACACAAGACGTTCCCAGAACTTCCATAGACCAGCTGGAGGAAGTCGAGTTACACTTTGGAATCGGTATTCGGGCGTATGAACCCACGGAGGATGGCGCTTGGCATCTGACGCGACATGCAGCTCACTACAAGCATACGATGACGATTGGGATATACGAAGGACACGCCTTCTACATCAAGAACATCAACAAGCTAGGGCACATCTACGTATGTAACGATTGTAAGCAACGGTTCACGAAAGCCTCAGACCTTCACCGCCATGCAGATCGTTGTAGTCGTGGAGAAACAAAGATCGTTTGCCCCGGAAAAGTAATCACAGTACCCCAGTCGGCATACGAAAAAGCCTTCTGGCCAGAGAGCACAGCCAGCAAAGTCGCTCTATGCTGGTTAGAACGTGAAACCAAAAGGATTGGGCAACACATTCATCATGCAGCTTGTGGGCATGGTGGAGAGCATTGGATCGAAGGAGCGCCGGTCGACGGCTACGAACCTCTTTCGAAAACCATCTTTCAATTTCATGGATGCTATTTCCATGGCTGCCCGAAATGCTTCCCTAGGGAAAGGAGGCTCTATCTCAAGACCTGTGAAAGAACGGCAAAGCTACAAGGAGCTGGTTATACAGTAGTGGAAGCTTGGGGCTGCTCCACAAAGAAGAAGAACAAACCGATCCCCACACCAACACAAACTGTCTACCCACACTTCATAGTTTACGATTTCGAAGCCTATCTCGACACGACAAAAGGAAGACAACCAACAGACCACCTGACCATCGAAAACGTCCATGTCCCAATATCAGTATCAATTGCCGACACATACAATCGAAAGTCAACCCACATCTGTCGACGCAATCCAAAAGAACTCATCGAAGCCTTTGTCGAAGAACTCCAGCTAAGAGCGAAAGCGCTCCAAGAAGTCCTTGCAGAACAGTTCTGCCCCAAGACACCTGAATTCTCTTTTGACACCCTACCAAAGAAACAACAAGCGAAGATCGACGAATGGATCCGCCAAGTTCCAGTAGTGGGATTCAACTCTGGCAGGTACGATCTCAATCTGATCAGGGAGCACTTCGTAGGAATCATTGCCGACACCTGTTCAAAGATCCTGGTAGCAAAGAAAGCCAATTCCACTATGTTCCTATTGACCCCAGATTTCCGTTTCCTAGATGTGATCAACTACCTTGGACCTGGAACTTCTTATGAACGTTGGGTCGCTGCCTATGGCTGCGAGTTGCAAAAGAGTTTCTTCCCATATGAGTGGTTCGATTCTCCAGACAAGTTGGATCACATTGGATTACCAGACTATCCAGAGTGGGGTTCGAAGTTGAAAAGAGAACATCTACTATCTATGTCAGAGTTCGAAGACTGTGAGTGCACCTTTCTCGACAAAGGAATGGAAACCTTTGCAGACTGGCTACGATACTACAACGACCTAGATGTAGTTCCATTCTTAGAGGCACTCGAAAAGATGCGAGATTTCTATCACGAGAAAGGAGTAGACATGCTGAAAGATGCAGTGTCCATTCCAGGAGTCTCACTACAGTTCCTGCTTCGAGGTAGTGTAGAAAGGGGAGCTGAGATGTACGCTCCAAGTAAGGAAGCCTACCGCATGCTGAAAGACGCTGTCGTGGGAGGTCCAAGCATAGTACTCACCAGACTCCACGAATCAGGAGTGACTAAGATTCGTAGTCATCAGGGAGGAACTAAGACTTGTCGTAAGATTCTTGGATACGATGCCAACGCCCTATATCTTTCTACCATGGAATTCGAAATGCCTTGTGGAAAAGAAAAGGTTGTGCACTATGACGATCCAGGTCCAGCCACTGAAGGATTCGTTGAATGTCTACTTGGTGGAAAGTGGTTTGGATATGCAGAAGTAGACATCGAGATACCAAAGAAATTGTGGAAGGAATTTGAGGAGATGCCACCCTTCTTCTACAACAAGAAAATCCCCAAAGAAGCAATCCCTCCAGAAATGTTGGCCTACCTCACAAAGACAGGTAGAAAGCTCAGCGAGGAAAAGAAGCTAGTTGGGAGTCTCTCTGGAAAGAAGTTGCTACTCTATGCTCCTCTTCTACTTTGGTATGTAGATCATGGCGCAGTGATCACTGCTGTCTACCGCACGATAGACTACGAACCCAAAGAAATCTTCGGATGGTTCGTGGACCAAGTCACTGAGGCACGTCGTATGGGAGATGAAGATAAAGGTGAGGCTTTGCTGGCAGATGTGTTCAAGCTACTAGGAAACAGCGCCTATGGAAAGTTGCTCGAAGACTTGGGACGCCAAACGAAGGTCACCTATACAAAAGATGAGAAGGTTGTGGACAAGGCATTGCGAAGTGTTTGGTTCGAAGACCTGGAAGAGATTGGTGATGCATATGAACTCGAGAGCCGAAAGGACCAGATCCGAATCAAACGCCCTTTCCAAGTAGGTATCGCTGTGTACCAGCTTGCAAAGCTGCGTATGCTCGAGTTCTACTACGACTTCCTCGATAAGTACATCGACCGAGATGATTTCGAGTACATCCAGATGGACACGGACAGTGCGTACATTGCCATCTCAGGAAATAGCCTCGATGAGGTTGTAAGACCGGAACTACGTGAGGATTTCGAAGCCAATAGGAAGGAATGGCTAGCTTGGGACAAGTGGAGCAGTCGTACCCCAGGACTCTTCAAACTCGAATTCGAAGGACATCGCGCCATTGCCCTATGCTCGAAAGCCTACTACGTCGATACGGGTGGCAGCAAGAAGTATTCCGCTAAAGGTATGTCTAGGCGTCACAACGATATTACGTGGGATCGATTCAAAGCAACCCTCCAGGGTAGTATCGACATGGCGGAAAACCGAGGCTTCCGACTATTGCCAGAAGGTGTGGTAACCTACGACCAATGGAAGCTGGGGCTATCGGCTTACTACGACAAAAGACGCGTTCTTCCCGATGGAATCCACACCGAGCCAATAGAGTACGCTGTTTAGCGTCTAGGTACAAACAGAATTCCATTTGGTGGTAGTTCCGTATCCCTAGGAACAACTTGTAGCTCTTCACGAACGAATCCACGTTTGGGTGCATCCTTCTCCTTTGCAAGGTAGTAAAGCACAGGCTGTCCCGAAGATACTACACTTCGCGAAATGGTGTATATCTGCAAACTCCACACAGGATCAGTAGCTCTACGTTTTTCACCTCCTTCCAATTCTCCTGGTGCATAGAGATATCGAACTAGAACGTCGAATGGTAGACGCTCTTCTCTCAATCCAACGGTGCGCGAATACGTAGGAGTCTTCAGATCTACTTGTTGCGCCACTACAGAATTCGAAGGCTCTTTACCAGTCAACCGAGTCACCTCACTATTCATAGCTTTGATAACCATTGGTAAACGAACTACCCATTCTCTACTACGTTCATCTGATCCTTCCGAAGTAAGTACCATCTCTTGTGCATATTGATATCCAAACAATCTCTCAGCTAGAGTCCTATTTGCTCTTTCAACAAAACTTTGCGCTCTATGATTACCAGCCTCACCTCGTTGAACTTTCGTACCATGTAGTTCTAGCGTTTCAGACATACGTCCCATGAATTCTCTACCAGGATCTACTTGCAAGGTCTTTGGCCATTCTAGTGGACTACGTTTATAGATTCGTTCGAATGCCGCAGAAACTTCACCACTATCTTTAGATGCCAAAGGTTCGGCTTCTTTGTATCGAGAAGCTACGTCGATTACCACTAATGCATACTTATATAGTTTCCTTCCACGTCCAGGACGATCGTGTGGTAGAAATATCAAATCAGCTTGGTGGACTTCATTTGGTTTCGATACAGTCCAATGTGGTCGTGGAATGTGTTTTGGTGGTGGTAGATATATTTGCCACATAGATTGCTTTTCCAACCAACTCCTAGCCACGTCTTCTGATGCTTTCGCTGCTACCGATAGCTTACCAATTGCAGAGTGACCTTTCCAATAGCCCATAGGACCATAGAAGATATTCGCAAGTTTAGAATCCATCATACATCTATACGTCCCAACCTTCAACAGATAAAAAAAAAAAGGAAGAATGAAGAAAGTCGTTGCGTGACCCTCTTCATTCTTCCTTTCTTTTTTTTAGTAGTAACCTAGTAGTAGCTTAGTAGTAGCTTAGTAGTAGTTAGTAGTAGCTTAGGGGTAGCTTAGTAGTAGCTAGTAGTAGCTTAGGGGTAGCTTAGGGGTAGCTTAGTAGTAGCTTAGGGGTAGCTTAGTAGTAGCTTAGGGGTAGCTTAGGGGTAGCTTAGTAGTAGCTTAGGGGTAGCTTAGGGGTAGCTTAGGGGTAGCTTAGGGGTAGCTTAGGGGTAGCTTAGGGGTAGCTTAGGGGTAGCTTAGTAGTAGCTTAGGGGTAGCTTAGGGGTAGCTTAGGGGTAGCTTAGTAGTAGCTTAGGGGTAGCTTATGGGGTAGCTTATGGTAGCTTAGTAGTAGCTTAGGGGTAGCTTAGGGGTAGTAGTATCTATATCCATTTACTAATAGCGTATCCAACGCCTAGCATTCCACCACCAACGTAGAGCAACTCACCAGTCTTCTGATTGTTTGAGGGTTTGTAGTAGTCAGATAAGCGGGGTTCTTTCATCTCTTTGAGCCGTTTTAGCTCTTTACGTAACTTATCGGATCGCACTAAGGCTTCGTTGGTATCTCTTTGAGCGTTGTATGCGTCACGTTCAAGACCTTCCTGCTCTTGTGCATGGTCGTATCGTCTTTGACGTTCGATTCTATAGGCTTTCGTTTCGCTTGCTAGTTTTTCGATGGCCCTATTGTGTCTCTCTCGTTCTGCATCCATATCACCCTTTCCAATCATTCTAGCTAGTATGCCACCACCAGTAAATGCCGTTGCATTCAATATAGCCCCGAGAATGGCCATTCCAATTGCTGCCGCCATTACGGTTTGGGTTTGGGCTTTTCTTTCTCAAGTTGTTTCTCAAGATATTCCTTTGCGTATAAGCTACCAAGTATCACGGCAGTCCACTTCGCGTAATTCACTAGGGAAGAAGAAGGATCACTAAGCATAGATTCCTTGGTAGTCTTTTTTACGATCCACCCAATACCAGCAGAGAGTCCAACGATTTTGACTGCATCGGTTGCCGTCTTCGTCAATTCCTTCTCCATCTAGATATATACTACTATGGTCTCGAGTCTTTAAGTGTTACTCCATGTCTAGTGCCGTTGGCTTTGCCGGAGCTGCAGGTTGTATCGTGCTAATGGCGGCAACACGCTTATTGCCATCTACATACTTCTTGTACGCAAAGTACGTGCCAAACAATGTAGCGCCAGTACCAATGACTGCGAGAATAGTCAGGTTTTCGACCCGACCTTTCTCTACGTTAGTTTCTTTGGATGGTTCATTTTCACGTTCTATCTCCATCTTTTGAGCTTCTTTTGCACGGGCAGTGACCTTCTCCCAAGCTAATTTTCCTGCTGCAACACGCTTTGGATTTTTTCCTTTCTTAGTTGGTACAGTCGTCGGTGGACTCGCAGTTATCTGATCCGGCTGTCCTTCCATCTTGCTTCGATATAGTAGGTATATGTGGAGGTTCAACAGGTGTGTGACACTAAAGATTCTTTAATGATGAATATGCCTCAAGTACTACGGTTCTTTCTGGGGTATCCACTTCATATTCGTCGACTTCGTTATCCTCCTCTTTCCCTGGCGTATAGTGTGCAAGGATGTGACACATACCGCTAGCTGTCGCTACAAGTGGACCTGCTCTGGAAGACAACGACCCGGCCAGGCCAGATATCTCATTTCGGATTAATTGGTCTTCTTGTAGATCCTTCAGTAGACCTTCGTGAGAATCTATAGGTAACACGTATGCGATTACACGAACTACTAAGCTGAGTGCTCTATTTACTAAACACCCTGTTATTTGTTTTGCTAAGACGGACTGGTATCTAGTATGTAAGCGGTCTACGTCTTTGGCTGACAGTTTAGAAATGTCCCCTAGAGAGAAATTCTTCCCTAGGTATTCCTTTGTCGTACCAGTTACGGCTAGAATCGAGAGAGCTTCCCGATCTTCCGTTACAGAGGAATGCGCATTCTCTATTTTTGGTGGGCCTGTTACATCCTCACCGAATATCTCGAGTATTTCTTTACTATCCATGATAATATGTTGTAGATGCTGGGAGCTCTAACACCACCTCGAAAGGATGGCGGAGACAGAAGCACATGCGAGCGAACTTATGGGAGCCAAGTATCGTTCGTAACTCTTTACATTCTTGTGAGCCTCCATAATCCTCAAATATCTTTTTACCATCTACGACCGATGCTGTATGAAATGCTACTACGATAGCTACATTCTCACGGAAGGGTTTACATATGCTCGTTAGTTGTTGGGACAGCACCCAAATGGAAAGCCCTATGTGTCGTGCAGAAAAGGCTAAGTCCACTAGCTTTTCAGTTCGTTTCTTGACGTCCTTCGATGCGGCGCAATCATCGAGAATCAATAGAGTATTGGTACCTGACCAAAATGTTGCGCAAATACTCAAAGTAGCATCGATGGCATCTTGTGGTGGTGATATGACGAAGAAATGAGGATCTCGATTTGCGAATCCACGATAAGTTTTGTTGTGGGCATACGTAGGACAAATCAGTACTATGTAATCGAACTTACCACGAAATGCTCCACGAAGTTGTTCTATGAGAAACGCAGTCTTCCCACAATTCGTCGGACCGACTATGAGTGCGTTGAACGGCACGTGCTCTACGAGAGAATCCATCAGTATAATATACTCTGCAGAGATCTGTTCAATATCGTGACCTGAGCATCCGCAAGGACATAGATGTGCATTTTCACATTTCCACTTCCCTTAGCAGTTCTATGTATGCGAATGTCGATGTCCTTTCCACTGCCGGTTTGTGCCAAGCCATCACCATGAACGGTGGAATCTTTTGCTGTGCGACAATCGATTAGAATAGAGAATCTATTTTCAAAGAACTTCTTTGGAGTCATAGAAGTATTGGGTGTACCAAACCAGCTTCTTGCAGCCTCCCAGAAATCTAGGGGAAGCATGCCGCTTGGAAAGAGTCTGTTGGGAATCCCATTGACATCTACTTCTACCTTCAAGATATCTGGATTCGAGAATGCTTCACTATCTCGCGTGCCAATGGTAGGTGGATCTATGAATAGTAGAAGTAGTCCAGCAAAGGATCGTCGTGGAACATTAACGTTTTGAGATATCAAAATATCAGAGGTTTTAGCGATATCTACTGTTTTGAAGTGAACAGCGTAGTTGTATAGGAATGCAGTACCTATTTCATATTTGTGAAGTGCATTACTAGCCAGCGTTTCATTCCTGATTGCTTCGTATTCTAGTTGGATGTTGGTAAGTTGGTACGTACCTATCTTCGTAGTATCCGATCCAATTACTACCTCGTTGGCAGACGCTAGAGTCAACTCGAATGTAATTATATTTTCTAAGGCATGTGGATATAGAACTCCCTGTTGTGTCAGAATGTCAACATCTAATGGAATCCTATACTTGGAACCACATGCAGCTAGGAGCGCGTTGTCTGCAGCAACAGAAGTACTTGCGTCACCAGCTTTCGATCGTAGCTTATTCAAGTTCTCCGATTGAATACCTTGTTGTATTCTAGACTCTCTCTCCTGTGTAGATAGGTACACATCGGAGTATGTTTGTAGGAGGTCTGGCCTGACAAGGTCTTCTACTGTTTCAGCTCCCATCCTACAGATTCTAAGCATGACGAAACAGCGTCCAACGTTCGAAACGACTCTGTTATTCACATGTCCACCAGATAGTACGATGTCGCCCAATAGCGCTAAGCTACCAGGTACTAGTACTACATCTTCTGCTAGCTTTGGAACTTCTACGTATAGAGTCTCACCTGGATTAGCAGACGATCGAGTGAAAGTCTTCCTATACAAGTCTCGCGGAGCCTTGAGTGCATGAGGCTCTCTTCGTACTTGTGTGGGATCCAACTTTGATGAGATCATGTTGAATATAACTATATATGTAGATATGTTTAACATGGCCTCTGAGGGTAGGTCCGATGAAAGAACTGATGAAGGTGGAGACTACGATAAAGATGATACTATCAATGTGGATGAGGAGTGGGATGCAATATTTCCAGAAGAGTCAGGAGAAATGGTCCCAATGAAAACCAGACGCAACTACGGCAAAGAAGGTGCTAGACCAAAGAATCAGGAAACCTCGTTTTCTAGAGAAGATGATGAGTACTTCGATGAACTCTTCGACTCGGAAGGCTCGAACGTTTCTAGAAATGAAAAAATCCTGGAGAGGTTGGAGAAAGAGAAAATCCCAAAGTATACCGAGCGAAGTGTGATCTTCAAACAGGGTTTATCGGAAAATGCAAGACAGGATATGTTCGAGACTGTCTGGGAAAAATACCACGATGTGGGAATTCGAGGCACGCTTGAGATTGCAACCATGTCTGATGGTAGAGTCTTTATCAAAGAGTATGGAAGTAAAGAAAAAGCTATTCCTTTGACCACCACGAAAGGTGAGTTATATAAGAAGATGGGAAAAGGTCTCAAAAGAGTCTTAGGACCTTCGAGGGAAGAAATGTTAAAAGAAGTCATAGTAGCTGAAAATCAATTGAGTGAGAGGGTCGAACAAAATAAAGAAATACTCCAAGACCCTACGTCTACCGAAACTCAGAAAGAAAACGCTACTAATGAAATAAGGACCGATCAGGAGGAGCAAGCAGTCCTAGAACGAATAGAAGGAGCTATAATAGAACGGATGTCACTTAGGGATCGTATAAGAATCATCTTCAAGAAGTATGGAGTCAGTATAATTAGCGTGGTAGCTGTGGTAAGTACTGTGATCGGTGTAATAGTTTCCAATCTGACGAAGAAAGTTTCCGCGATAGTACCGGGATTTGGAGATGCTGCCAAAGCAGCTGCTAAAACAACTGTCAAAGGTTTAAGAGCAATAGGCAAAAAGTTAGAGGAGATTCTACCTAAGATGATTGGACCAATTGTGAGTCTCATATTCAGTATGGCTGCTGACGTTGTTGGAGTCTTAGCAAACAACCTTTGGTTGTTAATCGTAGCAGCAGTGGTCTTCGTAGTGGAGCAATACAAACGCCGTTAACGAAACAACGTCCATACGATTCCAGCTGCAGCAATGGATGTCACTGCGAGATTAATCTCATGTTGTGAGACGACAGCCTTTACCTTTGCCTTTGCCTTTGCCTTTGCCTTTGGTACAGGAACTCGTTTCCCGAGAGGCTGTACCGATTTCTTATCTGACGATCCTTTCGTAAGAATAGGTGGGTGTCCTTTGACTTCTACATTGATGGCGTTAGTGCCTAGCACCATATCTTTCGTAGCTTTCGGGATTGGATTCTTATAGCCCTCTTTCTTACCAAGATAGTACTCTAGATTGCTTGGCAAAAGTCGCACATCTACAGCTATTGCTAAATCGAGCCTCTTATGCGTCCTCGTTATAGCAGTAAGATAGTTATTGTAGCTCACCACTAAATCGTTTTCGAGAATAGCACCTTCGACTAAGCTCTTAAACTTTTCTTTGACGTTATGGCTATGTATGATGGAGTCGTTCAGATCTGCTTGTGCACCAAGTATGCAATGTCCAAAAGCCTCGACAGATCTATTCAACCTACCCAATCCAACATCTGTCAAACCCCTTCCGATTGGTGGCATGAACCAATTGTATTGTTTACCGTTGTTATTGCCAATGTACGCTAAAGAAAACTGATAGACCGTACGACTCCCCTCAGGAAACTTAAAGTCCCCACCAGGCCACTTAGCAGAGAACGAAGTATTATGTGCATACTTCTCCGTATAGTTCACCATTTTTCCATGAGAGTTTACGTAGACGTCTCCTAAGCCATTCCACCGAAAGTCTGGTGTTCGAGATATACCGAATTCGATGCACAATTTCTCAAGAGCTGATTTGTTATAGAGGTTATCCCTTTGCTTGAAATGAGATTCACCAGGTAAAGGAACTCCATGAGTACCACCAAGTTCACGTAGAATTCTTCGTATCGTGAAATATACGTGGAATCGTAGGAACCCTTGAACGACTGGTGGATACGTTTTGAAAGTGAGGTCAAACAACGACACTCCACATCCGGAAGTTGCACACCACGTTGCGAAATTCAATTGTTGAGGCCAGTAGTGGAAATCCGGACCAGCCAACCAATGCTGGGACTCCTTTTTTGTCGTATGCTTTACAACGATCTCCTTGAATATATTTGGAACGCCTACTTTGAAATCATCCTTTGAGGTGATATGTATCTGTAGATTAGTGAGATCAATATCTTGTGCCGGTTCAGTAGAAGGAACTGCTGTAATGGGATATTTCACACTCATGTCTAGTATCAACGTAGTTGGGAAACCACCAACCATTCCCTGCAATGCATTGTCGATGCGGCTTTGAGTGACTGCAGATAACTTTGAGACATCATCGCCGTAAACGATATAGCTAGAATCTCCATCTCGAAACCAAATACTCGTCGAATATTTGTTTGGACCATTCACTTCCGTAGAGACATAGAACTTGTGAAGATCTGCCTGTGGATATTTCTTCTTGAACTTCGCTAATAGATTTGCATTCAACGTTGTGACCTTTTCATTTTCATCGGCAAGGAGTGCTGTCTGCTCAGATTTCGAAAGCCTTGGTCCACCCTTGGCAATCTCTACCTTGTCCTTGGCAGATAGACCATCGTACCAATCGTCTTTGTCTGGTACAACGAGAGGCATCTTATATGTTGAAGCTATATGTATATATAGTTATACCTTCAACATATAAGATGGTTCTCTTATATATCACCACAACATCGGCTGACCATACTGTCTACTTCGACGACCCTATTCTTATACGGAACATTTCACTAGTCGAGATCACTTTCGAGAACAGTTGGTGGAACCTAGAAGAGCCAGGGAGCTTTCATTGGAAGGTCAATGGTGTGATGTTTCCACACGAAATTAAGGTGGGGAACTACGATATACCAACCCTCCAGACCCTCTTCAAACCCGCAATCGACGCTGGTATCATAAAATTCGGGAAACTCTTATCGACAGGGAGTTGTATCCTAGATGTCATGAAACCTATCATTCTTAGCAAAAATATCTGTAGACTGTTTATTAAAGAATGTAGGGGGGCCATAGATATTCCTAACAAGACTTTAACTATAGCGGTAGGCACTTTCAATATAAATATCCTCTTTGAGATCGATACGGTATATGTCCACTGTGACGTAGTGGATTCCAGCTTCTCACTCCTAGAGGGAAAACGCTCGAAAGTCTTGGCTAGCATAGATGTCCGAGGCGATAGATTTGTGAAAACGACGTATGCCTCACTACAACCTCTAGATGTCAAAGCTCTAGGTACGATACAAAGCAGCCTTCGTCTGACAATTCTCGATGAGAAAGGCAATCTGATAGACTTCCGTGGTCGACCTATACGATACGTGTTGAAGCTTGAGTAAGCTATACGTATAACGTACAATGGAAGGCGATTCGATTCAACCGTTTCCATCAGCACCAAGTATCTATCCACAGATTGCTAGTGACACTGGAAAGAACTTTAGACTGCAAACGATCCGAGACACGCTTTCGGACATAGAAGTTCAAGAAAGGCACTACGAAGGTGTGCGCAAGAAATATGCACGTTCTCAAGGAATAGTTCATGGCATCGCAGTGGTAACTGGAGGTCTATCTGTGATCTTATCTGGATCTGGATTGGGAGCAGCGTTAACTGGGGTTGGAATAGTGATTGGTCTACCACTTGGAGTTATTGGTGGGCTATGTGGATTAATTTCAGCATCTACGACCCTTGGAGCTAAAAAGTTAGGAATGAAGGTTTCTAAGCATGAAAAGACAACTATGTTGGCAAAGGCAAAAATCAATACGATTCGCGATCTAGTATCGAAGGCACTACGTGATGAAAACGTGTCCGACTCCGAATACAGTCTCATTCTGAACGAAGCGAATAAGTATGAGATCATGAGATCTGAAATTCGTCGCAAGGCTTCCATAGGTGAAAAAAGCATTCGAGCCGAACTCAAGCAAGAAGTGCAAAAGGAAATGCGAGAAAAACTTGGAATGTAAGAATCAACGTTTCCTATGAAAGAAATGAACATGGCTCTCACTTCCACTTCGCTAAGTCCTACTGCTAGTTAGCCCATGTCTAGTGTAGATTGGTTCGAAGTGGGAATGGTAAGAAGACAACTCCTTGACAAAACGCTTGACTGAATTTCCAAATACGTCACATCGTTCGACGACCTCGTTAAGAGACATAGACGATCCTAAACGATGTAGCACCTCGTAACTTGCTCCAACAACTTTCGTCTTAATTACCGATCTGCCTACATTGTTTTCTATTGCCATAGTAACAACCTCGTGGACTATTTGTTGAGCGTCTATAAGTACTCCTTGAGGATCGAGCTGTAGGAAAGTCGTTGCAATGTGAGGAACTATGCGCTCGGCATTCAAGTCTACATTGATCTCATCGTCGTCACACAGAGAACGTATAAAGACCTCTCCTCTATGGATGCCTTTGTTGCTTAGTTGCATGAAGCGAGCAACCTCACCTTTAGATCGGACGAATCCACATTGTATGCATGCATGGTAGAGTAGAGCAGCTAGAATATGTCTCTTAGCATCGCTACGCTTGGGATGAACTTTCATTACTTGGATAAAGGCGTCGGCTACGATTCCTAAAGTGTTCGTAGGGAACGACAGGTCACAACTTTGTTTGTAAATAGTGTTGTATGCTCGTAGTTCTTGTAGGAGCGTTCGTCGTTGCAGTTCCGTGTTATCGCTTTGCTTTGGTTTTGCGCGGTCTAGATCACTTTGATACTGAGATCCGTCCGGACCTACTATACGCAGTCGAGTAGTAATGATGTCGATCTTAGTTTCTTCACATGGTTCAACCTCGGAAACAAGACCACAGGTGGGACATACGAATTCCGTTCCTTGTATTTCCAGGGGACAGAGACAATCAGAACATGTTTCACTTGTGTTAATATGTAATTGTGGTTTGATATTCAGGCTTCTACAAATTCCAGGACCGAACAATCTGACTAGCTCGTCCATGATACAACTATAGATGTCGTACGTACGCAACGACCTTCTTCATTCTTCCTTTTTTCTTTTTTCGTGGCTATTCCTAAGCGTCCTTCTCGTTCCTCAAGGCAGCCAACACCTCGTTGAGCGCATGGTTGAGAGACTCTCCGAGACCTTCCTCTGGTTCCACCACTCTTGGTTCTGCGGGCAATGCTACCTCAGCAGGCTCCTCCGGTTCCACCACGTTTGGTTCCTCCTTTCTTGGACCCTCTAGCGTCTTGCTGGACTTCTTAGCGCGTTTTATATAGACACCGGGACACTTCATCTTGATGGCGAGACGGTCGCATCCTGAGCAAAGCCCGTAACTAGTACGACATCCTTTACCGCACTTCGAGCATGGTATGAGTGGGGCACAACCTTTTGAGATTTGGTAGTTGTGCTGGCAACAGAACTTCGTTGTCTTCGAAATCCTCTTTTGGCATTTCGTGTCCTTCCCTCTCAGCAACCAATCACAAGTTACTACCTCAATCATTGTGGCGTCTACATTTGAGTTCTTCTTCGACATGTTCGATCTGTATGGTGTTAATGCGTACTAAGATAACAACGTAAGCTAGTATTGTGGAATAAAGAATATATACTAATACCATTTAGTGGTAATATACAGTATAATAATCATTCCTTTAACATATACTTCAAGTTGGATTTTCTTAGGTGCAGTTGGATTCGATCGGTCCATACCTGGCCTCATAAACATTCACATAGTAGTCTAGTAGGGCATTTTCAGCCTCTATGGTGAGATGGGAGTTCTTAATGAACCAATTAATGAACCATCCAGAGGTATCAAGATAATAACTTCTACAGGCGCATAGTAGAGCATAATGAATGTATTCACACTCTACGGTTATCTGAAAATGTTGAATGAGCCACTTGATGATATTAAGCTGACCATTCGTAATGGCCTCTATCATAGCAAACATGACGGCATTGCTCTCTTTGGTGAACTGGAAGTGCTTAGTGAGCCACTTAGCGAGATCAAGATGACCATACCTTAAGGCAGCGTCTAGAGTATTATTGGTGTACCTATCCATTTTATTGAAACGTAAGTGCTTGACGAGCCACTTAACAATATTAAGGTTGCCCCGATCGCTGGCATAGATGAGAGAAAGGCTGTCGTCGATGTGGCTTGCGGAAATACCGAAAGTCCTAGCTAGAGTAGAACCCAAACCAAAACATAGTACTTGTATACGGAACTCTCGGTCTACGTCTTTGTAGCGCGTGAGAGATGCGGCACTGTTTAGGTGTTTTGATACCCTTGCAATGCTTGAGAATGACGTAGGACCTGCATGCTCTACGATCTTAGTCAGAATTTCTAGAGGGAGGCACGATATATAATCCATAGTGGAAGATATCGATATACAGTATAATAATCATGTCTCTAACAGATACTCAAGTTGGGATTTTTATGTGTAAGAAGGTCTGACACTTTGAATGACCCTTAGTTACCCCTAGTAGTATAGTCGGCGTCAAAACTGATACCCTTTTTTCTTGTGCAACAAAACTCAAAAGGTTGTCTACTTATGGACGCCTTTTTTCTTGCACAAGGGGCGTCATGAAGTGGATTTCTGAATTCACTTTATGACGCCCCTTGTGCAAGAAAACAAGGCGTCCATAAGTAGACAACTTTTTGAGTTTTGTTGTGCAAGAAAAACGGGTATCATTTTGACGCCGACTATACTACTCAGAAGACTATCATGTGTGAGCTGCTTTGGTTATTTGGGCATCAGAATTTTTTTAAACGGGAGTTTGCCTACGGTTTTGGAAGCATACTGTAGCGCGCTCGACCATAGAATTTGCAACGGAAGTCTGTTTATAACTAACAAGCTTGTTTGTACTAGTTCGATCTATCGGTTTTTATGGACTACAAAACAATTTTAATAGCTTCAAATGAATGTAGATTGCTCAGAGACTATCCTGTGTGAGCTGCTGTGGTTATTTGGACTTCAGGGAATTTTTAAACGGGAATTTTCCTACAGTTTTGGAAGCATTGTGTAGTTCAATTTTCGTGCAGTGTTTGGACATAATTCACCGATATCAGATTTTATGTAAAAGTATCCAAATCAAACATGTTCAACATTCTAAGAACAGAACTATTTGTCCAAATGTTATCATATCCAACTCAACTTCTTCCTCCATCCACTCTGAAGCCATTGTTACAACGTGGTTCCCTAATACAAGGCCGTCAGCCTTCAAAATGCTACTACAAATCCTCCCCTTTGCGACCTTCTCACGTACGCTCGCTCAACCGGGAAGATTTTGATATGCTAATTAGTACTTTCTGCACGCCTACTGCGTATGACTACCAGGTGACCATGCCCCTTTAAGCTCTCTAATGCCGCGAGAAGAGGGTGCGAGTTGTGTACGCGGAAAGGGAAGGCTGAGATGTGTGAGCATTGCTGGAAGTGCGGTAGTAGCGAACACTGGAGTAGGAGGTGTAGGGCGACTAGACCACCAGCGGAAAACTCCAGGAGGGTGCTGCGGAGGGACAGGCAGTAACTCCTGGCACAGATATGGTGTCCCACAGGTGCGTTTATTGTAAAGGGAGGAGTAGAAGAAATAACAAATTGTGCTCGGACTGTAAGACGGCGAACTATTGTTCCATAGAGTGCCAGCAGAAACACTGGCCGGAGCACCTGGTACTCTGTGGCGCAATAAAGTTCTTAACAGAAAAGTCTAAAAAAGAAAATGAACTAATGGCGGAAACGATATTTCAAAGTGACCTCACCCATAAACAGCAGGCCTTGTCGGTCGGAAATGCGAGATCACGTGTATATTGGCTGGTAGACCAACAAAAGCGTTATGTGACACAGGGGCCCAAGTATCCCTTCTATCAAGAAAATGGCTCGGGGAAAACTTACCGTCAGTCACGGTAAAGCTGATCTCGTAACTCCTAGATAACCACGAAAGTTTGAACCTCGCCGCGGCAAATGGTACCAGTATACCCTTCGACGGATATGTAGAGGGAAGTTTTTAGTCACAACAGGGGACCTGGAAATGCCGATCATCAGGTATAACGTCATAGGGGAGGTAATAAGGAATCAGTGGAGTACTAAGGGACCAGCGGGAGGAAACCCAAATTGCGCGAGACTATTACGAGCCATGCAAGCTACTTTTACAGAAGCTGAAATAGACAGCGTAAAGGCGCTTGTGGAGGTAATTCGTGAAAATACAAACGACAGCGTAGGAGAGGTTAAGAGTATGAAGAGAGACATTACTGTTGCAGGAGGACAGACAGCTTCTGTATCCTGCAAAGTGAAATCGGGACCAGTAAAAGGCAGAATACCAGTAATTTTTGAACCGGATGTTGAGAGGTCATGGCCAACCGAGTTAGAAGTCCAAGAGAAGTTGTTGTCAATCAGTGAAGGTAAATCCCACCAGGTCAAAGTTGAAGTTACCAATATCACAAATCATGATATCATTCTTAGGAAACGGACAGTTCTGGAGAAACTACAGCTTGTTCGCTCAGTCACGCCAGCTGAGGTACGCGAGAAGCAGTGGTCGGAGTGTAACAACATGTCTGACAACCGAGGAAATGAAACTCCAATCGGGCCGAACATAGCAGCGAGAGACCCTGACATTCCTAAAGTAGACCTTACTCACCTCACGGAAGAGCAGCAGAGAGTGGCGAACGAGATGACTCGAGAAGAAGCTGAGTCTTTCGCTAGAGATGGAAATTATGTAGGTACAATTCATGATTTAGAGCTAAACATCCAGCTATCAGATTTAACACCTGTGCAGAAAACCTACATGTCAGTACCCAGACCCCTTCGCACAGAAGTTAAAAATTACGTCGAAGACCTGCTGAATAGAGGTTGGATAACAAAATCAATATCTCCTTACTCATCTCCGGAGGTCTGTGTACGTAAGAAAGACGGCAGTTTGCGTCTATGCGTGGACTACCGAGAGCTGAACAAGAGAACTGTGCAGGATCGCCATCCAATCCCCCGTGTTCAAGAGGCGCTCGACAGTCTCGCAGGAAACTCGTGGTTATCGGTGTTGGACCAAGCCAAGGCCTATCAAATACTACGGAGGAGGAGTGGACTCAATCTTCAAATAGTCCTACCAAAGAAGTACCACCGTCTGGTTTACAAACACCTACATGAAGATATGGGACATCTGGGCGTTGAACGCACTATTCATCTAGGAAGATAGAGGTTATATTGGCCGCGGATGGCGAGTGATATTGAGCACTTCATTACAAAAGTATGCTCGTGTCTGCAGCATAAGATCCCCACATTCAATACGCGCGCACCCATGCAAAGTATCCAGACCACACACCCATTTGAACTAGTATCAATGGATTTTGTCTACCTCGAAAAATGTTCTGGCGGCTACGAGTACATACTGGTTATCGTAGATCACTTTACACGGTTTGCGCAAGCGTACGCTACGAAAAACAAATCGGCCCGCACCGTGGCGGAGAAACTTTACAACGACTTCATTCTGCGTTTAGGTTTTCCTACTAGATTTCACCACGATCAAGGAGGAGAATTTGAAAATAATTTCCTCAAAGAGCTCGAAAAATGGAGTGGCGTACTACATTCACGCACAACGCCCTATTATCCGCAAGGAAATGGGCAGGTCGAGAGATTTAATCGTACCCTACTCCAGATGCTACGGACTCTCCCTAAACACCATAAATCACACTGGAAAGATCATCTAAGTAAAATGATTCACGCGTACAATTGTACCAGGAATGAGACGACAGGCTTCTCGCCGTTCTACCTTCTTTTCGGGAGATCACCGAGGTTACCGATTGACATGATGTTTCGACGCGTTCAGGAGAGCCATCCAGGGAGCTACACAGAGTATGTGAAGAAATGGACGGCGGCGATGACAGAAGCATACGAGATAGCCGCAAAAGAAGGGAACCGGGCAGCATCTATGGGAAAGAACCAATACGACAAGAAAGTGCGGAGTACCCTGCTACAGCCAGGCGATCGAGTTTTGGTCCATAACGTATCGGAGAGGGGAGGTCCTGGAAAACTAAGGTCGTATTGTGAAGACGAGGTTCACGTGGTTGTGAGTGACCGAGGACCAGATATGCCTGTCTACGACGTAAAACCAGAGAATGGAGACGGCAGGACGCGAACACTTCACTATAATCTGTTATTACCATGTGACTATCTCCAACAAGAACCCACTGTGACGGTCAAGCAAAGTAAAACAAGATCGTGTAAAAAGAACCGGGTGAAGCACCAACAGACTCCAGGGGGCTCAGATGACGACAGCGATAGCAATTCACTGGTGTATAATCCAACAACTGATCCAGTGGATACACGTCTCGGGGACGTACATTCATCTCAACATCCAGCTTGATGAGCATCTCAAGCATGTTAAGGCCTGGTTCATTAAACGGAAAGTAGATTTACGTTAAATAATGTTTTCTGACATAAATAACAGTTTAAACAAAATATAATTACACCATAATACTAATATCCACTTCCTTAAATTTGGTAAGTGGATGGTTGTCGTATCACGTGACCGATGACGTCATAATTATATATGATATTTAAGTGAAATGCCTCTGCGACGATAACATATGAATATAAAGTAACCCTTCTAAAACATTACTCCTCCCGACCAAACTTAGAAAACATGACTATCATGTAAAGATAAGGAGATATTGAGGGTGCAAAAAGTCACGTGACCTGTTTTGCATATTTTCGCCTTAATTACTCATTAACGAAACATTGTAGCCATATTTTCTAAGGTGACTTAAGTAAAGGACTTCAACCTTAACTAAACACATCCACTCATCATCCTAGCTGTTTCAAACTCGGAGCTGCGTTTTTGATTTACTGATTTCGTGTTCTAAGTCACGTGGCATACCACGTGACACGTTTTACTACACACAAACCACTTAAGGTAGTCAAGCATGGCGATATCTATTTTCGTAAGAAACGTGGTGTACTTACCACACTCGGTTGTGCTGAAATAAGGAAAACAGTTTTTACCCGAAATTTGAGATGGAGCACACGAAGAACAGTTGCAGCAGCTAGACTGCGTCACAGATGACAGTGAGACGAGAGATGACACAGCCTCTTCACACCGAGACTACGGTGGCAGCGTTACAGATGACAGAGAAGAAAGTAGCCATGTTAGTGGCACAGGGAACGGCCTACTCGCACGCGCCGGGACCGTCACGGTTTACATACGACGTCCCGGGAATACCAAGCTACGTTCAGGTCCCTGCAGGGAATCGCTATGTGCAGCAAATCCAGTCACAGCCTCAAGTGCCATACGCAGGATTCCTCTATCTAGTACCCATGCATCCAGTGCAGCAACAGCCACCGATGTATCAAACGCCACTTCCTTGGATGTACCAACCGCCATTTGCACCACCTGTATTTAACTATGGCTGGAATCGTAACGATTTTATATATTATTAAAAAAAAATCAAAGCAACCAGATAAAGTGCTGTTAGTAGCCTGTTGGAGTTGGGATAAAAGCCCACAACAAACTGAACATTGCGAAGTCATATGATAGGAGCATGTTGGACTGATCACCCCATATCCATAAGTAGTGAAATCATTTAAATATGAGTCACAAAATGTAAGTTACGTTAGCTTGTACCAGCAAAGATTTGTAAATGAAGTCACTTTGCCTAGTTAATTAGCGAGATATCATACTCTAAATGTTATGTTTGACATTTATTTTAGTGGGGGAGTGTGTTAGCCCTTACAGTTGAAGCTCAATAATAATTCAGTTCCGGGTAGCTGTCTCGCCGGAAGTTCAAGTTCATGAACAGCCCACTGTATTCACCGTAATCAAATATAGTAGTGTTATATTTCAAGGTTACAAGACCCGTGTTAAAAATAGAAATAAAGAGTTCGCGTTGCTTGTGGCAAAGTGTGTGTATGGTGTTCTGTGCTGCGCGAACGGCGTAACACTACCTAGCCTAGCATATAGTATTACGATGTTAATCACCGTTTATAAAAACGGCCCAAAAATTGGAAAACCATGTTTGATTTGTTAATGCCTATTTTTTAGCACCTCAGAAAACGAAATATTTTAAAATAAATACCTGGAGTGCTCAATCGATAGTCTGACAAGAATAACCGAGGAAGGGAGGGACCACCCGGACCCCCACATTCGGGTGTATGCTTTGACTAAGGCCATCCCAATAAAATGTTTCGTTTACCAACGCGCGACCGTTCCATTTTGTTTTGGGCGGGGGGGATATAGGGAAAAAATACAAGATTTAAAAGCGCCGCATGTTTTTTAACTATACCTCTTATTCGAGCTCTCTACGTATTAGTTTCTTGCCTTTCTCATGCAAATTGTCAATCAACAACTAGTGGAGCAAAAATGGTCGAGGAATACATGAACATTTTTACGCGAGTCTTCAAGCCGACTTGGGGTGCGTTCGATTGACTGTATTCCGGAATAAGAATAAACAGAATGATCACTACAAAACACTTGTGTTAGGATTTTTTAGTCATTGAAATACTAAATGTATCCAGAATATCATATGTCAGCAAGTGTTTGTAGCCTACAGTGCAAATTTTGCCCGAACCAGTGATTTTCAAAGACTATTCCATCTATTCCTATTCCGGAATACGGTCAATCGAACGCACCCTTATTTCCAGATTTTTAAACTTAATATATATATATATATATTTAGCGACCGACCGATCCACCATCATGAGCTAGAGGGCGATGGTAAACGAAACATCTTATTGAAATGGCCTAACAGGCTGCTAGTCATGTGTAAAATTTGCTGATGATTTTCTTTTTAGCTTGACGTAAGCCCCTCCTCCGCGCAAGCAAAACCGACGCTAAGTAATTAGCATAATTGCTATTGTTTTAATATTGTGCAACTTCGGAAGAACCGCCAACAAGTCGATCGTATTGTAGCAGTTTAAAGGTCTAAAAACTATCACGTGAGTGCAATCCAAATCGAAGAACATTTAGCAAATGATTTAACCTATGAATTGGATATTGTGATGTTGAAATACGTCGAAAGTCAGACAAAGATTGTTGTTCAACCATTGACAACTTGAAGTGTGATTGGAAGTTATAAATAGGCAACTGAAGAGAACAACAAAAGAATCACACGGAAACAGTCTGCGGATCTGATTTCTACAACAAATAAGGTTGTATTTTTTTAATGGCCTTTTTAATGTATTTTCTGAACCTCTAATTTGTTAAGAAGCGTGAAATAGGCATAAATGCGCTGGACCCGTAGATAGACAGTTGACCTGTCAAGGTCAAATATGTACGTCTTTCAACAGACTTTGAACAGCCTTAGTGTCACGCACAAATATTTGCCCAAATAAATCTTTACAGTAATCGAGAGATAACCTTTCGAAAATTCAAAACACCTGAAGCTTGATCCATTCAAAGGTTTAGCACATGGTGAAAATAAATATTATTTACGAGATACTTTCATCAACGTAAAATGTGTACCTTCTGAATATTTTTTTTTTCTTGTAAATAATAATACAATATTTCTCAAATGTGTAGTGCTAGATATTTAGATATCGTACAACACGATTTGAGCATTTTAAAGACTAGATGCATGTTTATTTTGGTACGCGAAACAGTCAAACTCGTGTCAGAATTTGGCGTGTCAAACAGTCATTTCGACTGAATTTAGTTAATTGCATTTTTCTTCGAAATAAAGATATTTTCCCTAAAAAAGTGTAGAGTGCTTTTGGTTATACTTTAGGGTATCTGTCTTTGAAATATGAATGAAATCGTATTTTCGACCCTTGCCGCGAAATTTTAAATTTATCTGTTTTTTCCTTACATCCGCTCTTAATAGCTTTGTTGAGATCTTGGTCTTTCTCACTGAGTATACTTTTTTTTGTTCAGCTCCGTAGCGATTATATGTTTATCACAGCTGTCTCTAAATTAAAAGTCCCTCTAGGAGCCCCATTTGGTAGCAATATCTCCTTTCATGTCCATAGCCTGAGGTGGAGGGATCGAAGACCTCGCCATTGTTGTGTTAGTCGACTGCTTTCATTTTTGTTTGGCTTTGATTCGATCGATAATCCAAGCTGGCGGCTCGTGCGAGTCTGCAAATATTCTCAAAATTCACCAAAATTACAACCTGTGTATATAAAATGGCTCAGAAAGTTCAAGCGTATGCTTATCTGTGTTTTCTATGTATTTTCCAGCTTGATTACGGCTTGAGGAGATGTAAAATCTCGCTTCTGATCGACACCATGTTTTATTCTGTTCGTGTTCACTGACTAGCTCAGAACAGACCGCATGGCATAATATTAAGCTACAGGGTTACCATAACAGCCCTATACACCCTATTCCAATATGGCGGATACACGGCCGGAGCGTTGGGGCGGGACACGAAAACGAGGGTAGTTAGGCGGAAGTCGATGTCAAGAAGGTCATGAGGCGGGAATTTCGCGCAAGTTTTGAAGCGAGTTTGTTTTTTCGAGAGGGTTAGTCGTTGAGACTGCAACACAACTAAAACAAAAAAGCATAAGTGATGCTTACCGGCGGGGAAAACGGCCACTCAGTACTCTGAATACAGCAGCCGAAATATGCAATAAATTGGAAACTGTTTGGCATTCCAACCAGAAGCGAAGAGGGTTTGGATGTCCAGTAGAGTTCACGAAACGCATGGGAACTTTTCAAGTAGTATTATAATGATATGGCGGTTTCCAACAGCGATACGAAGAAATATATATCTACGGCTTAGAAACGAGGCTGAAATTATATGAAATGACCGGAGTGCAAAGACTGTACGAAAAGTTAGATAAAACCTTTATTTGCTGGCAAAAAAACCTCATGAACTCAAACACGATAGCCTTGTGAGCAATCGACATACATATGAAGCTATAGAAGTTATGATCGACTACGTGAGAGTCTGCAAACATCGACTGATCTGCTATGAAACCGCTTGTTAGTATTCGCACTTCGTGACAAGCGAACTTTTCTACTTTCGAACACGGTCGCTAAACTGTACGAAATCTCCAAGAATAAATTCCTAATGTCCAAACTAACGGGGAAAACTGAAAGAGGAAATCCTTGTGAGCAATCGACATACATATGAAGCTATATAAGTTATCATCGACTACATGAGAGTCAAATATCGAACTGCTATGAAACCGCTTGTGACAGTTTTACGCACTTTGATGACAAGCGAACTTTTCAACTTTCGACACACGGTCGCTAAACTGTACGAAATCTCCAAGAATAAATCCCTAATGTCCAAACTAACGGGGAAAACTGAAAGAGGAAATCCTTGTGACCAAACAACATACATATGAAGCTCCAGAAGTGATTATTGAATACATGAGAACCCATAGAGCAAACTGATAATAATGATCTAACGTGCTATTAGTTTCACGGACATTTGTGACTACGTACTAAACTCGCGCTACAGCATAGCTTGAAATACTGTACGAAAACTCCCATTTAAAAATTTCCTGATGCCGAAAGAACCATAGAATCTTAAACAAGATATCTTTCTGACCAATCGACATAAATATTAAGCTGTGAAAGTAAGTTTTCAGTCCATAACAGCCGATAGTGCAAACTAGTAAACAGCCGGCACTCGTAGTCCGAAAGTACTGAACTTTTTAGCGCAAATGTATGTGTTACGTTTCCAAACTTTAAGACAAGAAATCGTCCATAGAATGTTCTATATTTTTTACAGCGGAGAACTGTGTTATTAGTTATGTAGAAATAAAACAATGGTGCTATTTGGAGAAGTATTTCATGTCAAAAGTGCACAACGAAGAAATATATATCTACGGACGCGAGCAGCTTGTTTCACTTTGGTCAAATTCGGCCTGTTTACGACTGGAAACAGCAAAAAATACAAGCAAGTAATGAAATATAGATACCATTATTTACTCAATGCTGTTTACCTTGGATGTAGGAAGAATAAAATCCTTGTAAATCTCGCCACATACTGTGCATAACTACAATCTGTGAATACGGCTAACACCCGAACAGTCTGGCGTTTCCTGCAAATTATTTTGATTGATTCTCATTGGATGTTACAAAATGCAGCTGTCAATTCAATGTCTGGAGACTGTGACATGCGCAGTACCGTGACACTGCTCCTTTAATATCTCAAAGTTTGTCCGCTTGTATCAGGTTTTCCCGTACCCTTGGAGGTTATTTTCCCGCCGACACAGTTAACAGCTCAATGGTTTCTTGTCTCAAAGGTGAGAGTGTTACGGGACTGACATGCTAATTGATCCTGTCACCTCTAAAAGGCTTATCGGTAGTTGCGACATACATCACGATTAATTCTGTTGCAGTTTGCTTTCAAGTTCTTTCTTTCTTTCCAGTCTTTCTTTCTTTGCATATTGCCTCAGAAAGGGAAATAAAACTACTTTGAATTACTACGAAAATATTAAATGTTAAACAGGCTAACTGATGGGCGAGATTAGGCTGCTTTTAATATTTTTCATAAATTGATTTGAAGTATATTGATAAGGCCATCCTATTTTTTTTTCCGTTTCTCATCGGTGGGGTTTTCAAAAATTGGGTCGGTCGGTCGGGTGAGAAAAAAAAAATTGTAATAAAAAATACGCGGATAGACTGGAACTAATAAGGCGCGGTTGCACAGGCGAGGTTACAAACCAACATGGACGACGAAACCATCGATGTCGTCGTCCGTATACGCTACAAACATGGAATTACAAATGCACCGCCGAAACTATTGCGTAACCTACCCTCGAGCATGAGCTTCCAGGAGCTGCTCTAGGGTTTCTTCACCCACACCCCTTCCCCCAATTTTTTTTTTATTTCTACAAAAAGCCACAAAAATGGGTCGGTCGGACGATGAGAAACGGAAAATAAAAAAGGGATGGCCTAAGATAAAAAGAAAAATGTATGCTTGTTACTAAGCCAGTTCATAGTTAATAGAGTGGAATGGTTATGAAACTCAGCGACCTTCTTTGTTATATGTCTTTGTTAGTTTTTTTCAACCGTGACCGTTAATCAATCAGCCAATAGAAACGTGTGAGTTCAGTCGTTCAGGGGACGCTAATGGGTGAACCATTAGAAATCCTGGGAGGGGGGGTGGAAAACCTTTTGTGCACGATATTTGTTTTTGCATTGTGAGTTCTGCAAGAATGTTTTTTTAAAGGCGATAGCTCGGTACGATTTTTTTTTCGGTGCACATTCTACAGGTACAACGCTTAAATGTTCACAATAGGTCAAAGTTTATGATTATCGTAAACTGAAGTATGTATAGAACCCATTCTAATATAATTCACATAACAACAACAAATACCAGTTTAACCTTGAGTTTAAATTAAATGAATGTGTAAATGTATATAATAGACCTAGTGATAATACATTTAAGCCATACTGTAATATATGCAACTTAAACCATAGCATTAGACTCTTCCCTAGCATTTTCTTGCAAATTTGGCATTTTGGAATAACCTTTGTATGCCTTTGACTTCAATAGGGTTTGAGAATTAAATTGTCGAATTAATTAGTACATATTTATAGCCTGTGAATACAACCATAATATCATATAATAATAATAATGTTATTAATGTTATAACTGAATGAGTCAAATTTCGCGTGAAAAATTACAGACAATGTATGGAAAACTGAAAACACGATTGTACGCTTCACAGCACAACTACATCTCTCAAATTTCGATATGTTAATCCTTTATCTGGTATCTTAAGTTTGTATCTGAAGAATATTTCAGAAATTCGATTTTACGGATTTTATGTGGCATCGGATTCCCATCGATTCCCATACAAACACTGTATTTCGCGCCATGTTTGCACCCCTTTCTAAATGTCGTAATTTACCGCGAACTGGTCTATTAAGCTTGATTCTTGGAAGTCTAAAATCGTTCTTTCTCCTTATATTATACATGTGAATGTCACTGTTCTTTAATATATTAAAATCATAATTAATGAGTCCATTGACATACTTATATATTAAAATATGACGATGTACAAGGACGGCTACAGTATATCACGGTCTCATCAGCGTACATGGTCACTTTGCAATGATCTACAGTAATAGGAAGGTCAATGACGTAAACCAAGAACAAGAGAGGACCGAGAATACTCTGTGGCACGCCAACTCGCACTGAGTATGAAAAGGACTAACAGTCGCATATTGCAGTTATTTGGTGTCGGTTATCAAGGTAGGAGGTAAACCAAATTACAACTTCACTGCAAGCAGCAATGGCCTTGAGCTTTGTCAGCAAAAGGTTGTGGTCCACAGTCACAAAAGCCTTGGACAGGTCTAAGAATACTACACCAGTCACCTTGCCATTGTCCATGTGTTGTAGAATGTTGTCAGTGAAGTGTGCTAAGCCAATTTCAGTAAATAACCTCGGGCGGAAATCAAACTGATTAGGTGTGAGGATTTACTTTTTCGAGCCCGGATGATGTACACCCCTTTCAAGAATCTTACTTACAGCAGGTAGAATACCCAGGGGGGGGGGGGGGGGGGTACTCACTCCTGTTTGTGACGTATTATGTATGTGACGCGGGGGTGGGTCAGGGTTTTGAGCTTAGTTTGGGCAGGTAGTGTCATGATATTACGTTATATTCTGTTGGTCATTAAACACGCCACGGCCGCGTGCTATGTGACCTATGTGATTATACTTGTAACAAGACCGATATGTAAAACGCTCTCTTACACATGTCGCCGACTCAAGACTTGTAAGCAAACGCTCAGTCCAATCCTTGATGAAGTAGAGAACTCAATACAGGTAGGGTCAGGGTTTTGACCTAATTTGGGCAGATCAGGGTCAGGATTTGAGTTTAATTCCTTTTCAGGTGAACAATTTATTTCACAGGGTTAGGGTTAGGGTTGATTTAAAGAAGGGGCAATCAGGGTTTTTCCTCCAAAAAGGGGGCAATCAGGGTTTTGGAGCTCGGAATTTGGGTCAAACAGGGTCAGGGTTTGAGTTTGAAACTTTGCTGCTAACAAAGGTCCGATCGATGTGAAGTGGTTGTTAAGAGCACAAGCGATCGACGTTGGCTCTGTTAACTGTTTCCCATCAGATTGGATAAAGGTCGGCTGGGAGCCATCATTAGATCTTACAAATGTATTACTGCAAGTCAATCATTCATTTATAGTTTTCCATAGAGTACCTGAATTTCCTTTGTTTTATGTAATCAGATCTTTATAGTAATTTGCTTTACATTCCTTGACTTGTTTATTTACTTTGAGCCGCAGTTTTTTGTAACGAGCCCAATGATGTGAGGAATTTAATTTGATCGCCTTAGAATGCATCATCAGTTAGTCCCGGTCTTTCATTGCTTGGCTCTATTCAGGCCAAAATCAAAAATGCATACCCCAATATTTAATTGTCCATGATGTTTTGCACAAGACAATACATGAAAATATTTCCATGTGTTCGAAATTACTGGCACAGACTCAGTAATCTTTGAGAATGTGCACATCAGTTGAAGTTTACTCAATGAAACCTGACGTTAAACGCGGTTAATAATAATAATAATAATAATAATAATAATATTTTGACAGGAAAGCTCCACTCACAATTTGTGATTTTCAGGGAGGTCCTGTATTAAAAATATATATTTCGCTAATATATGCAAAACAGAAAAGATAAATGGTTGAAATAAAATAGAAATAGAACAAGGATTATTATGAAATTAAGTTATGTGCCAGTAAGATTTAAAAATTGATAATGTAGTTGATTGTATAACTTCAGAGTCTAAAGAGTTCCAGTCTAATAGTGCATGGTAGGTAAACTTCTGTTGTCCCCAATTCCTACGTGCGAATGGCAAATGTAGATTGTGCTGACGGCGTGTATTATATGTATGAAAGTCGTGATTCTTCTTTAATTTAAAGTTGAAGTCCACCATGCTATTTAAGCATTTGAAGATAGTAATACAGCGATGATAGCGCCGTCGAAGGTATAGTGGTTTCCAGTTTAATAGTTCGAGTACTTGAGATGCAGAAGAGCTTGAGGGAAAGTCGAGCATTAGTCGAGCAGCATTATTCTGAAGAACTTGAAGGTGATCCATGAGGACGGTATTATTCTTATCTCCCCAGACGATATCGGCATAGTCAAGTAAGGGAAGGACAAGAGATTTATAGAGAGTTAGCCGCGCATGCAAGGGCAGCAAATGCTTTACCCGGCGGATGATGCCAAGACGTTGATTGACTTTATTACTGACTCTATCCACGTGTTCTGACCAACTCATGTTCTGACTGACTGTCACTCCTAAATATTTAAAAGAGTCAGTTCGGTCAAGAGCAGAGCCATTTATGGTTGCAAAAACTAATGACATCAGAGAATAATTTGAGCCTTCAGTAATTAACGCCAGTTGATATTTCCAAGACAACAGTGACTAAACTATTTTTATGAAGGTTGGGGAGGTTGTTTTCATCTGGAAACACCTGAAAATTATTTACACAGACTGTGTGGGTAATCTTTAGAACTATATTTGGTAAAACTGAATTGCTAGAATTTTTTCAAAACAAAAATTGAACAATGCATCAGTTACGTTCCTTTGCAAGATTTTTTTTTTGTTGTGCCTTAGTGCTTGCAGGAATATTTTTTGGGGACATTTAGCCTTGCACGAATTTTTTTTTTGGACTACCCACACCCCCTCCCAGGATTTCTAATGGTCCACCCCTAATGAACTATGACCCTGCACAATCTTCTGTCTTGCCCCCTTCCAACATAAATCGCAGCGCCTTTGTTAGCCCCTTTGAAGTTTGCCGGGTTTCATAACCATTCCACTCTATTAACTATGGCCAGTGTTGATAATAAGTTTGCGTGCAGAAGCTAAATACTTCTTAAGGCTAAATTATATTGTGATTCCCAGACGTTAACATGATATATATCCAAGCAACCAATGTTATGCGAAATATTGTAAAACTGCAGGGACCAACGGACGAAGTATAATACTGGATCACCTTGGAGGGATCTAATCAGCGAAAATGTGTAAACAATAACAACGAAGAAAGGCTGATTATACGGTAATGGGTAATTTCATATCAAGTACCATTACCATATAATCAGCCTTTCTTAGTTGTTAATGTTTTGCGAATTTACTTAACTTCAGCTGGCGAGAAGGAGATACATCTTTTCGAGATATACAGTCTAGTCTCGATGTAGTCTGCCTCAAAGCTGGTCGATATTTATACAGATTAAAGATACTCTGCTTGTTTCAAGTTCATCGGGAGAGAAAATGATACATGCAAGTGTTAGAAAAAACTTTCCTGTCGCTGGCCTCGCTTGTTCAAGTCACTTGAATGACATTCCAGACAACGCATTGGCTAACTACAAGGGCACCCAACGAGTACTTTTTGCAATTCGTTTGAAACCAGTTGTCTACAGCTTATCTAGCCATTTTGAGGCGCCTACTATGTCTTTTGACGTATTCTAGAAAGCTATTAGCTGTTCGGATTTTCTGGGTGGAAATCGCGTCAACCGAAAATACTATGGCAAAGTATTCCCGGCCTACGAATTTGTTAGTAGTCTAGAACATAACAAGAATTTTCTAGCCCAAGTAACTTCATGTTGCAAAGTTTTGTGGATGTACGATTTTTTTAGGGATTCTTTTTCCTGTTCTGACTCTATTGATCAGACGAATTGGGACGTACGAATATTTTAGGGATAACCTTTTAGTCTCCCTTTTCTTCTATAATTGTCTAGGGATTGAACAAAAATTTACTAGCCAGTATTTCAGAAAACAATTTTCTAGGGACATTATTTTTAAATCCGAAAGTTTTAGGCTAACTTACTCTCCCGAACAGCTTTTTAACCGAAAACTTCGTTGGGTGTCCTTGTAACTATGGCAAGGGAATGTCATTAATAAATCAAGGGCATAAATAGGGACAGCTCAGGCCTTTCTATTTCACTTCAAGAATTATTTCACTTCAAGAATAACGAAAAAAAGGACAAGATAAAGGTGAATATAATTCAAGACCCAAAATAGTTATTGCATCAAATACTTCAGAAGTAAATTCATGTATATCGTTAAATAGAAATCGAAGAACTGGTTGATTTTTCCTATAAGACAAGTGTTCTAGACGGCAGATATTGTTTTCTTATATTTTCCATGACGTCGTATCTTCTGTCTACCTTACCCATATATCTCTAAAATGTTCGCTAGAATCGCACTCTCTTCATCAATTTAAAAACTGTATTGAAATTTCTAAGTATACGATTTTTGCTAGCCTGATTTTGGCAGAAACCCTGTTCCTGACGTCATTTCATTTCGACCAATCAGAGCGAAGGTTTTATTTTTAGAGAACTGAGGTATGCGTGGAATGTCCAGTGGAGCCTGCATGAAGGACAAACCAAATGGCCTTCTAGTACAGCTCGCCAGAATCACGCACTTTCCTGCACTGCAGAATTCTTATGTTTTACAGCTTCAAACTTATGTCGATTTCTCAGAAATAACCCTAACCATATCCTATTTGAGCTGCTATGGTTTTTTGGGGAGCAGGATTTTTCGTACAGTATTTCAAGCGCATGGTCACAACAATGATCTAACTAGCGGATTTGTTGTACTTTACAATTTGTCAAAATCAAGATTGTTCAAAATTCTGATAACATAAATATTTAGGCAAATGTAATCCAACTTTTACCATGACATATTCACTATATGTGTTCACTCCTGTAAAAATATCATGCCATTCCATGAAATATTTAGTCTTCTTAAGGCGAAAAGCTAAGATATTTCAGCTTTCAGGACAGCAAAATTGTCAAAATAAAGTGTGTGAAATTTTTTGCAAACATAAATAATTGCCCAAATATCGTGAAACTATTACCATGACATACTCGGTATGTGTGTTCACTGCTGTAAAAAATCATTACATTTCATGAAATATTTGGTCTTCTAAATGCCAACATTCTAGGATACATTACATTTTAATACGGCATATACAAAGCGGTCGAGGAAGATTAATGATTTTCCAAAGCCCGTAGCTAGTAGATTCATAAACATCGCGATATCGATAGCGCTTCCTATCAGATTTTCCCGGTACACGTCTGAGGACAACATGTTTCTCCACGTTCTGTTTCTATAAGTTTGAAGCTGTAGAACATATTCTGCAATGCATGAAAGAGCCGTGATTCTGACGATCTGTAGAAGTTGTAGAAGACTACATAATTTCTCCTCTCTCGATTCTCGCCCTGGTCGTCGCCTTATAGATGCAGTTGTGGTAGCAAAGGTCCTTCCAGGAAACGAAGTATAATAATGCCTTTCTCTGTTTGGGAAATAATTCAGAAATGTCGAAAGTTTCGCACGCTTTCTCCAAAGCCATATCAAGTCCGTTTGTGTCGTCCGCCATTTGGCTTCACCTTCATGCAGACCATGCAGGCTCCAATAGACATTCCATGCATTCCTCAGTTCTCTAAAAATGAAACCTTTGCTCTGATTGGTCGAAATGAAACAATGACCAGAACACGGTTTCTGTCAAAGTCCATCAGACGGGGAGGCGGGAGGAAGTGAGCGGACGACCTCGACCGTCTGAAAATCAGGCTAGATTTTTGCCAGCATGTGGAAAGGACGAGGCCTCATTTAGATAACATTTCTCGACGAGTTGGAATACTAGAATCACTAAAGTGAACTGATTATCGAATTAGAACACGTTTAGCTTTGAAAGCGATTTCAAAGGGAACCTGTGGTTGCATGGGTGCTTCAATACGTCTTTGCTTCAGAATACCAAATTTACGGAACGTTATCTTAAGAGAACGACTACTTTCCTAGCTCTAGAATATATATACGCCCAAAATGTACCCTTCCTATTTATTTCCTGTTTCATCGAGAATTAAAATACAGAACATTGTTTGGAAGGCAAAGTTATACCTGATACCGTGAAAATATGATTTAAAGAAATGAAATATGGAAAAACAGTTAATGTTCTACTGCACTAACACTCTTTAGAACCGTGAAATCATGGTCTAAAGAAATGAAATATAGAAAAAAGTATATACTTTAACCGAAGTAAATACACCGTCCCGTAGGACAATGAGATAACGGTCTAAAGAACTGAAAAATAGAAGAACATATACACTCTGCTTCCTCCTCTCTGATCAGAGTCTCTGCAGAGTCGCATCCATACCGGTTCACCCGTTTGAGGTTCTGATACACACATTTTATTTTTCTATTCTAATAGTGTAATTTACAATCTGACTGGTCCGCAGGTAGATTAAAGCTAATCTAGGCGGGCCGAGTCTTATATAAGTAAATATAGTAATTACTCGGGCCAGGTGTTTATTATTTTGTGTGTCGCTGTTTGGCGCCAGTAACCAATCAGATTACACAAGAGCCCGTTGTTCGATACCCAACACGTGACAGTATCAACCAATCAGATTCGACACCCGCCGGAGTCTCAGTGGTTTATACTTATAGTTATAGTGTACCAAGCCAGCAACGGAGCGAAGATACGGGGCCATTCTTAACCATTATTTTACTGAAACCAAAGGTTTCTTCGAATGAAATACAAGATGTTCAGTTGTTCTAGGGCTGACATGACTTTTAGGGGCTTTCGATGGAAAATTCTTACATTTACGAAAGGGATGTGGCGATCCAAACGTGCGGTCGGCTAGTCTGGCCGGCCGGAGGAGTGATGGTTTGGTTTCGATGGTTTTGGTCCAATAATCCACGGAAACGGAAAGAAAATGCCTGATCTGCTGCGTTTAAGTGCCATAGGATTGCGGTGTTGCGGTGTTGATATTGTTGGGATGCTCTTCGTTACCATCGCGCGCTGTGAGGAGGTAAAATGAGGGATTTTGATTGTTTGCAATGTTGGCTGTTTACCGCGCGCCAAGTACCACTCTCCCGAAATATTCTTCGAGAATATACAACTGGGAGGTCTTGACTAAACCAGTCAACCAATGCCGAGCTTTACTAAGACTTCAACTCAAGAGTCGCAAAACCTGGAAGTGAACAGTGATTGACCCTTGTCTTTGAACGCGAACGGAAATCAGAACTGGTGAGGTTGAAATATTTGTGTTTATATACGCACACAAATCTTACTTGTCCCTTGATTGTAATTCGAACTGGAAATGAACTCCTCCGTAAATTGAACTGTTTCTGACTTTATACAGACCAAGAAGAAAACGTTAAAATCGTCAAAAGAATAACAGAACGGCAGACGATAGAATTGACCACAAATGATACCTATAAACAGAACTGGATATGACTACCGTATTAAAATCGAATTGGATCGGTGAAAAGAATAATAGCAGGATTTGTCGTGGAAAGCCGTAACTATAAACCGAACCGACATGAAACTAGAACTGGAGAGTATAAATTAGCGCTCTGCCCACAGTATCCTTTGCAGCCGTTTATATTTATGTCGCCACGCATTTTTTTTGTTTTCCGACAATTGATATGAACGGGCTTCAAACTCTGGCTTTGTGATCTTATTTTGCTGAACTGCACAGAAGACCTTGAAATCACCGTTCAATAAATCTACCTTAATTTATCCTAAAGAAAGCTTTGATTTATACCCTCGAAGATGGAAATGCATTATATTTTCTCTACTTTGCCTTCTCTTGCCGTTAACAATAGGAAATGGACAATCTGAAATCTACAATGAAGCTACAATGTTTACCGTCTCGTTTTTCTCAGCCAATGGCAATCGAGATACCGTGGCGCATGTAATCGTTTCGTGGGCAGAGATTTCTCTCGGCGGCAGGAAAAGGGTTGGGTGGAACTTCTCGAAACGCCTACGCAACAATAGAAAACACCTTAACCATTAGAAAGTGCAGTACAAAAACCATAGAAGTATAGTATGGGTGCAATCAGGTCTCGAGAGGTTCCATGCTACTCAGTGTAGTGAATCAATTATCCTGCTCCCCTAGCACAAACCATGTACAGTGTATGACACAAAAATATGCTAGAACTCCATGTATTAATTAACCTATTTCTATACGGCCCGAGTTAAGGCCACTCAGGGCCTCTTGTTACAGTTTAAAAGAATAACTTAAGTTTTACAAGTTAATCATAGAAAACTGCAGATGGTCCTCTTTGTTTGGTTGAAATCTACGTTAAGGAGGAGAAATGAGAGCAAAAACAAAATTTCAAACCGGCTTAACCCCCCTGAGCTTCATTTGCGCGAGTAATTACGCAAGAAATTAATCTAGTTGGATGAAATTACATAAGATAGGTTGGTTTTTATTCCTTTAACTATTTGCGTCATACGAAACATTAATTAATTACTTAATGATCGTATTATTTCTATGATTATCGTTAGGAACAAATGGATACCGCTAACGATAATCAAACATGCAAAATACAGAGGCAATATTATCTTATTTTATGAGATGGATAGATCTTTTCGAGATAAGCAATATGCCCTAAGGCTGGTCCATATTGATTTAATGATACTCTGTTTTTCTCGCGTTCATGACGGTAACAGTCTATATCCAAGCAACCGTACCAATGTTTTGCGAATTTACAGTTCAGGCCTTTCCGTTTCACAGTGAAGAATTAAGCTTCTCAAGAATAACGTGAAGAAAAGGACAACCTAAAGGTGAATTGACTCAAAATAATTATTGCATCAAATACTTCGAAGAACTGGTTGTTTTTCCTAAGACAATTGTTCTAGACGCAAATAGTTATCTTATATTTTCCATGACGTCGTATATTCTGTCCATATCACTAAAAGGTTCGCTAGTATCGCATTCTCTTTGACGAATTTAATTTTTTTATTGAAATTTCTAAGTATACGATTTATGCCAGCACGTGGAAAGGATGAGGCCATTTAGTTAACATTTCACGACGAGTTGGAATACTAGAATCACGAAAGTGAACTGATTATCGAATTAGAACACATGTTTAGCTTTAAAAGCAATTTCAAAGGGAACCTCTGGTTGGGTGCTTCAAAACGTCCTAGCCTGAGAATACCAAATTTACGTAAAGTTATCTTATGAAGTCGAGAACGTTCCTAGAATATATATAAGCCTAAAATGTACCCTTCCTATTTGTGTCCTGTTTTATCGGCAATTAAAATGCCGAACTTTGTTTGGAAGGCAAAGTACAGGTTCTACCGCATTAAATACACCTTATACCGTGAAAACTAAGGTAATGAAATATGGGAAAACAGTACATGTCCTACTGCACTAACCACACCTTAGAACCGTGAGATCATGGTCTAACAAAAATGAAATATTGGAAAACATTACATGTTCTCCGGCACTAAATACACCTTAGGACAATGAGATGACGGTCTAAAGAACTGAAAAATAGAAGAATATTTACAGTCTGCTTCCCTTACTCCTTCAGGGGCGCCGTAGGCTAAGGGAGCAGAGTCGCACCATGCCGTTCTACCCGTATGAGATTCTCATATGTTATCACATTCAACTGCGCTTTTATAGCTGAAATGGTCGGCTTCAATCTTCCATGTGGGAGGCATTTAATAGATGAATCTGAAGTGGATATGAAAGGAATGAAGCATTCATATCAGAGCTTTAAGTTAATACGTAATAGATGGACATCCAATTAGTTTGCTATCAACCCGATATGCTCTCAAGTGGGTATCGAAGAAATTCAGTGGGTATGAATTTGTTTGCTATCAACCCGATATGCTCTCAGGTGGGTATCGAAGAAATTTAGTGCGTATGAATTTCTTTGCTATGAACCCCATATGCTCTCAAGTGGATATCAAAGAAATTGAGTGCGTAGCCATTTGTTTGCTATCAGTCCGATATGATCTCAAATGGATATCGAAGAAATTGCATGATCAGTCATCTGTTTGCTATCAGTCCGATATGATCTCAAGTGGATATCCAACATGATAATGAACATTTAACATCATTCAGGTCAACTGCATGTATATAGCTGAATTGGGAGTGCATATCAAAGAAATTTAGTGTGTATTAATTTCTCTGATACGCTGAAAATGTAAGATCATTTAAAGAAAATGTGGCAAGAAATTATGTCGCCGCACGCCCCTGGATTTGACTTTTCAACAAAATGTTAAAATTCGAGCTCTACTTCAAAGACTTCTTCAGATAACGTCGGTTGTGCCTCTTTATCCCGTTATATTATTCATTTTATTATATCTATTATATTACACTAGTGGATACCTCTAACGATAATCCAACATGTGTGTTAGATGCTAGCTAGGTCATAGCGAGTGTTGGTAGTACCATGTAACTTGCACGGTAGTCATCCTGGGTGCGTGTATGGTGATTTTACACCTACTAAGGCTCAACTGGAATTTTGGACCACTTCTCTTGGAAATAAGTGGCCTAAACATCTGCGAAAAACGTTTCTCCTCGAAGCGATTATTATTTTCCATCCAAGTGCATTGAATGTCATCACAAGCTCGCGAACCGACAGCCATCCGCAGTTCATGCCGCGTGGCAGTTGTCGCGTCGAGTATAGAAACCATGGTTTTAACTCTGCCACATCACTTCATCCATTCTGATTTGAAGCTGCAACCTCATTCTAGCCACTTCTAAATGTATTAACAGGAAAGGCATGGTAGTTTCCACCCCTCCCCCCTCAGTTTTGCAAGGTTCGCATTTCTTACCCCGAATTTGCAACCAATATGTTGTGTTCGTCGTGTTTACTACCAAAACCATTATTTTTAAGCTGCAACTTCATTCCTGCCACTTCTAATGGGGGAGGGCACCGTTATTAACAGGAAATGCATATGATTGTCCACCCCTCCCCCCTCAGTTTTGCAAGGTTCGCATTTCTTACCCCAAATTTGCAACCTATATGTTCTGTTCGTCGTATTTACTACCAAAACTATGATTTTAACGCTGCAACGTTATTTAATCCAGTTCTGGATTCGGAAATAGCAAATGAAACTGTCCCAGCATGCTTTGCGGCCAAAACGGAAAGGGCGATGGATTTTTACGGGTAGAAAGGAACATCGTAGATACATGGGGTTTTCACCAAAATGTTACCCATAGAAAACTGCAGGGGGTCTTCTTTATTTGGTTGACATTAAAGTTCAGGGGGGGGGGGGGGGAAATGACAGGTAAAACAAAATATCAAAACGGCTTAACTCACCCTGAACTTCATTTGCGCGAGCGTTAACCCAAAAATGTAATCTAGTTGGGTGAAATTACATAAGATAGGCTGTTTTTTATGCCGTCAACTAGGTGCTAGATACCGAACATTAATTAATTAATTCTTTATGTATTTATTTAATGATTGTATTATTTCTATGATTATCGTTAGGAACTAGTAGTATAGAAGAGATTGAATTAAGCCCCTTTTAGTGGTGGTTTCTCATTAACGTGTGGTGGTATCTCATTAACGTGTTGTGGTAGATATGACGTCACGGTTCTATTGTTTGAAGCTCATGAATAAAATGCGGCGCTCTCATGAATAAAATGCGGCGCTCTCATGAATAATATGCGCCGCTCTCATGAATAAAATGTGGCGCGCTCATGAATAAAGTGTGGCGTTCTGATGAATAAAATGTGGCGATCTCATTATCTATTATTTCTGTGAATGAGGACATGTTTGGGCAAAGCCTATTGTTTGTGGTCGTGTATAAAACCAGCAGCGATCGGCCCTGAATACATTCGAAGTTGAATGAAAAAAGTAATAAATAACTCGCAATATCTAAATCCTTTGTAGCGTAAATAGTAAGAATAAACTACTCGTGATAGGCTCTAAACTGTCTTTATTATTTTCCATTATAGTTAATAACTCGTAAGATAATTGTATACAAAATCCGGTATGGTTCATTAGATCAACTCTGCTATTGTTCTTAGGGATTAGCGATAACTGAAGAGCCTATTGTTTTGAGGAAAACTCTTGAGATGCAAATTCTTCTCTAAAACTGAACTATAATTACCATACGAATAAAAACAAACCACCAGATAAATTAAACAAAGTTTATTCAATCTCAAAAACACCAATTTACTGTTCGTTTTCCGTATGTTCTCAGTTCTTGGGTTGATATAATGTACCGTGTTACAAGATTACATTGATTTATATTTCATTAATTGTTTTCTTGTTGACAAATGCTGCTTACTGATTGCTTATATTAAAACGATATCTTTAACAATATATTGTGGTTCTAATTTCAATTGTATATAATGTACAACTTAGTTTTATCCGTAGTTTTTATCATATTTGCTACCTACATATAAATGTAAAGTTATATTTTATACTTAAATTAGTAGTCGAGGGCCAAAAGTTTGTAAGCTTTGCTTTTGGGTGCTCCCCTCTTTAAATAAAGAATATTAGTGGTAAGCCAAAAAACCCTTTGATTCGTATCCCTCGCCCCCCCCCCCCCCCACCCCCTTCCCCCCCCCCCCCCCCCCACCCCCCACCTCCCCCCTCCCCCAAATATACTGAGAAATAGGATTAGTTACTAAGTTACTAAGGTTTTGGTAGTAAAGTAAGGTGCGACGACCTGAGAAATACGAATATAAGATGCTAAAGTTCTGGTAGTAAAGTTAGGTACGGCGACCTGAGAAATCCGAATAGAAGTTGCTAAAGTTACTTAAGTTTTGGTAGTAAAGTAAGGTACAACGACCTGAGAAATACGTATATAAGTTCCTAAAGTTTTGGTAGTAAAGTAATGTACGACTCCCTTGCTTTGATGAGAAGGAAAGACTATGGACTTTAATTAGACGGGGGGAAATCTAAAACGACTTGAACGCAATATATTGACATGTTTTCACGGAATCAGTACTGGAATTGACCGAGACCCAATAATCCTGGCTAATAGGTTAATTGAATGGAACGTACTACGGAATGAGATCAGACTCGTACACTAACACTTGAAAGCCTGACAACACTTGAAAGCTTGATAAGTTAACCCCCTGAAAGATGGCTTCGGTTCTCTAAACGTTGTTTAGACCTCAAGGTTACTAGGGTATTTACGAAAAATTACAATAAGAGTAAAGTAAAATAAACTAGACATGATATAGTTTTGTCCATAATTTAATTGAAAAAATTTGTTACTCGTCACATCCTGCAAAGAAACGAGAAATAAATTATCAGAGTCACTTTACTTATGAGGGGGTGACGTATGTATCACTAACACGAAACTAATTTTCCGCGTCAAAACCCTGACGTAAAGAGAACGTAGGTCAGTCTAAAGTTGCATCTGCACGTAAGATACGATGGGCTATATTTGGCGTGATGTTAATGCTCTCCTACTTTCCCAGGGTAGCTCAGAATTGAAACAGGGCAGGTATGTTTTATACCTGGGCGACTAAAATTGTACCACACGTAAAAAATAAAGATACAAAGACAAATCAAGCCTTCGGTCAAGCAGCCGAAAACGTTAATATCTAATACACTGTGTAACATCTAGTTTATGCTATTCTGAAAGTAAGCTATGAGAAGTGTTCTTATCTGTTTGTGTTGATGGGGTATCCGAACACTGAAAGGGAAGAAAAAAAGCCATTAAAACTCTATGAAGACCAACAGTTTTTATTTCAGGATCTATGCTATTTAAGAGCACTGTAAAATAGGTTGATCTCACAACAGGGCGGGTGTTTTTGTTATACTTGGGTGACTAAATTTGTACCACACGCAAAAGAAAGAAAAAAAACGTGAAGAGGAATTAAACCTTCATACAACCAGCATAAAACCTTAATGTCGAGCACAGCTAGTTCATGCTATTCTAAATGTAAACAAAGAAAAGCGTCCTTACCGGTTTCTGTAGGTGGGTCATTAGCAGCCGATCACTGAAAATAATGAGATAGGCCATTAACATTTCATAGTAGTCATAGTATTTTAGGGATGATACTTTCACGATGTCTGTGACCATACGATGAAGTGAATTAATAGGCCTACTCTGGGATCTAAACTCGCAGCGAGTTAAGGCGAGGTTGTGCGAGTTAAGGCGAGTTAAGGCGATTTAAGGAAAAATACTTAAATTTGTATGTGGCGAGTTAAGGCGAGTTAAGGCGATTTAAGGCAGTATAAGGAAAAATACTTAAATTTGTATGTGGCGAGTTAGGGTGGGTTAAGGGTGTTTAGGGAAACTCCTTACAGATTTAGTGTATTGTGGTGAGTTAAGGTGAGTTAAGGCAAGTTTAGGAAATTCACCACTGCCATAATAATATAAAAATTGCAATTATAATTAATATATACATGAAATACAGATCCAATTAAATAATTATTAAACTTATACGGTAAGTCAGTATAGTCGTTATAAATAAATACCCTATACAGCAGCAATTTAAAAAAGCTGTCTGGTTAATTCTGCATTCCCCAACACAATCTATTGTTTTACACCATTGTCATATTGGTCTCCAAATCATAAATACATGTACAATTCATTTGTGTTAGGGAATACAGAAATGATATATGACCTAGCCAACAATTTTATGTAACATCTACAAAAACATCTGCAAACATATACATGTACATCTTCTGTATTCATCCCATGTATATATCTATATATTTATGAATATATATATTAACTATTATATGAATTATAAAATTAAGGGTAAGTCAGAAAAATATCCTTGTCATTTATCTGTCAGACAATTGAGTGGTTAATATTGAAATAGTCAGTCAATATTTATTATTGATTAATAGACATACACCTATCCTACTTGTGCACACTGCATGGCTACATGCACATACATTCTAATGACATATACTAGTAAATATATATGTGCATACATAATACACAATATATAACACATACTCAGTGAATACATAACTGTGTTCATCATTCAATCCATGCAGCCATCCATAATCATCCAATTCCACCAATCAAGCCATACATATATACAACATTAACATACACACATGCATAAACTTAACACATTTATATTCAAAATGATGGCTCAGTTAAAGAACTATCAGTGACTCAACTCACTCACATGCTAATAATAAAGAAGCACACCTTTAGCTTTAAAGGAAATGACAAATCAATAGCTCAACAATTATTTTAATTAAAATAGCTTTGACATATTTGCATGACAGTTTGGTTTCAATTAACAAGCATAGGTAATTGTTATAGAATCATGAAACAGATTACGTAATTTCAAAGCAAAATAACAAATAAAATAACAACTGCTTGTGATTCACTTCCCTGCTAGCAGAGGTCTCTCTCCGTCATAATATTTGTGGACCATACAAAAACATAGTTTTGCATGTTCTGGTGTTGCCCAGAGGCCAGATTAAGTGTCCCCTCTTCCCTCTACTGTTGTATGCAGATTAGCTAGGTTATATTGTTACGTGTATATTGACTAACCTTTCTTCCGAAACGTTTATATGAGAACAAACAATTTTATCGCTTCCTACTTCGATAGCAGCCATCTTGGATCCGGGCAATCAATAATCAATCAAACTCCAATCAATAATCAATCAAACTCCAATCAATATAAAATCGATAATTAGATCAGCTTCGTGTATTCAAGATGGCGGGTGAACGTGAAGCGCGTGTTGGTAGCACGTACATGCTTGGTTTTGGTTTTGGTTTTGGTTTTGGTTTTGGTTTTATACGAAAAGGAACAGAAAATTTGCATCATTTCTGGTAAGTAAGCAATTTAAAGAAACATTATTTTGATTAGCATCAACTAGTTTACTCGGGGATTTTAGCAAACAATGGATTTGGCTCGACGATATATGATATGTTTTATATAAAAACTTAAACATTTAAACCGAAAAGTTATTGCTGATCTTTGGTCAGTAGCAATAAGCTGAAACTTGAACTTATTTCCCGAGTGACGTGACCACAATCGAACAGTGCGAAAATAAATGTTGATTTATTATAACCAACGTTTTATTTATTTATTTTTATTATAGAATATAGTCCTTGCAAATAATCATCCAATCAGATGTGTGTATTAGGGCCACGTGCAAGCCCAATATAGTTCTCCCAAGCTGTTTATATTATTGTGTTTATTGATTGGATGATAATATTTATTCGTTATGCATTAGTCAATAATATAAATACCTCCTCACCCCAGGCGGTATATACTTCATGGTAGTGTTTCGTTCCATATAGTCTCCCTGCATAATACTGTATATGGAACGAAACACTACCATGAAGTATATACCCCCCAGGCCTTGGATTAGTGGGGCATAGCAAAGACATTGCCGGTTGCGAGGTACAAGTTTCTACTTTAGGACCAATGTACACCCTGGGGTGTTGAGTATCATCTATGTTTTATCATCTAGCTCTGCCCCTCAGTACTGGGGCTCAAAATTGTATGATAGTATGTGTTCAAGGCATTTTACAGCAAAAGTAGGGATTTTCTTCATATAAACACCCTGGTGGGCAAGGGCTAAACATATTTTGCCAGTTTCAAAATCCAAGTCCCACTAATCTGTAGCCTGGGGAAGGTGGGGATTTACATTGACTGGTGCATAAAAATAAAAAAAACTTTTATAAATATTAGGCTCAACCTTCTGTCCCGCCATCTCTATACTTAAACATTTTGCCATACTGGACTCAGATAAATCCAATAGTTGGACATCATAAAACAATTAGGTGTTACTACATTTGTGACAAAGTGTACATTGACTTCAGCCACAGACTACAGTACTAGTGTATTTTTGACACGTGTGAACACAAATCACATGTATCAACATCTTTGTAGACATGAATTTCAGTGAATAGGGCTCAAATTGTAAGACATGTTCAGTGATTATAATTTTTAGCTTTGCCAATGAAGGCAATTTAAGGAAAACTTGGGGGGTGGGGGACTTTGCGAGTTAGGGCGGGTTAAGGCGATTTAAGGAGAATGTCCATTTTCTGGCTTTGTGAGTTAGGGTGGGTTAAGGCGGGTTAAGGTGATTTAGGTGGGTTAAGGTGATTTAAGAAAAATTTCCATTTTCTGGCTTTGCGAGTTAGGGCGGGTTAAGGCGAGTTAGGGCTGGTTAAGGCGAGTTAGGGCGGGTTAAGGCGATTTAAGGAAATTTCCTTTTTTTTTGGCTTTGCGAGTTAGGGCGAGTTAGGGCGAGTTAAGGCGAGTTAAGGCGAGTTTAGATCCCAGAGTAGGCCTATTAATCGTACCTTATCCTTTAAGACAATTTCGGAGACCCTTTGAAGGGCCTCCAACACCTTTGGGTCTAACGGTTGGCCTGATACTATTATTGTCTTTATTTCGACCCTGTAAAAAAATGATTTTAAGGTTGAAGTGATTAGTATGACCAACGGCGCAAACACGGATCGTAGGATACTGTTTTCGTAACTTGATTAAAAGGTCTGACGGAAGAGAACTTACCAACATGCATGTACGGGCAAAGCCCTGTGTTGAAGGCGAACTTGGCACAGCTCTCACAAGAGCTGTGTCCGCATTCGCCCATCGTGTTTCTATGTTCAAGCTTCCAAGTAATGGAGGTATTTTGTTTGAATTATGTGATCTTGTATGCAAAACTATGTTGACATGAAGAGATTAAAAGGTAACTGAGTTGAAAATAATATGATGGAATTGGATGGTGTGAACGATAATTTGAAGGAAAATCAGGAACATGTAATTACTGTAAATGTAACTTTTTATTTCGTTAATTTAGGCGATCTTTGTTTACCTATTTTGTAAGAACATTTTTCATAGACATGTTTTAGGACCAGGTATAGTCATTCAATTTGCATTTGAATAGACTCCGTTTTCTTCAAAGGTTGCTATGTCGTTTCTTAAGATCTGCATTGTTTTGTTTGTTAGCGGAACTAGTAAATGATAAAAATATTATATTGCTTAGATCGGTTTGTTTTCTCAAGGTTTATCTACTTTGGTCATGCGCAGTCATACACAACCGTTTACAAAGGGTGTATTGTGCTTTTCTGTATAATCATACGCAAAATAGTAACTCCGTTGGCATACTGAAATCCATGCATCGACGAATTTTGTTCTTCCAAACGGGTTTTCTTGCTCACTGAATGCAACTACTGATCTTTCAATGTGTCTAGCTATTTGTACAGGGTGAAGGATGCTTTTTTGGTTGATGGAAGTACAATATTTTTAAGGCACAACGCCATTCAATATCAACCCAGATTGCGTTTTTATGTTGTTAAGAACTGAGAGGATGGCTTTTATGTTTGCTTTTGTTCAATGGCGTGTTGGCATACTGAAATCCATGCATGGACGAATTTTGTTTTCCCAAACGGTTTTCATACCCACTGAATCCAGCTACTGATCTTTCATGTGTTACTGTTTTTAAGGGCGTGAACGATGTTTTTGGTTGAGGGAAGTACGAGCCATTTTTCATGCTATGAAACCGGTACCGCAACGATTGGTAAACCTATTAACCCTGAATTAAGACATCAACGCTTTTCGAAAAGAATAACAGCAGCAGAGAAAATATAATGAGCTATACCGATGCGAAAGCAATATGGTGGGACGTTTTAACAGAATCAGAAAGGTGGCAGTATAACTAATGTAATTAGGCATCAAAACATAAACAGAGTGCATTACGCGGAGAGGAAAACCTACTCATGAACTGCAGTTGTAAGTACGTTCTCAGAACCATGCTAGGAACTTTGAACCCATCGATTATTAACCCTTTATGAAGCTATTTTTTTGCGGAAGAACGCTAATTCTAATAAGTGCCGGTGTGAGTTTATGTGGTTAAAACGTACATGACTACATGACATCTGTTTGTCTAGTTTATTGTAGACTATTGTTCTGAACTCTCGGTTTTGTGAACTGATTCATGGAAACACTTTAGGCAAAGATGTGGAAGGATTTACGATAAAGGTTTTCTAGCTTTCAATTACTCTATTGAAAAATAACGTATGGTGGGAACGAAGTTACTGTTCTAAGTGCTACATGCACATAACTTTTGTTTGAATGAAATACGAGATACTTGAGGTGGAACGTGTTCGATTGCATAAGTTCTCGTGGCTTAATAAAATAACCAGAATGTTTGTGATTATGCATGTTGTTCCATTCGAAGTGACCGCAATTAATGCTTTTACGAAGCTTTTTTTCTCTTCTCATATTTCCATTTATCTCGGAACCGTTTTATGGCAGTCAGATGTTTACGACAAGTTCATTATCCTATTAAGGCAGTGGCGTGAGAGGATCAACTCAAACCGTTCTGCAAATTCCTTTGCACAAACATGCAATGAGGTCGTGTTGTCATTTCAACTGGAACTAATATCAAATCCGTTCAACTCACCGACTCGACATACATCTTATTATGAAGGTATGAATCAAAAGTAATGAGTAGGTGAGAAAGTACTACAAAATATTCTTCTTAACCGTTTAAGCCTAAATTTTCTCAAAACAATAGGGCATATTGTTTTATATTCACGATAGCCTTTTATCCTTAGGTAAGGAAAGGAGTAGAACACAGGGTTGAAGTCAAACATAACTTTATTTAACATCCCGCAATCCCTTAAATTCTTTCCCATAGACAGGAAAAATATCTAGTTCATCAAACATCTTTGCCTTGCACAAAGTTTTTGCATCTATATTTCCTTTAGGAAGTAATGCACGAAGATGTTGCATCTTTTCCTGATCCTCAGTATTTGGATCGTACAGAACCGCCGACATCAATTTTAACATCTCGTAAAAACCCCAGTGAACTTCTAAATATCTAGGCAGAGTTGAAACTGATTTCTGAACACGTCGTAGAACCCTCGCTCTACTATATCATACGGTAAATAAGAAAAATACAATCCAGAGTCATGAGGTGAGAGTACAGGACCCTTCTCTTCAAGCTCTATTCTTTCCCCATAGCTAGTGTTCCGCTTGTATCGTTCATGTTTCAGGATTCCATTAGATACACACTCTAAGAAAAGGTCTGCCAGAACTTGATATTCATCAGTCTTCCATCCGCGCACGAATGTAGTTAACTCTGGCTCAGCATCAGGTTTGTACGATCAATCGCTCCACTTCCCTTTAAGAATAGTTTCTATAGTTGTATCCCACAGAGAAACATCTTCACCGCGAAGTCGCATCATGCGCTCTTCCCATGGGGTTAAGCGTTGAACCCATTGATCACAGGAAGCTACACCATACAGTTTAGGAAGTTTTCTTTCCCTCTCTACCATTTTCCATTGTCTCAAACTCCTCCTGCAGTTCTTGGAAATGATTTTCATACTTAGGGAAAAGGTCTAAATGCTGGAATAGTTTTACGGAAACGGGTTGGTCTTTCGAAATCAATAGCCGCATATAATTTATCTTCTCAGTGTTGGTTCTGGTCAAGGCTATTAAGAGACTCTTAATGATTCTGTACACGTTAGGGAACTCGTCACAAACTTTCATCTTTTCGAATCCGATTCCGGTTGTGTTCTTGTGGTAAGATTTCCCTTCAATAATGTGCTTGGGTATGCAATACAAGTCTAGAGAAGAATCACAGGTTATCAAAGTGTCTTCGTTCTTCTCAGGCCAACAGTATTACTTAACTTCCCTTTAATCTTGTGTGCTTTGTACAACTCAGCAAATGCTTGGTAGTTTTCAGTGAAGATATTTTCCCTTGATAAAAAATTACACAGATGTCCGGGAACGCTTATGCCAGACTCGTGTGATGCTCTCTTTCCGTGGTCGGTTAGTTCTCCAAATCTATCACCATCGGGTATATAGGCTACAGCATACAACTTATCTTCCTCTATGAACTGGATAAAAATATCGATAAAGCAAAAAAACACAGCTGTATAACTGAAAGGAGTTCAAATTAGAGTGATGCGTTAATACTAGTGAGCCTCAGTTCATATCAGTGCCTAAAACAATAGGGTCTATTATGAGGTCAGAGGGATATTGTAATGTCCCTTCATTTCGGATCTGATGAATTTCACTGAATAAACGTGTTATAAAAGGCCATCGGGCTAAAACGGGTCACAAAGTACATCGTACAAAGGCGTGACATCTAAGGCAAGCTAAAGAAGAGCTAGCGCTCATCTCGTCAGCTGCTACTCGCTTCTCACGGCATTTAGCGTACCTCAATCGAATATTATTTGATTATGGCATTGTTTATCTTCACTGCCGACGGATACCTACACCAGGTTTAACAGGAACTAGTTATCAATTGCAGTACATCCAAAGACTGATTAAGGTATGGCAAAAGGTTCACGAGGTCACTTGGGAAAAAAAATCGTGTAGCATCAATATTTACGCTACAAAGACATACTATATATCAATTTAAAGCTCAAAGATTGATGAATAAATATGAATGCTTAAATTTACTATTTAAAAAAATCTCTCAATGATGTATTTTTTTATTTAAAAAGCGACCTCTCACACTATCGTAACTTCAAATCCGGAAATGTTTAATGAATGACAACTAAATTCTTTGTTTTCGAATCTCAGGTAAATTGTCCCAAAAAGTGTGTCAGCGATTTTTCATACGTTGCGTATTACAAGAATTATCCGTAGGTAAAGTTGGAGTAAGTTTTTTCATGCTAGCAAAACGCAAACTACATAATAATTACGAAATGAAGCAAAATTTTGCAAAACGCTGGCACACTTTTGCAGAAATTGTGGTTTTTTGGCTCTCGCGAAAATTTGGATTTAATCGAACAAAACGTTCTCGAGTTTTGATACGCCAAAGTTGTATTTTTTGCATTAAAACACAAACGGAGAAACAAGGGATTTTAGTTTTCTGACCATTTCACGGTTGAGTAAAAAGCCCCGCCTCCAAAGATAATCTTATTATATTCAGCCAATTGAAATACAGTATTAGGCTGACAGGCGGGACAGGCGGAGTTGTGAATGATCTGCTGTGACAGCTTTCGCGGTAATCTTCAAGGAGTTTCATTTTACACTCGAGACTGGTCACAGAGGTCGTAAAGCTCGTGGGAAAAACACAAGGTCAAATAAATATGAAGGCCAACCGCAAGTTACTGTAAATGATGCTATTATCAAAGCCATCATGCTAAAGGAGATAAACAGTTCTGGGTAAGTCGAACACAAGTTATATTCATTCAAACGGCGCAACTTCTTGCTAAACATCATAAACAAACCGCAGGCTTCATATTGCATATTATTTTTATACTCTGGAGCGGTAAAGATCATGCTGAATCTACCTTCTCTTGACTGCCTTATCATTGATAAACATATCTGACTCATTTTCTAGGTATCAGGGCGATCACTTCGCAGAGAATTTGGTTGCAAGCATAGAAAAAACCGGCAAACAGCAGCTTGATCTAATGCCCGACTCAATTACAGTCAAGGAATTCGAAGTTCGCGGGTGAACTTCATCACTGCTAGTCCGAAGCTTCCTAGAAGTGATGCTTTTTGGCCCGGGCTCATTCGTTTCAGTCAACAGATCTTCTTCGCTTGGCCATTGTTTTTGTTTGAACCACGAGCCTTTATCGCTCGACGCCAAACTTGCCTTCTTAGTCGGCTTAAATTTACCTGTTTTCAACTTCTTCTTTTTCTTCGAAGATACCCAAGAATAGCCTCTATTAAGTTTCGACGACATCATTTTAGATAGAATGCAATTCAAGGAAAACAAACGAAAACGAAGCGTAGCGTACTATAAAGACGAGCGTAGCGTACTATAAAGACGATTGTTGTTTTAGTTTGTTCGCGTGCCGCTGTCACGTAGCTGTCAGCGTCTGTCAATCATGTTGCGCGCGTCATTTTTCGCGGGAAATTAAAACATGGTTTTTCGGGGCGTTAAAAAGGAATTTTAGTTTGGATTTTTTTGCTATAATACAGCTAAGACCTAAAGCATTTTAAATATGCGAAAACAATTTTTTTGGGAAGTTTTGCCTGTGAACCTTTTGCCATACCTTAACCTCATATTTACAAGCTAATAAATATAAAGTATTTCTGAATGTTTATATAATGGAAGTTTCTAAAAAAAAACACCAAAAGAGCGACCGTTCTGAGTTCAAAAACAATTCTACACCTACTGTATACAATAAAAACATCTCTCAATTGCATTCGAGGATACTCCAATTTCAATTTTCGTAGATGAACAATACTTTTTCAGCAGATTTTCAGTCCATACTGATTGTGAATCTGGAGTAAAAATATATCTTGAGTGATTTACTTGTGAGATGACATAACCGATATTGGACTTTTAAAGTCATTTTCGCGTTTCGTGCTTTGACGGCAAGACCAAATAACTCAGGCCGGTGCATGGTCGACCATCTCAGCTGACAATATGAAAGGCTCGGAACACTGCCACAAACATACTGTATGTTAAAAAAAAAGCGTTAATTAATTGTTGCTTTGTTAAAGCCTTAATTTTGCGTACTAAAACACAGCTGAAACAACACTCAAAAGAACATTTCTGGTAAATGTTGACACGGTTTCTACAATGGTTGTCATTGTTTTTGATGTAAACTTCCAGCTCTTTGCATCTAAGTTTGTTTAGCTCGCATCCTATCGATCGTGTACCTGACTTTATGTTATAAGGTTTAAATAAGATTCAATGATTATTAGTAGACCACGTGATCATGAGCTATTTTGCAATGCGATCAGAACATCAAAATCTGAATTCATGCCTTTAAGTATAATGAAAGTGCTATATCCGTTATTCCATCTCACAAGTAAATTGTTCAAGATACATTTTTACTCAGAAACACAATCAGTATGGAATGAAAATTAAGCTGCGGAAAATATTGTTCATGTTCAAAAATTGAAATTGGGAAGATTCTCTTGCGCACTTTAGAGCGAGAATTTCATTATATAAGTGCAATATTGGTTTACAGACGTCTCTCTTTTGGCGTGTGTTTTTAGAATTACTTTTAGAAAAGGTACATTCTATAAATACGAAATAATTTTGATTTATTATCTTGTACCTTTAATGGTAAGTAGTACTTATAAATACCATTGTAATGGATATTAACTAGTTCCTATACAACCTAATGCTGGGCTGCATTGGTGAGAAGATAAAAACTGGTACATTTAACTAAGAGTCGATTACGATATGCAAATTGCCGTGGAAAGCGAGTAGCAGCTGACGTTTTGAGTGCTACATTTAGATCTTCGTTAGGGTTACGAATAGCCAACGTTCGAAACATTGTTTTAAACAATCGCTTTATTCACTAAGAAATAGTGATTTCAATATATCTAGATATAATACCGTTAATTATGGCAAGCATTCACTACGGTATTTTGGAACAGTGTTATTGTCAAGGTTGAGCAATGACATCAGGAACTCACCAAGCCTTAATACTTTTAAGGCTAACATACGTAAGCTAGACATCAAAAGCATGTTGGACAATAACTGTAACTGCTGTGATTCTTTGCTGGGCATGAAACAATTTTGCAATACCTGGACTGTTTTAAGAAAACCTTATATATGTTACACAATATATATATATATATATATTAGTCTGCATTTATAATTAAGTACATAGATTCTGTTTTAATCTTTTTACTGTACACTTTGATATTTGTAGCTAATTGGCCGGGTTAGTACATTAAATATATTAGATTATGTTAGATAGCACAGTGTGCCCAATAAAGTTTATTATTGTTATTATTAAACATCATCTGCTAGTCGCTTCTCACGGTGGTTAGCATACCGAGTTTCAGTTGATTATGTACCAGTGAAGGTACAATTATATGAGATTAAATAAATAACATATATTATGTTGTACTTATTAGCTTACATATGTCTTTTGATCGATGCACTTTTACTCGCCTGGACCCGGTTGTTCGAAGCAATGGTAAGCTCTACCACGGGGTCAGGTTAAATCACTAACCCGAGGGTAAACTGTACAGAATACAATTACAGATTGAGCGCTATCCTAGGGGGAAAGTTACCCTTGAATCGAACAACCGAGCCCTGAGCCATACATAAATGGTATTGCCAAATATGGATAATAAAATAATATTATGCTACACGACGTGAGTCAATTTAATATTAATACTCCTTATAATTGTGAAGAACACTTAATTCCAAAATGTAATATCATGATTTAAAGAGCATTCGACCCTTGTCTAAAGCTGATATATTTAAAGACCTATGATTGTTAAAGAACTGGAAATACCTGCATATTCAATTTGTTTTGAAGTGTTTCCTACATAACCCAGAAACGGAAGGTGGTTGTTAGGATAAAGTCACTTTATTTATAGAGGGTAAAACGTTTACCTTTAACATGAAGGTCAGCAATCTTCCACATGGCCCTCTGTTGACTTAGTTCTACCATTTTACATCCTTATCCGAGAAGGCGTAAAGTTTTAATCGTTTACTGTTGGAGTCTGTGAAGGCAACACCTTCTACTCAGTTAATTTATGACCCAGAATGTTGCTCCGGAACCCATGACCTTCCGCACGATAGACCGGAGCTTTACCGCTATGGTAAATGGGAGTCTATAATTGTCCAAATTACTTAACCACAAAAAAGCAATATAATGATTCAAAGAGCACACAGAAAATATTGAACATTATACGTCCTCTTCGTTCTGACACTTAGTTGTTACAAAATTCGAATGTGTTCGAGATTTTAGCGGCCGTTTCTCAATTAGCAATTGACGCCTGCTTATCCATTTCAAGGCCACATTAGCTACGTAAACCGATATAAATACTAGATAAATACTAGCTTTCATTCTCCTTTCTATATCCATTTCTGTTACATCTACAGAGATACAAAAGTTATAAACAAGCGATAGCAAAGAACTGGATTAGGGTGTGGCTGTTCACGTTCCTTAAATGTTAAGGTTTAAGCGATTGTTTTAACATCCAGATAATTAGCTTCCCAAGAAGACGTACTTATTGAAATATGTAGTTATGATTTGAAATCATGTTATTTATTGAAAAACAATAGTTTGTTCCCCAAAAGGATTTGAGTTGAAGATGAAGGCACTTGGAGGGCTCGTTCTCGTGGGCCTGGTAATGACAATCACAATGGCACCGCAAGCTCTGGCTGAGGAACAACAAGAAGTTAAACAGGATGAGACTCCAGAAGTTCCTGAATACAAAGCTGTAGACGACACAGCTGAGATTGAAGATGAGGAGCCCGAGGAAGATCAAGATGAAACTACAGTGGAGAAACTGAAAACGTGAGTCTCAAGCACTTTATGTAATAATTTGGAGCTTTCGTTTACTTTAAATCTTAAAGAGGCAGAGCTTCTTAAAGGGACTATGTCAGCTATTTGTGGCATCGCTTTGGAAAGCTCAAAATCGCATTCAAGCTAATATGAACTTTAAAAATATGGTCTAGTTTTGTAAAACTAGCTCTCTTCATTCCCATACGTGGCCTATTGTGTGGAAGGAAGCCAATCTGACCCTGGTGAAAATCTTTCAAAGATCTTACTAAGATCTTTAAGGATCCTCATAAAGATCTTCAAAGGATCTTGGTAAAGATCTTTGAAGATTTTGATGAGGATCCTTAAAGATCTTTAAGGATCTTGTAAAGATCTTGTAAAGATCTTTAAAGATCTTCAAAGATCCTCAAAGATCCGCAAAGATCTTTTACAGATCCTCAAGGATCTTGCAAAGATCCTCAAGGATATTGCAAAGATAAACAAGGAGACTAGGATCCTTGAGGATTGTTTTAGGATCCTTGAGGATTGTTTTAGGATCCTTGAGGATTGCTATAAGATCCGTGAGGATTGTTTCAGGTTCCTTGAGGATTGTTCCAGGATCCTTGAGGATTGTTTTAGGATCATTGAGGATTGTTCCAGGATCCTTGAAGATACTTTCAGGATCCTTGAGGATTGTTCCAGGATCCTTGAGGATAATTCCAGAATTGTTCCAGGATCCTTAAGGCTTGTTCCAGGTTCCTTGAGGATTATTTTAGGATCCTCAGAACTCGTCTGGAACAACTCTCAAGAATATTTTACAATGTTAAGTTACACTGTATCTACTTTGAGGATTACTTCATGATTCTCTAGGGAGGCAATTCACAATTATTATGAGTGTTTGTTTAATAACACATGTATACACATAAACAGGGCTGTCGTTAGAAGCCAGCTACTGGTAATTATCACCAGCAATGTACATGTATATGATGATGATTGCTGGCTACTGAGTTGTAGCTTATTGCACAAAAAGACCAGCTACGTGTACATGTAGCTCAGTTGTCCAGCAACTTAAAAACGTAAAGACAGCCCTGCATAAAGGAAACCAAATAGTGATCAGAAACTCAATGAAACAGAAATGAAGATGTTTAGTAACAGTCAGTGCCTTTACTGTAACTGTATAGTATGAAATTGAATTTATTTTACCGTATTTTATCAATTACTATAATGCAAATGCCCCTTTGATGACATCAGGAGGTAGTATTATAGTTGTGTTTGCATCTCATGCAGACTAATAAAACTTTGAAACAATTACCAATAAAAAGGAAATACAAGGAATGCAGTTACATGTATTTGTTTTAATTCATACAAAGGTAGGTACAGTCATGTAATTTTACAATGCCTTACTTTCATATTTGATTATTGCATGCAGACAAAAATCTAACTGCCAGCAGCTTGTATAAATAATTTATTGGCACCAGGTAATAAACTGCCCTGTTTCTACACTGCAACAACTACTGTAAGTACATAATAGTCTACATGCACATACAGTGTACATGTACATGTATGCTGTACTACATTGCATTTATAATGTTACTGTTACAGCTACATGTATTTAAAAAATATTGTCCCAATTTGACTAAAGCCTACGTGACCAGACTGAAAGGGAAATGGATAGTAGATTTAGATTCTAAAATCATGTCATAAAAGGAGCTGGTGTGGTGCAGTGGTTATGCTCTTCGTATTTCACCTCTGCGGCTCAGGTTCAATCTGCAGACACGGTGCCAATTATGTGAGTTCAGTTTGTTGGTATCTCGCCCAAGGTTGCTCCAGTTTTTCTCCAGATTCTCCGGTTTTCCTTCCACAAAAATCAACAATGATGCTAAATTACAATTCGATATGTGGTTTAGCCAGGACCTGAATTTGATCAGCCCCTTTGGTAGTTTCAGGTCTCGTTAGAATTTCAGAGAGAGAGAGTTTTTGCTTGCTTGATTTAAAATGAATTTGTACATGTACTTGACAGTAATATTGGCCTTCAACCAATTTTCTCACTTTTGGTCTGGTCACAACAGGCTTAAAGTCACATTTTTTTAAATACATTTGTAGCTGTATGTAAATAAGCATGTGTGCACTGTCTTCCAATTTGGGGTTCCTAAAAATATGGACAGGAATTGCTCAACATACATGTATACCGAAATTGCCATTTGTCACACTTTGAGGGAGGATGTTTACATGTTGTGGTTATATTCACATTGGCTTTGCTGACATAAGGTATGGGTTCAACACCCATAAAACCTAAGCAATATTTTTTCTTATTTACCTGTGAACCCTAGCACTAGGCGAGTGAGGACTTGTTGTTTACATTTACCTGTGTTTGAAATAGTTGGGGTGAGTTTTATGGTGTGGGACAGGGCTTGAAGTCCCTGGGGGGTTACTCCTGTTTGTGACACATTATGTATACATGTGCTGCAGGGGTGGGTCAGGGTTTTGAGCTCAGTTTGGGCAGGTAGGGTCAGGGTTTTGACCTGATTTGGGCAGATCAGGGTCACAATGGGTGCAGTCTGGGTCGGGGTTCAGGATCAGCAGTTAGGAACAGGCAAACAATTTATTTCACAGGGCTTACTTGTTTTTATTTAAAGAAGGGGCAATCAGGGTTTTTTTTCCCAAAAAAGGGGGCAATCAGGTTTTTGGAGCTCGGATTTTGGAGCTCGGATTTTGGGTCAAACTGCAGGGTCAGAGTTTGAGCCTCTTGGCCTCGCATACATACCCATTTTTTCATGTAAGTACCCCTCCCCCCTCCCCCCCCCCCCCCCCCAGGTTGAAGCCAAGGCAGGCATTTAAACATGTGAATGCCAGGATCTCACCTGTTACAAGGAGCGTCTATCTGTATTGGATCTATTTTTAGCGAGATCATTGTTGCCGCAATATTTCATTAGATGCGGTTAATCCTTTGAGATCGATCTACTGAATGGATACCAGCTTCAGAACACGGTTTGAGTTTTAGTGATTCATTGGTTGTTCAATATTTCACCCGTGGTAACCAATTTAACAATGTCATACTTTTGTGCAGGAATAATTATCTATTAAAAATAGACCAGTTCGAATTTCAATTGCGGTTTCACAGGGCAAGTATGAAAGGTAATGGCTCCTGCATGCAGTTTATACAATCATATAAAAGGTACAAAAGGTTAGGGTAACAATCTAGCTTAGGGACAGGCAAAAACTAACAGACATCAATGACATGATTTTAATAATTTAACCCATAAAATAGATATTTAGACTAACAGATACAATCACATCGAAATTCCATTGTTTTCTTTTGTTTCTACTTGACTATTAGATATTGTCTATTAATTTTTGTTTTACAGGTTAAGTAGAACCAATTGCACTCTAACAACCTTAGTTTAGTTTAGCTACATTTGTTCATGTATAGGCTGGTTTTCTATTTAAAAAATAAAAGTAGTGACTAGTGTTCAAGTGATTATAATTTTCACTCACTACTTGGCAGCCACAATGTAGTTTACTTTTCCCTGTTTAGCCTTCATTTGTAATGGTTAGCTTCTGACCTATACAAGTACAAGCCCATGTCCTGCAAAAAAGAATAACCAATTTAAATAAAACCTAGAATTACGACTTTAGTCATCTAAAGTTACAGTTGTATAATTTGTAATTTATAGGAGTCTGTTCTTACTCGCATTCGAACGAATTCAAATATGCACTCAACGCTTTACGACACAAGCAATGATCGGCAGAGACTGTGCTTAACATAACCCTTCAATTTGTACACAAAATATACATTTTATTCCAAGCTAACCTCTACGGAAGTCATCATTGCTTGATGTTCAAATTAACGAACAGTTTTATTGAGAATAATTTGAAGATGAACAGATGCATGTTCCTGCATGAATGGTCGAGAAGCATTCTATCACATTTTATAAAGCGACCAACATTTATATGGTAAGCAAATTATTTAACTGGATTTCTAGAAAAACCTTTTGTGTAGTGTGTTTATCATAATTTGAAATTATGCACAACATCGTGAAACGTTTACTGCTCACCTTCTCCACATATTTCTTCAGAAATTCATCTCATTCAGGACTGATAATGTCTTTCAGTTGAAGCTGTTATTATTATCTTTCCATCTAACAAATTTTGTTCTTGAAATATGGTTGAATTGACCTTTTGAGAGAGCTTCTAAAAACCTCCAACGAAACGAACTTCTGCTGTACTGGCGTTTGATTCAAATCTGTTCCCAGGAGGCCTGGTTACCAAATATGGATAAACTCGGTCCTAGTCTTACTCTAACGTGGACAATCAATAAATGTCAGTAAAACAACATTTTGAAAGGTGGACAGAAATACTTCGCTAATTGAACACTGGAATTTATTTTTTTAACAATTGCCAGTCAAATCGGTGAGTAATATTCTAGTGATTAGACTAAAACAACCAGAGAATATATATGTTTTCTTATGAAGTCTATTGTAGACTATTGTAGCGTTTAATTAAATTATTTAATTATGTATGTGTCTTTAATAATTTATTTCATGGAAACAAAAGTACAATCAAGTCTCAGTGCAGTCCATCGTCAGTCCGATCTGCACTGTGACTATTAAATTGTCTATCAATTCCAAACCTCAAGGATCTTATGTGTAAGGCTCCTGCCTTTAGAATATAATCATGTATTCGACCTGCAAATCCTGGAATCCTGGTTCAGGACTTTGAAGAAATTCTCAAGGATCTTGAAACGTCCTGTCTTTAGAATATAATTATTCCTGCCAGGATCTTGCCTAAATCCTGACAGGATCCTAGCTAAATCCTTAAGTATCTTACAAGGATCCTGTACTTAGAAAAAAATATTTCCTGCAAGGTCCTGACAGGATCCTGGATAAATCCTTGAGGATCTTACAAGGATCATGTCCTAATACAAGAAATTATTTCCTGCAAGGATCTATTTGAGGATCTTGCCAAGGATTAAGCCTCAATGATCTTAACAGGATCTTTGAAAGATCCTCATGGATCTTCAAAGATCTTTGTAATGATCTTTAAAGAACTTGTCAAGGAAAACCTCAAGGATCTTTGCAGGATCTTTGAAAAATCCTCATGGATCTTCAAAGATCTTTGTAATGATCTTTAAAGAACTTGTCAAGGAAAGCTTCGAGGATCTTTGCAGGATCTTTGAAAAATCCTCATGGATCTTCAAAGGTCTTTGTCAAGATCTTTAAAGAACTTGTCAAGGAAAGCTTCGAGGATCTTTGCAGGATCTTTGAAAAATCCTCATGGATCTTCAAAGATCTTTGTCAAGATCTTTAAAGAACTTGTCAAGTAAAGCTTCAAGGATCTTTGCAGGATCTTTGAAAAATCCTCATGGATCTTCAAAGATCTTTGTCAAGATCTTTAAAGAACTTGTCAAGGAAACCCTTGAGGATCTTTGCAGGATCTTGGAAAAATCCTCATGGATCTTCAAAGATCTTTGTCAAGATCTTTGAGGATCTTGCCAAGAACAGCCATGAAGATCTTTCAATGATCTTTGAAAGATCCTTGCAGGATCCTGATAAGATCTTAGCAGTTAAGGATCTTTGCAGGAATTTTGAAAGATCCTTGAAGGATCTTTGAAGGATCCTCATCTACAAAGATCTTTAGCAGGTCTTTGAGGATCTTTCAAGATCTTTGAGGATCTTGCAAGGTTTTTCACCAGGGGACCGCTCTTGCCAAGGTTGATATTCCACTCACTGACTCTGATTATCGTGGTATTAATGTCACACCAGTAATTGCTAGAGCATTTGAACAAATAGTTTATAAAACTTACTAAAAAGATAGTGTTAATGAGAACTTGCGATTATCACAGTTCGCTTATAGGGAGGGGGGTAATTTTACAGATACTTTGTTATGCTTGCAAAACTCTGTGTTAGGTTATTTAGACAACCCGAATTGTAAAGCGGTGCGCCTGTTTGCTATGGACTTCTCCAAAATGTTCGACTATGTGAAGCATGATCTTTTAGGTGAAAAACTAAAAAGCTGGCCGCTTAATCCATATATTATCAATTGGTATTTGAATTTCCTTAAAGACAGAAAACAGAGAGTGGTTACGAACGGGATTAAGAGTGAGTGGAAGTATGTTAAAGGAGCTATGTCATGGTACTGCGCATGTATCGAATAATCGCTCGTTTAGTGGCTGTTAATTGGATACAAACAGTTAAACTTCCGTCCCTCAATGCTTGATTGAAAGGATTTTCAATATTTCCCTGGAGACTGTTTATATACACTGTTTGTTAGTCATTTTTGCATATTTGCTTTCATTTTAAGCATCCCACATGGCCGACAGGTTCGTTAGTTCATATCAAAATCGGTGGAAATAGCTCTTTCCGGACCGGAAAAAAAACGAATGTAAAGTCTTACCGTGACACAGCCCCTTTAAAAAAGGCACCACGCAAGGAAGTGTAACCGGCCCCTACTTATTTAATATATTTCGTAATGATTTAGACTTTGGAGACAATTCACTCATTAAGTATGCAGATGGAGGCAATGCGGACTCCGCATTTGAATCGGTTAAACTATTTATGGCGCCTGGGCCACTAAAACTCTATGGTGTGTAACTTTAGTAAATGCCAAGAATTGATATTTAGTAAGAAGGGGCAATCAGACTCTTTTTTTGCCGGTTGAAGACATTCCACAATGTAAGGAATTGAATATTTTAGGAGATACATTCCAGTACAACACCAGATTCGATGTACACGTAAAAACTAAGCTTAAAGAGGCAAACAAGTGTTTGTTCGTATCGAGAAGCCTTAGGAAGGAAGGATACGGTTAACAGGAAATCGATCACCTTTTAAACTCAATTGTTATGCCTACAATGTATGTTAACCTACGGTCTGCCTGTCTACTGTGCTTCGACACCTGAACTCACAACTGTACAATGCTTTCTAGACAGATGATTCAAACGTAGATACACCTCCAAGAACATTAATATATCTTACTTAGTAGAGAGGTTTGATAAACGCATTTTAATAAGGTTAAGAAGATGCCAGTCCACCCTTCAAAGAAATTTCTACCGGTGGCCAAACAGTCTAAAATTGACTTAAGGAAGCGACATTCATACAGGCCTAAAGTCAATACTTCCCGTTTTATGAATGCATTTTTTAATTGATTAGTTTTTAGATATGACTTGGCTGTATATTAGTAAGGTTTTATTTAGATATATTATTAAGGTTTTTAGTATTTTAAGGTATTTTTGTAAGTATAGCTTTTAACTCGTGGATGCACGCAAGCGCAGAACGAGTTATTAGGGTTAGTGGCGTCGAGCTAATTTATTCAACGTTTTATGGTGTGTTTCTGTATACATCGGGGACCATCCGTTGGCTGTCCGAATAGTCCGAATTGTGTTCCATTTTTCGAAGATAAATTGACGGAGTTTTATGGTACGCGTCCAAATTTGGTCATGCTAGTGAAGATGTATTGATGGTGCCCTTATAATGCCAGACACTTTAAACCTGAACAGACATGGTAGTGGGTCCCTATCAATCACCTAGTGATGATGACGCAACGATGATGCCATCGGTCACGTGATTTTAAGTACATGCCCATGTCTCACTCATTTCTAATGCCAGACAGTTCAAACTTGGACAGGCATGGTATTGGGTCCCAACAAATCACTTGCTTGCGATGATGTAACGATGACGTCATCGGTCACGTGATTTTAAGTAGATGCCCAAATCTCCCTCATTTCTAATGCCAGACAGTTCAAACTTGGACAGGCATGGTATTGGGTCCCAACAAATCACTTGCTTGCGATGATGTACCGATGACGTCGTCGGTCACGTGATTTTAAGTACATGCCCATATCTCCCTCATTTCTAATGCCAGACAGTTCAACTTGGACATGCATTGGGTCCCCACAACAGCATAAAGAATGTGAGTGCTGGCTAGCTCAGTGTTTTGTTCCTTTTTTTCTGCATGCATAATACCCCCCTCCTCCCCAAGTTCATACCACCCCCTAAAACCCTTTGATGGATAGTCACCAGGGACTATACATAGGATTCTATGGTATCTTAGCACATTTTACATTATCACAACCAAACTTCTCTTTTATTTGTTTTTATTGATCAGCATCTACAGTGGGATGCACAGCTTAAACATGTCAGTGATAAATTGGCAAAAAATACAGGAATTCTTTATAAGTTACGACATTTTGTTTCAATAAACACATTAAAACAGCTCTACTACACTCTTGTGTATCCCTATTTAAATTATGGTCTAATGAGTTGGGGAACTGCCTGCCAATCTAGACTGGAAAAAATTAAAGTAAAACAAAATAAATGCCTCCGTTGTATCTTCTTTGCACATAACAGAGAGAGTGCTGCTCCTTACTTCAAACTTCTAGAAATTCTTAAACTTGATAATGTTTTTAATCTTAAAATATCTTCCCTCGTACATAAAATTAAGTATGTGTCAATGGAAATCCCTACTACTTTTTCTAACTTGGTTCTGTATGCCTCTGAAATTCACAATTATAACACTAGGTACTCCTGTAACCAAAACCTCTACAGACCAGCCTCGAGAACAAATTATGGACTTACAAGATTTAAAGTAATGTCATCAAAAATATGGGAAACAGTACCAATCGAGATAAAATGTTTGCCTCATAACAATTTTAAAAAACAATATAAGCTCTTCCTCCTTGAAAGCCAGATATAAAATGTTAGCTGCATTTATGATATATGTATATATCAATTATTATTTATAAATACTTACTGTAAATGTCTACATTATTCTGTATTGTAAAATTACCATATATCCAAACCTAGTTTGTACATGTAAGCAGCCTTTATTTTATTTTATTTTATTTTATTTTATTCCTCTTTTCTCATTATAACCAATAGTCATACTTTTTAAAACCCTGTAAAGATACAATCAAGCCTATTCGTTTGTTTATTCCTCCCCTCATTAACTTTCAAAATGGTAGTGCATGGTTAACTCGAAAGCTTTCGCTCCTTTGACCACTACACACTATTATCTAAAGATTGTAATTACTATCTCCTATTTATTTTTATTTTTCTCATGACTTGTTATATTCAACCAATAATTGTAACATAAACAAGTGTGAATAAATTGAACTTGAACTTGAACTTGAACTCAGTATCATCATTCAAACTGAACAATAACACGCCATTCTACTTTTATGAAATCACCATTTTGCATATATGTTTCAACTTTAAAGTTAAGTGAGTCAGACATTTCCTTCAATAAAAAAAAAATTTGGAATATTGTCCAGGTTGTGCTAAATGTTGGAGTGATTTTTTCAGTTAGCCCGTGAAATAGTCTGAGCACAGTCAGCCTATCTGTGAAACAGGTTTTGCACTAAAATAGTGCTAATCATTAAATCCATTTTCTATTATTTTAATTAGTGTTGCATCTTCTTTCCCAGACATAATGACTACCCTAATTACATTTTAATGTTTTTATGTAGATACTGACTTTTAGATTTTATTTCATAGTTTGATTAAAACCACTCCACTCTAATGCATTATTACCGTTTTCATTGAAGCGTGCCCCTGGAATTTTCAAGTTGCGTCTGGAAAAGTTGAGTCTAGACTTTGTAGTATCATACAAAGCTTTCACCGCCTAGACTTACTACCATTTGCAAGCTACCGTTAAGCGTGAACCTTTTCCGCGTTCGTTTATGTTTGAAACTAGACGTCTGGCGTGCCAAACCTGTGCAATTCGTCGGCAAACTAATTAGTTTCAACCATGATGTTGAAAACCTTTGATATGTCTTCTGCCGTCGTGCAACTCAGATTATGCCAAGAGACAGTTATTGTCTTGCATCTCTCATAATTCTGAGCGTCCAAAACTTTAACTTGAACCGACATTTATATGATTTAGCGCGTAGCGCGAAGGAAAATCTAGCTGAAAAGTTTCCAAACCTGAATCCCACTCGCTGAAACGTGAAGGCGGGACATGTCAAAGGTTGTCACAATCGCGGTTAAATTGCAAAGGTTTGTGCCGCGAAACGTCTAGGTTTCAAACATAAACGAACGCGGAAAAAGGTTCACACTTAACGGTAGCTTGCAAATGGTAGTAAATGAATTTTGATTGATGGTCGGCTAAATGCAATTTTCCAAATCGGACTTGAAACTTCCATAGTCGCACTTCAATGAAAACGGTCAGAATCAGTCCGGACCATCCACCCCCAATAAAACCACAGGACATTTGACTTTTTACATTTTTTTAATACAGGCCACAAAAGTGAATACTGATCGGTGATGCTTGTATCATTTTCTTGGTAACAAGAATGTAACAGAGTAAATAATGCCAGAACCCAGGGCATTATCCATTGGCAAAAGGATGCTCTGGTTCCTCTTCTAACAAATTACTGGGAGGGCTATCCATTGGCACTGCTGGAATTCTTTGTTTCAAAATTTTTCAACCAAAGATCAAATTCAACCACAACATATCCATTACTTGATAATATAACTTGTAAATTATTATTGGTTAGCATACTGTACATGTAAATGTAGAGTGATTAACGTAACCTGTGAAATACATATTTGACTAATAGACACTACTAGACCCTAATGCCATTGTCTTCTTCCATAGACTTTTAATTATTGTTTTACCGGTTAATTAAAACCACTCTACAATGTACAACCATAAGCAATCATAGAAATCTGTTCTCTCATGGCATTCCTTGAAGGGGATTTGGGACAGGCGGTAACCCAACCTCAGGGTGATGGATTCTGCTTCTTATTGTGGTTTTATTTCTAACTGGCAAAAAGTTTCTACCAGCAGCAAACACTGCACTGTCTTCTCTTTGATTGAGCATTAAACGATGAAGTCTTAGGGGATGGGTGCGCAACTCAATCTGATCCTCATCAAAGGCAGCACATTCATCAAAGGAGGGCATTTCTTCGTCCTTGAATATGTCATTGAGGGTCAAGTAGTAGAATGGCAGATTTGCATCCACTTCTTTGTCAATTCCCTTAAATAAAATATTAAAATTGTACTCTCAGATCAGGCATGGATGTTTGTTGTCTGTCCCAAATATTCATGGGATATTATTATTGTTTTTAGGTTACTCCTACTTTAATTGAGCCCAAAAATTAAGATTTTAAAGAAAGGTTTGTGCATCAGTGAAGATGAGAACTAGTTCTGATCTGAGAACTATTTGATATACCATTACATACAATGTACTTGGTGATTAAACTTTCATCACAGGAAATAAGTGATTCTACATGTAGACATTTTTAGACACCTGCATTGACTTATTTTGGTTGTCATTCATAAAGTGGCCATGCATGGCCCTAATTACAGTAGTCACAGTAAAATACTATAATTTGTCACATACAACCCTTTTGAATACTAACTATATGCATAGACCTTGATTGGATTTTACTGTACAAAAATATTCACACACTCAGATTGACAGATATTGCATGCATTCGGCATTGATATTACCTACCTTTTGGTTAGGAGAATGTCCTGGGGTAGTTTTGAATGAGAGACGTTTCTTACTTGTTGAGCTAGTACTAGCTTTAGTACTACATGTACAAAATTGACCCTTTCCTTTCTTTTCTTCAGGCTTTTGTGCGGTGTCACCTGTAGTTACATGTTTTCATTTTTCGCTGTCCTTCCCTAATTGCTCCTAAACAGAATCATGCAAATATATTAACACATTTGTTACTTTTTCTTAGTAAAGCAACACGAATCCTTCATGTATTACCTGTATAAACAGGAAGATTCCTAAAAGTACTTTATACGTTATACACAGCCTTTACAAAGTTTATTTTGGCACAGTAAGACCTAATCAACATTATAATAATAGTAATATTTATCCAGGGGCCTTAACTTGCCAAGGCGATTTTCAGTAGGGTGCTGCAACAAAAAAAAAATGATTAAAAATGGTTAAAATATAATTATATTACAATTGCAATTAATTTTTCTTAAAGATGCTAAAAACTATACAACATAAGTAATAAGAATGTATACAATGTCCTAAAAAATACTCGTAAGTTTAGATTTAAAAAGAGATGGTGAATTAGTTTACCTAATACTATTGTCTAAATTGTTCCAGTCACTAGCAGCATGATAAATATTTTTTTGTTTTCCCTTTGACAGATGCATGCACCACTGGCAACATATATAAAGAAAATGCTTAAAACAATTTGGGATTGACTTGAAACCTACCTTTTGTTCAGGAGAACGTCCTGTGGTAGTCTTGAATGAAAGACTTTTCTTACCCATTGAACTAGTACTAGCTTTAGTACTACATGACGTGCAAATTTTACCCTTTCTTTTCTTTTCTTCGGGCTTTCGTGGGGTGTCACCTGTAGTAGCATGTTTTCTTTTTTTCGCTGTCCATCGTTTGCTCCTAAACAGAATCATACAAATATAACAAATGCATTATGCACCTATCAGCGGCTTCCCCGAGGGGTCGACCCCCGGGCTGACCAGGAGGTTTGTAAAAAGACAGAAACAATCTTGACAATTTCCCCCAGGGGTAGGGGAATCGTCCCTTTCAAAGTCCCCTGGTTAGGTCTTCCGCGACCTACAATCCCCCGTCATTTTGCACGAAATGAGATCGATGGAGCTGAATTGACTACTGAATCTCGTTACTAACGTTATTTCTATAACATTGAACATTGAACGACAGGTAGCTCAATCAAGAATACTCGGCATTGAAATTCTACGCTGGTCTCTGTAGCTAGAAAGTCTCGGTATATCTCATATCATGCTTTAACCCTTGTATTAAAGAAGAAAAAACAATCTCTGTGGTTAGTTTCATGAAAAAAAAAGACAATTTGAACAAATTCCCCACCCCAGTTTTCCAACTGTCGAGCATTTCCCCGACCCCAGAGGCAATGTTTGCATTCAATCCTCCCGTATTCCCCCACATATCTCCGTGGTTAGCCCTGGGGTCGACCCCTTGGGGAAGCCGCTGATAGGTGCATTAGGCCGTGTTCACATCTAGACCGCTCTGAACCGACTCATTTTTGAATTGATCCCAACCAAACCGATTATGTTCACCCTTAGATCGGTCCAGACCGGTCTGAATCGATCGCACCCGATTTAGGTGTTCACACTTGGCTTTCTTCGAGTGCACATTTTTTGTGGTCAGCGGAATTTTGAAGCAATGTATCCATAGCAACATGTTGCGGTCTGAGTAACAACATGGGGGCCGCATTTTTAATTGCAACATTATATATAAACACAATACTGTACTGGTTTACTCTTATCTCGAGTTTTAGAAGAACGAGAAAACAGAGAGAAAATAGTTTAAGACGACAGAGGAACCTTCGCCGCATACAATTAATCCGCAATGTTGAAGATTTCCGTGTCCGGCTTCGCCGAGCTCAAAGGCATCGCTCTGTACAAAGACGAAGGAGCTTGTTGTTCTGTCTCTCTCAGTTGCAGCGCAAAAACTGCGTGAGATCAACGTGGATCAAGGCAAGGAAGTCCGATATCTGGGAAGATATTAGCACAACATGGACGGCAAGAGACTGGTATCAGAACGTAAGGATGACCCAGCAAAATTTATGCACATCTGTGATACCCTACGACCTGCCATAGAAACGGTATCAACAAGATTTCGTCCTGTGATACCTGTGGAGAAAAGAGTAATGATTACTCTGTGGAAGCTGGCCACAAACATCAAGTTTAGGAGCCTGGGGCTGTTATTTAGTGTAGGTCGTTCGACGGCGTGCACTATCTTTCACGCTGTTGTTGAAAGTATCAATACCATCTTAGGACCGAAGTCCCGGTTGAATTCCCAAAGGTAGCCAGCCTGAGAAGAGTAATCAATGGTTATCGTCGCCGGTTGGGTTTTCCTCAATGTGCTGGTGCTGTTGATGGGACTCATATTCCAATAATCGCCCCCAGTGAACACCATTCCGATTACTTTAACAGGAAGTTCTTTCACTCTGTTATCTTGCAGGCTGTTTGTGACGATAACTATGTCTTTACTGATATGTGTTGGTCAGCCTGGGAAACATCATGACTCGTATGTACTTCAGAATTCTCCCATTTATGAAAAGGAATCCAATGACAACCTTTTTCCTACATGGAATGAAGACATCAATGGAGTGAGCATTCCGCTGTTCTTGGTTGGAAATCCTACATATCCTCTGTGCCCATGGCTCATGAATGGTTTTCCTGATAGCGGGCAAACAGATGAACAGAAACTGTTCAACTATAGGCTAAGCAGAGCAAGGATGACAATTGAATGTGCTTTTGGACGACTGAAAGGTAGATGGCGGTGTCTCTTAAAGACCCTTGACTTGGAAGTTAGGAATGTCCCAGCTGTTGTATCTGCATGCTGCATTTTGCACAACATTTGTGAAACCCATGGCAAGTACTTTAACAATGAATGGGAGGAAGAAGCACATCAAACCGCACCGAGAGGGCACAGTGGAGTTGACGATGTTGGAGCAAAGCAGATACGGGATGTATTATGTGGATGGTTGAGCTCAAATCCTATCTAATTCACTATAAGCATTCTATCACAAATACTGCAATATTATTAGCTAATCTACTCACTAAATGGATGCCAGGTGTTAGCATAACACAGCCATCGACTATTGGCAAACTCAAAATCTGATTGGCTAGACCAGTGACATTTATCGATCAATAGATGTAATGGGCACAAGATGTAGTGGGTGCAGAACAAAAATTGGTTGTTTGTTGAGATTTTTTCTCAGTTATCTTGATGTTATGTCAATTGCTAAGTTGATAGAACAGCAGCTTGGTTATGCTAAAACAATTAGACTGGCTCACTATCTGTTTCTATTGACTTTGATAACTGGCTCAGAGCTGGTTGCCCCTTGTCAGCTATCAGCCATTATAGCTCACCACGAAATTTTGGTGCGCGCTCATTGGCTAAAATCGATCATGTGACGTGATATTTGTCGTCCGCAGAGGAAAACTATCAGGCGATAGTGCCCGCTGAGAGTGGAAGACAATTTTGTGATGAACAATAATGACAAATAGAGTGTGTTTGTCTTGGAACTATTGGCTGATAGTTTCCCTTGGAAATTTGATGTTCTTAAAACTAGCATATAAGCCTCGAACTTCATTCTAAGGCTTATATTTGTTTTAAGAACATCAAATTTCCGCAGGCAACTATCAGCCGATAGTTCCTTGAGGGACACACTATTTGTTAAATAGAAACCTCGAGCTTGCAGTATAATACAGTGTAATTGCCCGGGGGAGGGGGGACTCCCCTACTGACCTGACAGGGGTGCTCGGCCATCCCTTTTAGGGTGTCAAATTTCAGTGATGGTCCCATTTAGGAGGTTTTTTGACAAAAGGCAATTACGTAACAAAACGTGGTACCTTTTAGGGTGTTGTCTGTTTGTTTGCAAGATTACAGATAAAGGAGATTACAGACATACTGCTTAATTATATGATGGTCCCTTTTAGGGTTCAAAATAAAAAATCTGCCATTTATTATTTAAATTTTTGGGTCCCTTTTAGGGTTCATTTTTAGCATCATCGTCACTCACTTCATGGCCGAGCACCCCTGTCTGGTCAGTAGGGGAGTCCAGCCATGAATAATTGTTAAGTAGACAGAGTCAGTAGTGAAAATTAAGTACATGCAAAAGCTTGTAAAAACTAGCATTTTTCTGCTTTATTTGTGGTTCACAGTTGGTTTCACTAGTTGATTTATATTAATTAAAAACAATCAGACCATGTGCTCTCGTTTTATACAAGCTCAGAGTCAACAACTTTTTTAGTCAAAACCATCTGCCATTTGTTAATCAGCTCATAGAAAACTCGAGCTTGTGGTCTAAATGCTGAGTACAATATTGTAGTATCGTCTACTGCCTGCTCTTAGTGCGCCAATCAAATCAAATCATCAACATAATTATCCTTCCTACAGACAACTATAGGTCGTATTTGACATATGTTGACATGTTCTTGTCCCTGTAGAGGTAAATATGATTTTTTATGGATTTGGCAGGGTGGAGAATTTTGATACCCACCGGTTGGGGAATATATCTTACTAATGTTCTGACATAATCACACAGCCAAGAAAAGTGCATTTAATGGTATCAGGCAATTTGGGAAATATTTGTTTTTATGCAGGAGAAGGGAATATCTTTTTTCTTTCTTTCAAAAATTCAAATTCCATGGGATTAATGGTTCACATTTAAGGGTTTCCCCCATTTTGGGCAGACTCCATGTATTGTTTTTAGACAATTCTTTTTTATGGATCATGTGCACTGATGCACATCAAAAACACAATTTAATGTGGTCCACCAACTACAAAACCACTGAGAAGAAAATGACAACTATGTATACATATATAATCCTAGCAAAAGTCCGCCAGGGAACAAAACACTAAAGAAGGTGTTTCCTGATGGCCAGAGCAAAGCCTGCCAAAGATCGTGCAAAGAATGCTATACTGGTAATTCATGTCTTTGAATTCTGTGCAGAAAACGAAGCCACCACGCCCATTTGCATCTTCAGAAACATTTCCATGTGCTTGTCAAACATTCTCCTCTCAGCCTCCTCTCTTTTTTGTTCTTGTTCTTCTTCATGACGAATTCTTTTTTCCTCCATTTGAAGAAGGAACTTCATGTGTTGTTCCTCCTGTTCTTTGAAGAGCTTTTCTTCTTTTTCGTGCATATTTGTCATGGCCTTTGTCAGCTCTTGAACAATGGCCATACTGGACTTGTTTGCAATTGAGTTTGACCGCCGCTTGACAGCAAATGGCTTGACGTTTGACTTCGAAGCACTTTGAACTAGTACTGACATAAAACAGGATAAAAAGTTACAGATGGTTTATCAAACTAGTCATATTAATACCTAACTGTAGTACATAACTTAAAGAACTTGGAAAGTTTTGTTAAACAAATGTTCTTTATGTACCGTTACATGTACATAACATTAAATGTGTTTCTCATATTTAGAGAAGTATCTCCAGTCTAGTGATCTATGAGGTCTGGATCTTGAATTACCGGTATTTCGTAGCCTGTTGTGATCGGACGTGTGACTGGATATGGGATGGTTTTTGAAGCTCTCAGTCTTACACAGGGTATACAATTAACTATTAGCATCTTGAACAGTTATTAGTTAAAGGAATAGGAGTTATATATACCTTCTATAATATAATTGTGAAGACTTGAATAGGATATTTAATTTTTTTTTTTCACAGGAACAGTGAAAAAAGATCTGACATTAATTTTCTTTGGTTTGAGTCATGAGATGCATATACTGGTAGTATAATATCATACTCAGTACTTTGCTTCTCATCTTAATTAGACAGTATAGGTTATAAATTGAAGGGCTGCGTGCAACAAGGGCGTAAGTGACGCCTGATCATATTCTAAATTCTCCTTCAAATTATTCGTCTCCTAAAGGAGAATTTAGAATGTGATCAGGTCAGTCACTTAGGCCCTTGTTGCACACAGCCCTTCAATTAGGATGCATTCCCTGTCCCGAACAGGGTACGGATTTTCAAATATAATATTTGTCTCAACAGGGTCAGGGTTTCTAACCTCCAGCACCACACCCCTCTACGCAATCACTAGTAGCTAGAGTACCTTATTTACTGGTCAAGACTTTTCAGCCCCAGATAGCACACCCAAAACGTCATTAAGTTTATAAGTTCCTCCCTCTGGGGTGGTATAACAGAATATAGTACTGGAAAAGATAATTGCTCTATCATGTATGACTTGTGTACATGCATGCATGTATAGCTTATAATTAAATTAAAACAACTATTACTAACAATACAAAACTAACTCCTAATATCATATTATTGAGCATACTAATGAGCATTCAACGGGAAATATCACAGAGGAAAATAAAACAGATAACGAGGAGGCCCCTGCGATTGAGCAAATAGGGATGGGCTCGTTTCATAACCAAGAATATCACGATGGCCTACAAGTAGTTGTTAATTTGTCGAGTAGGACACTTACAGAGGCTGAGAAATCAATATTATCTAAAGGACTTACTTTTTGTCCCACCCCAGAAGAAATAGATGTATTTGCTTTAAAAAAAGACATTTCAGATTATGTAAGGCGTATTCGTTTAAAGGAATACTTCTATGATGACAATGACATAGATGGTGACTTTTCGGATGTTCCTGCCTTTAGGAAGAAATCGAACTGGTGCCCGGATAAGAACAGGGAATTAGCATTAGAGGCTTACGCAAGTGTACTGGAGAAGAAAATCTTAACACAAAATTTAAAGGCAAAATGTCATAGAAATATTACCAGGGAAGAGCAAAAAGCGTTAGAGAATTTGCGTGGATATGAGGACATTGTTATTAAGCAGGCGGACAAGGGATCAGCAGTGGTCATAATGGACAGGGATAAATACATTAGAGAAGCTATGCGGCAGCTTAATGATAAAGAGGTGTATGTTACTTTGGAGACAGATCCCACAAAGGATATGATCAAGAAAATCAACAAGAGGATTAAAAAACTTCAAGGCGATGGATATATTAGTGATTCAACTTTGCAATACTTGTTGATAAATAGTGATGCTAAAGCGGGGCGTTTCTATCTTCTTCCTAAACTTCACAAAAAAGACTGTCCTGGGAGACCTGTTATTTCTGGTTGTAACACACCTACAGAAAAAATATCAGAATTTGTTGATCATCAGTTAAAAGATTTGGTACCTTTGATTCCTTCTTATATCAAGGACACTAATTATTTCCTGAAAAAACTTAAAGACATTGGCACGTTTCCTGAAGGGGCTTTGCTCGTTACTATTGACGTCGTAGGTCTCTATCCACACATTCCTCATTATGAAGGATTGCAAGCTATCAGGGAGGCGCTTAACAGCAGAGTAAACCAGGAAGTACCAACAGAAGACATAGTAGACCTAGCAGAGTTGGTATTGAAGAATAACAATTTCCAATTTAATGATAAACATTTCTTGCAAAAACTAGGGACGGCAATTGGTACAAAAATGGCACCTACTTACGCAAACCTGTTTATGCATCGACTGGAAACCAAACTTATCGCGGAGGCTGAGATAAAACCTCATACTTGGTTGAGATATATAGACGACATCTTTATGATTTGGACGGAGGGTGAGGAGAAACTCCAAGAATTCTTAACGTATATAAATCATGCTCATAATACCATCAAATTTACATGGGACTGGTCACAAGATCGTATTAACTTTCTGGATCTTCAAATTATCAACAATAATGGCAGCATTGATACCGACTTATACACGAAACCAACAGATAAACATCAATACCTGTACCACACGTCATGCCACCCCAATAGCTGCAAGAAGAGTATACCATACGCACAAGCCATGAGACTTAGACGCATTTGCTCAACATTGGAATTATTTGAACGGAGGGCTGCGGAGTTATGTAACTTCTTGATAGTAAGGGGATACAAGAGAAGTTATGTGAAGAGCCAAATACAAAGAGCAAGAATGATGGACAGGGAACAGGCATTAACACCTAAAGCCAAAGTACAGAAAAATAGGACACCGTTTGTTGTTACATACCACCCGGGCCTACCTAACATTTGAGGGATACTTAGGGAGTTGCACCCGCTCCTACACAGCTCAGATAGATGTAGGAGAGCCATTACGGAAACTCCGATAATGGCATTTCGACGCCCGAAAAGCTTGCGGAACTACTTGGTTCGTGCTAAACTGAAACCATTAAAGAACACCAATACAGTTCCAGGTACACGGAAATGTAATGACAAAAGATGCGACGTCTGCAACTATATGCATTGTATCAACACCTTCAATAGCAATACTACAAAGAAATCGTATTCAATTAACTATGTACTAGAGTGTAACTCTAGTAATGTTATTTATCTTCTCAGTTGTAAAGTATGCGGTATTCAATATGTCGGCTCTACTACCACTAAGTTTAGATTAAGGTTTAATAATCACAAGAGTCGACTACGGGCTCATGCCAAATTATCGCCTAGTAACAAGGAAACCGATGATTTCATATACAGACATTTCTACAGCCAAGGACATAATGGATTGGATAATTTAAGCGTTCAGCTTATAGATAAGGTGTTTGCTAAGGAGGACCTTAGAGTTAAAGAAGGACAGTGGGCTTACAAGCTTAACACTGTCAGGCCTAATGGACTAAACGAGAGTGATTTCTTTTATGACGAGAATCGCAAGAGCCGTGCGCGAAGATAGGCTCATATATATAGTTCTTGGTCTTAACTTATTATTTCATTTTATGCTAGTAGTTCCTAAATGGTTACGCGCGCAATTTGTAGAGCGTTATATAGTGCGCGCATAGTTTGGAGTTGTATTCCATTTTCCAGTTATATTATGCGCGCGCACTTTCAATTCTGTATGTATTTGTCATCATTACTTGTAGAATCACGAATGTAACGGTTTATTCATTCACCCTGAAGAAGGCCGTTCTACACGGCCGAAATATAGGTGGCTATCGTTTAAACATCGTCTTACTTCATTTGTGTTTACATATATTACTTTTATGGAGCAGATTTTGAACGTGTGATGCTTGTGGAAGATTATTATTGAATTTTGCATCGAAAAATATGGATAAACCTGAATCATACTACTTCTACAAGTTGCTGAAACTACAGAAAAAGAAGGTGCGATACCAACATCATTGTGAATTTCTACATACTTGTCAGGAACAAAATGTTATACCGGAAGGATTACAGTTGCGAAAAACGGCAAACATCGACAAATTTACAGATGGGTTTGAGGAAAAATGGAACACAATACTTATGGACGCTTCAAAGGGGATGCGAGATCTGGTTATCGGGGAATCAGAAGTAGCCCTGGATATTATTACTAATAATATATTGCAAATGGAAACAAGGATTTTGAATTATTTAGGACAAGATATTTTGGACAATATCAAGCAGAAGATAAGGGAGATCTGTGACAAGCTTAAACTCTCATTGTTAAGAAGAAGAAGTAGTAAACTAGATAAACTGTGTCCGAAACAGAATACAACTACACCAGTTATTACACCTGAGCAGTGCTGTGTTACTGATTTACAACCATCGGAATCTCATATTCATCAATTTATTACTGGTATTAGAAGAGAAATGGTGGGAACAGAGCGTGGAATCCCAGTATTACTGGAAGACCTTGGTCCTGAAATAGACTACAGAGGTATTAATCCTCTTCCAATCGACTCACCCCTCTTATTGATCGATTTAACAAAGGAAGGAAATAACGAGTTTTTAAGCAATCACTCTTTAGAAGAACATGTTAAAGTTGAAGTTTGTACACCTAATGAGCATTCAACGGGAAATATCACAGAGGAAAATAAAACAGATAACGAGGAGGCCCCTGCGATTGAGCAAATAGGGATGGGCTCGTTTCATAACCAAGAATATCACGATGGCCTACAAGTAGTTGTTAATTTGTCGAGTAGGACACTTACAGAGGCTGAGAAATCAATATTATCTAAAGGACTTACTTTTTGTCCCACCCCAGAAGAAATAGATGTATTTGCTTTAAAAAAAGACATTTCAGATTATGTAAGGCGTATTCGTTTAAAGGAATACTTCTATGATGACAATGACATAGATGGTGACTTTTCGGATGTTCCTGCCTTTAGGAAGAAATCGAACTGGTGCCCGGATAAGAACAGGGAATTAGCATTAGAGGCTTACGCAAGTGTACTGGAGAAGAAAATCTTAACACAAAATTTAAAGGCAAAATGTCATAGAAATATTACCAGGGAAGAGCAAAAAGCGTTAGAGAATTTGCGTGGATATGAGGACATTGTTATTAAGCAGGCGGACAAGGGATCAGCAGTGGTCATAATGGACAGGGATAAATACATTAGAGAAGCTATGCGGCAGCTTAATGATAAAGAGGTGTATGTTACTTTGGAGACAGATCCCACAAAGGATATGATCAAGAAAATCAACAAGAGGATTAAAAAACTTCAAGGCGATGGATATATTAGTGATTCAACTTTGCAATACTTGTTGATAAATAGTGATGCTAAAGCGGGGCGTTTCTATCTTCTTCCTAAACTTCACAAAAAAGACTGTCCTGGGAGACCTGTTATTTCTGGTTGTAACACACCTACAGAAAAAATATCAGAATTTGTTGATCATCAGTTAAAAGATTTGGTACCTTTGATTCCTTCTTATATCAAGGACACTAATTATTTCCTGAAAAAACTTAAAGACATTGGCACGTTTCCTGAAGGGGCTTTGCTCGTTACTATTGACGTCGTAGGTCTCTATCCACACATTCCTCATTATGAAGGATTGCAAGCTATCAGGGAGGCGCTTAACAGCAGAGTAAACCAGGAAGTACCAACAGAAGACATAGTAGACCTAGCAGAGTTGGTATTGAAGAATAACAATTTCCAATTTAATGATAAACATTTCTTGCAAAAACTAGGGACGGCAATTGGTACAAAAATGGCACCTACTTACGCAAACCTGTTTATGCATCGACTGGAAACCAAACTTATCGCGGAGGCTGAGATAAAACCTCATACTTGGTTGAGATATATAGACGACATCTTTATGATTTGGACGGAGGGTGAGGAGAAACTCCAAGAATTCTTAACGTATATAAATCATGCTCATAATACCATCAAATTTACATGGGACTGGTCACAAGATCGTATTAACTTTCTGGATCTTCAAATTATCAACAATAATGGCAGCATTGATACCGACTTATACACGAAACCAACAGATAAACATCAATACCTGTACCACACGTCATGCCACCCCAATAGCTGCAAGAAGAGTATACCATACGCACAAGCCATGAGACTTAGACGCATTTGCTCAACATTGGAATTATTTGAACGGAGGGCTGCGGAGTTATGTAACTTCTTGATAGTAAGGGGATACAAGAGAAGTTATGTGAAGAGCCAAATACAAAGAGCAAGAATGATGGACAGGGAACAGGCATTAACACCTAAAGCCAAAGTACAGAAAAATAGGACACCGTTTGTTGTTACATACCACCCGGGCCTACCTAACATTGGAGGGATACTTAGGGAGTTGCACCCGCTCCTACACAGCTCAGATAGATGTAGGAGAGCCATTACGGAAACTCCGATAATGGCATTTCGACGCCCGAAAAGCTTGCGGAACTACTTGGTTCGTGCTAAACTGAAACCATTAAAGAACACCAATACAGTTCCAGGTACACGGAAATGTAATGACAAAAGATGCGACGTCTGCAACTATATGCATTGTATCAACACCTTCAATAGCAATACTACAAAGAAATCGTATTCAATTAACTATGTACTAGACTGTAACTCTAGTAATGTTATTTATCTTCTCAGTTGTAAAGTATGCGGTATTCAATATGTCGGCTCTACTACCACTAAGTTTAGATTAAGGTTTAATAATCACAAGAGTCGACTACGGGCTCATGCCAAATTATCGCCTAGTAACAAGGAAACCGATGATTTCATATACAGACATTTCTACAGCCAAGGACATAATGGATTGGATAATTTAAGCGTTCAGCTTATAGATAAGGTGTTTGCTAAGGAGGACCTTAGAGTTAAAGAAGGACAGTGGGCTTACAAGCTTAACACTGTCAGGCCTAATGGACTAAACGAGAGTGATTTCTTTTATGACGAGAATCGCAAGAGCCGTGCGCGAAGATAGGCTCATATATATAGTTCTTGGTCTTAACTTATTATTTCATTTTATGCTAGTAGTTCCTAAATGGTTACGCGCGCAATTTGTAGAGCGTTATATAGTGCGCGCATAGTTTGGAGTTGTATTCCATTTTCCAGTTATATTATGCGCGCGCACTTTCAATTCTGTATGTATTTGTCATCATTACTTGTAGAATCACGAATGTAACGGTTTATTCATTCACCCTGAAGAAGGCCGTTCTACACGGCCGAAATATAGGTGGCTATCGTTTAAACATCGTCTTACTTCATTTGTGTTTACATATATATATATATATATATATATATACAATCATCCACATCTGTCCAATTCGCTAGGTTGAACAAACATGGAATCATGATACAATGCGCCATCTCGGCTATCACCATAATGGCTTTATGGCAACTCTGCACTTTGGACACAGGATGTACGGATACACATTGTAGGATTGCATTGTGAAGTCACCAGAGTGCTCAAACTGCGAGCAGCGAGCATAGCACAGTGCTAATAGTGAACGTCTCAGCGAGACTCTCCACCCAATCCGTAAGAGTGCTCAAACTGCATGAACAGTGAGCGTAATATATATATACAATCATCCACATCTGTCCAATTCGCTAGGTTGAACAAACATGGAATCATGATACAATGCGCCATCTCGGCTATCACCATAATGGCTTTATGGCAACTCTGCACTTTGGACACAGGATGTACGGATACACATTGTAGGATTGCATTGTGAAGTCACCAGAGTGCTCAAACTGCGAGCAGCGAGCATAGCACAGTGCTAATAGTGAACGTCTCGGCGAGACTCTCCACCCAATCCGTAAGAGTGCTCAAACTGCATGAACAGTGAGCGTAATATATATATACAATCATCCACATCTGTCCAATTCGCTAGGTTGAACAAACATGGAATCATGATACAATGCGCCATCTCGGCTATCACCATAATGGCTTTATGGCAACTCTGCACTTTGGACACAGGATGTACGGATACACATTGTAGGATTGCATTGTGAAGTCACCAGAGTGCTCAAACTGCGAGCAGCGAGCATAGCACAGTGCTAATAGTGAACGTCTCAGCGAGACTCTCCACCCAATCCGTAAGAGTGCTCAAACTGCATGAACAGTGAGCGTAATATATATATACAATCATCCACATCTGTCCAATTCGCTAGGTTGAACAAACATGGAATCATGATACAATGCGCCATCTCGGCTATCACCATAATGGCTTTATGGCAACTCTGCACTTTGGACACAGGATGTACGGATACACATTGTAGGATTGCATTGTGAAGTCACCAGAGTGCTCAAACTGCGAGCAGCGAGCATAGCACAGTGCTAATAGTGAACGTCTCAGCGAGACTCTCCACCCAATCCGTAAGAGTGCTCAAACTGCATGAACAGTGAGCGTAATATATATATACAATCATCCACATCTGTCCAATTCGCTAGGTTGAACAAACATGGAATCATGATACAATGCGCCATCTCGGCTATCACCATAATGGCTTTATGGCAACTCTGCACTTTGGACACAGGATGTACGGATACACATTGTAGGATTGCATTGTGAAGTCACCAGAGTGCTCAAACTGCGAGCAGCGAGCATAGCACATATATATACACTGAAACAAAAAAACTCTGCCAAAGACTTATATATATCAGATATATATATCCTTTATATTTCCGTCAAACTTTTTTGACAGTTGTTGCTTTGGTAGACACAAAGAAACATAATAGGCTTTGTTTTTCTTTGTCTTTGACGGTAATGAACTAATATGTTTAACCGTGAAATTCTGGCATTTTGGCCAGCAAGGTTTTGATCACACGTCAGTAGCAAGAGCAATAGCAAATTAAAATACAAACCGGTCGCTGGACGCTGTAAATCGACCCAACAAAATTACCGGTTTTTGTATTTTAATTTGCTATTGCTCTTGCTACTGACGTGTGATCAAAACCTTGCTGGCCAAAATGCCAGAATTTCATGGTTAAACATATTAGTTCATTACCGTCAAAGACAAAGAAAAACAAAGCCTATTATGTTTCTTTGTGTCTACCAAAGCAACAACTGTCAAAAAAGTTTGACAGAAATATAAAGGATATATATATATGATATATATAAGTCTTTGGCAGAGTTTTTTTGTTTCAGTGTATGTACATGTATATGTATATATATATACCAGTACTCATAGTCTACTAAATCATACCTGGATCACCTTTTTCTGGAATTTCATTGTAGTTCATGTTTTCCTTTCCTGGCTGATCCATAATATCTGCTGATCCCTGTGATGGTTCTGTGACAATTGAAATTCAAACAATATATCATTAATAAATATAAATATATAATCTGTGACTGTGCTGTAAGACAGTCCTGTAACGTAATTTACCAACTCATATGAAATCTGCACTAAGTTACATGTACAAATGGCTCTGCTGCAGGTTACGGTTGTATGTACCATTCTGGTATGGAACAGGCTACCAAAGCATGTTACTACTGCTCCATCGCTAATGCCATTGGCTCTGTAGCCTGCATAGCAGCCCAAGGGGGGGGGAATTCCCTCCCCCTTTATGCTACTACACAGGCTATTGCCTCTATTTATTGTGCATATAAATTATTTACACTTTAATATTAAGTATTTAGCTATTTAATATATAGCACTTGCACATTGTTATTCATCTCACCTGCATGTTGTCGTCACTGTTATCAAACCTGAACATTGTTTATATTGTTGTAATTTATAGCTTCTGATTGTTTATCTTATTCTTTTATGCACCGGCCTTCCATTTTCTATACATTTTTTTACTCAGAAAATTATTTGAGAACATAATAAATTATTAAATTAATTTCTCATACACTAGGAACTAATAATTAAATGATCACAGACTAGCTGTAACTGTGAGTTAACTTACTATTAAAAGTCGATCAGTTGTAAGTAGTAGGAGAGGCACCGAATTAGCCCCCTTTTTGTGGTGGTTTCTCATTAACGTGTGGTGGTTTGTGGTGGTATCTCATTAACGTGTGGTGGTAGGTATGACGTCACGGTTCTATTGTCTTGGACTCATGAATAAAGTGTGGTGGTTTTTCATTATCTATTGTCTTTCCGCATTAACAAAGTGCGGCGCTCATGAATAAAATGCGGCGCTCTCATGAATAAAATGTGGGTGAATAAATTATCTTTTGTTCCTTTGGATGAGGTCATCGATCTATTCGGGCATGTTTGGCTAAAGCCTATTGTTTGGGGTCGTCTATAAAACCAGGAGCGATCGGCCCTGAATACATTCGAAGTTGAATGAAAAAAGTAATAAATATCTCGCAATATCTAAACCCCTTTGTAGCGTAAATAGTAAGAACAAACTACTCGTCATAGGCTCTAAATTGTCTTTATTATTTTCCTTTACAGTTAATAACTCATAAGATTATTGTATACAAAATCCACTGTGACTCATAAGAGCAACTTTGCTATTGTCCTTAGGGATTAGCGATAACTGAAGGGCCATCAGTACAGTTTGATAGAAACAATAGTCCTATTGTTTTGAGGAAAACTCTTGAGATGTAAATTCTTCTCTAAAACTGAACTATAATTACCATACGAATAAAAACAAACCACCAGATAAATTAAACAAAGTTTATTCATTCTCAAAAACACCAATTTACAGTTCGTTTTCCTTATAGTCGCGGAGTTGATAACTTTCTTATTTCTCAGTTCTTGGGTTGATATAATGTACCGTGTTACAAGATTACACTGATTTATGTTTCATTGATTTTTTTCTTGTTGACAAATGCTGCTTAACTTGGATAAGCTAACAATTAGAAGGGGAAACAAATAGTTTGTCATTCCCAGGCTACACTCTATTCGTAAAGAACAATTCGACACCGCACAAGTATACATAGTGTTGTTGACAACACGAAAACCCTTATTGATACCCGAGCAACACATTTAGATAGTTTGCTTTATCGATCTCATTACATCTCTTATTAACTCCCTTACAACTAAACTTATCCGAAGCTCCAAAGCAATAATAGGTTTTACTACCCGCCCGTCAACGCCCATCAACGCCCGTCAACGCCCGCAAACGCCAGCCGCCCCCTTCCTCCTCCTCCTCCCGCCTCCTCCTCCTCCTCCTCCTCCCTCATCGCTACCCCAAGGCTTCATTATGTTATACTTTCGGTTGTCCAGATATTTTCTGTAACATAAGGAAGCTTTGGAGGAGGAGGAGGGAGGAGGAGGAGGAGGAGGGAGGGGGCGGCGGGCGTTGGCGGGTGTTGACGGGCGGCGGGCGTTGACGGGCGTTGACGGACGTTGACGGGCGTTGACGGGCGTTGACGGCCGGCGGGCGTTGGGTAGTAAAACCTATTATTGCTTTGAAGCTTCGGATAAGTTTAGTTGTAAGGGAGTTAATAAGAGATGCAATGAGATCGATAAAGAAAACTATCTAAATTTGTTGCTCGGGTATCAATAAGGGTTTTCGTTTTGTCAACAACACTATGTATACTTGTCCGGTGTCGAATTGTTCTTTACGAATAGAGTGTATGTAGCCTGGGAATGACAAACTATTTGTTTTCCCCTTCTAATTGTTAGCTTATCCAAGTTAAGCAGCATTTGTCAACAAGAAAAAAATCAATGAAACATAAATCAGTGTAATCTTGTAACACGGTACATTATATCAACCCAAGAACTGAGAAATAAGAAAGTTATCAACTCCGCGACTATAAGGAAAACGAACTGTAAATTAGTGTTTTTAAGATTGAATAAACTTTGTTTCATTTATCTGGTGGTTTGTTTTTATTCGTATGGTAATTATAGTTCAGTTTTAGAGAAGAATTTACATCTCAAGAGTTTTCCTCAAAATATTCGGCCCTTCAGTTATCGCTAATCCGTAAGAACAATAGCAACGTTGCTCTAATGAGTCACAGTGGATTTTGTATACAATTATCTTACGAGTTATTAACTGTAAAGGAAAATAATAAAGACAGTTTAGAGCCTATGACGAGTAGTTTGTTCTTACTATTTAAGCTACAAAGGGGTTTAGATATTGCGAGATATTTATTACTTTTTTCATTCAACTTCGAATGGATTCAGGGCCGATCGGTTCTAGCTTTATAGCTGCTCCAAACAATAGGCTTTGCCCAAACATGCCCGAATAGATCGATGACCTCATCCAAAGGAACAATAGATAATGAGCGTGCCACACTTTATTCATGAGCCCCAGACAAAAGATAATTTATTCACCCCCATTTTATTCATGAGCGCCGCATTTTATTCATGAGCCCCAGACAAAAGATAATTTATTCACCCCCATTTTATTCATGGGAGCGCCACATTTTATTCATGAGAGCGCCGCATTTTATCCATGAGCCCCAGACAAAAGATAGTTTATTCACCCCCATTTTATTCATGAGTCCAAGACAATAGAATCGTGACGTCATACCTACCACCACACGTTAATGAGATACCACCACAAACCACCACACGTTAATGAGAAACCACCACAAAAAGGGGACTAATTCGGTGCCTCTCCTACTACTGTTGTAGTCTGAGTACTGCATATACCGTATTTTCATTGATTAAGCGCCCTCAGGGTGCAGGGTGCTTATTTCAAATTTTGTGGCGAAAGGCGCTTAATATAAAAACGTGATTTGAACTTGGAATTATTTTCAGTTGTGCGAGATAACTCTTAATTTCGAAGTGACACAATCGAAGTTAATATTGATTAACAACATTTTTCACAGTCTTCACTTATAGGGACATAATGCCGGATAATGCCATCTTCTGTTAATCGGCTATTGCTGCACTTAATTAATCAAGGAAATACAGTATATCAACTTAAATTCGTTAACACACCTCCAGGTTGCAATGCAAGTAAGTTAATGGTAGTGGCTGGCGGACATCTTGGGCAAACAAGCTCATCGTTTTCAGAATAAATCCTCATAGCCCCGCTTGTCGATTCATGCACTCCCGCCGAGAAAAAGCCCTCCTCCACGTATCCACACTTGGGACAAGTTTCCTCGAACACCGTACCTTGGCCATACCTGTTGATGAGGTCTTCAACAACTATAATTGTATATAAAGCAAACATTTGTTAGTAAAATTAAAATGCATATAAGCTAAGCTTCTATTTTTTTCGCTAAATAATAGTAATAATTGCCTTGCAACCATTCCCGGGAACTATTTTTTTAAACAGTCCCTGATAACTTAATAAGCTTAAAATATTAAAGACTGTGTGAACGGTCGAACCACACGACGTCTGCATAGGAGGCTATATTAAAAGTATATGTACTGCTCGCTCAGATTGTATTTTCAGTAAAGTTCCCATGTTTGAAAACAAATTAGAACACATCCATCCATTGCACTGTTGTCAGTGTTGATAATTTATATACTCATCCAATCCTTGCATATTCTATATACTATATAGAGGCCTCTCAAATCCAAGCGAATAAATATGGCGATTGGTGACATTGCTCGACCGGGCACCGCATACATTAAATTGTATATCCGCTGAGTCTATTTACAGCGTTGTTTACGAAATTTTACTGCTAGGGAGGAGAGGTGCTGTCGATGGAAACTTTGAAAAGAACATTTACATCTTAATAATACATAAATAAATATTTCTTACTTTGGTCATCCTTCTGCAACTCCATGGACATACTGCTAACAGAGGCGACTGGATCTGTAATTGGCCTGCAGCCAAGTACACTGTCCATTTTATCCCAAAATGGGAATGATGAATTGGCCGCAGAACCACTCTTCTGGATTCTCCTTTTCTCCTGGAAATACTTAATTTTCAGTCGTTTAATTTTCCCTCTGCACTCAAAAGCCGTACGGTCATAATCCGGCTTTACGGCTTTTATGTTCTTAACGTTATCAGCGAAAACAGACAAATTGCGCTTGGGGCAATCTTTTATTAGGGTTTGAATGGAATCATCGGCCCAGAAATCAACGAGCAGCTTGGTTTCTTCAAAACCCCACGTTTCGCCCCTCTACCCAGACATCGTAATATGTTACAAATAAGTTGAAAGGGAAAACGACTGTTTAACTCATTAATTTTATTGATACATCGGGTACATGTATTGTTGACATTCTCGGGCATCGTGCGCGGCCGCGCTTTCTTTTACATTTTTGGCGGGAATTCCAAACGCGCGCGCGCACTGGTCTAGTCTGAACCGGTTCTGACGTTCACCCTAGCGAAAGAATCGGTTTAGTTTGGTTCGATCTAAAGTAAACCACCTTTTTGCAGGTTTAGTTTGAACCGATCGCGACCGATTCAATTTCTAATGTGAACAGGTGCAAATCGGTCTGAACCAGTTCAGACCGATCTACCTTTTGCTAGTGTGAACACGGCCTTACTTTCTCTTACGTATACGTAAAGCAGAATCTTTCCATGGTTATCAGAATTTGAAAAAACCCCGAAGGAAATCGAGAACTGTAAGCTTCGGAGTCATTCTGACCTGCAGTGGTCGACCGATCAAGGGGGTTGATCAAGGTTCGTTTGTATAACAAAACGAGTGATTTGAGCAGGCGAAAAAATACATCAGGGTACATTTGTGTCCCCCGCATTCAGCATTACCTAAACTAACTCAAAACCGTTTGTTTTGGCTAATGTACCCCTAATATAAACAAATACGAATCGACTATTCATACATGTATTGAAAAGAAACAATGGCGGAACAAGAAACAATAAAATGGTTGCTTAAGCGTAACAGAAACCTTTGACCCTTTTAAGCCGATAAACCAATATATTTTTACATCAAACAAAAGAGTGGTATTAGCATAACCAAACAACCAAATACTACTCACCAGGATTACTTTTGAACGCAGAAAATCAACGACGAAAGATGAAGACGATCTCCTCTTTTTAGCTCAGGTTCGATGAATTATAGTACGACGTCATGACGTCACCCGCCAAAAGCATGATGGGAAGGGTGTAATATCCTCCTTTGGTGAGCGTCTTCAAGTTTTATGATGTCTTTAATATTATCCCTAAGTTGTAATGTATCAGTTGGCTCCTCTACAAAATTTAACATCACTGTGTATGACCGAGTATTGATTAAGTATGTTTCGTATAATGAGAACATGCATTCTAGATAAATATTTGACAAAAAAGCAGAAACTTCCTGATGACATATATATAGCCCCTTTAAGATGTTCCAAATAAAAGTATTGACGTGTTGATACATAATGTCTTTAGTCTAGCGGCACAAATTTTAGTCGAATCTAACAGCTACTATTTAAAAAAAATAACCATTTAGTGCTATTAAGCGTATGTTACATAGCATTTTATTCTATAACCTTAGGTAAGCAACTGCTATCTTGCTATATCTATTGCAAAATAATGTTTCATTGTTTTCTTCGTATGTGTGTATGTGATTATGTTTATTTTATTTCTATGATTAATTAACAGTGATCTTGATGATGCCTCAGCTGAAGATGAAATGCTTTCCGATCCCAAACCAAAAGCTTATCTGTGGATGCGCCGCCGCCGCCACAGCCGTCGCCGCCGTCGCCGTTTCGGAAAGAAATAGACGCCTACATGATCCCCGCAATGGACTTGGACCAATGTAAGTTTGATCACGTAAAACCCTTATTCTTATATCCTATCGGTTAACGGATAAGAAAACTATCAGGTTAGGATCTCTACGTTTGCTGTATCTTCTCTTCACGCCAACTCTGACTCGGCCCCCTAGATCGTTTCTGCCAAGAAGGATTCGTGAAGGCATAATTTTATCTTAACGGGTCATCGTATCATTATAACTCATGCGTAAAGTAATAAATGGCGGTAGGTACTCTAATCCACAATCGATTGCGCGCAATACACTTTTTAAATACTTTAGAAAATCGATGTATAGAGTTTTCAAATCTTACAATCCAGTACAAGTGATGTTGATAATACACTGCCTTTAAAGTGCCTATAACCCTTTTGCAAATTTTACTTAATATGAAACTTTGGGCTCAATTATGAACATCTACGAAAACAATAACCAAATACCTTCTATTCCTTTTTTTCTGTGGACGGTTGAAATCACCCCAAAACAGCGATTTATCGCCATTTTGTCGATTCTGGCCATAATGGAGGAGCAAAAGAAGGAGGTCTGGCACTAGGTATCACGTGGTATCACGTTTTCGGCGTGACGTACATGCAGGTACTCGTGTTACTGTATTTATTGTATATACAGTGATTTTAGTGGTGTTAAAAATGGTGAATAGATGTGTCGTAGGCGGTTGTTCAAACTGTAATGATGTTGAGAAAGGGATTACCCTCCACTGCATCCCTTTCTATAACGACGAAAGGCGAGAAGTTAAGAGAAGACGAAAAAAATGGGTGGGCTTTGTCAAGCTAAAGCGCGCGAAGTGGGAGCCGACCAAGCACAGTTGGATCTGCTCGGTACATTTTGAAAGCCATAATTTCATAAGGCAGTTAACTGTAGACGGTGGGGCTGATTCCCAACGACTACGACGTTGGCTGGTAATAGATGACGTGGGAATCACGGCCTTCCCAACGATACAGGCCGAGTCCCTTCGCTCTGAAGCAAGAATCAGAGAGTCCGAAAGTGCGAAAAGACGCCATGAAAGAATGGTAAGAGCACATTACACAATAATTGATGATTGTTTATTCCAAGAAAAGTCAACTAAAACTATTATTTTTTTCTACTTTGAACTTCTTATAAATATTATTTGTTTCTTCCTTTTAGACTCTGAAAAACGCAAAGAGAAGATTGAAGTCGCTTTCTCCAACCAAACGTGCGAAACTGGCACTCGCTGTCCCGAGCTCATCACTTCCTCCTCCGGACGAACGATCCTCGCCAGATATGTCGATCGTACAAGATTTGCCTTTTGACCCATTGCCAGCTTCGCCATTACCAGCTGCGCAAGCTTCGCCACCGCCAGCTGCCCAAGCTTCGCCACCGCCAGCTGCCCAAGCTTCGCCACCGCCAGCTGCCCAAGCTTCGCCAGCTGCCCAAGCTTCGCCATCGCCAGCTGCCCAAGCTTCGCCATCGCCAGCTGCCCAAGCTTCGCCATCGCCAGCTGCCCAAGCTTCGCCATCGCCAGCTGCCCAAGCTTCGCCATCGCCAGCTGCCCAAGCTTCGCCATCGCCAGCTGCCCAAGCTTCGCCATCGCCAGCTGCCCAAGCTTCGCCATCGCCAGCTGCCCAAGCTTCGCCATCGCCAGCTGCCCAAGCTTCGCCATCGCCAGCTGCCCAAGCTTCGCCATCGCCAGCTGCCCAAGCTTCGCCATCGCCAGCTGCCCAAGCTTCGCCATCGCCAGCTGCCCAAGCTTCGCCATCGCCAGGCCAAATTTTGCCTACAATCGCGGAGAAAGAGTTCAATTTTTTAGATATAGTAAGTGTTTCATGTTCACTTGTCTTGAATTTTGATGTGGGAAATGTGTTCAAAACTGGGTCAGTGGGTGTGAAAGCCTTGTTGGGATTGTTTTCTCAGCTGCCTTTTGGCGAATCTTGAAATAAATAAATAAAAACGTTTTACTACTAGCAGAGACCTAGCTGTGATACATTTGTTGGAAACCATTTGTTGGTGTCAGCATAAAAGTGCTCAACAGGAATTCCCTATAAAAGTTCATGTAGACAAACCTCTGTCATAGGCTTGTGTAATCTATTACTCCTTAACTATTGAATGTTGTTTTATTTCACTAGAACATGGATAAATATTCACAGACAGATGAGAACCATCAGAGTGAACCATCAGAGTGTACTGATTGCAAAAAGCTCCACAGTAGAAACCGGCAGCTTAGGAACCATATCATTACATTTAAAAAGAAACTGGCTGGCTGTAGAAAGCAGCTGACCACAGCAAAACATGAACTTGCTGCCCAAACTGCTATTATAATGGCAAATGACCAACCAGGTATTGTAATACAATGTAACTTGGTACACACACACAGAAACATTGTCTGCAACATCACCAGCAACCAGTTTAGAAGGGGATGTTACACACAGCAACATTTCCTGCAACAACTCTGGCAACATCAGAACACATACCAACAAAACACAAGCAAATAGAGGTAATTGGCTAACTCTGTTGCCACCCAAGTCAGATCATGTGATGTAAACACACATTACTATTGAGAATTGACTCTGAAAATTAATTTTATTCAGATAGGCATGACTGCATTATGATTAGAATGAAAAAGGAATAATTCCCCAGAGTAGGGATCTGTTTATATCACATGATCTGAAATGGGTGGCAACAGTGTTAGCCAATTAACTCTATTATTAGAAGAGTCAATAAAGTTTTTGTAATGATTTTGTTTTGTGTGACCATATTTTTAGATCCGGCCCAGTCATTTGCCAACCCTAACTCGGGAGTGTCTGTTGATTCAGACAAAAACTTTAACAATTCGTTGGAACCAAATATAGTTTTAGCATATATTATAATTTTTATTTTACGCTGCCAAGATGCATTAATTTGGTTTGGCGCACGAGTGGAGTGGCGTCTGAATCAATGCCGCTCCAAAATGACTGCTTAATTTCCGTTTTACAGATACTCTGTTTCCCATTGAGCAGCCTGATGCTGTAGAGAGGGAGCAATCCGATGCTGTAGAGAGTCAGCATATTGATGACTCTACATGTAGTAGTGATGATGAAAGTGAAGACAATTATGAGGAGATAGAAGAAGAACCCGAATTTATACCAGACAGTGAGACATCAGAGACTGAAGAAGAGGATGATTATCAATCCAACAGGTATTTATAAGCAGAGTGGACTTTAAAGTCATTTGATAATAACATAAGAGGCATACTGATTTATTTTAATAATCAAAACTGGACTCTATTAAAAAGATTGTTATGCAATCATGCTTGACACTAATGTTACTCTAGTATAGGTACAATGTACGTCTCTTTAAAAAAAAAGCATTGACCAGCAACAAACATGGAACAATCAAGCTCTGTTGAATCCACGGAAATTGAATAGAGCTCTGATGATAAATTTATGTAGAAACAATAGAGCTACAGCTAGAGCTTGATTGTTCAAAGTTTGTTGCTCGTTGTCAATGTTTTTTTATAAATAGGTGTCTATGAATTTTGTTGGAACACCTAGCAACAGTATTTGACTTGTATCAAGCAGTGTTGCCATTTATTTTGAATCAAAGTTGAAACTACATGTAGTACTTGGGGAACATGTTTATGTATTGAACCTTTCCTTTGAAGATCCATGTACAGTAATTCCACTTCTACATTGTTATCAATAGTTTTATTCTCTTTATTCAGTCCCCTAAATTGCAAATGACTCATAATTATTACTTATATTCTTATTCTTACAGAGTGCACAGTAGAGATGGAAACTTGAGGACAACTCCAAAGTTTATTGTGTTTCTTTCCCACTTACTCATGCTGTTCCGGTTTTGCCATGTTTGCAAAGCATCAAACCCTCTTGTTGAAGCCCAACAAGTGGGTACCATGGCTATGATCACATCCACATGCACAAATGAAAAGTGCCGGAGGGAAACTGTCTGGCGGAGCCAGCCCAATATGACAGGGACAAGGATTCCTGCTGTTAACTTCCTTCTGTGCCTTTCCATCCTGTTGTCTGGCAGTTCCGCATCTAAAGTAATCCAGATGTTCAGCCATATGGGGTTAGCGTGCTTCAGCCTGAATACCTTCTTCAAACACCAGCGTGTATGTACATGTAGTTCAATCAATTTCTACAAATTAGATGCATAATATAATGTATTTTATTACATGTAATATAATTGTAAGAAAAGCAATTCCTAACCCCAGATAAAACATCTGGGGAAAATACCCCAAAAGTACCATGCAATTTGAGTTCAGTCATATTTTTGTTAGAAGTTCCATAGGGGGTGGGGGTGGAACACACTGAATCAATTTCTAGATGATGCCTTACTGCTCTAACATATATCATAAGCTGTATAATCATATGGTATTCTCGTGCAATTTGGGATAAATTCGAACTTATGAGTTTTCAAAGAGCTCAAATTGCACTCGCCCAGTGGGCTCATGCAATTTTCATACTCTTTGAAAACTCACTCGTTCAAATTTATCCAAAATTGCACTCGAAACCATATGATTTCCTATACTAATTATTATTGTTCTTAATAAGATTTAGCTTGGATATTTCCTATTAGGAAAAACTGTTTCCAACGATACATCTCTACTGGAAAACATACCAAGATACTGTGATGAAGAAATTGAAAGACCTAAGCCAGCCACTTGTTATTGGAGGAGATGGGCGTCATGACAGCATGGGACATTGCGCTAAATATTGTGCATACACCATATTCTGTTGCACTATTCCTCTTATCATACACTTTTCCCTTGAACAGGTAAGTATATCCTAATGTTTCTGTTTATAACATTATCTTGTAAGTTGCAAGAATACATGAATCAGTGATAATTGATAATAATAATTCAAATCATATAAATGGTATGAAAAATTGTACATCTTGATGTAATATTTTCTAAACGAGTTTAAGTGTTTCATCAGGGGTTCCAAACATGGAAAAAATTATAATGTCTAAGGGGTGCTGCCCCAATCTAAAGGTTGTAATAATTTTCAAAGTGTCTGGACGCCGGCTGAAACATGCAGAACGAGTTTAGGAAATTGCTTCTCAAATGCAAACAATACCTGCATTGATTTCATAAAATTCATTAGTAAGTAGTGTTGTTTATTGTTTAACTGCTGTATATAATTATCCCACAGAAGGCTTGTTCTGTGTCCTGTGTAAGATCCTTCCCTTTTTACACCTTTGCTCCAAAAGAAACAAATGAATGAAGAACCAGTTATATGTTTTTTGTTTATATAATTATTGTAAAATCCAATAAATTTAGTCTTTTTGGATGTAAAACAGGAATATTGGGTCCTTGTTAAACCTAATCACTCTTTACTCATTGAATATGGGCTAGTTTTTTGGATATCATAACCCTAAAAGTAATACTTTGTTCCCCTTTTTTAAAGAGGAATGTTGCAGGCAGCAGCCCAGGGATGGAATATCTTGGCTTCAAGAACTGTATGAATTACCTTCTTGGTACTTGTGGGCTAGTGATAGGCACGCTCATCACGGACAGGCATTCTACTATCAGGAAGCACATGAGAGAACAACTCCAGCATATCACCCATTACTTTGACCTTTGGCATATAAAAAAAAGTAAGTTTATCAACCATAGATATAGGACTTACAAAAGCCCCCTAGGCATTGCAACTGTGTACATGTAAGTGGGTATGACAATGCTACATGTAATGCTGGACATGAAAAGGTTGGTGTAGGTTATACGTGATAATCTTTTTTATTCTTCATGAATTTGTTTAACCCTTTCACTCTCAATAGTGCCATATGGCACTATTACTGGTTACTTGCTTTGAGGGTTTAGCCTGACTATTAGTTCAAAGAGCAAGGCCCTGAGATTCCAACACACCTTAATGCATATATAGACACATGATCCTTTTGAACTGCATTAGGCATATTAAAAATGAATAATTTCATCTAAATCCTCCTTTCTTTGCATAAGTTAACTTCAGTTAACATTATTTCATTTCAGAAAAAGTAGCTTAAAATGGCACTTTCGAAAAATATATTTTCTCCTCAGATTCTAAAATTTCTCACAAAAATGCATATTTCACATAAGATTTAGAGTTTCATGTTTGCACTAACCTCACTTTCTGTCTCCCAACACCTAACTGACTTGCCCAGTTATAAAGCCCACACTAAAGTGACACAAGACGTCCTCCGTCACAATAACAGTCTGGCACAGACTCGGTTCTTTGAGAATGTGCTGATTGAAGTGCTCATCAGACTATAAATGGTGAAAAGGCTTTAAAAAGCCTTAAATTCTGTACTTCCCTCCAGCTCCGTAGAAATGAGACGTCAACATATCCAACATGGCCGACAAAAAACTTTGAGCCCCCAGTATTATAGGTCAGCTGAAAATTCCATGGTAACAGTGACTACTATTCACCAGGAACTATATAAAGATCAATGTAAAATTGTACGATCACTCATAAAATCCTCCAAAATGGAATTCTATGCTAACCTTATCACTGAGAATAAATCTGATCATAAAGTTCTTTTTTCCGCAATAGACCGTATGCTAAACCTTAAACCTGAAAAAAGCTATCCCACCTGTGATTCTTCAACTCAGCTCTGTAACAATTTTGTGGATTTTTTCTCAGAAAAAATAGCGACTATTAGAAATGATCTTGACTCAATACAGCTGTCTGACACCGCCCTTTCTAAATTCAATCATCTTGATAATCCCACCTTAACATGTGAATTTGCTAATTTTGAACCAACTACAGCTGAGGAGCTTAGTAACCTAATTAAAAAAATGGCTCGTAAATCATGCTCCCTGGACCCAATTCTTTCTACTCTCCTAAAGTCTTGCTTTTCGGATCTGTTACCGGTCATTGCAAACATCATAAATCTTTCCTTCGAGAGTGCTAAAGTTCCTATCCCTATGAAATTGGCAAGCATATCTCCAAGGCTGAAAAAGCAGTCACTCGACACGGAGCTCTACCCAAATTTCAGACCTGTCTCAAACCTGAGGTTCATATCCAAGGCGAATGAGAAAGTGGCAGCTACGCAACTATGGGACTATGTGAACTCAAATGGACTGAGTGAGGAGTTTCAATCTGCATATACGCAGTACCACAGCTGTGAAACTGCGTTGTTGCGTGTCCAGAACGATGTTCTTGAGGCCATTGATAAACATAACTGTGTCTTCCTATTGCTGCTGGACCTCTCCGCAGCGTTTGACACAGTGGACCACACCATTCTTTTAAAAAGACTAAATTCAAGATTTGCTGTGAGAGGAAAAGCACTTTCTTGGCTTGAGTCATATCTTGCAAATCGTTCACAGTTTGTCCAAATCGACGATGCTTCATCATCTGTGCGCCCCCTTCATTTCGGTGTGCCACAGGGCTCTGTACTGGGGCCAATATTGTACTTGCTATACACCTCTCCCCTGGGTGATATCATTCGTGAGCACGATCTATCATTTCATCTCTACGCTGATGACACACAACTATATACGTCGTTTTCTTGTAAAAACACCCATGATTTTCAAGTTGCTAAACAACGCCTTGAGAGCTGCATATCTGACATTACACTATGGATAACTGCCAATAAGCTTAAATTAAACAATGGCAAATCGGAACTTCTTCTCTTGCACTCACAATTTCGCCCAACTCCCACACTTCCATCATTGACTGTTGGCGAGAAAATTATTAGACCGACAAATAAAGCACGTAATCTCGGGGTACTTTTTGACGAAACTATGTCTTTTTCACCACATGTAAATGCTGTTGTCAAGGGTGCCTTCTACCACATTCGTAATATTGCTAAAATAAGAAAATATATTGACAAGAAAACTACAGAAGTTTTGATCCACAGTTTTGTAAGCTCAAAACTAGATTTTTGTAAATCTCTTCTTCATGGGGCCCAAGGACGTGATATAGCGAAATTGCAGTCTGCTCAAAATGCAGCTGCTCGAGTTGTGACATGTCTTCGAAAAAACGACCACATCACGGAGACTCTAAAAGAACTTCACTGGCTCCCAATCGAGTACAGAATCATTTTTAAAATAAATCTTATAACTTTTAAATCATTAAATAGTCTCGGTCCACGCTATCTTAAAAACCTTTTAACATTTTACCGACAGAAAAGACTCTTGAGGTCATCTAAAGACCACCTTCGTCTGGTTGAGCCCGCCTTTAACATGAAAACGTATGGTCAACACGCCTTCTCTACCGCGGCTCCCAGGCTCTGGAACAAGCTACCTTTAGACATCCGTGCTTCTTCCAACGTTGAAACGTTCAAGTTAAAATTAAAAACGTTTCTTTTTAAGAAGGCCTATTGCTAATTCATCATTTTTATTGCTTATTTTTAGTATTCTTGCGAATAGTCTAGAGAAATGTAATGATTTGCTTATTTCTTTTTATCAGTTATGTTAGTCACATTTTTAATTTTTAATATATATATACAGACATTTTCTGTAGAAATTCATGTAAAGCGCCTAGAACAGCAATGTATAGGCGCTATATAAACTCATTTATTATTATTATTACAGTTTTCTTAGGGGGAGGATTCCTTGCAGTTTAGAAAGAGCCACAAATCAGTTAAAAACCCCTTGGGAGTGAAAGAGTTAATTGCTAAAATGTTATAATCATATATATTGGCCCGTCTAAATATGTCCCAAACTCTACAGTCAAATGAATTCAAATTACTGCACATGCAATATATGGAATGAATATTTTTTTTTAAATTAAGTATATGTGCTTATTTTCTTATTACAGAGATCCAGAAAGTTCTCTTCAAGCTTAGTAAAGAAAGTGGTTGCTCTGATCTGGCAGAATGGATAAAACCCTGTGTTAATCATTTCTACTGGAGTGCAACATCTACTCTGTCAGGAAATGGGAATATCATCTATGCTAAATTCAAGTCATTCCTGAGTCATGTCATCGATAAACATGAAAAGTTTGATGAACCTCTTTTCAACAAATGTGCTCACAAGGAAATTCAGCACAGGACATGGCTTGACAAAGGTCTGTGAAATATTTTTTTTACATAAATGTAATTAGAGGAAACATGAGATAACAGCTTAGTGACTTTTATCAATGTTATAAATTCTCCTAAGTGCATACAAGAATTTGCTGCTTACATCTGGGAGAATTGACATTTTGAAAGCTGTTTTTTCTTGTATCCCTTCAATTATAGGTTTTGGATTGATAGGTTTTGGTGTAAGCCTGGGTTTGTATCCAACAAGCATCCATGGTCTTTTTTTTTTGCTGGGTGGTTACCACTCTTTTCATTACTATGCACTGTGATTTCCAGTTTGCAATAGACTTGCATCAAACAGTCATAGTTGGTGGATTGTCACAAATTTGAGTTTCTTCTAACTGCAGAAGGTTTGACTGTTGTATTAACCTTTGTCTCTGTTCTAGCTGTTTTCTATTTCAGTCTTCTGCATTGAGAAAAATCGGTTTATTAATTACGATTCATGTGAATGATTGGCAGAAGTATATTGGATACTGCACATTGTGAATTTCATAGTTATGAAAAAAGTGGGAATGCTATATAATTACCAATTAAGCTTACAAGGATTGGTATTATAATTTTTTATATACAACTGTATATCTTTTCAGCCCTGAATGAGCTTTCAAGGTCCAAATATTTAAATAACTTTGCTTTGAAATCTCTTTTAGATGGCCATGTGTATGATAAGCTATGCATTGCATTAACCAACAAATTCCTGGTTAGCGGTATCAAACAAGTGTCCCCACTGGCACAGACAAGCTGTCTTGAAGGTTTTCACTCTGTTCTAAACCATTTTTCCCCAAAAATGATTTGCTACTCATATGTTGGAATGTATTGCAGGTTAGTGCAAAATTCATTAAGTTTTTTTCCTCAGTGAGCTGGTACATATTTATACACCTCATTCATAAGGGTGTGGTCTCTGTATTTGAACAGTTTAGCCACATGTACATGTACATGTATGAAAAACAACATCCTTGCCATGCGAACAAGCATACCAACATTGGTGATCCTCTAAAATTTTAGTGTTGTAGCATAAAAGGCTGTAAAGTTACAGCGATTTGAAATTAGAGAGATTTGTATGAGAAATAACAATGTAGGCCTCGCTTTCATGTATTTTCTACATTTAAAATGCCAATAACTCGACAGCAATTTGAAACATTGCTTTCAAACTGTAGTCAATTACTAATTTAGGTACGATCTTTCATGTGGTACCAATAATTTCCCTGTACACATTAATCTTCCAATTTATGCAAATTAGGTGGCGACTATTATGAATGAGGTCTGCACATACTGTACAAACTGTGAATTTTTGATGTGGACAATCATATTTTTTTTTTGTAAGTTAAAAAAGCATACATTGTAGCTGTTACAAAATTTAATTGTTCAAAAACTATGAAGTATTCCTTACTCGTTTATGCAGGGTAAAATTCATTATTTAATTCATATCTTTTTCTACATGCTTTTCAGCTTTTATTTATTTTTTCAATCAAGAAACAAAACTACCATAATTCTGAAATATTTTGTCCGATTTGTTTTGTATTTATTAGGTATATAATATCAGCCCTGCATTTTAATATGAACCTGTACCGGGATGTGAGAAAGAAAGCCGATGGGTCTGAACAGGTCAGGATAGTCTGGCCAAAATTCAAAAACGGAGAGGCCACTGTACGTGAAGTGAAAGTGCTGCCAAACTTTCGTAAGTAACATTTTCAGGTAGATACATTGATTTGAGTGCGATAGAGGATTTATGTAATTTATTAGGTTAGGAAGAGAACAGATGCAATTTAGCAATGACTGGAATTTAATTTCAACATTGGTAAGGATGTGTTTATAGGCAAACTAAGGTGCCAGTATGGGTTGTTATGTTAGCAGGGATGTCCATGATTTAGTTTTATTTGTATTTCAGAATATGTAGAAGACATATATCAGACATTCCTTGTGGCTCAACAAGCAGACGCATTTCCCCCAGCTATCCAGGAACTCAGTGAGATGACCCCCACCCCTATGCATGACATGCTCGAGAAAGAGACTAGAGAGGATGCCATCAAGAAGAGAGATGTAAGGAAAGTAAAAGGTGTACAAGATGTTCCTCCAACAACACCAGGTACTGAGTACATACTTTTTAGACTTGAAAATTGTATGTCAGATGTAAGCAGCATCCTTTAAAAAGGACTTGCTTACAGAACACAAGCATATAACAAGGGTAATTTACCTGGAGGCTTTTTGAAATGGAGGGTTCATAATATTGAACTTGAAAATTTTCTAGTGCTTGTTAACATTTTTTTAATATTATATATTTACAACAAAGCTTTGATCCAGTATCTATGTTTGTTCTTATTCCATTTGCAGTCACAGACATTCCAGTCCAGCAGCCACAACAACCCACACAGAAAGCAAGGCCACATTGTTCAGCCTGCAAGAATCCTATGAAGGGTCAGAAAAATGTTAAAGATTGCCCCAGAAACATGTCTCACTGAAACAATAATTATTACCGTATTTGTTGAAGTGCGACCCTGGAAGTTTCAAGTCTTGTCTGTAAAATTCAATACAACTGACCACCAATCAAACATGTCTGAGTTAATTAAGTATGGGCAGCACACGTTTGAGAGCTAATTGTTTGAACAACAGTCAGCTAAATCTAATTTTACAGATAAGACTTCAAACTTCCAGGATCGCACTTCAACGAAAACGGTAATTACATATGATTGTGCAAGATCAGACTGTAATTTTTAATGCTGTACAAAAATGAACTTTCTTGGTGTTATCAATATTTTGAGGGTTTTCTGACTCTGTTACATAGAGTAACATGAAAAGTTCACAATGTTTGGGTAATGCATATGTTGTACAGTCATGTAGGTCAATGAGATATAAAGGTTTATATTTCCAATATGCTAATGATGTGATAGACATCACCAGCATCACTTATTATACAAAAGCATGCTGGTAGAGACAAATTACCTATTTTTAAATTCTAAGTTATATTTGAAGCTTATCAAAGGGTTTTTACCCCCAAAAAAAATCTAAATTAGAAAATAGTTTAATTCACAAGCACAAAGAAATTCAGCAAATGTCGGTGATGACATCACATCATTAGCATATTGGAAATATAAACCTTTATATCTCATAGACACAACACCCAAATCAAGAAATATTCTACCATTGGACTATCCACTTCATGTACAATTGATATCAAAGATTATAAACTGACTAGGGCTTACAGTATATACATGTATGCACTTTAATTTTGTTTATATTTAAAGAATTATTTTTAGCCAGTACTGAAAGTTAGATTGGAGCCCAAGAGATGATTGTTATCTTTTTGATACTATTTATCACATTCAGAGTCCATTTGGCATGAATTTTAAAAACATGCAGTCTGAGAGAGTTCCTGGCAGTTATTATAATTCAACTATGGTTTGAATTCAAGTTATAATATTAAAGCGATTTTTTTTTTTAAATAATAATTTAATGCAAACAATAAGCATAAACTATAGTATATACCTCTAACTGTCAGTAAAATAATATGTATTCAATGATATAGTGCAAATTCCATATGTATATATGATTCAACTGTGCTTTACAATGAGGATTTTAGACAGAGACTTTGAGTGGGTAATAGCTGTCACATAGTTTACAAGTTACATGAGAAGTGGTTAGTTATAATGCCTAGCACAGACACTGAGGATGTCACTGCCAGAGTTTTGGTTGCATCCCCAGTGGTTCTTTAACATCCCACAAAATTAGGTATTAGAAGTGTCACCATTTGATCTACATCTATGAGAGATTCACAGTCCCCAATGTAAAGAGCCAAGTTTTTACACCTTGAAACACAGCCCCAACCTGGGTTGCTGGCTTAAACCACTGTAACAATTGACTACATTAAATTATAAAGTAATGTGAATGCTCTCCAACAATAATATTATTGTACTGACTATCAGGCTTGAGTGTCCTCAGTTTCGAATCCTGTATATGATTCTTGTGATTCTTGTTCTGGAAACTTTGTCCTGATCTCATGATAACTGCATGCAGGCAGGGGAATTCTTCTTCTGCCCAAGTAGCCATGCATCAACCGAGTAAATTCCCGATATGCAACTCCACGCAGAAATCTCAAAGATAACAAAATACAACGTGTAAACATGCTGGTATTGAATATTTTATATATGTTACAAGTCCAGGACTCGAATATCTTATAGTAATATTTCAGTTATTCCCTTTATTGAGTTGTGATATACATGTACTCGTAGTTCACTTGATAATACGGCTCTGCACGTACATTGTAAAATACATGTATATAATTTTTTCAAGTATAGTGATAATAATATATAATAATAATTCTACATTTATATAGCGCCTTAATCCTAAACGTCCAAAGGCGCTTTACATAGCTGGAAAACAGGCAAGTTAATTTACAAGAACTATAAAATCTTACGATCTAAGCAATGACTAAACTAATAAAAACTTTCCTTAAATAAATATGCTTTTAACTTAGCTTTGAAGACTCCCACTGAGGGGCATAACTTTATGCTAAGTGACAACAGTAAGTGATACAGTTTAAGCAAATAGGTCATACAATGGTTTTGACACAGAGCTATTATGCACTTATCAATTGAAACCCTGACTCCCCCTGGCAAGGGGAGGGGGGGCATTTCATGTCACGTCCCCCCAAATTTTCGAACACCTATTCAGTTCATATTTACTCTAATATCTTTAAACTCAGTAAACACACTAATTTTCATGTAGTCTTTCTTGTTGTAGAGTTTATTTCTTAAAATTTGTTTTGAATTCGTTTAAATTTGCATTCTCGGTCCCAGTCCTTTTGTAGTTTACGAAATGCTAATAACTATAACATACTGTACGCTCCGATTGCCAAGCTAAGCTACGAAAGATGGATAATGAACCCATGGATTTACGACATATGGTCCTAACAAGTCAACGGAAAATAAATATAGCGAAAATATTACGTTTGCATCAGTGTGTGAGAGCTAAAGAAACAAAACAGGCATTCACCGTTCTTCTGATCCAGTCTGCCGGTATCTGTTCTTGTTCTTAGTCTTGTATTTGTCCGCAGCAAGCCGCAAGCTACATTTCTGCAGACAGACCTGACCAAATCCTGGATGAAGTGTAACACAGTTCGGCGGTTCTCTCACATCTTGTAATACTTGCTCGCTTGACAACGCTTCGACACACTCGTCAATCTCGGTGCAGCAAAGGAATTCGTTCGGATTTTGAAGGGTTTCATTGCTACAGTGGCCACATTTGCACCTGAGAATTTGATAAAAAATATGGAATGGTAATCATGGATCTGGGAAGGCAAACTAGAGTAAATAACATGTGCACAACAAGCTACAATGTAGCTAAGAACGGGGGAACACAAACCATGAATTCACATCGTTGGTTCCATCAAACCGCTCCTGTAGTTTTCGTTCAAAATTCGCTTGTGCTTCTTGCCTGCGGTTATAATCAGCAATCCACTCTGCGTCTGCCAGTGGTTCATCCCTGTAAGGCTCCTCTATATCGCTATCCGAGTCCACTGAAGTCGAAGTACACTCTAAAAGCTATTTTCTTGAATTGAGTCCAAAAGTTCTTGTTTTAAGTTCCTGAGACAAGAATTTTGTTATCTTAAAACAAGAAACCGAGAATCTTAAAACTATCCAACAATTCTTAAAAGAAGAGTAAAAATCTTGTTTCAAGACCAATATTTTGTTCTTAAAACTAGAGAAAAAAATCTTGTTTCAGGATAGTGATCTTGAAACAAGAGTAAAAATCTTGTCTCAAGGACAATATTTTTTCCTTAAAACTAGAGAAAAAAATCTTGTTTCAGGATAGTGATCTTGAAACAAGAGTAAAAATCTTGTCTCAAGGACAATATTTTTTCCTTAAAACTAGAGGAAAAATCTTGTTTTAAGATTAACTATTGATCTTGAAACAAGAGTAAATATTCTGTTTCAATTGTTGCTACTTCTGCTCTTAAAAAGCCTTTCAGATTTTCACTGAAGCAGTCCCTGCCAATTACTGCAACTAACCCTGAATCTCCTGCAGCACCAACTTATGTTGCAAACATACAGTGCCAGTAAATTCTTAGACAGTGCAATCTAATTTGCCAATAGTACCATCACGATATTGAAAAAGCAACAGACATACATGTACATATCTTGCTGCACCACCATTTATTGTAACAATACAACAGCTTGATTAATCAAAGTTGAGGAATTTATAAAGAAACAATAACAACTGCCATGTCAAATGATAAGCAACTAAACTCAACAATAAGATATGATTGATTGAATGACTTATCAGTTACAGAGCATTATACACTAATTCAGCTACTGCCTCTGTTATACTATGAAATCTCCTGACAACACTTGTGCATTTTACACAGTGTTACATGTATAACTACATGCATGTTTCAGTTTCTCATCCTGGCGGTTCTTTCTAAATGATTTAGTTTTCTCAGGTGATCTACAATTACAAGCTAGTGCACCAGAACAACAATGATTTAGGAGTAAACTTGCACTGCGTATACCATAGTTTAATACCACTTATAAGCTGAATCCCAACTTTGACAACCTTGCAAATTGAAATCCAACAACATTTTGGAAAATTCTCACTTATAAGTCGCATTTTGATTGTGGCATTCCCTCACTGAACACAGGTTAATATACTGTCTGGTACATGTAAGTTCTTCTCTTCGCTTTTTTGGAATGTTTCAGGCTCTCAAATCACCCAGATTATCTAAAATGGCTTGAGGCTGCCTTTCTTTGATCTACAGTAGCTATGAACACTCTAAGCTATGAACTGGACAGAAAATATTGTGGCAAAATACTGTGGCTTATAAGTGGTAATTAACCTATGGTATATCACCTGTGATAAACTTGCAGAGCAAAACTAGTTATGAGAAATGGGTGAAAATGGCTTTTTTCCATTAATCCTGATATTACCAGTGACCTAGTTTACTTATCTCTGGTATTAAACTTAAGTTATTGGAGACCAATTAACCTTCTTAAAAATGGCATTTTCTGCCTTTCGATATGAGTAGGACTTCCTTTTTGGCACAATACCAAGGACATACTCTTCAAAGAACCGATAAACATCTTTGTGACCATTATTGTACTCAAAATTGAAAGCAAAATGTACTGCAAGTAGAGTAATGAGGCCAGATTGACATGTGCCTACTTCACATTCAAGAAGAATTTCCTTATCTACACTGATGAATAGCTGCTGCTGAGATGGATCACCATCAAAGTCATTGTTCTCCTCTTCCGGTTTATATACCAATAATGTTGGATAATTCCACTTGAGTGTCCCAAGAAATTGTTCAAGTTGTTGTTCTCCCTGAAATTATCAAATTGGTTGATATTGTTAGAATGTTATTGGAGTGTTTTTTTCTTTGCTACCAGCTGGCCATGCCAAATATGAGTCTCCAAGAGGAAATACGTAAATATCTTGTTTAATCTCATGAATACAGCCCTGTCGATAACTTTCGAGGTACGTACTGGCTGGTACTAAGGGACATATCTCTAAAAGTAGGCATGCAGTGGTAAAACAGTTTAGTTTTAACTTTGACATCTTCTACTGCAATTTACTGAAAAAAAATGGCTAACCAGGTGTCTTTCTCCATTGGCAGTCAGACGTTATTGAAAGGGCTGCACATGAAACAACAACAGGGATGCATGTACATGTAATGGCTGACTTACCTTGTTCTATTTATTTAATAATTAATAGTCATTTGGGCAGATCTGAAGCAGGAAATACATGTATATGCATACCAAAGAAAGTATAGCAGGCACCTCTATAACTTGTTTGGCCTAATTGTTATCTCTAATAATATTTACACATACAACTCTGTAATAATTAATTAACAATAACATGCACTCACTGGAATGAAGACAATAAGAGGGTCCTTTGCCTTGAAGGAGACGTGGGCACAAGCCAGGGCTGCAAGGGGCATATCACCTGACATGAAAAAAAAAAGGAAATTCCTGTTACATCCCCAATCCAATAACGTAATTGCTTATTTGTTGTGTATAATCTGTCATTATGCTCCACATTATTCAACAAAAGTACCATATTTGGAAAATAATTTTAATTTTTAATTTTAAGTCCCAGCCTCTGTAAAATTTCATTCAGCTGGCAGACCACAATCAAAGAAACAGTCTTAAGTGGGATTTACAAACTCAAGCTGAAAGCGAGAGTTTGTAAATCCCATAAAGTACGGACACAAATTATGTATCAGACTTCAAAACATCTAGATGTATACCCGGTAGTCATATTTTCAGTTATTTTGGTGATATGACTTATTTTGGCCAAGAAAATTGAAGCAAAAGTTTATGTAAATCAGGACAAAATCTCTAGCACATTTTTAGATCACTTATTGCTCAGTTATTTCCTTTGTTTTTGCTTCATGAATTATTAATGAATTTGATAAGTCTCATATAAAGGTTTGATATATGTATGTGTATTGCCTAGACTTTAATTAAATCCAATGGTACACTGTACGAGTTTGACTGACAGTTGGCTTTACACAATTAGGTTCAACCCAACTTCCACTTAAATTCTCAGTTGAAGGGCTGTGTGCAAAAAGGGCATAAGTGACTCTTGATCACGTTCTAAATTCTCCCTTAGAAAACAAAGAAATTGAAGGAGAATGTAGAATGTGATCAAGAGTGACTTACGCCCTTTTTGCACACAGCCCATCAGTTGTACTTCAACTGTAACTGTCATTAATAATAACAACAATGCAGTGGAACTAGTATTTATCATCCTTACCCTATATAGTAACAATTTGCAGTTTGAGACTGAAATTGCGACTATAATGTACACTTCACAAAGGCAACACCTCTTACTTTAAGTTACTTTTAAAACCAGAGTTTGGGTTAGCTGGATAACCTCCTGAACAAATGAGACTGGCTTAACTGGGAGGCAGTTTAATAATAACATTAATAACATGACAATAAATTGGTTAGTATGACAATAATAATAATTTCATGTTTTTGACTAAAAGAATGTTGTTATAAGGTTTGCACATCTACCTTCATCAATGTCGCTATCTGTGTCAATGAAGCCCTTAAATAATGTTTCCCATCTCTCAATGAAGCCTTTGCATGACACAACCGATGTACCCAAGATCTGTCCTACAATTAACTGAAGTTCCTTCCAAAGCTGAAAAAATATTTAAGAAACCATGTATTTCAGGCATCATTACAGCACAATGTTTCAAACAAATTCTAGCAACTCCTAGGGGGAAACTCCATAATTGATGGGGGTGCTCAGCATTCGTTTTAGGGGTAAACATTTTCATAACCGTGGAGGGAAGGAACGAGAAGTGAGGCATAGTGAAAACGTTAAAATATAAAACTTGAAACTTACAATTTTCTCTTTGTCAAAGTAGGGGTATTCCTCAAGTATTGTTGTTAACGTATTTCTGCCTGTCAGTCCATCAATGTACTTCCTTCTGGAAGTAAATGTCAATTCTTGTAGAGTATCAACAGTTTCCCATTTGATTCCCTTCTTGTTGAGTTCCTTCAGCAGTTCCTGATTCAGCTGCTGTGCATCAGTTTTATCAGCTCCACCTGCAATGCCACTTGAAATTCCACTTAACTTGATGGCTTTACCCTTTCCTTTCTTTGTAGGTATACTCCTGGTGTTAAAGTATCTCTTTCTCAATAGAAATTCAGTGGATGCCTGAAAAGAAATAGCACGTTAAAATAATAGAAATGTACCCTAATGAAAAGATGAAGATTCTGATTGCTAATGCAGCAACTTAAGCCTTCATCCAAATGGAGTTATTCTTTGACTAATAAAAATTGAAAATAAAATAAATGACAGAATTAATAATAATAATTGCAATGGCAACTTACCCAGTACTTAAACTCTACATCCGAGGGCCAGTTTGGAGGCTTTTGATCCCTCATTACTGGTACACGGAGACATATTTTCTTGCTTGCAGCAACAAACTCCTCTTTTGAGATTTTCCCATCATGATCAGTTGAAGCCATCAGACATACAACACAGTTTCTTATTAGCTCTCGCCTTTCACAATCAGGGGGAGGGATGTTTTCCTCAATGCATTTCCTGACTCCCGGGGACATGGGGAATTTGAATCCAGACAACACTGTTGTACTTTCAGAATCTCGAGGCTTTGGCTGTTCAACTGTGTACCTGCCAGTTGCAGTATGAAAGCCAACAGACCTTTTCAATGTTGGGCAGGAGGGCAAAGACTTGTTTGTACATTGTGAAGATAACAATGAACCAGATTCATCTTCATCATCATCTAGTTCTACAGTGCTTGCATCTGAATTAGAGGAGGAACTTGGTAATGGACAACGTGCAGAACCAGTTTCACCAGGAAACTTGAAACTGATAGTATCCTGCTCCTGTGAAAAGAGAACAGAGACTTGTAGCCAAAATTTCCTAAGAAGAGTTTTCATTCTATAAAAAAAATGCACATGTAAATCCTTCAAATTTATGCAATTGAATTCTCAGCAGCACCTACTTAATTGTGATGAGGATTTCCAGAATTTGGAACTCCTTTTCTTTGCAGTTTAATTGTTTTCTTTCTCATAAAACATATACATGTACTTATTGCTTGCTGTTTAATTAGGAATAATTAACTGTTTTAATGTGGTACCTTTTCTTTACTGGCAATACTAGCATCCGGATGACGCTGTGAATAAGATGAAAATGATCTGGTTGGTAATACTTTTCCAAATAGAACCTTGAAATTTTCCTACTTTTTCATTTTACCTTTGAACAGAAAAACAAGTAGCACTGGTGAAAGGAACACAATTACATTAGTAAGAATGCCAACTTTGGGGGTTATACATGTACATCTTACTTGTACTGGAACCAAGATACTGCCATTAAAAATATGCAACTTTAACACATGTCTGTACAGCAAGGGTCACCGGTTTGCATACCCTATAGACCAAAAAAATATTTCACCACACAAATGGTTTGTTAAATTTACTAATATTGCAAGGCAATATCTTCGTTCCTTGTATACAAGTTATAAATCCAAAGTTGGCATTCTTACTAATTTTCACGTAAGTGCTACATTTATTTGATTTTCTTTCAAAAGCTGGATAAAAAAAGGTAGAAAAACTTTGAGGTGGTACGTCTATTCTATAAATAATTAGCTCAGTGTCATGCAAACACAAAAGTCATTGTGACATATTACATACCATCTCCTCAACAGTGTCCCAGACTTTTTTTCTTATCAGAAAGTCAGAAGGCAGCAAGTCACTTAGGTCTGACCGTGTCAGTTGCATGAAGACTTTCTCACATATGTTATTGTCTGGAAAAAATGGAGAGAAAGGGTTAGCCTCCCACCAAAAAAAAACTGATTGGGTGCCAATGTATTACAATGTCTGATAACTTTTGTTATGGACTCCATTCCTGTAAACTTATCTTTTGCCTTGACACAGATTTTCAGCCTCATATGGCTACAGCATGTGGCGCGAGTGGTAACAGAGGCATACATTCTTTGAATTTCTTTCCATTTTTTAAAAGCCCAGTTTTCAAAATAAGAGCAAAAAAAAAAACGTAAGGTTTCAGACCGACCCAATTGACCTATATCATTATGGCATCACAGCTTGTTTATGAGGGGGACAGAATGGACATGAACAATAGAATTTTGAACTAAATCTGCTCTGCTGAGGAAAATTTAACTTCTTGTCTGTGCTCATTTTTTTTTTTCTTTAGCAGTGTTGTTGCACAATTTTTTTTTGCGAAAAAAGCGGAGCCAGAACAAAGCTTTTCCGCTTGCAGGATATTTTTTTTCAAAAACACCCACCCCCCCTCAAAAGTCAAATGGTCGGCCCCTTACGCGAGTCTTCAAGGCCATCACGGGCCAGACGGCGATGGTAAACAAAACATTTTATTGGGATGGCCTAAATTAATTATAAACAGAACGTAATATTTATCTTTAAAACTCTAAAATATTTCCCTCAATATGAAGTGGGTTATTTAAGTAGTACAAAGAACCCTATTGAAGGCCACACAGCAAAGGATGGGCAATGATGCAAGAAGATTATAACTGATACAAACTGCTGGCAAAAATGGTGGAGCTGAAGGCTGCTTCTAGAATCTAGTTCTAGACAGATCTGAAATGCATTCAACGAAATGCTTATTCGCAGTAAAAACGCTGCCAGCGGCTGACTGAAAAGCGGAAAGCTTTCTGATAAGTTAATACACGTAATTCTGAAGTCAAATCATCTTAGGAAGCATACATGTACATGTAGAATGCACGATGCGCGCAACTGACGTTTTTCAAACGTCAAAATCCATGTACTCGGAGTACTGTTCGCGATCGCTATAAAATTTGGGCGGTCATTCCTGACCGTGCCACAGTTTGCAAGGGAAAATAAGAAAACGTTTTCCTTACCTTCAAATATTTTACTAACAGTTTCAGAGAAACCTTTCTTCCTTAAGAACGCGGCCAAATTTGTAGCACTCATCCCGAAAGCTGAAGACGTTTCCTCTGCACTCCTCCGTAAACCAAATTGGCGCGAAAATGGCTCCAAGCACGTGACAAGTTTGCGAAAAGGCCGTTGCCTACCACGTGACACAAATCTTCCCTTTTCCTAACCAATTATATTGGGTCGTTCCCACACAATAAAATATTCAAAGAGCCCGTCACGCTCAGTAGCTGAAGTGTTTTTTCGATCAAGTCTAAAATTCTCCTCAAGAGAACAACAAAAGTAAAGGAGAATTAATTATTTAGATCAGTAGAAGCGGGTAATTAATGGAATGTCGTACAGCTTCATTTGTCATTCCCGATCTTGTCACAATGGCTGTTCCTTGGAAGTGTTCATTTTGCCAAAGCTTTTCAGCTTTGTTTCTTTATCTGCTCTTGACACACATCAACACTAAACATTCCGGAGATGACGATTTTCATGCAAAATGTGGCATAGATAAGTGTGCCCGGCAGTTCAGTAAAGCTAACACCTTTGTGCGACATGTGCGACATGACCATCGCTTTCACCTGTATGACGCAGCAAGTACAGATGAGTTATTTTGCTCAGGTAAAATAAAATTAATTGTTCATTAAAGAAAAGATTTTTTTGAACTTTAGGAATACCTTTATGGGGGGGGGGGGGGGGGGGGGGGAGGGGGGAATTCAGTGATTTACGTCCAAATGATGTTTAGGGAAAAAAAATTGTCACTGACCCGAGGAGGGAGGGGGGGGGGGAGCTCCCTATTTGAAGTGATAGGGGTGATCAGAGCTTCAAAAATGGCCCCTAAAAATACACATAAATTAAAAGAGCATAGAAAGTCAAAATGATTTGGACCCCTAAAAGGTATGACCATATAACGTCTGTTAAAATAATTGTGTTTTAATGACAAGCGCAGTAAAAATACATCTACAGTAACTACATCAAACACTTTTTCCATGAAGATTTCCAAAGCATTGTTTGAGAAATGAAATATGACACCCTAAAAGGTACAGACTCATGTTGCATAATTAGCTTTTATCAAACGACCCCCTAAATGGTACGGGGGCAATGGAGATGTCACTTCAAATTGGTGGGAAATAAATAAATAACAAATATCCCTTGTTTTAACTTTTAGAGTTCAAAATATTGGTGCATCATATTTTGCACAATAATACAATAATATTATTCTTTGTTAATAACGTGTTCTTTTTAGAATTTTTGAGAAAAATATAGAATATTCATAAGAATGTGTTTTAGTTTTGATGTTCTTTTAAAGGATTTTGTTGTCAAAATACGGTGTTACATGTAACTATGTTAACATTGGATTTGTCTACTTTTAGGTAATTGGTTTGTAAGACCTCCTGCCACTCCACATCCATTGGAGAGTGCAGGGTTTGAATCCAGTGTATTCCAGCAGCCCAGTGAGTCTCAAGTTCAGAGCTATGATAATTACTATCATGAACCTTCTGCACAGGAATGCCTGACATATACAAACCACGAGTCTACAAATTTTTATGATGATTACTATAACCAATTAGCTGGGGAATCAGTACAAAATAGAGCTGCAAGTTTCCTTCTAAAAGTTAAAGAGGAAAACAGACTTGGACAGGGAACTGTTCAGAAGATTACACAGGCAACTTCTCAATTATTTCTTGGAACACTGCAGACACTGAAGAGAAAATTAACTGATTCTCTCAAAGATGCTTTAAATGTTGAAAGTGAAGATATCCCAGGATTTCAAGAGGCCTTTGAGGAAGTGATAAATCCATTTGAAGGGTTAAAGACAGGTTGGCTACAAACAGAGTATGTCAAAGAGCACCTCCCATATGTGGTATGTAGGTTGGGATGCAGGTTGGTGCAGTAGTAAAGTACTCGCCTCTCACCGCTGCGGTCCCGGGTTCGATTCCCGGCTTGGGCACTGTATGTGAGTTAGGTTTGTTGTTGATTCCTTATCTGCATTCAAGGGTTTTTCTCCGGGTTCTCCGGTTTTCCTCCCTCCGTAAAAATCAACAATGAGTCGAGTATAGTGTGTCCAAAAACAGTTAATGTAGTGGGGAGTGTGCGAGGAGTAAAAGCAGGCCCCCACCAGCTTTAAGCTGTAATACTCAGCCTGCTATAACAAATAAAATATTTATTTATGCAACTGGTGCATGTCATAAATGTGTTTCACAATAATATTCTAAGTTACTATATGCATGGTGACTACTACATGTATGTACATGTAGTAGTCCATATTTATAAGTTGACTACCAACTATTTGATCATCCATGACCTTTGAAGATGAACCATTGATTAATATACCTGGGGAGTTGGATCAATTTGCATATTAATGTATCATGATTTGAATTATTTCAGTCAATGATTTGATCATTAGCAAATATTTTGAATTGTTGAGGCTGTTTAAATGTTAAATGTCATGATAGAGGTAAAAGAGTACATTCCTTTCACAATTAACATTGCTTCTCCTTTACCTAATTGTGTTACCAGGAACCACTGCGGAAAATCCTTGGAAAGCATCGAGCCTTTGCTAAGTACAAAAACAAGAGGAAAATAGTAGAAGTGGAAGATGTGTTCTACTACATACCAATACTTAAAAGCATAGAAATGCAGTTATCCACTTCTGCCAGGCTGTTGAATATGATTGTAAATGAACAGAGAGTTGCTGAAGATCAGCCCACTATCCTTGAAGACTTTAGCGATGGTTCATTTGTTCGGACACATCCACTCTTTGCAAATGACGAAGCTGCCCTCAAGATACTGATATACTATGATGATATCAATGTGGTTAACCATATGACCAACAAAGTTCACAAACTTGGTTTTTTTTATTATCAACTGGCCAATATAGAGCGCAAGTACAGAGCAAAAACAAAGTCAATTCACCTTTTTGCTGTATGCAAAAAAGAGTATATTAAAAAATATGGTCTGAATGACATTCTAAAACCTATGGTGGAAGACCTAAAAGTTCTTGGAAGTGAGGAGGGTTATTCTTTTTCTACTTGGGGAGGGTCATTTAAGTTGCGTGGTGCCCTGTTGGCAATTTTGGCTGATACTCCTGCAAGCCAAGCAGCAGGAGGTTTTAAAGAGTCTGTTGGTGGTGCAAGGCGAAAGTGTCGCCACTGTATGACTGACTGGGATGCCATGCAAACATGTTTCAATGAGGAAGATTTTGTGCTCCGAAATAGTGAACTGCATGAGAGTCAACTAAACAATATCAAGATTACTGAATCTGTGTTCTTGAAAAAGTACTTTTGCAAAGATTATGGAATTAATGGTAGATCAGCACTACTTGATGCCCCATTCTTTGATGTCACAAAACAATTACCACAAGACCTGATGCATGTTTTTCTTGAAGGAATCATTGGATACGAGTTAAAGCTTCTGTTAAGATACTACATAAACACTGGAGTTATCACTCTGAAAGACTTAAATGACAAAGTTCAGAAGTTTCCTTTTGGCTACTCAAACCTAAAAGACAAACCTTCGTTAATTAAAGACACTGATTTGAATCACTCTGCCAGTACAAATGTTGGCCAAACTGCAGCCCAAATGTGGGAACTCACATGCATTCTTCCATTCATCTTAGAAAACCACATAAAGGACAATGAAAGCTGTTGTAACTGGAAGTGTTTTCTGAAACTTCTTGAAATTATGAGTTTGTGTTTTGCAAAGAAGATATGTGCGAGTTCAATTATTTATCTTAAAGGACTGATAAATGAATACTTGACACATTTCAAGGAAATATATGACGTTAATATCATACCGAAGCAGCATTACCTTGTGCACATACCAAGTCAAATAATTATGTTTGGACCATTGATCTCTGCCTGGTGTATGCGCTTTGAGGCAAAGCACGCATACTTTAAGGACATTTCCAGGAAGGTGAAAAATTTCAAGAATCTTCCATTCACACTGGCTATGCGCCATCAAAGTATGGAATCTGCTGACACAATAAATCTTGATGGTCGGTTGGATTGCTGTCCTTTATTCAATGATGATCTTCATTGTGGCAAAAGTAAACGACTATTTGGGAACGAAGAAGAATATGCAAACAGCCAACTTAAAATATTTTACAACTTAACATCAGACATTAATAGTGATGCAATTTACAACTGTCAGTCTCTTACAATCCTGGGGACTCTTTATAAACCAGGCATGAACAACTATCTGTTAATAAAAATTCGTGATAACTTTCCAGAATTTGGTCGAATTTGTAAAATATGGCTTTCCATTCTCCATGGGCCATTTTTTGTTTTAGCAGTCATGGAAACAAATTATTTTGCAGAGCAGTTAAATGCAGTTAATATCTCTGAGCCAAATGCAGCACAAGGATATGAGGTAGTTCGGCATTCTGGTCTTTACGATTTCAAAGTATTCCATGCATACAAATCACATGATGCTAAATACATTGCCTTGAAAGAAAATATATTATCAGTTTAAAGTCTGTATTTCCCATGCTATTCATGATCACATGTATGTTCTTTCCATATATTTCTAATATTGTCATTCGATAATAATTGATATTGGCCTGCCGTAAGCGATATCTAAAGGGAAAAAAGAGTTATAGCAACACAAGTGGAATTAAGTTATAATGAAATACAAAGCTATGCTAGCACAAACCTGAAGAACGAGACTGTTTCCATGGTTATTTAGAGTTCTCCCAAACTTCCACATGCACAAGCTAGACTAGTGTTTCTATAACTCTATATTATTGATTATGGAAGTTTAATATAGAAAAAGTTTTATGTCTTTCATAAAAATTATATACTGCAGAGTACAATTTCATTTGATAACAAAATTAATTCTGCCAATTAAATCAAGAGTGCATGCATGCTTACTGTTATTAATAAAAATATTGAGAAATGGTAAAATGACATACAAAACATATACAGGGTATTCTTAAGTCAGTTGGCATTTAATGAAGCCACTTTATCTGTCATCTTTTTTGTACATGTATAATTTTTTTATGATTTAATTACCATTTTACAGGTATTCACTTGCATCCCACATACCTCACAACTTTTAAATGCAATCACAGGTTTCACACAACCAGATTCTAGGTTTTCTTTGTGTTGTTTCATAAAAATGCTTTACAGGGTAACTTTTGTGTTTACACAAAGTGATGTTTTGTTGTAGCTGTCAGTGCATATATAAGAGAGTAATAAACTGTTACAGTTTATTAATATTATAGCGATTTAAGTAGTTTTTTAAAGTCTGAATTTATAAGGACAGTTGTAATTCTTGATATTCTGAAACTAAGTTTTGAGTTTAGACAGTTGGAATTCATGAATCTCTATAGATTAAAGCCATATTCAGTCTTGTAACAAGACTGCCCTCATTACAGATTTATAAGCCTGTAAACTAAGATTATTAAAGATTTGCTTATCATAATAAAGTAGTTGATATCTTAATAATTATCAGAGAGACTGCCTTATTAATAATAATTCTTGTAATAAAAATGAGGTTTTTCCTTATCTTAATACAAGAGTGAATATCTTAATTTAAGAGACAGGTAGTCTTACTTTAAGACTGCCTATTCTTGAAATGAAAATGTGTTTTTGCTTATCTTAATATAAGAGTTTATATCTTAAAATAAGAATTGATATCTTAATTTCAGATATAGGTGCTCTTACTTTAAGACAACAATTCTTGAAATAAGAATGTAGTTTTTAGAGTGCGTAGTAGCGTGTTGTTGTTGCCCTTGTATAATTTCGGGTATAAATAGACTCGTACCGGCCGCATAGCTAGGATTAGGGACTTCTGAAGATACCTCTTCTTCTACCATGCCCCCAGGTACAAAATTGCATTCAGAGTTATCCATATCAGAAAAGCTCCCTTCCTCTGAATGAGAAGTCGACATTTTAGGGGTTTTGAGTGGGTAAAACACGAGATAATTAACGGGCAGTGAACACAAGCGGTATGTACTCCGTTTACTCGAGTTCCTGCTTGTACGTCACGCATCGCCGCATCACGTGACAGGTCTCGCTAGTGCCAGTACTCCCATTTGCTCGTCCGTTACTTTTAAAATCGTGATTTCAAACGCGATTTTAAAATCGAGAATAAATTCAAATCAATTTTTTTTTTCGGCATCCGTCATATTTTTTCCTCTGGATTAACATGAAATAAAATCTGCAAAAAGGTTATAGGCACTTTAAGAGAAGAGATAATTTCTACGTGTTTCTACTTTGTTCGCAAGTGGTTGTGGTCAAATGTTGTGTCCGTTGGGTCGGACATCATTTTTTGGAATGGAAGAAATGTGTGTATTTTATGCTTACGTTTATTTAATTATGTTTTTCAGCCATCAAAGAACCCGATTGACTGAAAAAAATAAAGCAAAATAACTACCACTGGATCGTAAAGTTCTCAACGAATGATGCTGAATGGAAATTAACATAACTGAATTGTAAATTAAAGCAAACAGCATGCTTGTGGTAATTTTAACAATAAATAAACTTTTTGATTAAAATTGAAAAACGTTTAGATGGAAATGTTACTTCCGTTACAAATGTTTCCCAGTTTGCTCGCCGAAGCACACATCTTACGCATGCGTAAACTTCCTAGCATGATTAAGGCGCATGCGCTAACATTTGTTTCTCGTGAAATGTTTCGTTTTTTTGCTCAGCCTGGCAGCAAATCATTTTCGTTGCTTCCCACTCGTTCGCCCGCCCAAGAAATATTATCAGCAAAAATGTTTCTAATTACAGTTTTCTACACCCGACAACATGCTTAAGGGGCTCAGTCACCAGGATTTTTCTAATTTTCGGTCAAATAATTATTTGAAATGTTCTGATTATACAAAAAAATACTCATTAGCCCAAACTAGATTAAAATGTAAGGCTAATGTCAAAGACGTTCCTGTTCCTGTTACAAAACTAGTGTTGATCTGCGTCGACGTGGAATATACACCATGGTATAATGAACTAAAAGTCGATTAATGTATGCTAACCGCCGTGGGAAGCAAGCAGCAGCTGATGTGTTGGGCGCATGATTACAGTTGAGGAAATATTACTCCGATCAAGGATCAAAGGAAATTGCGCCAACATTGGTAGTGCTAGCGCTAATACCTGTAATATAGACAATAAAGTGTGTTGATGAATAAAATAAAACATTCTAATCTAAGTATGAATGAATACGCGAATTATGAAATTAATTGAACGAAAAACGTTCATTAATACCAGTTCCAGATTCATCTTATTTACACTTTAGAAGTAATTTATACAGGATAGTTTACAAGTAGTATTACAATAGCCCACTTCCACGATATGGTTTACTTGTCACGCACAAAGGTTTCAATACGAGGCTCCGTGCTAAATTGAATTAATTTCTTTCTCTGTGAAAAGAATAAATTTAATTTAGCACGGGGCCTCGTATTGAAACCTTTGTGCGTAACAAGTAAAGCATATCGCGGAAGTGGGCTATTAGAGAATTACAAGATTACATATGAAAAACAAATTAGATAATGAAGTGTGCAGTGGTTAGAGGAGCAATAAGCTTTCGAGCTGACCACCGCCACATGAAAAGTTAACAAGATGCTGCACGCAGCTTGAACGACTCCGGCGTATCTTTTGTAACGCGGATGATCTCATACACCTGCGTGTTTGGCACATTCAACGCACAATCAGATATGAAAGTACGCACACAGTCGATCTCATATAAAACTCCACACGAGTCAGTACACGAACAACTTCAAGTAAGCCAGCTAGGCTAACCTAGGATAACACAGGTAGCCCAAAAATACTAGGATCCAAATACTATGCTCATATGATCTAAAACTCCACATAAGTCAGGACACGAGTAAACACGAGTGCACAGCGGTTCATAATTTAATTAATTAACAAAAAAATATTATAATAAAAAAATTCAGGACTATATTACACAGGAGTGTTCCTGTGTCCTTGTGTTGTCCCCTAACACAGTAGATGGTGTGTCTATTTATAGCCGTGAAGTTCTGGTATGCAATTACGTTGTCTTTTGTTCTCTTGCGCTTTAGTATTTTTCAGCAGTTTGAACCGTGTTAATTACATTTTTTCTGTGCATACTGATTGGGTAAAAGTGACGGCCTTTGTTCCTTCTCGCGGGAAACTCTATGCTAAAAATAACTCTACCATCTACAGTGTTGTGTGAAAATATAATGTGGGAAGAGGAACACTCCTCTGTAAAAATAATACTTGTTTTATCGTCTTAGTTGTTTCGGGTTACCTGTGTATCAGTACGGTACCAGCCCAAAACAAATTGCATCCAAATATCATGAGCAGCTGATTTAGAACACCACACGAGTGAACACGAGTACACTAGCTAGTGTTTCATCATTTAATTAACCAACATTTACAATTAAAAACATATTCTGTTATCGTCTTAGTTGTTTTGGGTTACCTGTGTAAATGCCGCGTGAAGCTGCAAAAGCAGCCCATTGCGTTACTACCTGTGACACCGTGTGCGCCCATGAATCGTTGCAGGTGAGCAATGTTTTGATTAGACTGATATTGTGGTCATTAAAAATATTTGTTTGCAGAAATACACAGTTTCGAGTTGACTGCCGTTAATGGTTGCATAGCAAGTAGATTTGGTTACATACATGTATAGAACCGTTACGAACAATAGAGCCTGATTTCTACGAAATCTAATAGAACAAAACAGTATGTAGACTTATGATTACAGAGTTACAAAGTGAATATACACATACAGTACACATACAGTGAATATACAAGTCATATAAAAAAAATTGATAAATGATGAAGGCTTAAAGTTAAGTTAAGACTTAAGTAACAATAAGTGCAAAATATTTGGCCTCTGTTTTTTTGGGCTACCTGTGTTATGCTTTGGCAAACAAAACAACTATGAAACTGTTGATTGCTGAAGAGATTGAGTGCCACTACATGGCAATTAATAACAGCAAATTGACAGTTGAGGAAACCTTATTAGCTTGCTTAACCGTTATGAGTTTGGTTATCAACGGCCGCATAAATAAAAGCTAATATATAATAATAATAATCGATTTATGTAGCGCTATTCCCTAAAGTCCCATAGCGCTTTACAATACAACAAATATTAAAAACTAACTTACTAAAAATGTTACGCAATAATACAGATAATGTAAGGTTTCGTTTTACAAGTAATTCACTATTTTATACCAAAAAGAAAATTGAATAATAATAATAATAATAATAATAATGGATTAAATTCTTGGCAACATATATTATACCAAAAGCTTTGAATTAAAAAAGACTTGTTTAACACTAGAATTAAAAGAACTAAGAGAATCAGTCCCGGGGAATCAATTAATAGACCTCATTTCCAGTGGTAACGAGTTCCATAAAATAGGAGCAGATACCGATAAAGACCGGAGTCCATGATTTCAATTATACTTCGGGACCTTGAGTAAATGTTGACTTGCCGAGCGTAGCTTCGCGGGACTTGAAGAACTAGTAGCTTGTCGAAGTAAAATGCGCTCGTTGTTTATTTGTTTCATGAAAGAAGTACAGAAGCGCTTTGGGTAACGAATTTCATTATTTCTAGCGGATTAAAAACACAATCGAACCCATGAACTTTCCCTTGATACTTCGAATATGATTTAACCTCGGCAGGAAGCCAGTGTATTCATTTACAAGTGGGACTTTTCACAACCACGCTTGGTAGTTTGAAACATACCATAGAATTCTTGTAAGTCTTGCAACGATACGGAAACAGGATCCCGTAATTTTTTAATGAGTAAGTCTAGAGTCTTGAAAACACAGTGAAAAGTCTTGAATAAAATCCCGTTCGTTAAGTCTAGAGTTTTGACTTAATTGAAGTCTGGCACACAATCTTGGCCCGTAGATAATTCCGATTTGTATCCTTTGTCGTGGAACTGTTGGCAGAGTCCGCTGCAAGTGGGTGGACAATCTTTAGATAATTCTGTGTGCCACCGGGTCGACGCACGACTGCATAAACTAAATTATGCAACTCCACAAAGGATATGCGGGTCGATCTGATATCTCTTGAAGAAGCAACTGTCTAGAACCAGAACAACAGCTCTATTGAACTTGAAACAAAACGAAGTCTAGATTCTTGAGAACACATTGAAAAGTCTTAAAAAAGAAGCGTTCGTTATTAAAGCCTGTAGTCTGGACTTAATAAATCTGGCACACAATATTGGCCCGTAGCTCGTAGATAGGTTCAACAGGATCGAAGTATGGTAACGAGAGTCACTGGTATTACATCTTACTGTGTATACACAAATATAATAATAAACTGGAACTTGATATGACAGACCATAGCCGCATGTAGCGCAACGTCGAATCAAATATATTAAGCGCTGCCCCAAATAAAGCAATTGTTATCTGTGGACTGATCACGTTTAGTCTAATTGCTTGATCCTGCTATCTGCCGTCCGCCTAGAACATCTGACCTCAGATTATATTTCGATACCTAAGTTTTTCAAGTCATTGCAGGTTTATCAATTACATGTCAATTACTAATGCGGTCGTAGACTCGAAGGCGCCGTAGTTTCGCCTGAGTCAACAATACTTCATCCATATTTTAAAATAACTCGGTTAGAGAGAACAAAGAGGCAAATTCAGTACTTCATGACGTGACGGTAGCCTTAAACCCTCTAAAGCTCTCTACCGAACATTTATCTTTCAACTAATGCGCATGCCTCCTGCGTATCAGGCGCCAAACGTTTCAAAATTAATTTTTGCATACATGTACCCGTCGAATACCTAAAGTACGCTTATAAGACATACATAAACAATTAACCAGTAAACAATTCCGTGCAAGTAACTAACATCATTACAAGTACACAAAATCATAAGTACAAAAACCCGTGCAAGTACTCAAATTCAGAGCAAATACAAAATTCCGTGTAAGTAAAAAATTCCGTACAAGTACGCAAAACATTGCAAGTACCAAAAATCAGTGCAAGTAAAAAAAAATCCGTGCAAGTACAAAAAACCCGTGCAAGTAATTAAGTAAAATCGTTCCAAGTAAACCAAAATCCGTGCAAGTAATTAAGCAAAAACGTTGCAAGTAAACTAAAGTCATTTGCAAGTACAAAAAATCCGTGCAAGTAATTAGGTAAGATCGTAGCAAGTACAAAAATCCATGCGAGTAATTAAGCTAAATCGTTGAAATTAAACCAACATACGTGCAAGTAATTAAGCAACATCGTTGCAAGTAAACCAAAATCCGTACGAGTAATTAAGCAAAATCGTTGCAAGTAATTAAGTAAAAGCGTTGCAAGAACAACAAATCCGTCCAAGTAAACGAAAATCCGTGAAAGTAAACTGAAATCGTTGCAAGTAACATAAAATCTGTACTAGATCAATAAAATTATTATTTCTGTGAATGAGGTCATCGATCTATTCGGGCATGTTTGGGCAAAGCCTATTATTTGGGGTCGTCTATAAAACCATGAGCGATCGGCCCTTTACAGTTAATAACTCATAAGATAATTGTATACAAAATCCGGTATGGTTCATTTGATCAACTCTGCTATTGTTCTTAGGGAATAGCGATAACTGAAGGGTCTATTGTTTTGAGGAAAAGTCTGAACTATAATTACCATACGAATAAAAACAAACCACCAGATCAATTAAAGGAACAGTGCCACGGTAATGCGCACGCGTAACACGTGATTGTTAATTATGTCAAAGACAATGGAAAATCACGCTGTTATGTCACGTCACGTCAAAACTCAACTGATCTGGAACGACCTTTGGAATTTTTCGCTAGCACGAAATCTAGAGTTTATAGTTTTGTGATTTGCATCAGTTGAGAAGTTCAGGATTTAGAATCGTATGAACTCCCAACTGGACCAAGACATAAGTGCTTCGAAGATCTGTATGTATGGGATTCGGGATAATAGTTTAGGAATCCATTCGACAATGCCGACTGACATAAACAAACAACAACTTCTGTGGGAATTATAATATTCCATTTCGCGAAGCTACGAAACTACGGGGAAACTAATGTTCTGACTTCATAGCTTTGGGGCTTTGTGATTTTTAGGATAGTTGTTGTACAATTATAAGAGCATTTCCACTCCAAAATTGGGGAAGAAAAGAGTTCGATTTTGCTAAATAGCAAGCTCGAACTGTACCGAGCGAAGGCCGTGTTGACACTGCAATAAATACACGCGAACATTCAGCGTCTTACAAGCAGAGTAAATGTCTCCCCTACATTCTTACTGTCTCCAAGTTTCCTAGGCCATCCATTGTCCCCCTCTCAATGCTTTGGATAAAACTACCAGGAGACAGAAGTTTTCTTCTGTAGCCATTAATTCCTCCGCTCGACGAACCGTCCAAGGGCACTGAATTCAGAGTCAAAAATACTCGCAAAAATTATAGACACGAACGAAATAACATCATAAATCCTAGGATACAAAACTAAATTACTGTTCTAAATAGGTATAAGGTCAAATGAAACTTAGGCGAAGCCGATGGAAGAGGATTTCTTTCACGTATCAAATCTCCCCCCATCTTTTGATTTCTGGACAACCCAACCAAAATTCAAACATTCGCGCATGGGCACTGAGCATGGCACTGTTCCTTTAAACAAAGTTTATTCAATCTCAAAAACACCAATTTACAGTTCGTTTTCCTTATGAGATCGCAGCAGTTGACTTTGAGGTAAATATGTTTGGATTGTATTTAGACCACAATCGTTTTGTTTGTGTGCAAGTAGTATAATAAGTAGCGGACCTGGCGCAGCGCCCTCGTTTTTTGTTGCAAAGTTGCGTTTTATAACTCCCTCCCCACCGACATGCCGGTTCTGTCGCACTATTTCATGGATTATGACCGGTTCTGGCGCAGCACCCTCGTTTTTGTTGCGAGTACGCTCGATGACCCCCTCCCCCTGTGATTTTATAGCGCAAGCCCGGTTCTGGCGCACTATTTCATGGTCGTACGCCCTATTTTTAGGGCGTATGCATTAATTCGGATGACGTCATAATCCTATTGTCTTGGGCTCATGACTAAAATGTGTGGGTGTGTCTATTCATTGAATTAATTAAGGAATATTGCGGCGTATGCATAAATTAAAGTTGCGCTCTCGTTGAAGTGGTGGGCTCATGACTAAAATGCGGCGTACTAGATCAATAAAATTATTATTTCTGTGAATGAGGTCATCGATCTATTCGGGCATGTTTGGGCAAAGCCTATTATTTGGGGTCGTCTATAAAACCATGAGCGATCGGCCCTTTACAGTTAATAACTCATAAGATAATTGTATACAAAATCCGGTATGGTTCATTAGATCAACTCTGCTATTGTTCTTAGGGAATAGCGATAACTGAAGGGTCTATTGTTTTAAGGAAAACTCTTGAGATGAAAATTATTCTCTAAAACTGAACTATAATTACCATACGAATAAAAACAAACCACCAGATCAATTAAACAAAGTTTATTCAATCTCAAAAACACCAATTTACAGTTCGTTTTCCTTATGAGATCGCAGCAGTTGACTTTGAGGTAAATATGTTTGGATTGTATTTAGACCACAATCGTTTTGTTTGTGTGCAAGTAGTATAATAAGTAGCGGACCTGGCGCAGCACCCTCGTTTTTTGTTGCAAAGTTGCGTTTTATAACTCCCTCCCCACCGACATGCCGGTTCTGGCGCACTATTTCATGGATTATGACCGGTTCTGGCGCAGCACCCTCGTTTTTGTTGCGAGTACACTCGACGACCCCCTCCCCCTGTGATTTTATAGCGCAAGCCCGGTTCTGGCGCACTATTTCATGGATTATGATTGCTTCTGGCACAGCGCTTTTCATGTTTGTGATTTTCTAGCGCACATCCGGTTCTGGCGCAGCACTTTTCATTTTTGTGATTTTCTAGCGCAAGTCCGGGTCTGGCGCAGCACCTCGTATTTTCTGTTGAAAGCAAAATGACGGCCCCTCCCCGGGGGAGTAGTGTTGTGTTATTGACTAGCTAGATCAACGACTCGACCATTCTCTCTTAGATCCAAGTCAAGTATGTTTATTCTCACACGCGCACATGTTCTCGGGATATCCCGAATCCCGCGGGTCATACATTACATCATACGTATTAACATAACACTACATCTCCCCTAACCGGGTGGAACAAGTCAACGTATATCTGAACAACTGTTCTAAAGGTCAAGTCTCTTTGGAGGGACTGAGAGTCTTCCGGATCTTGTCCTTGTGCCGACCTCAAGCTTAACGTCTGGTCCTGCTGAACCGTGGGCCACATCTGCATCATCAGCTGTGGTATCTGGTGTGAATGTGGGACTCTCTCTAGTCTCTACAGTTGTTGCATCAGGGATCTGGACCAGATGACTTCGGTTCCTGCGCATGTTTCCCTCGTTTGTACCGACTATGTACGATCTTGGAGTATGGGCTGGTAAAATTACTTCTCCCTGTTTCTGGCAATCAGTTAGCCACACCTTTTCTCCTGGCTGTAGACTGGGAAGCTCCTTCACTCGATGTCGGTGGTCATAGTTGACTTTCTGCTTTGCTCTCGCCTCTTCTTCTCTTCTCTTTACTTCCTTGAGATCAGGCTAATTGGGAGTAAGCTGTGTTTCTGACATGCATCGGTAAAGTGGTACGAAGCCTTCTTCCCATGAGGAGTTCAGCTGGGCTGAATCCATTCTTCAGTGGGGTAGTACGGTATATCAACAGTGCACAGTATGGGTCATCATCTTTCTCCAAGACGTTCTTGATCAAGATACTCTTTGTCGTTTTAACTGCACGTTCCGCCTCCCCGTTACTTTGGGGGTATCTTGGACTGCTTGTTACGTGCTGGAATGCATATTCTTCTGCAAACCGCTTGAATCTTTCTGATGAAAATTGAGGTCCATTGTCCGACTTCAGGATTTCTGGGCACCCGTGTCGAGCAAAAATGGACTTCAAGTGTAAGATAATACTTGCTGACGTTGTGCTTGTCAAGCGAGCCATCTCGATATAGCGTGAGAAATCATCAATCACCACTAGATACATAGTGTTCTTCCAATCGAACAAATCTGCACTCAGTTTCTGCCAAGGACGCTCTGGCATTTGCGATGGAATCAGTGGTTCGCGTGTGTTTATCCTCTCTTTAGCGCATCTCTGACATCTGTGAACAAGATCTCCCAACTGCATACTGAGGCCAGGCCACCACACTGAGGCTTTAGCCCTTTCCCTGCACTTCACGATTCCCTGATGACCTTCGTGTATTCTATCCAGTATCTCGAGACGCAATTGCGATGGAATAACTAAACGATTCCCTTTCATCAAAAGTCCGTTCTGTACTGTTAGTTCTGCACGAACGGGCCAGTATGCTTTCACTGCTCCCTTTGTCTTCCACTTAGGTGGCCACTCGTGTTCACAATACCCCATTACCTCTTTGCAAACAGCATCATCTTGTAGTAGGTCCCTTATCTCCTGAAGTCGGGTAGGCGTCGCTGGCAGACTGTCCACTGTGAAGCATACAAGCAGTTCTGCTTCCAATTGTAACTCCTCGTCCTTGGTAGAGGGTTTTACAGTTAGTGGAGCTCTCGATAGTGTGTCAGCGCTCGTTATACTACTTCTGGGTATGTGTGAAATGCTATATGAATAATGCATTAGACGCATTCTGAACCTCTGGATGCGGGGAGTCAGTTCATCTAGATTCTTGCTCATCAAGAGAGGCACCAAAGGCTTGTGATCTGTGTGTATGTGGAAAGACGTTCCAATCAGGTACTCTCGAAAACGCTCACAAGCCCACACGATAGCTAGAGCCTCTTTTTCAATCTGAGTATATCGGCTCTCGGTGTCTGTCATCGATCTTGATGCATATACTACTGGTCTCCACTCGCCGTTGCTTTGCATCTGAGTGAGAAGACCGCCAACCCCATAGTTTGAAGCATCTGCAGTTACACGTGTCTCCTTTTTAGGGTCGTATTGGGCGAGTATTGGGGCACTGGTCAGCATTGCTTGAATTTTCTTAAAGGCTGTTTCCTGCTGCTCTCCCCACGTCCAAGTGTTCTTTTTGCTGAGAAGGTCCCGCAAGGGTTTGCTTGTGTTCGCTAGATCGGGCAGAAACTTCCCGAGTTGGTTGGCCATCCCAAGAAATCGTCTAACTTCTGGAATTGATGTCGGGCTTTTCAGTTCTTGAATGGCCTTTACCTTTTCTGGGTCTGCAGAAACCCCCTGTGCGCTGATGATGTGCCCAAGAAATTTGATTGAACTCTTGGAGAATTCACATTCCTTGGGATTCAGGGTTATCTTTGCTCTCTGGAGTCTCTGTAGAGCTGCTGTCAGATTCTTATCATGTTCCTCCTGGTTGCCTCCGAACACTAACACGTCATCCATTTGACACAGGACTCCTTCTCATCCTTCTAGAATTTGAGACATCCGTCTTTGAAAATGTTCTGGTGCAGAACTTATTCCGAACGGAAGACGTTCGAAGCAAAATCTTCCAAAGGGTGTTATAATCGTGGTCAGTGGGACTGATTCTTTGGCCAAGGGAATTTGCCAAAACCCACTGTTGGCATCAAGTTTACTAAAGACTTTAGCTCCATTAAGTAAGCCTAGTGTCTCATCTACTGATGGTAGTTGGTGGTTCTCTCTCTTTACATTGTCGTTTAACTTTGTGAGATCCACACATATACGGACTCTACCGTCTTGTTTTGGGACTACGACGATACCAGCACACCACTCTGTTGGCTGTACAATGGGGGTAATAACCCCGAGCTCTTGCATCCTCTTCAGCTCAGCCTTTACTTTATCCCGTAAGGGTATGGGTATCCTCCGTGGAGCATGTATGGCAAATGGTTGGGCTCCTGGATTCAACTCTATCTTGTATTCACCTTCTAATTTACCAAGTCCACTGAAAAGCTCTGGGAACTCTGATTTGTGATCGCTCTTATTGTTCGAGGTAAGGTTATCGATTGCAACTTTCAGCAGACCTAACGCCCGAATAGCTGGTCGTCCCAGAAGTGAATGCTTCAGGCTCTCAACAACATAGATTTCTTGATCAGTGGTACTAGAGCCGTGCTGTAGGCTGGCTGTAAACTGCCCTACTACACCCAACTGTTTGTGGTTTGGCCCAAACAGTTTCTTTGCTGGATCTCTAAGTGGGTACTCTTCTTTAAACTTTTGATAGGTTGTCTCTGGGATCACCGTAACATCGGCGCCTGTGTCTAACTAAAACATGGTTTTGGAATTGGCTAATTTGAGCTCAACCATCCAGGAGCATCTACACTGCCAAGGAACACTTCCTCTTCGCAGATTTCTCCAACTTTTCCGGATCTACACTCAGAAGCAAAATGTCCAATCTTTTGGCACTTATGGCATTTTGCATTTTTTGCTGGGCACTGCTCTCTACTATGGGCCTTTCTCCCACAGCGTGTGCAAGTCTCCGTGCCGGTATCTCTATTTGGTACGCTTGGCTTTTGGGTTCCCTGTGGATTTCGGCGCCATTGAGCGCGTGCTTGGTTTTGCTTGCCAAAAACCGCTTCAATATTTTCCTCTTCCTGAAACCCACTCCTTATCAAATGTTGTTGTTTATGGACTATTTCTGACTGGCGAGCTCGATTTACTGCGGTTTCTAGGGTAAGTTTCGGGTCAAGCTGCAATTTCTCGGATAGTTTAGCATCGGCTAATCCAACAACTATTCTGTCTCTGATCATTTCGTCTCTTAAACTGCCGTAATCGCACCCTTCGGTCAGCTTATGCAGATCAGTGATGAAACTCTCAACAGATTCCCCCTCCCTTTGACGGCGTTGATTAAATTTAGCTCTTTCAAAGATAACATTCCTCTTGCACACAAAATGTTTTTCGAAACTTTCTTTCACGACATCATATTTCTTTTCGTCTCCGTCTGGCAGGGAGAATGAGCTCAGAATGTCTTCTGCTTTGTTTTCCATACAGTAAACTAGGGTACATACCTGCATCTCTTCTGACTTTTTATCCAATTCGCTAGCTGTTCTAAATATTTCAAACCTTTGGATCCAGTTTTTCCATGCTTCTGGCTCTTGAAAGTTCATCTGAGGTGGAGGAGAAATTTGATATGCCGCCATTTCCTTTCGCTAGTGTCGGTTCGAGCAACCTCTGAATCGACGAATTTGTGAAGATTTTGACTAAATTTCCCTTCAATTTCGACTTCCACAACTTCCAAGGCGTTACAGCGGCCACAATGAGTCGTAGGAACTTTATTATTCTGACACCATGTTGTGTTATTGACTAGCTAGATCAACGACGACTCGACCATTCTCTCTTAGACCCAAGTCAAGTATGTTTATTCTCACACGCGCACATGTTCTCGGGATATCCCGAATCCCGCGGGTCATACATTACATCATACGTATTAACATAACACTACAAGTAGTAGTATACGATATGCAGGTTCTGGCACACCACCCTGGTTTTATATCTACACCAAAATTGATAGCCCGCCGGTTCTGGCGCAATCCTCGTATTTTCTGCCGACAACAGAACGATAGCACATCCTAGTGGTTCTAGCGCACCCTTGTGTTATCTCTGACATTGGCTTTGAATCAGCTCGTTGGCTTTGCATTCGTTCGTTGGCTTTGCATTCGTTCGTTGGCTTTGCATTCGTTCGTTGGCTTTGCATTCGTTCGTTGGTTTTACATTCGTTCGTTGGCTTTGCATTCGTTCGTTGGCTTTGCATTCGTTCGTTGGCTTTGCATTCGTTCGTTGGTTTTGCATTCGTTCGTTGGCTTAGCTCCCCTATTAGAGAAAGAGAAGCCTATAGTATATTACATCTCTACGATATATGTATCACCCTATTGAATAAAAGAGAGACCTATAGTATATCACATCTCTACGATATATGTCGTTTGTAAACAAGAAAAATCGCCCCACCACAATCTACCCAAGCGCACTCCAAAAGCCCCAAATCGGTGCTATTAGGGAAGCGGCGCCACCGTAGTATAGCTGTAAACATGCGTGCATACAACCACTGTCGATGGTTAACCATCAGCAAGGAAACTATTTGTGGGGAAAATTGTGTGTTTGAATTCTGCGGGCTACACAGAGCCCAATTCAAAAGAGGGTCGATCCTTTCACATCCTTGCCGCAAGTGTGGGGTTGGGACTCAAGCAGAAACACGACTCTGTCGCCCATGTGGCAACATTACTGCACAGGTGACCCTAATGCGTATAGGAAGGAGGGCTAGGAAAAAATTCGACGCCGTACTGGCTGAACTTGTAACCAAGAAAATCACCCTGTTGAAGAAAAGAGAAGCCTACAATATAACCCCCGATTTTCATAACCAGAAATCACCTCCACGATATATGCCACTCATGACCAAAAAAGCTCCCCTATTAGAGAAAGAGAAACCTATAGTATATTACATCTCAACGATATATGTCATTTGTAACCAAGAAAATCCCCCTATTGAAGAAAAGAGAGACCTATAGTATATCACATCTCTACGATATATGTCGTTTGTAACCAGGAAAATTACCCTATTGAAGACAAGAGAAACCTATAATATATCACACCAATATGGATGAGCACGTTTTGAAGTTGCTTGCAGAAATGCAGCCACCAGAGCCTATCCAGGGTGTCATCCGCAACATCATAGATGAGCCCATCCCTGAAACAGAAAAAAAGCTTACTAGAACAACTACTTCCAAAGAAATACAAGCCAAGACCAAAGCCTACACCTCGTAAAAAGCGAAAAGCTATCCTTGAGGAGTTTGACCCTATACGCGGATCTTCTAAGAAAGTCAAAACAGTCAAGGAGCCCAAGAGCCTTACGTTCATCCAAACACCCCGGTCCATCAAAAACTATCTACGCGGATGGAAGATAGACATTCCAGTGGGTAATTCTCTAGAAGCAGACCCAGAAGCATTCCTCGTTGGTGTGCAGAATCAAACCGTCAAAAAGCTCGAGGAAGAGCTCCAAGAACTTAATAGTATTAAGTTTCAGCTAGCTTTGAACATCTCGCTTCGACTTGACAAACCTGAGGGCCCAGTATATGAGATAGCCACATTCTGAAGCGCACAAATCATTTTGGCTAACAACTCTGCGATCCTCGGGGCACTAGTAGAAGCACATACGCAGATCTACAACGGCATTGAGAAGTGGATCAGTCGAGGTTCAAACTGGGTTATAGATAGAGTTAACATTTTATGCTCAAGCATGTTAAGGCCTGGTTCATTTAACGGAAAATAGATATACGTTAAAATATGTTTTCTGATAGAAATAACAGTTTAAACAAAAACTAATTACACAGTAATACTAATATATACTTCCTTAAACGTCACCTCATTAATGCATTATTCTCCATGGCGCCTTTCCATCACAACAACATCGATATATAGAGAATATACACAGTCTGTGAGTTGTTAGTAAAGAAAACAGTTATTTTAGACAAAATGCTAAATATTTATTCAAATTATTGCAAAGTCGAATGAGTTGGATGACGTAAGATCAAGAATCGACACAGGCTTTTTCTTACGCGGTCATGGGTCAGGAAAGGTCAAATTTTCACCATTTCAAACAAGCCTAGAACATAGAGTATTCGAATTCTCTGTAAGCCAAAAATTTCTTCGCAGAAGTACTCAAAACCTTTCAAAGGTTCATATATATATAAATTGCAAAAGGGGTTAGTTGCACTTTAAGTGGATGGTTGTCGTATCACGTGATCGATGACGTCATAATTATATAAAATCGTTTAAGTGAAATGCGGCTGCGACGATAACATACGGATATAAAGTAACCTTGCTAAAATATTACTCCTCCCGCAGTGTTTCAGATCACGCTTAGAAAACATGACTATCATGTAAAGATAAGGAGATATTAAGGGTACAAAACGTCAGGTGACCTATTTTGCATATGTAGTCATCTTTTCTAAGTTGATTTAGGTAAAAGGCTTCAAAGTTAACTACCTATATCTACTCATCATCCTAGGTCTTTTAAACTCGGAGCCGCGTTTTTGATTTACTGATTTCGTGTTCTAAGTCACGTGACAGACCACGTGACACGTTTTACTACACACAAACCACTCAAGGTAGTCAAGAATGGGGATACCTATTATCGTGAGAAACTTGGCGTACTTACCATCCTCGGCTGTGCTGAAATAAGGAAAACAGTTTTTATCCGAAATTTGACCCCTGAACCAGGCCTTAACATGCTTGAGTGGTTAAACATTGCTCGATATCAACTACTCCGTGGAGGTTCGTATATACCACTACCTGCAGAAATTGAGAAGAAGAAAGCCGTGATCAATGTGAAAAATAACCATTGTTTTCCTTGGACGATACGTTCAGCATTGTTTCCAGTCGCAAAAGGTCCACAGGGACATCGAAATATCGAAAAGATGATGAGTTTAACTTTGATGGGGTGGACTCGCCAACACCAATCTCACAAATAGCACGCTTTGAAAAGCAAAACGCACTTTCTATCAATGTATATGGTTGGGATCCAAAGGAAAAGTGCTTGATTGTATACCACATATCAAAGGAAACTTTCTCGAAGCGCATCAACCTCTTACTTATAGAGTGCCCAAAGAGTGGTCTGCAACACTACTGTTGGATTAAGGATTTCAACCGCCTTCTATTCGATCAAACAAAATATGAACATAGGAAACATTTCTGCGAGCGATGTTTACATGGATACACCACCAGTGCCCTCCTCGAAAAGCACACCCCAGAGTGCAATGGTGTTAATGACCGAGCCATTCGTATTGAAATGCCTACCAAGGAGAACAACAAACTTACCTTCCAAAATTTCCACAAACAGCTGCCAGTCCCCTATGTTATCTATGCCGACCTCGAGGCTTTGACCACCAAAATCGAAGGACCTGCCCAAAACCCCGAAAAAAGCAACACACAGTAGACAGAAGAGCACATACCTTGCGGATTTTCCTACGTCGTCGTACGTTGCGATGGCCAAAGCGAGCCACCTATACTATATCGAGGAACTGATACTATTGAGCGCTTTCTAAAATGCATACAAGAAGAGGAGGCAAAAATCAAAACCCAAAAGACCAAGCCACTACGTATGTCGCGAAGAAACTGGAGTGCCTTCAATCTAGCAGCTGATTGTCATATTTGCCAGAAGCCCTTGGTTGGTAGAGATCGAGTACGTGATCATTGCCATATAACAGGTCAGTTTCGAGGTGCCGCACATAGAGTCTGTAACTTCAAATTGCGTCTCTCACCCTACTATACCAGTTGTATTCCACAACTTGCGTGGATATGATTCTCACCTACTGATGCAATCCATCTCAAAGACAGAGGGCGATATCTCCTGTATTCCAAACAATATGGAGAAATATATTTCATTCTCACTTGGCAACCAACGATTCATCGATAGCATGCAATTTCTACCATCATCGCTTGATAAGCTGGTAGCAAGGGCAGCCCCAGACACCTTCCAACAAACTACAAAGCATACGCCCGACCAAGATAAAAACAAGTTGCTGCTGCGCAAAGGCGTTTATCTATATGAGTACATGGACTCTTGGGATAGATTCGCAGAGACTTCTCTTACACCAAAAGAAGCATTCTATAGTAAGCTATACCTAGAGGATATATCCTACAAGGACTATGAACACGCACTAGAAGTTTGGAAGACATTTGATTGTGAGACGTTGGGACACTACCACGACCTTTACCTACAAACCGATGTACTTCTTCTAGCAGATGTGTTTGAGAACTTTTGCACGACATGCATGCAAAACTAAGGCTTAAACCCGGCCCACTACTATACTAGTCCATGAATCTCATAGGATGCATTGTTAAAGAAGACTGGTGTGGAGCTTGAACTATTAACCGACTACGACATGCATCTATTTGTTGAGAAAGGTCTACATGGTGGGATATCTATGGTGTCTCAACGGTATGCCAAAGCAAACAACCCAAACGTGCCCGATTTCGATCCCAAGAAGCCAATTAGCCATATAGTCTACCTCGATTCTAACAATCTCTATGGCTGGGCTATGAGTCAATATCTACCAACAGGAGGGTTTGAGTGGTGTATACCAACAGAAGAATAAATCACCAATCTTGCGTAGAACGCGGATAAAGGTTACATCCTCGAAGTTGACCTCGAATATCCTCGAGAACTTCACGATACACATAACAGCTATCCTCTAGCTCCCGAGAAAATGCAAGTGGATAAAGCTTGGTTCTCAGAGTATCAAACCAATCTATTTGAGAAACTATACGAAGGCAATGGATCTTTGAAAGCAGAGAAACTTGTGCCTAACCTTCGCGACAAAGAACGATATGTGCTTCACTACCGCAATCTACAGCTATACCTCTCTCTTGGCATGCGTTTGAAAAAGATCCACATCGCTCTACGATTTGACCAAAGCCCATGGATGGAGCCATACATACGAATGAACACAGAGTTACGAAAACAAGCGAAGAGCACTTTCGAGCAAGACCTCTACAAATTGATGAACAACTCCGTTTTCGGCAAAACAATGGGAAACCTACGTAAGCGTGTAGATATCCAACTAGTGCGCTCTTCAGAAGGAATCAGACTACAGCGTCTCTTGAATAAACCTAGCTATGCTCGCTCCACAATCTTTAACGATGATCTAGCCGCTGTACACAACTACAAAAGCAATCTACTGCTGAACCGCCCGGTATATGTTGGAATGTCAATTCTAGATCTCTCAAAACATCTGATGTATGACTTCTACTACAACGAGCTCAAGAAGCAGTATGGGCAACGCTGTAATCTACTCTATACAGATACTGACAGTCTATTGCTATACATTGAAACTGAAGAGGTCTATGCAGACATGGCCATCCACAAACATCTCTATGATACGAGCAACTACAGCAAGGACCATCCATCGTATAAAATAGACAACAAGAAAGTACTTGGCAAAATAAAAGACGAATGTGAAGGTATTCCCATAGTCGAATATGTCGGACTATGATCGAAGCTCTACTCAATATTGAAAGTAGGTGGTGGCTAGATTCGGAAAGCTAAAGGCACCAAGAAAGCAGTTGTGAAGCATCGCATTCGTCATGAGCAATACAAAGAGTGCTTACTGGATAAGAAAGTATTCCACCACGGGATGTATATGCTTCGAAGCGAAGGGCACAGGATGTATGGAATGCATATGAATAAGGTATCTCGATCACCATTTGACTCTAAGCGATGGATTGCAGAAAACGGTATCAATACAATTGCCTATGGGCACAAAGACACCCTTCCAGTGGAGGAAAACTTTGATGATCTCATCGATGAGTTGCTACCCTAGATCAGTAGACTGCAAAGAAACCGGACTATACGACTTGATGCAATCGAGGCCCCAAATTTGCCCCACTATACAAGCAACATATGTATCAGAGGCCCCCAAATTTGCCCCACTATACAAGCAACATATGTATCAGAGGCCCCCAAACTGCTACATTACACAAGCAACGCATGCATCGGCTATCTTCTTTTTTTTTCAACGCAAAGGCACCACCCCAAGATAGAAAACAAAAATGCAAAATTCAAAGGCACCACCCAAGACAGAGAAGAAACACAATCTCACAGATCACGTGATCTCTAATCCAATAGATAGGGAATAAACGCAACCGCATAGACTCCAACCAAGAGATAGGAAAGAAACCCAACGCATAAAACACAGAACACAGAACAATAGAGTAGCCTATTATATATCCCTGAAAATATACCCCCACAAGCGATAGACGAACTTGCAACTAAAACCTCACCTATTAAAGAAAGAGAAACCTATGATATACCACACCAATATGGTCGAGCACATTGAAATGCTACTGTCAGACCCTCCAACGATTTTTGACCTACCTCTAGAGATCATATCTAAGATCATAGAGTATGCGTCGTTTGCAAGCATTTCTTCGACTTCGAAACGTTTTTGCGAAGCGGCATCTCTGACACGATACGACGAGGTGAGTCAAAGGTTTCGCAGACAAGTCCTTCTGTATGGTTTTAGTGCTGCTCGAGATGATGGTAAGCGAGACAACCTAGCTAGTATCTTTGGTATTTCCACCAAGGACGTACGTTATGAAAACAACATTGCGATACTTTTTGTCTGTGGAACTGGACATCTCTATACCATCAAGTGGCTAACCAAACGTTTTCAACTAACCGCCGAGGATATACGTAATGACAATAATTATGCACTACACATTGCCTGTAGCTACGGCCACATCGGTGTTGCCAAATGGCTCACAAAGCACTTTCAACTCACTATAGAAGATGCACGTGCCGACAACAATTGTGCAATACGCATAGCTTGCGAAAATGGTCATCTCAATATCGCAAAGTGGCTCACTAACCATTTTAAGTTGACCACCACGGATGTGTGTGCTCTAGAGAACCATGCGCTACACCTAGCCTGCGAAAATGGGTATCTCAACATTGCCAAGTGGCTTGCTATACGCTTTTGACTCACTATAGAGGATGCACGCGGCAACAATAACTGCGCACTACGCTTGGCCTGTGAGAATGGCCATCTTGATGTTGCTAAGTGGCTCGTGGAATATTTTCAGTTAACTTGCGAGGATGCACGTTTAGGTCTTAATAATGTACTACGCTTGGCCTGCTAATGTGGCTATCTTGATATTGCTAAGTGGCTCAAAGAACGCTTTGAGCTCACTATAGAGGATGCGCGGAACTGTAATAACTATGCGCTACGCCACGCCTGCAAAAATGGCCATATTGATGTTGGCATATGGCTCGCCAAACGTTTTCAACTCACCTCAAAGGATGTACGAGCTGGAAGAAACTATGCGCTGCGCCACGCCTGTAAAAATAGCCATCTCGATATCGCAAAGTGGCTTACAAAGCAATTCCAGTTCACTATAGAGGATGTGCTAGCCTGCTATGGCGACACTCAATATAGTACTAGACAACATGAACTTATCAGATGGTTTCTTGAGCACTTTCAGATCGATTAACTAATAGAACCGCCCGGAAACAATATAGTAGTCTTTGGAAGAACCTCGGAACGGAAACGATATAGTAGTCTTTGGAAGAACCTTGGAACGGCAACAATATAGTAGTCTTTGGAAGAATCTTGGAGCGGCAACAATATAGTAGTCTTTGGAAGAATCTTGGAACGTCAACGAAAGCAAAGCAAAGCAACAAACAAAGCAAAGCCAGAGCCAACAAAACAAATGGCACCGCAAAAAGATAGAAAACAAATGGCACCGCAAAGATAGAAAACAAATGGCACCGCAAAAACATAGAAAACAAATGGCACCGCAAAATGGAACCGCAAAAAAAGATAGAAAACAAATGGCACCGCCCAAGGCCAACCATCCAAAGTATAGCACACCAAGGAAAAAATCGGTGGAACCCCGCAATTTCCAAGGTCGCAGGGCACCTACGTATGTACAAGGTCCACCACAGGACACAAGCAAGATCGCAGCTATGCATGCCTAGTAGTAATCTAGTAGTAATCTAGGTGTAGCCTAGTAATTACCTAGTAATCTAGTAGTAATCTAGTAGTAATCTAGTATTATTCTAGTAGTAGCCTAGTAATTACCTAGTAATCTAGTAGTAATCTAGTAGTAATCTAGTAGTAATCTAGTAGTAATCTAGTAGCAAACAGCTAGCAAATATCTAGCGAATGTCTAGGATTACTAGGTTACTACTAACTAGATTACTTACTAGGCTACTACTAGATTACTACTAGATTACTACTAGATTAATACTAGATTAATACTAGATTAATACTAGATTACTAGGTTATTACTAGGCTACTACTAGATTACTAGGTAATTACTAGGCTACTACTAGATTACTACTAGATTACTACTAGATTACTACTAGATTACTACTAGATTACTACTAGATTACTACTAGATTACTACTAGATTACTACTAGATTACTACTAGATTACTACTAGATTACTACTAGATTACTACTAGATTACTACTAGATTACTACTAGATTACTACTAGATTACTACTAGATTACTACTAGATTACTACTAGATTACTACTAGATTACTACTAGATTACTACTAGATTACTACTACTGAGATTACTACTAGATTACTACTAGATTACTACTAGATTACTAGGTAATTACTAGGCTACTACTAGATTACTACTAGATTACTACTAGATTACTACTAGATTACTACTAGATTACTACTAGATTACTACTAGATTACTACTAGATTACTACTAGATTACTACTAGATTACTACTAGATTACTACTAGATTACTACTAGATTACTACTAGATTACTACTAGATAACTACTAGATTACTACTAGATTACTACTAGATTACTACTAGATTACTACTACATCGGGCAGAATGACGCGACACATCCGGGACTTATTATACCACTTTAATTAGCTGCCAGCGGCAAATTCGAAAGCGAGTGTCAATTGTAACAAAGAAAACGGCCCCAAAAGCTGAAGTAGTGTCAGTGAATCCTCAAATTTCGTCAAATTTACTGGCGTTATACGTAGCATACACACGGCATTTTAAAGACGACATTATAATAAACAATTTGCGCGCAATAATTGAACTTTCCGGTAAAAGCAAATCATATCCATTCGACAACGAAAGTCCGTGTTTTCAAGATTTATTTGTATGAGAAAAAGATATTCCTGTGACTTCAGCTTGATTTTCTCGTCCAAATCTCGCTCGATTTTTATGCTACAAACGGCAAAAGTTTGTTCAATGTCTCAGTAAACCATGTCTATATTTTGGCAGAGTTCTGTTGATAACGTTTCATATCACAGTGAACTTTTCTAGAAGCCATGTTATTGACTGGACTGCGCTCGCCATATTTGGGTTCCAAGCGATTCGCGGCCGCTCGTTTGAACTGCTGTAACTCCGCCTCCTCTCTACTGGGCACAATGCCGCTAATTACCTATTGAATTTTCCATGTGGCGCTGGGAATTGTAACCTCAATTAACATGCAAACGCATGGATCTAAAACCATTAGACAAAGGCACGCCGGCGACTAAATTGTCAAAGAAATCAAAAGCGGCAGGCGAGCCATTGTGCTGAAACCCGACTTTTAATCCTCCTCTAGAAAGTGTAACCTCACAAGAAAAGCTCTACTTCATTTAATTTTTTTTCAAAGAAGCTAAACAAAAGACGGCAGGCAAGCCATTATTTAATTTTGGGATTGCTCATTTCCAAGATTTCGCGACTACCAAGGCGAACGCCGAAAGCCATAAAAGAGCAAAGTCTTTAGTGAAAGAAATACGCTCTCGTGCCGTGTAAACACCGATCTTACTAATCATTTCAACTCGATAGCGACTGCAAGGGAGGCAAAACAAGCAAACAGTGCGCGGTGGCGTGTAGCTTCTCTCTAGAGTTCAAAATCTTTTGGTCGCTGCGCCGATGCAGCTAGTTTCAAGAGTTAAAAAAACTTTTACTATCTTGTATGGAGTTTGAAATCTTTCGCTCGGATAGCTCGTGCGAACAATGCTGAGGTTCACTTTTATTTAACTAGTTTCATAACTATGGCACTAAAATAAAGCTTTTTAAATTTCACTTAGGCTTTTCGAATAAGCTCTAAATGCAGACATATATGATACTTCATTTTAATTTTGACATAAGTCAAACGTCGAACCCAAACGAAATAGGTTTGCAAACTTCGGCGGCAACACTTATCCCCCGCTCTTCTTAGGAGTTCTCTCCTACCTACATCCCCACTAAGAAGAGCTGCGGGGAAGGCTATCCAAGTCGCCACGGCAAATTGATTTTGCGGTGATCTTTTACTTTTACCGATTTAGCTATTTACCCAAGGTCTATTGAAATCTCTTAACGAGCTTTGGGATTTCAGTTAGTCCCATGATAAGATAGATGACAGTAATTGACAGGTCCAAGAGCCAGCATGGGAATGAGGTATTCCCGGAAGGATTCCCTAGCAGCCAATCACAAGCGCTTGGCTGAATATCTAATAAGGCGTATCATAATTATTCATATCTCTCTTCTCATAAGCGGTCGAGAGTCGATGTCGCCTAAAACAATGAAATTCTACCCGATGAGATTACTACTAGATTACTACTAGATTACTAGGTAATTACTAGGCTACTACTAGATTACTACTAGATTACTACTAGATTACTACTAGATTACTACTAGGCATGCATAGCTGCGATCTTGCTTGTGTCCTGTGGTGGACCTTGTACATAAGTAGGTGCCCTGCGACCTTGGAAATCGCGTGGTTCCACCGATTTTTTTCCTTGGTGTGCCATACTTTGGATGGTTGGCCTTGGGCGGTGCCATTTGTTTTCTATCTTTTTTGCGGTGCCATTTTGCGGTGCCATTTGTTTTCTATCTTTTTGCGGTGCCATTTGTTTTGTTGGCTCTGGCTTTGCTTTGTTTGTTGGTTTGCTTTGCTTTCGTTGCCGTTCCAAGATTCTTCCAAAGACTGCTATATTGTTGCCGCTCCAAGATTCTTCCAAAGACTACTATATTGTTGCCGTTCCAAGGTTCTTCCAAAGACTACTATATCGTTTCCGTTCCGAGGTTCTTCCAAAGACTACTATATTGTTTCCGGGCGGTTCTATTAGTTAATCGATCTGAAAGTGCTCAAGAAACCATCTGATAAGTTCATGTTGTCTAGTACTATATTGAGTGTCGCCATAGCAGGCTAGCACATCCTCTATAGTGAACTGGAATTGCTTTGTAAGCCACTTTGCGATATCGAGATGGCTATTTTTACAGGCGTAGCGCAGCGCATAGTTTCTTCCAGCTCGTACATCCTTTGAGGTGAGTTGAAAACGTTTGGCGAGCCATATGGCAACATCAATATGGCCATTTTTGCAGGCGTGGCGTAGCGCATAGTTATTACAGTTCCGCGCATCCTCTATAGTGAGCTGAAAGCGTTCTGTGAGCCACTTAGCAATATCAAGATAGCCACATTCGCAGTCCAAGCGTAGTACATTATTATGATCTAAACGTGCATCCTCGCCAGTTAACTGGTAATATTCCACGAGCCACTTAGCAACATCAAGATGGCCATTCTCACAGGCCAAGCGTAGTGCGCAGTTATTGTTGCCGCGTGCATCCTCTATAGTGAGTCGAAAGCGTATAGCAAGCCACTTGGCAATGTTGAGATACCCATTTTCGCAGCCTAGGTGTAGCGCATGGTTCTCTAGAGCACACACATCCGTGGTGGTCAACTTAAAATGGTTAGTGAGCCACTTTGCGATATTGAGATGACCATTTTCGCAAGCTATGCGTATTGCACAATTGTTGTCGGCACGTGCATCTTCTATAGTGAGTTGAAAGTGCTTTGTGAGCCATTTGGCAACACCGATGGTGGCCGTAGCTACAGGCAATGTGTAGTGCATAATTATTGTCATTACGTATATCCTCGGCGGTTAGTTGAAAACGTTTGGTTAGCCACTTGATGGTATAGAGATGTCCAGTTCCACAGACAAAAAGTATCGCAAGGTTGTTTTCATAACGTACGTCCTTGGTGGAAATACCAAAGATACTAGCTAGGTTGTCTCGCTTACCATCATCTCGAGCAGCACTAAAACCATACAGAAGGACTTGTCTGCGAAACCTTTGACTCACCTCGTCGTATCGTGTCAGAGATGCCGCTTCGCAAAAACGTTTCGAAGTCGAAGAAATGCTTGCAAACAACGTAGGGCCTGCATACTCTATGATCTTAGATATGATCTGTAGAGGTAGGTCAAAAATCGTTGGAGGGTCTGACAGTAGCATTTCAATGTGCTCGACCATATTGGTGTGGTATATCATAGGTTTCTCTTTCTTTAATAGGTGAGGTTTTAGTTGCAAGTTCAAATATCGCGTTGTGGGGGTATATTTTCAGGGATATATAATAGGCTACTCTATTGTTCTGTGTTCTGTGTTCTATGCGTTGGGTTTCTTTCTTATTTCTTGGTTGGAGTCTATGCGGTTGCGTTTATTCCCTAGCTATTGGATTAGAGGTCACGTGATCTGTGAGATTGTGTTTCTTCTCTGTCTTGGGTGGTGCCTTTGTGTTTTGCATTTTTGTTTTCTATCTTGGGGTGGTGCCTTTGCGGTGAAAAAAAAAAGTTGCCGATGCATGCGTTGCTTGTGTAATGTAGCAGTTTGGGGGCCTCTGATACATATGTTGCTTGTATAGTGGGGCAAATTTGGGGGCCTCTGATACATATGTTGCTTGTATAGTGGGGCACATTTAGGGCCTCGATTGCATCAAGTCGTATAGTCCGGTTTCTTTGCAGTCTACTGATCTAGGCTAGCAACTCATCGATGAGATCATCAAAGTTTTCCTCCACTGGAAGGTGTCTTTGTGCCTATAGGCTAGTGTATTGATACCGTTTTCTGCAATCCATCGATTAGAGTCAAATGGTGATAGAGATACCTTATTCATATGCATACCATACATCCTCTGCCCTTCGCTTCGAAGCATATACATCCCGTGGTGGAATACCTTCTTATCTAGTAAGCACTCTTTGTATTGCTCATAACGAATGCGGTGCTTCACAACTGCTTTCTTGTTGCATTTGGCTTTCCGAATCTCGCCACCACCTACTTTCAATATTGAGTAGAGCTTCGATCGTAGTCCGACATATTCGACTATGGGAATACCTTCGCATTCGTCTTTCATTTTGCCAAGTACTTTCTTGTTGTCTATGTTATACGATGGATGGTCCTTGCTGTAGTTGCTCGTATCATAGAGATGTTTGTGGATGGCCATGTCTGCATAGACGTCTTCAGTTTCAATGTATAGCAATAGACTGTCAGTATCTGTGTAGAGTAGATTACAGCGTTGCCCATACTGCTTCTTGAGCCCGTTGTAGTAGAAGTCATACATCAGATGTTTTGAGAGATCTAGAATTGACATTCCAACATATACCGGGCGGTTCAGCAGTAGCTTGCTTTTGTAGTTGTGTACAGCGGCTAGATCATCGTCAAAGATTGTGGAGCGAGTATAGCTAGGTTTATTCAAGAGACGCTGTAGTCTGATTTCTTCTGAAGAGCGCACTAGTTGGATATCTACACGCTTACGTAGGTTTTCCATTGTTTTGCCGAAAACGGAGTTGTTCATCAATTTGTAGAGGTCTTGCTCGAAAGTGCTCTTCGCTTGTTTTCGTAACTCTGTGTTCATTCGTATGTATGGCTCCATCCATGGGCTTTGGTCAAATCGTAGTGCCCTGTGGATCTTTTTCAAACGCATGCCAAGAGAGAGGTATAGCTGTATATTGCGGTAGTGAAACACATATCGTTCTTTGTCGCGAAGGTTAGACACAAGCTTCTCTGCTTTCAAAGATCCATTGCCTTCGTATAGTTTCTCAAATAGATTGGTTTGATACTCTGAGAACCAAGCTTTATCCACTTGCATTTTCTCGGGAGCTAGAGGATAGCTGTTATGTGTATCGTGAAGTTCTCGAGGATATTCGAGGTCAACTTCGAGGATGTAACCTTTATCCGCGTTGTCCACAAGATTGGTGATTTGTTCTTCTGTTGGTATACACCACTCAAACCCTCCTGTTGGTAGATATTGACTCATAGCCCAGCCATAGAGATTGTTAGAATCGAGGTAGACTATATGGCTATTTGGCTTCTTGGGATCGAAATCGGGCACGTTTGGGTTGTTTGCTTTGGCATACCGTTGAGACACCATAGATATTCCACCATGTAGACCTTTATCAACAAATAGATGCATGTCGTAGTCGGTTAATAGTTCAAGTTCTACACCAGTCTTCTTTAACAATGCATCCCATGAGATTCCTGGACTAGTATAGTAGTGGGCCGGGTCTAAGCCATAGTTATGCATGCATGTCGTGCGAAAGGTCTCAAACACATCCGCTAGAAGAAGTACATCGGTTTGTAGGTAAAGGTCGTGGTAGTCTCCCAACGTCTCACAATCAAATGTCTTCCAAACTTCTAGTGCGTGTTCATAGTCCTTGTCGGATATATCCTCTAGGTATAGCTTACTATAGAATGCTTCTTTTGGTGGAAGAGAAGTCTCTGCGAATCTATCCCAAGAGTCCATGTACTCATATGGATAAACGCCTTTGCGCAGAAGCAACTTGTTTTTATCTTGGTCGGGCGTATATATGCTTTGTAGTTTGTTGGAAGGTGTCTGGGGCTGCACTTGCTACCAGCTTATCAAGCGATGATGGTAGAAATTGCATGCTATCGATGAACCGTAGGTTGCCAAGTGAGAATGAAATATATTTCTCCATATTGTTTGGAATACAGGAGATATCGCCCTCTGTCTTTGAGATGGATTGCATCAGTAGGTGAGAATCATATCCACGCAAGTTGTGGAATACAACTGGTATAGTAGGTAAGAGACGCAATTTGAGGTTACAGACTCTATGTGCGGCACCTCGAAACTGACCTGTTATATGGCAATGATCACGTACTCGATCTCTACCAACCAAGGGCTTCTGGCAAATATGACAATCAGCTGCTAGATTGAAGGCACTCCAGTTTCTTCGCGACATACGTAGTGGCTTGGTCTTTTGGGTTTTGATTTTGCCTCCTCTTCTTGTATGCATATTAGAAAGCGCTCAATCGTATCAGTTCCTCGATATAGTATAGGTGGCTCGCTTTGGCCATCGCAACGTACGACGACGTAGGAAAATCCGCAAGGTATGTGCTCTTCTGTCTTCTGTGTGTTGCTTTTTTCGGGGTTTTGGGCAGGTCCTTCGATTTTGGTGGTCAAAGCCTCGAGGTCGGCATAGATAACATAGGGGACTGGCAGCTGTTTGTTGAAAGTTTGGAAGGAAAGTTTGTTGTTCTCCTTGGTAGGCATTTCAATACGAATGGCTCGGTCATTAACATCATTGCACTCTGGGGTGTGCTTTTCGAGGAGGGCACTGGTGGTGTATCCATGTAAACATCGCTCGCAGAAATGTTTCCTATGTTCATATTTTGTTTGATCGAATAGAAGGCGGTTGAAATCCTTAATCCAACAGTAGTGTTGCAGACCACTCTTTGGGCACTCTATAAGTAAGAGGTTGATGCGCTTCGAGAAAGTTTCCTTTGATATGTGGTGTACAATCAAGCACTTTTCCTTTGGATCCCAACCATATACATTGATAGAAAGTGCGTTTTGCTTTTCAAAGCGTGCTATTTGTGAGATTGGTGTTGGCGAGTCCACCCCATCAAAGTTCAAATCATCATCTTTTCGATATTTCGATGTCCCTGTGGACCTTTTGCGACTGGAAACAATGCTGAACGTATCGTCCAACGAAAACAATGGTTGTCTTTGTTTTTCACATTGATCACGGCTTTCTTCTTCTCAATTTCTGCAGGTAGTGGTATATACGAACCTCCACGGAGTGGCTGATATCGAGCAATGTTTAACCATAAAATGTTAACTCTATCTATAACCCAGTTTGAATCTCGACTGATCCACTTCTCAATGCCGTTGTAGATCTGCGTATGTGCTTCTACTAGTGCCCCGAGGATCTCAGAGATGTTAGCCAAAATGATTTGTGCGCTTCGGAATGTGGCTATCTCATATACTGGGCCCTCAGGTTTGTCAAGTCGAAGCGAGATGTTCAAAGCTAGCTGAAACTTAATACTATTAAGGTCATGGAGCTCTTCCTCGAGCTTTTTGACGGTTTGATTCTGCACACCAACGAGGAATGCTTCTGGGTCTGCTTCTAGAGAATTACCCACTGGAATGTCTATCTTAACAGTGGTTAAGCTCCGGTCTGTCGAGCGGGAGGTAGCGAGTTCAAACCCGGCCGGACCAACACTCATAACTCATTAGAAGGTGCTGCCTTTGTGAAACAACTGCAAATGGTTAGATATTCACGTCTTCTCGGATAAGGACGTATAATCGTAGGTCCACTGACGGAGGCAGGCTTAGAAGGGACCTTGTGTCCTTTGTTTGTACTCCTGTGATCAGGCTCTGATCCAAATGCATGTCTCAAATCAAATCGAATCAAAACAAGAGACTGCGAACAGCTTATAACAGTATGTCATTTGTAGCGGTTTAAAATAACAGTAGATAACAAAAACTTGCTCTTGTGTAGCATTTGAAAGTGAACAGAGAAAACAAAAGCCGATTTATTTGTTTATAATACCCCATTTACATCAAAGCTTAAAGATGTTTAAGAGCTGTTGATTTAAAGAAGTTTAAAATAATACATGTTTACATCGCATGCTCGCTGGCGCTAAACTATGTGTCAATGTGATCTATCTTAACTAAACAACCTGTTCGAAGTAGTGTTAACCCTGTGTACCTAAACACATTTATCATAGGAGCTAACATTTGGAGGTGACAGAATAAACAAAAGCTGATTTGTAGCTCAAATTAACAAAGAATTATCTCTCGGACCATCTAAGAGTATATGTTGTAGTTTTCGTGTTTACTCCAAAACAAACAACAATAGCAACATGATAATGTTCCGCATACGTTGAATGCTCTCCACGAAACCTTTTCTACTCTAGTCTGCCCCTCCCACCTGCGCTTGCCTGACGCAGGCTATTTCTGTTCTTGCCTAAACAACAGACGCAACAAAAGCTAATTTATGCAAACTCCTCAACATGTATATGCCGTACTGACATTATAACAGGAAAATAGTTAATAAATTGGCAATTATATCTAACCTGAAATACCGACTAAGAAATATACACAGAACAAGAATCCTATGAAAACTTCAAGCTATTGAGGGCCACAATTTTGATTGCTTTTCTATTTAATGCTACCCTCCTTAAATATATAAGAACACAGTCGGAGGATATATGTTGTAGTCAGGTCCCGTTATGGTCAGAGTATTTAAAGTCGCATCATCAACACAAACCTAGTACTGCTTGTATTGTACTGTAATGTTTTCAGGGCAAGAATTGAACTCTTACAATATTTGTCTTTTGGAATAATGGTTTGTCATAAAATCCACATAACGCATTGCGAAAATGCTTTCAAAGAATCTGGTATATACTGATCAGTATACAGCAATGGAAATGTCTATGAAATTGATATCTTATGCCAAATGATATATCGACATTTTAAAATCTGATCTTCTCGTATAATATAGCTCCGAATGTTTCTTGGATAAAATTCTTTATTGGAAAAAATATTTATGTTTAATAGAGCTTGGTTAGAAATCTATTTGGAGCTATTTTATAACCACAACAATACATTTAAATACATTGTACGTAACAGGAAACACTTAAAGCAATCCTCCTTAAGATCCGAGTGATTGTTGATAATTGTTTTCGGTTGTTATGTCGTTATTCAAAGAATTAAGAATAACAGAAACATAGTAAAGTACTGCCTTAAACTTTGAAGGGATGGTTATATTTCAACTTTAACAATTTTCACTGCATATACAACAGATCAAAATGGTAATTTAAATATGTATAATTTTTAAATTCAGAATGAAGGAGAGTATGCGTGCTACATCGATATTTATTTCAGATGCTTAACTCGGGAGATGGAACAAGATCAAGTAGTACCCGTATAGAACTGTCTCGACTGAATCGCTACACATCTCAAACGTTGCCGTACTTCAGTGCAATTTATGTTGGTGATAAGGTCTTAAAAAATCATGAATAATTCATGAGTCAAAAAACAAAGGAAATCACCGAGCGAGAAGCCTTCTTTAAATGTGATAAAGATTTCATCCTAATTTACATAAACTTTAACTTGGATTTTCTCCCCCGAAATAGGTCGTATCGCCAAAAAAACTAAATTACATGACTCTATACGTCTATACGTTTTTTAAGCCGTTTGAAAAACTCGCAGCAGTGTTTTATCAGATCTAAAATACTTGGGCTGCGCCCTCGTGTTTTAAATCTGACAAAACACTGCTGCTCGTTTATTAAACAGTACATCATGGAGCTCTAAATAACTACAAAACTTGCTTAGTTCCGATGTGTAACTGAAAGTTAATCAACGTAATGACCAACAATGTTGCTACTCAACTGAAAAAAAACTGTTCCTTGAGGTCTGCCGGTCATAGCTAATTGACGCGAAATACTTTGCTTTACCGATGGAACAGGAAACGTTTTCTGATGCAACGCACATCGTAATTAAACACCTATCGAATGTATCCGCCAAACATGAAGCCTTTGAAAACTTCCAGCAACGAACATATGAAATGTATTGAAATATTTCTTATATGCCATTATGTTTTCCATATCAGCTTCCTGAAGCCTTCAGCACAAGGAGAACCTGGTTAAAAGCACATACTAGTCGGAGATGGGATATTACACTAAGATATAGCGTAACAGTACTTAACTGAGCATTTATTTTACTAAGAAATGCTCCTAATAGACCATGCTGATCTAAATGGAAGGAATGTCAGCATTGCGTTGTATGGTTAACTCTTTGTCGTCCGATCGTGTGTGAGCTTAATTGGTGAAATCCTGAGTGCTAACTAAACCCTCCCCCCTCAGTTCCAGTTTGGCTAGCCCGGGGTAATTAAATACTGCTGACTTGTTAAGCCAATGGCTCAAACTTGCCCCACAATGCCATTCGGGAGAATTCTACGTACTGGTCGACGGTAGGTATGGCTGCTTCGGTAGGGTTTCCAATGAAATGTGCTCTAATTTTGGAGAAAAATGCCACTGTCAGAGAGCTTGAAGACATCATTAAGTCTGAGGATGGCTGAAAAGTACTTGGTTTGCTTTTAGTAGGCCTTGTGATGGGATTTCACAGGGTTTTGCCGTTGTGTTTGTGATTTCAGACACAGGAAAAAAATATTCAATGAAAGCCTTGAAATCCTGCAGTTGGCATTCTTTTACCCCTGCTCAACCTATTAGGATGTGTTTTTGTCACTTTAAAGCAACGGCTTGAGTACAAATCACCGCTCTTGGCTGTAGGGGTAAAAGACTTATAAAAAAAAACCTACCGGAGTCCCAGAGGGGGGGACCCCTTGTGATTTTTTGGGTGATTACCCAGCATGCAATTGGAGGTGGGTACAGGAGAACGTGGTGGAGAGAAATGCAGTGTAAACATCGGTGTGGTTCACAGTTAGGGCTGTACAAAAGATGCTCGGCAACTTTTGAGCAACTTTTTCAAATTCGAGCAACTTTTTCGATTCTGAGCATCTTTTCAAATCCGGGCAACATTTTTAAAATTTCGAGCAACTTCTTCTGTTTTCGAGCAGCTTTTTCCTTTTTTTAATGAAATAGGCAACGATTCCCGGAAACAAGATCAGTTCAAGGCAATGCAGCGTGTTTTCGATGATCGGTTACCCTGTGGTGCTGTTGAGATGGTCAGCGGCAGTAAGTTTGGTGACTGCTAAATGCTTTGGTTAGTCCGCCATGTTTTTTCCGCCTTCTCTAGATTAGAATAACATGCAGTAAGTTTGTTAACATGGAAGAGCAAGAAGAAACCCCAATGGATTTGGCTGTAGCGGCTGGTGCAAAACTATCTGTCCCGGAAAGAGCAACTATATCAAGGGAAAGAAAAGTTCCGATCAAGAGCTCTGTCAGTACGAAGAATGTTCGAGGCAAGGCACTGGCAGACCCTCAAGTCACGGCATGGGAGAGAATAAAGGAGTTCAAAGATGAGTACCTTGCTGTATCCAAAGGAAATTTATGGTGCGAGGCTTGTAAAGAGACTCACTGGTTAGCTCAGTTGGTAGAGCACGGTCTAGAGTGCGGGAGGTCGGGGGTTCGAACCCGGCCGCGTCCTTGGGCAGGGACGTTTATAAGCCGTTGGCCTTGTCTCCTTCTACTTCTAATCAGTATTTGAAGGGGACGTGAAAGAACCTGTTGTACTACTCGAAAAAGAGAAGGGGATTGTCACCCGGTACAGCAGCCTGGCCATTGCACTAACCACACACTCAACATTGTAAACTGCGTGGCTGCCATTGGCGCCGTAAAAGCAGTCCGAAACTGATTCACTGACGGGATATGTCAGTAAAATGTAAAGCGCCATGAGACTGTGGTGATATGGCGCTATATAAAAATGGTCTATTAAAAATGGTCTATTATTTCTAAAAAGAAAAGCTTAGTTAAAAAACATGTTTCCTCGCAGAAGCATTTGACGGCAAAAAGCAATATCAAGAGAAATAAGATGAAGGATCAGAATGTCTTAGACCTCATGACAAAAAGCAAAGCTGCAGCAGCTGCAGGGTCAACTTTGCCTGATGATATGCGACTATATGCGTTACTTAAAGCCGGGATTCCCCTTTCAAAGGTGGATGTTTTAAGGCCATTTTTGGAGAAATATGGCCATCGCTTGACAGCCCGCACTCATTTAGCGACATTCATCCCGATGATCCACGAAAAAGAAAAAGATCTTGTTAAATCAGAAATCGCCGCAAGCGATAATGTCTCAGTTATATTTGATGGAAGCACTAGGCTTGGGGAGGCCTTGGCAATTGTTGTACGCTTTATAGATAAAGAATGGAACATTGAGCAGAGGTTGGTTAAGCTTGAAGTCCTTGCCAGAAGCCTGAATAGCGAGCAACTTGCTCAGCGGCTAATTCAATGTCTTGCAGTGGAGAATGCTGTTCAGCCAAATAAACTACTAGCAGTAATGCGAGATGGGGCCTCAGTGAATGAGGCAGGGCTGCGCCAAGTAAGATTTTTCTTCCCAGACATCTTCTCCGTTACCTGTTTCTCTCATACGATCGACAATGTCGGAAAACACTTTGAGTTCAAACTTCTAGACACTTTTTCTAGATATTGGAATACGATGTTTTCGTTGAGTCCTGCAGCTAGGTTGGCATGGAAGACGAGGACGGGGACCGCAATGCGGATGAAGTCAGAGACAAGATGGTGGAGCGGTTTGGAGGTCTTAAATCAAGTTATGCAGTATTTCGGCGATGTGGAGCCATTTCTGAGGGAAAATGTTCACATTTCTCCTATGTGTCGCATGAAGCTTCTGGAACTGTTTGATGATCCCCTCAGTCTGCGAGATCTTACGATGGAACTTGCTGCCGCCACTGATGCTGGCCAGCATTTCGTTACAGCAACCTATTACCTCGAGGGGGATGGCCCGTTAGTGTTTAGCTGCTACGATCGTTTGTTATCACTGGCACACGCCATTGCAGTAGATTCCTACCCAAACACAGAGGCAAAGGCCCGACAGTATGCCGCCGGGGATGTTGCTCTATATAACCAGCTAGTGACGCAAGCTAAGGCTTGTATAAGCCCGGGTTTCAGATTTTATCAGCACAAGTTCAGTGTCCAGTTCCATGAAACAGTCCGTGCATTTAAATCTGCAAGGCTTTGTTGTCCAGTTAAGGTGCTAGACCTTCACCCTACTGCAGCATCAGTTTGTGAATTAAAGCAATTTGGCTTTTTCACCGATGCTACAATCGCCGAGCTTGTCCAAGAGCTACCCAGCTACCTGGCCATTGCCGATGGCGTTCAGTGCTATTGACACAGAGGAAGGGAAAGTGGAATGGTGGGCAAGGAATGAAAATGCACTGCCGAACTGGGCAGCGGCCACAAAGAAGATCCTACTTGTGCAGCCTAGTTCGGCTTCATCGGAGCGCGTTTTTAGCCTCTTGAACAGTGCCTTTAACAGGCAGCAGGATGCAGCCCTCGAGGAGACCGTAGAAACGTCTGTAATGCTGCGGTATAACAGTGCGAAACGTGATAGAAACGCCTGACTTTTTCACTTATCAATGACTTCAAGAAACTTGTATGTAAAGAGCGCGAGGAAAACAAGAAAACTTGTATTTGCATAAGTAACTTGTTAATAAAATACAGAGCAACTTTTCAGCAACTTTTGGAATTGTGAGCAACTTTCGAGCAACTTAGTGCTATTTTGTACGGTGGCTTATAGGGGCCATAAAAAGTTCATTTCTTTTATAACTGTCCGTCGACACTTATAACTGGCCGTCGACACATATAACTGGCCGTCGACACTTATAACTGGCCGTCGACACTTATAACTGGCCGCCGACACTTATAAGTGGCCGCCGACACTTATAACTGGCCGTCGACACTTATAAGTGGCCGTCGACACTTATAACTGGCCGTCGACACTTATAACTGGCCGTCGACACTTATAACTGGCCGTCGACACTTATAACTGGCCGTCGACACTTATAACTGGCCGTCGACACTTATAACTGACCGTCGACACTTATAAGTGGCCGTCGACACTTATAACTGGCCGTCGACACTTATAACTGGCCGTCGACACTTATAATTGGCCGTCGATACTTATAACTGGCCGTCGATATCACGTGGTTCCCGTGTCGTCATGCATGCGCACATGGCATTATATAGCGAGCAAGATGGAGGAGCGTGTGGAATTTAACTATGTTTGACCCGTTTAATTACTATTTCTGCGTATCGGAAGGCGCATAAGGGTAATGTTTACCTTTATGGCTGTTGATCGAAGGTTTTTCGTGCTGAAATCGCGGGAGTACGTAATTTAAATTTGAAAATTATCCCGGATACTGACAGTGATAGTTATAGGAAAGTGCATGATCCGCTTATAAATGTTTTATATACATGCAAGTTATAAGTCTTTTGACTCAGTCTTTGGAACTAATTCGTACGTTCAACTTAGGCTCCGGGAAAGTCTGGGCTCCATTGTCTGAAAACCTCGAAAACATAGTCTGATCATTCAAATTTTGGAGTCTTTCTAGGTGTATCAACGTCCTGAAGTTCAGGACAATGAACAACTCTATTGTTGGGTTTAAGGGTTCTTTGTATTTTAGGGTATAATTGTTTTGCTTAAAAAATATATAACGTAGTTCATTGTATTCTGGGGTTAGGGTTCTTTGTATTTCAGGGTATTGTTTTGCTGTAGTTCATTGTCTTTGATACACCTCGAAAGAGCCTAACTCTCTGTATTGTGATTGTATTGTATTGTTATTATAAATACACAGGTTCTCCGGTTTTCCTCCCTCCGTAATCCACTTATCAATTGAAAATATATATATAAATATATATATATATCACCCATGTTTTCACAAAAAGGGGTCTTAGGTCTAAGGGTCCTTTTGTGAAAACATGGCAGAGGACTTCGCTGTTTTTTTCTTGAAAGTCCTTTTGCTTGTAAAATCCTATTCAGCTGCCTCATGCTCAGGCTTATTCCATGACAACAGAGAAGAAACAGTAAAATTTCTGAGTATTCCAATCCCAAACGAAAGTAATTTTCAATTAATTCATCTCGGGTGCAATATGTTTCTGCGTTAAGAGCAGGAATGTATGAAGATAACACGCCATTGCATCGTGACAAACTAGAAACAACTATAAAAGCAACCACTAATAAACGAAGAGCCATTTTCCTATAACCATGGAGTGATTACTTTTATTAAACATGACGACACAGGAACCACGTGATACCGACAGCCGCCTGCGATGCCCAGTTATAAGTGTCGACGGCCAGTTATATGTATCGACGGACAGTTATATGTGTATATGGCCACTTATAAGTGTCTATGGCCACTTATAAGTGTCGACGGCCAGTTATAAGTGTCGACGGATAGTTATAAGTGTCGATGGCCACTTATTAGTATCGACGGACAGTTATATGTGTATATGGCCACTTATAAGTGTCTATGGCCAGTTATAAGTGTCGACGGCCAGTTATAAGTGTCGACGGCCACTTATAAGTGTCAACGGACAGTTATAAGTGTCTATGGCCAGTTGTAAGTGTCGACGGACAGTTGTAAGTGTCAACGGACGGTTATAACTGTCTATGACCAGTTATAAGTATCGACGACCAGTTATAAGTGTCGATGGCCTGTTATAAGTATCGACGGCCACTTATAAGTGTCGACGGCCACTTATAAGTGTCGACGTCCAGTTATAAGTGTCGACGGACAGTTATAAAAGAAATGAACTTTTTATGGCCCCTATAAGCCACCGTAATTTTGAGCAACTTTTGAGCAGCTTTTTGAGATATTCGGAGCAATTTTTTCAAGAATCCGGAGCATCTTTTGTACAGCCCTATTCACAGTCGCTTGGTGTGTTTTGTGCAAAAAAACCTACTGGTTGGAAAGATTAAACAAGGTACTGTAACGACTGAGTGCTGATTTTGTGTTTGCTCTTGATTTCAAGTGCGAATAGAAAGGATGTTTTGAGCCGATTTTCAGCTCCTTAGAATTCGTGAAAATCGAAGAAACAAAAACGAACGCCAAAACAAATGAGCTTTTCTCCATAGTGAAAGAATCAAGCGATCCCTGTTATAGCTTTGACTTTGAAGCCATTCATCCCTTCACATAATATCGCAACATCGTCTTTCCGGCATGTCTAGATGTGATGCAATATTTTTTTCTCATATAGGTGTCAGGGCACCTATATTTACAGGCTCGGACCCGAAAGAGTTAAACACTATTAAATATACGCAAATTTTCAATGTAGATTTCTGATGTCTCCAAACTCTTCCCAGTAGATTAGCAAAGTAGGTGTTGCATGAAATTTGACAAACGAAAACACATGAAACTATGTAATGTTCAGTAAAGACGAAAGTCCATATTCTTTATGAAAACCAAACGGGCCGTTCTAATACTCAATGTAGTAATGCTCAAAGCTTGAACAGTCATATCATTAAAAATACATTTTCAGTCATCAATGCTCAATCACGTTTGAGGAAATTGGTCGAGCAAGTTCTCCATCAGGAGCTAGATTCCGAAATCACATGAACGTAACACATGAACTGTAACAACTAATAGTCCAACTCGTAGTTGTTGAAAGGTAACCAAGCCTCAGCCTGGCATGGCAGCTGGAGTTGATGCTGTACTGATACAAACCCTCTTTCTATGAATATGGATAGATTTTGATAATCATGCTAACTAGATAGCCTCGATGTGGGCAAGAACTATGAATTTGGCCATCGAGGTCTTTATATTGCTGATTCTTCGATGCAAGTATGAGTATTTTTAATCAATGATACGTTAATTCATGTTTTCTCATAAGGGAGATACGATTTATTGGGACAGTAATCCACTTTTAGGTCGGACTGTTTGATTGTGCATTACTTAGAAATATATATTCAGCAAATACTATAGCGATAATAATTGAAAGGAATGTTAAATTTTACAAAAGAAAATAAAGTATTTATTGCATCTTGCAGAAAAAGCGTTACCCTTGACAAATGCAAGTTGCATCGCTTTTTTAAGTTTTGTAACGTTTTAAAAACGTACTAGATTATAAGTACTTAAGGAAGATGTGACAAAGTTAGCTAACTCGGATAGCACAGTGGTTAAGCTCCGGTCTGTCGAGCGGGAGGTAGCGAGTTCAAACCCCGGCCGGACCAACACTCATAACTCATTAGAAGGTGCTGCCTTTGTGAAACAACTGCAAATGGTTAGATATTCACGTCTTCTCGGACAAGGACGTATAATCGTAGGTCCACTGACGGAGGCAGGCTTAGAAGGGACCTTGTGTCCTTTGTTTGTACTCCTGTGATCAGGCTCTGATCCAAATGCATGTCTCAAATCAAATCAAATCAAATCAAAACAAGAGACTGCGAACAGCTTATAACAGTATGTCATTTGTAGCGGTTTAAAATAACAGTAGATAACAAAAACTTGCTCTTGTGTAGCATTTGAAAGTGAACAGAGAAAACAAAAGCCGATTTATTTGTTTATAATACCCCATTTACATCAAAGCTTAAAGATGTTTAAGAGCTGTTGATTTAAAGAAGTTTAAAATAATACATGTTTACATCGCATGCTCGCTGGCGCTAAACTATGTGTCAATGTGATCTATCTTAACTAAACAACCTGTTCGAAGTAGTGTTAACCCTGTGTATACGTACCTAAACACATTTATCATAGGAGCTAACATTTGAAGGTGACAGAATGAACGAAAGCCGATTTGTAGATCAAATTAACAAAGAATTATCCCTCGGACCATCTAAGAGTATATGTTGTAGTTTTCGTGTTTACTCCAAAACAAACTAAAATAGCAACAGGATAATGTTCCGCATACGTTGAATGCTCTCCACGAAACCTTTTCTACTCTATTCTGCCCCTCCTCCTGCGCTTGCCTGACGCAGGCTATTTCTGTTCTTGCCTAAACAACAGACGCACCAATAGCTAATTTATGCAAACTCCTCAACATGTACATGCCGTACTGACATTATAACTTGAAAATAGTTTATAAAATGGGCAATTATATATATCTAACTTGAAATACCGACTAAGAAATATCCACAGAACAAGAATCCTATGAAAACTTCAAGCTATTGTGCGCCACAAGTTTGTTAGCTTTGCTATTTAATGCTACCCTCTTTAAAAACCACGTCCTTTGTTCCTGTGATAATCTCTCTCAATAAACTTCTCATAATTTGAACTTGGATCTGTGTAAATACAATATCCAAGGCGTCTATCTGAAGTCTTTGCGACTGTGCCAAACAGAGTGAGTTGCTTCGCCATTTTGTTTATCGCCACGTGCGTGAATACAGTCATACTCAAAGGCATGGGTTCCCTGTGTTTTAGGCGCGAAAGCCTGGGTATGAGGACGAATAAACAACATGGCTCCAGGTTTGTAATTTTTCCCTGGTTAGTTCGAGCGCAATTTCCGTTGAATTTCCCGGAAATTCCAACAACGTCTTTCGATTACAAGTATCATGAAATACCTCAAACCTCCAGGAAAGTGAAACTCAGTTTTATAGTCGTGTGGATAATGAGTATTTTAGTCAAGATCCGAAATGAGCTCGTACAGGAATTCGAGGTACTGACGGTTGTACAGTTGCAGCTCTTAAAGCTTTAAGCTTGTGTGACCGATGTATTGCGTGACTAGATGATGTTACCTATGTTATGCGTTGCTATGGGATTAGCACGCGCAAGGGGTCATAGGAGATCGGGAGCCCACGAGGGAGAGAACGGTTTTGGTTGTGATCGCTCGGCGGGTAAGATTAAACCGTGTAGAAAGCCTTTCTTTGTGTCTTGTATACTCCTTCCCCTGGGTCCACAACTGGTGCATGCCGTGACCAGGATGAGTATAAAGAAAGAGAAAGAGGACAGCTGGATGAAGTTTGATGATCAAAGGGAGCTTTTTGGGCCGGCATTGGAGAGCATTCCGCTCGCCGAAGACAATACAAAACTCCGTGAGGAAATAAACAGTCTACGGCGGAGAAGTGAGGCTCTCCAGTTCAACAGAGAGAGCAGCCGGGTGCAAACATCGCACCAAATCAAGCAAGTGCAAATATTCTCGGGGAGAGACAGTAAGGTGAGCGTGAACGACTGGGTGAGAGAAGTTGACTACCTGGTTAGAGTGTGTCGGTTGGAAACCAACAACAGAGGAGCCCTCGAACTCATCGAGCGGTATGTGGCCGGGCAAGCTGCGAAAGTCTTTAGGAGTGAAGCCGGCAAGGATAAGACATATCAGGAAGTTTTAAGACGACTACAAGTCATGTTTGGGGGCATCGAGTATCAGGGTAGGGATCCCCTTCAAGTTTTTTATTGTCGCTCCCAGCGAGACGGAGAAACCCCGGCCGAATATGCTATAGAGCTGGCAGAGCTACTGGGAATCGCGGAAAAGGAGGGCAACTTGGGATTTAAGTACCCTAACCGAGAGAAAATGCTGACGGATGTGCTAATAGCGTTCTAAGGGTGAGAAAGTTGTTATGCAACTCCGGCCATTAACGGCCATGGAACTCTCATACGAGCAGATACAGGATGAGCTATTAAAGCTGGAATATGACTCTAAGAGAACGGGGGTGGCCAAGCAGGGGATAGATAGAATTATGAGTCAGCCCCAGACCCCAGGAGTTGAAAAGGGGGGTCGCACAAGCTTTGAAGATCCCATAATAAAAGCGCTGAGGGAGTTTAAAACAGAGCTGAAAGCAGACCTCAGCAGAATCGAGGCGAAGTGCGAGGCCCAAGCGAAGGAAATAGAGGTTATAAAAAGGAAATTGGATCACTCTGATATTCCCATCCCCCAGCAACCCACGCCTCCCAGGGGTACTTGGACACCCAAGAGAGAGAAAATGGTATGTTACAGATGCGCCTACAATTGCTATGAGGACGTGCCAGATGGGGGGAGGGGTATCGCCCAGGGGGCAAGTGGAAACCAGGAAAATCAAAATACACAACGCAATGTCCCGAGGAGCGAGGAAGAGAGAGAGAAGCCCCGGTCAAATTTAAACTCCCATCGCCTGTAGGGGAGGGGCAACCTACAAGCCACACCACAGGAACCCCAACCGAAATACATCAGTGTGAGATAGGCCCATTGAACGAGGCATGCATCCTAGTAAATGGGGTATTATGTCAAAGTCTTATTGATTCGGGATCTGCCGTGACAGCAATAACAGAAGAGTTTGTAATGCAGCACACTGTACTGAGTGAACAGTCCCGTAGTCATAGCGATGTCATTTTCGAAGACTCGTCAGGAAATGAAATGACCTATAATGGGAAAGTGTTTCTAGATGTTGTAATACTCGGCCGACGGTAAAAGGGTATCCAAGATTTTGTAGTACCGGCAACAGAGTACCGGAAGGTCGTTCCGTTATTAGTGGGAACAGCCGTAATCAGAGCTGTGCAGATAAGTTTCGAGAGTGAGAATGGAGGTAAATATATGGAAAGTGTGAAGGGGAAATCGCGAGCATGGCATACCACAATGAGGCAATATAACCAGAACGTGTATGGTGACTTTTCGGGTTTTGTGGGGAGCGCCAGTTATACTGGGCACCAGTCTATAGTTATTCCCCCGAACGGTGGAGAAGTAAACGTCCCGGTCAGTGTCCCTAAAGCACCCGGAAATCGGCCATACATGGGACTGTTGGAGAGGACGCCCGCGTCAAACGGTCCCGATAATCTTCTGGTTGCAAATACAGTTGTCATAATAGCAAACCAACTTGTTCGAGTGCGAGTCGCGAACCCTACAGATAAAGCCCTTCATATCAAGCGAAACACGCGGTTAGCAGCTTTATATGTTACTGGTGGCATTATCGAGAATAGCGAGAATAAAGAAACTGTGTGCCAAGAGGTACATGAAGCAGCTACTCAGGGTACTAACCATTTGTTTGAGTTGAATTTTAATAGGGGCTTACTTAATAATGAGGAGCAAGTAAACCAAGTAGAGAAATTATTACAAGAACGTACTGATGTATTTTCACGCAGTTCAGACGATTATGGTTACACAAAGACGATAGAGCACCAGAACCCGCTGGTTGACGAGACCCCATTCAAGATCCCCCATAGACGGGTGCGACCCTCGGAGCATAACGAGTTAGTGGAAACGCTGAAAGGTATGGAAGCCAAAGGTATCATTGCACCGAGTACGAGCCCATATGCATCACCCATTGTAATAGCACGAAAAAAAGATGGCACAATGCGTATATGTATTGACTATAGAGTACTAAACTCTAAGACTCATTCCTTATGCCGCGTGTTGATGAAGCGCTCGACGCACTCGGGGGCGCGAAATATTTTTCAACCCTCGACTTAACCAGTGGCTACTACCAGATAGGCGTCGACCCAAGGACCAGCACAAAACTGCATTTGTCACACCAGTAGGTCTATATAACAGCCGTCGTATGGCCATGGGCCTAGTAAATGCACCGGCGACGTTCCAAAGGCTAATGCTAACGGTTCTAGGAGATCTTAACATAGAGAAGGTGCTGATATATCTTGATGATATAATCGTATTTTCTAGAACATTCGAGGAACATTTAGAGAGACTGAAGCTGGTGTTCGACCGTCTTCATAATCACGGTCTTAAACTTAAGCCCAAGAAGTGATATTTGTTTCAAGAAGAAGTACGTTACCTTGGCCATGTCGTGTCCAAAGACGGAATCGCTACAGATCCCAAGAAAGCGCGCAAAGTTAAGGAATGGTAAACACCGGAGAGTAAAGCGGAGTTACGGCAATTCCTAGGATTCACGGGATACTACAGGGGATTTGTTCGAGAGTACTCGAAGGTAGCAGCTCCCTTGCATAAGCTCACTTCTGAAGAGGGGTCAAAGAAGAAGCGCGTTAATCGGCGACAGCCATCTAGTGAACCCTGAAAGTGGTCGGAGAAGTTGTTGAAAGAGAGACTAGTTAGTGCGCCACTGCTTGGTTATCCAGATTTCTCGCTGCCGTTCGTTGTACAGACCGATGCGAGTACCAGAGGTTTGGGCGCAGTGCTGGCGCAGGTACAAGATGGTAAAGAAAGAGTGATTGCGTACGCGAGTCGCGGATTGGTAGCGGCAGACGCACGGTATCCAGCCCACAAATTAGAGTTCCTTGCACTGAAATGGTCCGTGACTGAAAAGTTTAGAGATTACCTCTACGGTAATGAATTTCAGGTACTAACTGATAACAACCCACTATGTTACGTTACGTCAACAGCAAAGTTAGATGCATGTCGGCAGCGATGGGTGGCCGAATTATCCTCTTACAACTTCAGTATCGTTTACCGCTCAGGTAAAAGCAATGCAAACGCAGATGCATTATCGAGGAGGCCCCAGGAAGACGTGATAGAGGCGCTTGACGCGGTGCTACATTCAAGCAACAAAACGAAGGCACCATACAAAGCCACATCCTACAGGGACACGAAACTTTACCAACAATGACCACAGCAGAACTAAGAGTGCATCAGAAAGAAGATAAGATTACGTGTGCTGTCCTAGAGTATGTTGTGTCAGATAATAAGCCAAGCCGTCGAGAACGGAGGAACATGTCAGCAGACATTAAACTGTTGTTAAAACAGTGGAATCAGTTAAAGATAATCGAAGGCGTCCTCGTGAGTGAGTACTCAAACCACAAGAAGGTCACCGTTCAACAAGTTGTCTTACCGGAAGCCCTACGACAGAAGGTCTTAAGAAGTATTCATGACGCGAATCATCCGGGCGTTGAAGGGACCTTAGAACTTGTGCGTGAACGATTCTATTGGCCGCGGATGTATGACACAGCCCAGGAGTTTTGTGAAGCATGCCAGAGATGCGGATTGCGAAAGCCTATTTCGACAGAGCGCGCACCATTGCAAAGTATGGATTTCCTTACGCTAGAAACGTCTAAGGGAGGAATAGAGAACGTACTAGTTGTTACCGATCATTTCCCGCGACTAGTTCAAGCGTACCCTACGAAGGATCAGAAGGCAAAGACAATTTCTAAGGTCTATTGTAAGAGATTTATGTGCGTATATGGGTTACCAAAGAGAATACATAGTGATCAAGGGAGAAATTTCGAAAACGACCTTATGAAGGAACTTTGTGCGATTACAGGTATGGAAAAGAGTCGCACAACGCCCTATCATCCCCAGGGAAATGGCCTCACGGAACGATTTAATTCCACTTTGATGAACATGTTAGGAACCATGGACCCAAGTAAGAAGTTAAGAAATGTTCGCTTTGTTGCATGTTAAATGAAAAACTTCTGCTTCTAAGAAACAAAAGCAAATATTTGTTTAAATAAATTTTCATTTGCCCATCTTTTGTAAAGATAACTTGTGAAAGAGACATACGACATAGGATTTTAACAAAAAGAAAGCCGTCAAAGCAACATACTTGCTTTTGTGATAACACATACATTTGTACCCAGAATGAATGCAATTAACTCCTTAAACCTAAAGTGCCTATCGGTTAATACAATAGGATTAAATAAATCGATTAAAAGGCGAGCGTTCTTTAGGTGGCTGCATCAGCAAAACCAAGACTTTATATTTGTTCAAGAAACATAAATGGGGCGGTAAAGCGTTATATAGTCACGGAACCAATCATAATAAAGTTGTTATGACTTTAATAAATCCTAACTTAGACTACAAATTAGAAAAGTCAATACATGATAAAAATGGTAGGTTCGTGACTGCAGATATTATCCTGGATGATGAGCACGTTATATTAGTTAATATATACGCTCCAAATGATATTAATCAACAAATCGCTTTTTTCAAAGAACTCCAGGAACAACTGCAAGAGATTGCGCAAGAGAAAATTATAATCGGCGGTGATTTTAATTGCGCACTAACGCAAATTGATAAAGAAGGAGGGAATCCAATTACCCGCAAATCTTCAGTGATAAATGAGATTAATAGACTGTGTAAGTCATACAATCTATGTGATGTATGGCGCTCTTTAAACCCAAATGCGCAAAAATACACATGGAGAACAAATCGTTTAAAGTTCAATGCCGTTTAGACTATTTCTTAATCTCAAAAGATTTAATTAATCTTACAAATGAATGTAAAATTCATTACGCACCTAACACCTAAAATTCATTACGCACCTAACACAGATCATTCCGTTATACAAATTTATTTAAAATCTGATGAATTAAAACAAAAAAGAGGGCCTGGATTTTGGAAATTGAATACTTCCTTACTAACAGATGAAAATTACATCTCTATTCTGCGTGAAAACTTGACCGTCTTTAAAAACAAATAAAAATATAATATAGACTTGGGATTAAAATGGGCCTAATTAAAATGGAGATTAGAGGTTTCACGGTTAAATTCACGAAAAACAAAGCGAGGAAAAAAAGAGACCAAGAAAAAGCCCTTTTAAAGAAAGTGAATGAACTAATGTTGGAAGCTGAAAAAAATCCAAACCATAAACAAACCTTAGAAGAACTTAATTCTACAAAAATGCGTCTTGAAAGTATTATGTTACATAAAACACGTGGAACAATTCTCAGGAGTAAAGCCAGATGGCACGAACATGGAGAACGCAACACAAGATACTTCTACAACCTAGAAAAAAAGAAACCATACCAGAAAATCTATCACAAAACTAAGATTACCTGATAACACGACAACAAGCAACCAATTTGAAATTTTAAAAGAAGAAAAACGTTTTTATGAAGTCCTCTACAAATCCAAAAACGTCAACATTGATGATTATGAAAATACAGATTTCTTTAATCCTGAAGACATAACTCCTTTAGAACAAAATGACCAAGCAGCTTGTGAAGGCCTTATCACTGAAAACGAACCCCTCAAAGCCCTTAAAGATTTCGGGACAGAAAAATCACCTGGTACAGATGGACTGCCTGCTGAGTTCTATAAATATTTTTCGCCAGTGATAGTTTTAATTACGCATTTCAAACAGGTACTCTATCGATATCACAAAGGCGCGGTATAATATCTTTAATACCAAAAAAAATAAAGACAAAACCCTGCTAGAAAATCTAAGACCGATATCTTTGCTAAATGTCGATTATAAAATTCTTACTAAAGCCATTGCAAAACGCTTAGAAAAAGTACTACCTAGGATCATAAATCCAGATCAAACAGGATATGTAAAAGGCGTTATATTGGAGAAAATATCAGGCTCATACAAGACATTATGTATTATACTACAAAACAGAATATTCCACTGAGGGATCGCTGTTTTTATTGACTTTCGAATAGCTTTTGATACTATTGAATGGCACTATCTGGAAAAAGCTCTCAAACTATTTAATTTTGGCCCAGACTTAATAAACTGGTTTAAGATTTTTTGTAACAATATTTCAAGCTGTGTACTAAACAATGGTCATGCATCGTCGTTTTTTCGTTTAGAACGAGGAGTAAGACAAGGCTGCCCATTATCAGGTCTCCTATTTATAATTGGTCTCGAGCTTCTTCCCAAAACTCTCAAAAACTATAACCTCATTAAAGGAATTAAGGTTGGCGACAAAGAAATACAAAAATCACAGTATGCGGACGATACTACTGTATTCGTCCGTGATCAAAATTCAATTATTCACCTTCTAAAAGTTTTAGAAGAATTTAAGTTTTGTTCAGGTTTAGAAATAAACGCAACCAAAACAGAAGCAATGTGGCTAGGTTGTTGGCAAAACAGCTGCGATACCCCTTTCGGATTTAAATGGCCGCAGGAGCCAATATGTGCTTTAGGTGTCTTTTTTTCATATGACACAGATCATGCTAACAAACTAAATTTTGATGATAAAATACACAACATAGAAAAAACGTTAAACGCTTGGAAAAGAAGAAAACTTACTTTAATTGGAAGGATTAATATAGTAAAAACATTAGCCTTATCCAAGTTAATTTATAATGCATCAGTTCTCACTATTTTCCAACATACAATAAATGAGATTAATACGCTAATTTTTAAATTATACTGATGGGAAAATAAAGCACCAAAGATAAAAAGAAGCACAATAATAGGAGAGAAAAAAAACGGTGGTTTAAAAATGATAGACTTCCAGATAATGGAAAAGGCGCTCAAGATCGCCTGGGTAAATAGGTTACAACAAAATAATGAAGCCGCCTGGAAATTTATACCTGAACATGCACTAAGACAACACGGTGGTCTCTCACTCTTAACTCAGTGTCAATATGATGTCAATTTGCTCCAATTAGACAATCTTCCACCTTTCTATTGTAAGATACTAAAATATTGGCAAGATTATAAACATTTAATCCTTGAAGATGTAACGGACATAAGGAAAGAAATTCTATGGAAAATATTTTATTTGACAGAAATATGATCTTTTATACAGGTTGGTATTCAAAAAACATCTTTCGTATCCAAGACTTATTAAATGAAAATTTAAAATTTCTATCTCTTTCCGAATTTCAACATAAATTCAACTTTGTAGTACCGTTCACCTTATATTACGGAATTGGAAAATTATTATAAAAAACACACTTATTCCTTTAAGGCATACTGAAATTAAACCGCCACTCAAAACAAAAATACTACACCAATTGCTTATGCAGCTATTCTTACTAGTAGTTTTGTCCCCCCAACAGCCGAAGGTAAAATCCGTTGCGATTTGGTTTTTCCATAGAAGACATTTACAAAGTCTATAAATTTCCTTTCTTAATTACTAAAGAAGTAAAACTATCAATGTTTCAATACAAAATAATTCACACTATTCTCCCAACCCAGGTTATGCTATTTCGAGCAAATTTGTGTGAAAGTGACATTTGTCAGCTGTGCGGTAAAGACAAGCATAGCTTACTCCATATGTTTATACGATGCGAGGTTTCAGCTTCATTCTGGGTAACATTTCAAAAGTGGTGGCATATCAAATGGCAACAGCAGGTAAATTTAACTGAAGGTTTAATACTATATGGACAGCACGAAAATACAAAACACGAAGATATCTTAAATTATGTTATCCTTGTTGCAAAATATGTTATCTTTATCACAAATATAAATAAAGGTAGCTTACGTTTTGACAGCTTTCTTGCTTTTTTCCAAAACAAATTAGAAGTTCTACGAGAAATATCCATAAGGAACAAAAAATTATTATATTTTCAAAGCAAGTGGGCAAAAATTATTTTATTGCAGTTTGTCTCTGTTGTAGTCACCTCGAACTGTACTTTTTTCTCTCGTTATTCCTTTATTTTCGTTTCTGTATTGTTGTAAAATTGGAATGTTGTAGTGTAAATTGTAAGTGTAATATTAAAATAATAATAATAATAATAAAATAAAAAAATCAGTTCCTTGAAAAGATGTACACTGTTCGCCTTCGCATCGGCACCCAGGATCACTTGGGCGGCACGTTTTTGTAGCTTAAAAACTTTGTTGATATTCTCGACTGAACATGAGGTCCATATAGTTGACCCATAAAGCATGGTCTGCTTTATATCATTGCATTATAATACAATTTGCGCTGTTCAATGGGAAGGTATTTTCCTAAGGTCAGCTATTCTTTGGGATAGCTTCTTACAGAGGCCTTCAATGTGTTCATCGAAGTTCGAGTTTTTCTCACTAATAAAATAATTCCTAGTAGTTTCTGTGCGTTGCGGAAGTACAGCGAAACTTGGCAAAAAGTCGTCCTAAAAGAACAACATGTGAGTTAACTATGATATTGATCGTGACTTCAATTACTTTCTTTTCGTTCGCCATTTACTTACATGTACAAGAGAAAATGCTACAACAGTCTCAAAGCTGAGAATACAATGTAAACTGTTAAAACACGGCTAGTATAAATGTTCGAAGGCAAGAAAAACGTTAATGTTTTTCTTGAAATCAGTTTCACTTATGTTCGCCCGTTTACCGGGGACTGTACATTATAAATATGGCTAATTTGATATCATGTTTCTATGTAGACGATACTTCGTGGCCGCACGGAGATATGGTTTTTATCTTGGAGGTTTTTGGTCTTATAATAGATGACTAGTTCCTGTTAAGACTAGTGTAGGTCGGACGCGACGGTAAAGATAAACACTGGTTTTACTAATAGAATCAACTAAAACCGAGCGTTCGTCATTTGTCAGAAGTTGATCTTGTAACCGAGGTAACGGGTCATAGTGTAATAAATGCAAAATACACTTTGTCTGAATTTAAATGACGCATTAAGTCGGGTCTATTCTAATAGACCTTTCACGTATAAGACACATGTCTCACTTTTTGTTTTGTCTCATTTTTTGTGCGCGTGTCAAAAGATAATGAGATCAGGAAAACAATCGTTATTGTTATGGGCAATCACAAATGAACAATACAGTGTCTGCACGACTAATCTGTGAAACGAATTTTCGAACTAAATAGTGTTAAATAGAGCAATACGCAGCCTGTAACGGAAACAAACAAATACTATTGGTTAAAGTAATTTCAATATCATTTTGGAAGACGTAAACGGAACTAGAAAAAATATGTGTTAAGAATAGAAAGTGTTAATTTGTGACCTTATTTACAAATTGAGTAAATTGCGCATTCTTCTATTGCTTAAAGAAGCGCAGCAATGAATTACAATAGGAAGGAAGGCACGTGGGTGCCTCCATCGTCCAGAAATACAACGATAGGTTTTAAAGAATCCGATTGCGTGTTCCACTTTCACGCGACACCGTCCCTGCTCTTTGTTTATTTTCTGGAGCCTTAGATTTCCTCGAACTTCGTTTCTTCGTTTTGGTCGAACGAGAATTCGATGAGCTGGATAGCCCAAATCTGCCAAAATATGGCAATCATCTGGTAGAGCTAAATCGCAATGTGGACCAATGCTTCGCATCATATTGAATCCATTAATGTCATTCAGGTGCCCAGGAAATCTAAAAATAAAAATATTGTTCTTGCTTGCGTCATATCGAAGCGAAAAAAAATCCGAGAAAACGTTTAACAATGCGGAACCGTCTCAAAAGTGACTGTTTGACTAAGTTGGGAGCATCAAAGGTGTGACCATCTAGGTGAGGGGGGATTTATGCTCCTCTATGTTCAAAGTTTTTCTTGCGAAACGTAATGAAAAGCAATTATTAGGCTTTTGTAACTGCATTCAGTAGAAGAGGTAAAAGCAAATGCCCTCCATAAGGACCAACTTTTCTCACCAGACACAGCTGTCAGCGCTGGATACCCCTCCCCATTTTTGACCACCTATTTCCTTTCTAGGGGGCTAGTGCCAATTTTAATACGGCAAATGAAATGATAGCGTAATACGAAACATACAGTGCAATCATTTCTGGATTTTTCCTTTAGTTTTGGAGATATTTAAGAACAAAAATATAAATATTGAGTTTTTGCTTCAGAAGAGATGGCTGGCAGCAGCCACCACCCCCTCCCCCCAAATTGGTCCTTTGTGGGCATATGTTTTGACCTGCCCCCTTACATCCGTATATTTTTGTGTATCAGCTAGCGTTAATCACTGTCAGAGTACTTACGCAGCCGAACAATGAGTTATGTCGTTTCCAATTGGTCAGTGAAGTTGTAAAGAGAGTTTCGTCAGTGAAGTACATCGAAGTACACCTTGACGAATGTTTTACATGGAATACTCATATCGAAAAACTCACATAGAAAATATCATCTGGTCTTGGTGCGCTTAAACGCATGAAGCCATTTCTTCCTTTTGCGACTCTCTTAAGTGTTTATAGGACATTAATTTAGCCCCACTTTGACTATTGTAGCTGCATATGTGGAAACTTAAACCAAGGACTCTCTGACAAGTTACAAAAACTACAAAATAGAGCAGCCCGCATACTAACTGGTCTACCATTCCATACCCATGTTGACGAGCTACTGAGTAACCTAGGGTGGAAACGACTAGAATCTCAAAGGGCCATTCAAAAAGCAGTCATGGTTTATAAAGCACTGCACGGCCTTGCACCCGAGTATATGACTAAAATGTTTGAAAGAAGAACCGAAGCTATCCAATATAATCTCAGAGGCTCGTCGACTAAAATCTCCTTTCCTCGTCCGCGCACAAACTTCGGTAAAAAAATGCTTTCGTTTTGACGGGGCAAAGATATGGAATGCACTGCCCGAGGATGTCAGAGCCTCCGATAAAATAAGTAATTTTAAGAAAAGATTATCTATATTGTAACCTAACTTCCCTATTTTTAACTACCATACTCCAACACACGACATTCATGTAAAACAGTAGGCATAATTTATTTTTTACAATCTCTGTATTTTGTAATTGTTTTATGCTATTACTGATGTTTACTCGTGTATAAATAAAGTGTATGTATGTATGTATGTATGTATGTATATCATCCCGTCAGGAGTCACTATAATGTGACTGGACATAAAATGCTTCTTCTTGTCGCCTCGGTAGAAATCCGCCTGTCTACGAGAGGGTCAGTAGTAAGGGGGCCCTATATAGATCATATACCCTCTCCTGATTGGTCGAGAGCAAATCTGTGACGTCACAGGTTGTGTGACGTCACAGGCCCCGCCTCCTCGGTTATAGATCTTAGGCAGGCTGTGGATTGGCTGCCGCTGTTATAGATCCAATACGGGCTCAGGATTGGTTGGGATTTATAGATCCACTACAGGCTCCTGATTGGTCGGGATTATAGATCCACTACGGGTCCGGGATTGGCCGGGATTTATAGATCCACTACGGGGCTGGGATTGGTTGGGATTTATAGATCCACTACAGGCTCAGGATTGGTTGGGATTATAGATCCACTACGGGCTCAGGATTGGTTGGGATTTATAGATCCACTACGGGCTCAGGAGTCCCCCGCGGAGAGGCCACAGGGACCCCCACTGGGCCCCCCACCGGGGACCCCACCGGGGACCCCACCGGGGACCCCACCGGGGACGCCCCTGGGGGCGCCCCTGGGGGTCCCCCAGAGACTACACTGACACCCCTGATTCCCTACGAATCCCCTGTGGGTACAATGACCGTGGGTCCCCGCCCTCCCCCCTCCTAGTGATAGCCCGGGACCCATGGAGCCGAGAAGACCTAGATTTTGGGGACAAACCGGACCCCCGGGATTTTTACCCTTGTGGTCTTATAGGAAGCAACCACTATGTAATAATACCTTATGGTTTTATGTGATTCAACCACTATTGGAGACAATAAAAAAGGCATGTGTTTGGTAAAAACAACTTTGTTTCCAAATCTTTCATAATATAATAATGTTACAATAATAATAATAATAAAAAATATATACACTATTTACAAGGGGCCCTATTTCGGGGCCCCGTAGGGAGAGAGAGAGTGAAATTACATGGTATTTTGTTTGGGCCATTGCCCTATTTGACATGAATTGTTGGGGCCATCGCCCTATTTTATAATTAAAAAATACAGTGAGTTGGGCCATCGCCCTATTTTATAGCTAAAAAATTACAATGAGTTGGGCCATTGCCCTATTATAGTTGAAATATATTTGAAAATTTTAATTATAAGCAAATTGTTTTAAAAATGTATAAAAATAGGAAAAGGGAAATTGCCATGGAGAAAAATGTCAAATGTCAAATCATATTGTAACGGGTTGCGTGATGTTTTGGCAAGGGTAACGTCACAACCCCTAACGTGTCCATGTGATTGAATAAAATAATGGAGCCTGCCCTAAGAAAAAAAGAATGCTCGATCCGACTTAAACAGCAATAACACAAAGGTATCCTATCGTACTTGAGAGACCTTGCTACGAATCTTATAAAACAGGGAGTGCACACTTGTTCCCCGCAGCACGGGAGGGGCGGTAGCTGGTTGTTGGGGAGGTCTCCACAGATAATACACTATAAAAATAAAAAATAAAAAGATTGGCGAGGATAATACATTTTTCTCCATGGCAATAAGACTCCCCTACTTCCAAGCTTTCAGTGGATAAATATAAGAATAATATTCTCGGAACGAGGAAGATAACGGCAAATGAAAACTGGCTAAGGTCGAGCCATGTCTAAAATATAAGAATAATATTCTCGGAACGAGGAAGATAACGGCAAATGAAAACTGGCTAAGGTCGAGCCATGTCTAAAAATAATTATGCTCCCCGAGCTAATAAAAAAACGGTGCCACATTTTTTGAAAGCAGACTCCACAACGAGGATGTTCATTAGTCTTTAAGGCATCCGCGATTGCCAAAATGAAACAGGGTTTGCAGTATACACTTCTGCAACAGGGCATGGGGGGTAAAGGTACATGGTCGAGTCCACCACCACCACCACCACACCATATACACTATAAAAATAAAAAATAGAAAACTATGAATCAATGTGAAAATACAATTTACGCCACTGAAAGCGTCCCCAACCATCCCAGTCTCCCAGATCCAAATAGACTAGGTGGTGGGGGCAACGGAAGTAAACGAGTCCCTCCTTACAGTGGATACGAGCGACAGTCATATTCGAGTGGCAATAGACGCACCAATTAAAAGTGTATTCGGTCAGGGGTTCCACGTACATGGCCGCGCGGGGGCCGGTGAACGTGCTAAAATTTCGTACAAACTCCATGGTTTGGCGGGAGTTTCCCCATGAGTAGTTTCCCCGGACAACTGCGGTCAAATGTTTTAAGAGGAATAAACTAGGGTTAAGTTCCTTCTGATGGGCGGCCTTCCTCCGGTCTATTCTCTGTTGGTTGCAAACGTATTCCCCAATTTTTGCGAGGATCTCTGTGGGGAGGCCTGTGATCCTCAACACCATAGCATGCGTATAAAAATGAATGTGAACACGGGACTGAGAAAAAAATAAAAATTAAAAATTAAAAAGAGGTACGGTATGAATAATGCTTTAGAGGAATTCGTTTCTGAAGAGGCGCTCTTACCGAGAGCGGGCAGGTCCCGAGAGGACCTCCAAGAAAACCTATAAAAAATTAATCAAATTATTGTGCGTCGGGGGATTTTTTTGCCAATAAAAATGAACGGTCCTGTTAAGCAGAGTCCGAACGCTACACACTGTCTTTTAGGGGGACGGGACGGAGAAGAACTTACAGGTTCCATGTTTATTACATCCACACCGTGTACATTCTATAAAAACAAAAACAAAAAGTTAGTGGTTGTGTTCCAAGATAAAAAACAAGTCCGCAGGACCGTACCTCTCTATCCCTACGAGGCCCTCGGTAAGCCATCCTCCGTCTCTTTTTGTGTGTTCTGTAAGCTGTAGAAATAAAAAGGAAACCAAAGGAAAAAAAAGATTAGTAACCAAGCGTGTTGAATTTCAAGAGCGAATTCCGTGTACACTTACCTTCTCGAGGCGTCAGTGGCAAAGGCACCGAACTTCATTCAACCCTATCCTTTATAGATCCTATACTGGTTCCTGATTGGGGCACTTTCTCGGGTTTTGATTGGCCCGTTTTACGCCACGGGCTCTAGGATTGGTGGACGTTCGATCCGGTTTTGACGTTTTTTGCCAAACTTTTTTTCTGAGCCCCTAAGAAGCTCAAAGTCAACCCTAAAACAGCGTGGAAATTGGCTATTTTTTTTCTGGAGGTCTTCTTCTCAACCCCCTCTTAGTTTTCCCCGTTTTTTCCCCCTTCCTTCGACCCGGGAAAGGTGTTCTTGGAGACCCGAAACCTGTATGACCTTTGGGAAACCAGTTGAACGTTACCGGATGTTTGACGGACCAATCACAAGGTGTGACGTAGTTTGTTTACGTGCCCTTTTCTTACTTCGGGTCAAGGTTGTTTACCAGAATTTTTGGGGGAAGTCCAAGAAGCTCAAATTCATCCTGAAAACATCGGGGAAATTTTCTAAAATTTTCTACAGACCCTTTTCTCACGGCCCTCTTAGTTTTCCCCCCTTTTTTTTTTGTTTTCCCTTTCACACTTTCCGAGCAAGGGCTCCTAAACCGTCTGAAACCCCAACGCGTCCCTCGGGAAACCAGTGGAGTGTTGGCGCGAACCTAAAAGGAGCCTAAACCCTCCAATCACAAGCCGAGGCTTATATTTGCGCGCCCTTTTCTTATTTCGGGTCCACTTTGTGGACGTTGGTTCGGAGGGACGGTTTTGGGAAGGCTTTTTCGCTAGTTTCCTTGGCGCGAAAGAGAGAACGGTTTGAAGAGGCCTGTAGAGTGAGGTCTCCCGGGGGAGGGCCCACAAAAATTCGGAAGAATAAGCGGTGGGGTGGGGGTGTTTGGGGGAATTCTTTTACAAAAAATAATAAAGAGAGTCGCGCTAGAACCAAAAACGGATCGAAATCCACCAATCATGAGGGGTGTTCATTCTAGGGGAACCAATCCCAGACCGAGAAAAGTGCACCAATCAGAGAGAAGTGTAAAAAATATAAAAGTGAGTGACGGCTTTTGGTTTGGATTAGTTTCACCACGATGTCCACCTTAAACTACCTAGATGAGGAAGGCAGGGAAGTCACCCTTACCATAGAAGAAGAAAAAGTGGACAATCCCTATGCCTCATCATTACAGACCACACAGCCCCTCTCCCCCGTGGAGTTGGAGGAAATTCTCCCGCCTGCCGCTTCGGTTCCCGTAGAGGAAATAGCCGTAGAAGAAAACGAGTGGCCAACGTACGAAGACGTGAACCCTTGGCACAGCGAAGACGCTACGTACGCGTTCCTCGAAGCCACGGAGTTTCCCCCGGACACCCCGTCCTCCTCTCAAGAGGCATTTACCATCCCCGAGGGGGAGTCGCTAGAGTTGGGCGGAATAACCGAAGAGGACGTCGAGAAACTAATCACAACGTGGCCCCTCCCCGCCGAGCTACCAGAAATTAGTAACCAAGATCTTGCCGAAGTTTTTTCCGAGGAGACCGAACCCCTCTGGGATGCAGACGCCTGGTTAAACGAACTGTTTCCCTCCACAACTCGGAAACGCATGACAGAACAACGGGGTGGCGGGGCGGCTAAAAAGACAAAAACAAACGCCCCAGAAAGTGAAGAAAGTGAGGACGACGAGGACGACGACGAAGAAAAATTTGAACTGGTTCAAACAAGATCGAGAGCCTGTAAAAAATTCAAAACAACGTGCAAGGACTACGAACTGAAAATCAAGACACGGGCCCGCGCGACTCTGGTTGAGGTAAGTCGAAAGTAAGACTACACTAATTTTGAGGGGCTGTCATGACCGCGCGCGCGGTGGCGCATGGCTCTAATTCTCCTGTTTGGAATCTCAAAGGAAAGGAGCGGGTTCAAACCCCCGCGCGTGGATTTTTTTTTTCCTATTTTTTTTTATAATTGTTTTTCTTTCTTTCTCGCCTCCCTTACTACAGTGAGCCTCAATTTTTTATTCATTTATATAAAAATAAAAATAAAAAACATTTTATTTATATTTTTAATTTTTTTTTAATTTTTAAAAAAAAAAAATATTTTAAATTTATTTATTTATGATTTTTTCTTTCCTGTACAGGCTCTTCAAGACGTGACCGCCGTTATAGAGAGGGTCCTGGACACCACTCTTGGGACCGCAAACCCAGAAGATCGGGTTAGGCTTACCCTAGACGCTCCACGCTTGGACTACCCCCTTTCCTTTCCTTACCTGATGAGGTCTACCCTCACCCCCGCCCTGGTCATGGCCAGAATTGGAGAGCTCACACAATCCAACCAAGAGTTCATCCTTCAGGGCAACTTCCATGTCCACGTGTTTCACGTGGAAATACCGAGGGCGGGAAGGGGTCGTTCGGCCCGCTGTTCTACTACCGACTTGGAGAAATTCAAGAAAATTAAAAGAAGTATTTTGAGGATACGAAATGTAGACGAAATGTGTATGGCCAGAGGATTGGTCACATCCCTAGCCAAGGCACAACAACATCCACAGTACCAATACATAAGACTGGGGAGGCCCGTGCAACGGAATCTAGCTGTGGAACTCCATCGTCAGGCGGGGGTGCCTATTCAACCGTGTGGGCTACCAGAGCTTAAGCAATTCCAGGAGTTTTTTAGGCCTCAAGGTGTAGAAGTAAATCTGGTCTCCCGTGCCCACATGAACAGCCTTATCTACTCAGGCCACCTCCCCGAGGCACAACACCGCCTTTACCTGTACCAAACAGAGGACCACCACTATGACGTCATCACCAACATGTGTGGGTTGTTGAACGCCAAGTACTTTTGCCCCCTCTGTAAGAAGACCTACAATAATCCTATACAGCACGTCTGTGACACGACCTGTGTTTGTTGCGGCGTCAAGGATTGTTCCCCCCTCCCCCCTGGAGAGAAATGGGATTGGAAAAAGTGTGACCATTGCCATCGGTGGTTTAAGAGTGAAGGATGTTATGAGAACCACCGCCGTCGCCAACCCCGCCGGTCGGGTCGAGGGTCTCTGTGCACAAGAGAATGGAGCTCTTGCGAGCGGTATACCCGTTGTGTCCAGTGTGGGGTGACCGTGGACCATCTGTGCCGGAGCCGTCAACAACCAGGGGTCCACGTGTGTGGGGAATACCAATGCCGAAGCTGCAACACTATTGTCCCCCCGGACCATCTGTGCTACATGCAAGTGGCTGACCAGAAAGCCCCCAGGGTAGAAACAGAAGAAGGAGGAGAAGAAGAAGAAGAAGAAGAGGCCTACACGGCACTTCTGGCGGAAGAAGAGGGGACGGAGAGAGCCGCGGCGGAAGACGAGGGGAATGAGGACAAGTTCCGGTACCTCTTCTTCGACTTCGAAGCCATGCCCCTGGAGGCTCAGCACAGGGTCAACTTTGCGGGAGTCTCCAAAGTGTGTGAGCTCTGTGTGACGTCAGATTTACCCACCTGCACTCAATGCGGTCCACGGAAAATAGAGTTCAAAGGCCCCACGGCCCTCACCCAATTCTGCGATTGGCTCTTCTCGGGGGACCATGAAAATTACGTGTGCCTGGCCCACAACGCCATGGGGTACGACTCCTACCCTATCCTGGAGTACTTGTTCAAGAATGCCGTCAAGCCTAAAGTGCTCTTCCGCGGCGGTAAGGCTATGGTGGTGACCATCCCCGACTACAAGCTCGTCCTCAAGGACTCTCTGCTCTTCATCCCGCTAGCCCTCAAACAATTCCCCGTCACGTTCGGTTTCCAAGCAGAAAACCTCAACAAGCTGGATTTTCCCATCTTTTTTAACAAACCAGAACACCAGCAGTACGTGGGACCGCTACCAGACCTTCATTATTACGACCCAGATTCACTGAGTCCTCAAGGCAAACAAGAACTAGTGGCCTGGCACGCGACCGAACGGGGCAAGGGGACGGTGTTTGATTTCCAGAAAGAACTGGCCCTCTACTGTCACCGGGATGTGGCCATCTTACAACGGGCCTGTTTAGCGTTCCGGGCTATCATGATGAAAGCGGCGGAGATAGATCCCTTTACCAGGACCGTGACGCTCGCCTCTATGTGCAACCTGGTTTTTCGAAAGAAATTTCTACGCCCTAACACCATTGCGGTCTTGCCACGGCTCGGTTACCGCCCCAAGGATGTGCAGTCGGCGCTGGCCCTCCAATGGTTGGCCCACGTGGAGCGGCGGGACGGGATTCAGATCCAGCACGCGGGCAACGAAGGAGAGAAGCGCGTGGGGCCTTACAAACTGGATGGGTACCACGCCGCCACCCACACGGCCTACGAAATAAACGGTTGTTTCTGGCATGGCTGTGATCGTTGTAACCACCAAAACAGAGTTCATCCCCTACTTCATTGTACCATGAGCACGTTGGCTGACCGCACCCGGGACAAAGTCGCGTACTTGGAACAGCAAGGGTACCGCGTGGTCCAGACCAGAGAGTGCGACATCAGAGTGGCCATGGCCTTGGACCCTACCATCGCTGCCCTCGCACCCATCCCTCAAGCCCAGCTTCCCCTCGACCCCAAGAAGGCCTTCTTTGGGGGGCGTACCAATGGGATTAGGACCTACTGGGAAGCCCAGGAGGGAGAATGGATGGAGGCGCTGGATGTGTGCTCCCTGTACCCCTGGGTACAAAAGACGAAACGGTTTCCGCTGGGCCATCCAGAAATCCTCACCGAGAATCTAGACCCCACCCTACCCTACGAGGGGTTAATCCACCTCAAGATTCTACCGCCACGCCGGTTATTTTTCCCCGTCCTCCCAACCCATGTGGGAGAAAAACTTCTGTTTGCCCTCTGCCGGACCTGCGCCGAAGAAAAGAACCAGGAACCCTGTACGCACGAGGACGAGGCCAGGGCTTTGACAGGGACCTGGGTAAGCCACGAACTCCATGCAGCCCTGCGCCACGGCTACCGGGTCCTGGAAGTCTACCGTGTGTGGCATTATTCAGAGTCGGAACAATACGATCCCGCCACCGACACCAAGGGGTTGTTCACCGACTACGTGAACACCTTTCTTAAGATGAAGCAAGAGGCGAGCGGCTGGCCGCCCGGGTGTCACACCGACGCCGAGAAAGCGGCTTTTATAGAGAGCTATCTGCTGAACACGGGGATCTTGCTGGAGTGGGCCAAGATCGCGTTCAACGCGGGGATGCGGGCCCTGGCGAAATGGATCCTAAACACCTTGTGGGGCAAGTTCGGCCAGAAACAGAACCCTCGGCAGACGGAGTACGTCACCGACTTGGACCGTTACTTTGAGCTCATGATGAGCGAAGAGAAGGAAATCCAAGACATTCTGTTCGTGCACGAAGACATGGTGCAAGTCCACTACACCGCGAAGCCGCAGTACATCGACTCCAACCCCCACACCAACGTTGTGTTTGCCGCCTACACGACAGCCCATGCACGCCTGAAATTGTATTCTTACCTCGATCTCTTGAAGGACCGTATCGTCTACCACGATACGGACAGCATTTACTTCACGCAGAAAGCAGGCCAAGTGGCGCCCCCGGTCGGTCAATTTCTAGGCGACATGACCAACGAATTGAAAGAAGGCGAACAGATTGTCCGTTTTACCTGTACCGGGCCCAAGAGTTACGGGTATGAAACGAGTCAAGGCCGTACCGTCTGCAAAGTGAAAGGACTACGCCTCAATGTGAGAAATCGGGCGATCGTCAACCTCGAGACCATGGTAGCCATGGTGCAAGGGCAAGGGGAACCCACACGGACGGTGGTGACGCCGCACGCCATCCACCGCAACACCCAAGACCGGACGTTGCACACCCGCCCAGAGACCAAGACCTTCAAGGTGACCTACGACAAGAGGGTTCTCCACGGCTACCAGAGCTACCCTTACGGTTACTAAAGAAAAACAAAGAGACTCTAGAGGAAATATTTTTATTGCAATAAATGGTTCAGTTCCTTTGAGCTGTGATACTAAAGTCTCAGTCTTTTATTTAGAGGAACTCCATCTTGTAAGGCTGGAGTCTTGGATGCTTGCGCAGGAATCCTTCCCAAATACAAATATGATAGACCAACATCACATAGAATCCATAATAGGTTCCTTCGCAGTCGCTCACCACATACTGCTTCCTTTCGCCTTCGCTCAGGTATTCTTCCATCCAGTTCCCAAATGTAGAATAGCACATGTGGCACTCGCCCACAATGACATCGCCACCGCCGCCGCCTTTCTCAGCTCCATAGAAAGTAATATCTAGACCCATGACGTTCACCGCTTGAAGAGCAACGCGTAATGAGTGAGAATTATAAAAGTCTTTTTTTCTTTAAGTCTTTTTCTTCAGGTGTTTGACGTTCCACCGGCTGATACTCTTGCCTTGGCGCTTGCCCGAAGTGGTCGTCGTTCGGATCGTTGTTTCGGTACGGCCGTCTTTCGATTTTCGGTTCGTGATCTTGCGCACGGTTTGCAGCCCTCCTGTCTGGGTTTTCTTTTTCTTTTGCGCCTTATACTTTTTCTGTATTTGCGCTACCGCCCGGGCGGTCCTGCTGGGTTTTTTACCCACCACGGTATGGCGTGGCAACCTCTTCCGGGCCATCGTCTTCCCTGCGGTGGCGACACGGCGTTGCCAGGGGGCTTGTCCCATCCCCGCGGGTCTCATTAGGGTTCGTGCCATGGCGTTAATGAAGGGGGATTTAAAAAGGACGCCAATTTAAAGGCGGTTTTTGGGCGGAACCTGGGCCAAACGAGAGGCGGCGGCTACCCCCACGGGGACCCCCACGGGGACCCCCGCGGGAAAAGGCTTTGTAGGGGGTCCTGGAGAACGGTGTTTCCTCTCGGCGGGGCGGCGGGAGATCTTTGTAGGGCTGGGGCGGGAGATCCTCTTGGTAGGCGGTGGCGGTGCGTTTAGGCCGGGGCGTGTACTCTTTCTTCTTGGAGATGAGATCCCGGGGATGGCGGACGAGATCTTTAGGAATTTTTTCTTCCGCTAGAAATTGCATGAAATCACGGTAGCCGGGCGACGTGCGGGTGGAAGAAGGATGCACCGCTTCTTTAATCAGATCGGAAATTTGACTGCCCGGCAGGGTTTGCCCGTAGAGTTTCACTTCCCCTTGCGCATTCCAGGTAATTTTCGGGGCTCCTTTCAGTTTCAACAGATTGACTAGCACCGACGCTAAAGGTTTGCTGGAGGGGGGAACTTTTCGCAAAGCGCCCCTTTGGCTCTGGGTTAACACTTTGGCCGCCACGGCCGTGAAGGGACTAGGCTCAAGGGTTTCACGACGCCGGACGTATTTTTGGAGTAAATCTTGAAACTGGTCGGCGCTGGCCGGTTTCTCTGGGTTTTCTAGGACCTGCGCCATGGCCGTTTGGTACTGACTGAGCACTTTAACCCCTTTGGTCGTGTCCACACGAAGCTGTTGTTCCAACCACCGCATGGACTCTTCCGGCACCAAGACCATGCGCATAGGGTTCTTCCCCTCGGCCTCTTTCATGGCTTTTTTCGTTTGTGTCGCTTCACTTCCCATCGCGTCACGGAAATTCCTACTGGGGCTGCTGCTGGAGGGTGGTGTGGGGTCCGCTTCTTTTTCCCTGTCTGGGATTTCTTCTTGGGCGGTCGCGTCTTATACTTTCTTTGGATTTTCTTCGCCGCCCTCACGGTCCTGCTGACTTTTTTTCCCGGTAGGGTTTGGCGTTGCCTTTTTCGCAGGCGAGCTAGAAACAACTGCCACCGGGCCGGGTCTGTACCCTCGGGCACCGGCCAGTTGCGGATGGGTTGGACCATTCAGGACCAGAGATGAGCCTGACTCAGTTCTCGGGCGTACTCTTGCGGGGAAGGGTAGGGGTTAGAGTAGTTTGGGTTAATATAACCTCCGGCTTGATCCAGAGCTTTCTTGGCTCCGTAAGCCACGCCTCCACTGATAGCTCCGGCGGCGGCCGCTTTGGCAGCAAAAACGGCGGCGGCAATGAGAGCGGCGGTCGTGAAAATGAAGCCTCCTCGCTGGCCCACGGCCTTTTTAAGCTTGGCTTTCTGCACCGCTGTCGAGGAGGAGAGCAAAATCCTTTTCCTCACGGCCGGGGGCAGGGTTTTGTTGGCTATTTTTCGAAGTTTCACCTTGATGGGAGCAAAGACTTTCTTGGCGCGGGCCCCTATCGGAAAAGTTCCACGCAAGGCGTTGTGCACCACTTCACTGACGGCGTTGATTTGAGTGTGACTCGCGGCCCGGATGAGTTTCTTTTTCTGACCGAGATCCGCTTTGGCAAATTGTCGGATGAACAGCGCGTGACGTTGAAGCAAGGGGGATGCCATCACCACAACTGAACGGTTTCCCTGCGGGACTTAGGCTATAAAGCTAACCCAATTCGATTTCTCCAGGGACTTCTGGGCTCGTAAAGCACGTTGTCTCTGGCCTAGAAAAGGAGGATGGAAGGGGGATTTGTTGGGTCTCTTCCACACGGCCCCCTGAAGCCCTTGGATTCTTTTTACCGTCTTCTTTTTCTTAATACCCCCTCGTTGTTCTCTTAGTGGCAGCGGCTTTCCTACGAGATGCTTTTGTAGTTTGGTGTAGAGCTTGGGGTAGGACAAACCAGGGACTACCCCCTTGGGGGTTTGGGAGAGGAGTTTCAACAGGTCCAACGCATTGCCCACCCCCTTTTGATCCTCCTCCAGCACGTAGGCGTGATGCTGTTTTCCCTCCTCGGAGAAAATGTTCGTGCGCAACCGGATTTGGGGCGGGGTCCGGGGGTGGAGGTCGAAGAGGAGGTAGCCAAAGGGGCGTTGGGTCGCGTCCTGGTAGGCCCGCATCACCGCCGGTACTTGCCCCGGAAAGGCCTGCTCGGCCAATTTCCGGACTTGCAACGAATCCCGAGCGTTTTTAAAAGCCACCAGGTAGTGTGCGTTGATGGAAATGGTGCGCGCATACTTGCCTGGGGGGAAAATGTTCTGGGTCAGGTACAGCACCGTAATGTTGCGGTGGTGCGAGCCTTTGGTGAACAGGTCCACCACCCGCTCGTCCTTGGAGCCTTCTTTCATCAAATCGTCCAGGATCAAGAGGCCCGGTTTGCCGCGAAAGGGGGCGTACGGGTCGTCGGGAAGCCCCTCCACAAATTTCACCCCCAATTGTTTCTGCAGGGCAGTGAACCGGGGTTGCCAAGCGCTGCCATAGCAGTACACGATCGTGAGGGGCTGCTGGGTGAAAAGGGATTTCGCATGGTGCAGAAGTCTTTCGGTGAACACTGTTTTGCCCGATTGACTCTGACCCGTGATCAGGATATTGCAGGGCGTTTGGAAACGGACATCCATCACGCCTCACCCCTTCCCAAGAATAACAAGACAGAGAGGTGGGTTTCCTGGTTTTATTTTATTTTTCACTTTGTCTCAAACTGATAACACATTGATCGTGAAGGTCTTGCTGCTGCTGCCACCGCGCCACACTCCGGCGCTGGTACTGGCGTTGCCAGGCTTGTAGGGCCCGGTCCCTGGTGGACTTGGTCTTCCACTGCTGGAGGTTCTGCAGGACCTCCGCCAGGGATCGACCGTGGGCTCGGCGCAGGAGGTAGTACAGACAATAACTGCCGCACACGTTGGACTTGTTCCCTTGCAACATCACACTGTTTTCCCTATGCTGGGCGTTCCCCTGCCTCACGTACTCTTGCAACCCGTAATAAGAGGCGGGAAAGCCATAACTGTCGAAGAATTCATTCAGGCCTTGGCGCGGAAAATAAAGGGCCAACCAATGGGTGCCTGGTCCGTCGGCGTTGTCTGTATTGAGAATGAATGAGGCGGGGCGGTTCACGCGGCGGGGCCGTAGGTCCATGGGAAACACGCCCCGAAACGAGGCGCGGAGCCACCAATCGTGGCGGGCCAAGACCGTCAATTGCGACGTGTAGGTGGTCATCTTACAACTTTTTCACTTCTCGGCTGCTGCTGATTTCGTACGCGGCGTCAAACTCGCAGTTCACGTACACCGATAAGGTCTGGGCGACCCCTGCTGCAAACTGAAGGCGGATGCCCACCGTCCCGTACTGTTGTATGTTCATGTGCGCAGCGTTGCCACTGCCGTCCGGAGTGAAGTCAAAACACAAGATGGCGTAGCCCTTGTCCCAATCGGTCCGGGTAATGTCAATCCCATGGTTGGCGTTCATGGCGCCTTGGGCCAGGAACAGGGTATTGTAACCGTCCAGGGTTTTCCCGTCCGCAAATTCGACGCGGGAGAAGGGGGTGGGCGTGCCGTCGACCGTGACCGTCGCGCGAGTCATCCCAAACCTTTGGAAATTGTACGGGTTCTTTTTCAGCGCTCCCAAACTGCTCCCACTCTCCACCAAGGCAATGCGCATGCGTCGGGGGATGCGACCGCCTAGGAAATCCGTTTTCTCAAAGGTGGTGTCGCCCTGGGAAATGGTGAACATCCGTTCTTCCTCGCTGTTGTAAGGGTAGAGGACGGGCTGGGACACGAGTTTCACTTCGATGCTCTTCATGAAGTCCTTGTTGCAAACACTGACACGGCGGAAGAAAGTGACCCGCTTCAGCACGATTTTAGCGGCGGCCGCTTCCCCCGCACCACTGTCCCCCATGAGGGCGAAGGCGTTGCTGGCTGGGGTGAGTCGGAATTCTAGGGGCACCCCATTGAGGAGCAGTTTGTTGGAGAAGGCCGCGTCAATGCAAAACATCCCGGTCAGTTCCACCACTTTGCTTTCCGCCGTGTAGGCTGCCCGCGTCGTCAACCCTGTGTTGTCCCCGGTGATGTCGAACACATCCATGGAACCGGCCATGTCTTTGTAGTACAGTCCCGAGGTCAGGTAGGATTTCTTGGCGGCTGGAGTATAGTTGAGGAGGGTGTTGAGGTAGGCTTTGTAGGGGTAGGTTTTGGTGCTCATGGTCATCCATTCCCCGTTCAAGGCCATGTCTACTTGGGACCAGAGGGAATGAAACCAATTGTTGACGGGCCCCAAGTTCAAACCGGCGGTCAAATTCTCGCCGTTGGCTTTCACGAGGTTGGCCGTCACCTTGAAGTAACTTCTAGGCAGCACGGTGTAATAGGGACTGGCCGGGAGGTAAAATTCCACGGGCGACCCGGGCAAAAGGGCCGATTTGGGAGCGTGCTCCGACCAATAGCCTCGTTCTTCGACCGCTTGGGCCAATTCCTTGCCGAAAAAATCCAAATGAGTGTTGTAGCCGCCCATCATGTTGGGCAGGGGCGGCTTGCCCATGCCTGCGACCGTCGCCATCAATAATCGTCGTCAAAGATATCTCTCTCCACACGTGCACGCTTGACGGTCGTTGAAGGAATGAGAGAGGGAGACTGTTTTTGCTTTCTTTTATTCTTGTTGGCCGGGTTCTTCGTATTTTTGGACGGCTTCTTCGTCTTTTTCCTTTTCGGCGCTATCCCCGCTATCTTTTCCAGGCCTTGGATCAACGTTTTGCTGGTTTTCTTGCCGAGCACACGGGCTGTTCCTTTTTTCGTGTCCTTCACGATTTGTTTCACCACCCTCTTGCCAAATTTCGATTTCAGTTTAGCGAGTATCTTTTGTCCTCCTTTTTTAGCCACCGCCCCCGCGACGGTCCCGGCCAACGCTTTGCCCGCCATGACGGCCAAGGGGGCTAGCGCCAAGGGTAAGAGTCCACCCTTTTGATTGGTGACCGGTTCGTAACGACCGAGTTCATTCCAACGGATAGGGAGGAGTCCGCCACCGCCTTGCTGTCCGCGACCCCCCTGGAAGACAGGAATGGAGGAGGGCATGCGTCGAGTGGTGGGGGGTGCGGGTTTTGCACGGAACACAGGGATCGAAGACCCTCCGCCAGCCATGTCCCCCATAGATGACTCCAGTGCCATAGATTCCGCAGACGCTCCATTCATTCTTACTTTTTCAGAGCACGCTTCACAAATTCCAACGTCGCCACCACGGTAGCTGTTGAGGCGAATGAGAGGCGTTGGCCGGACTCGTCGGTTATAAGGATTTCCAGCGTGTCAAACACCGTTTTGGCGAGCGGGAAGTAGCGCATGACCGGAAAGTCTCGTTCCACCACCTTGTTGTACGCGACCTGGGCCGACACGACACGCAGCAAGGGTGCTTTCACATCCCCCACGATATGCGGTTCGATCAGATCGCAGTACACGTACAAACTGCGTACGGGTTGGTGTTTAAAATCGCGGGTGAGCAGGTAGGGGGTGGGCGTCCGGAATTTTAGACCCGAATAGTAGGTGGACCAACACTCGGGCTGGTACCCCACCAGGGGTGTGTTGTCGTCCGCCGGATAGTGTTCGGGCTTTCCTTGCCCAAACCCAAACAGATTGGCCAGCCAGGGGCTCATGGCAATTTGGGTCTCCTCCTTGAGTTGAAGGGTTAACGTAGCGGTTCCATTAGTCTGGTACCAAAGCCATAACACATCAGGGCCTTTCATCGGAAGGGTAGCTTGGACGGCCATGAGGTTCGCGTAGTTCCCGGTCGGTACCACAAAGGATTTTACGATCTTGCGATGGCCTCTAAACAAGTTAGCGCCTTTACCCGTACTCGCGTTAGTGATGTAGTACACAGTCCGTTCTCTCTCCAAAACCGAGGCGAGGATCAGGACGGGTTTGATCCACTGCGACTCCCCTATAGTCGTCTTCACGAAACTGGACAACAACGGTGTGCGAGGGCCCGGTTTTTTCAACAGGTGTGCAGGATGCGCGGTGGCCTTTTTGGGATCGTCCTCCAAGCCGACCATGTAGGCCAGTTTAGGGGGGAGGACTAACATGTAGCCGCCCGTTGGGGTTTGAACCAATTCCAGGACGGTTTTACCCATGGCATTATTGGAAGATTCCACTCGGACGCTAAATGTTTTCATGATCGAAGAGTAGCCCCCCTGCAACATCGCCCAGCGCATGGCTGTGACCAGTTCTGTGACCGTTTCGAAAGACTGTGGAGTAAAGGTGATGTTCGGGAGGAGGTCGTAGGAGATTTCTACTTCTGGATCCAGTGTTTCGTGGATCATGGAGAATTGGCGGTCTTGAACTTGGGGGAACAATTCATCCCAGGCGCGGGGAAATTGCAGGTGGCAGAGGGCCATCTCCCACTGCCGGTCCAAGACCAACATCTCCGGGAGCCGGATACGAAAATGGGAGCCTGTGTTATCGGGAAAGGTATCCCGGCTGGCCACGCTAGGCAGCGTCATCCAGATGCGGTCGGGGTTCATGCTTTCCGGAAATGGAGGGTCACTTCCACCTTGGAGGTTTGTGGAAATGAAACAAGTTTCCCTTGCTCGTCGGTTATAAGGATTTCGAAATCCTCAAACACCGTCTTGGCCAACCGTCTGTAGTACAGGGGGGCAAAGTTACGTTCGTAGACCTCACCGTCCCCGGGCCCTGAAAAAAGGACTCTCAACAAGGGGACTTTCGTATCCCCCACAATACTGGGTTCCACCAAATCACAGTACATGTACAAGGTCGTCTTCTTCTGGGGACTGGGGAAGACCAGAGTCGTGACCGCCATTTCCCAGTCTCGAGACAACGTGTACATTTTATAGAGGTGGATACGGAACCGGGACGGTTCATTGACGTAGGTGGAGACGTAAGACTTCACCCCGTGGGTTAAGGTAATGTAAAATTCCTCCTCCTCCATCCTCTCTTTCTCCACAATGAATCCGTCCGTCGGAACAACCCACTCTTTTATTTCTTTTTTTTTTTTCACCCGTACGTTTGGGTCTGGAGCTGAGTGACCGGGACCCAGCTGTTAAATTTAGCGGGGTACCCTTCCCATTTCACCAAGACTTCTTCCTGGTTCTTCTTCTTGCCGCGGCGGCGTTGCAACACCTTTTCGATGATAAAGAGACTTTCTTTTTCCACGGCCACCGGTGTCATCTCACTTTCGTAAAACGTTCCCCGCAACGCCTCCCCGCTCAAGTCCTCCAACCGGTAGACGGGAGGGGTGCGGTAGTCCAACCGTTTTATCACCGTGAACACTTCCTCCGACCAGTTGGCCAGATAGCTTTTTTCAAAATGGCCTTTGGTCTTGCTAATCCGTACCGTGTCGCCGGGACGGTACAGCGGTTTCTTCGGTTTCCTCTTTAACGGCGGTCCCTTTTCCCGGTACAAGACGGCCCTCACCTCGTGGTCGTTGAAGGGCGTGACGGTGATGGGGGCGCGCCGAATGCTACTGTGGACGGCTCGGTTGTACCCGAGCACCAATTGAGGGAGGACTTTCCAATACTCTTTCTTCCCGGTGGCCGTGAAATATTTGTACATGCGGCCCTTGAGCGTCCGGTTGAACCGCTCGGCAATCTGGGCTTTGGTCTCGTTGTACGTCACGAAAAAGGCCACGTCATTCTTTTTTAAAAAGGCCTGGAACTTGCGGTTGGTAAATTCTGTCCCGGCATCGGTCTGCAACCGCAACGGTTTCCGTTCGCGGAACACTTGGGTAAAGGCGCGCACCAATTCCTCTCCCGTCTTGTTCTTCAGGGGGACCGCCCACGCGTACTTGGACAACACATCGATGATGGTCAAAATGTGTTTGTAGCCCTTGTTGAAGGCACTCGTGGCTTGCATGTCCACCAGATCCGCCTGCCACTGCTCGTCCAGGGCCATGACGCGCACGCGCCCTCGCAGAAATTTTTTTCGAAAAGGTCGGTGCAACGTAAAGGTCAATTGTTTTTTCAGCCAGGCTAAAGTGGTGGGGCGCGTCACCCCCACTTCGCTAGCCGCTTTCACCAGACGGGCAGCACCCCCAAAGGCAGCAGGGCTGCTGGGGTCGTAATACAACGCCTCGAGCAGCGCGGAAGGATTCTTTTTCTTCTCCTTCTTTCGCCCCATAATCCTCAAAATGAGAGTCCTGGATAATCACTTTTCCTCCGCAACACGCCAAGAGACAACGGACACGTTTCAAAATGCCGTGGCACTTGAGGGACGGACCTCCTCCTCCGCCGCAGGGCATTCTGTACTCTCCCCGAGTCTAGCGCGCGGGACCTCCCTTATACTTTTTTTCCCCCTAGAAAAGACAGACACCGTCATTTTTCCCTGGATATTTTTATTGTTTTTTTTTTTTACACGAAGCAAAAGGGAGACAGGGGAACGTCTTTGAGAGATTCTTGGACCGTAGGGTACTTGCTATCGTAGGTACACCTCCTGCCACTGTCTTCGTACAATTTGTAGGTGTAGGTAAGGGGGTTGGTGAAAATGACGGCCGATTGCTTGATCATACAGGTCCCATAGGTTAGATCCAAGTGGATGGTCTTCAAGGCCTTCTCCAACAATCCTGGCGCGTACGGCATGGTCAACTTCTTGTCTTCCTCCCCTTCCTCCCTTTCCTTGAACAGGTCACACGCAAAACTGTGGGCCATAGTGTTGAGGTAAGGGAGGAGTCCGTCCGCCATGGGATCCTCTTCTCGCACCAGGGTTTCCATGGTTGTCGAGGGGTACCTGTCGTGAATTTGAGTGACGTAATCCATACCAAAACGTCTCACTTTGTCGTAGAGGGGATTGTTCTCGACCGCATACTTCCGTTTCTGGAACAAATGGGTGATCAGGGTGGCGACCAACTCTTTCTGCCTAGTGTGGTAGGTTCCTTGGACATGCGCACGGAAGGTGGTTTCCAGGATCACCAGCCAAGTCGCCTTCCCCTCTTCTGTTTCCATGAACAAATCGTCCATGGTCGGCGTACTTCCGTGGGTCAGCGTAAAATGAGGTCTGAAAAAGTTGACCCCCCGCATCTGTAGCATATGGAAGGTCAACCGGTCCACAAAGTAACGCACGGCTGTCACGAACCAAGTCAGATCTTCTTTGGGCCTCTTCCTCTTTCTCTTCTCAGCCATCCTCTCTTCAGCCTCCTCCTCTTCTTCCTTCCTCTTCTCCCTCTTCTGTCTCTTCTCGCTCTGGACGGGGAGTCCTTCTTCCATGGCATCATCGTCGTCGTCGACGTCATCGTCACACTTGATCAACGCCATTATCTCGGCCACCCTCTTGCTGGAAACTTGTTCTTCTTTTTCTTCCTCATCCTTCTCTTCTCTCTCTTCCACGTCGTACTTAAATAGGGCTGTGTTCATGTGACCCCTTAAGGCATTGAAATGGTTCTGCTCAGGGATCAGTTGGTTATCCCCCTTCGTCACAGGACTGTCACAAGCATGATGTTGACGATAGAACCTACTCGAGGTGACCATACTACCACCAAAGTGGTAAGCGATACGGTACAACCGGTTGCTTTGCCGGGACTTAGCCCTCAAATCCTGAACGTAGTCGTACAACTCAAACTCCGAGTAGTCGTAGAGTTGCTGCCATACCCGGAAGGTGTAGTTGTCCCAGATAGGTAACAGAAGGTCAAACTGTTCTTTCAGGAGCTGGTTCGTGACATGGGGGAGTAACTGCTTGATGGCATCCGCGTGATACTGCTTCACCTGGAACTTACTTTCTTTAAAGCTCAGTCCGATACCGGAATAGCCGTCCAACTTCATGGTGGTCTGGGAGTACCGCACACACAGATGGAAGTACAGGTAGGTTAGGAAGTGTTCGTACTCTGTTATGAGGTCTCGCTCTCTCTTGTACCGGGGGTCTTGCACTGCCGAGAAGTGGGGCTCCGGGGGAAGGTGGTCTTTGTCAAAATGGGCACGGGCCGCTGAATCTATGTTCATGTAGGGGGAAGTGATAAGGCTACTTGCTACCCACCCCTCCGCATTCAATGTTTCGGCGTGGTACCAAAACTCCCGGGGGAGGGCCCGTTGGGTACGGCAACGGATCAAGTAGCCCTGCGTTCCCCAGACCAGGTCCTCACAAAGCCGAGTCTCGCATATCTCGTACCACATCGTTCCCAGACCCTGCTTCAGGGGAAGCCACCGGAACAAGAACCTCGCCATCTCCCTCAGGAAATTGTGGCGTAAGGACCTGTGGGGCCAATCGGTTTCCTCGCTCAACTGATGTTCCAGGGCCATCGCATCCATTTTCGCGAATTCCTCATTGGCAATGTCAAGCATCATCGCTTCTATCTCTAGCCTCTCTTCGGGGAGCACATCTAGGCTGAGCCAATACGACAAACACCCCATCAACATGGACTCCAGTTCCTTCAAGTACCTCTCCTCCAACGCGTTCTTCAAGTCAGGGAACTCCTTCTTCACTAACTGTGCTCTTTTCAACCGGTTCCAGGTCTCCCGTTCGGCCAACAGGTCTCGGTAGAGGTATCCCAAAAGGTACACGCACACACACCTCATATCCTCCTTGTACTTGAAAATGATCTTGTTGTTGCTGTCGTGCTTAATCACCCACGCGTCCTCCGCGTTATAGCCGGAAGTCTTCAAAGTCAAGGCTTTGCGTTTGCCCTCCCGTTGGGCCCCTTGCTGCACCCTCTGAAAACAATCCCCGTGCGCGTAGGAGACCACCGCCATGTACAGGGAGGCCAACGTGACGTGCATCGGACTCATGGGAGGGAGGTCGCTATGCCTCGTCTCGGTCTTCATGAGGCGTATCTTCTGCAGAAACCCTCCAAACAATTGGGCCATGTCGTCCGTCCCCTTTTCCCACAGTTTGCTTTGCCACGTTTGCAAAATGACATACGCCTGGTCGGCCGTGATCTGTTTCAGGCTGGCTATCACCTCGTCCCTCATCTCTTGCGTGACGGGTAACGCACACATCTGCCCAAAATAGGGCAGGAATTCGTTCAGGTGTTCCGGCGAAAAACCTTGGCGAGCTTTCTCCCAATTCTCGGCGAATCCCTCTTTCGGCCGAATTGTTTTCCATTGTGAAATGTCGGCGGTCACCAAAGCCACGTACAAATGTTGGGTCAACACTTTAAATTGTTCACGGCTCGCTTTATCCACTTCGTCTACCGATAGGAATTTCGTCGTTTGGATCATCTTCCCAAAGAGTCCACACTATATGGTACTCTCGATAGAGCATAGACACCAAGGCAAACAACCAAAACAACATGAATGCCTTCTCCCAAAAGGTTCACTTTTTTATACGCCTCGGGTAGTTCCCGGTTCGCCAATCCCCGTCCTGGATTGGATCTATAATCCCCATCAATCCCGACCCCTAGTGGATCTATAAATCCCGACCAATCCCAGCCCCGTAGTGGATCTATAATCCCGACCAATCCTGAGCCTGTAGTGGATCTATAAATCCCAACCAATCCTGACCCCGTAGTGGATCTATAATCCCAACCAATCCTGAGCCTGTATTGGATCTATAAATCCCAACCAATCCCAGCCCCGTAGTGGATCTATAATCCCGGCCAATCCTGAGCCTGTATTGGATCTATAACAGCGGCAGCCAATCCACAGCCTGCCTAAGATCTATAACCGAGGAGGCGGGGCCTGTGACGTCACACAACCTGTGACGTCACAGATTTGCTCTCGACCAATCAGGAGAGGGTATATGATCTATATAGGGCCCCCTTACTACTAGGGTCGCCATATTGTATGCGTAGTAGCATCAATGATTCCCACGCAGGATGGAAACTTTCTCCAATATCCATTCCATGCACGCGACTCCGCTAATGTAGGCCATCGTACTTCGTTTGAGAAATTTTCAAGAAGAAGGGGAGTAATTACTTTTATGATTTTACTAACATAATTAATGTCAACGCTGAACATACTGGCAAGGGTTTGTAGCCTTGGATATCTTTTTAACCAGATAAACACAAGAAGAAGTCTGTTTCTAATGTTTAACCTTTGTATTCTAATTCTGCAGCGAGCTCCGCTTCGACGGTTTGTACGGTCTTGTTCAATTATTGGCAGTCTAATTGCTATCACAACTTCTTGAAACGTTCTAGTGTTTCACCAGTGAGATACCAAAACTTTATGGGGAAGTTAGCAATACAGTTATAATAATCTTGACCTCTGTTTGGTTCCCGGCGAAATGCCAGCTAGATGAAGTCGCTCTAGGACGCTTGAAAGTGTACACTTGTCCAAAATACTTAGGATGGACGTTAACACGAAGATAGTTCGACTGAAAATCAGTCCTGGGAAAACTGGAAAGTCATTGTTAGCAGACAAAATCTTTAAAAAGTTGAGAACAACGAAGAAAACGTGGATGAAAATCGATGGAAAAGTCGGAGGTCCCATCGCAAGCTATCAACCTTATTTCGAAAGTAATAATCGGGTTAAACGTGGTTTAGTATTTATTTAGAAATAAAGTCAGAAAACCGCTTCGTGCCTGTCACAAATAAATTTGACGAACTCGTTGGTATGGGCGTAGCATGAAGCATGCATTAATATTTCATTGCTCGTAATCCGTGTATTATAATGTGCAAGAGAGCACCACCTCCCTGGTGTCACTGACAACTATCACGTTGATTGGCACGGGTGGGTTTAAGGGATATGATTCGAAATGTCAAAATTAACAATACGCTTGCACAGTTTGTTAATACCTAATTATAATAAGAGAATACTTCTTTAATTCACATCCAGTTTTGAAACCTGAAAAAGACATCACAACAATTGTTTAAAAAAGAAGCGCAAAAGAATGTTCACAAAGTTTTCTGTATAAATATGACCCGAAAATATTAAAAGTGTTTGTCATAATGGAGAAGAGAAACATATTTATGGAAGCAGCGTTCGCAGGGCAGCCTTGTCGTAAGTCCTGATGATTGCGAGATAGGAAAGGCAGAGAAGCTTTTTTTTAAGAAAAAAAGACCCTCAAAAGGCTAAACAACAAACAAGAAACCCGAGCCTTGAGCTTAAAGTAGTAAAGGAAGGCATCTCCAACGTTGGCCGCCTTCCAAACAGAGTACTGCGATATGCAGAGTTAATGGCTAGCAAGCTTGGGCCTGTTGAAAGCGCGTACTATTCTTCGATAGGAAAGCCTGGGAGACCGACACGAGAAGCGACAAGAAGAAGAATAAGCCGAAAATTAAGCCAAGCGTAAATGTTATATTTATTTGAGGTACTGGCACTGTTCATTAATTCCTTCTTTTGTTTGGAAAAGTTAAAAGAAAATAATCAAAAGCGTGTAGTCTACCGTTACTTCATTTCTTACCAGTCGATTTACATTTTACGATTACCTAACTCGGCAGGTCAATGTACCCATATCTAACGCCATTTCATTTGTTCTATTTTAGCACAAGCGCAACCAGAACAACAACAGGGCAAACTACACAGGCAAAGGCTGCTGCGGGTGTAGAGCAGCTATACAGGACTAGTAGTAGCGAAGGTGGTTCAATGAAGGAAGGTCCAGATAACGAAGAAATAGCTGAACCCAATTTCGGAAGAGATGGCTTCTATCTTGTAGGAGTACCAGAGAAAAACAAGGCCTCTAAAGCAGCTAAGAAAATAGAGACCACAACCAAAAGAGAACGTTCCGTTCAAGACGACGATGATGAGGAGGATTACGAAGGTAAATTAAATTACTGGAAATGACAGTTTCTGTATTCCAGGGGAAGGACCAAATTTCAGACTGCAGCATTTTATTTTAACACGCTACAGATTGTTGACAATGATTTATTGGGTCCTTTTATTCGTTATTCTTTTAGCAGTTAAGAAAGAAAAGAGGAAGAAGAAGAAGAAAACAAAGAATGATAAGATTGACGATCTTTTGACGATAATCGGGGATGCCTGCCATGGCAGAGGCAGTGACTTGGTCAGCAAAAGCTCACGAAAAAGCAGTTAAAAAGTGGCAAGGACTTTCATCGACGTCTGAATCGGATTAGTACAGAAAGCAGCGCTAGGCGGGTCCTCCAAAGTTAATATTTCAATTTCACGAAATTTACCGTAGTTTATGTGTATAAGTTAATCGTGAGCTATCAAAATAATAAACGGAATCTTTATTATAATGGTGTTTTATTTTATGGTAATTAGTATAGCCGTAATTGACTATTTATTTCACTAGCGATTTTCAAGTCGGCCATGACAAGAACATATAGCCTAAGAAACCAGACGATCGGATGTTTTTTCAGGCTACGGATAAATATTTCCTTGGTTTTACGAGGTCACACGGTGATCACATGTTGTTGATGTGGACAAAAAAAACGGAAGATATTTAAGAGCGGCATTCTGTAAATATCGCCGGAGGTGTGCAAAATGAAAAAATCAAATTCCTCAAATTTTGTCAGAATATAGGTCTAGGGGAACTATTGATATAAAAAATAATTTTACTTCGATTCGATTATTATTTTAGGCGAACGGCGACCATTACGGTTTGACGCCTCTCAGACCGGTTTCCACGGGCTCGACACCACACATCACTATACACAGCTCGGCTAACCATGAACATCAGAATGTACAATACTAAATAGCTCAATAGAAAGTACAAATAATGCTTTATGTTTTGGTGTGTTGGTTGTTTAAATTGATTACAAATTAAATATTTTAGCGAATTTGTATTATTTTGCTTATTTTATCCATTTTTGGATAACAAAATATTGATCAAATTGAGAGGATAAAATCGTACATTGGTACATGGCTTGGCTATATAAGAGTTAAACCCACCGAAAGAGCATTCTTTCTTCTTCAAGAAACTGCAATAAAATTTTGGGGCTATTTAAAACTACGAATTTTAAGAGCGCCAAACGCATGCGACACTGAGGTCAAAAATCGCTTTCTTCTTACGGCGTTCGGATGTCTAGAATTCATGATGCGCAAAGAAAAAAATATTGTATCAACTTCTCCGCAGTAATATTGGCTATTGGTGAAGTCTGACCACTGCCAAGTATGTTATATCTTGGTTTCTAGCAATTATGTGTGGATCTAGTAACTTTTAGCGGGATTTTTTCTGACTGACAGATCGAGCTACATCATTAATTACTCGCTCCATTCGGTTTTTTTTTTAAAAAATTCTAAGTCATTTTGAAAGTCTACGATTGAGCTATTTAATGTCAAACATGAACAAAATAATTATTACCATCTAAATATGTACCTTTTAAGTGCATGTTTCGTATAAAAACAGTAGAGGTAACTCTGCATTGCAACGATTGCATTACACATAGGAATCCCGCATATAATTCAACAGAGCGAGATAGATAGGGTGTATTGATTTGATTTTTTTTGTTCTATCGCTGTTGACCCCATCACTTTTATTCGTTGTCGTGTTTAAGGCGGTTTCGCATAGATCTAGATGCCGGGATTATATAGGCTAAAGGCAAGAATGAAAGCGCATAGTCACAATTTTGGAGATTTCAGTCGCATTTCGGGGCTTTTGAATACACTGCGACCTAAAAGTATATAATTACGAATAGCACCCCCACGATTAAAATACTAAATTAATAGTTATAAAACCACCCCACCCCTCCTTATATTTATAATAAAAATGTACCTAATAGGTAGTGAATGTTGCCGTTCAGTTAAGGATGTGTATTAGAAAAAAATCAACTACCTCTTTGGCAGGAAAAATATATTACTGGGTGAGAAAAATGCCAAGGCGTTAGATGAATATATTTAATTCTGTAGTTTTGGGTCTGTCGTGCGACTGAAGCCTGACATTGCTCGAGGTTTGAGCTGTGGTGTGTTTTCTCAAAAATGTTCTCGATTTCTTTCATATTGTCCGGTAAATTCAAGCCTACCAATTTCCGACATTTCTTAGGATTCCCAGCACAAAAAAAAACTGCTGTTCTGCCCGGTGAAGTTTAAACAAAGGAAATCCGATTGTAATTGAGAATGTAATTGTAAATGATAATTGTGTTTTGAACCGGCTGCTTGACTTTATCGAAGGCCAATAGAAGAAAATGATTTGCTGCTCACTATCATGATAGAAGGAGAGAAAACTACACGACTACACGATCGCCTACACGACTCTAGTGACTTCACCCGCATTCTAGGGCTTTATCCATGCTGTAGTCGGTGATGCCGTGCTGTCTTGACTCTATATTCCGTGATACCAGGGATGTATTGCTTAATAATGGGGTGTGGCACCAGATCTGCCATTATCGATAGGACTTGCCTACGAGTGTCCCAACTGACTGCATTTTGATAGGTTTCTGCCAGTGCCTCCAGGTACTTTGTATCATGTGGAAGTTGCTGAGTTGTACCTAGTAAAGTTTTCTCAACCGACAGGGAATTTTTCAGAGCTTCCCACACACAACCTGCGTCTCCTGGAGTGATGACTAACCTATTAGAAACTAACTAACTATTAGAAACTCGTTCAACTTTAAGCGGCGTAGGCCAAGGTTGGCGCTGGCTCCATTAATTTTTTCACTTGACGATTCGCTACTGCTAGTATGCTCAGGAGAGTAGTGACTTATGTCCGAGTGTTTGGTTTTCCATTGCTTGGCACAAACCATTGTTGCTGCTGTCGACCTCCTAAGGTAAAATAGATAGAAATATAAGAACATGTTAACTAACATCAACCAAAAAGCGTTGCAAAATATTCATATCGATTTAAGGCTCTGTATAATAACAATATAAACAACACTACACACATACACAAAGGTAAACTACAGAACAAAAGACAACTATTCGATAATGCACGACACCAACTGACACGAACATTTCTTTCTGACTTCAACATTTCTTAGAGTGAAAAGTGTAACAGTTGTCTGGTTTTCAATGCGTTTTTTTTCCATACCACTTCACTTTCAGATGACTCAGCGGGAGATAGAGTGATATATTTTTCTTTTTTGCCTTTCTCTTCTGGAAGAACATCCTCTGATGTGGGTGAGGCACCGGATTGTGTGGAGAGCAGCTCCTTTCCCAGAAGCAGGCGGCATTGTTTACATATTGATGAAAGAAACATATAGGTTCCCGATATATAAATACCTGCATTATAGTTAGCGTTTAAAAAAATCACATTAGTTCAGATCGTGCGCAGACTGTTAGCAGATTACATTGATATCATAATTTATTTCACTTACGCGAGGCAACTGGAACAAGTGTAGAAGACACATTATAGAGCTCTCTAGATTGCAGGAGAGTCATTCCACGATCTCCCCTCATTTGCTTGTCCTTGTGAGGAGCCCAGTTCGGCGGAGACGCACACGACTTTTTACTACAGCGCCATCGGATTCCTAATGCATCTCGGTGACATGGACATATCGACATTTTCAGATGACTTTCCTTTATTTCAAAAACACCTGGCAATTATAATTATTTTATTTTATTAGGCATCACAGGGGCGTAGCTTCCTGTACGCATATACGCACGTGCGTACACCTTGAGACGAAAATTCCCTGTTTGGCCTTGTATTTTTTTTACGAGAGGGGGCCCTTAAAACCGGTAGCTACTGCACTTGTGCGTACCACTTGAAAATGCCTAGCTACGCCTCTGCATCATCAAAGTCCACTCTAAGCCTTGCTGTTATTCAAGTAGCCACAATGTTTATTTAGATCATTTGCGTGGTAATATACCGGCTATACTATTTTCAGTGAAGTGTGACACTGGAAGTTTCAAGTCCCCCTGTAGATAATCACACCTCACCCCATGTGTATAATCTACCTATTTCCACTCCATGTCCATTATCCCCACCTATAACCCCCCTTCATGGATAGCCCGCTCAAAAAAATTGTAACAAATTAATTGACCCTGTTATTTACATGGGTGCGGTAGTTTGTGTTACTGTTTACTTTGTTAAACTAAAATATTACAATGATGACTTTGTACTATATAGCAAAAAGAATCATGCTAGTGTTGGCTGATTTTCCTCTCTTTTTATACTGATTACCTGCCAGAATACCTGAGAACTTTCCTTTCTAAAGGGCCTTTAGGGGGAACTAAACATTGGATTCCATTCTACGGTAATCTCGTAGACTTGATGACATTTTGATTGACGGTCTCGCGTGGGCTAACTGAAATTTTCCAAATTCGACTTGTAGTGTTTGCAGTTAGGCCTGGATACAAATATCACGTAAAATCGCCTAAATATCATTCCGGAATATCACGTAAAAATATCAAGTATCAAGCAAAATGTTCTAAATATCAGGCAAAATTTTCTAAATATCAGGCAAAATTTTCTAAATTTCCCACTAACAAAGATAATGTTAATACAGTTTTAATAAATATTATAATATAACAACCTTTTTTATTATCGTCGGTACTCGCATTTTTCACAAAATAAGCTTACAACCATTGGTGGATCCGCCATTTTGCTCTGAGTCTGACCTCTGTACTGACTGCACTAAGCATCATGGGATACATTATTAAGTGGGAAACCGCTGATCCAGATTACTGTTGCCACTGAATTGAGCTAAACAGTTTCAATCACCAAAAACTACGCTGAAAATGCCTAGACCCTCAACAAAATTCCTAAATATCCCAACAATATCCCATTTTTTTTCTAAATATCACATTGTTTTCTAAATATCATGGAAGGTTCTAAATATCTAAAAAAATATCATGATATTTGTATCTAGGCCTAATTTGCAGTTGTCTGGTCTCAGTCGAGCCGGTCTGGAAATTTACAACTTTTGTGTTTCTAAAATTACACAATGCACGTCAAATATTTCTCTGTTCTTGGTGTCTACATTTATTAAATTAAACAGAATTGGCATTACTTGTGGTAAATCACCACAAGTATAAGTACCTATTGACTGTTCCTGCTCTGGCAAGAAGCAATTTACTCTCTGAATTAAGAGAAGAATATCTGCAGTCGAATCTTGATATTCTATCGATACGCACTGGACATTTGCAGGACTGGAAGGACTACATCCACAAGGGCCACCAACTAATGTAGAATAGCTACACGAAGCCATATCCGATCCCCTGCCGAGTAAGTGACTCCCGAGACAAACAGAACGCTGACTCGGTACAAAGTGTCACGTACTTGACAAAGATGATTTTATACTGACGTCAAAGAGAATCATTATATATTCAAGGCCAATCTGCTTTGTTTTTTTTAGGGAGCCAAGAAATTTTATCGAAAGTCCACGGTCTATAAACTTCAACATTTTAACTTTCCCACTCACACCTTTTTTTTTTCAGAAAAAGTAATAATGTGCCTACATTTATTTACTATTTTCTGTCTTTTGTGCTTTTTCGCGAAAATTTGACTTTATTTTAGATCAAAAAGAAAAGTATACACATGTTGAATAAATATACGCGGGCTTCCTGTGTGTAACGCAATCGTTGCAATGCAGGGATACAATGATATTGAAGTTATCATTGAATTATTTACTGTTTTTCTACGAAACATGTACTTAAAGGTACATATTTAGATGGCAATAATTATTTTGTTCATGTTTGACATTAAATAGCTCAATCGTAGACTTTCAAAATGACTTAGAAGTCTAAAGAAATTATCCGAATGGAGCGAGTAATTAATGATGTAGCTCGATCTGTCAGTCAGAAAAAATCCCGCTAAAAGTTACTAGTTCCACACATAATCGCTAGAAACCAAGATATAACATACTTGGCAGTGGTCAGACTTCACCAATAGCCAATATTACTGCGGAGAAGTTGATACAATATTTTTTTCTTTGCGCATCATGAATTCTAGACATCCGAACGCCGTAAGAAGAAAGCGATTTTTGACCTCAGTATCGCATGCGTTTGGCGCTCTTAAAATTCGTCGTTTGAGTAGCCCCAAAATGTTATTGCAGTTTCTTGAAGAAGAATGAATGCTCTTTCGGTGGGCTTAACTCTTATATAGCCAAGCCATGTACCAATGTACGATTTTATCCTCTCAATTTGATCAATATTTTGTTATCCAAAAATGGATAAAATAAGCAAAATAATAAAAAATCGCTAAAATATTTAATTTGTAATCAAATTAAACAACTAACACACCAAAACATAAAGCACTATTTGTACTTTCCATTGAGCTATTTAGTTTGTACATTCTGAGGCGTCAAACCGTAATGGTCGCCGTTCGCCTAAAATAATAATCGGATCGAAGTAAAATTATTATTTTTGTCAATAGTTCCCCTAGACCTATATTCTGACAAAATTTGAGGATTTTGATTTTTTTCATTTTGCACACCTCCGGCGATATTTACAGAATGCCGCTCTTAATATTAAGTATTTTGCCCGTCTTCAGCCAACTAGAACTTTTCATTTCATGCCCAGATAAAATACGGATGTCTAGGATCAATGAGGGAAAAACCCTCGTACTCGTTCACCGTCAATTCTTATTAGGTACTTATTGACTGAGTGTGAGTGCCGGACGGGATAATATTTGGTTCGAGATCATGACGTACGGACCGAGCGCTTCGACCTAACTCAGTCAATAAGTCTTTTTACATATGACCTTTTTATTGTTTCTAACCACAAAACAAGCGGAAAATCGAGCGGGGCCGGACGGCTTTTTCGAGCCACCTCACGTCAAAAACGTACGATACTTATCGCGTCACTTGTTGTAAATGGTTTTGAACAGAAAGCGCGAGCGGGGCCGACGGCTACGGATCACGATAAAAAACTCTTATGCACTATAGTAAATTTTCATCCCTACTACAAATAAATTTAGACCAGAATAATTATAACATCTGCCACGAGTCGAGAAGCGTGCATTAGAAGCCGTTCTCGCCGCTTAAGCCATCACACATCAGCCTCTGAATCCAGAAATGCAGAAATATCATCCCTGGAATGAATCTCATATTACGTAGTGAGTCTTTAGATTTTCACTTTTGCTGATTAATTAGTCAGATGATCTTTGTTTATCTCATTCCAAATATCTCACTTTAATACCCTTCTTACACGTGTATGCTTAACAATATATTTTATAAAAATGAGACAAAACAAAAAGTGAGACATGTGTCTTATACGTGAAAGGTCTAATTGAAGACGTTCATATTATATTGCTAATTACCTTGTGAATTAATTTTATAAATGACTTCGCTCTATTCCGTTCTAACATTGCAGAAATAACGTTTGCTTTTACAGTTGCTCTAGCGCGCTCACAAGGGGTGTATCTAACAATTCAAGTCCTGCAAGAAAAGGCGCGCGGAATTTTGCCCGATACTTAGAGCGCTTTCCATTTATTCGAACTGACTGGTTTGACCGGTCAGTTCTTAAATGGAACGAGTCAGTTCTAGGAACTGACTGGACCAGTTTTCAGAACTGACACGTTCCATTTAAGAACTGGCCGGTCAGACGAGTCAGTTCGTGTAAATGGAAAGCGCCCTTAAGACGACGAGGGCCGATCCGAACGATCGTTATAATCGTTTTATTATTCAACACATCGATAACAAAACGCAGTTTATAACCATACACTCGCACATGAAACATCTTTATTTGATAAAACGATTTGGCGGCAATTTGATAGCGCGCCATGTTTGTGCATAATTTTGCCGCCTTTTTGTGCGAAGTAAATGAAGATAACAATACTCCAATGTGAGCGAATTGGTTAAGGCTGACGGTTAGAAAACCGGTAAAAGAAGATCTGAAATGTTCTTTTAAGTCTTAACTTGTCATACATTATGATAGTAAATTATGTATTTTTTTTAATTAGTCTTCTCGAGGACTCCTCTGTAAAGCACTTTAGGGTGAAGTTGGCATCCTAAATAAAGATTAAGATTATAAACACCCGCAAATGAACATATTTACTTCATAAAACAATTAGGCGGGAAATTGATAGCGCGCTCCATTGGTTTGCGGAAAATTTTGGCGCCTTTTTGTGCGAAGTAAATGAAGATCAAAACCCTTCGCCAATTCGCAAACTGTGTAGTGTGATGATTAGAGACCCGGCGAAAAAAGCTCTGAAATGCTCTTTCATTCGGATCCCTAAAGTTCCTTCAGTTATTAGACAACTAGTTAAGTCAGTTATTTGAGCTGATAAAATCAGGACATTTTCCGCAAGATCGAACAGGATAATTGTTTTATTATTCAACACATCGACAACAAAACACAGTTTTTATACCCAAACACACGCAAATGAAACATTTTTATTTCATAAAACAATTTGTATAGGTAATCAAGTGGCCACAAGTGAAATTAGGGATAACTTTCACTCGTGTTTGTCAAAATCGAAGTAATTTCCCGAGCCTCTTATCATTAATATTATGGAGGGCAAATTACGATGCAGAAAAATAATTAAGTGCACGTAGGTGCAGCCTGAATTTCCCGTCTCCTCTGATTTGTTCATCACGTCTCAATCCTGAAGGCAGTAATATTGCAGTATGTTGGCTTTTTCAGGCTGTATTCGGTGATATAGTGCAGAGAGAGAACAATGGGTTTTGATGAGGGTCAGTAATTATAATTGTTTTATTGTTCAACACATCAATAACAAACCACAGTTAGGGTCGGGTGGACTTCTCGAAACGAGCGACATGCAGTAATGGCCTACCCAACAAAAAACACCCAAACTTTAGAAAGTGCAGTAAAAAAACAATAGAAGTATAGTATTATGGGTGCAATCAGAATAGATGGGTTGCACATGACGTCACGGCGGCCATGTTGGTGTACCTTTAACAATAATAGTTCTTCGTTAGCTTCTTTTGTTAGGTACATCAACATGGCCGCCATGGCCTTTGTCATTTGAATCTCTGGGGATTGACTTCAACCATCTATACAGGTCTCGAGAGGTTCCGTGCTACTCCACAGTTATACAGTCCAAACACTTGCTAATGAAACACATTTATTTCATACAATTATTTGGCGGGAATCTGCTAAATGTTTCTGCACGGCTGTTTCGGATCTCGGTACAGATACCGATGTAATATCAGTTCAAATTTCAATTTTTGTCTAAATAACGATATTGAGATTGAAACAACTTAAAAACAACGAAGCATTAACCTCCAATATTAATTCTAATTAGTTTTAATGCATTAAGAAAAATATTGATCTACTTTATAACTGAAGGAAATAAAGCTGAAGTCTTTTTCATAAAAAATGCACAATTAAAAAACTGGTTGTGTCTGAATCCCTTCACATCTTGAAAGTATCTTCAGATGTTTCTCATGTACATTGTATGAAAAGATGATTGTAACCTTATGTATTAATCAATATTGCATGACTAAGGTTCCCTTGAGTAGCTGACGCCGTAAACCTTTGTTTGAAGCCTCAAAAATCGAACTAATTTTCTGGTTCACTTCTGACACCAACGCATATAAAGCTACAGCATCGAGCAGCTTTATCCAGAATCTCTTGGAGTCCGTTGAGTTTACTTCACAAGCGATCTTGAAGAGGAATACAGGTTAGATTATAGCTGATTCATGCTTGTTTGAAAATACTCCTCATCTAGATCTCTATTATACGTACTAGATAGCTCCTTTCTCATTGAAAATGTTTGTTTCTTGATAAGGTATATTTGCACTCTCTGCATGTGAGAACTGCTTTACTCGATAAGGTACATTTGCACTCTGTTTGAGGACTATTTGCAGTTTTTCATGTTTTATTATTCAGCACATCGATAACAAAATTAGTTTATACCCAAACACTGGCAAATGAAATGATGTATTTATATAAAACGATCAGTGGCGGGAATCAGATAGCGCTCGCACGTCACGTTTCTGCAAACGTTTGGCGCCTTTTTGTACGAAGTAAATCAACTTGAAGGTAAAACACTCCAAAGTGAGCGACTTCGCAAATTCAAGGTTAATGGTTAGAAAACCGGAAGGAAAAGCCCAGAATCGTTTTTATTCCGACGCAAAGTTCCTTTCAGTAAATATCTTTATTTCATAAAAAATTGGCGGCAAACTGTTCATGTTTGTGCATTGTTTCGCCTTTCGTTACAGACCCACGGACAAATATCAAAATGAATAACCGACGCTTAACAGAAGACCAGTTCGCGGTTAATTCCGACTGATTGTGAAAGGAGTGCAAACTTAGCGCGAAATACAGTGTTTGTATGGGAATCCAATGCCTAAGAGATATTTCCGTAAAATCGAATATCTGAAATATTCACTGTCTTCAAACTTATGATACCTGGTAAAAGATTAACTGATCAAAATTTGAGGGATGTAGCCGTGCATCGGATTATTTGGCATAGAATTCCGATACAAATACGGTATTTCGCACCATATATTTGCACTCCTTTCACAGTCAGTCGGAATTGAACCGCCAACTGGTCTATTGTAAAATGCCGCTCGCTCTAATTTTAAATTTAAAGAGATTTAATGCATTAAGAAAAATATTGATGTACTTAATGTTAAATTCTAAGCATCCATAACTTAAGATTCGAAATAGGGTGTGCCCAGAAAAATGTGTACATGAAATTCATGAATAAATGTACTGCTTTGTGTTCTACAAAGGTGAGTCGTGCACATCAAGATTAGAGAACTCGTTCTTGTGGGCCTAATAGAGGTAATCGGCTAACGCTGTTTCCACCCAATTCAGATCATGTGATGTAAACAGATGCTACTCTGGGGAATTATTCCTTTTTCATTCTAATCACAATGCAGTCATGCCTATCTGAATATAATTAATTTTGAAAGAGTTAATTCTCCAGAGTAATGTGTGTTTACATCATATGATCTGAATTGGGTGGCAACAGAGTTAGCCGATTACCTCTATGAAAAGTGGTAAAAAATCGAAAAAGAACTTAACAACTTTGTTTTTTTAATTGGAACATCAGAGGTGACTCCCAAGATGAGAGCAATCATGTCGCTGGCTTTTTTAGGCCTGGTGATGACAATCACCTTGGCGCCGCAAGTCTTGACTGAGGAACAACAAGATGTCGAAGACGATGAGACTGCAGTAGTTCCTGAAGACAAAGCTGTAGAAGACATAGCTGAAAATGAAGATGAGGATCCCAAGGAAGAGATGAGAAATGAAGATGAAGATAAGAATACAGTCGAAAAACAGGAAACGTAGGTCTTGAATGAATTACATTTTATTTCTGCCCATTACACCCCTTTTTTTGAGATAAAAATACATGCTCCAAGAACGATAACATGAACGGCAAAGGAATGTGAAAGGTTTCGATTAAGTTTCTATTCTTATTTGGTTGATACTCTGAAATTAAATAGAAAACCAACAACATAACATATTTTCATCAGATAACCGTTTTAAAGTTTTTTTTCAATTTAGTTTTGATCAAAGTAACAATGATTTGATTTCAAAGAAAATTGTATGTAAGGAAAGTTCTCAACTTTGTGATTCAAATATATTTTGTTTTCTCCCTTTCCTATTGGTGTTGGTGTATGGTTTTCACAGTAAAAATGGACAACAACATATAATTTCAGTCCCTTATTTTCTGCTTTTAACTTGGACTGTGGACATAGCAGAAATCACTTACGACATAAATATTCAGACCAAGTTGTGTGTGTCGATATATATGCTCCTTGAAGCAGACTATTGTATTTTACTATCGTTCTTGTTGGTTCCGAATCGTATCTTGTATCTGTGTTTAATATTATGTTTATTCAAGTGAGAGCACAAGTAAGAGAGGAAATCTCCAATACTCGCGCTTGTGTGATGATAATGACTAATAAAACTATTTTTAGTAACCCGAAGCAGCTGAGCTAAAACAAGCACTAGATCTATAATAACCAAGCGCCTCGGTATTTAATACACAAATTTAATAGGGTTCATACACCATATAACACAAGAGGTTCATCATCAAAATTCCAACTCTCCCTCCCCAAAACGAATTATGGTAAAAAGCGATTCGGCTACAGAGGAGCACATATTTGGAATAATTTAACAGAAGACCTGAGGACTAGCAAATCGTTAAATACATTTAAAACTAAGCTAAATGGTCTACCTCCCTGCTTCTTTGACGCTTTATAATTTACTCTCTTACAATTACTATAGTTTAATATATCGTACACGAACGCTAAAAGAACTGACTCTGGCGTTTTTAGCAGATTTTAATGGAATGTAATAATATCATTTAATGTTGATGTATGAGATTTTTACACACGGCTTTTATGTAAACCAGTCTTAGTTACTGTTAAAACTACCGTGTCTAAATAAAGTTTCTATCTATCTATAGTCCGCGAGCGCGCGACAACAATCTCGACATCCATGGTGGTAAAATATTTTCGCGCCCTTTCGTACCCAGAGGAGGATTCGATAGTATCCCAGACCTATTTGCGCGCCTAGTATTTCTAAGATGGCGGTGCTAGACCGTATTTGTTATAGCAGAACAAATCACTCCGTGACCACCCTATACGGTAAAATAAACTTTTGTAATCTTTTCAAACCATTATTAATGCTGCTGGCTGTTTATTGGGTAACATTCAATATAAATATATGTGTTATTGTGGAAAGTCTTTAATTTGTTCGTCTCATTTTCATTGGTGGCTTTTGATCCCTTCAACAATACTGCATGTTGTAAAGTTTTAATACGAGTATTTTAATTTTTTGGCATATCCTAATTCCTAACGGTTTCAGCTATTCAATAATCATTTGCCTAAAAAGTTATCCAAACTTATCCATCTTTTGTGCCTTTTCTGGGTCGGGTGGACTTCTCGAAACGAGCGACAGTATTGGTCTACCCAACAACAGGGGGCGGCCTTCACCTCCTCGAACCTGGAATAGTACAGGCTATCCAAACAATGCCTAACCCTTAAATAATACAAACCCGAACCCTACAACAATGGAATTCTTTGTCAGTGCAGTCCAAATGGGGTCCAATAAAATGCAAGGTTTTGAGAGGTGAAGGCCTGCTGAACAATAGAAAACACCCTAACCTTTAGAACGTGCAGTATAAAAACAATAGAAGTATAGTATCCTGGGTGCAATCAGAATAAAGGTCTTGAGAGGTTCCTGCTACTCCCTTTTCTGGGACCTTAGATTGTTGTCGTTTTGTTGACAACAACGCGAGAAATTAAGACCCTGTCCACACGTATCCGTTTATTGTCCGCACTTTTGTTTGCCATCGACATAAACTCTTCAATAAAACTTAAATAGACAGTTCTACTACAGAGTGATAGCAGACAAAGAAAATTTATCTGACGAAATATTATTACAATGTAAATATTCTAGCTTTGTTTATCTTGTAACTAATTGTAATAAGGGCAATCCCTTTATGTAGGACGACACAAATTTTTACCAAAAATACAATAGAATACAACACAATACAATTCAATACAACAATAGAACGCAACACAATACAATACAATACAATTTGGTAGCAATTCGTGTCGTCCTACATGAAGGGATGGCCGTAATAAGGGGTCTACAATAAATAAGCAATGTTATGCTTTCTAGTAGAATTCCCTCGCTACTATTGTAATTTCTAAATTATGATTTATACGTAACAATATTGTGATGAAATGAATTTAATTTATTGATTGAAATACAGGTTATATAAATCTGGTCACACGCCTTAAAAAACAGTCTATCTTTGCCCTTTTCTCGTCCTGAAGCATTCCTCTATGTGCACAGGCTGCTCGGTGAAAGCAAGTGATGACGTGACGCAAAAAAACGATAATATAAGACAAAACGCAATGCATCCTGGGATACTCTGTTTCGTGCCATAGGATTGTTGTCGCACGCTCGCTCACTGTGCTTCAGCTGCTTCCGGTTACTAAATATAGGTTTATTAAACATAATTCCACACCGCGCTACAAGATTCCCTCTCTTACCTAGCTCTCTTGGTTTATTTTAGTTTTCTGATTAACAGGCCTCTTGATTACGTATCAGCTGCAGATGAAACTTTGTCTGCTCACAAACCAAAGACCGCTCTTTTTGGCCGTAGTAGTCAAAGAAGACGACGAAGGTTTGATATTCATCATGGTAAGAAATAGACAGCACAAGCAATGGACCTGGGTATAGGTAAGTTTAATTCCCTGCTAGCAGAGTCTCCTTTTCCGGCTCCCTTTCTTTTGTAATCGCCAGTTTGAGAAAGTTGATTGCTTATTTCCATATTTTTTATTGTAAGATTTATTAAAACCGGTTTCCGATATGGACATTTTTATGATAATAATGTCTTCCCATATGGACCGCGAAATTGAAGCCAAGCGTTTTTGATTACTTTTGAGCCGTATAATAGAGCGGTCAGTCGATTGAGTGCCGTAAAACCAAAACCAGAGCCAATCACTAAGTACCCTGGTCCAAGAGGTTTTCTCCCTTGATTAGAAAGAGCCGCGAGGAGGCGATCAGCGAGCCGTGAAGCAGCGAGGAGGGAAGAGAGAGAACCTCTAATAGCGGGTGTCAGTTGATTGATTGTCCCGCGCCAATAGATTTGAACTAGGGATAATATTTGTCACTCCTTCCTGATTGTAGGACTATATTATAGCGTTCTCCGATTAGCTGTTGTTAGTTGACAGGGGAGAAGGGTTGAGTTAGAAATTGTAATCCATGTGAGTGGGATAAGTAGAAACGTGAACGTCAGTTTGTCGCCCCAACATCGAAAAGCGGGAAAGTTTATGGTTGTTTCTTAAATAATTTAACGAATATTTTATATATATGACTGTCGAATAGCCCAGCTTGACAATGGCATCACTGCCGGGGTGACTTGTATCCTGGTTTTCTCCATTCAAGGTTAATCATTTTGCATGCAGGAATGAGTAAATGTGAAGGATCGCCAAGATCTCATCCAGTTAAAGCCCGCAGAAGATGGTCCGTGAATATCTTTGTGTCAAAGAGCAGAAATAAAACATTTTTAAGCGCCTGTTGGTGTTCAAGAAATCGTTTCCGTTCTGCGACACACGTATTCAAAATATTTATTTTCTACTTTTCCTTGACCAAATTGATCTTGTGATGTTAATTGACACCTATCGTTAGCATGATAGTGAGATTCGTACCGCCCGCTACCAGAGGTTTTCTCTCTTACCTCCTTGCTGCTCGGCGACTCGCTGAACACCGATTCTCGGCTCGCTAAGAAACGAAGAAACCTCAGGAACCAGGGTATAGGGCAAGTTAAATCCCAATAAACCAATCACCAAATAAAGTAAACGCAATCATGGCTAACTATAACCAATCAAATTCTAAAGCAATCACCTAAGATCATCACAGCAAAATGCTTCGTTTACCATCGCCCTCTGGCTCGTGATCGTGGGTCGGTCGATCGGGCAAACAAAAAGAAACGATGTTAGGAGGTCTGGAGCCAAGTAAAGCCTGGTTACTAAGTCAGCTTGAAGACTCGCGTACACATTTTCATGCACGTATTCCTCGCCTACTTCTTCCTCTACTAGTCGGTTGATTGACATTTCGCATAAGAAAAGCAAGCAACTTAAACGTAGAGAGCTCGGAAAAGGCGTTAGCAGTTATAATATGAAATTATTATTCAATATTTTTGTTTTTTTACTTTTCCCAAATATTGGGTCGCTCTAGCGATGGTGAACAAAATACGTTAATGGACGGCCTAATTACTTTTCGACACTCGACTGAAAACCGCTCTCAACAGTTTATTACCGGTAACTCGTTTGCTCTGTCCGAACCGTAAGTTATATATGAATCCTAGTTTTCCCCCTTTCTCAAGGCCAGCGCGCGTTGCGCTTGTCCCATAAATCAGAAAAAAAACTCGTTTAATAAGTGGTGTTTACGTTGTAATACCAACCTACTGCCAACTCAGCTCTTTTATAGCAGAAATAACTTCCCGATTCACAATATATAAATTCACTTGACAAAAAGTTATATGTTTTTCTATAAGTTTATGTTACGTTTTCTAAACCTAATATATCTCCCTAGAAATATCGCTCTCCATTTCTCACATTATGCTCTAGAAATCGGTAATTATTACGGTTAAGATCCTTCGCGATTCTTCTGAAGGGGGTAATCAATAGTGTTTTTTTCTTAATATTAATAATTAAAGAGGAAGTAAATATTAATATACGGTAACAGATTAGTTAACGTAAAACATACAATGCAACTATCTGGATTATTTCATTTTATCTGTGTCTTCCTGTGCATGTCACAGCCGTGTTAGATGCTTAGCCGACTAATAACCTATTTAGTACATGATAGTCAGTGGTATACTACCTTGGTGTCAGAGGTCCTTCTCGCTAAGTTTACGGTTCTTCTCGCGCCTCCGGCACTCGCTGATCGCGCCTTCGGTGCTCTTGAATAAACTTAGCGAGAAGGACCTCTGGCACCCAGGGTATAGTGGTATACGTGCTGATAGCAAAATCGTAAAAATGAAATCGTACTGCCCGGCCGTGCTCAGTGGGGATATTTTTTTTATCCACACTGTCTGGTAATTTTGCTTAACTTCAACATTAGAAATGAAACTGCTCAACCAGTGATTTTCATGTAAAGTTAATTACATGGCCGCTTGTAGATACGGAAATAATCTTCTCATGTTTAACTTGAAAACGTTAAGTTACCAAGCTAAGCATTCGAATATATATTCCAATGGTGGTAATTCCCTATACTTTGTTTTGTTTTTAGCCCTCAAGGAACCTGATTCATGGAGGAACCAACGTATCGACGAGTGGATTGTAAAATAATGACCTAATTAAGGCTGAGCATTAATTTGCATAACTAATTACTCAGGCCAGGCCAAGTAAAGTTTCGCAAGTGTTTATTATTACTCGGGCCAGGCCTTTGGCCAGCACGAGTCTTAAATTCTTCGTGTTTCTCTTAATTTTCCAAGTCGACCTTTTTCGCTACAGACCAATGAGATTGCATTTTCTTTCAAGTTCTATTCGCTACCAATCAGATTGCACTGTGCTGGTCACGTGAACAGTGGACAGTATTGCTTGTATTTCAAGATGGCGACGAGCGAAGTTTTGACTAGCAAAACCTTTAATCTTAGCTATTATTCTGCGCAAACCAAAGGTTCCTTCAAGTGAAACGCCAAGATTTGGTGTTTTTTCTAAAGCTGAGAGGAGTTTTACGGGCGTTGGACGGGAATTTATCACGTTATGAAAGCGACATTCTCCAGATACACTCATACAGTTTGATCAACAGCTTGTAAATATAAGTAACTAAAAACATGATAACTTTAATACCAATTGACTGTGGTTGTGTTGTTATTTATTGTTATTAACCTCTCGAAAGTATAGTAGAAATGATCCGATTTCTCAGTTCTCTGATCTGACAAGGGCCCTTTTAAAATATTTTATAGTATAAATTATGGGATCATCCTATGAACGTGCGATTTGATTGGATGCTAAGCGTGCTTGATTTTCTTTTATATAATAGATAGTTACTAACGCGCTCACTGATTGGTCGAAAACCATGTGTTTATGAGAGTATAGAGACTAATCAGAGCGCGCGTTACATGGGATATTCACTATACAAAATTGAAAATCAAAATGGTGGAAGTGACACATTTGGGTAATAAGTTCATGTCCTAGATACACCAATATGTTACTGACGTTCTATGACCGAAACATAATAGAACGTAATTAACCTATTGTTGTATCTAGGACATGAACTTATTACCCACATTTGCAACTGGACTTTGGTGATTTATTTTGAAGCTGCAATTGAAAGACAACTAAAACAACTGTTCCGAAAAGGATAACCTAGAGGTCACCACAATTTTTGACGCACATTTAAGCCAATAGATAAGGCATTCAAGAACAGTAGTCTTAAAGTGGATGTTTTTTGTCTTCGGCTTTCGGTGGGTTACAAGGCACAATCACATGATTTGGCGACCCCCGGGATGAAGAGTTTGTTAGCTTTCAGTAAAGGAACTCTTATTTTTACCAAACTGAATGGAAATATTTAGTTATTGGGACCTTCCCTCCAGTGAAATGAGGTAAATTACATGTAGGTATGAGAGGTAAGCTCGCTTTTGTCTTTTGACATTTTGTTTTGGTTTCTGTTTTTTTGTGTGAAAAATCGCCATTTGGCATTTGTGATTTGTCATTTGCTTGCAAAATTCGGATATTATTTTTCATGTAATTGTTCGTAAAATGAAATGGAAAAGCTAAAACTGAATTGAATGCTAACAACTTGCTTAATAGACCAATTCGCGGTAAATTCCGACATTTTGAAGAGTGCAAACATGGCGCGAAATACAGTGTTTGTATGGGAATCCATCCCTCAAATTTCGATATGTTAATCTTTTACCTGGTATCTTAAGTTTGTATCTGAAGACTATTTCAGAAATTCGATTTTACGGATTTTATTTGGCATCGGATTCCCATACTGTATTTCGCGCCTTGTTTGCACCCCTTTCAAAATGTCGGAATTTACCGCGAACACAAAACTGTCGGTCTTGCGAGGACTGCATGTTTGTGCATTTCGTTCGTAAAAATCTATTATTTAAAGCAAGTAAAATAGGTTTTGTTGTGCTCTGTACTCTGACAAAAACACTCCTGAAGCTGTAGAACATTAAAAAAATTACCGATATCACTCCTGTACTCTTTTTTCATGTTCTAAAGCTCCAGTCGTGATTTTGTAAGATTATAGAGCACAACAAACCCTTCATAGACTGGGAAGAAAACATGTCCGACTTTGAGTTCTTAATGTGTGTCGAAGAAGAGGAAAATAAAATTCGCTTTCTAAAACTAAAAGAAAATGATCGGCGAGAGAATTTAGCATCGGCTTCGTTATCTAAACTAGGCTAAAGCGACCACAAAATGGGATGCTAAAACGTTTGAAGTTGACAAAAGCAATGCCCACATTCTAATACAGTGTTACTCATTGACCATTTGATACAAAAAATGATTGAATTTAAGATTTTTTTTTTTTTTTTTGACCGCCTGGTGTATTAATCGAGTGCATGAAAGTGACAACGTAACACAACAACTAGACATGACTCACCACTGAAGGACTCGACGATATGATTTCGACATTAAACCAGAGAAACCCCCATCGTATTCTTCGCCATTCACTGTTCAGGTTTCAACCTTAAAGTGCCACTACGAAGGTTTCAACCTTAAAGTGCCACTACGATCAAATTTTGAGAAAGAACGAAGTTTTGAATGGAAATATGCATTTACAAGAGCGACGCGTTGAGAAAATTACGTCAAGCCGCTGGTCGAAAGTCGTGAAGTATTTGGAACACACTTCAGTAATGGCGGACGTGATTTCGACGGTAAACTCTCTGCAAATTTCTTAGTTTAATTTGGTCCTTTGGGGAAAAAAATCACTGATTTGGATATTTTCGACACTGCACGTGTGTCGTTTTGGAAGAGAAAAAGGTAGAAAAGAAAATAGTCGTAGTGGCACTTTAAGGCTGAAACCTGAACAGTGAATGGCGAAGACATATAAACACGGCTTTCAGTCAATCAGCAGGTTTCATGTCGAAATTCGTTTGAGAGATTCCACTTCCAGCAGAAAACCGTTCTGTGAAGTCTTGTGAAAAAAGAACGTGTGCCAGTATCTCATCAAAAAATCAAGTTAAACACACAATAGACCACATACGAAATATATGTATTGTGTTCTTGTTTATTGTTAATGCCAACTGATCAGTACTAGTGCTATCCGCAAATAACTCATGTGCTAGGGTCTGTTTTTCGAGTCAATACCTTGGTCAAACATCCAGTATTATGCTAGTAGGGGACGTAAAACAAAACATCAGCGATGAAAAGTATCGAGGGAAAACAACACATTGTAAAAAGACAATTCGGAGTGTTATACTTTTCTTTCGCGTTTTATTTCAAAATTCACACCACTCTTCACAAACTGTACATATCATGTTATATCTGTTCTTGGTCTTGATTTCCTAACAGGATACAATTAATGCATAGTCTCAGTTCTAAATCGCAATACTGTTTTTTTTGCTAAATATTATCCTCGATTTCACAGAACGGTTTTCTGCTGTGTACATTTGTTTTGTAGTAATGTGTAGAGTGTGCGTAAAAAAGAGGCTGAGTTGTTCTCAGTAAAACTTCTGTAACTTTCGCCGGGACTTCGGCTGCTGTCATAACTGATAGTTGGGGCTGTCCGTCAAATCGGAATGTCTGCCAGAAAGACAAGTAATGACCATCATGTTTATGTCCTAATTAAAGTGCGACTGGTAAGAAACATAAAATAAGCACTTGCTCCCAAATATTTTTCGACATGTATGTACAATGTACTTTAGGCTTCGTGACCCCGGGTTCGTGAAACAGAAGACTCGTAGCATATTGTACACAACTTAGGGAGTTAGTGTATGTAAACATCCCGTCACAGACCTCGGAATCTATCACTGGAGAAAAGGTAAACTTCAACACAATAACCTATGTTTTCGCAGGATAACTACCCACAAAGGTATTTTACCTACTGTACTACAAACTGATAACTGATAAAATAACTGCACTCAGAAAAAAGAGCATTCACATATAAGCTAATAAAAAAAACGATGATTACAGCTTCATCAAAGACTTCGCGTTCACAAGACTGGTTGCCTTCGTAGTTGTAGTGTAATACTGTTTGTTTTTTTGCTATATGCCCTCACCCGTTTTCCAAACAAGGTACTTGTACAAAGCAGGTAAACTAAAATAAACGAACGGTAGTTTTCTTAGGCCCAGTTCAAACGTCGAACCTTTCATGCGCCGAACCTAATTAGATCAAAAGAAGCCGCCTAATTATCTTTCGTTTCAATTTCGTTCGGCGCATGAAAAGTTTGTCGTTTGAATCGGGCCTTACTGTGGGACTACCATTCATGTCGGGTATGAATCAGCAGTTTGTCTTTGATTTCTTCAGTAGCTACCGCGATTTTACAGTAACACACCGGTAGTTAGCTAGTCTACAGACATAGAACTGAGTAAGATTTAGTGACTACTCTGTAATTCACTTGTTAATCGTGTATATTTTGGTTTCTTAGTCTAATTGTAATTCAGGCGTCGTTCCAGTTTTGTTACCGTATTATATACCATGGGAACATCAACTGTAATCTACCTACGATCAGTATAACCGTCAATACAAAGTAAATGAGGTGTTAATGTTATAGTCGTTTAACTGGCCGACAAAAAGTGCGTTGATCATTTCAAGTTGTGTTCCAAAAAAAAATCATTCAATTCACAATTCAACTTTCGTGTTCCAGTTTTTTACCGGTGAAATAAAGAAAAGTAAAGACAATCTGAGAAGGTAGAAAATAAAGTTTTGACGTGAACAAAATTAATTTGGTTTGGACGGTATCGTTTACCGATTTACTCCTAGGAATCTCTGTTCACAACTAAAGTGTTGAACGAGAAGGCTTTACTTGGATCATAAAGCACAATAGGTCAATTCGTGCAAACCAAAGACAGAATTAATGCGTTGATATTCATAAGCACAACTGATTAGCCTACAAATTTGTTTAACGAGGTAAATAGGTAAATTCACACAAGCCACGATGTTAAGGAGCAATATTGGAAAGATACAGGACAAAAGCTAACTGCATTGTCTCAGAGTACGTTTCCCCAATAGATCAACGATCAGTCAAAAATTGGAAGCGCTCATTGTTGTAATCCTTTGCTCGAATGCTCGCAAAAAAGATTGTGTGGTCGAATTTCAGGAACTTGCATTTTCCCAAGGTGATCGTTTACTCGTTTTTTTTGTACAGATCATTGTTCGCAGCTGTGAGAAAATATAATTGCTCGTGCTTGCTCTAAAAACAAGATGATTGCCAATGCTCGAATTGACCATTCGGTAGCCCTAGAAAACGGAAACCTATAATGAAAATTCAAGTTGAGACAAATTTTCACAAGTATAAACTTTCTTCATGTGACTACATTTTATTGATTCTCTTCACATCCTGTGTGTTATACCAAGCTAATTAGCGAAATGCGTACTCCCTAAATATGACTGCATGGTTTCTAGGATATGCCCGTGGTATCATTCTCAAGGTGAGAACCTATATCAGTTCCTAACCTACATAACACCGTTTTCATTCGGAGTTCCACGTTTTGTTGAAAGGCCTACATTACTTCGTCGGCGATCCACCCACGCGTTACTTGGTTTATGTCATTGGCCGTTTTTATACTAGAGACGTCTAAGTCGTCTAGAGACCGCTTAGAAATAGTGTAAAAACGGGAAATAAGACAGACACAGTTAAAGTTATCTTTGTCTGCTAAGTGCGACCGAACGACGCACTTAGCAGACGTCTAAGCCGTGTAGTATAAAAACGGCCAATAGAGCGGATTTCAATTGAGTGTCGGAAGTGTTTTGGTTTTGCGTTTACTATAAGCTCTCCTATTGGCTGAGAAAGTAAACCAACCAATCACAATCCAAGGTAAAACCAAACGCAAATTGCTTTTGGTTTTGCCTTGGTTTTTCATTGGCTCTACTTTGGTTTGTTATTGGCTCACAGGGAAGCCATTTATGAGTTACTTGTGATTACTCGCTCCTATTGATTGGCTGGCTGTGGGTATAATTTGCGTTTGGTTTTACTACACTCAACTGTAAACCGCTCTATCTCAGTGACGACTTGACTGAACTTGATCATGATTTCGTGAACTGAGATCGGATGCTACCGAAATAGGATGATAAACCAGTCGGTAAAATATATCGAAATCCATAGATTTTCAAAGAAAAATAGCAAATTAGCCTAGATTTTCTGTGCAATAGAAAGTGAACTTGGATGTTAATATCGACTCGGTGATTTGAACTGAAATTTCCATATTGAACGAAAACAACCTCGTTGTACTAAAGTAATTTTCAAGAACTTGTTAACTTGAACTTGGTTCCTTTCACTGAGAATAATTCTGACCTCACCGATAACCAGAGGAGGATGAACTTGACCCTGAAATACAGTATTATCAAGCGAAAAATTAGGCGATTGAGTCAAGTTTTCATGGTAAAACGGAAAGTTAACTAGGTCCCATTGAATTTTAAATCATTTATTGAACAACACACACATAAGCTCTGGTTCTTTTGTCAACCATGTCGTACAAGATAATTAACTAAGAACGTATACGTTCTACGTTCTACGTTCAACCACGAGTATCTCGTATTTCTTTCAACCAGAAGCCCCATAGACCTAGTGGAACATTAATTTTAATCCTACCACACATCATTCAGTCAACTTCTTTACCTTGTTTGCTTGTCTGGTGCCCGGGGGGGGTGACTCCCATATAAAAGGGGTAGGGATGCTCGTCGGACATTTTCGATTTGATCCCTAAGAGGTACTAAAATGGGAGTGGTTCAAGCTTATTTTGACCCCTAAAAGATAATAAAAATGCAAATTGATAACAGCTTTTTTGTTCAATTGACACCCGACCCCTAAAAGGTACCGCTTTACATAGAAATGTCTGTGTTTGATGGTGGATACCCTAAGTGGTACCAAACTCCTGATTTTGACCCCTAAAAGGTACGACGAGCATCCATGTACCCCTCACATAAGGGAGGACCCCTCCCCCCCCCCCCCCCGAGGTCTGGTGTAGTCCTGCGCGTTCTAAAACTTGATGATAACGATATATCCTTCGCAGAATCCAAGTATCTCATCATCTCATCGGCTTCAAGGGAGGTATTCCACCCCTAGAAGTCGTCAAGGATATCGTAACTGGGATGGTGTCCATGCCACGCATGAGGTAAGCATAGAACTAGTACATGTCAATCATGAATGAGACAGGCTTTCTCAGCTGTCTGTTTTCCTGTCTCAAAAAAACACATTGTGTACCAAATATCATTAGTTAGACTTCGAACCCGTAATGTTACTTGGCTACTAATATACTATGACTAAATGCTTCTTTACTTATCTCTCTTTTTCGCAGATGTAAATACAAGATCAAGTAAAGAATATCACATGTACTATACACACACCTAACAAACATTGCACTTATAAATATCAATTTTCACGAAATACACATTGAAAAATCAAGAATCGTTTTGAAGTGGCATTGCCTGTAGAACACATAGTAGCGTCGTTCACTCATTTCGGTTTTCGTTAGTCTTCCTCCTCCTGTTGTCTGTTTTTTTGTTTTTTGTTCATGTTATGCGTTTAATCATTATTTAACCTAGGTGTTCAGTACCACAGAAAGTGAACTTGGATGTTAATATCGAGTTGGTATTTGAACTGAAATTTCCATATTGAACAAAATCAACCTCGCCGTACAAAAGTAATTGTCATGAACTTAATGACTTAATTGAACTTGCATGGTTCCTTTCACTGAGATCTGACCTCACCGATAACCGGAGGATGAAGAACTTGACCTAAATACAGTATTATCAGGCGATGGATGGTAGTTTTCTTCGTAAATTAGAAAGTTAACGGGGGCCACATTGGATTTGAAAACTTTCATTGAACAACACACATAAGCTCTGGTTCTTTTGTTAACCATGTCGTACAAGATAGTAAATTAGGAACGTATGCGTTCTACGTTTGAACCAAATTGATAATTTACTTTGAAAACCAAGATCAAGACTGTCCATTGTAATTTGATAGCATGTTTCTATGTAGACGACACTTCGTGGCCGCACGGAGATACGGTTTTTATCTTGGAGTTTGTTTATCTTGTAATGGATGACTAGTTCCTGTTAAGACTAGTGTAGGCCGGACGCGACGGGTAAGATAAACACTGGTTTTACTAGTAGAACTGATCTGACAACTAAGGCCGGTATGCCATCTGCTGTAGCAGTTGACGTTTCGAGCGTTCACCTTTGTCAGAATTTGATCTTGTAACCGAGATAACGGGTTATAGTGTAATAAATGCAAAATACACTTTGGTTAAGTCCGGTCTATTTTAACTGAAGTCTTTCATATTGTATTTCTAATTACCTGGTGAATTAATTGTATAAATGACTTCGCTCTATCCGTTCTAACATTGCAGACATAACATTTGTTTTTACAGTTGTCCTAGCGCGCAACGTTCACAAGGGGTGTATCTAACAATTATCCTGCAATAAGAAAGCGCGCGGAATATTGCCAGATACTTAGACGACGAGGGCGATTCAAAGGATCGTTATAATCGTTTTGGTATTCAACACGTGGATAACAAAACACAGTTTACACCTAAACACTCGCACATGAAACATCTTTATTTCATAAAACGATTTGGATTTTGATAGCGCGCGCCATGTTTGTGTCTAATTTTGCCGCCTTTTTGTGTGAAGTAAATGAATTATATTTTTTTTCATTTTGTAAATTAGTCTTCTCGAGGACTCCTCTGTAAAGCACTTTAGGGTGAAGTTGGCACTGACCTCAATAAAGATTATAAACACCTGCAAATGAAACATCTTTACTTCATAAAACAATTTGGCGGGAAATTGATAGCGCGCGCCACTGGTTTGTGCAAATAGTTTCGGCGCCTTTTTGTGCGAAGTAAATGAAGATAAAAAGCCTTCGCCAATTCGCTCACTGTGGAGTGTGATGATTACAGAACAGGCGAAAAAAGTTCTGAAATGCTCTCTTATTGGTTTCCCCAAAGTTCCTTTCAGTTATTAGCCTACTAGTTAAGTCAGTTATTTGAGTTATTTGATCTCAGTTGCTTACATCAGGCGATTTTCCGCAAGATCGAGCAGGATAATGATTATATTATTCAACACATCGATAACAAAACACACTTTATACCCAAACACCCGCAAATGAAACATCTTTATTTCTTAAAACAATTTGGTGGGACCCGCGCGCAACTGGTTTGTAGCCTGCGTCGCATCCGAACTGAACCCTACTGGTTTGGGGAAAGTTTTGGCGCCTTTTTGTGCGAAGTAAATGATGATGAACACACTCCACAGTGAGCGTGTTGGCGAAGGCTGATGGTTAGAAAACCGACGAAAGAGGCCCTGAAATGTTCTTTTTCATCGGATCCAAATGTTTTTTTCAGTAGACTACAGATTAGTTAAATTAGTCAGTTATCATATCATTGATCCTAAGTCCTGACATGGCTAAAATCTGGCGATTTACAGCAAGACCAAGGACGATAATTGTTTTATTGTGCAACACATCGATAAGAAACCACAGTTATACAGTCCAAACACTCGCAAATGAAACATCTTTATTTCATACAATTATTTGGCAGGAATCTGCTAAATATTTCTACACGGCTGTTTCAGATCTCGGTACAGATATCAATGCAAATTTCAACGCTTTGTCTAAATAACGATATTGAGGTTGAAACAACTGAAAAGCAACGAGGCATTTAACCGTCCAATATTAGTTATTTTAATTAGTCTTAAAGCATTAAGAAAATATTGATCTACTTCCGTCATAATTGAAGGAAATAATGGTGAAGTCTTTTTCATAAAAAAATGCACAATTAAAAAACCGGTTGTGCCTGAATCCCTTCACATCTCGAAAGTCTCATTAGCTGTTTCCATGTTCAAAGTATTAAAAGATGATTGTAACCTCATGTATTAATGAATATTACATGACTAAGGTTCCCTTGAGTAGCTGTCGCCGTAAATCTTTGTTGGAAGCCTTAAAATAGAACTAATTTTCTGACACCAACGCATATAAAGCTACAGCATCGAACAGCTTTATCCAGAATCTCTTGGAGTCCGTTGAGTTTACTCCACAAGCGATCTGGAAGAGGAATACAGGTTAGATTATAGCTGCTTCATGTTTGCTTGAAAATAATAATCATCTCTTACGGTACTTGATCTAGCTCCATTCACACTGAAAATGTTTGTTTCTCGAGCTCTGTGATTATTTGAGTTTTTATTTGGGCCTTGATAACGTACATTTGCACTCACTTTGAGAACTGTTTTACTTGATAACGTACATTTGCACTCTGTTTGACGACTATTTGCAGTTTTTCATGTTTTATTATTCAGCACATCGATAACTAAATACAGTTTATACCCAAACACTGGCAAATGAAATGCATTTATTTCATAAAACACTCAGTGGCGGGAATCAGATAGCCGCTCGCACGTCACGTTTCTGCAAACGTTTGGCGCCTTTTTGTACGAAGTAAATCAACTTGAAGGTAAAACACTCCAAAGTGAGCGACTTGGCAAATTCAAGGTTAATTGTTAGAAAACCGAAAGGAAAAGCCCAGAATTTGTTTTAATTCCGACGCAGAGTTCCTTTCAGTTTATTAGACTTCTAGTTAAAGTAGTCGATTATTTGATCCGAAGGCCCAATCAACACATCGATAACAAAATACTCGTAAATGAAATATCTTTATTTCATAAAAAAATGGCGGGAAACTGTTCGTGTTTGTGCATTGTTTCGCCTTTCGTTTATACAGACGCACGGACAAATATCAAAATTAATAACCGACGCTTAACAGAAGACTAGTTCGCGTTTAATTCCGACTGATTGTGAAAGGAGTGCAAACTTAGCGCGAAATACAGTGTTTGTATAGGAATCCAATGCCAAGTAAAATCGAATTTCTGAAATATTCACTGTCTTCAAACTTTCACAGATAGTTGGAATTGAACCGCGAACTGGTATATTGGAAAATGGCGCTTGCTCTAATTTTAAATTTAATGAGATTTAATGCATTAAGAAAAATATTGATGTAATTAATTTTAAATTCTAAGCATCCATAACCTAATATTCGAAATAGGGTGCGCCCAGAAAAATGTGTACATGAAATTCATGAATAAATGTACTGCTTTGTGTTCTACAAAGGTGAGTCATGTACATCAAGATTAGAGAACTCGTTCTTGTAGTCCTAATGAAAAGGTTACTGGTTTGCAAGCAGTAAAAAATCGAAAAAGAACTTAACAACTTGTTTATTTTTAATTGGAACATCAGCGGTGGCTCGCAAAATGAGAGCAATCATGTCGCTGGCTCTTTTAGGCCTGGTGATGACAATCACCATGGCGCCGCAAGTCCTGACTGAGGAACAACAAGACGTCGAAGAGGATGAGCCTGCAGAAGTTCCTGAAGACAGAGCTGTAGAAGACATAGCTGAAAATGAAGATGAGGATCCCAAGGAAGAGATGAGAAATGAAGATGAAGATAAGAATACAGTCGAAAAACAGGAAACGTAGGTCTTGAATGAATTACATTTTACTTCTGCCCATTAAACGCCTTTCTTTGAGATAAAAAAACATGCTCCAAGAACGATAACATGAACGGCAAAGGAATGTAAAGGGTTCGGTTAATGTCTATTCTTATTTGGTTGATACTCAGAAACTATACAACAAAATAATATTTTTTCATTAGAAACCCGTTTTAAAGTTTTAATTTACTTTTGATCAAACTAACAATGATTTGATTTCAAAGAAAATTGTATGTCAAGGAAAGTTCTCAACTTTGTGGATATATATGCACGTTGGAGCAGATTATTGTATTTTGCTATTGGTCGTGTTGGTTCTGAATCGTATCTTGTATCTGTATCTTATATAATAGAGGGTCTGAATGGGGGGGGGGGGGGTATACATGTCAGTTGTCAGTTAAAATTTGGCCATTGGTCAGTTGTCAGTTAGCCCAAGTTAATCATTACTAGAGAAAATTTACAATGTTTGACCCACAAAAAACAAATTTGTCATTTGTCAGTTATTTTTCGGTTGTCAGTAAAAAAATCGTCATTTGTCAGTTGTCAGTTATTTTAAGGCCGTTTGTCAGCAGTCAGTTAATCCCGTTCAGACCCTCATAATAATACGTTAAGTGCGTGTGTGTAACGCTCTTTTCCAGGCTCCCTCGATCGATATCCTAATATGGAGAACGCGCGGCGCGTCCGAAAATGGCGCCAAAAAGTGACGGCCACAGGTATCCCAACGAAGACGACGAATCATACGAAATTTCAAAAGTTGCTCTCTGTCTTGGTTGCATTTGAGGAAAAAAATATTAAAAAGAAATGAGTTTTCCCAAGTTCTACACTTTAGTTGGGCGATCAAGCCATCGAGTTTACGGGAATCTAGTTTTTAAGGGAAAACCTAGGCGAGCAAGCCATCAAGTTCACGCCTTAGGGAATGTTTTAGGGAAAACCTGGGAGAGCACGCCATCGAGTTTACGGGAATGTTGGGGAAACCTATCGCCAGGCGAAGCAGCCGAAGTCAAACGACCGAACGAGGTAAGACCAGGTATTCAAACACAGTTTGAAATGTTGTCCGTGGAAAAGGCTGTTCATTTTTTTATCTTACAACTCTATGGTGTGCCTTAGAGCAAGATATTTTGTCCATGTCTGTTCTCTGTAGTTTCCTGTGTTCTTAGATATAAAAACCAACTGTTTCCTCGCCCAACTATCGTACTCGTAGGCTCTTCAGACCATAAACTCACTACAACCAGACATTCAAATAACTTGGCTTTTGAGTATTGTATTATTCCGTTTTCCTGTTTCGATCAATGCTCGAGCTGCCTAGGCCTGTGACCGTCAGTTTTGGCACTTTTTCGACAATAGGTATAATTGTGTTCATCGACCGGTTTGAGAAATTAACTGAGATCCGTAAGATATTATTGCCTTTTTTAATCAAAATACAACTTTGGAAACTAACATCTACACGCTAAAAACCTCCAGTATACAATCTGGCGCCATAGGCTATGTTACTAAATCATATTTGTTGATTTCATGTAAGTTCCCTGCTAGTTTGTTTAATATTATGTTTATTCAAGAGAGCATAAGTAAGAGAGGGATTCTCCAATACGCGCGCTTGTGTGATGATAATGTCTAATAAAACTATTTTTAGTAACCGGAAGCAGCTTAGCTGAAGCAAGCACTATACTAGTGCGCGAGCGAATGACAACGATCACCATATCTCATGGCGGTAAATATTTTCGTGCCCCTTTCGTACCCAGAGGAGGATCCGATAGTATCCCAGACCTTTTTGCGCGCCTAGTATTTCCAAAATGGCGGTGCTAGACCGTATTTGTAATAACAGAACAAATCACTCCGTGACCACTCAATACGGTAAAATAAACTTTTGTATTCTTTTCAAACCATTATTATTGCTGCTGCATGGTTGTTTATTGGGTAACCGATTCAATATAAATATAATACTGAACAAGCGTGTTATTGTGGAAATTCTTGGTTCGTCTCATTTTCATTGTTGGTTTTTGACCCCTTCAATAATATTGCCTGTTGTAAAGTTTTAATACGAGTATTTAATTTTTTTGGGCATATCCTAATTCCAAACGGTTTCAGCTATTCAAATCAATTTGCCTAAAAGTCATCCAAAGTTATCCATCTTTTGTGCCTTTTCTGTGTCGGGTGGAACATCTCGAAACGACCGACAGTATTGTCCTAACACCCTAACCTTTAGAAAGTGCAGTATAAAAACAATAGACCAGTTCGCGGTAAATTCCGACACTTTGAAAGGGGTGCAAACATGGCGCGAAATACAGTGTTTGTATGGGAATTGATGGAATCCGATGCCAAATAAAATCCGTAAAATCGAATTTATGAAATATTTTCAGATACAAACTTGAGATACCAGGTAAAAGATTAACATATCGAAATTTGAGTGATGTAGCTGTGCTGGGAAGCGTGCAATCGTGTTTTCAGTTTTCCATACATTGTCTGTAAATTTCCAGGCGGAATTTGACTCGTTCTTGTAGACAATGCATGGAAAACTGAAAACACGATTGCACGCTTCCCAGCACAGCTACATCACTCAAATTTCGATATGTTAATCTTTTACCTGGTATATTAAGTTTGTATCTGAAGAATAGTTCATAAATTCGATTTTGCGGATTTTATTTGGCATCGGATTCCCATCGATTCCCATACAAACACTGTATTTCGCGCCATGTTTGCATCCCTTTCAGAATGTCGGAATTTACCGCGAACTGGTCTATAGAAGAATAGTATTATGGGTGCAATCAGAATACAGGTCTTGAGAGGTTCCGTGCTACTCCCTTTTCTGGGGCCTTAGATTGTTGTCGTTTTGTTGGCAACAACGCGCGAAATTAAGACATTGTTTACAAAATGTTGCGCGAAACATGTGAAAATTCAAACGCCCACCTCACGAAATACTCATTTAAATTTCAGGAGACGCCAAAACCAAGCATCTGTGCAGTTTCAAAGGAATATTTGAAAGGACAATTAATGAAAATAGTGTCAATTAATTTAATTGAGCGTAGTTTTGTCTTGAATAGCGTCAGATGCATGCTGGCTTCGAGATGAATTTCTAACACTGTAAAGTCAAAATGTTGTTGTGCATAAATTTATAAATAGAAAAAATAGGTTTCACTGCCACTGAATTAATACATGTTTTACAGAGAATTCTTTATCTCTACTTCTGCTTTGCTTTTCAAATCATGACCTTTATTTATCATTAAAGCTTCATTTTACTACTTTAACTGACATTGCACTCGTAGCCTGTGAATTCTTCAAGCTGGGAATTTTTTCAGGATATGGCTCTAGCTAGCGGACAAAAACTTAACTCGAAAAGGAAGACTTGATGAATACTTGTTTATTGGATCAAGTTGTTTCAATTGTAATTTACTGTTCCGGTGTTTCCCTGTGTGTTTAAAATAAGTTAACTGCAAATAAAAACATTACATCAGATTCGACCAAACTCTTTCAATGTCCGTAAATCGTGCCATTGCGTTAAAAATTGATACATGTACACTGACGTAAAACACCACTCCCTGACAAAAAGTCAAACTGTCGAATGCATTCAGAAGTCGTACCTTAATCGCAACTACAACTTGATTTGAAACGAACATGAACAGGACTATAATGTCTCAAACGTTGTCCGCACTTTTGTTTGCCATCGACAGAAACTCTTCAATAAAACTTAAATAGACAGTTCTACAGCAGAGTGATGGCAGACAAAGAAAATTTCTCTGACGAAATACAGGGTATATAAATCAGGTCACACGCCTTAAAAACTGTCTATCTTTGCCATTTTCTCGTCCTGAAGCATTCCTCTATGAGGCTTGACGGATCGATACGCGATGTGCACAGGCTTCTCGGCGAAAGCAAGTGATGACGTCACGCAAAAAACGGTAATATAAGACAAAGCGCAATGCATGCTGGGATATTCTGTCTCGTGCCATATAAGGATTGTTGTCGCACGCTAGCTCACTGTTGCTTCAGCTGCTTCCGGTTACTAAATATAGGTTTATTAAACATAATCGCACACCGCGCTACAAGATTCCCTCTCTTACCTATGCTCTCTTGGTTTATTTTATTTTTCTGATTAACAGGCCTCTTGATTACGTATCAGCTGCAGATGAAACTTCGTCTGCTCACAAACCAAAGACTACTTTTCGTTGCCGTCGTCGTCGAAGACGACGACGAAGGCTTGATATTCATCATGGTAAGAAATAGACAGCACAAGCAATTGACCTGGGTATACGTAAGTTTAATTCCCTGCTAGCAGAGCCTCCTTTTCCTCCCTTTCTTTTGTAATCGCCAGTTCGAGAAAGTTGATTGTTTATTTCCATAATTTATTATGACAAGTATTAAAGCCGATTTCCAATATGGACATTTTTATTATAATAATGTCTTCCCATACGGACCGCGAAATTGAAGCCAAGCGTTTTTTATTACTTTTGAGCCATATAATAGAGCGGTCAGTCGATTGAGTGCCGAAAAACCAAAACCAGAGCCAATCACTATAAGTACCCTGGTCCCAGAGGTTTTCTCCGTTGATTAGGAAGAGCCGCGAGGAGGCGATCAGCGAGCCGTAAAGCGACGAGGGGGGGGGGGACCTATGTATGGTAGCGGGCGTCACTTTACTGATCGTACCGCGCCAATAGATTTGAACTAGGGACAAGATCTGTCACTCCTTCCTGATTGGAGAACTATCTAATTATATTATAGCGTTTTACGATTGGCTGTTGTTTATTGACAAGAGAGAGACGTTGCGTTCGAAATTGCAATCCAAGAGAGTGGGATAAGTAGAAACGTGAACGTCAGTTTGTCGCCCCAACATCGAAAACGGCGAGAACGTTTATGGTTGTTTCTTAAATAATTTAACGAACGTTTAATATATATGACTGTCGAATAGCCCAGCTTGACAAAGACATCACTGCCGGGGTGACTTGTATCCTGGTCACAGAGGTTTTCTCCATTCAAGGTTAATAATTTTGCATGCAGGAATGAGTAAATGTGAAGGGTCGCCTAAGATCTCATCTAGATAAAGCCAGTAGTAAAGTGGAATCGAAAACAGTATTGTAGAATAAGTAGGCTCCATATGAAAGCCTGCAGAAGGTCGTCCGTGAATATCGTTGGGTCAAAGAGCAGAAATTAAACATTTTGAAGCGCCTAGTGGTGTTCAAGAAGTCGTTTCCTTTCTGCGACACACGTATTCCAAATATTTCCTTTCTACTTTTCCTTGACCAAATTAATCTTGTGATGTTAATTGACATGCACCTATCGTTAGCATGATAGTGAGATTCGTAGCGCCCGAGGTTTTCTCTCTTTCCCGAGGTTTTCCCTCTTACCTCCTCGCCGCTCCGCGACTCGCTGATCACCGCTTCTCGGCTCTCTAAGAAACGAAGAAACCCTCTGGAACCAGGATATAGGGCAAGTTAAATCCCAATGAACCAATCACCAAATGAAGTAAACGCAATCATGGATAACTATAACCAATCAAATTCGAAAGCAATCACCTAAGGTCATCACAGCAAAATGCTTCGTTTACCATCGCCCTCTGGCTCGTGATCGTGGGTCGGTCGATCGGGCAAACAAAAAAACGGATGTTACGGGGTCTGGAACCAAGTAAAGCCTGGTTACTAAGTCAGCTTGAAGACTCGCGTACACATTTCCATGCACGTACACGACTGCTTCTTCCTCTACTAGTCGGTTGATTGACATTTCGCATAAGAAAAGCAAGCAACTTAAACGTAGAGAGCTCGGAAAAGGCGTTAGCAGTTATGAAATTATTATTTTTGTATTTTTACTTTTCCCAAATATTGGGTCGCTCTAGCGATGGTGAACACTCGACTGAAAACCGCTCTAAACAGTTTATTACCGGTAACTCGTTTGCTCTGTCTGAACCGTCAGTTATGAATCCTACTTTTCCCCCTTTCTCAAGGCCAGCGCGCGTTGCGCTCGTCCCATAAATCAGAACAAAATCTCGTTTAGTAAGTGCTGTTTACGTTGTAATACCAACCTCCTGCCAACTCAGCTCTCTTATATATAGCAGAAATAACTTCTCGATTCAAAACATATAAATTCACATGACAAAAAGTTATATATTATTTCTAAAAGTTTCTGTTTTACGTCTTCTAAAGCTATACCTTCCTATAAATATATCATTCCTTTTCTCATACTATGCCATAGAAATCGGTAATTATTACTATTAAGATCCTTCGCGATTCTTCTGAAGGGGGTAATAAAAGTGTGTTTTCCTTATAATATTACTTAAAGAGGAATTAAACATTAATACGGCAACTATCTGGATTATTTCATTTTATCTGTGTCTTCCTGTGCATGCCACAGCCGTGTTAGATGCTAAGCCGACTAATAACCTATTTCAGTATTACATGATAGTCAGTGGTATACTACCTTGGTGCCAGAGGTCCTTCTCGCTAAGTTTACGGTTCTTCTCGCGCCTCCGGCACTCGCTGATCGCGCCTTCGGTGCTCTTGAATAAACTTAGCGAGAAGGACCTCTGGCACCCAGGGTATAGTGGTATACGTGCTGATAGCAAAATCGTAAAAATGAAATCGTACTGCCCGGCCGTGCTCAGTGGGGATATTTTTTTTATCCACACTGTCTGGTAATTTTGCTTAACTTCAACATTTGAAATTCATCTGCTCAACCAGTGATTTTCATGTAATGTAAAGTTAATTACATTAGAGATACTGAACTAATAATATTCTCATGTTTAACTTGAAAACGTTAAGTTATCAAGCTAAACATTTGAAGATAAATTCCAATGGTGGCAATTCACTTTACTTTGTTTTGTTTATAGCCCTTCAAGGTACCTGATTGATGGAGGACCCAACGTATTGACGAGTGGATTGTAAAATAATGACCTAATTAAGGCTGAGCATTAATTTGCATAACTAATTACTCGGGCCAGGCCAAGTCAAGTTTGGCAAGTGTTTATTATTACTCGGGCCTGGCCCTTTTGTCGACTTTTTTCGCCACCGACCAATGATATTGCATCTTCTTTCAAGTTCTATTCGCCACCAAGCAGATTGCATTGCTGGTCACGTGAACAGTGGAGAAAACATTGCTTGTTTTTCAAGATGGCGACGAGTGGAGTTTCTACTTAGCAAAACTTTAGTCTTAGCTATTATTTTGCGTAAATCAAAGGTTTCTTCAAGTGAAATGTCAAGAATTTGTGTTTTTTTCTAAATCAGAGGCGTTTTACTAGCTTTGGACGAGAATTTGCGACATGCTCCAGATAAACTCATACAGTCTGATCAACAGCTTGTAAACCTAAGTGAACTAAAAACATAACAAATAACTTTAATACCAATTGACTGTGGTTATGTTGTTATTTATTGTTATTAACCTCTCGAAATTATAGTAGAAATGATCCGATTTCTCAGTTTTCTGATCTGACAGCGGTCCTTTTCAAATATCTTATAATATAAATTATGGGATCATCCTATATTCTTGGTGTGCACGTGGCGTCATCACGGTGTCTTCAAAAAATTAAATTCTAAACTATATATCCTATAAAAAAAATATTTAACATTTTGTAGATGTGTGTGATTTAAGTTCTCGGACGAAATTTCAATACGATGTTTTGCTCACGAGATACAGAGGTTTGAATTATGTCTCAACAGTCCTTCACGTGTTTATATTAATCACGAAAGTCAACAAATTTGCGTCAAATTAAAGGTTTTTGGCCTTACAAATGTTTAAAAGTTATGTTTAATAGGACTCATAGTGAAACCGACTGAAATGGATGGCATATTCGCTTTGTTTAAGATGTTGAAGTTTTGGCGGCCATGTTGGATGATAACCCTTGTCATCCAACATGGCCGCGGCATACATTTTACACTAATAACCTCTGATATTTGTTCGCCCATAACTCTGAAACGAAATGCTCTTCTGCTTCAAAATTCGGCCCAGAGACGTAGTTTTGATATCTCTTCAAGCTGAAAAACATTTTATTTCATTTGGCAATAAAAAAAATTCGAGTCACGTGGTTGCACACGAAGAATAAGAACGTGCGATTTGGTTGATATGCATACGTTTACATAAATTCGGGAACGAAAATCTAGCAGGATGTGGCGTCACCTCCGACATGAAGATTTTTTCAAACGAACGATAAAAGGTTCCGATATGGAAATCGCATATATCTGTGGCGTGTCATTGACACTTGTAAAAATCAATCTTTCCTAAACACAAGACCAACTGAAGGGACAATTACCACCTAACACAATTAACTTTTTATTTAGTTCTATTTACATGGCCTAGCTGTAGGCAATCTACAGTGTATTTAATGTTTTTTTTAGAACTGAAATACTTCATAATTATATTATGTATAGAGTAGCGTATTGATCATTATTGCGAGATCAAGTTTATAAAATAAACTAAATTTGGTCCATAACAGAGAGCACTTACATGTAAGTGGCAGTCTTCTTTCCCTTCCCTTTTCTTGGTGCCATTATATACACATGCAAGCTAGATCTCGTATTTAGGTGCACTTTCAATCTAGAATTCATTCACAACCAACATTAAAATGGGGGGAGGGTGTTGGGACGCCTCAACTTCATTAGCTTTGTGTCCATATTTTTTCTTCTCGTATACACACTATGCATAACTCGCGCGGTCACAACACGAAAAAGAGGCCGTTTGGTCCACTGGAATGTTGAAGTTGAAATACTAGCAGGAGGTGTGAAACGTGGTGAACATGATTGTTTAGTTGCTAATCTGTCCTCATTTATCTTTTATTTTTCTTTATAGTACAAGCAGCTAGGCGCATAGCAAATTAACGGCATTGTTTCACTGAACATTCGTTCAGTGCATTTCACAATCTCCCCGGGCGCTTCAATTTCAACATTCCAGAGGACCTACCGGCCTGGTTGACATGCTAGTTACCAGGACTTATGCATAGGGTCTATATTGCATATTTTTCTCGACTGTCTCAACATTTTTGAAGATTGTCGATTGTACATTGTAAACATACTACATAAAACATCATACATGTATGGGCAAATAAATATATAGTGTACTGCGAGTAAAATACAATATAGTAAAACTGCTGCTAAAATCCATGGCTAAATGCTATATCACTTAGTGGAGGGTTTGAATATTAACATGTTAACATTGTTGATAATGCATTTTGTATTGTGTAGTTAATTTCACTGCCTGATTGAACAAAGCGAAGCTAATATTATCCCTATAGGATAGCGGTAAATCAGTGGTTATAATTTGCACAGTTTGACCTGCGGTTATCAGCCATCTGCTTTTTGCCGAATAAGAACTTTTTATACATCACTGTAGACAATTTTATAAGCTATAAAATGATATATGGTTGAGGTATCTAATATGTTTCCTCGAGGCGCTTATTCGGTAACCTTGTTAGGCTAAGTATTCGGCACCCTTGTTTTTCATAATATTAAGGTATATCTAAACAAAGTTCGCTGTTTTTTCTTTTTTCTCAAATGTTCTACATTTCACGATGATTAAGAATGTTAAAATAGTGATGAGGCCATCATCCTCCTCGGGTGCAATGCCATAAAACGCTGGCAGATCTTTAATGTATCGGATTGGATAGTATGGCCGTACATATCGCGATAACAGCCAATCTGCCATCCTCTCCGTCGTCATAGTGCTCCTTAGCCACGTATGGCTCCTGCGAACGCACGAGAATGATCTTTCAGTCTCTGTGCTACCCATAGGTAGAACTACTAGAATCATAAGAAGCTCCCTAACGTTCGGGGAAAATGTGATCTGCATGCTTGCCTAGAAGGGTCGTCACGGTGACGGAAGGTAATGGCGTTGGCTGCTTCTTCCAGAGGTTCGGCCAGCGCAACAGTTTACTTTCAAAAGCTGAGGACAATGGCAACAGATGCATGCCCCCACTTATCCAATAGAACTTGACCGAGTTCCACTGCCTCTTCTATACTCTTGTTTACGATAACTTCAGGGATAAGAGCGCACAGCTCATATAATGAGCTCTCTTTCCTTCTCTGAATCGACTCCTTAGTTTCTCACAAATAACATCCAGAAATGGGAACCCTACCTAGAGTCAAAGCTTTTGTATACATGCGTTGATACCACGCATCGATCTCATTACAGATATCTGCATACCAAATTCTAACTTGTTCGGTTTTCTTGAAACCGAAGTAAACTTCTACGAGTCTGCCTTGAAGCGCAGTAACAAGTGGCCTCATTGGTTCCACCATCTCCTTTGCACAGACGAAGCTCACGATGTGAGCAAAGCCGTTAGTCATATTATAGTGTGGCGCAGTCCGATCCATTGGCCTTCGATTTCGTATTGCCATCCCAACTCCAGTCCTCCGCGTTGTTTGGATCCGAGCTCCGCATAGTGGATCAATTTCATCAATATTACCAAGCAATATGTAGTTTATGTTAAAGTATTACCTTCAAGCAAACATGCCTAACGTCGATGTCGCTAAGAATGAAAATCTGGGAGAGCGATTAACGAAGATAGAAGCCATTTTAAGCGAAATCATGAACTCACTCAACACGAGGTACGACGAACTAGATGCGAAGTTACAAGACCTTAAACAAAGCCAAGAGTTCATCAGCAGTAAATTCGATAATTTCCAGAAAGTCACCGACAACATACTAAAGGATAATGTGCTACTGCACAAGGCAAACGACGACCTAAACCGACAGCTAAAGGACTGTAAGAAAGATAACGCGAAAGCCCTCGAAGCCATAAATGACTTAGAACAATATGGTAGAAGATCCATGCTGGAAATAGCGGGTGTACCCCGCTCTTCAGAAGAAGATGTGGAACTCATCGCTCGGGAAATCTGCGAGTTCCTTGGACATAACTTCAACGACAACGATATCGAAGTCGTGCATCGACTGTCCTCAAAAGAATCAGCCAATATCATCGTAAAATTCTCGAACAGAAAGTTTCGTGACCAAGTCATGCAAAGTAAATCTCAACTCAAGGGTAAATCTACGCACAACCTAGGACTGGTGAGAGAACGGGCTGCATCAAAACTCTTTATCAACGAGAGTCTAACCCGTCAAAACAAGATCCTCTTTGGTAAAGCCCTAAAATTTCGCAAAGAGCAGAAATACAAATACATTTGGTCTCGAGACGGTAAGATCTTTATCAGGAAAACTGAAAGTTCGGAAATCAAAAGAATCACGAGTGAAGATAACCTTACTTCCCTGGTCTTCACATAAGATGAGTATACTTGACTACCAATGAGTGAAATAACAGTCTGTCACATCTGTAGCCATCATGTTTATGATGATCAGTCGTCGATTTTTTGTGACCTTTGCCTTACGTGGCTGCACTCAAAATGTATTAAAATAACTAAAGGTGAACTCTTCAAACTTTCTGAATGTTCCGATCCTTGGTATTGTTCCAAATGTATCAGATCCATTTTTCCATTTTCGACACTTTCAAAATCTCAAATAATTTCTTTATCTTACTGTTCTAGAAAAGGTATAAAATCTACTTCCGACAATGTCCAGAAAATAATTAATCTGAATTACAGAGACGAAATTGTTTATACAAAGAAATGTACAACTTGCAAGAAACTCGTTAAACAATATCAAAATAACATAGCATGTGACTCTTGCCATTCAAAAATTCATTTGAAATGTTCTCATTTAAATGAAACTGAAATTAACCTTTTTAGATTCTCATGTTTAAACCTACCATGGATTTGTTATACTTGCGTTTCTAATTGCTTTCCATTTAATTCTATCTCTTCCCTATCTGATTTCACTTTCAATAGTAACTATGATTGCTCTTGTCGCACTAGTTCTATAAACCTAAATAAAACTGACACAAACTTACTTCCCAAATTAGATATAGTATCTTCAAATTATAATTTTTTAACTTCAGAAAATGATAAAAATAATCCTGATAACGAAATTTCATTTGAAGCAAACTTTAATTACTATAGTCTCCATGAATTTCATAAACTTATCAAAAATAACACCAAAAATCAAAATTACCATTTTTCCATACTACATTCAAATATCAGAAGTCTAACTCACAATTTTGAAGACTTGTCAATCCTGCTATCTAGCCTTGATTTTAATTTTGATATCATAGCCCTAACTGAAACTTGGATGTCTCATCTTAAAAAAGACCTGAAAACCCCTCCTAAACTACCTGATTATTATGACTTTGTAAATCTAACTGGCTCTACAAACAATAGTGGTTGTGGGTTTTACGTCTCTAACAATTTGATATATACCAGAAGAGATGACTTATCTCTCTCCATGTTTTCAACTGATTGTGAATTCCAGGCTCTCTGGATAGAAGTAGTTAACAACTGCAAGCAAAATATCTTAATCGGCGTCATTTACCTCCACCCTAAACCGAAAACAACTTCAATTTTTCTTGATTATTTAGAAAAAACTCTCAATAAAGGAAATAAGGAAAATAAAACTACTATTTTAACTGGGGATATAAACTTTGATTTATTAAAATATGAATCAATTACTCATATTAACGCCTATTTATCTACCTTACTTTCATATTTCATGATTCCTCAAATAACCCAACCTACAAGATTTACAGAATATTCAAATCCTTCTTTAATTGATCATATATTTATAAATAATGTAACTACAAATACCGTTTCTGGTAATTTAATACCTCATGTCACTGATCACTTGCCAAATTTTCTAATTTTATTAAATACAGATGCATCAATTAAAATCCCTTGCAATGTTCATAAAAGAGACTTCTATCATCTAAATGAAGAAATCTTTGCTCATGATGTAGCTGATTTAAACTTAGAAAACCACTTACCTTATCTATCATCAACCAATGAAAAATACAATTTTTTTCATAATGAACTTTTAAGGATTATAAACAAACATGTACCATTAAAAGCTATTTCAAAAAGAAAATTAAAACAAGCCAGCAAACCCTGGATATCAAAGGGCATCCGAAAGTCTATAAAAATTAAAAATAAATATTATAAGAAATTTATGAACTCAAAAGTAGTGACTTATTTACATGTCTATCAAAGATATAGGAATAAGATAAACCATCTAATTAGGTTATCTAAACGTAATTATTATCTAGAATATTTTAATAAATTTAAAGGAAATATGAAAAAAACTTGGCAAGGTATCAAAAACCTTATCCACATTACCACGCTAAAAGATAAATATTTTTGTCTTGAAGAAAACAATGAGCTTATTACAGATCCTCTCCAAGTTGCAAATAAATTTAATTCTTATTTTAATAATATAGCAACAAATTTAGTTTCAAAAATGAAGCCGGACTATCTTCAGTCCTGTATTACTGATTCATTCTTTATTAATCCTACATCCTCCACTGAAGTAATGTGTCTCATTGATAAATTAAACCCTAGTAAAAGCTCAGGTATTTATGACATTCCAGTCAAACTTATTAAACTAGTTAGTCATCTAATTGCCTCTCCTCTAGAACATATAATAAACGATTCCTTTGTAAATGGTTGTTTCCCTGAAAAATTAAAAATACAAAAAATTATTCCGCTTCATAAAAGTGGATCTAAACTAAAGGTCGCTAATTATAGACCAATTTCTCTTTTACCGATTTTTTCAAAATTAATTGAACAGATTATGCTTATTAGGCTTCAAAATTTCTTGGAAAAGAACCTGATTCTATTTGAACATCAGTATGGTTTTCAAAAACGCAAATCAACAATCCTAGCAGTTTTAGACTTAATAAATGATATAATTGAATCCTTTGAAACAAAACATTTTTCAACTGTGATTTTCCTAGACTTTGCTAAAGCCTTCGACACCATTAATTTAAATATATTACTTGACAAAATAGAATCTTATGGCATAAGAGGTATAGCTTTAAATTGGTTTAAGTCTTTTCTTATCAATAGACAACAATTAGTATCTATAAATGGTACTCTCTCCAACAAACGTACTGTAAACTTTGGTGTTCCTCAGGCTCTGTTCTAGGGCCACTGCTTTTCCTGCTATATATTAATGACCTTCCAAATTCATCCAAATTCTTAAAATTTCTTTTATTTGCAGATGATACTAGTCTATTCTACTCAAGCAATAATATTAATAATTTGGAGACCACAGTAAATAGAGAATTGCATGAAATTCAAGAGTGGCTTTCATGTAATAAACTAACACTAAATACAAATAAATCGAATTTTGTCCATTTCACTCCTAGAAGACAGAAAACCGAAAGGCACCTCCTGCTTCAAATTAATGACGAACAAATTGAAGAAAAAATATCAACAAAATATCTTGGTATGATCATAGACAAACACCTCAGTTGGAATGAACATATTGTGCATATTAAAATTAAAACTTCTAAGTCCCTTGGGATACTCTATAAAGCAAAGCATTATGCCCCACCTAAAATCCTCAAGCAAATTTATGATTCTTTGTTACTTCCTCATTTAAATTACGGAATCCTACTTTGGGGAAACACTTTCAATTCCTATATTGAACCTCTAAGAATAATTCAAAGAAAAGCCATTAGACTAATATCAAACAAGAAGTGGCACAGTCATACTACACCACTTTTTCGTCAATTAAATTTGCTAAAAATTGATGACATTTATAAATTAAACTCAGCTCTATTCATGCATGATATATATTATAAAAGAATAGGTAATACTTTTGTTGATATGTTTATTCCTTTATCAGATATTCACAATTATAATACCAGACAATTAAAGAGGCAAACATATTTTATAAAATCTAGCAATACTAGCTATAAATTAAAATTTATTACTATAAATGGAATCAAGATATGGGAAGAGATACCTCAAAACATCAAATCAATAGTTCAAAAGCATTTATTTAAAAAAGAAGTTTCATCTCTGTATATTGATAGATATATTGCTGAGGACAGTTAGATTTATATCCTTAATGTATATAGATATTTAAGTCTTGTATAAATATGTATAAATGTACTGTATATATACCTGTAATAACAATTTCAACATCATTAACTATATTGCCTGCAAGTCTCTCCTCTCGACATTATAACTAATAGAACTATGCATGTTTCTCACTTCGTAATTAATTTTTATTTTTTCGTATTTGCTTGTAATTATAAATGATATTTATCACCTGACCGACCAGGTAGTTCTGACTTGATAGCCCTGTGGTTTTTTTCAGAACTTTCCTACTCTTGTACTATAAATTTATAAAAGTAGTTTCTTTTTGTTGTGTGTGTGTGAAAATTAATTTAAATTTTATTATCTAGAGTGAAATAAACTTCTTGTTCTTGTTCTTGATCCGCCCCTGTGAATACGTGAATTCTGAAATTAAATGAACGAAAAGCATTCATTAATACCGTGAGGTGCCAAAGTGGCTAATTTGAAAATATAGTTCTGTCCTTTGCATTTACAAGTGTCGATAGTACCTTGATGAAGAGAAATGCCGTATACAGTGATGTAATTAATACAATGGCTAGGAAGGTCAAAGTAGCGAGCTCAGGTTTGGCAAAGTCCTTGCTGTTAGTTTCGTTTACAAAGTGTGCAGGTGATACAATAAAAAACATTACTGGAAGTACAATCAAAATGACTTTAAATGCCTAGCCAGTTACCTTTGAATTAAAAGTCAAACTTGAAAAAAAAATTACCACATGACATAGCAAAAATATTGATTAGAGTCTGCCAAATTTCATTTATTAAGGAAAAAAAGTTCAATGACGCGATTTAAGGGGAACCTAATTATAGTTCCTTTCACTCTGTCGTTATGTCGACCAACTCCATTCATTAAAAGATCGATCATTCTCTAAGATTGTAAGTATCAAAATGTCTGACACCTGAAAAACAACTGTATAAATGTAGAAACTCATTGTTATAACTCAATTCATTTTCAGCGCATTAGCATAATGCCCTTAAATGACGTCATTTCAAGGATTTGTAATGCTTTTTATAGCAATACTTATAAGTAATAGCATGACATGAGGGAAATTAGCAATTAAATTTCCCCAAGAGCCGAGGGAGAATCTTTTACAGATCCTCCCGAGGCTCGAGGGGAAATTTAATCGCTAATTTCCCGAAATGTTATGCTATTAGATTGCAATACTATGATCTCCGAGGAAGAGAACGTACTAATCTGCGATAAGTTTGGTTCTTTCTGCCAGAAGTAAACACGTCGCAGTTGAGTGGCTTTCGAAAACGTTGATTGAGCAAAATAGATTGAATGAGTCTGGCTTCCTCTGGGAACAAGTGTGTTGTTTTTGAAAAGAATACCAGTAAAACACAATGTAATTATGTGCTTGACTAAATATTCAAAGGCCATACGTATATGGTTTTAAGCATCCCACATGGAAGACGGCGGTGTATAACGAATCAAGAGGGGTGCATCGCGCACTCATAAGACGACAGATGGCGCAAGGGTAGACGACATATAGTACTCACTATAACCCTCCCCAGCGCGCGTACTCTCCTAATTTTCCCCTTGCATGGTGAATGAGGGACTGATTTAAGGCAACGCGTCATCTCCCTTAGATTGACTAATATCATCAATTGGTATATACCAGCTCGACAACCTCCTAAGAACGCGCAATCTCATTGGTTCGCAAACAGTAGATATTAAACAATAGCTACCTCCGAAACATGGGCTATTCATCCAGCAACAGAATGGCTGCTGAAAACTTGCGTTTTGCGATAATTTCAGAGGAAGATATTCGAGAAATTGAAAAACAAGCAGTACCAGATAACACAAAAAAAGCTACTAAATACGGGATGAAGGTGTTTCAAGGTAAGAAAACATTATAGGCCACGAATAACACGACTTAAAAGATGAAAAGCTAAGACATTGGCTTGTTTTTGTCTGAAGTTGCAACTGTTTTTTGCACTTTTGACACAAATAATTTTGTATTTTTAGAGTGGTTTTCACAGCAAGATGAGTTTTCAACAAGTATTGTAGACATGGAAGTAGACGAGCTGAACAAATGTCTGAGAAAGTTTTACTTGTCGGCGAGAAAGAAGGACCATAGTTACTATAACAAGGCAACGCTTACCTCGATACGGGCGGCCATTGAGCGCTTTCTCCGAAATGACAACAATAAGCCGTTCTCGATTATCAGCAGCCCAGAGTTTACAGAAGCGAATAAAGCCTTGAATTCCTTCTTGAAGAATTTAAGCAAGTCTGGACAAATTCGTCCTACGCAACACAAGCCACCATTGACGAAGGAAGCGATAACAAAGTTGTACAACGCAGGCGAGCTTGTCGACTGCACGTCCATTGATCCGGCGAAGCTACAACAAACAGCGTGGTTCTTCGTTACATTTTATTTTGGCCGCCGTGGACGAGAAAACCAGAGACAGCTGAGTCCTTCATCGTTCAAGCTTAATTTAACTCCAGATTCAGGTCATGAATATTTCGAAATCAACCGTAATAGTCTTGGAGGCGTCCTCGCAACCAAAAATCACCAGGGTGGTTTAGACGGCACCGACGACCCGTCGAATGGGAAAATGTTTGCAAATAAAGGCTCCCTTCGCTGTCCAGTGGCTGTCCTGAAGAAGTTTCTCTCACATTTGAATCCTAAATGTCCAGCACTGTTCCAGAAACCTTTGACAGGTTCTAAGTTTAGCCCTTCGCAAACTGAAGTTTGGTACAGCTCTATCCCTCTCGGCCACAACATGCTCGATAACATGATGAAAAACATGTGTCTCCGAGCTGAAATCAACCGTGCCTATACAAACCACTCCGTCAGATCAACCACAGTGAGTGTTTTGTCTGCGATGAACTTAAAGAACCGCCATATCCGTGCTGTCACAGGGCACAAAAGTGACACAAGCCTCGAGTCGTACAACGACCGCCCGACCTTCGAGCAGTTCGCAGAAATGTCAACAGCCCTGACCGATTTCGTGAACTCCGCCGATCGCCAAATAGTTCCTCGACCTACAGCGAGTGTTCAGAGCCTTCCTCAGCCATCTACTGCACCTCAACAGCTATATTTGCCCTCCAGTTCTGGCCATGTAAACGGATCCCCAAACGCTGCCAACCAGGTTCAAGAAAATGTGAATCAATCGGTTTCGTTCCAGTCACAGAGTTTTACTCCAGCAATGATTTCTGGTGGTTCTTTTGTAAATTGCACCTTCAATTTCAACTTGAGTCATCCTTGAACTAACTTTACAAGCTTTAGTAGAGTGAAGAGTAAAACATTTATCGAGGAAACTGAAAATGACAGCAAAACTTTCCGGATTCAATATTCTTCACGCACTGACAGAAATTGTAGAGCTGCGAAAGCACGTGTTGTTATGTAAATTAACTAGCTCGTTTTGGTGCGCGTGCGCTGGTGCTTTTCGATAAAATAAAACTTCCGGTCGAAAATATTATTCTAGTTGTCGCTTTATTTGTTTGTTTTTTAGGTTGCCTCGTTGGTATATACTAAAAAAAAGCGGCGAGGTAAATATCCACCACTATTCACCGACACTGAGGTGAATAACTGTTAATTGTCAAAATGGCTAGAATTGATTATAATCATTATTCTAAGACAAACCCTAACCCGAACTACAAACCGAACCCTAGCCATCACATCGGACGAGTTCACGGGTAAACGACGGGTTCTCACTCACCTAGAGCTAGGGTTCACAGGTAAACAAGAAAGGAAGGTAAACGAGAGAAAAAATTTTTTTAGCGTTCCTACTCGGGCTCAAACTCGGAACCGTTTGCGTGTAGTGCTTGGTAGTACAGACGTCATGACCACTACACTAAGCGCGTCTACCGCCGTTCGGAATTTGACAATTGTTTATCTTTATCCTTGACTGGTTTTAACCTCGACGTTAAATAGAGGATTATAATCAATTCTAGCCATTTTGACAATTGATGATATTAGTCAATCTAAGGGAGATTTGCGTGTTGCAGATGGAGAGGTAGCCTGCGTTGCGGCTCTGGAGTATCGGAGCGCAGCGAGCGGAAATTAGGGGGATTGGGGCGAGAGAGAAAAAAAGAGAGTGGGAGGAGGTGGGGAGGAGAGGAAGAGAGCGCCTGCCGGCAACCCATGGTTATTTTGATATCCACCCACAAGTTAAAATGCATGAAATTAGTAAGTCATTCGACCGATTCATCGGAAGTGAAAACCATGTTTAATATCTGTCAAACTAACGCGAGGAATATCAAGGAATCTCAACTCCAGCGTAAAATTCAAAACAAAAAATATACGAACTTGGAGAATGTCAGATGAAACTCGGATCGAAAAAACATGTGAAGACAGGGCCTAAACCCAAACCTGTCAATGTCAACGACTTTTGCAGGATATGTAATGTATGTTTTAAGCTAGCGTTTGGGAATTCAAATATTTCCACGGCGAGAATCTGTTCAAGACTTCAGAAAGAAAAGAGAGCCGAAGCTTTAAATAATTCTAGCTGGTGCCTGCAAAAGTATTGGTCTTCATATTCCGAAATCTGCTGCTCTATCAGAGCGAGTCTGTCGTTCCTGAGGAAGGAAGATTCGAAATGCAGTAGAGAACTACACCTATGTTCGTGAAGGTTTGCAGGATAAAGATAACTAAGATAAAGAGAACTCGTTGCCGCTGAATATAAAGTCGCCACCAAATCAACAAAGAACACTGCCGACAGAATAACATCGGAACGACGTTCTGCCAACAGAAGCGCTAAAAACCATCCACACAGTGGTACGAAATCATCAAAGCAGCTCGTATTTTCGGAAGCACAAGCCTGTTCCTCGAACAGACCGGCAATGTTTCAACAATGTTTCAATTTGATCTCATTACAAAAGATCTGTAATTCTTTCTTTAAATTCATCGCTGAAGGAATTCTCGGTATGTTTGTCGCCATACTAATTGGTTTCTGCTCTAATCGCATGCCAATGATTTCTGTCAATCACGCATTTTAGCCAATAGCAATACGCGGCCTTCTGAGGCCGAGAGTTATCAAAACAAGAGCCCATCTGGGCTTTCACTCGGGCCACATGAGATTGAAGATGAAATACACTTTCATTTGAAATCCTCTTAGAAGAATTATTAGCTGAATATTAGCAGTCTTTAGGAGTGGCCGGTAGCGCGGTGATATACTACTCCCCTAGTATATATACATGTATGTAATTTAATATTTTTGTTTTCTCGTATGTAAATAAAGTAGTTGACCTTACGTTTACAATTTAGTCTGCTGTTCTGTTATACTGCAGGTTCCAGTCGTAAACAGTCCGAATTTGACCAAAGTGAAACGAGCTGCTCGCGTCCGTAGATTTATATTTCTTCGTTATGCACTTTTGACATGATATAATTCTTCAAATGGCACCATTGTTTTATTTCTTATGTTTAATAATACAGTTCTCAGCTGTAAAAAAATAGAACATTCTATGGAAGATTTCTTGTCCTAAAGTTTGGAAACGTAACACATGCATTTGACGCTAGAAAGTTCAGTACTCGCGGAAGTACGCAAGGTTAATTTACTAGTGGCAGTTTACTAGTTTGCACTATCGGCTGTTATGGAATGGAAACATACTTTCACAGCTTAATATATATGTCGATTGGTCAGAAGGATATCTTGTTTAAGATGCTACGGTCCTTTCGGCATCAGGAAATTTTTAAACGGGAGTTTTCGTACAGTATTTCAAGCTATGCTGTAGCGCGAGTTCAGTTAAGCCACAAATGTCCGTGAAACTAATACCGTGTTCATTATTATCGGTTTTCTCTATGGGTTCTCATGTATTCGATAATTACTTCTGGAGCTTCATATGTATGTCGATTGGTCACAATGATTTCCTCTTTCAGTTTTTCCCGTTAGTTTGGACATTAGGGATTTATTCTTGGAGATTTCGTACAGTTTAGCGCCGGACCGTGTGTCGAAAGTAGAAAAGTTCGCTTGTCACGAAGTGCGAATACTGACAAGCGGTTTCATAGCAGTTCGATGTTTGCAGACTCTCACGTAGTCGATAATATAAACTTCTATAGCTTCATATGTACGTAGATTGCTCACAAGGCATCGTATTTGAGTTCATGAGGTTGTTTTGCCATCAAAGATAGGTTTTATCTAACTTTTCGTACAGTCTTTGCACTCAGCTCCGGTCGGTTCATATCATTTCAGCCTCGATCGTTTCTAAGCCGTAGATATATATTTCTTCGTGTCGCTGTTGAATTTATATGTAAACGCGTACGAGATCTACAGTCTTCTTTAAGCTGTTTATCCACTTTGTGTTCATACAAATTTATGTTTACCATTTCTTCAGCCTCCGATCCGGATGTTTTGTTGATATTTAAGATATATACAAGTTGCATTTCCCATAACATTAAGATTATTCCCAGGCAAAGCTTCGTCAAATTCAAACAGATAATCGCTGTTACAAAACACAACGTAAAGAATACTAGAATATATTTGAGCATGAACACCCTGTACAGATCACTCACATTACAATCATACACAGTAATCCATAATAAAAGACCAAAGTAGATCTTTAATTTAAACTTAAGTTTACCTTGAGGCTTGAGAGTTGAATAGTGCTTGTCTCATCATAATTCTGTGCGGAATGTGTATATTTCTGCCTTCGTGTATACTGTTAACGTTGCTCTCACAGTTCAGGAATTCAGATGTTTTCAAACTTCGATAGAGTACAGCAAGCTATAACTGCTCAACCACAGTATATATATTTGCTAGTAAATCCCTATATTTCGCTATAAATCAGCTATTCAGTATACTTGCATAGTATAACGTACACAAGTCTTGATACGAGATCGGTAAACCTGCCAAAAACGCGGTCAAAATTATTTTAGTGTTGGCCTACCAATCACGGTGTTTGCGCTGGTATGTACTATGACCGAAAGTAAAATGAAATGTGGCATAAAACCTACCAAACGTACCTCAAACTAGCCTATGTTCGACCGCTATGTACAGCCGTCCGTCAAGTCCATCATCTTGATTTTACTGTATTCAATTATGTAAATAAATTAACCTGGCGATTGTTGCGTGACCAGCACAGTGCAATCTGATTGGTGTGAATTTGACCTTTACCGCATGCGCAGACCGCGTGCTACACGGAATAAAAAAAAAAAAAAACGACTTGCATTTTAAGACTCGGTGCTGCCACAGGCAGCCCGAGTAATAATCTTGGTTCGACATTGAAATACACCGCACATATTTGTTTGAATTAACCTTTCTTTATTAATATTCACAACCTGTTATTGCCTCAAACACTAAAATTAGAAATTCAACTGAGGTTTATTTTATTTGAACTGACTCAATGTACATACTTTTCCATGATAAGTGTTCTAACAATTATAAAACATAAGTTTACAATAATTATAGAAGATAATTGTCGTATCTAGACAGCCGGATAGTATAGAAATTAAGATAATATGATGATAATAGAAAAGCATTCATGATCACGTTTTGTGGGAATTGTAACAGGATTTTATTCTCTACTAAAGGTGATGTTACACGAGACAATTTTTAACTACGATTTTTCGTGCAACAATGTTGCGCGAAAAGTCAACATAGTGTAACCACAGGCTAACCATCCTCCCATTTTGTGTATTTGTCACTGATGTTTTAATAATCCATTATTTCTCTTCTCGCTGCATCGCAGCTCGCTTCTGTTCTGTCTATACTAGAAAACCTCTGGAACTAGGGTACCCTTTGACTTGATTCTGCAGTGAATGTGTTGATTTAGCGCGCGCTCATAATACAGCTCGGGTTTCCTGTGGCTCAGGTTTGTTTACATATAGCTCGGGCTTCCTGTGGCTCATCTTGCCAACTACATAAAAATACACAAGGCAGGCAACTAAATTCATCGCCGACAAGCGAGACGCGCGAGAATTTTGCCGAAAAACGAAAACTTCCAGGTTTCTGCTCCCTCCATAACATTGAAAATGTTGAAGAACAATAAATGAGCTAAGTTTTTGGTGGTAATTCACGGCGATATCGAGTGGTACACATTCGCAAAAGCTTCCTAGAAACCGTCAAACTGGTCCAGATTTTCGGCGATTTTTTTTTCTCCCTATGATCAGGACATATATGAGCCATCATAAGATAAGGATTTATAACGGTCATCACATTCAAATTTTTTTATCAAACTGTCTAATGATCTCCCGTCTAGAGTCCCCTGCGAAGAAATGGACAGCTGACATATTTCCCCTAATCTCCCTCGTATAGACTGTTTTGCAACTTGACACACCACCCCCATGAAGTAGTTTTTTGGCAGCATCCGATAAACGAACCGGAAGAAAAATATCTTTAAGATTGAGACTCGCGGGAAGTTTATTTACAAAAATATATGTCGCACGACCGCTAGTAGTATAGCCGGAGTCAAAATGATACCACCTCTTTATACATCCACCCGATAACCGTTTTAAGCCCCCCTCCCCCACCACTTTTTTGTACCCCCCACATTTTCCCATTTTCTGACCCAAAATTCAAACATTAAAACCCCAGTTAGAGAAAGGGTACCACAATATTATGACCCATAGAAAATTGCGAATTATAGAGTGATGGAAATTGGTTGATGTTTGGGAAGGATACGGGATGTGTTAACCGAATTGAGATATAAAGCAGAGCAGCAGGTGGTATGCGAACGAGACCTAGCGAGTAAGAGCTTTTTACCCCACACAAGCCGGCTAACCACATGTAGTCCGCCGAGGTTCGAACACCAGACTTGCGAACGGCTCCCATTTCGATCGCAAGCCCAGCGACAAACCCGCTGGGCTAATGTGCTAGACAGTGACGTAGGTGCAAAATATCCTATTTATGTCTTAAGCAGCTGTCGTATGCTCGCCCACGTGCTGTCTCGAAATTTGCATACGAACTAGACATCCGAATTAACAGCTCGGCTAGAATTTGTTCCATGCTTTTTTCACCTGTGACCGAACTAGCCGAAGTTTTATGGCGAATTTCAATCTTCATAGTTTTGTATTTATCCCCCTCAGCGAGGATTAGATCGTATTCAGCGTCAGTCACATTTTCATCACGTTTGGCCCTTGACACTAGATCACGAATCGTATTAAATTTCGCTCTCGCCAACATAGCGGTTTTCTCATGTTTAGAAACTTTTATTCCAAGTTTTTTAGCCTCGATAGTCATAGCGGCCGAAATTACCCCACAGAGTCCGCCGATAACGCCAAGTGGCAGGCCAATTATGGCACCAAACCCGGTTAGGGCGACCGCCAAGCCAGAACTTGATAAAAGCACAGATAGACTACCTGTTGCCACAGCGACACCATGAAATATTGGGCATATTTTTTACGCACCACGCCGTAGTGTTGTTCTTGGGCTTCGATGCTCTCAAGCATATCACGAACATCTCGCCGACGAACGTTCTCTTGCCCCCCTAGGTCGAGCTGTGGATAGAGCTGTGGTGCCGTTGGAATTGTTTGAATCGAATCGCTTACCATTATATATATGTATACGTATGATTTACTCAATCTTCAATACGTATCGTATAGGTCGACCACGGAAGTCTATAATATTTCCTTTCTCATCGCGAATTGTCAGGCGAAGGCTTTTTCTCATTATCCCTAGAGCTCGTATGGCCTGGGGATTCGTTATAGAGTAAGTATTCTTCGCAAACCTCTCGCCTCGGATCGCTACGCTAGCCAGTAATTAAAGTTTGATGGCTTTCCATCGAGAATTGAGAAGCTAGAATTCACCACATCACAGTGGACATACATTGTGTGGATATTTTGTAGAAGCAGCTCGTGATCACCCACTTTGATCGTTATATAGTCTATCCCATGTTCATCCCCGTTAACACCAAATAGTGTGCAGAGATTTCTACTAAATTGAATCGGTTTCTTGACTTCTAGGATCCAAACCCCACCAGAGAAGGTTTTCGCGATTTTCACAATACCAGCTTTGATTGCAGGTATGAAGGAGGGCTGAACGCTTCCCATATTATGGTGCCCCGCAGCGACAGCATGTGGAAAACCCACACCTCCGGTATCCCACCAGAACAAACCCTTCTCTTCTAGATTCCACCAGCTGTTCTCAAAAGTGACCTCGACTAGTGTAACATTTTTGATAAGAAGAGGTTCTTGAAAGTAGACCGTATGGTCAGCCGTAGGACAGGTGACATTTAAGATTACCATATTAAACTTCAAGTTTGATATTAAAGCCCGAAGTTTACTTCAATATCAGAGTATTGTTGTATGTTCAATAAGCAGCCGATACTATGCCGAAAATAAAATATCTAATTTCGAAGGGGATTGGGGCGACTATATCAAACCTCGCAATGCAAAGGCTTTCGCGGTCTTTAAGGAAAAATATCCCCGCGCGGACTTCGAGAAGTTCTCAGCTAGGACAACAGCGTCTGACATACACGATGAGGCAACGTACGAGACTAGGATCATGTTTTTCGATGGTGGACAACATTGGTTTATTGGCGGTCTAATACCAGCAGATGTACGAAAACGGCTAAACGAAGCGTTAAACGAGACGGTTGCGGGTTTCCCACTACCCTTCAGAAGGACGGATTTTAAGTACCCAGTTCCAGCCGTTCCCTGGAAGATCGACGCCAAAGACATAGACCCTTTTATGCGAACTCTCAAGATCTACGTAACAAAGGATCAGTTCTTCACAGTGACACCGCGAGATATCATACAAGAGCTGGGGTTCGATTTTCCTAACCCCGACGACGAAAACTACGACGAAAAAGACGAAAAAGCGCAAAAAATGGTTCGATCCTCTGCCGATGAGGCATTGGCAACAACAAATTATGTTTCGTCGTCTGGTGTGCAACGGTGTCGTTTGATGACCATCTTTCAGATGACGCACCAATCATTGATAACATTAGGAGCTTTTACCGCTTTCATGTGTACTACACAATCATGCGATTACTGTTCGAATTGGGAGTCCCCCTCCCCAGAGAAAGCATCTTTAATAAGAACGACAACATTCCATGGAACCTCGTTGTATACGGTAGGCTCAGGAGAGAGTTTGGAGTCGCCAAATTCAACTTCGCCCTACACCGAGCAAGCGATACTGCTAGTCGTGGGGGTTCGACACAAATAGCCCCCCACCCCCACAATATCCCGCGGCGGTTCTTTCATGATTATCTGGCGAAGAAGCAGCACAATTGGTTCATTCCACAGCGGGGTGAGGGATTAACAAAGGCTGGGCTAGTTCGAATCGACTCATCTATAATGGCTTACGTGCATTGTGTCCTAGGACCACAGTTTAAGGGGCGAAATCCAATCGTAGGACGGGGTGCCGAGTCTATAAAAATCCAAGCAGCTTGCGACAAGGAGTTCAGACTGATCATCACGGAATCGGATGTCTAGTGCGATATCAAAAAGACCTTTATGACACGAAGGTTCGTCTTGATCTAGCAGTTGCCAAGGGGTGTCTGTTAATACCAAGCCGCATGATTATCAACCAGGAGATTATACTAGGCTATAACAACAAACTGCAAGGGACGAACGCGCCCAACATTAGTTTCGGGATAAACGACCATATCAACCTAGATATGAAAAAGTCAAAACCACCACCTATGGACGGCCCAGCACCAAAGACATCTAAGCCTACCACCAAAACTGCACAAGGCTCAACATCAAAGGTGAAACCGCCAAAATCCACAACACAGGTTGCTGAGCCACACCAAGAACCGCCGCCGACGAGCCACGAAACTAACTTAGCAATTGTGGCCATTGCGGCCGCTGGAGCCTCGTGGATGATGTTCCGTTAATTAGCGCCGTCGCCCCGACTTATACTGCTCTATTACGAAGATGACTACGGCCACAATGAGTAGCCAGATGTTCTTTGCAATGACGGGGATAACTTCGCCTGCGATCTTGAATAGGAAACTAGCAACGGCACCTGCTATTCCAGATAGTGTTGGAAGCAACTTATCTTTAAGTTTATTAAGCATATCTTTAAGCTTCTTAGCCATGTCAGCCGCAGCCTTTGACATCTCAGCAAAGATAATACCGACCACGACACCCGCAGCAGCCAACACTCCAAGCGCTGTAACCCCATACTTCTTGAAGATCGATTTTACGCGGTCCCGCAATGACATACGATCTTTGATGGCATCAATTTGTTGCTGGAGCTCCTGTATCCGATCCTCTAATGCTATTACATTCTCTTGTGTGGCTTCGTAGTTGGGGCTCCCTTCTTTAAGAAATTCATGGCCTTTATTTTCTCAGTTTTTTGTTGCTCGGCACTATCGATCTCGGCACCCTTTTCACTAATTACCTCTACGGCCGGGGGTCCCAGACTATTTCTAATCGTTTTTGGAAAACCTTTGGTTTCGAAGTCAGCCAGAAGGTGGGGTGCGGCATTTATATGATTTAGTTTCAGCACAACCCTACCATATTAATCCAAACTAGCAGTGAACTTAGCCTACTTAAAGTCTACCTCTGGAAACTTAGCACGGATTTTGCTCCTGGCTTCTGCGGCCTGTTTTTCCCTTTCGGCTAACTCTGTTTCCGCAGTTGTAGTGCTTGGCCCTGCAGAATCGCGATCAACCAATTCGATATACTCCAGTTGGCTGTATCCCTTATAAGCCCGATAGCCCCATATCTTATCGCGTACGAACTTTGATGCTTTCCCGAAAACATGCTTAGTTCTACTCCTCCAACTCTCTCGTGATTCCTCATCACGCGGCTGAATCTCCTTCCATTCTGCTGTAGAAAGATTATTAACATTAGCGCGACCTTCTTCGGTTGTAGGATCAAAGTCTACATCTACCGTTTTCATGTGTTCCATCTCTCTATTGAACGCTGAATATGTCGTATACTATTAGTATCAACTATATTCAACAGTGTTAACGATGATATCGTAGAATCTCCATCCAGACTATGCTCCTAGAGAGGGTCGATCTCTCAAAGCCAGTCGTGTGTTCCATCGTGTAACTTTCACCCCTTCGATGGCAAACCCAGGGGAAACTTTGGTTGTCAACGTTCCCACGATAGGCGAAAATAGGCTTCTAGTACCTGGCAGTCTAGCACTCAGTGCCAATATCGCTCTATCTGGTGGTCATGCAAACAACCGTTTAGTGGCCAATGTTGGGCGTTGCCTAGTCTCAACGCGAGCCGTAAAAATGGGCACTACCGTCTTAGAAGCCTGTGATCGCCCTGATCTACTGCAGGTATATAGCGATCTCTACCTATCTACCGTAGAACGAGAGAATCGTATAGAGCAGGGTATTCAATCTGTCAATGTTAACAAACTTCGCTCGAATGCTGGCGATAAAGACATCTCGATTGCAGCTGACAAAGCGACACTCGCTGCATATAGTAGCGTGTATAAGATACCTATCGATCATGACATTATCACAACTTATGGCCTCCTTTATCCGCACGAGATTCGAGATAAGATGTCATTCCATTTAACGCTGGCCTCAGCCATAGATGTCATAGTCGGATCCGACAGCACAAAAGTAGGCACATATAAACTTTCAAACATTGAGCTCGAATATGAAGTCATTGAAAGTCTTGATCTTGCGGTGCAGGCCAAGGGCGTCTACGACAGTGGTAAAGCCTTCCTGTACAACCACACTGAGTACTTCAAGACCGTCTCAGTCAACCTAGTAACCGACACACTTATATCTGAAAGCGTAAACGTACTTCGTCGATCTTTAACTGGTATCCTCCTTCTCTTTGTCAATCCACATGCGAAGGGCGCCAGAGACAGTGAGAAGTTCATAAATCCAGACATCACCAAGGTCGAGGTACACGTCAACAGCATCCCCAATGCTCTCTATTCTTTTGGGATGTTACCAAGGGATTTATGGAAGTCAGCAAAGAATTGGTTTTGTGCATTGTCGGGGCGACAAGACGGAGAAGCCACCACATCCATGACACATAAGAAGTTCTTCGAGAACAAGTTCGCCGTACTCATCGACTGCCGCACCTCTCAAAACAGTATGACTCATGGAGATGGTCTGGCCCAACTAGATACTGGAGCAAATATACGACTGCGGATTCATCGCACTAAAGTAGACGCAGGGACAGCGAATATGGACATATTCGTGCTTTCCGACGCTCAGGCAACTATTGAAAAGGGATGCTGCAAAATGTTTATAATTAATGGATACATTAACAGAACAAATTCCCTTTAACGCATTGATAATTGGCCCCACAAACTGTGGAAAGACTCAGTTTATAGTCGATCAGTTGCGGGGTCAATTTCGTTTTAAGTTCGATTATATCGTATTGATTTGTCCCACCTATGCTCACAACAAAACCTACCAAGGTTTCGGTAGTGGAGATCCGCGCTTCATTCGTATAGCACCTCCGCAGAATGCTATAGATGCCACCTTGCGCGAATGTGCTTGTTTATTCGAAGGAACGAATACGCTTTTTATCCTCGATGATTGCGCCGCAAGCAAGGACGTCAAAGGAAGGACCGATAAGCTATCTGACTTAGCTTTTTCTGCACGCCACGTTGGCATTTCCATCTGGGCATCAGCACAAACGCAAAAGAGCATATGCAAGGACTTTCGTGAAAACTGTGCAATCGTTGTGGCATTTCGCATCGCAAGTGCGCCGGGATTAAAGGATTTGTTTGATGACTACGGTGCTGGCATATCACCAGATGATAAAAAGATATTTATTTCAGAACTTGAGACTAAGTTTGCACATATATGCTTCTGTTTGCGACATCCATTTTCCACCGTGTTGGAGATACCTTCCCCTGCGATATGTCACGGCATATCGAAGTAAAATGGGTGAAAAAATTCCGGATGGAGAACTCGAAAATATACTAGACTATATATACGAGCCTTATGAAAAAAAAAAAACAGATATGGCACATTACCCCACAACTAAAGCCGCGGAGGCACAAACCAGCCGATTCACAGCCTCGGATACCAGCTGCTCTGCAGCCGCTGACCATCGGGAAGTACTTGCGATTTTAGCTGCGACCGGTACAACGAAGGAATACCTTGGGAAAGCGTACTTTCTAGGAGATATCTATAGACTATCTGATACGGAGGTAGAACAACTACATAGAAGGTATCAAACCGTTGTAGCCCAACAAGTAACGGGCTGTTTAATCGATAATACGATGAACCTAGCTACTCGCGTAATTGCATACTTATTGCCTATAGATTCCCAACCTGCACTACTAAAGGACTTAAAAGAAGATCGTATAGTTCGCAATGAAATATCTTCTTTGGCTGGGTTGTTGTCTCTTACCGCGGGTCGCTTCGTAGCCCTAGCTAGCGCTATGTTCCATGTAGTTAACCACATAGAAGTCGATCCCTCGCCGAATACGACGAGTTTGTCATCTTCTGACACACCAATTGAAGCCCCACCAACTGTCGACATACAGCAAGATGTCGAAGCGCCCGGGAAAGTCTGAGTCTTCGCGCATAGGAGAACAGTTGGACAACATAGACAGCGCCTTATCCACCTCTAACTTACTTTATTGGGGCGGAACGGCCTTAGTATGGTCGACTTTGGCCTATAATTATATGCTCAACAGTAAAAGAAACAATTTGTTAGAAGATGCTGAGGCAAAGGCAGTAATTGCTCCACCAAAGGCAGTAATTAATATTGCAGAAGATACAACGACTATCCCAACCTGCATACTCGCACAAGTAATACGTAATACTGAAAATAGTAGGGTGACCGAAGCAGCACAGAATTACAAACGTGGGTGGGACGACTCGGAAGAACATATTCGCGACATAGAACTTGCTAAATCTAGGTCGGTGATTACTCCACCTAGTCCAGTATCTAATATCAGTATATGCGTTACACGAACCTGCAACAGGGCAGGCCTAACGACTGTCGTTCGTCGGGGGCTAAGGAAGCTGCAATCGAGGCCACCACCAAAGGTAGCAACCCTAAAACTCAAGGTATGGTGTAGCAATTGAAGCTATATCCCATATCGATGATGTACGATGGGTGAGAACAAACTTATGAAAACATTATCGGACTCTGCTCTATTGATTGGACTTGCATCGGGTATCGGTTGGATCGGAAAAAAGGTCGTTAAAGAGCCTCTGACTAACGATCCTTCATCTAACATTTTGAACTTCGTAAAGTGGATAGCCGTGTTGGCTGGTAGCCTTGGTGCTAAGCAATACCTAGAGGCCAAAAAGTATTGGCCACCTGGCGAGTAACAGGGTCGTTTCGAAGCCATGGCATCGATACTATTTATGGCAATTGCTTTCGCTATATCGAGCGTTGCTGCGAGCTACGCCGCTAAATACATCGAGAAAGCGGCCTTAGGACCGGCTGGCCCCGATGCAATTGCTGCAGAGGTAAAATGACACGACAGGGCTATGGAGCGGGCAAATGCCGCAACGGATGCCTATGAAAGGCGACGAGAAGAAATAGCTGCCTGGGTCAGGGGGAAAGAAAAAACACAGTACTATAACGATAAGGGCCTATCTAATGACGATCGAGCTCGCGACTTGTTCTATAAAGTCCACGTGGGGCTACACCCCCTGAAAGAGCCTCATTTCTCCGATTATTATCAACCATCTAGTTCGAAGAAAGCTGCTGAATTGGTGGCCCTAGGTGGTGGGGTGTTCGCGGCAGGATACGTTGCCACCCGACTTCTATGAAGAAAAAAAAAAGGAAAAACTACTAGATTACTAAATTTACTACTAGGTAATTACTAGATTACTAAATTTACTACTAGGTCATTACTAGATTACTAAATTTACTACTAGGTAATTACTAGATTACTTAGTATTTTTGTCTGCTTGTTGAAGATTGGTGGGATACGTAATATAGCAGGGCACCTTCAGAGAAAGGTGAAAATTCGAAGCCATGGACATTCCAGACTTGGTGACTATAGAGACTGAAAGACACGATAGAGCCCTTGAGAAATATCGGGCTGATTGGTCTACTTTCCGGGGGACACACGACAAATTGGTAGACTGAAACGTATACGCAGTCACTCCCACGAAGATCTATCCAATTCGACTCGAGCTCGAATCCTATTCAATACAACCCAAGTAGGGCTAGACCATATAAGTCTGCAGGACATGAAGGAGCCTCGTTTCTCCGATTACTATCGACCATCAAGGCCTTATTGCCATAATTGGCCTGTCAAATTGGTGGCCCTAGGCGGTGGGGTGCTCGTTCTAGGATATGTTGCCACCCGATGGCTATAGCTATGCTTTTTATGTTCGTCGTAAAGTTGTTTTTTTCTGTACCCATCTGAAGCTATTTATATATATACATAGCAGAGGCGACTTTCAACGAAAAGGAAAAGCATGCGAGTCAAGGAGAACTTTTGGAGCCATGAAATGCATATCATACCAGTTAATGTGAAGGCTAAGGGGGCTGGAAACTTCATCACCACTAATGCTTTACTAGCTCTCAACTCTCCTATTTCATATTGTATAAATTCGCTCCTAACCGAGTTGTGTTTCGAAGGCGAGGTAGAGTCAGTAGATCTTAAATCAACTGAGGCAGAGTCGGTAGCCAAGAGCCTCTCCTTAGTAAATCTAGAATTGAAAACTCTTATGACGGACGTAGTCTTAAACCTTCGCAGTGTGGTGATTTGCCCGACTGAGCTCTTAAACAGCATGATATGTGGCACCGATTTGCCTGAAGAAGCCAAAATAGGGTTAGTAATAGCTAGGTCACGAACACGTTATAGACTTTCTCATTAATAAAGCTGTGAAAACGATGACGTTAAACTTAGACCTTACACAAATATATGTATAGAAAATGGATCCAAAGGTATTCGCAAATATCTACTATAGCCCAAAAGGCTACTGGAAAGGACTCGCCGAGATTAAACATCTTGCCACTGCAACAAATACATCCGAAGATGCGGCTCGGACGTGGCTTGAAAAACAAGCTATATGGCAGATATATTTGCCAGCACCTCAATATGTACCACGACCTAAATTTAATGTCTCTACTCCAAACGAGGTTCATCAAGCTGATCTGCTCTTCCTTCCACATGATCGTCCTAGCCGTGGACGAAAGCTATATAAGTATGCACTCACAGTCGTTGATGTAGCATCCAGATACAAAGAAGCCGAACCCCTAGCCACTAAAGAAGCTAAAGAAGTCGCTGCGGCATTCGAGAGAATCTATAAGCGAAGTCCCCTGACATGGCCAAAACTTTTACAAGTTGATCCAGGACGTGAGTTAATGGGTGCTGTTACTCCACTACTGGCTAAGCATAAAGTTTCTGTAAGGCGTGGATGTGTGGATATCCATAGAGATCAAGCAATTGGTGAGCGATTCAACCGAACCCTATCTGAAAGGCTATTTGGACACCAATATGCTCAAGAAATGGTGCTTGCTTCGCAGGGAAAGGATGATAGGTCAGTCGAGTGGGTAGTGCGTCTACCTGCAGTTATCGAAGCTTTGAATAGCGAGCCTACGCGTTTGACAGGAAAACAACCTGTGGTAGCAATACGCAAAGACGAAATCGAATCGAAGCCGGCAGAACCTGCACACTATGGCCAGCTCGTTGGTATCAAAGAGAAGAGGCTTCCATTTGACGTTGGTGTTCGATATCTATATGCACCTGGCGAACTGGAAGGTGATCGCCGTCGTGCAACTGATCCTATATGGAGTTTGGAAACATATAATATTTCACGCAGTATGGTTTCTTCGGGGCAGCCAGTCCTGTACTATTTGTATTCGGAGAACGTTAAGCGGGGATTTGTGCGTGAAGAGCTACAAGTGGTGCCCCCAGACACAGAATTGCCTCCAAAGGGGACCTAATGCTTCCGGCACAGCCCTGCCGTTAGACTGTACTCTATAGGCTCGGTGTGGATGCCATCTGGAAGGACCCGTCGCTTATCGTAGTAAGCTGAAAGCCCAAGCTTCTGCTGTTCGTAGGTCGCCATACCTTCTGACAGCCAGCGGAAGCCCCGGTTTTCTGCTACGTCGATGCTGCCGTGGAGTGCTGCTTTGAATGCATCCCACGAAACATCGTTGTGCCGCCTAGACATACCTTTGGTGGAATATTTCCGACTGGCACCTACATCGACATAGTAGGCCTTAGAGCAGAGGGCAATAGCGCGCTGTCCTTCGAACTCTAGTTTGAAGAGGCCTGGTGTACGACTGCTCCACTTATCCCACGCTAACCAATCCTTTCGGCAAGCTGCGAACTCCTGGTGCAATTATGCTCGTACCACTCCGTCGATGCTATTGCCTGAGATGGCGATGTACGCGCTGTCCGTATCCATCTGTATGTATTCGAAATCCTGACGATCGATGTACTTGTCGAGGAAGTCGTAGTAGAACTCGAGCATACGCAGCTTAGCAAGCTGGTACAGAGCGATACCTACTTGGAAGGGGCGTTTGATTTGGATCTGATTTTTTCGACTCTCAAGTTCGTATGCATCACCAATCTCCTCCAGGTCTGCAAACCAAACACTTCGCAACGCTTTGTCCACAACCTTCTCGCTTTGGTATAGGTGACATTTGTTTGTCGCTCCAAATCCTCAATCAACTTTCCATAGGCGCTATTTCCAAGTAGTTTGAACACATCAGCTAACAAAGCTTTACTTTTGTCTACATCTCCTGTCCTTCGCGCTTCAGTGACTTGGTCCACAAACCATTCAAATACTTTTTTGGATTCGTAGTCTATCGTGCGATAGACAGCGGTTATGACCGCTCCATAATCTAGATACCAAAGTAGGAGGGGGGCATAGAGTAGCAGCCGCTTTCCAGATAGACTTCCCACTAATTTCTTTTCCTTTGATCTCTTTCGACCCGTCTTCTCGAGGTAGGTCAACATTTCTGGGGGGATTGCTTTGTCTGGAATTTCTCGATTGTAGAAGAAGGGAGGCATCTCCTCAAATTTCTTCCATAGCTTTCTGGGTATCTCGATATCTACCTCTGCATATCCAAACCACGAACCGTTTCGTAGACATTCGATAAGTCCATCGGCAGCTAACCCAGGTTCTTCAAAGTGTACAACCTTTTCTTTTCCACAAGGCATTTCGAGGGCCATAGTAGAAAGATATAGGGCGTTGGCATCATATCCAAGGATCTTGCGACAAATTTTGGTTCCCCCCTGATGGCTGCGAATCTTAGTCACTCCTGCTACAGGACATCTAGTGAATATAATGCTTGGACCTCCTACGACAGCACTTTTCAGAATGTGGTAGGCTTCCTCTTTTGGGGCATACAACTCAGCGCCGCGCTCTACACTACCTCGAAGAAGGAACTGTAATGAGACTCCGGGGATAGATACTGCGTCTTTAAACATATCTATCCCATTCTCGTGGTAGAAATTACGCATCTTCTCGAGAGCCTCTACGAATGGGCCTACATCCAAGTCGTTGTAGTATCGTAGCCAGTCAGCGAAGGTATTCATTTCCTTTGCACGAAAGATGCGCTTACCACCCTCCAACTCCGCCATAGATAGTGGGTGGCCTCCTTTCAACTTAGACCCCCACTCTGGATAGTCTGGTAGTCCGATATGGTCCAACTTGTCGGGAGAATCGAACCACTCATATGGGAAGAAGCTTTTCTGCAGCTCACATCCATATGCCGTGATCCAACGCTCGTAGGAAGTGCCAGGCCCAAGATAATTCATAACATCGAGGAAGCGAAATTCAGGAGTCAAGAGAAACCCGGACCTTCTTGTATGTGTCGGAAATAGTTTCAACGAAGTAGTTTCGGATCAAATTGAGGTCGTACCGACCGGAGTTGAATCCTAGTACAGGAACCTGGTTGGCCCATTCGTCGATTTTCATCTGTTGTCCCTTCGATAGGGTACCGAAAGAGAACTCGGGGGTCCGGGGACAGAACTGTTCGACGGCGACTTCTCGGATTGCCTTCGCTCTTCGCTGTATTTCTTCTACGAAGGAAGATACGAGATCTTTTGGGTTGCGTTGGCAGATGTGGGTTGGTGTTCGATTGTATGTGTCTGCTATGGAGACAGATATGGGAACGTGTACGTTTTCGATGGTCAGGCGGGCTGTGGGTTGTCGACCCTTTGTTCTATCGAGGTAGGCTTCGAAGTCGTATACTATGGCGTGTGGATAGGCGGTTTGTATTGGGGTTGGAACAGGCTCGTTTGTCTTCTTTGTGGAACAGCCCCAGGCCTCCACTACTGTATAGCCTGCCTCGCGTAGATTTGCTGTTCTTTCGCAGGTCGTACGGTATAGAGCTCTACCTCTAGGGAAGCATTTTGGGCAGCCATGGTAGTAGCACCCATGAAATTGTAAGATGGTTTTGGAAAGAGGTTTGTAGCCATCAACAGGAGCTCCCTCGATCCAACGTTCTCCACCATGTCCACAAGCTGCGTGATGGATATGCTTCTGGAGTCTTTCAGATTCGCGTTCCAACCAGCGTAGAGCGGCTTTGCTAGCTTTGTTAGAGTCGCTCTCTGGCCAGAAGGCTTTTTCGTATGCGGACTGAGGAGCTTTGATTGCTTCTCCTTTGCAGACGATCTTCGTTTCGCCGCAACTACAACGATCAGCATGACGCTGAAGGTTTGAAGCTTTTGTGAATCGTTTCTTACAATCATTACAGACATAGTCCTTCCCGAGCTTATTGACGTTCTTGATATAGAAGGCGTGGCCATCATATACCCCGATGGTCATCACAAGCTCGTAGTGGGGACCAGACCGAGGCAAATGCCAAGTGACAGCTTTCGTAGGTTCCGTAGGTTCCGTAGGTTCATACACCCGAATGCCAATCCCAAAGTGAAACTCAATCTTCTCCAGCTGGTCTAGAGAAGTCTTGGGAACGTCTGGTTTAGGTACCGCCGAACGATAAAAATCTTGGGCAAGTCTTTTAGCTTCGTCGCAACACCTATCCGCGCGTGCTCCTTTGTATAAAGCAAGGCAGCGCCACAGACTTAGGTTATCCCTGTATTGATCAAGGGCATTCATTCTCTTTTTATGGCGAAGCCAGTCTGGTAGTGGGCCTGTTCCCAACAGGGGTTGACGATCAAGCACGACTTTGACATCCACATAGATCCAACGAACGAATGTCCATTGGGTATTGGGGAGATCAATGTTGTCGGGATTCAACCGAGCTAGCTCCTTGTCGGTAATCCACCCCTCTGCGTCGCCTAGAATATTCACCCATGGAGACCCTGGGACTGTCTTAGAGAAGAGCATTATACGCCCATCGTTAACGTTTCGAATGCGATAGGAGTAGCCATACCGTAGGTAGAAGCTCGTAGCAACGTTTGCAGTCAACTTTGCCATGATCCTAGGCGTCAAATCACCTGCCACACCTTGGAAGAAGCGCCATTGAATAGTACGCCTACCTTTCTCCTCCCCCTCGAGAGTACCATCTCTCTCATTGAGAATGGTGGGTGCCTCTCGAGCAAGACTCATTGGCAGGGGTTCGCTACGAGGCTTTTGCAGGATTCGTCGTCCTATTCGTCGTAAATGAGGTAAACGTTTTTGAGGGTTTGCTATAGTCTGGGATTCAACAGCTTTTGCCCTTAGACTTGCCGTGACCCCCTCACCTAACTGTTTGACTTCCCGCGCACGTTGGGTGCGTTTGTGGGGATCACCTCGAAGCGCTGGATACCTACCTGTTTTGATACCATGCTCGATCCTATCGAACCATTCGGGAGCACGAGCCTCAGCTATCGCCTGAATGATTTCAGCTTCGTTGAGCCTCGAGATACCTCGCAGCCCAAATTGTTTTGCTTGTCTGTGGGCTTCTTTGAGGGTCACCATTTTTTTCTTTGGTAATACCTATACCAAGCTTATCTCTAATTGGAAAGTAGGGTCATTATTTTCGGCTAACACATTCGCAAATTTCTTTGGCTATGCTTATACCTAGCTTATCTCTAATTGGAAAGTAGGGTCGTCCCAATTTTCTATGGGTCATAATATTGTGGTACCCTTTCTCTAACTGGGGTTTTAATGTTTAAATTTTGGGTCAGAAAATGGGAAAATGTGGGGGGTACAAAAAGTGGTGGGGGAGGGGGGCTTAAAACGGTTATCGGGTGGATGTATAAAGAGGTGGTATCATATTGACCTTTTGAGAAACCTAGTAGTATAGCCGGCATCAAAATAGTTGTCAAAAATGGGAAAATGTGGGAGGTACAAAAAGCGGTGGGGAAGGGCTTAAAACGGTTATCGGGTGGATGTATAAAGAGGTGGTATCATTTTGACTCCGGCTATACTACTCCGCTAAACTCTCGTACTATGATTGCAGACCAAATTTTACTCTACTCTACTAGTATTACCATCAGTAAATTCAGCACAAATACAATTTATCACATCATTAAAAAAAATAACTAGAAAATTACCGTGTTTGTAGTGAGCTTGCTCGTTCCAAGAGTGCCAGGATCTTTGAAATTTTTAGTCGAGAGTGTGAAGAAGAAGAAGTTCCACTTTCTTCCGATTTGAAGTAGTCGATTTTTCTACCACAAATTGGCACAAACATTGAGAAGTTGAAGCGAATTCGCGAACCGAAGACGAAGTCCAAAGCCAAAGAGTTAGTCCGTCCATCACATAAACCTTGTCTAACGGTTCCAGCAAATGTCCAACATTTCCTCGTCGTTTGTCGAAGGCAAAGAAACAAATCCTGCTAAACCGTTTAGCAGGTGCACAGCGCCGTTAAGTGTAGAAAGTGGCCCAGAAGTTCGTCCGAGACCAAACATTCTTGGGCGAGATTCAGGAGGACACTGATGAGTAGATCTCGATCGGATGCAAAATGCAAACCAGCTTTCATTATAAAAGAAGTTTTGCCGAGGGCGAGAATTTGGTAGCGCACGCGTGCAAAAGTTGTTTCGCGCATTTTGTGCTAACTGAGTTAACGTTTGAAATGAAAAAAAAGTGAGCATAAAACTGAGTGAGGGTTAGCTAGAAAACCGTTGCAAAAAGTGTTCAAATACTCATATATTTGGAAGCAATCCGTTAGACTACTAGTTAAAGTATAAATCAGCTACTTGAACCGTAAAACAAGCAAAAAGGGAACCCTAAGGCTGGTAAAAATGCAAGAGACCAGCTGAGACTTCTGAGCCGCTGAAACATGTACTATTTTGTCGAAAGCAAAAACATTGTACAACGTTAAGTGTCACTTAACGCTGTACAATATTTTTGCCTTTCGGTCTTTCGGAGTTCAAATCGGAAGAAAGTGGAACTCCTTCTTCTTCACACTATCGACTAGAAATTTCAAAGTTCCTGGCACTCTTGGAACTAGCAAGCTCACTACAAATACGGTAATTTGCTAGTTAAATTTTTTTTAATGATGTGATAAACTGTATTTGTGCTGAATTTGCTGATGGTAATACTAGTAGAGTAGAGTAAAATTTGGTCTGAAATCATAGTACGAGAGTTTAGCGGTCGTGCGACATATATATTTTTGTAAACAAACTTCCCGCGAAGTCTTCAAGATATTTTTCTTCCGGTTCGTTTATCGGAAGCTGCCAAAAAACTACTTCATCAGGGTGGTGTGTCGAGTTGCAAAACAGCCCATACGAGGGAGATTAGGGGAAATATGTCAGCTGTTCATTTCTTCGCTGGGGACTCTAGACGGGAGATCATTCGACAGATTGATTTAAAAACATTGAATGTGATGACCGTTATAAATCCTTATGATGGCTCATATCTGTCCCGATCATATGGAGAAAAAAAAATCGCCGAAAATCTCGACCAGTTTGACGGTTTCTAAGAAGCATTTAAGAGTGTGTAACACTCGATATCGCCGTGAATTACCATCAAAAACGTAGCTCATTTACTGTTCTTCAATATTTTGAATGTTAGAGAGGGAGCAGGAACCTGGAGTTTTCGTGTTTCGGCAAAATTCTCGCGCCTCTCGCATGTCGGCGATGAATTTAGTTGCCTGCCTTGTGTATTTTTATGTAGTTGGCGAGATGAGTCAACTAACAACTCCTATGACTCTTTTATTGACTATCTCACACCTATATATAACCAATGCTTTCCTATTAAAATAGTTAACCTAAAAGATCATGAAAAGTCCAAGCCATGGTTCACTTCTGGTCTTCTCAATTCTTGTAGGAGGAAAAATTCCCTTTATAGACAAATGATACTAAATCCTACTCCTGACAATAAAAATGCATACAATAATTACCGTAATAAATACAACTACTTCATTAAAATGGCAAGGAAAAAATATTACCATGACAAATTAATATCAGTCAATTCATCCCTAAAACAAACTTGGTCAATAATTAAATCAGTCATTTCAAAAAAACAATCCAATTTCAATCCAAAATCTTTTATGAAAGATTCAAACGGTGAATATACTGACCCAACAAAAATAGCAACAAAATTTAATCACTTCTTTACTAACATTGGCCCATCACTGGCTAAGAACATTACTAAAACTAATGCTGATTTTAAAACTCACATGTTAGGTTCCTATGCCAACAGTATATTCTTCACTCCAACAACCCCAGATGAAATCTCTTCAATAGTCACTTCCTTAAAAAATAGTAGAAGTGAAGGTTGTGATGGCATTTGTATTGAACCTATCAAATTTTCAATTGATTTACTTGCATCTCCTTTATCTGAAATGTGTAATTCATCTCTTTGTAGTGGTGAATTCCCTGATAAACTTAAGATCGCCAAAGTAATACCTATCTATAAAAATGATGAAGTAAGTTACTTTTCAAATTACAGACCTATCTCTATTTTATCTACTTTTTCCAAAATTCTGGAAAAGGTTGTTTATGTTAGACTATCGAACTTTCTTACTAAATTTAGTGTCTTGAATTCTCACCAATATGGCTTTAGAAAAAAGCATTCAACATATATGGCTATCCTTGAATTAGTTGATCAAATTCATCAAGCCTTCGAAAATAATGAATTTACAATAGGTATTTTTATCGACCTTAAAAAGGCATTTGACACTGTGGATCACACTATTTTATTAAATAAGCTTGAATTTTATGGAATTAGAGGTACACCTTTAAACTGGTTCAAAAGTTATCTGAGTAATAGACAACAGTATGTTGTAATTAATAACTTTAACTCTCCACTCATGAACATTAGTTGTGGAGTACCTCAAGGTTCAGTATTAGGCCCCCTTCTTTTTCTTTTATATATAAACGACTTATTCCACAGCTCCAAACATTTATCATTTGTTCCCTTTGCTGACGATACCAATATTTTTTATAGTCACAAAAACATTGCTAATCTAGTGAATATTTTAAACAATGAGCTTATCCATGTTGCATCTTGGTTTAATGCTAATAAATTAACCCTTCACCCTGATAAGACCAAGTTCATAATATTTTTTCCTACTAAAAAGAAAGTAAATTTTAATGACATCATTATTTCTATCAATGGTAATACAATTAATAGAACTGAATGTACTAAATTCTTAGGAGTGATTATCCATCAAAACTTATCATGGAAACCCCACATTCATGCCATTACTAATAAGATTTCCAAAGCCATTGGTATAATTACTAAATCACGTCAATTTTTGGCTTTTAATTCTCTCAAAGTTTTATATAATTCACTTATTTTACCATACCTACAATACTGTACCCTTATTTGGGCTTCTACTTATCCCACGCATATTGAACCTATCTTTTTATTGCAGAAAAGGGTAATTCGTATCATTACTCATTCCCCCCCTCGTACTCACACTAAACCTCTATTCGATAAGCTCAAAATACTAACCATCCATGATATTCATAAGTTCCAGATTTCATGCTTTGTTTTTTCTCATATCAATAACCTCTTACCTGATTCTCTATCTGCCCTTTTCAAATTTAATTTAGAAATCCATGATCACTTTACAAGACATAGATCTAATCTACATTACCTTTGTTTTAAATATAAATTCTCAATCCGTTCACAAGGACCCAAAATCTGGAATGGTCTACCTACATCTTTCCGTGAATCACTAAAACCTTTTAATTATAAAATGAAATTAAAATCTCACTTCTTGTCTTATTAATAACTAGTTATATAAGTAAATGATGAACTGCCTTTCTGTTGGGTGCAATATATGTTTAATTAATTTTATATATAGCTATATAGCTATATATTCTTTTTTTGCTTTGTAACTTGTCAACTTATAATCCTGTAAACTAGTATTTTTTATTATTATTATTTTTTGTATGTTTTGTATGTAGCTAGTACTGTAACACTTAAAACTGCGTGTCCATCTTTTAATACTCTTTCGTTATCTATATTTATACATAACAGCACCCTGACCCTTTGCCATATAAGCCTCTGGCTTCGGCTTTTCTTTATTGATTTTCATGTAAAAATTGTGCTTTTCTTACAAATACAATAAATTATTATTATTATTATTATTATTAGGAAGCCCGAGCTATATGTAAACAAACCTGAGCCACAGGAAACTCGAGCTGTATTATGAGCGCGCGCTAAATCAACACATTCACAGCAGAATCAAGTCAAAAGGTACCCTGGTTCCAGAGGTTTTCTAGAGAGAACAGCAGCGGCGAGAACATCAGTGACAAATACACAAAATGGGAGGATGGTTAGCCTGTGGTGTAACATGGCAGGTTGGACGATTTTTAACGCAATCTTCGTTGCGGCAACATGTTACAAGTTTTGAATTACCTTAAAAAACCTGCAACATTGTTGCCCGAATTTTGTTGGAGTTGCTTCGTGTAAGAGGGTCTGAATGGGGGGGGGGGGGGGGGTCTACATGTCAGTTGTCAGTTAAATTTTTGCCCATTTGTCAGTTGTCAGTTAGGCCTAGTTAATCATTACTAGAGAAAATTACTATGTTTGACCCACAAAAACCAAATTTGTCAGTTGTCAGTTATGTTTCGGTTGTCAGTTGTCAGTAAAAAAATCGTCATTTGTCAGTTGTCAGTTATTTTGAAGGCCGTTTGTCAGTAGTCAGTTAACCCCATTCAGACCCTCGTGTAACACCCTCGCCGTTGACTTTTCGCGCAACGTCGTCCCAGAAACCTGTTCGCTACGCCCACGGAAATGAGGTTACGTCAACAAACAAAGACTCCACTCGTCCGCAATGTTTTTAAACGAGGATTTCGGAGTAGGAGCCTATGTGCTAGCCAGATGTTGCTCTAAAAATCGTCCCGTGTAACATACCCGTTGTCGCATCATGTTGCGCTAAAAGTTGTCTCGTGTAACATGCATTAAAAATCGTCGCGAAAAATCGTCGTTTAAAGTCGTCTCGTGTAACATCACCTTAAGCACCCCGAACCTCGCCAGGACTTTCCAAATAGACCGTGGAGCTTGGGGTTTCATAGAAACGAGGCTAAATTAAATTAAGAAATAGAACACAGTTGTCCCAGTTGTTTTCAAATATTTATCAAGTGTCATGTTTGCATATTTTGACGAGTTGCGTACATTGCCATAGGTACATTTCAAGGCAATATGCGGTGGTGGGAATCATAGATAAGTAAAATCTCAATAGACAGATTTAGCTTGTACATTTGTTGTCCCAATTCAGATCACCTGACCTTGCCCTTGAGTATTGTTTTTTTTCCTGCATACCAAGAAGGAATGTGCAAATTCCTCCAAGCATTGAATCCTGTGGAGAACTGTCACGTGATCTGTATTAAGACAAAAATGTATAAACCATCGGTCTATTAACCTTCTGTTTTGTTGCCTTACCAGCCACAACGTGATTCTATGACTCTCAGACTAACTATTCACCCTTCTCACGCGGTGGCCATGTTGAGTCCCAGGAGAATAAAAACCTTTGTTTTTGCGGGATAAACTCGATCTGAATCTGCTCAGTGCGAGGCTAGCCACGCAAAATCTATTGTTTCTATCGAACATGGCCACTGTGCGAGAAGGGTGAATTATGCTTAAAGCGAAATTATGCAAAATAGGTCACGTGACTTCGAATCTTGCATATTATCTTTTTAACCAATAAACATAGTCCTTGGTGCTAAATCGGCATCATAATTTACCGCAGAATGTAGTCTAAAAATATCGTGTTTTCCTCATCACCGCAAACTGAATTTAGTATTTTATCATGTGGTTGATCACGTGACATCTGTGAAAACCTTAATTCAATATAAAATGTCAAAATCCATTAATTTAATCTTCTGACAAAATATGAAAGTTTTATGGTAACCCTGTGCAAAGTAAGGCAAGTTTTAGTAGCCTGCGTGGCAAACGCAGGAGGAGGGGGAGAGGGGTTTTAGTGGGTTTTTTTCGTTGCAGGCAAAACTCCCAGGCCTTAATGAGCTGGAGCTGAGACAGCTCACTGTAATTAGTGTAATCTTTACTTCATTCATGTTAACAATATAAAATGTCAATGAAGAAATAAAGACTTATCTTTAAGAAAAGCAGCGCCTTCACAGGGCCTACATCATTGACCCCACCTCCACCTCAAAGAAAACAGCTTTCAACAACATCCGCCGAACTGTCCAGGCTAACCTGAGACAAATGCAAGATTCATGGTTGGCCAGGAAATCTGATGAGATTCAATCATTTGCCGACAGACACGACTCCAAGAGGTTCTATGCTGCACTGGAGGCTATATATGGACCACAGTTGTCGGGCACTTCATCAGTCTTGAGTGCAGATGGCACAACGCTCATCACAGATAAAGAAAAGATCCTCGAAAGATGGGCTGAACATTTTCAAGCTGTGCTAAACAGACCATCTAACATCAATGATGATGCAATTAATCGCCTTGAACAGGTCGAAATCAACCACGAGATGGACCTTCCTCCTGAGCAGCATGAAGTCAAGAAAGCCATACAATAGCTGGCCGCAGGCAAAGCCCCTGGATCCGATGACATCCCAGCGGAGATTTACAAGACAGGAGGCCCCACCGTCACCAAGTAGCTCACATAACTATTTTGTTCATTCTGGGAGAGGCGTCTTATTCCACAAGAACTAAAGGATCCATCTATTCTCCACCTGTTCAAAATAAAAGGTCATCGTAAAGTGTGTGATAACCATAGAAGCATCTCCCTGCTTGTCATAGCTGGCAAGATACTCGCCAGAGTTATGCTTAATCGGCTTAACTGTCACCTTGAGCGAGGCCACCACCCTGAAAGTCAATGCGGCTTTAGAAAGGGTAGAGGCACAGTGGACATGATCTTTGTTGCACGACAGTTGCAGGAGAAATGCCTCGAGCAGAACAGCCAGCTCTACACAACATTTGTGGACCTCACGAAAGCATTCGACACCGTAACTAGAAACGGTCTTTGGAAGATCATGGCTAAATTTGGCTGCCCGGAAACATTCGTCACCATGGTTAGGCAGTTTCATGATGGTATGACAGCCAAAGTGCTTGATGATGGTGAATGCTCTGACCCATTCTCTGTAACGAAAAGAGTTAAGCAAGGATGTGTTTTAGCACCTACCCTGTTCAGTATGGTGTTTGCAGCCATGCTATCCGATGCCTTCCAAGTTGGTGATCCTGGAATCCACATCAGGTACAGAACAGATGGAAAGCTGTTGAACCTTAGCCATCACCATGGTCAAGGAGATAGTACTGAGAGACTTCTTGTTTGCTGATGACTGTGCTCTTAACACCCACACAGAGCCAGAAATGCAGACCACGATGACCAACTTCTCGTCAGCTTGTGACAACTTTGGCCTCACAATCAGCACAAAAAAGACTGCAGTCATGTTCCAGCCGGCACCCAATCAGCCCTATATCGAACCATCAATTTTCGTGAATGGACAGAAGCTCAAGGCTGTTCACAAGTTTACTTACCTTGGCAGTATACTGTCCAAGGACGTTGTCATAGCCGATGAAGTAAACTTTAGACTAGCAAAGGCTAGTGCGAGTTTTGGAAGACTCCGCGCAATTGTCTGGGATAGAAGAGGTATCAGCACCACAACCAAGATCAAGGTATATCGTGCAGCTGTTCTGACCACCCTGCTATACCGTGTACAGCAGGAACGCACGGAAGCTGAACCACTTTCACCTAAACTGCCTGCACAACATCTCGAAGATAACATGGCAGGACAAAATCCCGGACAGAGAAGTTCTATAATAATAATAAATAATAATAAATTTAGTATTTATATTGCGCGTGTTCCATTGGCAAATGCTCACATGCCCATTACAAATGCCTATAGGCTTACGTATATACTAATCCTAAGTAATGTGTATAGTATATCTAAATCTGTCATAATTGAATATATACAGTATATAAATATAGACGTGTTGTATAACAATGGTAATACGATACTATTATTGTTGAAATGCTTTGCCAAAAAGATAGGTTTTTAGCAACTTCTTAAAAGTCGTAACACTAGAAGCACTATACGAATTTTAGCGGGCAGGACATTCCACAGTGTGGGTGCCGCTACCGCAAAAGAGCGGTCACCCAATGTGATCAATGTTCTCATTCTTGGTCGCTCTAGCAGAAGTTCTTTAGACGATCTAAAGTTATATCTTGAAGTAGTCTTACATTTGATAAGTTCAGTTATATATGCCGGAGCGAGTCCATTTATAGCTTTGTAAGTAATAAGTAATATTTTAAAATCAATTCTATGTTTAACGGGTAGCCAGTGTAGTTTATATAAAATGGGAGTAATGTGATCGAACCTACTGATATTACAAATGAGTCTAGCCGCAGCATTCTGCACACGCTGAAGTTTGTGCAGCTGATTGGCTGGCAGGCCATAGAGAAGGCTATTACAATAGTCTAGTCGACTAGTAACAAAGGCGTTAATTAAGATTCGCACAGTGTCAAAACTAAGAAATTTTCTAATTCTCCTAATGTTAAATAAATGAAAGAAAGCTGATTTACAAGTGTCCATTTTCAGCTGCGCATCGAACCAGCAACCAAGGTTTTTTGCCTCACTAGAGGGTGCTGTGGTTACATCTCCGACGCGCAGTGAGTCAACGTTCACTTTTGCCAGCTGCTGTCTTGTCCCGATGATAACAAACTCTGTTTTGTCATCATTTAGTTTTAGCGCATCCACTTCCTGATGTCTGCGATGCAGTTTTGCATGGCCTCAACAGCAGCAGATTGCTTGACACTTAAGTCCGGTTTGAATGAAATATACAGCTGTGTATCGTCAGCATATGCGTGGACGTCTGGTAGATGACGTTCCAGAATAGTAAACAGCTTGCTTGCGTAGATGACAAACAGGAGGGGGCCAAGGCAGGAACCTGTGGAACACCGTACTTCATTTTAAACTTCCTGGATGTCCCCTCTTGTATAGATATGTATTGGTGTCTATTATATAAATAAGACTTAAACCAGGAAAGTACTTGTCCTGAGATGCCAAAATCAGAATACAGACGGTCCAGTAATATGGGGTGATCGACAGTGTCGAAGGCGGCGCTTAGGTCAAGTAGTACTAGAAGAGTCACGTGTTGTTGATTTCGGAGTCGGAGCTTCTGAAAGCCATCTCACTAGATCGTAGAAACGGGATCGCAGAAAATTCAAAATTTCAAAGAACTCAACAGTTTTTATGTATTCTTGTAGCCAAATTTAAAAGCTTTAAAATGATACATAGATGATTTATGTACGATGTTTCCTCGAGGCGCTACATAATTTAGACTGGAAACGCACCCTGAAGGTATAAAAAAACTGATCAAAATTCGAGGGGTGTAGCTGTGCTGGGAAGCGCGCAATCGTGTTTTTAGCTAGTTGCCATACATTATGTAAATAACGCGGAAAAAATTACAGACAAATACATCAGTATGGGGAACCGAAAACACGACTTTACGCTTTCCAGCACAGCTACATCCCTCAGAGTTTGATCAGTTAATCTTTTACGTGGTATCTAAAGTTTACAGACAGTGAATATTTCAGAAATTCGATTTTACGGAAATTATCGTGCATCGGATTCCCATACAAACACTGTATTTCGCGCTATGTTAGCAACTGGTCTATTCGTTGCCGCAAACCACGTTTAATATAGTCAAGCTCTAACTGAATCCAGAACTCATATTTTCCCATAAAATACGTTGAGAAGTCAGGTGTTTCCGTAAGATGACAAATGACAAATGTAGCCGTGTGCATTTATCGGCGAATGGGGATATGCAGGCAGCAGGTAACTGAATTTGGAAATTCTTTAAAACTCATTGGATACCAAAGCTATAAAGTCCAGGCTGGAAAATTATCAACTGTACTGTGCAAAGTTTTGAGCAGATATTTTAGATTCAGACTGTACAGACAAAGTTACGAGCTAAAATTTATGGTTTGACAAATTTTACTGACGAATGTGCCACCACCATACATTTCTCTGTAATATGTTTGTTTGCAAATTACATGTACATTGTTTTATACTTTCCCGCTTGTACTCCTTGGTTATAGGAGAACTGAAGCCTAAAATCAACTTTAATGAGTAGATCTAAACACGAAAAGACTCATAAAAATGAAAAAAATCTGTGTTTTGCGTAAAAGGAAAGAAAATCTGTAAATCTTCCTCCCAACCGCCGCTATTAAAGTACAGACGGCTTAATTCCTTAAATCTGTGACGTACGATAAGGGAAATAAATATTAGGCTTTGAATAGATGGACCAACGACTCATAATTGCACACTATTGTGCTTTCTTTGTTCTGAAGGTGTGGTTGTTTTTCTTTGGTATGCATGACGTACGATAAAAATGACACGTTCAAGTTCAAATTCAAATTCATTCATTACCAATATTGAAAGTGGAAGGGAGTTTGCGAAGCTTCAGCTGTCTTAGCTTTGTGTCCAGTATTTTTTTCTTCTCTATTTTGTCGAGTGTCTCAACAATTATGGCTGTGATTGTCTGAGGGATAATTTGAGGAATCGGCTGTAGAATGTCGAGAAATAAGATAATTCTAGCGAAACTCGGCAGGTTCTTTTATTGTTAGAATATACATCTCATGTATTTTTTTTATTTTTTTATTTTAAACTTTTTTTATTGTTTTATTGTTTATTAATACACTTGACCATTACAAATAGTGATACCTTACAAACTACAAACTAGCTACTATGACGTACAAATATTAGTAAATATAGTTACATTATTTTTGATTTACAGAAGAACTGGAATTAATTTTTCGAATTTTCTTAAATGGGACCCCAGTTTACTATTTTTCTATCTCGTGTATTATGTCCTTTAGTGGGGAGGAGAGGAGCGCATTGTGGTTGGCCACGCAACGAATTCACCCTTCTCATACAGCGGCTATGTTGGATAGAAACAATAGTATTTTGCGTGGCCTCGCACTCAGCAGTTTCAGAACGACTCAAGCATGTTAAGGCCTGGTTCATTTAAAGGAAAATAGATTTACGTTAAAAAATGTTTTATGACAGAAATAACAGTTTAAACTAAATCTAATGACACCATAATACTAATATTAACTTCCTTAAATTTTAGTGGGTGGTTGTTATATCACGTGATCGATGAACGTCATAATTATATAAAATCGTTTAAGTGAAATGCGGCTACGACGATAACATATGAATATAAAGTAACCCTGCTAAAACATTACTCCTCCCGCTGTGTTTTAGACCACACTTAGAAAACATGACTATCATGTAAAGATAAGGAGATATTAATGGTACAAAAAGTCACGTGATCTATTTTGCATATTTTCGCCTTAATTACTCGTTAACGAAACATTGTAGACATCTTTTCTAAGCTGAATTAGGTAAAAGGCTTCAACCTTAACTACACTTTTCCACTCACCATCCTAGCTGTTACAAACTCGGAGCCGCGTTTTTGATTTACTGGTTTCGTGTTCTAAGTCAGGTGACAGACCACGTGACACGTTTTACTGCACACAAATCACTTAAAGTGCCAATAACCCCCAAAAAAATATTTTTGACGTCTATTCTGTATAGCGCCCTGACAAAGAATTCGAAAAAATAAAAGTGAAAAAACTAAACTTCGACGATTTTACTGGCGTCAAAGTTAGCGAAAACATCCGTTTTGGGCTTCCTGTTTCCAGTTGGAAGTCAGCGCGAGTCTTGGTGAGGGCCTGGAATTATGACGTCAATCGGGCGCATTTTACTACAACTACCAGAATCCTTTGCACGGTTTCTTTTGTTCCTTTAATTTAGACTATTGTCTTGGTATTCTCAAAGGAGTTGGAAAATCTGAATAAGAAAAAGAATTCAAAAAGGAAAAACGTCCTATTATAGTCTAATCAATAGGAAATAAACTCCATCACAAGAAAGAGCACAACGAAATTAGTAAATTTACCAAGTTTGGTGACATTTCATTGGATATTTATCATGTGGTGAGCTTGCAAGAGTCGCAGAAATAAGAGACGTTTGTATGGGATTGAACGAACGCCTGACTACATACACGTCACAGGCCACTGGTCTCCAGGCTCCCAAAGGGAATCGAAATTAACACGGTGGGCACAAACGACCATAAAAACGGCATCAGTTCTATATTTTAAAAAGTTTTCAATGCAGACGATTGAATTTTGGTAGAAGGATGTAGAATCGTAAAAGGAATATAACCTTATTTTTTAAGCTATGTTACTACCATCGTGACGTCACAATGACGTCATTTACCCATTTGTAATACGTTTCTTGCAACTGTTCATTATCTCTAAAAACGAAATGTCGTATATTGTTAAAATCTACTCGTGATGAGAATGAAGGAATCGAAAACCCGATGTCGATTGGTTAAGGAAATCAAAAGTTATGAAAGTTTGAATTTTGTCCTTTTTCCCGCCAAAATGTGGCGGGAAATAAACACCACAAAAGCATTTATAAAAACATCGCTTCATTCAATTTTTAGAGTTATAAATATTGTTGCATGACATTTTGTCCAATCATAAAACACGTTGGTGGCTAAAATCGTATGTTTTTTGAATTTTGATTTTTTGTCCATAACCGGCTTAAAATTGAATACCAAACTCGTTGCATGGCACTACACAACACACGCTATGACGTAGCTAGCGTCTAATACGCATGCTCACATCTTATTACCGGTAGAGTGGCAACCATGTACAGCTGTTTCGTCCTTGTTAGGACTCATCAGCATGGCATAGCCCCCAAGACCGTCAGCCTCACTTTAGATCATAGGCCTCAGAATCTGGTTACTCTAGCGGCGAGCTCGAAAGCTGCTTTAAACCCCAGCCACCACGCTACACGTATGGGAGCTAGAGATGTGAACAAGCGCAATAGCAATGTGGATCTCTCCGAAGAGGATCTAGTAGTGCACCAAACCGAAATTATAATACCAAACTCGTTGCATGGCACTACACAACACACGCTATGACGTAGCTAGCGTCTAATACGCATGCTCACATCTTATTACCGGTAGAGTGGCAACCATGTACAGCTGTTTCGTCCTTGTTAGGACTCATCAGCATGGCATAGCCCCCAAGACCGTCAGCCTCACTTTAGATCATAGGCCTCAGAATCTGGTTACTCTAGCGGCGAGCTCGAAAGCTGCTTTAAACCCCAGCCACCACGCTACACGTGGCCGTGCCATTTCCATTTTGCACTACTAGATCCTCTTCGGAGAGATCCACATTGCTATTGCGCTTGTTCACATCTCTAGCTCCCACACGTGTAGCGTGGTGGCTGGGGTTTAAAGCAGCTTTCGAGCTCGCCGCTAGAGTAACCAGATTCTGAGGCCTATGATCTAAAGTGAGGCTGACGGTCTTGGGGGCTATGCCATGCTGTTGAGTCCTAACAAGGACGAAACAGCTGTACATGGTTGCCACTCTACCGGTAATAAGATGTGAGCATGCGTATTAGACGCTAGCTACGTCATAGCGTGTGTTGTGTAGTGCCATGCAACGAGTTTGGTATTAAAATTGAAGTCATATTTTCAGCAACGTCATTATGACGTCATACGTTTTTATACATGCCCTTAGGAAAAAATCCTTTGAGTGATTTTCGAGTTTTAGTGATGAAATGCGCTAGTCTGGCACTCAAAACCCACATTATTTTCTTTTCTTGATTTTTTAACAATAGGCAGCCTTATTTAGGTATGACACCTGACGTCACTAAATATGACGTCATAGCAACAGTCATTCCTCTATAACTTTTGCTATAGGAGGCATCACTTATGACGTCACAACAACATCATCATACTAACATAAAACACCTAAAATATGTAGTTTCATTTTGTTAACAAGTCACCAACATTTCTTCAAATTGAGACTATAAGTAAAGAAATGGTTTTCATTTTAATTATTTGTCCACGCTCACTGATGCCGATTTTGACGTACTTTATGCCCGACGTGAAAGTGACGGCCACATGTTCTGGTTCTCAACTTTGAAACGCCGTAAAAAAAATACTGTTGAGTTTTAGCCTCCTATTTTTGCCTTAAGTTCTAAATAATGGTTTAAAGTTTCAATTCAAAAAAAAAATTTGGGGGAGTTATAGGCACTTTAAGGTAGTCAAGAATGGCGATACCTATTATCGTGAGAAACTTGGCGTACTTACCATACTCGTACTCGGCTGTGCTGAAATAAGGAAAACAGTTTTTACCCGAAATTTGACCCCTGAACCAGGCCTTAACATGCTTGAGGAGTTTAGCCCGCAAAAACAAAGGTTTTTATATTTTATTCTCCTGGGACTCAACATGGCCGCCGCGTGAGAAGGGTGAATTGTGGTCGGCCACGCAAGTAAACAGCGAATTATGAACCGTTGCGAGATTTTGTCCAAATTATTAATTGCTGCTCCGCTCGTTGCGCAGCAATGAGAGCAAACATTGGTCTTCCGGTTTCCCTCGCGCCCGAACCCCGACGCGCTGCGCGGATGCGCGACGTGCCTGAAAATGTGCTGAACCTACGCACGTACTGCTAAAACCAGGCGGCTGGGATTGAAACCTTGGCCCAAGAAGGCCTTAATTAACCTGCAATCATGCCCTCCTTTCCTATGATTTCACAGCGCGCGCAGTGAAAAAGAGAGATCCTGATCGCTAAAGGAGGATTGGAAGGCCATCCCAAATTGTCACTTTTCCAGATCATTCTGCGTCAGCCTGATTTTAGAGATCGGACGTCGGCAGAACAAACATTTTCACAAAGTGTCTCAAAACCAATGCTTTTCCCCCAGAGATTTTGTCGTAAATTTACGTTAGCTTTGACCTCCCTGTATTTCTGGCTAATATTTTATAATGAAAGACTTAGCAAAATTCATATACCAACAAAAATATAGCCATAATTAACAGCGAAATCGTATAGACTTAATTATATTCCATATGCCGGAATGAAACCCAAGCCGTTTTATTAACGGCGAATTTTATGTTTAATCTTTAGAGCACAGTCATTATACCCGTGAAACAAAATCAAAAATGTATTGTTTAATTGCTGATATTTAATTATATACAAATACCAACTATCATTCAACCAAGACATCATCAAATTTACTGCACGAGCTAGAGCTGAGGGTATAATTGCGACCTATAGAAAAAGAACTGTGTGTGTGCGTCCATCGCGAGCGATGATGACCACTGACACCCCTTAAGGTTGGTTTCATCTGTTGTGCTTCCGTAGATGGCTAATGAGGCCTATCCGAGCACTGAACAGTCTCCCACAAGTTGGGCAGGTGTGATGAGAAGTTGCAGAGGTAACACTGCTGACTGCACGCTCTTTTCGCAGGCGTCGCTTTTCCTCTGCATCAACTTTGAGTTTCTCTTCAGCCTGTGTACATGTGGCTCCCATACTAATGAGCCCACGCCTAGTTGGGCGATATTGGGCGGTTTGCTCCCGTATTGCTGTGTTGATGCTAAAGTACTTCAGAGAGGTCTTCAGTGTATCCTTGAAGCGTTTGCGCTGGCCACCATGTGAACGCTTGCCAGAACTCAGTTCGCCATACAACAACTGTTTGGGTATGCGATCATCAGGCATTCTGCAGACGTGACCTGCCCATCTAGTCTGGTGTTTCTTCAGCAGGGTATGAATTGAGGGCAACTTAGCAGAGGTGAGAACTTAGCAGGCCGTATATGTTTTTATCTCCAGCAGAATAATCCTATCGCCGTACTGAAACCTTCGCTTGCTCGCGATGTTGTCCTAACCCCATCGTCCCAAGGGGTTAATATTGAAAATCTGATTAATCTATTCTCGCCTAAAGACAAACTCACCCGGCAGCCTTCATCATCTATACCTGTTATTGCAAGCTCAGATCGATCTTCTCACCCTCCTAATAGGCCTATACGACAAAGAGCTAACAGACATATAAGACACTCAAGAGACGCAGGGAACTTAATAACTATAAATTATGTTAATAGGTTGTCATCACACAGTGACCCAAAAGAACTAAGCCTTTGTGTCATGAATACGCAGTCTCTTAACAACAAAGCCGCTGAATTTATTGACTTTATTTGCGACTATAAACCTGATGTTGTAGCCCTAACAGAGACATGGCTCAAAGACAATGAGTCTGCCGCCAGAACTCTCTGCACTCCTGCAAGCTACGACCTCCTTGACCATCCACGATCTGGCCGGCAGGGGGGTGGCACTGGAGTCCTGTTCAGAAATAACTTAAGCGCCATCAAAGTCGCCGCTGCTGAACTTCGATCCTTTGAATATTCTGAGTGGAACATTAAATCTTCAACCCAACGTATTCATTTAATTATTATCTATAGACCACCGTATTCAGAAGCCCATCCTGTAACTCCAAGTGTATTCTTTGGTGAATTTGAGGAATTTCTGGAATCTGCAGTCCTCTGTACTGACCAGCTCTTGATTACTGGGGACTTCAATATCCATGTGGATATTGTCGATGATGCTGATGCAACTAGACTACGCGAGCTGTTCGACAGCACTGGCTTACACTAGAGCAACACGTCAATGTCCCAACTCATAGCAGTGGACACACTCTAGACCTCATAATAACAAGACATTCCGAACAAATTATTAATTCCTCCCCGTGGGCAGACTATCTATTCTCAGATCACATGCCTGTCCACTGTAAACTTCAAGTTGACAAGCCCTCCCTTAATAAATCTCAGATATCCTACAGAAAAGTAAAATCCGTCAATATTGGCGTTTTACGAGATGAACTATCGAACTCAGACCTCTGTAAGAACATGCTCTCATTTGAGCTTAATGACCTTGTTAACTGTTACAACGACACACTATTGTCGACATTGGATCGACATGCACCTTTAATCATTAAAACAGTCACAAAAAGACCAACTGTTCCCTGGTTTAATGAGGAGGTCAAGGCTGCGAAGAGAGAACGTAGAAGAGCTGAACGGAAATGGAGACGGACAAAATTAAATAGTAACTTTTTAATCTACAAAGTAAAAAAAAATCAAGCTACTTTTGTAATAAAGTGCGCGCGCAGAAACTACTACACTAATTTTATACAACAGAACAGCAATGATCATCGTAAGCTGTTTAGGTCTGCAAAAACCCTCTTTCATCGGGAAACTGATCTAACTTTTCACGATTATTGTGACAGTACAGTACTCGCCAATTACATAGGTCACTTCTTCGTCCAGAAAGTTGAACGAATCCGTGCCAACCTTGATGCTGCCGCTGGTGATGACTCAATCAGCGATCAATATACCGCGACTTCTATTCGCTTTCATTTGTTTAATACACTTAGTGAAGACGATGTTCGTCACTTAATATCTAAGTCTAGCAAGAATACCTGCTCCTTAGATCCCATGCCCACTCCTCTCGTGGTTGAGTGCCTAGATGTTCTTCTTCCAGTACTCACTAGGATGACAAACTTGTCTTTACACTCTGGATGCTTCCCTGACAACTGGAAACAGGCTGAAGTCCACCGAAGACTGAAGAAACCTAGAGCAGAGGTTATTTTTAAAAACCTCCGTCCTATTAGTAACCTTTCGTTTGTTTCTAAGCTCACTGAACGAGCAGTTTTCAGTCAAACTCATGATCACCTGACTTTGCATAAACTCTATCCCAAAGCTCAGTCCGCTTACCGCGAATTTCATAGCACTGAAACTGCACTTCTTCGTGTAAAAAACGATATCTTAATGAACATGAATATCTTAGAGTTTTAAAATCTGTTTGCTTTTGTCGCATTTTAGAGGAATCGTATTACAAAGCGATGGCGGGGAATTTTAAAATTCGATTTAGTTCAAAAGTTATCATGCTCTCCGTGAAAAGGCGAAAAATAATCCGAGTAGATATGCGGGAAACGCCGTCAAGAGCTCTCTTTTTAGAATTTTCCAATTCCCCGACACTTTTGCAGCTGAGATATCAATTGACATTTTGTGAAAAATTCAAACAAATCGAATAAATTCCTCTTGAAAGGGAGCTTTTTTAAAACTCTATTTTGGTGGAAAATTGAAAGCGTAGAAAATAGCACTTCAACAAATCTCGCCGTGAATCTGAAGCCCCGCCTCTCCAATAATTAGTGAGCTATTGGCCAATCATTTCTCATCACAGTTCAACTATATGTCAAAATTCCCAACCGGAATTTTTGAATGGGAAATCGTGTATCATTTACAATTCCTAGTCGGTCGTACCAGTTCCAGGCCTTATACGGAGCGATTTTCATCTGGAACGGTTTGTGAACAAATGGTAAACGTTTTATCCGATCGGGGAATTCAGTTTGGAAAATTTGGTGTACCATTTACACCGACATTTTCGACCGGAATTTCTGTGTAAATGGTAAAAAACCCTAGAGACGACTTGAATGCCAGTATAGTTAGTAGAGGAGACAGCGGTTTGCAGGCGTCTGAAACAGCACGGCAATAGCGAGATTCAAGCGCGATTCAGAGTCACCGTTCAGACTTTACGTTTCCATCTAAGCTTTCTTGGTAACGAATATTCTCTCGGCTGGCTCCTATCAACTCTGAATTTCTAACGAAACCTGAAACAACCACGAGGGCTGATCGAAGCCAATTCTTCTTTATGCTCAGATGAGGACCACTCGGCACTCTGTCTAAACGGTGAAAATACGAATCCTTGTCGAGTTTTGCGAGGACTCCTATTTGGTTTTGTAGTCGTATGCATTGTTTGGCCTTATTTTGCTTTTCTTTTTTCTTTGTTTTCCAAGCTAAGGGCATCCCGCTTGCTTTTTGGAAGACATAAGGCCAACAACTGATGGAATTATGGAATCATGTGTGTAAAAACGTTTCTCAATAAACGTAAACACTGGTATATGAAATAAATTTAATATGCGCTCTGAGCTTTCCCCACACCGTCGTTACGGGCGAGTGAGCACTTGTCGTGTTTTTTTGGATCTGCTATCAATCAAACGGAACCTTTTATTTCCGGTTAAAAACTTCCTTTTGGTATTTCTCCGTCAACATAATTTTTTTGGAACGGAGTTTTTGGTATACGAGACACTACTACTAAAACTACATTTCTGTGCGGAAAAAAATTGCATTTCGTTTTGAAGGTATCCGGTAACCTTAAGCTTGCAGAAGGTGAATATTTCAAAAATTCGATTTTACGGAAATTATTTGGCATCGGATTTCCATACAAACACTGTATTTCGCGCCATGTTTGCACCCCTTTCAAAATGTCGTCGGCGGAACTCGATCGCTTGATAATATTGCCGTTTATCGCTTTGTTTGAATGCTCTGTATTTTAGCCAACGTTTAAGCTGTTAGACAGTATAATAATCAGGTTCTTTTTCAAAATATAATACAGGAAAGCCGTCATTTCTGGTAGAATAATCAGAGGACGAACCGTGAAGTGCTGACAATTCTTGCTAATTTGTTTGGCGGGGGGTCTAAATTTTGTGACGTCATCTTTGCGCAACGCTATTAATCAAACAAAATAGGGGCTTTTGGTCATATGACATTTTGGCACCAAAAAAAGCACAGCGAAGACGTATTTACGTTTTATAAACTCGTACAGTGCCTCTTCTTCTTTTGTCCTCAATTTAGTGATCTCCGGAAGCTTCACAGCGTCCCAAAGAATACTCAAAAACTCTTGATTTTCCGGCACTGGTCAGTAGTCGCCATCTTGGATACAACGAGATATAAAACCGCTTTGAAGTGGTAGGCCAATGAAAATTGCCGTTGTATCAAGCACCCACGTGCACAGTTGCGCGCGCCTGGTAATGAGTTGATAAGCCAATCGGAGACGAGGTTCAGAACCTAGCTTCTGCATGGAAGTGAGATGGCCCTTCTCTCTTCTCTTAACTTTCTCCTCTTAGCTTTCTTCTCTCTCTTCCCCTTCTTTTCTCTTTTACTTTTTCGGGCCTTTCTTACTTCTTCGGGCCTCTGGAACCAAGAGTAATTGAATATTGACTTTTCAACTGCAGACGGAGTTCGACCCTGAATTACTTAAGTTGTACACAAGAAGCGTTCTGTCATAATTATCAACCAATTGAAAAAAAAAATTGTAACAATACACCATCACTGTCTCTCTCCTTTTCACCTCTTGGTATACATTTGCTAGCCATTTCAAAAATAAAGCCCTAAAATAGAGAACATTGGTGGTCGGCATTCCATTTTATTATAATTCATTACATCTCCCATGACGTTTCTGTGCTCGCTATCCCGCTTACTTTATTATTATTTATACACGGAGTCTCTAACAGTATTACACTAATTTCCATAGAGGCCGTGTTTCAATACAATATAATTAAGAAGTATATACTATTTCTAAGTACTGACTATTTACAAAATTCAATATATTGAAACATATCCATCTATTAATAAGTAAGTGGCTAAAATATATTAATTTATAATAATAAATAAAATAAAAACAACAAAAACAAAAAAGAATTTTTTTTTACTATTAAGCCCATTACCAGGAGCGTTCCTATGTCGTGGACTGGGCCCCCAGCACAGGAGTAGATGTGGCTATATTTAGATATAGAATTGCTGGCTTTTACTGACGTCATAGCCACCATATTGCATGGTGCCCTTAAACAATAGATTCCTCGTTAGCTTCTTTTGTTGGGGCACCAACATGGCCGCCATGCCCTTAGTCGTTTGAATCTCTGGGAATTGAGTGAAAACCAGCAATTCACCCTTCTCACACAGCGGCCATGTTGGATAGAAACAATAGATTTTGCGTGGCTAGCCTCGCACTGAGCAGATTCAGAACGAGTTTAGCCCGCAAAAACAAAGGTTTTTATTCTCCTGGGACTCAACATGGCCGCCGCTACTTATGATTATTATTAAGGTGAATTCGAATTCCCACGTTGAAAGTGAGAAGAATGATAATGAATAATAATGAGAAGTGACGTTAGCTATCTGATTGGCTAAGACGACATGGCCTTTGTTTATTTCGCGCGCAATGCAATTCTAAATATAGCCACATCTGTCACAGGGAATGTTTGCACTCCCTGGTGCAAATTTCCTCGACATTTTGCCTAGGAAATTTGCACCCCCTCCCAGAGTCTATCGTTTTCTTACCTACTGATCTGAATTAAGCGCGTTAAATTTACATAATTAAGGTTACGTAACATACTCACTTACGGTTTAGGTTTCTTATCTCCCGAATAATTTTTATTTTGAAATTGTTTTGCTTTGTCAGTAGTTTACGCTATGTTAGCGCGTGCATAGACCACTAATTGAAAGGCAGCCGCAAAGTAACGAACTTGACATGACACGTGGGAGGGAATCATTGGGTAACCATAGCATCAGATGGTTTTTACGCACCGTCTACGACAGCCTATCCGACAACCTGCAGCGGCGCCTCACAACGAACGGTAAACTGCCCTCAGACTTGGAAGTACAGATAGCTCAAATAGTACACCAGACTATGGCCACTGGAGAAATCGACATCACCATACCATCCGTACAGAAGCAGAATGATGGCATCAACTGTGGTATGTTCGCAATTGCCTTCGCGGTTGAGGTGGCAATGGGATGTGATCCGACTCAGACAAGGTAAATAGAGCAAATGTGATTATATTATAGCTAAAGTTTTAAATAACATAAATATAACTAAGAGTTATAATAATAATAATAATAAAGACTTTGTTTTACGAGGGTGAGCACTAAATAGTGTATAACATGCACTAATAAACTTGTGGCCCTCAAGCTAAGAATATAAGAATTATATAAATATATATATAGATAGATATAAATCCACTAGAGCATCTAGAAATTGATAAAAAAAAACAAAAAACTAGGGACACCTATAAATAAATACTACACCTACGATTTAAAAAGAGCTAGAGATAGTTGATCTATAAAAATAAAAAATGTGCCTACGGCTTAAAATGAGCTAAAGATAGCTGATCTTTAAAATATCGTTTACGGAGGGCACTTTTAAAAGGTTTAAAAGTTGGCTGCTTTTTTACACCAAGTGTTAAACTGTTCCACAGTTGTACGGCCGTGACATTAACGGATCCGCCTCCTTCCGTTACACGTTTATACCTGGGACAATTAAAGTTATAGTTGCAATACCGAGTATTTCTTGCATGGACATCACTGTTCAATTTAAGACTTTCATTCGGGAACACTGTGCATAGTTCGTTTATACACTAGAGACATGTAGCTATCTTGGCCTCGTTGTAAAACGGCAACCATTGTAATTTATTGAATAACAATACAGAAGATGATCTCGGCTCTGTATCAAGTATTATTCTTGCAGCTCTCTTCTGCAATCTTAGGATTCTCGTTTAATTAATTTTCCTCACTGCAATTATGCCATACTACATTAACGTAATTCATAATAGGTCTAACCATTGCATTGTAATATATTATTCGCGGTTTGAATGGTAGACTTTATCTTGTTTAGGACTCCGATTCTCTGTGATAGCTTTTTACACAGCTCACTGTCGACTTCTAAGCCGAGTAACCGCGCCGACTGAACCTGTTCGAGAATATTGCCATTTGCTTTAGCTAAACCAAGCTGTTGGTCTTCGGGAGCTATCTTTGTAGCCAAACGCTTGCCAGTAATTAAGAGAGTCTTGGTCTTTTTTTCATTCAGAGGCAAATTGTTGGTATTTGCCCAGTTCTCCACATCACGCCATGTTCTACTTAACGAGCTCTGTAGGTTACGAATGGAGCATACATCAGCTGAGGAGGTCAACGTCGTGTCGTCAGCGTATAGATCAACATCCACACCCGTAGATTGAATATGAAGAGGGAGATCGTTGATAAACACGATGAAATGCAGCGGTCCCAGAATGCTCCCTGAGGCACGCCATGGGGAACATTCAAACAGCCTGAGAATATTGCCTGATTCTTAGCCGTCAAGAGAAACAAACTGCTGTCTCCCGCACAGGTAAGAATGAAACTAATTGGGGGAAATTTCAGTCGTTCCATGCATAGGCCTTCCATTTCACCAAAAGAATCTTGTGGCCCACCATATCGAATGCTTTGCGATAGTCTATTAGTACCAAGCCACTGGCACGATTATCATCCAGATTGAAAAGGAGCTGACCGACAATCCTTATGAAAGCAGTCTCAGTGCTATGGAACTTCCGAAAGCCAGACTGTTGGGAATACAACAGGTTATTGTTACTACGGTATCCATAAAGGCTAATGTGCACATGCCTCTCCAATATCTTGGACAGTACCGGTAAAATAGATATGGGGCGATAGTTATTAACATCTCAGTTCTGGTCTCCAAACTTGTAGAGTGGCGTAACCTTAGCGGTTTTCCACCTTTGAGGGGATACCACCGCTGACCCAAGTGAACAGTTCATCAATTTAGTTAACGACGGGGCGATAATTGGCGCAGCGATCTTCAACATCTTTGCACTAATTTTATCAACACCCATAGCCTTGTGAGAACTTAAGCTCCTTAAGCTAGTTTAATAGAATTTAAACTTCGCACTCTTGATCAAATTCACGACTTTGTTCCTCGCAGATCTGTAATTACTCCAGTCAGCTTGTTCCATAGCCCCAGTCAGTTGATACAAAAGTGACTGTCAGTGTGTATTCCCTACTGACGTTTTACACCGTGAACATTTCATTTTGATATAAAGATATATAAAGTTGACTAAATCAAACAGAGGAAATGAAAATGCGTTTTGTAATTTTCGTCACTGAACTTCTGGCTGCCACTGTTCACTGGGGCAGAAAGAAAATTTTAATTTCTATAATTTCTTCCCAATTTCTGTGCAATAGTTGCTAAGCTGTACTATTTATCTGTTTTCTAGATTCCAACAAGCTCAACTGAGGGACCATCTCGTTGCCTGTCTTCAACGAGAGGAACTGAGGGCTTTTCCAAAAGAAACTACCAGCGCCGAATTCGAGAACCGCATAGCGCCGCAAGCGGTGAAGACCATCATGCATCGAGGTCCACTGATGATATTATGTGAGTTATGTGGTAATTGGTTCCACTATAGCTGCCAAAATATAAGAAGTATGGATGACATCCCAAATATTGACTTGAAATGAGGATTCATGGATGTGCAACCAGTGCCGCCGTAACCTAGCAAACGAGTTCGATTTTTACAGTAGTAACAGAACATGAACGCTACGAAAACCTCGGAACTCAATGCTCCTTTGAATGTACATATTATCTTGAATAAATACATTGTAAGTTTTAAAATGTGTATCGGTTTTTTTAACTGAAACTCCGTTTTGAAAGCTAAATGCATCTATAGCCGGGCACAAACTTGCGTTCAAAATGTAGGCTACGTAAACCTAAACCAGATGAGATTCCTAGGTCACTTCTACTATGTCTACCTCAGTATAAAGATAAGAAACGTCTAAAGAAACGCTTAAAACAGTTTTTGGTAAGGTGCCGCCGTAATTTAAATCTAGATTAAGACAAAAATCTCCGCAGCACGTTATTCAAACTCTAGTTAGCGTCTTACGTTTCTAGGAGTTTAATCTTCTGTAGGTGTAGCAATATTTTATATTGGTCGATAGAAGTGTAGAAGTCCTGAGTTCTAGATTCAGGAAGGCTGCGTTTTCCAGAAGAAAAAAAAAATCGTGATTTTTGGCGCAGGGTCAGTCTACTTGGCTAACTGTCACGCAACCCAGAAGCTTGGCATTCACTTGAGCAGTGTTCAGTGGTTTCACTGACTTACAATCTTCCTAAAGGCGATGAAAAACTCTTTATTATAGGTGATTCAAGTTCTTTTTTATTGTGTTTTGTAATTTGCTTTTAATTTCGGAGATATAATCGAGTTTATCATATTCGGATTGCATGAGACGTACATTTCAGTGTTTTTTATAGCTTAATTTCTAGGTCTGAGTTTTCTAGGTCAGTGTTTTCTAGGTCTGAGTTTTCTAGGTCTGAGGTCTAGGGCTAAGGTTTCTAGGTCTGAGTTTTCTAGACACCCTCTCTCCGAAGAGGTCTGGTACGTAGTGCAAAATGGAAATGGCATGCACGGCCAAATCCGAAATCGTAATAAGGCAATTCAAGTCGGCTGTAAAATTTGTAGACTCAGATACGCCACTCATTACAATTACTGAAAGATTGAAAGGGCTACGGATGGTCAGTAAAAATTTGGAAGAGCTCGTCGATTTTATTAGGCCCCGCGTTTGCTCGGATCGGCTCGCAAAAAAGATGGTCGGTTGCCGGTTCGAATTGCTCGTTAACTGCCTTGCTTTTTCCCGAGGTGATCGTTTGCTCGTGTTTTTTGTACAGACTACGTTGCTCGTAGCTGTGATAAAATAAAATTGCTTGTGATTGCCAATGACAATGCTCGAATTTACCATTCGGCAGCCCTATTGAAGACCACAACCTCTTTTTCCAGCTCCCTACGTTTTAGTTTCTTGCTTTTCTCGTGCGAATATAATTGTCAATCCGCAACTAGTAACACAGGAAGCCCAATCTCGTGATTTGTGTATTTATACGCTTACAAACTGATCGCTTGAATAGTTCATATTATAAATCCTTCCAAAACATGTGAGGGAAGCCGGAAAAAACAAAGAGCGGAAACGACCCTAGAAGAGCTCAGAGGTATGAATAACCACAACTGAAACATTGTAGGGTGAAGTCGTGTATTTATTTGTCTAACATACATGTTTTGGAAGGATTTTCAAGCGATTTGTAAGCGTATATTAAAATGCACAAATCACAAGATTGGGCTGCCTGTGCTAAAAGGGAAAATACCAATCTCGTACCCAGACCCCATTTGTTTCTTACTGCGATACAAGAGCCGACCGAGCCATACCCTGGTTCCATAGGTATTTTTTTCCCGCAGACAGAGGGCGATGGTGAACGAAACATTTTTTTGGGAAGGCCTAACAACACTAGGCAACTAGTTCCTGTAAAAACTAGTGTTGGTCTGCGTCGGCGGGGAAGATAAACACTGTATGTAATCAACTAAAGTCGATTGAGGTATGCTAACCGCCGTGGAAAGCGAGTAGCATATTTCACGGCTCTGCGGTCAGCATGCAGGGTTCACTGACTCAGATAACCTGAAAACAATTTACTACAATGCGACAGCAGTCCAAAGGCTTACTTTAGAAAAGAAATATTGTAGTAAGCTTTGGGAAATCGTCTTGTTGCAAATAAATCAGCCCTAATTATCCTCGTTTCTGAGTACACCACAGGCCGCCCAAGTTCTGACTTTGTATGAGAGTTCTTCCGATAACTCAGAATAATAACATAAATTTAGTTGCAGATCTTCTGTAATACAAGGTAAATAAAGGAAGAAGACTTACTTGAAGTTGTTTTGTCGTCCTATGTGTGTTTCAGGTCGCTAGAACGGTGTTTTATGGAATTCTTGAGTCATACGCTTCACCCCTCTAATGACCCACCGTTCTAGCGACCTGAAACACACATACACTGTAGGACGACAAAACAACTTCAAGTAAGTCTTCTTTTCCTTTATTTACCTTGTATTACAGAAGATCTGTAACTAAATTTATGTTATTATTCTGAGTTATCGGAAGAACTCCCATACAAAGTCAGAACTTGGGCGGCCTGTGAGCCCGGCCTGTGAGTACACTTTACTTGTGAACGACGGTAACTCATCCGCGAGCGTAAGGCGCTGTCATAGCAACAATAAACAGAGGTACTGAAATGATCTGCAGGCGTTTCGTTTCCATATCATTTTGTTCCAGTCATATGCGTCAATAAAGTTACGTCGAAAGTCTTAGATCCTGTCTTCGGAAAGAGAAAATGTGTCAGTACGGTAGCCATGGCCATATTGCGAGTTGTGTAGTCTTGGTCGATAGGAAGTGACGTCTACAAGTCACATGTCCAATCTCGACCAATCACATCGCTTATTCACTAACTTCGAAGTCTGTTCTTGAAGTCTGTTTGAGTTGAGCACAGAAATAATTTGAAGTCGAAATTTTCAATTCTCATTCACTCATTTTGGTGCTGCAAAACTTTTAATAGGGTCCCAACATGTCATATGGCTTCGGAGATAGGTAAGTTAAATCACTTAAGTTGTTTTGTACCCGCATTTGGTGTGGTTTTGGCGGTTACTGTATAGCACTTGGCAACCCTTGCCTTCGGTCCGTTTTGTTCTCCAATGTGTGATTGTGAGAGAGAAATACTGAATTAGTTTTTCACCTGCTTTAATTCAGCGCTTGGACTTCTAGTGGGCCGCCTGGAAGGTAAGATACTTACATTAAATTTCCTTGTTTCTAACCTTAGCGTCAACACGAGTGTATTCGTGTAAATGAATACTTTGGTAAAAGCAAAAGACAAAGTGATACACAAGGTATTTCGTTTCATCCGAACTGACCAAAGACGAAGTAATAGCCTGAACTGCCTGAAGGCTGTAAATTAATGCTCATAAACTCGACGCCAAAATGTTTCCATATATCTCACCATTGTTATCTATTCGTTCTATTAGTTAATCGCCTTCCCTTTTAGCTACTGTGTATTATGCTAAATCAGTACATGTATGGCTTATGAGCGTTTCAAGTTTAAAAATATAAGAGAGCGATCGATAGCTTAGGACGAAGGGTTTACAAAACGACTAGTTTCTTTGGCTGAACATGAATTCAGCTCTTTTTGGGACACTTAATCGGTGAACCAAGATAAAAACGGCGATCATGCAGCGAATTGAACTGCGACTTTCACTCATCTCTTTTCGTAATCTCAACATAATGTTTACACTATCTTTTCATTCAATCTCGTGATGCGGTTGTTTTAGAATTCATTCATACATGTAGATATGTTGTTCTACATGAATAACTGCAATCTATTTTAGTAAAAATAAGTTGAAATTAATAAAATAAATATCTTATAATCGAGGTAATACTTAATTTAATACAACATACATGTATAGACTAAATGTTAAAATGATACATGTACACTGACCTTTTCCCACAGTGGATTTCGTAAAAGACCCATTTAGCACTGTATTAACTAAGATAGTTTTAATTCTTAATCGATCTCTAACACTACAGCTTGTAGACATAATATTTCATAAGAAAATTATCTTCCTTCCTGCAATCTACAATGTACGTTATGTAGGTATTGAAATTCAATATGTGCTGGTATTATATCTTAGTGTATGGCGAAAAACATAATCTTATCTGTAAAGCAGTCTAGTTGTAATTTCCATATAGAAAATATTCCAGTTCTTCAGTTTAATAGAATTCAATCAACACATGACATGTTATCAAGGTAATTTTAGAACCTAAATTTACCACATACCTGTTGTAAAATATATTCTTCTACATGTATTTTAGACAGATAGTGAACTTTTTGCATACATTTACAACTAATTGCATAAACTACAGGTCTGATTGTTTGAAGCAAGGGTAGAGCTACCCTGGGGTTCAATCTCTAACCAGAGATTAAACTATACAGATTACAATTACTCTTGCTTCAAACAACTGGGCTGTTGCTGTGAATTATTTTTTAATAAGAAATATTTGCACAAAAATGTACATATTTGAGAAAGTTGCAATATTGATGTTATCAATAGACTTAACATGGCATATCTCATTAAATTGTTTATACTTGAGTAGGTTCACTGCTAATTGCATACACACACGTCTTAAATACTTTTGTTTTTTCATTATTTTGGTGTACATGTATATCCATGCAGGATATAACTCAAGACAATGTGTAGTCCCAGAAAATATCCATACAAATATCCCCCACCCCACGGAATGGACTGGTCTGGAAATTTCAGAGTAGTTGAGGAGGGGGGATACACCAAGCCTTTTATTTCCAGAGGGTTTTCAATGGTAAAAACGTGCGTAATTGAGCGTATTAAAAGCTATACTCACAAGAGATCACATCTTTCGATGATCATTGCATTTCTTCTATAGAATGGAAATAAAATAATTTTCTCAAACTCTTTAATTATCTGTTTGTGAATACTTTCAAGACAATCCATTTTAAGCGCCTTTCCTTCAGTGATTCCAGCAGCTGAAAGTCTCACAGACATTAGAAAGCAAACAAGCACACTTTGATCTATATAAACATGGCAGCATCTAACCCCAGGCTCCACCCACTATTAGAACAGGTATACCACGATTAAAACTGCTTTTTGTACTTTGGATCTCGTGTATGAGTATTTGTTTTTATTACAAGAAGAAAATGAAGTTACAAAGCATCACCAGGAAATTAGTGTCCCTCAACTATTGGTCAAATTTTTGTAGAGACTAACTAGAACAAGAAAGTCCTTTCTTTCAGCGGAGCAAGTTCAAACGTCACCAAAAAACCATGATGGTCTCTGACGGAATGCACACAAATAATATACATGTACCACTGAAATGTTCGTACATATATGTCAAGTTCAAATGTTGTTCAAGTGTTTTGAAACTATTCAAACTCTTCGGGCTGGATATTTCCTTCTATAAAGCTTTCTCCTCTAGAACAGTTTTCTTCTTCCATGTTACTGTTATCACTTCATGGTTGATTGGAACAAGCTGTTTTCTCTTTTATAACATTATCCAGAGCGCTTAGTAATTTCCGATTTTAAAAGAAGCTTCAGATTTCCTTAGTTCAATTAATTTGCCTCCCATAGCTGGAATTTCTATAGGGGTTTGGTAGTGGTGGCAAAACACTGGAAATTCCGGATGGGAGCAGGGTATGTAATTTGGGGCCCATTTTGGTAGCCTGAATTTCAGCCGTCTCCTCTGGTTCGTTCCTCCCGAGAGAGACGTCTGAATCCAATAGCCGCTAATGCCGTCCAGTGACGTGACTACCAGAAAACCTGGTAGTGATTTTTGATTGGTTCATATTCTATAATTTCACATAATTATCAGCCGAGAAGACGGCAGGATTCACTTTGGACTCGCGATTGTTGATCGTTGAGTTTCAGTGGAGTGATTGTCTTTAGCAAAGACCTTGAATTCGTAAGGAAAACATCTGGAAATGGATTGAAGGTGTCCTGCACAATAACCGGCCGACTAACCTGTAAACATGTACATTTTATCGCGTCGCGTCTGCGGGGTTGTTGACAATCGATTATTTGTTCACACTCGCAGTGCTAAAGAATGTCGCTACTCTATTCAAGCAACTGTTCTTTCCCGTAAATGAGTCTTCGTATTTCTTCGAAAATTCGCCATTATCCTTTCATGTTTTTCTACTTTTCTGTTGCATCATTTACATAGGTAATATCTCGTAGCTGTGTCGATTCGAATGGCAGATTGCGAGACATGTATATACAAAGATCAACTGTACTTTGCCTCCAAATATAATATAACAATTTGTTGCTTCGGAAAGGCTTTCACAACATAAGAGGCACTTGAGAAGCAAATGGATGGAGATATATAATATAGGTAAGACTTTTATTTTGGTCGGCATAATCTCAAATAAATATTTCTCACGAACTCTTACTACCGCCGTGACAGTTTTATTTGCATAAGTTAAATTGTTAATCCGCCTTGACGTCACTGGACGGCATTAGCGTCTATTGGATTCAGACGTCTCTCTCGGGAGGAACGAACCAGAGGAGACGGCTGAAATTCAGGCTACCATTTTGGATGATCCAGAGGGGAGGGAGGGTCAAAGAACAAATCTCTCCCATTGGGGGATTAATGGATATTTTCTGGAAAGTTCTACACAATGTATTCTGCCACACAATAACATGTGATATGTTGCACATGCCACTGGTTAGCTAAAGGCAGGAAAATAAATACTACTCTTCCCAGTAAACTGCAACACACCAAGTTTTTCTACTGCCGACATGATGTGAATGTTCTCTACCACATGATTACTGTTTGGCATACCATAGGGTAGATTTTTTGTCGGCAGCAGCAAGAATGATTATAGACAAGTTTGGCATTTTAAAACCACAGCCAGGTGGAAATCCTATTAAGATCTTACTAAGATTCTTACAAGATTCTTACAAGATTCTTACAATATTTTTTTCTTAACAAGATTCTTATTAGGATCTTACAAAAACATATTAAGATTCTTACAAGATCTTGTAAACTTCTTACAAGATCTTGTAAACTTCTTACAAGAATCTTATTAAGATCTTGTGTAATTCTTATTAAGAGCCTATGTAATCTTATTAAGATCTTATCAAGATCTTATGTAATCTTATTAAGATCTTATGTAATCTTATTAAGATCTTATGTACATTGTAATCTTATTAAGATCTTATGTAATCTTATTAAAATCTTATGGAATCCTATTAAGATCTTATGGAATCCTATTAAGATCTTATGTGATTTTATCAAGATCTTATGTAATCTTATTAAGATCTTGTGTAATCTTATTAAGATCTTGTGTAATCTTAATAAGATCTTAGCAAGATCTTTTAGATTTCTTACAAGAATATTATTATTAGATCTTACATTGTATGTACATGTACTCTGAAATCACTTGTATTCTAATTTTTCTTTGAACCAATTGTTCTTAAGAAATTACCCTACTTTTGTGACATCTTGAATACCAAGTTTGGTGGAATATCAGCAGTCACACACTGCATTTAGTTTCTTTGAGGATAGAAAAGGAACAAATGACATACATGTACCACAGCACTATGTATTCCAGAAAAGGCAACTCATGCAGCTACATTTTTGTTCAGTTTAAGTTACGACTTGGTACTGGCCCCAGTTAAAATATGTGTGATCATGGGTAAAAACTTTTACATGTGATCACACTCCACAGTGAATTACTACGATGTACATATTATATGATCAAAAAATGTCAGGAGTGAAGGAAGTCAGAGGAAGTGTGAATTCACACAGTCTTACAAGTGTGATCACAAGTGTGATCATATTAGACTGTGTGATTGTAAGCACTAAATTCCTTCATGATAATTTTGATCACACACAATACTAGGTTAGCTATCGCTAAGTGCCAACGAGAAAACATTTACAGACATCGCCTATTGTAATTCATATTAGGACATTGTTTCTTTCCAATCACAATTAATCATTGTCAAAGTTTGACTGTTGGCATGCTAGCCAGTTGAATATTGTTGATCTAGATTTGCTTTTGTGTTGTTGTTTTGCTTTTAAGTTATTTCTTTGGCTCGTTGGCCTATAATAAGAACACACTAGTTTGTGGCTCGCTGGCCAATAGTTGAACACGTTGGTTCATGGCTTGCTAGCCGATTGACAACGCGCTGGTTCTGCACTTTTGTTTATGGCAGATTTCAGTATGCTTACTCGGTTTAGAACACGCTGGTTTAAGAAAAACCAGCAAAGAACACTCTACGAAAGTGCACAGTTCTGACTTCACAAAAAGATTAGCGCACATAAAGCGTATAAAAGTTATTTTTCGATCCACTCACCTCGATCAAACACGTTTGCGTTGAACCCCAAGTGCGACAACAAGCTTCGCTTTGACAGCTTGCAATCACATGGGAAGCCATGACATCACAAGTAAAACTCTCGTTGTGATTGGTTTCGCCAGTTTTGCTTCAAATCACATGATACGCAATGACGTCACGAGTTACAGTCACATCACCTTACACTACAGATCGGTCAAGATTTTTTCTGCCTGCTCTCTTCACGCATCGGCTCTATGATGCTGCAGCCTCGCGTCTTCGCTTGGCTGACTCATTGGCAATTATATGATCTGATGCATGTTGTGGTAATTATTACAATGTCACCATTAATAATAATTCTTACATTAATCTGACTAGTATATAATTAAAATCGGTTTGACCATGAACATTAAAACTAAACCAATCATGACACTGAACTAAATTCAATAAAGTTTAATTATGATTCATAAACAACATACATGTACATGTATATAAAATAATATATAGCAAACACCTCTGTAAGTTGCAGAATCATGTCTTGCCAACTGTAATACTACATAATGATAAGCAGAAGTAAATATGCTAGTAAATATTTAAATAATGTAATGAAATAGACTAGTTAGCTTCATACATCACAGACTAGTCACATGGTCTGAAATGGGTAAATAGTACAGCATGAAATACAGTGTTTGTATAGGAATCCGATGCCAAATAATTTCCATAAAATCGAATTTCTGAAATAAATTATTCACAGCCTGTAAATGTAAGGTGCTAGGCAAAAGATAAACTGATCAAAATTTGAGGGATGTAGCTGTGCTGGGAAGCGAGCAGTCGTGTTTTCAGTTAACCATACATTTGTCTGTATTTGGAATAGTCCAAGTCCGTGGAAAATTGTTTAGATAATGCATGGAAAACTGAACACACGACTGCTTGCTTCTCAGCACAGCTATAGTGTAGATCCCTCAAATTTTTATCAGTTAATATTTTGCCTAGTGCCTAATACGCTTGCAGGCTGTGAATATTTCAGAAATTCGATTTACAGGAATTATTTGGCTATAAATACAGTGTTTGTATGGGAATCTGATGCCATGTTTACCCATTTCCGACCATGTGGCCTCGAAGCTAAAGAGGTCTATTGATTACAATTATTTCACTGAATCATAAAATTTTAAGAAATAATCAGAAACATGTAATGTCAAAGGTTGTCCTGGCCATGCTCTACCTGGCAAAACATGGTAGAAAATACATGTAAGAAAACTGGTAACTAATTAACTTACATTTGTACAACTCATGTACATTGTACTGTTATAAATGTCCATTACATTGCATATATTAATTGTCACGGGCAGCCAGCAGGTCAATGCACTGCAATTATACACTGAATGACACCACGGTACTGTCATGATTTCCATGATTGCTCTTGTTCTTGAAGTACTTGCAGCATGCCCTATGGCAGATATATTTAATGTATTGTTCGAATTTCAATTTTCGATTTATGTACTGTTTAAAACACGAACAGCAGTGTTTTATCAAGTTTAAAAATTTGAGGGCGAAGCCAGAGAATTTTTAGACTTGATAAAACATGTGCTGTGTTTAATATACCGTAAACAGTGGCAGATAAGCTGCACCGTTTTACCCAAAATCTTCGTTGCAAATCGGGGGTGCAGCTTATCTGCGGGAACATCTATAAAAGTTCATTAAATTTCCATAAATTATCAGTTAGACTGATTAAAACAACACAAAACAAAAAGAAAGGAAGCACTAATCATCACTTTCGCAAGCTTGGTTTGCTGAGTAATCAGTTTCTCCCTGATAGATGACTTCCAGATGTCCTTGTAAATGTGATAACCTAACTAAACATAAACTATTATGGCCCATTCCACCGTTACGGACATTACACTCAGACATAATTTTTCTACTTATAATTGCTGCACTGCCCAGGACATTTATGGTTTTACTGTTTTTTGTTTAATACATTATACCTTGGAGTTCCCTCCCTTAATTGGCAGGAAAGAAAAAAGAGTGCAGATATTAAGGTGTCTGTGCCATTGACTTAAAGATGTGTTACGGACATTACAACTAAAACAACCAGACTTTTTGTTCACATCTTTAAAAGCCAGATTCCTGTGAATTTTGAGAAGTCTTAAGAGAACAAATATTTTTTGTGAATGGGCTAGTGGTCAAAGTTTTGTTCTACAGTGATAAGTTTCCAAAAGGTTTATTTGATTGTGTTGCTACTGCAAAAGTATAGCGTTACGGACATTACAGGAAGTGTTATGGACATTACAGTCTGTGAATTTGACACTGCAGTTGCATGTATATATTCTCCTTGTACATTTATTTTGGTTTATTCGTGTTCTCCAACAATATAATTTATTATTAATAATATATCCAAAAGAAAGCTTCAAAATAAACTTTTGAGATCAGTTCGACTAATTTGCTGTGAAAGTTTTGAACAGTGACGACACTGAGCCATTTACCGCACAAATACTTGAAGATAGCGTGGTGTTTTCTTGCTCGTGGAGGAACTATGTATAACCATCGAAGTAACAGGCCAACTACAACACTGCAATAAAACCGTCTTAAAGTGTCTATGAAACGAACATTGTTTTCACTTAATTTTATGAAACAAGGTTTAATTAAGTTATTGGCTTCTATTGTTAGAACTGAATATCCTACCCTCAAAAACTGTAAAAGCTCAGTCGAACATGCAAAATTCATGCGACAAATTTCGCTCGGTCAAAAGCATGTAAATACGCGCTTTTATTTTCAAACTCTATACAAAAGCATAGTTAATAGAGTGGAATGGTTATGAAACCCAGCGACCTTCTTTGTTATATGTCTTTGTTAGCTTTTTTCAACCGTGACCCTGCACAAAACACAATAGAAATTCCAATGTGTTAATCAATCAGCCAATAGAAACGTGTGAGTTCAGTCGTTCAGGGGATGCTAATGAACTATGACCCTGCACAATCTTTTGTCTTGCCCTCTTCCAACATAAATCACAGCGCCTTTGTTAGCCCTTTGAAGTTTGCCGGGTTTCATAACCATTCCACTCTATTAACTATGACAAAAGCGACTACAAAGGTATTTACGTCACAATTGTGTTCCAGACCCCTTAGAATCTGTCGCACAAAAGGTGGTTATTTTGGGTCAGAAAAAAATTGTTTTTCCATTTGAAATTTTCTTTTACATCAATGTTGGTGTAAAGTTATGTATTTTAAATAATTTTCCTTTAAAACTGTAAAAAAAAAAATTTCATTCGATAGACACTTTAAAGATCTTTTGACGAAGAATAACTTACATAAAAATGGCTCTTGCAAAAGCAATGACCAGTGCTTAGTTTCTTTTCGTTTTGTGTGGTGTTTGGTAGTACACCTTAACTCGCTTGAGTTATTAATTTTTTTTTTTTGAACATTTTAATTTATGTAAATTTACGGAAACTTGTGCAGATGTTCTTGCAGATAAGCCGCACCCCCAATTTCAAATAAAGATTTTTGGGTAACAAGGTACGGCTTATCCATGAGTGAATACGGTAAGTGAAATAAAGTCTTCTGAATGCCATTTATTTCTCATTTTTTCTTGGACATAACAATATGTAATGTCCGTAACGCAACAGCCTGTAATGTCCGTAACGCTTTTCCCCCCTATTTTTCTAAGTAAAGATATTATCTAAAACAAAATAATGAACACTGAAATGAAGCCTTTAGTGAACTAAAAAAGCAGCATGAATGATATGTGCAGCTGAGTTAAATTTTGCCTGTGATAGAGAAAAATAGGTATTTTTGTTACGGACATTACGTAATGTCCGTAACGGATATTCTATCAATTAAAAATCCTGTTAACAATAGTCGTAATCTGGAATTATCATAATTCAGGAAATACTAGGCTTGAGGGCTCTTGATATTACAATGCCAGTTTGTTGGGCTATGTCTGGTCTCTATACTACTTTCACATGAAGTTTTAGGTTTGGTCTACCAGTTTTTTGGCTCTTTGTGCATTATGCAAAGCTGGACCCCCCACACAGTGGCCGTGGCTACAATTCAACCTGACTTGCCCATTTTGGATGGCTTGTGGTTTATATTCTTAAATGGCATGGTTTTATTTCTATTATCACTGGTTTAAAAATTTACAGATTTACCACTTCTCATGTGGAATGAGCCTTATACAGTTTATCGGTCTATAGTGCAAGCCAGTCCGACCTTAGTACAGTTCAGCGCTTTCTCAAGAGGTGCTATAAACGAAAGTACACGTCAGAGCTGTTCTCAATTTATAGCATCTTGGAAAATAGCGACATGCGTATTTTCAAAAAACACAAAGCACAGTCCTTGCACCTACTAATTTTTAACTTGTAATGATTTTTTATTTCTGCCCATATCGGTGCATAATTTTTTGTGCGCCTCTGCACGTTTTTTTTTTGGTACTAATTTTTGCAGTTTCCAAATTTACTAATGAGAGATTTCTCTGAACAAGTGACCAACAATGAAAGCACTAGTTTCTAGGGGGCCTGGGGCATGCTCCCCCCCCCCCAAAAAAAAATGAATTTCAGTTTCTCAGATGCACATTTTCCTGCACTTTTCTCGATTCTGATTGACTGAGAGCAGTGTAATTTATCCCAAATTGCACTGTTTGGTTGAAATTGCACTCCAAACCAGGAATTTGACAATCTATAAATCGAAAACAAAAGCTCCACAATGAAATCGAAGAACACAAAGTTGTTCACAGTCATGTTTTTGTAAAGGGATTTTTTTTGATGAATTTCCGAAGTGTTTCTCAACATTTCCGAATGCTTAAAACTGACTATGCTGCGCTGTGGTTACGGCAAAAACACGTCTAACTTAACCATTTAAATTCGATATCATTTGACAGTACTAAACATTAACATTTCAGATGCTGTAGCATTGCTTTATAAACGGTGCTTTAATTGTTCCAATATTTCCGAAGATTCAAGTAAATTTGTAGAGTATACATTATATGATTAAAATGAAATCATATGGTATTCTCGTGCAATTCGGGATAAATTCGAACTTGTGAGCAGTGCTTGAAACTAACTTTTTGAAGAACTGGTCCAAGGAATAGTGGCTTTCAATATTTACTGGTCCTGGAACAAACTTTACTAGTCCAGGATTGAGGACCAGTAAAAACATTTTTAAGAACCCTTATTCCAAATATTGTAATTTTATACTGTAGCACTTTGTTGCACATGACAGTACATCAATAAAGAACAAAAAAACACATCAGTGCTGTGAAATATGTTTGCAAAACTCCTTGCAGCCATTGTTATATATGTATGTTTCTCCTAAACTAAGTCCATTTTTTACTTGAAGAGAACAGACATGTGGGTAACTAGTAAATGGCATCTTAAGATAACATATGTAATATGCAGTGTTAAACAGTTTTTACATTTTTGCAAGCGTTTCTCTTTCTAGTCTCAGTAGGGCAGCATTGATTGGTCTGGCTTCTGGCCCTTTGCTTGTAACATGCTCTGCATCAGCACTCATCTGATGCCCCTTACACCGGTCATGCGCTCTAACACTATCAACTTGAAAGTTTTGGCAGCCCTTGCAAAAGGAAGACGGTTCATTTTTGATGTTAGGAAATTCTAAGCAGTACTGGCAAAACATTTTCCCAGGCTCATCTTCGTTGTAAACAAGCCACTTGAAATCTTTCTTCCAAATTTTCTTTAATTCACGTTCTTTTCTAGGCTTTTTAGCGTTTGTTGGCTGGGAATCAATTACTGTATAATCACCTTCTGTTTGAGCTTCAGTTTGTTGCGATTTGTGGCCATTTTCCCTTTGAAAATAACTCAGGAGATTACGAGCCGCTATTTTGTTTCTTTGGTGTGACTGCTAGGGTTTCTGGGAATGCTAGAACTCGATCCAGTTTATCTCGGATTTCAAAATGCCCCTTGGAAAATAGGAATGACCGATCATAAATAAAGGCAATGAAACCAATTTTTAAGCATGTTTACTTTGATAAAAATGAAAATAATGAAAGGAGGAAATTGTGCACTTGTCCTCTGGGACGAGTACGTTAATTTTTTTAATAGTCCTGTAGGAACTTTTACTCGTTTTTGACGAGTGAACAACCGTTAGTTTCAAGCACTGGTGAGTTTTCATAGAGCTCAAATTTTTTGATACTCTGAAAACTCACTCGTTCAAATTTATCCCGAGTTGCACTCGAAACCATGTATGATTTCCTATACATACACTCGGGGGAGAGTAGGGAGTCGGAGCATTTCGCTTAAAATCTGCTTTAGACTACATTGTACCTGCTTTTCTCTCAAGTCTGGCTAGGCACTAATAATTGAAGACCTGGATGTTTCTCAAGTATTTTCTTGATAAAACATCAAAACAAGCAGAATTGAAAGCTGTTCTAACGTGAGAAAAATCACTGGTGAAATTTCAAGTATGTAATCAGTAATTACCTGCCAATCACTTTCAAACGTAATGTCCAAACTCCCCACCCCCTTTATTTTTCTAATGGTCCGACCTGAAAAGTTGGGTTATCGCTAAGTTAATCTAAACTTATTGACTTAGTTGACAGCTTGTCATCTATTTTGATGTTTGAGGTAATTGAATCCTACTTTGTGGTTTCCGAACTGTCAACATGCATCTTATGTCATTATCAGATGACTCTCAGACAGGCGTCTGGTTTTCTCTAGGCTCCATAGTTTGGATCCTTTTTATCCTTTTTAGGATCCTATTCAAAATGCCTTTCCTATGTAGGATCCTATTCAGGATCCTGTATAGGATCCTACATACATTGTAGGATCCTTTTCAGGATCATATTTATTCAAGATCCTGTTCCTACATAAGATCCTATTCAGGATTCTGTTCCTACATAGGATCCTATTCAGGATCCTGTCCCTGTGTAGGATCCTGTCCAGGATTTGCACCAGGGAAGGGGAGGCTTTGAAGTTTTATATTTTCACAGAATGTGCCAGTCAAATGTTGTGAAAACCTATTGAATACCCTGCTTTTTCCTAAATTTGCAAATACATGTATTTTTTTGACAGTGACCAACACATATCTCTCAAAGGTTGGCAATTTTAACCTTTATTGTTACCTGGTACACTGTACACACAAAAGGCAATAATTGTTTGGAAAAGATGGTCTGAGCCTTGAATAAATTCATTTAGAAGCAAACATTATACTCTCTTATATTAAAATACATTGTACAAAGTCTAAATGGAACGTGAATTTCAGTCTATATTCATGTAAGTTAGTTGTGGTTTGTTATTGCTCAAGAATAGACCAATGTTAGCTTACAGTAGAACTTTTACTTCTAAAAATGAAGAAGGTAGAACAAATATGTTGTCAAGTAGAGCACTGACAGATGGTCAGTTTTGACAGGTGGTCGGTTCTGACTTGGGGGATTTAGCTATAAGTGCCCTGACCATAGTGTACTACATGTAATTGTGTTTTTTTTTATGAAGAAGGGCAGATTGAATAATACATTTTGGCAAGTACTGACAGATAATCGGTTCTAACTGATGTGCCACACACACTGTCTGATAAAAGTTCATTTTTTTCATAAATTAAAATAGGTGAAGGTCAACAAAATAATTATTGAGAAAAACATGCTGAAAATGAAAATTGTTTAAAATAAATGAACTGGTTATTATAATGTATTGAACTCAGGTTAAAATATAAATATGGAACCTGTGGTGAAAATTGAACTACATGTACACCCAGGGTTGAGAAATATTAAATTTTCAGCTTACTAATCAATTACTATTCTTGAGTTTTACCTGCCTGAGGCAATTATGAACTAGTCCAAATTTTGTGACTGATGGGCCTGATTAAATGACAACTTCTAGCAAACTAGGGCAAGTTACTGACAAAAAGTACTTGCCTGACATGAAAATCTATTAGTCCTGGACTATCGGGCACAATATTTTTTTAGCCCAGTCGAGTGAGTGACTCCCATGTATGAATAATGCACTGATATTTCAATGACCATAACGAAGTATTTATTTATTAATTAAAAGTAATATTATTGAGGCCATTTTGCACTGTTCAGTTTTCTTCATGTACATCCAGTGTGTCAGCTTTTGTTGGTTTCATATGCAATGAATTTTCAGTTCTTTAAACAATGATTTGCAAGTTATTGCAGTTACATTAAATATTGTAATATCATGAATTAATACCATGCGTTGAATGATTCAGTGGATTCCAGTCCAGAAAAAGTTAATTACTTATCTAAACCTTTTCTTATAGTGTGTTTGAAGATGAAGCACGGCCTGTCAGCCCAAATAGCCTACGACAAAGAAAACTTGAACAACAGGTTTGCTACTTTTTACCATAATATTATGAAGAAATACATGTACATGTATTAGATGTAAACATGTAAAAATAAGTTGTGCTTGTATAATTTATGTAGTTTGCATTAATTAATTAAATGGAACACAGAGCTCAGATTAACTTAGATTAATTATTAATTTTATTATAAGCCATCAGGGTAGTTGACAATCCTTGACAAGCTGATCTTGGAGGAGAATGTGAAAAGCCGTTATCATACATTCTGTATTGACTCTTTGGAGCCCCAATTAATTTTTTAGAGTTGTATTTAAATTATCAACATGGTCTGAATAACAAAATCATATTTTATAATCTTTATTTGCAGTATAGTGATCTTGAATACCGTATTTTATCACGTACAAGCCGCACCTCACGTATAAGCTGCACCCCTAACTTCAACCTGATAAACAGAAGCTTGTTTTCCCCGAAAGGTTTAAGGAAAAACCTCGTGTATATGAGCATGTGTCTGAGTCCGTGGTCCGCCATCTTGGATTTTCAAGGAGGCCTGGGGCGAGAGTTTTCGCAATTGTCCGCAACTGGACAGCTAGTTTTCTTTGGAAAGCGAAGGAGAGGAGTTTGAGTAGAAATCTTGCTGACACTCGTGTTCTGTGGATTGAATGTGCCATTTCTATTGTTCATATGGCTTTGTTTATGGTCATTGCAAAAAAGTTTTCAGAAAACACTCACATATACCTGTAAGCCGCACCCCCAACTTTGTGGCAATTTTTTGTTTCTTTCAAAATCTGAAAGTCAAAAAAGGTGTGGCTTTAATACGTGATAAAATACGGTAGTTGAGCTGTTTATATGTTAATTAATCAAATGTGATGTAAGTTAATTCGTTTAAAGGGGCTGGGTCAGCGCTCATTCGTTACCAGTCTATCGCACGGCCAAAGGCAAAATTTGATTTCCGACTCCGGGAGTACGAAATCAAATCTCCCTCCGAAGGAACCTTTCAGGAATCCATTTCCATCGCTCTTATTTCAAACCTCTAAAACATTTTTTTGCAGGAACGTTTTGTTTAGCATTCATTCTAAATGTAGAGTATTTCATTTTTACATTTTTTGTTTGAAATTCTGATGAATAAAGGCTCTGGAGGAAGGGGAGGTAAACGAGTCGGGGCAGGAAGAAAGAAAACGCCTGCCTTGAGGCAATTGATGGGGAAAAAAATGACAGACACTGGAAAAGCCAACATGCTGCTATATACTTATAAATAAGCAAACAAATATTCAAAACCTGGCGAGAGCTAAAGGCCAAGGAACTTTTGGTAGTACTTCAAGAGTAGTTGATTGAGATTGTTGCCACACAAAACTTTAATGTTTGACTCAAGGTATAACAAAAAGTAACGCCAGAAGATAAATAACATTACCGAAAACCTTTTGCTAAAAAGCAATGTTTTATAAAACGGACAAAATGAAAGAAAAGACTTTTCTGAGCACAAGCCAAAACACACCAAAGCCAAGACAAACTCACCAGCCAAAACACACCAAAGCCAAGACAAAGGACAACCCGAACTCACCTGAAAACGTTTTCCAGAATCAAAACAAGGTAATAAAACATACCTGAAATTTAGCTGAACCTGCTACTTTGTCGGCTCTTCAAAAATAATTATTTAGGAAACGGCGAAGTTCGAGCCAAGCTATCTCACTGACTTTATTCCAGCGAAGCATTTATAAACACTTCACGAACGAACCAAGGCTTCACAACAATTATCATGAAAGGAGGCGAATTCCAACTCTCTTTACAAGTCTTTAGAACTCCAAACGATGGGAGTTTTCCGTTCAGCAAGGCAAGGAACGACGACTAAATTTGAAAACCGTCTGTTCAGCGTTCAAGTCAACACGGGACCAAAACCATGTTTCGCAAAATGTTGACGATTTTCACAAGAAATGGCGCCAGATTGTCCTAAGCGATGACAAGTAAACAATCCCTAGTATTACATTTGACGAGGTGAAGAGTTTTTGTACGCATTTAGCCGGACTTTCATTGCTGTATTTTCGGATAAATCGAGGTGAACTTCCGTAACTGAATTTTACTTTCTTACACAAAATCTACCCGCTAACATTGAAAGGATTTCAATCTTACCCTCAACCAATCAGAAATGAGCTCTCATTGAACTGACCAATCAGATACAATGCTGCTGTTGCTTGCGAAAGAAACCATTGCGATCGCAGAAGAATTTTGAATATTTATGATATGCTAATTACCTCAAGAGCATACTTACTGCGCACAGGCATCAGGTGATCCAGCCCCTTTAATAACTTTCTTCCAGTCACGCAAGACATTAAAATGGCAACAGAAAGCTAAATTCAAGAGTGGAAATTCCCACAATTATATTAATCTAGTGAAAGCATTATCAGGGATGATAATATTTCAAGGGATGAATGATTTCAAAGCCATAACAGAGATTGCTTGATTCTCCCACTTTGGAGAAAAACTCATTACTCGGGCCAGGGCCATTGTTCGATTCCCAACACGTGATAGGATCAACGCCAGATCCTCGGCAAAGCCAGCAACGTAGCGAAGTAGTGAAGGTTTGGGTTCATTCTGAACTATTATTTTGCTGAAACCAAAGGTTTCTTCGAATGAAATATCAAGATATTCAGTTATTCTAGGGCTGACAGGACTTTTAGGGGCTTTCAATGGAAAATTCTCACATTTACGAAAGGGATGTGGCGATCCAAATATAGCACAGTAAGCTAGTCTAGCCGGCCGGAGGAGTGTGGTTTTGGTCCAATAATCAGGGCCACTAATTGAAATTAGTGCGGAAATATTTGTCAAATAGTGCGGGAAAAAAGCTCAATAGTGCGGAAAATAGTGCGATTTTTTTAGGCCCGTTAGCGGCAAAAACTTCCGGCTCCTTGACTACAAATGTATCCATTTGTACAACGAATGCTTAAATATTAAAGAAGCCGATGGATTTGTTCACCGTAGAACATTTCCCAACAACTTTTCATCGATCAAATACCGATTTCTATCGATGCCTGTGATTGGTCAACCCAAAGAAAACTTCTATCCAATAGCATGTCTTGTTAGAATGAAAACTAGTGCCCAGCTTCCCGCAATATTACGTATGGAATGCCTGGCTGGTTTTTGATACGGAAGTCGGACCACGAACAAAGCTGACCTTGTTTCGTTGTTTACGAAGGTAAATTGTTCTCAAAAGCATACAAATCCACTTGAAATCGAAAATGGTGTCTGTACAATTATGTAATAAGAACAATTACGCAAATTTAGGGACTTTCAAAGCGAATTTTGTATTATTGTGCGAAAATAGTACAATAGTGCGATTGGGTGCGATTTTAAGCCAATAGTGCGAAATCGCACCCTCGCACTCTGTCAGAGGCGGCCCTGAATAATCTACGGAAACTGAAAGAAAATGCCTGTACTGCTGCATCTAACTGCCATACGATTGCAGTGTTGCGTTGTTGATATAAATAATTGTTGAAATGCTCTACCATCACACACTGTCAGGAGGTCAAATGAGGGATTTTGATTGTTTGCAATGTTGGCTGTACAATTGTTTACTGCGAAGCTAAGTCCTCTCCTGAAAATGAAATACTCTTGAGTCGAGATTATACAACTGGGAAGTCTTGACTAAACCAGTCAACCACTACCGAACTTCACTAAGACTTCAATTCAAGAGTCGCAAAAGCTGGAAGGGAACAGTGATTGACCCTGCTTTGAACGCGAACGGAAATCAGAACTGGTGAGGTTGTAATTATGTGTTTACATGTGATATATCATATGCGCACACAAATCTTGCTTGTTCCCTACTTTTAAAATTTTAGTAAGTGTAATGGTGACTGTAATTCGAACTGGAAATGAAATCGTCCGTAAGTTGACTTGTATGTGACTTTATAGAGACCAAGAAGAAAAAGTTAAAATCGATGGTCAAAACAATTATAACAGAACTCGGAAGATACAGAGAGGCATTCGAATTTACTACGAATTATACCCATAAACAGAACTAGATATGACTTACAAACCGAGAATACCGAATTACAATTGAATTGGATGTGAAACTGTCAAAAGAAGAGCAGGATTTGTTGTGTAAAGCCATACTGGAGAGTACAATATATTATTATATAAGTTATGGCTCTATCAATTCCAAACCTGTTCCCCCCCCCCCCCCCCCCCCCCCCCCGGATATTTGTAGGGCATCAACACTGTGGGGTCAAGTGCTCCACAGTGGGGCTTTGGTACGGGTGCAAATCTCTTATCAAATTCACTATTTTGACTCTTTCTACAAATGAATTCCTCACCCTGCCAACTTTTGTTTGCTCCAAAATGTCTCACCCCTGGGACAAAAACTCAGTCAAATGCCCCACTTATGCCCCCCACCCTTGGGGGATGGGCAGGTTTGGAATTGGTAGAGCTATACACAGATACTGGAACTGATTAAAACAATCATAAATAGAATTGGGTGTGGAGATTTATTTACCAAGCGAACACTGTTGCCCTGAAAAATATGTCGAAAAAGTCAACTTGACTGAAGAAAGAAGACAAAGAAGTATTTATGTTTTTATGCTTTCAGATAACGAATTGAAGTGATATATAATTTATATGCATTCACTTGTATACTGATATTATTATTACAGTCATGAACAGACAATATTTAGCTTAATTAGTGACATATTTTAATTGATATTAATCTAAATCATGTTCTACATTTGTTTTGAATTTTTAATTACAAGGAGGGCCACGCATTTCTTAGCCTCCCCCGCAGTCGTTTTTACGGGCTCATACCTAGCCCCTAAAAACGACTGTGGTGGAGGCTACGCATTTCTATGTGTGTACTAGTTGGTGTTACCCTCTTTAAATAAAGTTAATTTAATTTTCCAAGTGGTCTACATGCATGAAATCAATGCACACAATATTTTATTAAACATTAGGGACTGGTCAAAAAAATTGCAGGGTAGGTGCAAAGGGGGTGGGGTGGAGATAAAAAAGTCTAAAAATGTATAACCCTCCCTGGACAATTAGTATGAAATATTTTGACTCTTTCTCCCTATAACCAATCCTTTTTCAGTTGCCCAATATTTATGACCATCCAGTTTTGGGGATTCAAAACAATATGATCCTCCCCCTTTCACAACCCCTTCCCCTGCTAATTTCTGACCAGTCCCTTCAGCGACCACCCTTATGCAACCTGGTTTTAATTATCAGTAAAACTTTGTAATTAGAAGCTCCTGTAAGTGACCGTGAGCACCTTTGGAGGTTGAGAATTGGAAGAAGGTGGAAAATAGCATTTACAAACAGGTTTTACTAACACTACCAATCTCGTACAAGTGCCTTTAAATATTTGTTTGCCATCTAGTACAGCCACATTATTGCATTCCTGCAAAAGGTCCATTCCATTATATATAAATTATCACAAGCATCAGAAGTGAATCAATTACCCGGTCCCCTAGTACAAACCATGTATGACACAAAAATATGCTAGAACTCCATGTATTAACCTATTTATAGGTGGCCCGAGTTAAGGCCAATCAGGGCCTCTTGTTTAATTTGTTTTGGAGATCGTATTTCGTTTCTTCGATTTTCATGAATTTTGAGGAGCTGAAAATCGGCTCAAAAACATCCTTCCCATTCGCACTTGAAATCAAAAGTAAACACAAAATCAGCACTCAATCTTTCCATCCACCTGGTTTGTTTGCACAAAACACACCAAGCAACTGTGAACCACGGCATCTTTACACTGCATTTAACTCGACCACATTTTCCTACTCCACCTCCAGTTGCATGCTGGGTAATCAACAAACAATTTACAAGGGGACCTGTACAGGTCCGCAAATGATCCCCAAAATGGACCGCAAATGATACCGCTCCACAAATGATCCCCAACGGGGACCGCAAATGATCCCGTGAAAAAATATGGAATGGCATGAATTTTTGCCGCTGGATAGTGGATCTAAAGTATGAATGAAAGAAAAATGGAGAACAGATTTTAATAATGACGTAATGATTTTTAACCAAGGGAACCCCTTTAAAACATACATGTCCATCAAAATTTCCATGACGTCACGCTATCGACCAAACAGAGGGCGATCTCATTCCTATAATAACCTACATTGTATAATACGAGGTCCCGTGCTAATTTAAATTAATTCTTTTCACTTGCATTTAAACCTTAGTGCGTACCAAGTAAAGCATATTGCGGAAGTGGGATACAATAAAAAAAATCTAATTGCTTTTTCTTTTTTTCCAAAGCATATAAAAAATATGTTTTGTGTTTGAAAAAATGACTGGTTTAAAAAAGCTATTTTTGAATGGGCCAAACAAGCTACCATACTACGGGTTATTTATTCTTAACTTTAATTTCTTTAATTTTAACTTTGAGTCTGTGTACTCCCGATTAAGAAAAACTATAAAAACTCGGGATTATTAATAAAAAAACATCTAAAAATTAATGAATTAACCCAGGATTTGAAAAATAAAAGAAATTGGTCCTAACGAGCCTCCGTAGAAGGTACCGTTTGTATGAAAAAGAAAACTAACTTTATGCGAATATTTTGATTTCTAAAACATTGAATCACACCGACCAGATTCCATGCCATTCTACTTTTTTTTCTCCGTATGATAATTATGTGGTCCCCAATGGGGATCATTTGTGGAGCGGGATCACTTGCAGTCCATTTTTGGGATCATTTGCGGACCTGTACAGATCCACTATCCTGTGGCAAAACTCCATGCCATTCCATGTTTTTTCACCGGATCATTTGCGGTTCCCATTGGGGAGCATTTGCGGAGCGGGATCATTTGTGGTCCATTTTGGGGATCATTTGCGGGCCTGGGATCATTTGCGGACCTGTACAGATCCACTATCCTGTGGCAAAACTCCATGCCATTACATGTTTTTTCACGGGATGATTTGCGGTTCCCATTGGGGAGCATTTGCGGAGCGGGATCATTTGCGGGCCGGGATCATTTGCAGACCTCTACAGACTCCCCTCTGGGACTCCTGTAGGTTTTTTTAATAAGTCTTTTGCCCCTGCAACCAAGAGCGGTGATTTGGACCCAATCCGGTTTAGCAGGGAAAAAGATCACCAACTGCAGAATTTCAAGGATTTCATCGAATAATTTTTTGATGTCTCAAAGCAGTCAAACACAACAGGAAAACCCTGTGAAATCCCTTGACAAAGCCTACTAAAAGCAAGCCAAGTACTTCTCAGCCGTCCTCAGACTTAATGATGATGATTACAGTGGCTTTTTTGTCCAAAATTAGAGATTTCATTGCAAATCCTACAGACGAAGCAATACACAATCTACCTATTGTCAACAAGTCTGCAGAATTCTCCCAAATGGCATATTGTGGGGAAAGGTTGAGCCCTTGGTGGGTCAGCAGTGCGTAACAAACCAGGGCTAGCCAAAATTGAACTGAGGGGGGAGGGTGTAATGTAATGAATGATTCCTTTATTTAATAAATTGTACAAATTCAAGTGCATGCAATTTATCATTATTCCCTTTTTTGCAGAGGGAAATAATGAGGAGAAAAAATGAGATGAAACGTGCTCAGCCAAGTGAGTATACAATGTATGTCAATCTACATGTACATGTACTGTGTTTGTGTACTATATTTGTGTACTATGTTCATCAAATTTGGGAACATGGCCACAATTGTATTCTCCCTAAAATTCATACAAAATGTTTTACGAGCACCTTATTTTATTAATACAGTACCGCCTGGAATTATTGACGCATACGGACGCGGTCAAACCGTGTCCATTGACCGAGGTTTTACCACGGTAAAGCCGCTGCTAATTAACTTACCGCGGTCGAAAGCCGCTGTAAAAAAGCTGCAGTAAAAAGCCGTGGCCGACACTAAGACAATAGTCTAACAACTGAGCAATGATTAATATATTTTTTGCTCAATGCTTTGGACACTAAGCTGAGGAAGATGAAATTAAATTTTGCGACAATGATCGACTGCTGCCAACATTAAATAAAACCTTTAACTTCTCGGACTCTGCTCACTATTAAATACACTGCAAAAGTTTGATGTGGTTCGTGCGATCTCACGCTTAACATTAAATGAAGTAAAAACTTTCAAAACGTTTCATTCTGTAAGCATCTCGATTTCTAAAATAATGTATTGGTGCGATCTCAAAACAAAACAAACACTGCGGAGTTATTGATTATTTAAATCAGTTTGCGGAAAATGTCACACTTCTGTGTCATGGAATTCAAGGCTCGGACCTCATTACCTTTGAAAACGGATCAACATTAAACAAGAGCCCATCTGGGCTTTCACTCGGGCCACATGAGATTGAAGATGTAATACACTTTCATTTGAAATCCTCTTAGTAATAACCAATGGGAATAATTATTAGCTGAATTTAGCAGTCTTTAGTGGCCGGTAGCGTGGTGACTTTCATTCTCTGCTCCTCTAGTATATATGTAATTTAATAGTTTTGTTTTTCTCGTATGTTGACCTTTTAATTTAAACACTACTTATTCGTTTAACACACTGCATTTGAGTAGGCATACATGTATATTCATTGTTTTGAACCCGAGAATTAACCGTACTACCGACTTCATGGTCCCTTTCTTTAGTAGTGAGTTGTCGGTCATGTGATTGTAAACTCTCGTTATTTAGCACAGAAAATGTATTTGATGAATAGGGATCGGGTTGTCATGTAAGAAAGATGGCTCTTGAACAAACTGATAAGCTTTAGTAGGTTGGGTAGTCTTGGAACACTGGAGACCTTGGTCTTTCATTGTCTTCTTTTTTGTATTCTTGATTTTGTTTTTAAAGTTTGAAAGTCGGATCTCAGCTTTATTATATCCGCTTTCAACTCGCCATTTTCCACTTCTAGGTCAATAATACGCGATGACAGAATCTTGATTTCGGTCTTGTATGTATTATCTTGCTGCACTAATTTGTCTTCCAAATGACTGAGTTTCGTTTTGATGTGACGAGAGTAAGAATTCATTACACATATCAGTTAGGTCATGAGCCTCCATGTTACAAATCAAGATCATTAAAGCAGCGAGAGAGTTCTTATTGCGGGCTAACAAATTTATCCTCGTGAATAATCTAAAGAATTCTGTCTCTTCCGGTTTGAATTTGACTCATGTGTATGTTGCTTTTGGAGTTTCAAGGATATGTTGATCCAAAACTACAGGCTCTTGGGATTTTTCATTGACTTGTGAACTTGCAGGCTCTGTAATTTGTTTTGTTTTCTTAGTATAATATAAAGTGTTGAACATGTTCATGTTCATGTTCTCAAGCATGTCGCGCGTGACCTCTGTTTCTTCATTCATTAAGTTCTCTACTTTCATCTGTAATCTGGGAAACTCAATCTTTGCCCATGCCTTGGCACATAACTATTCCTGTTGTTAAGTAGACGTGGATGATTATAAGTAAAATCCTTCGACAGCTTGTACCGTTTCCGCTAGGTCAATATCCTCGCTGGAACGAAATAACTTGATCTCAATACTCTCTGATCCAACTTACGGTAAATTTAAATCTCTGACAGTTTTTAAGAGACTCGTAATATTGGTCTTGAAGTGCCTTCACCCAAAATAATATGTTTTCCTCGGATGTTTTAAATGCAGCACAGCGAGCCGATGGCTTATAGATTCCAATATCTATTTCTTCGAATGTTAGCTTTCCGGATCCTGGCCCCAGTTCACTGGCTTCAGGTCGTCGTACATGTCGTATATAAAATCACTGGCCATCTGGGTAAAAAACGCTGTCCTTTGGCTCCGACAATAGCGCCAGTTGAAATATCCTGAGCCTGTTGGAAGGCTTTCGCACGAGTGAAGTTAAATAAAACATTAAACTGGCTTACATTTGAGAGATGAGACTCCAAATTAGAGAGAAAGTTCCTCGCGGGTCTTCCGCCATCTTGCTTTACTGTATTAAATTGTGTAAATAAATTAACCTGGCGATTGTTGCGTGACCAGCACAGTGCAATCTGATTGGTGTGAATTTGACCTTTAACGCTTGCTCAGAAATTTTGCGACACCCAAAAAAAAAAAAAAGGAAAAAAAAAGAACGACTTGCATTTTAAGACTCGGTGCTGCTCTGACAGAATGTTCTGTTTAGTAGACGTTTACATGTATATCATTTGCCAGCAAAGTTGAGAAGCTTTGTGGTGATACATGTATAAACCACAATAAAATAAAATAACACTTCCCACGAAGTTCACGGCACTCTTGTTGTGTGAAAAACCAGACAATTAGTTTCCACGGTTGAAAGCACATGTCAACAGAGAATCTTTGTACATGTACACACGAGTTGAAACTACAGAAGCTAAAGTTTATCAGATGAAGATTATTGAAGATTATTGGCATGTTAGTGAGCGCGACTTCAAAAGTTTATTCCGAAGCGTTTCTTGTACTAATCATTTTAAACACAAAAATGGCTGTGCTAGCGAAGCGAGACTTGAGAAGCTTATTCGGAAACATTTATTGTTGTAGTCATTTTAAAGGCGCTGTGTCACGGTACTGCGCATGTGTGAACATCTGATGATTTTTTAATTATGTTCTAGCCCGGAACGAAATTCTCAGAGCGGTGAAATATATCGATTTTTAAATCGACTTCCATCAGTGTTCTTTTTTAACTCATCCTTGCCTCCTTTGGTCATTTATGGAACTGTAAGATGTGCTTAAATTAATTTTACATGATTGTAGTTATTTGTTTATTCAAAATTAGTCTACTAAAACAAAAATTAAGCATAAGTGATGCTTACCTGCAGGGAAGACCCCCACTGAGTAGAAATTGGAAGCTTTTTGGCATTCCAACCAGAAGCGAAGAGTGTTTGGTTCTCCAGTAGAGTTCACCAAACACATGGCAACTATTCAAGTCATATTATAAATGATATGGCAGTTTTCAACAGTGATACGAAGAAATTTATATAATTTTTATACATGTACATGTGTACATGTGTACGGCTTAGAAACGAGGCTGAAATTATACGAACCGACCGGATCGGAGTGCTAAGGCTGTATGAAAAGTTAAATAAAACCTTTCTTTGCTGGCAAAACACCCTCATGAACTCAAACACGATAGCCTTGTGAGCAATCGACATACATATGAAGCTATAGAAGTTATTATCGACTACATGAGAGTCAAACATCAAACTGCTATGAAACCGCTTGTCAGTTTACGCACTTTTGTGACAAGCAAACTTTTCTACTTTCGACACATGGTCGCTAAACTGTACGAAATCTCCAAGACTAAATCCCTAATGTCCAAACTAACGGGGGAAAGTGAAAGAAGAAATCATTGTGATCAATCGACATACATATGAAGCTGACCAAAAGTAATTATTGAATACATGAGAACACATAGAGCAAACTGATAATAATGAACGCGCTAATTAGTTTCACGGACATTTGTGACTACTGAACTCATGCTACAGCATACATGTAGCTTGAAATACTGTATGAAATTTCCTGATGCTGAAAGGACCATAGCATCTTAAACAAAATATCCTTCTGACCAATCAACATACATATTAAGCTGTGAAAGTAAGTTTCCAGTCCATAAAAGCCGAGATTGCAAACTAGTAAATGGCCAATAGTAATTAACCATGCATACTTCCGCAAGTACTTAACTTTCTAGCGTCAAATGCATGTGTTACGTTTCCAAACTTTAAGACAATAAATCTCACTGCTGTTTACATGTACCTTGGATGTAGGAAGAATAAAATCCTTGTAAATCTCACCATATACTGTGCAAAACTACAATCTGTGAATCACAGCTGTCACCCGAACAGTGTGGCATTTCTGGCAATTTATTTTGATTGATTCTCATTGGATGTTACACAATAGAGCTGTCAATTCAATGTCTGGAGACTGTGACATGTGCAGTACTGTGACACAGCACCTTTAAATACACAAATGCATGTGCCAGCGAAGCGAGATTTGAGAAGCTTATTGCGAAGCGTTTCTTGTTCTAGTCTGACTTCTTCTTCTTGTAGTTTGACTCGCCTCCTTCACTATATAATGAAGATTATTGCCGTGTTAGTGAGCGCGACTTGAAAAGTTTATTCCAAAGCGTTTCTTGTACTAGTCATTTTAAACACACAAATGGCTGTGCTAGTGAAGCGAGATTTGAGAAGCTTATTCCGAAGTGTTTCTTGTTCTAGTCAGTTTTAACACAAATGGCCATGAAGTGCCATTTTAAAGGAAATATCCCTGGGGAAATATCGTATCCTTGGGGACATTTCCCCAATTAGCATTGTAATAATTTCGAACAGTACTGTATGTATGTTAGTGGCCGCGGTTGTGTCCCTCAGTCCCTCTCCCCCTTCCTTTTCATCACCCTCACCCCTCACCCCTCCCCCCTAAGGAAGGAAGGAAGGAAGGGAAAGAGGCCCTGACACGATTTGATTGATTTTAAATTAAAATCCAGAAATGTGATTGACGTTTATGTCAATCAAAAGTCATGTTTGAAGGAATAGTCCAGAACATGGCTTTTTAGCAAGCGGCCAAGAAAAGAATTGTGCCAGGCCCTCTTTCCCTTCCTTCCTTAGGGTGGAGGGGTGGTGAAAAGGAAGGGAGAGAGGGACTGATACTCAGGTTATGGTGTTCCGTCTCCCACTCTGCACAGTCCTGAAGTACTTTAAATATATCTACATGTACATGTATATTTAATTGCTTAACTAAAGGAGCAGCATTGAATTTAAAAGCCATGCTAACAAGTGTCACCAACAGAAGTGTACATACAGAGTACCAGGGCTCGAAATTGCGCCCGATACGGGCGTAAATACGCCTAGATTTTTTCGTTTTACGCTTACATTGTTGGTGTAAAATTTTGGAGAATTACGCCCAAATTTTTTAAGCTAGGCGTAAAATTACGCCTCCTTTTTCTTCTTAATTTCGAGCCCTGAGTACATGTATATATTTAGCAGGTTACTTCATCCAATAAGAAATGAGCTGTCAGATCATCAATATCAAGCTGTCACAATTGAAGTAATCAGCGACAAAAAAATGTTGTCAGGTTGCTTTTAGATTTTTACGTGGGTACAGGCCCTTTAGATAGCTTTAAATTCTCTTCGTCTTCATTGAAGTTTAGATTATAAAACAAATAAAAGATGGTTCTCCTTGTTCTATAACAAATTAATGCCCTTTGAGGACCTCTTGAAAAGCTGCTAAATGTACTCGTGTTCTGCTCGTGCATCCACATCCACAGACCTGGAGCATGCATTATTTTGTTTTAGAACATCAGAAGAACCATCTTTTATTTGGTTAATGTTGGTTCAAATTATTTCACCACGTCAGGCCACATTAATCCTTTCATAAAAATGTGAGAAATTTCCATCCAAAGTCCTCGTAGAAAAACTCAACATCTTTACCATTTCCATCGAAGAAACTTTGCTCGCGTGTTGGCTACTCGTGTGGTGTTTGTCACGTGGAATAAACTCGGTAAAAAATCTCCTTTGACCCTGACAAGGGCGCCAGTTGAAATATCCTAAGCCTGTTAATTGGAAGGCTTTCCATGAATGAAGTTAAATAAAACATTAAGCTGTGTACATTTGAGAGATGGGACTCCAAATTTGAGAGAAATTTCCTCCCACTTGTCTCTGTCATCTTGTTTTCACTGTGTTTATATTTTGTTATGTAAATAAATTAAGTGTCCTGCAGTGTCCTGAGCGATATTGAATCTGATTGGTTGACCCAAATTCGCAACATGTAAAAAAAATTTTTTTTTTACCTTTACATTTCTGACTTGTGCTGGCCAAAGGCCTGGCCCGAGTAATTACTTAATAATTGAAAGGAACAATAATTTAACAGCCCAGGGCTAGTAAGTGTGACTACCAGGGGTGTATTATACAGAGTGCATCACTGTGTTCTGGGATGCAATATTTTCAATGTGGACATCGGAATCCCACAAACCATATGTCTTGAATATTTATGAAACTATAATTAAATTGTATTGAGTTCTGGGGGGAAAAGTCTATGCCACTGGTACTGTACTACATTATTGTACATGTACATGTACCTGTACCAGTATTGAATAATATTACTCACAGTCCATTATTGATTTATGGTATTTAATTTTACAGTTACATGTATGATACATTTATATTATAGACTCCACATGACTGCATGTTTAATATAATTATATGTACAATGTGTATTTGTAGAATAACTTGTTTATTTAGTTTGGTTATATATAGGAACAAAAGACAGCTAAGTTTCTATCGATTCCATGCACATACATTGTACAGGGGTTTCAACAGGGCTCAACATTGTGACCATTAGAGTTGCAGAAGTGACCACATTACTATCACTTGCGACTAAAACGTTTCTGGCAGTTGCAAAATTGGTGATAGTTTTCACCTAATAAGTGAATAAATAAAGGATAAGATGGCCAACAGTCTTGTATGTTACATGTCTTTGTATGCTTCATTGAGATTTTACAATTTGTCAGCAAAAACACACACCATTTACTTGCATTTTCACCTTTAACCAAGTGATCACACAAACTTTCACTCAGACACTGTTAATTTTAAAGCGGTCTCTTTTTAAAATATATTGCAGACACTGCTGTAAGTCTGTTGGATTGTACATGTTGACTAAAAATAAAAAAACTTGTGACCACATTTTTGTAACTAGTGGCAATTTTGCAATGTACATGTACTAATAAAGTAGCCAGAAAAAAATAACTTCAAAAATCTCCCCTTTTCATACTCTTCGATAGACTCTTACTTTGCCTAAATGTAGCTGGTACAAATATCCAGAGTAGAAGACAAATTTTGGCAGCTGCCAAATTCTTAGTATATGGGTAAATGAAATTAGTAAATTTAAGAGTGAAAGACCCTGTCTTGATCATTAAGTCCACATTAAATAATTTTTCATGAGTTAGATCTCATCACTCACTGACTCAGTCAAACAAGTGCTCAATCATTATTAGACTTAATAGGTATTATCTTTAAGAGATTCAATATGAGTTAGCAGCTGAAAGAAAGTGTTCTCTTTCAATTAATGAAAGCATTAACCTAAGCCTTTTTCCCATTTCCAGTTTCCTGTAAGGTTTAACACTTCAGTGAGTCAGATTAATGAAAAGTTTGAATCTATTATAAAGGGACTGCATTCTGGAATAACAATAGATGGAGTATAGTCCTTGAAAAGCACTGGTTCAGGCACATGTTGTGCTTGCTGACATAACTATTATGATATTCAGGATGCATTTAATAGTATTCCAGTAGCTACAAAATCCCAATATAACCGTTGGATTTGTAGTGATCATTCTGTGTATTCTTATTTTGGAATATGGTCATTTGAATGCACCATAAAATTGATCATGGATGTTATCAATCAGCCACAGGAAATTGGATCCAAACTTGTGATAGCAATCAGTTGAATGGTCTATCACACCTGTGTGTGTTCTAGTGAGGAAAACCAGACACATGTACAGGTCTGAATATTTAAACAATATTTTACAAATACCATGCAGCTTTTGGTTACGCCGTATTACTAAAGCTAAAGAAAATATAAAAATAAGCGCGATTAGAGAATTGAGTTTGTTTGATATTGGGCAAGTTTCTTGTAGAATTATATTGTCACTGTTATACTGATCACTATTGTCTGCCTATAAATTCGTATATATACATGTGTGTATAGCTCTGCCTGATTGAACTGATAGACATACATGTACACTTCCACCTAATCCAACAGTGAAATCTCTGTTTGTGATAATCTGTACATGTATCAGTTCAGTTCATTAGATGTACATTACTTGATGCAAATTGTGTTCAAGCCATGAAATCAATTTAATTTCAAATGCATTAATTGGTGAACCAGTTATATTGATTTCAGTTATATTGATTCAACTTTAGTTTTACTTTAAAACTTGCATTAACATGGATCGTGAAAGATGGGTTAAAAAACGTAAGTCTGCACAACAATTATTGATTTTAAGTGCACAAATTGATGTGCATGTAAATGTAATAGTTTTATAATAGACATTTGTAGACAAGTTTTCATGGTTTTCTATTTTTGTGTAAAAAGAACTATTCATGCCTTATTTGGACTAGCTGTCTATAATTATGGTAACTTCAATACATGTATATGAAATGAAAATTTATGCCCAGTTTATTTTTGTAATTATGATAATATTGTTTGATATTTCAAACTTTTTTCTTCATTGAAAACATTTACGTGTACCATCATGATAATCAAATTAAGATACATGTATGACTGCATATTACCGTAATTTATGGCCTATTACCTGCGGGTTATCTTAATTTTTCACCAATTCACGGCTGCTGCGGGTAATAGGGTGGTGTGGGTAATGTGTTAAATTCTAAAGACTAAACTTTTGTCACACAAGGTTACGGCAATCGCCTTTCACCCCTTATTTGGTGGCGGCACACAGCAATCGCCTTTGTCGAAAACAACGAAAAGCGGTCACCTTTTGCTGGTGAAAATATTGCCTCACTTGTGAAAAAAAATCGCTGTTGTCTCTTGAAAAAAATGGTGCCAAACTGAAAAGCCGCCGACAATTTTTTCGCCGTAGAAAATAACAATGATTGCCGTTAGTGTCAGTGTTTATTTCGTCCAAATCTTCTCAGCTTTGTATGAAACCAAAAGATAAAATTATATTAACTGAAACCGTTTCTGATCTAACAAACACTGAGGAAATCAGTGCCGTAACGGGAAACACGGATTGCGTTTATACTACATATGTGTATAAACACCAACCCGCTAGTTTGGTGCCTTATTTCATCTGATAAACTTTATATACCTTCTGTACGATGTAGTTTCACACTTGACCGTTAAAATCCTTCAGGATTTTTGCTGAAATCATTGCTTATGTTTTCAAGAAACCAGCTTATCAAAATATCTCATTCTTGGAGTTGACATGTGAATTCTCTCAACATTGTCTGGTTTTTGACACAACAACACCGGAGTGTCACGCTCTGAGAACTTCGTGGGTAGCATATAAAGTGTGGCGTATTCACCTCACAGCTTCTCAACTTATTTGTGAAAAACCAAAGAAAATATTCTTCGAGTCTAACTCTAAAATGCAGAGGTAAGAATTGCTGTGAAATCGCACTGTATACAAATGGATTTACATCTTTATTTATCAACATGTTGATGTTCCTATGTCTACTAAGACACAACAATCAAAACCTACTATGAGGTACTGGTATTGTTACCTAAATTTACACTGAGAGGTGCGGGTAATCTGTTAATATTAAATATTTTTCTTTGAGACTCTAAAATCAGCGGGTAATACGCCGTGCAGGTAATAGGCCAGAAATTATGGTAGTACATGAATAGTGATATACATGCATGGCAAAAGCTTAGGATATCCTCCTTGGATGTATTGAATTTTCAGGGTTTTTTTGGCACTGAAGAATTACAAATGTCTGGTGTGTGTTCTTTAATCATACATAATTGCCATGTTTATAACATAGCTACAGTACAGTGCAAAAAGATTTCAACGGGGGAAGTGATATATCCTCTGAAAAAGAGATATATCCCCTGAAAAAAGGATATTTCCCTTTTTGGGGAAGTTTCAGGGGATATATCCTTTTCAAAAGGGGTTATTTCACTTCATGAAAAAGGGATATATCCCTTTTAAAGGATATATCCCCAGGGATATATCCCCAATTAGCGTTGAAATCTTTTTGCACGGTACTGTACATGTAATCCTGGCAGTGGTGTAATACCCACACACACACACACAGAAACACTTAGTAGTAATACAGTAATAGCTGTAAATAAATGATACATGTAAAAATCGATGGTCATCCCGAGACGAATACCCCACATGCACCCAGAGACCCACTGCTATCACAACTGAAGTGGATACACTGCATACATCTGGCATACAATGTAGGCCCCCAATGTTTGACCACAATATGGGACATTTAGTTGCACTCTCCCTCGGCAGCATCACAGCAGGTACATGCCAACCCCTATTGCCTCACAGTGGCAAAACGACAGAGCGAGGAGAAAACATGCAATCCTGCCAGTGCCACCAAGAAAGAGTACAACCGTTCCGAAGTACGAGTACATTGTACAGTAAATAACTTAAAAATTACAAAAACTGAAATTGACTGACAGGGGGAGCATAATAAACAGCTGTAGCAGGTAGATAATATTCCATATGGGAATAGTTAACAAACAAAAAAAGAGTAAATTTGTATGGTTTTACGGTAGAGTTTAAGTTGGAGCAGAGTTCAGAGTTACTTCAGGACTGGAAAAGTGATATTTACAAAGTTCTGGATTTTGTAAAGCGTTGTCAGGTGATTACATGTAAGTAAGCGGCAGTCAGACAAAGATGTCTTTAAATATTTTATTACACAATGTAGCAGCATGTACTTTAATGTAGCAGTTCCCCATATCATGTACATTGCAAGCGAGTGCTCGACACTAATGTTAGTCAGGAGGTAGTAATTAAAAATAGTGATCACCTACACACTACATGATTGTGTATTATAGGGTAAGAACTGTTTTTTTTTTGTATAATTATAATAATTAACAGCAAATCTCCAGGCCTGGGGTTTCATTATTTTTTTGAGGAATGGGTTGGAAAATGTAAGATATCAGGGGTGGAGATATCGAAATAATTTTGTTTATTTTAGCCATCCTATTTTACCACAATAACTGGAGCTTGTATGTGAACCACAGATGGTGTTTTCGACCCCCACTGGATTCTAATGAAACCCCTGATCTCCTGTGGTAATATTCTCGTTTGGTGAGTTGGATCTGGTTTTAGTATGTAGCTTAGCTGATTTGGAGGAAATGCAATCCAAAATGTAAGATGAAATGAACCAATGCATGCCATCTCAAAGAAGCTAATTTGTTTCCTTGTCTGGGAAGGAACAGCCACTGGCCGCCATTTCGTCGTCAGCAAACAGTTATCGGACAAGTTTCATCAAGTATTCGGAAACTGTCTGTTGGGGTTCATCAAGTTTCCATCCTTGGCCCCTTATTGTTCTCTATTTACATTAACGATTTGCCCAATTGTCTTAGGCATACTTCGGTAACATTATTTGCCGACGATACAGCCATGTACTGTTCTTCGAATTCAGTTAAGGACTTAGAGTCTATGCTTAATGAAGACCTAAAGAAATTAGCACAATGGCTTTAGAATTCACCCTTCTCATGCGGCGGCCATGTTGAGTCCCAGGAGAATAAAAACCTTTGTTTTTGCGGGCTAAACTCGTTCTGAATCTGCTCAGTGTGAGGCTAGCCACGCAAAATCTATTGTTTCTATCCAACATGGCCGCTGTGTGAGAAGGGTGAATCACAAGCTAACTTTGAACACCGCAAAATCTTAGTTTATGCTTATTGGAAGTTCACAGAGGTTGAAATCCCTTGACACGATTAGTGTACAAATCTACAACAAAGATCTTGATAGAGTAGATTCATTTAAGTACTTGGGTGTCGTCATAAGTGAAAGCCTTACGTGGAACGACCATGTCGATTACGTCAACTGCAAGGTTTAACAAAGATTAGGGATACTAACCAGGATAAAGTACTTACTTCCCACTTGATCTCAACACAATGATCTTACCAATCTTAGATTATGGCGACATTGTTTGGGGGGACAAAAGCAATACTACTCTAATGAAATCCCATCAACTTCTGCAAAACAGAGCAGCAAAGCTAATTTTAGATAAGTCCAAGCACTCCTCTGCTTCAGAGGCCTTGGAAGAACTTGGCTGGGCTTCCTTATCAGAAAGACGCAGAATGCACCATTTTTTTTTATATATAGAATGTGGCCAAGTGCCATTAAACAACTGGTAAAAAAAATCATTTGGAATCCTTAAGAAGTCTTTCATGACCTCACAAAGAGTTTACAAGAGCTTGTTTGGCAAGACTCAATCCCCAACAAGCTCCACTCCCAAGATCCCTTGTTGTTGACTATCTGGTGGTGTAATTGAAGATGGAAAAGTTGTTTGATATATAATAAATTTATTCCTAATCCATTCTTGGAAATTTTTACTTCAATGGCCTTCCAGACAGTTGCCCTGATTTTTATTAAGTATTTTGATTTGGAAATTAAGTCCTCAAAAATAATCAGAGATCCGTCACAGTAAGATTCATGGCTAAATTGCATACTCATTAAATATTCCATGTGGTCAATTAGGTCACCGGCAGCCCCAAAAACGTGTAGTCATCAGGAATTTTCAAGAAGGCCTAAAGAATCCTGTCACATTTCAAATTATTGGGGAGGCAAACAGTAGCTAAGTAACACAGTTAACTGCTCTGTGATTTTCGTTCAACTTTTAGGGTTTAAAATGTGTGTTACAGCTGAGCTTCACTGAAATTGAACTGCATGTAGTGTTTTTTATGTTCCAATGCAGTCTTGCCCCAGGCAAAATTTAGGTTGTCCAGGACTACCAGGCAAATGGTTTCTCAAGCCCTTCCCTCGTCACATGGCTATTGTAAATGATTTTAAAAGGAAAGCATGCGTGTGGGGTTGTATGGGTCATAATATTATGATGACAGGTTTTACGCACAAAGAAGTTGATACATGGCTGTGTTCATTGCCTAAAAACCCAGTAATGTATAGCTTACAAGCATGGTGAATAATAAACAGAATATTACATGGCATCTTGGAGATATGGTTTTTATCTTCTTGTGTTGAATTTATCATAATACACTCATCAGCTGCACTCACTCCTGAACTACAATAATTATTATATTGATTATTATCACCATTTGTAGATAAAAGCATTTCTCCATGCAGGCATGTAATATCCTCTTTTCATAATAATTTATATTTAATATATACAAATGTACCTCTGGTATTTCTGAATTTCTTACATGACATTGTACAGTGTTAATTGTAGCAATACTCTCAGTGACTGGCAATAACGACTAGTATGAAATGTCAGTCAGTGTTGCAAGCTTTGAATTCATATACATGTACTTGTAAGCATTAAACAGGGATATCCACTAGCTAACAGCATTTCTGTCGTGCAGGAATGGTCCAAGCTAATGACATGGTGAGGCCAACATCTCGACAAAGTGATAGAACTCCCCTTGTACATGGTGTAACTACACTTCATGGTGAGTGTTCTGTAGGTTTGTTAACCTACAAATTATATGTACAGTAGCTATACTAGATTTATTTCCTTTCATGTTTAGGAGAGTTGTTGCCAGGATTTTGCAGCTGTTCTTAGCGTCGTCACACAAACGCTAGCCCCGCTAACGGACAGACATTCCATTCCCGATTGTTTGTGTAAGCCATTCAAGACTGTTATACATGTAACGTAACATGATATGAGTTAATTAGCAACGGTTCGCTTATGTCGGCACTTTCGAGCTCATCAGTACAGCATCAAAACAAACAATTTCTTCTAAACTCTTATCTGCTTTCTTGGGAAAAACTAAGAGCAATACATGTATATGCGAAGCTATTTGAACCGATTTAATATCAAGTTTTTCAAATTTAGCCTCTATATTTGATTTCCTAGATTTCCCACCAGATAGTTCTGGTGCGAGGCGTTTTTGGATTCTGACAACCAAATTCTGATTGGCCATGCGGTTGGAATGGAATGTCACGTCTGGCTGGTGTAAGCAGCCGTTAGTGGGGCTAGTGTTTGTGTGACGACCCTAAAGCGCAGTCCACACGAGCAAGTTTTTCCTTGACAAGTCTCCTTGTTGAAAAACTGGCGTGCCAGTTATTGAACAAGGCAACTTGTCAAGGAAAACTTGTCAAGGAAAACTTGCTCGTGTGGACTACGCATAAGAACGGCTGTGAAGGAGACAAGCATATTCGAAACTTGATGCAATTTGATGCAAATTTGCGGCGAGAAAAGTTGCAGTGGGACGTGACTATAATTGCATCAAAAATTTCCTGTGTAAACAGGCTTTAAAAAGAGGAAAATATCTGGGGATAAGGTCTGGCAAAGTCAGAAAACAAATTGGATAAAAATGTTCAAGACCCAAAGGTTGAGCATGTTTATATTGTAACTAGTGAGGGACATCCAGTGTCTAAATTTGATTGGGACTTGGTATTATCGAGAAAGAAGGGGGGCAGTTCCTTGGGGAAGGGAGCCATTGACCCCCTGTCCACCATAATGTATTTGACCCTCTGGCAACAACCACATATTTAGGAATTTTACTGTTGTCAATTACAATGGATTTCATGCTCTGCCATGATTTCCATGGGATCAGTGAATGAGGCCTTAAGGCATGTTGTAGATGTCTTTGGCAGGTCAATGGTTTAGTTCCATGTACATGTACAACATTTGAGAGCAAGAACTCTGATTGGTTGAGAGCCAGGGGAGAAGTCATATCATGGCAGTGGCCTTAATGTAAAAATGATATCAATACAGAATTAGGTTTCAAGAGAATTAAAGCAGTACTATACCATTTTTGAAGAAACCAACTAGTGTTCTATTGTGGATCTTGCGATCTGATTGGTTATAAGCTACATGTACCTGTACTCACTGACGGAGGAATACAATGTAGCAAGTAGCAAATAATATTATTTTCAAACACAAAATTAAAATACCAAAATTCTTCTTGTTTCAATTTAAGATTCAGCAACTGTTGGTTTCTACATTTTGTACATGTACTAAAACTGTTAGACTACTCATTCGGTTGACAAGGAGCCTCAATGTACATGTATTTCTTTGTGTAGTAAGCACAAGGAGTATGAGAAATGAAATGTTCCTCCCATAATTAAACAAGGACGGGTCCACACTCTGAAAGGACTGCTCCTCCTCTTTTCCTTGCCCTTTGGGATTCTCAATTTCAAATTAAAATTCAGAACTTACCGTAGAGCAAGCATAAACTAAGGAAGTTATCAGTCCTAGACTCCTGAGAATACTAAATTGAAATAAACAACATAACCAAAAGTAAACAGCAGGAAGTTAGTTGTTGTAGAATGGTTTAGTTCAAATTTTTAATTTACTGATTTATTTTATATTAAACATTCATTCATTCAAGTGTTTGATTTGAATTCTGCATGATAACAAAATAATGTCAGAGATTACTCATGTGGAACAATTCATCTGAGCTTTGTTCACTTCACGAAGGCAGATTGACAACAGAAGGTTCTTCTACCTGGTTGAGACTTTTTGTAGTGTGGTTATCCATTATTTTAATCTGCCAGTGAAGCTCTGTAATAGATGTGTTATGCATTCCTACTCCCCAAGGAATAGATGGACCTATTAACAACACTGTGGTATCAGATTTACCCACCAGAGGGCTGCTGGTTAATGTAGGTACTGATGATGAGCCACCACCACATGTCAAGGTAAGAAGACTTTAAAATGCGTGGACTACATGACTTGTACATGTACAACTGTTTTGAGTGCTTTTCTGAAAATGGTTTCATCAAATAATTGGTAATGTAGATATTATTATTAAAAGTACCCTGGATGCCAGAGGGTATTTTTTCACACTGACATTTGTGGCTTTCCTGTGTCGGTGGGAACAAATAACCTCTAGAACTCAAGGTATTTTTAAAGTGGCACAGTCATTCGATTTGAACCATGAAGTTTCATTAAAACATAACTACAAAAATAACACCCTACTGGGTAGAAGAGAAATTAACCATGTGAATGTCCTTATATGCTTTTCAAACTTTTTCAATAGAGGCCGGATTGTAAAGAATAAAGTGGATTTATAGAAAAGCTTAAGCTTATAGATCCTTTGCATGTGACGTCATCAAAATTCTAAAATCGAAACTATGAGATATCTGAAGCTGTTCTTTTAATATGATTTAGATATTGGTATTCTCAGTATTCTTCGAAAAATTTACGTCAATACATTGATTTGTTTTGAGTTACAGTACTTTGAATTTTGTGACAGCCCAGGTCAGCGTGTTTCCTACGTTGTAAATCTCAAGGAAATCCATATATTTCAGCCAATTTCAAATTTTAGACTTGATAAACCTTTAAAAGTGATATTTAAAGTGTTTTGAAGTGAATTCTAATCATATTGATGGGAAAAACAGCTTTATTTGTAGAGTACGTTTTTGGCCGCCATCTTGGTGTACTAAAGCTGTACACCAACATGGCCGCCGCATACTAATTACACTAAATTGTTCGAATATTATTTGGCCGACAGCTCAGTTACGAAGTACTCTATTGCTCCAAAATTTCGGTCATTTCCATATTTTTACCTGCTCTATACACAGCATTAAAAATATTTTACTAATAAGTTTTTTCTTGAGGCAATTTATTGTGTGACGTCAATGCAAACGATCAATTCTAGGAATTATATTTTTGGTTACAGTGAACCAGTTTGAAGTTACTCTAAATTCCTCTCTACATGTAAGTCCCTTTTAAGCACAAGCAACACATATGTATGCAGACGTGCCATATTTATCATTAGCAGTACTTGTTCTATTAACAGGTGTGAGATAAGAACAAGTACAGCTAATGTACAAGTCAATTCCAAAATTTATCAAAAGCGACCAGCCTTTAAACATGACTGAGTTTCAAACAAGACAAAAGTATGTTTTTTTTCTGCAGCAAACTACTGATACAGAACGCAAATTAGCAGCTATGGGGCTCACCTCTAGTGCTGACTTTGCTGGTTACCATGATGACGAAGTAGATGAATCCCAAGCAAATTCACAAGTTATTGCACCACTAACAACCAGGGCTAGAACACCCTCACCCCTCCCCCCTTCAGGGCCACCACCTCCATACGACACCACCAGGACGAAAAAGGTAACCTGAACCACTGGCCAGGCTAGTAAAATATGTAGCCTGATTATTCAGATAGTACGAGGCAAGCAGAAAACCTCAGACTATCAGAAAATTAGGCAATTAAAATAATTATGTTGAATAACTAGATCGACATGTCGGGGTTTTCAGTAAGTTTTCATAACTGGCAGACTGTAATTAAGTAACTGAAAATAAAAGTGACATTAAAACATCCCCTCTTTATACTCCTTTCAATAGAGATCCTTATTGTAATTATAATTATGGGTAAAGTACAAAATAATGTAGCTATTTCGGCGGCTGCTGGCTTTTATTGAAAACCCTGCTGTACCGTTGTACTAGTGATTCAATTATGCATGGTTACGTGTTGTACATTGACCTTATGCATAAACTGAAGTCATCAAAGTGAGGCCAATTGTCTCAGATTGTCACAGGAGGAGAACAATCTAGTCGATGGGGGAAATAATGTAAATTCTTTGTGACAAAAAAACATAACACTAAACAGTGTACGACAGAAACTAAGGCATTTCTGATGGACTCCAATTTTGCAATCTTTAGGACAATAGGCCCTTTGCAGCTAACACATCACATGGTTGTACTGGAGAGCAAAAAATATCTCACTTCATTCATTTAAATGCCTTGTACAAGATCGGTATTGATATTAGCAAAACCTATTTGTAAATGCTATTTTCCACCTCCAATCGATTGTCGATCATTCAAAAACAGCGATTTTAAAGATAGCTTGCTCTCCAGCATCCATGGCAACGTCTTTCCCATGGGGATCACAAGCTCAATTCATTCGTTAATGAAGTATTATAGCAGCATGCGACTGTTAGCTGCAAAGGGCCTATTGGCCTTGCTCTGACACCATTGTTACCTGACTTCTCTCCACACAGACATGAGATACAGTATGAACAACATGCAAAAAGGTTATTACACTCGTCTGAAAGTTGTGTAATACGGTTGGGTATTGTTACCAGTCTGTAAAAAAAATTTCGAGCCTGAAAGGCGATAAAAAATATATTTGACGATTACTACCATTTGCAAGCTACCGTTAAGCGTGAACCTTTTTCCGCGTTCGTTTATGTTTGAAACCAGACGTCTGCCGTCCCAAACCTTTGCAATTCGCCTGCAAACTAATTAGTTTCAACTTTCATGTTGAAAACCTTTGATATGTCTTCTACCATCGCGCACCTCAGATTATGCCAAGAGACAGTTGTTGTCTTGCATCTCTCATAATTCTGAGCATCCAAAACTTGAACTTGAACCGACATTTATATGATTTAGCGCATAGCGCAAAGGAAAATCTAGCTGAAAAGTTTACAAACCTAAATCCCATTCGCTGAAACGTGAAGGCGGGACATGTCAAAGGTTGTCATTATCGTGGTTAAATTGCAAAAAGTGTGCCGCCAGAGCCAGACGTCTAGGTTTCAAACATAAACGAATGCGGAAAATGGTTCACGCTTAACGGTTAGCTTGCAAATGGTAGTCAAAATTCCCAGCCATATTACACAAGTTTTTGTGTAATAAATTGTTTATTATACAACAACTAGCACGGACAAAAAAAGTATGTTTTTGCTTATCTTACTGCCCTGTTTGAAGAAAATCTTAATTAGAAATCTCAAGAGAGGAAACCTCTTGGCCTCAATTGATGTCAAATGTCAGGGGCAGGCGCACAATGAAAAAAGTTTCTTTCATGTGCTAAAAGATGATTGGCTGTTACTCAAACAGCCCCATTTCGATTGGCTCGCGCACTTACAAAACCCTTTAAGTGTTGAATAAACCTACATGTAAACCTGCTTGTGACCCATGTACTACGCTTGCGTATTTGCACTCGTTTTATCCCATATTTGCACTCGAAAATGCCAAGTCATGTAATAAATACATGTACATAATGTACAGAACTCACTAAAGTATGTACATCACTACATACATGTATTGTGAGATTATAAAAATCCATGCATGCTTCAAGTCATGCTTTGTACATGTAGTTTTAGTCAACATTTTAAAGTCATGGATAGCAATAGCAATCTACGAGTTATTGATTACATCGTTTACATTTCGACCAATCATAGCAAAAGTTTCATGTTTAGAGAACTGAGGTATGTGTGGAATGTCAAGTGGAGTTTGAAGGTGAAACCAATATGGCGGAAGATATGGATGGACTTGATATGGCTTTGGAGAAAGCATGCGAAACGTTCGGCATTTCTGATTTATTTCCCGAACAGAGGAAGGCAATTACTAACCTTCGTTTGTCACAAGGGCCCTCCTTCCTCAAAGCGTCTGGGAGGGGATGCTACATGTTTTGATTAATGACTTTTGTTTTGGACGAGGGAATATCAAACAGTCTTATTGTGGTCAGTGAAAATTGTTTCCTGGTCAGTGAAAAGTCAGGGATGTATTTTGGAAGGTAAACTGGAATCTGTAACAGTTCCGTATTTAGATTGACATGAGATAAAATAGTTAATATGTTAATATGTAATGTTTTCTCATAGCATGCCGTGAATATTCCACTTGTGACAATTTTTCTTCGTATGCACATTCCTAAAGACTTGTGTGTATACTGAAAAATCAAGTTACTAGCATTTCTTGATTAGTATGTAATAGTTTGTGTGTCAGTCTGTAACAAGCTAAAAATATTTAACAAAAAGTTGGTAATCACTATTTCGATTTTTTGATTCAAAGTGGAAACACCAATATAGATGATATTGATCACTAATTGCTTAGTCTAATTTGTCCAGAAACCCATACAGCTACTGTGCTGTAAGGGGATACCCAGATACCATAATTATATATTTCAACCACACAGTAAATGTATTGGCTGTGGACTTTCAACTATCCAATCAGCCTTGCAGTCTTCATAATACACATCAACCTTCAAACTGTCCCAATCTACACAAAATAATCTTAGTAAAAAATGTGTAGGAGGTGATGCATGTCATCCTCTTTGAGCAGACAGTTCCCATTTATCTGCATATATACCACAGTGGTGCATCTGAAGGTGGGGACTAGTTATTGTCAATTTCTCGGCAAAGTCCATACTTCCTCACATTTAACAGATTGAAGAAAACCAACATGCGGCCCTTTTCCTGAAACAAATAGAAGAATATTTCTTACCAAAGGTACTATAATATTGTTTGTAACAAAAAAAAAAAAGGAAAGCAACCTAATATATGACACTGGAGGTTCACAATGTAAAAGGTGGTCAATTGGACAAAGGGGGGTGGCTATATTAAGAAGTCGTGGGAAAGGAAAAAATTCTGAAAAGGGGAAGTGCCTGGTCGACAAATATGCACATTAAAAGCAATTCTGCATTATTACTGAGTGACTAAGAATGAATAATTTGTTCAAGATAAATACCCCCTAACCATTTCTATATATAATGAACAGCTTGCACTACAATAATTTGCTGCAAAAAGAAAACCAAAATTCTAAAAGTGCATTCTTTTGCCATGCAGCTATGGAAATAAATTATCCTGCAGCAATCCTCTCTAATATAGAGGGGGTAAACTGTACTGGAATAATGATCAATGTATGCAGTGTTGGGAAAATGTGTGCTGCTCATTGTCCCAACAACAACCTTAACGCTTTATTCCATTCTGGACAACATGTATGTCGTCTTCAAAACCTCAAATTCCCATAAAGGATATTTCTGATAGGACAACGTAAAAATGGACAGATTGTGGTAAAACAAGTTGCCTTAGCTTACCCTATTTTTACATTTGTTTCTGTGGAATAATTATAGAATACCACGCAACTTGGATCATTAATAATTCATTTTCTCAAATTTTCATACAACCCTTCTAATACCTACCTAACCCTGAAATAAAAATAAAAAAACCATTTTCGACCAAAAGTCATTAATTGAACGACACTACATACACCTGCACTATAATGGAGAATTTGGCACAGTTTTGGAACAGTTTTTAAGTGATCTTTCGACATGCGGGTATTCTATAATTGTACCGCTTCTGTTATAAGCTTGAAGGCCTTGTTCTCGTCCTTCTACTCACCTTTGTCATATGTTTGCTGCAAATGGTTAGACCTTCACGTCTTCTCGGATAACGACGTTAAATCGTAGGCCCATCAGTGGATGAAGAGCCACCTCGTGGAAATGCCACTGATTAATCCGTTATTATTATTATAATATTATTATTATATTTGTATGTCTGCACAACACGGAAATGAACTCTTCGTTATCAATCGAGTGTTGATCGAAAATTAAAAACATAGTTAGAGTGCTTACGGCTCCATTGTTGCAGGCGAAGTAAACATCTGTGAGCAACAGGCCGGAGAAATGAAAGTTTTGATTTACTCATTCTCTTGATTAGTAATGGTTTCAGTCAGTGTTTTATACTTTTTCCTTTTATTAACCAAGAACCCGTAATAACAAAGCCAAGTGCAGTGCCGAGGTCAGTGTGCCATTCGCAGTGCACTTGGCTTTGTTGTTACGGGTTCTTGGTTAGTAAAAGGAAAAAGTATAAAACACAGCGACCATCACCGGTACTAATCAAGAGAAAGAATAAATTAAACTTTCATTTCTCCGGCCTATTGCTCGCATATGTTTTCTTCGCCTGCAACAATGGAGCCGTAAGCACTCTAACTATCTTTTTAATTTTCTATCAACACTCGATTGATAACGAAGAGTTCATTTCCGTGTTTTGCAGACATACAAACAAATGACAAAGGTGAGTAGAAGGACGATTTTCTACTTCACCACCGAGCCGAGGGAATGCGCGAGGCTGGCTACCTGGCATTTTTAGCCCTCTAAGGTTATTTTGGGTTGCCAGTACCCCTAATCTTTTTATCATATTATTTCTGTAAATCTTTTATATTAATTTTTGGGGTAAAAATAAAGGTTGTTGTTGTTGTAATGGTCCATCCTGGGTCTTTAAGTCGACTTAGACAGACTTTGTGCTCTAGTGTGAATCTACCTATTATTATTAAAACAAGATTCTGGACTCATCCTTGGTCAATCACTTGAAAAATTGAACTAATTACAGATGTATGTAAAAAGACAGGCTCTGTATGTTTATAAAATGCGAGCACACACTTGCACACGTGATACATAATAGTCCAGTTTCGTAAATTACCGCTGAATGCAATGACTGCAGACCCATGTACGCAGGGTTAACCTGTTAAACATTCATAAATACCAGCAAGAAAGTGGGCTATTCACAACACTGTATTATTGTAGTTTCGCGTTTTGCACCTTCTCGCTGGTATTTATGAATGTTTAACTTCAGAATGAAGCTAACCCTGCGTACATGCGTCTGTAGTCATTGAATTCAGCGGTAGTTTTCGAATACGAAGCTGGAGTATTCAAACTTAAGTCAGTAAATGGTCCGTTATTTACAGTGAATGTGAATGTTTAATTAATTTGTTTTTTCTCTTTAGACAAGCAGAGATTCACCCCCAACCACAGCAGCACCAACCAATAATATAGAAATAGAAGACTTGGAAAAATTCGTATTAAGGTAATTGCATGTATGGAGCAGGTTTTGTGTGATATGACATTTCCGTGTATATGTACTGTAACTAATGTAACGTACAGGATCTACTGTACCGTAACTCTGTAATTTGACTGGCTCAGAAAAACATCAATTATAAAAGGGAAATAATCTCAAGGGCATGGCATGCCTTACAGTATAGCTGTGCCTTAAGTTCATTGCCACAACTTGCCCACTCATACGAAATCGCTCTATTTTACTGTACAGTATTAATTAAAACTCTCACATAAAATACTGTTTCTTGGAACATTTTCTTTTTGTCTGTGTAGAGTTATTCAAGGGCACGATTTTGCGATATTTTTGCGCTTTGACAGCTTTAGGGAACGTTCACATATCGATGTTGCTACGCTTAACGTCATTGTGACGTTAAAGGGTGGGTGGGTTTAAGCTTCAGTTCATGACGTTAATTTTTTTTAAATACCTAACATTAATTCCATCGATGTTTGACAAAATTATTTGGGCCAAAACTTTACGTAACTTATCCGAGAAGGACTGGTACCAAAGTTGTGTCAAAACAAGATGACATCTCGCGACTTTGTTTACGTTTTGTTGAAGAAATATTTGGTCTTATGAATAGAACATTTTTGCCGTAAGATTTGCTTTAACTGTTATTGTTGGCCCAGAGTTGAGCAAAATATAGTGCATTGGAATCTGATGTTCCGTGTTTCTGCTAACGAGTACAGGTATATTGTATGTAATATGTATAATCCTAGCGTGACGTTAACAGGGGGTGGGTGGGTGGGTATTGACACTAACGTCACAATCACGTCAAGCGTGGCAAAATCGATATGTGAACGTTCCCTTACTGTGCAAACACTGTGATTATGTGGGACACTTGTTCGCATGAAAAGCGCTGACGTCTTAAGATCCAAGATGGTGCCCGGGAAATTAAAATGAGTTTCATAGACGGGAATCCAATAATTATTTTATTTCAAATCTTCTAGCAGTGAATTGGCAGAGAGATGCTAGCTGAAATTAATGCAAGATAGTTCAGTGACTTCTGCGCCATGATTAACTGTACATACAGATAATACAGTTAGCTGTAGTTATTATATAGATACGCAATTTCGCGAGCAATGATTGGTCAATTACTAGTCCATAAGTTCCCATATGGACCTTCGAGCCATATAATAAACATCTTATTAACCTTGTTTGCTGGTCCATACCGTAAGTTATGGATCTCATTTTCACCCTTTTTTATGGCCTGCGCGCTACGTGCTTGGGACAAAAACGGGAAAACTCTGTCCATAACTTACGGTATGGACCTCACAATCGGTTAATAAGAGGCATATAAGTATTATATGCAGGGTTCCGCTGTCGTGAATGACATGTAAACTTAGCCCTTTAGAATTGTGACTAAAATTATGAATAACGTTACTCATTGTTTCGGTTTTGCCATCAGGCCAGCTCCCCAAAGTGTAACAATTAAATGTCGTATTACAAGAGACAAGAAAGGAATGGATAGAGGAATGTACCCAACTTACTTTTTGCATATGGAAAGGGATGATGGGAAAAAGGCAAGTAAAAGTAACAAGGCAAGCATCAGTGAGCCATGTGGGAGGTGGTTTTCATATGGGGCTGTAACATACATGTATGTACAAAACGTATTCTACCTCCTTTGATCGTAGTTAGTGGCTGCAGCTTATTCTGCTAAAACGATACGTGTTTTTGCAATCCAAGGGCCACTGAAAATGAAAACCCCATGCAATATGCCTTTTGCCGCAAACAGTCACATGCTGATATATCACTTCAATAATGAATGAATTGTGCTCGTGATCCCATGCTGGATGGCAAACAATCTTCATAAACACAGTTTTAGAAAGACCGACAATCAATTGGAGGTGGAAAATAACATTTACGAACAGGTTTTGCTAATAACACTACTGATCTCGTACAAGTGCCTTTCAATGTAAGTACATGAAGTAATATTTATATTGCCATCCAGTACAATCACGTGATTGGCTAACTGCAAAAGGCCCATTCACCTGACATTGGTATGGACCAGTAACAAAACGAGCGGGGGACTGGAACCGAGTCAGTAAAACTAATTCAATTAATAACTAGTCAAAGTGAGCATTATTTTCCAAAAGAACAGATCAAACTTAGCTAGTCTGGAAAGTTTGGTGAATTTTGGTTCAATATTGACATTGCTAGAAGGCATCAAATATGTCAATTTTCTCATACAAACTCTCTTATTTTTTAACGTTGTCCCTCCAAACCATACATTCATTGTAAAATTTTGGAGGGACAAAGAAATTTATATTGCTTCTAATTCAGACAAGATTCACTTCAATCACGTCAAACTTGGCACACATGCTAATTTCAACGTGCTCTATCATGTGATGAACTTCATTTTAGAATTAGAGTAATTCTGATAAACTCGGTTCCAGTCCCCTGCTCGTTTTGTTACCGGCCAATTGGCCCAAGGCCCATTGACATGGCGGCCTTCTTGGCTAGAAACAATAGGTTTTGTGCATTCAGCCTCGGACTGAGCAGTTCCAGAACGAGTTTGTCAACCAAAAGCAAAGGTTTGTATCCTCAACGTGGCTCGATATGAGAAGTGCCAATTTATGGCAACAGAATAAACGAATGAGAATTTCACTTTGTCTTAGCCTTTCTGAACAGCGCATTTAAAGTGCCTTTATTTTCGGCCCCTTTTTCATTAATATCGATTCTCCATGAAATAAATAGTTGAACTGTAAAGTATTTCTTGATTTGGGTGTTGCAACTATGAGTTATAGAGGTTTCTGTTTCTAGTATGCTAATTATGTGATATACAAAACGTGCTGGCAGAGAACAATATTTTCTTCTAAGCAAACATGTCATATTTGAGCCTCATATCAGTGATTTTACCAACTATTTTGTATAAATCAGAAATATTTTCATACACAAGGACAAAGAAATGACCTTTTGTTGGTCTTATATGACATCACATAATTAGAATATTGGAAATATCAAAGATGCAACACTCTAATCAAGAAATATTGTACAATTCAACTATTTACTTGATGGAAAATCGATTTTAATGAAATCATTTAAAATGTATAATTTATGTACGTTCAACCAACTCTTCTCACACATGTGATGTCGTCTGTGTATCTGTACTGTAATAACACATGGCTATTGACCAATCAGAGCGTAAGTTTCGCACTGGTAGCAACGATCACATTTTTGACACTTGCAATGCATGCCTGTTGTTAAACAGGTGTTTCTTCTAGCCGGCCGCAAGAGGAAGAAGAGCACGACGTCGAATTATCTCGTCAGCACAGATGCCACCGACCTGTCCAGGGGTGGGGAGAGCTTCATTGGCAAACTACGTGCAAACCTCGTAGGAACCAAGTTCACGATATTTGACAATGGGGTGAACCCGAGGAAAGGAGGAGTCATGTCTGATGGGTCGAACATTAGGGAAGAACTAGGTGGAATTATTTATGTGAGTTTACTACTTTCACATCATTCTCTATTACTCTAGAACGACAGTTCCTTGTTTGTAGGGCTCAGCAGGGCCCGGTTATTCGAAGCAAGGGTAACTCTATCCCAAGGATAGTGCTAAATCTTTAATTGTAATCTGTGCAGCTTAACCTCTGGTTAGCGATTTAACCCTGGGATAGCAATTGCATTTGCTTCAAACAGCCGGTCCCCAGAGTATAAAGTACAATAACTGTATTTAATAATTCCTTCTTAGAAGGAGAAATTTGTTAAGGGTTCTAGTTTTTGAACAGCAGAGCGTGATGCAGTGCCCCGAGCGGCTGTTGCTTCCCATAGACGTATTGTATGCCACTTACAGTATAGTTCTCACTACTCGGGCGTTAGATGAGCACCTAGCGCACACACTTTGTTCGTTAATTTTAGTTGTGGGTGCGCAGAATATTACTCGACTAGCTATATGTTGCAATGAACGCTAGTGTCTGTAAAAACTAGCGTTGCGTCGGCGGCGAAGTTAGGCTTTTTTCGCTCTGGCAGAAGGCAATAACTTTAATTGTCGGTTGCAACTCGTTTATATTTAAATTGCTTGTAAATGTATAACTGTGTAAGTTTACTAGGTGAGCATCTGCTCTTGTAGCAAACACAGTGAATATACATATTTAAATATATTTTTTTAAACACGCTTACCACGCAGTTAGCCTGCCATGAACACGGCAGCTAAAACCTACAAGCCAAGCAGTCCATAGAGCGCTGCAAGGAACTTACAAATGAAGAGAAACTTTATTAATAACTGACATTTAAAAAAATAGAACACATTTTCCGTGTTACCGTAGAGTTATAGAAGCACTAGTGTGAGTTTGGGAGAACGAGAAGTGGCTGTGGGAACACGAGCTAGAGTGTTTCCTCTGCCATTTAGAGTTCTTGCAATCTTTCACATGTGTTTCTATAACTCTATTGAGAGACGGAAAAATGTTTTATATTTCGTTTATTAGATAAACGGGTAAATGCACGGAAAAACGTTCGTTCAATTTGATAACCAAACCGTAAATTCTCCCAACTACATGTAGCTCAAGCGTGCGCTCAACTTTCTATGTTTCTATAGAGTTATAGAAACACGGTTTCCAGCCAATCCGAGCGTGCGTACCATCGAATCTATTTTATAAATATATAGGAAAAGCACATGCCTGACGAGGTAATTCCACGTTAAATTGCACGAGAACCGATATCGCTTGACTCGCGAAGCGGTGAAGGCGACATCGTTTTTTTCGAGTGCAATTTAACGTGGAATTATCGAAGCAGGCATGTGATTTTCCTTGATCGCACAGTCGATATTACTTGATATATACTTTAGTACTTTTGTTGATATTTTGCAAAGTTATCAATAGCGCGCTAACTCTGAATCACCACTCTCAGCCAATCAGCGTCTGACTTCACAAACGCACTCGTGCGATTCAGCTGTGACTGCGATTCTGTAAAATAGTTGTTTATCGATATTTTCTCGGGGGAGAGGTAGAAGCTGGAGCAAGTTTTTTTGGGGTGTTCCTCTGATGTCTTGGTCTGTTAGTTTGTTTTGCTACTTGGAGAAAGAATAGGGGTTGTCTCCCGGCATAACAGGCTGGAGGTACTAACAACCACTCGTGATTGTAAACTGCATGGCAGCAGATTGATTCTTAAAGTGCCACTACGACGAAAATTTGCCATTTCGATTTGCCACTTTTTCAGTGTCTATAGGTCAATCAGTATTAGAAATATCCGAAATAGTAAAAAATATTCCCAAATGGGCATCTTAAACCACAAATTTTAGGAGAGTTTACCGGTAAAATCCTGTCCGCCATTGCTGGAAGCCGTGCCCTTTGTTCAGCTTTAAACAAAGGTTTATTCACCGGAAGTGATGTCATACACTTAACACGACAACCTCGTGGCGCGAAATAGCGTGCATAAAAAAGTAGCCAACCTCGCAAAGATAAATATAACTTTCTTCTTATGTACGTGAAGACGTTTTTAGTAGAAATATGCCTCCAGGCGTTGTGTTCTGCAGGCGAGCGTTAAGTGTATGACATAATTTCCGGTGAATAAACCTTTGTTTAAAGCTGAACAAAGGGCACGGCTTCCAGTAATGGCGGACGTGTAGATTCAATATTCGGAGCTAAAAAAAATAAGACTTACTGTCGTTGTATCGAAAAACAATTTGAACTGGTAATAATATATGAACTCTACTTTATGAATATGCAAAAACATTGATATGTCAAAATTTGATCGTAGGGGCACTTTAATACCAATCCGTATCACAGTGAAGCACATGTGAATATAGGCCTCTTTATCAGTCGTGCATGCGCAGTGTTTATTAGTGTTTTGTTTAGTTGGTGGGATCAGTGATGATAAAACAATGGCAGGCCTGCCAGTTGAAAGAAAAACTGCATCATTTCGCATGACTGTGAATGTGTCCTATATTCAGATGTTATTCACGTTTAGGAGATTTTCTGATACCGACTGGTATTTTTCTGATACGGACTGGTATTTTTCTGAAACTGGTATTTAAGCATAAAGCCTGGTTTTCACTAGCGCATAAGCACAAACAACATACACGTTTCCAGACGCAGTACCATATTTATCATTCGCGGTACTTCTACTTAAAAGCAAGCGCCGCTAATTATCAATGCACTACTAAGTCTGCGTGTGTTGCTTATGCGTATGCTGATGTCGATATTGCAAACCAGGCTTCAATAACTACCATTTACCATTTCTTACAATATTTTGTTCTTGTGCTTCCCCTGTTCTCAGGATACGAACGTGCTTGGGTTTAAGGGTCCACGTAAGATGACTGTGGTACTACCAGGTATGGACCTGACCCAACAGAGAGTACCAGTTAGACCGCGTATGGTAAGTAAGGGATATTGGCATGGAATGAGGGGTATGGGATTTATTCACCGAGGTTTCCGCACGAGGGCGCTGCCAAAGGACGGAACCCGTGGTGAATATATCCCCATACCCCCGAGTGGAAGGCCAATATAATGCTTATTTTCACAATTACGCAGTAACAATATCTATGTTCATATACATGTATCATTAGGGTCATTGTTTGTCTAGTGCATAGTTGCATAAAATTACTGTTCACAAGGCTTCGTATTGTTTTTGTCCTCGATTCTTTCAACTAACGTAGCTTGTAGTGTAGGATAGGAAGGAGGACTAGAAACCAAGAGAGCGAGGGGTCGAGTTCGATTCCGGGTCGTAACAAATGCCGTTTTCTCCCACCTTCTTTAAAGTTATCTCTCTGTAGGTAAAAAGTAAGTCAGTAGTTCTAAGTTACTACGAGATGCGTGAGGGAATAAGTCATGGGGAATATACATTAAAATGCAAGGGGAATGTGTGTTAAAGCAATGATAATAACAAGGGAAGTATATTGGACAAAGAAAGTGAGGGGATATGGGATATATTGGTGTTAGTAGAACAAAGGAAACAGAGCCAAAGTAACAATAAGCAGTTTTATTGAAGGGTTAGAGACTGGCGTGTGTGTTGTATTGAGAAATACAGACACGTGCTGACTGTACGATGAACTACAGAATGCAGAACGAAAAATAATGCAGAATGAATGAATTCGTCGTAAAGTCAGCAAGGGCCTGTATTTTCCAATAAAAACTCAAACCTGTTAATATTGCAACTGAGCGCAAAGCGTGCTGTGCCATAAGAGCCAGACCCAACAATACAAAACACCCTAACTCAAAGAATGAGCAGTACAAAAACAATAGCGCTCAGTATAATGGTCCAATGCAGCCTGCGTAGCTGGCGTTGTCGGCCGGAAAACGTTTTTTGAATGGCCGCCATCTTGGCCGAGCTGCGTAATGCGATCTGGGTGCGAGATAATATTTTGTCATAGCGTCGAGAGGGTAGGGAGAGAAAAAAAAAAGGAAAGACCTCCTGCCCGGAAACTCGATTTCTGAGTAGTCCGTCCACTGTTGGACGGGAATTGTGATTGGCTGAAAACGTCGCGCTGCGTCAACGTCATGTCGAGTATATGACATCATATATCTCGATCTTATTCTCCTCGTCCCCCTCCATTTTGACCGCGTGCCACAGGTAGCCCAATCCGAATAACATTAAATAAAACCCCACCCATAAGAGCCGCCAACAGGCTAATCTCGATCGATGAGTCCGCCATTTTCTGTTTTGGTGGGCGATATGGCTACTCGTATTCGTGCGATCATAGAAAAAAAAATGTAGTTTTAAAAGCAGAACAGGAAGTAGCTGTAAAAGAGTTACTATCAGGTTTGTAGTACTTCCAGCTATCGACTTTCATGGACTGATATGTAGTTTTTGTACAGTATTGCAAGGTAGTTTAGCGCGTTTGACGATAGCCGGTTTGTACTAGTTCGAACTATCGGCCTTCCTGGACTGAAAGCCTAAGTTCACAGCTTTATGTATGTCGATTGGTCAGAAGACCATTCTCTTTGTGCTCCTGTTGTTTTTTTAGCATCGGAAAGTATTTTAAACGTACTTTTCGTGCAGTGTTTGGGACGAAATTCGACGATTTATTTCTGACAAAGGACGTTTGCATGATGGCCTAACATACTACAACTATCAGAACTAATTGCGCGGATTCTTTTGTTCCTTTAATTTGGACCATCGTCTCAAAGGAGTGAGAAAAAGAATTTGAAAAGGATTTTGGTAGTAAAATGACGTCATAATGCACATGCCCTATTCCAACCAATATTTCTTGTCCTAAAAATCCAAAAAGCTAAGAGATGTCAGCTTTTACACAGCCCAAAACATTGTATTGAGTTGTATGCTTCACTGCATTTTTGACAAGTGTCATTAACCATCGTAAAACACCACGATTGTGGGGTAGAAGTACAAGCCGCTATCTTATTCTGTATGGTGTATTGGGTTCAACATGTTTGAATTAGGTACTGACATAATGTAACACCTGAGTGGCGTTGATTCAACGCTGCTCTACTTGTGAGCTGAACTGTATGCACTAATTATATCATTTCTTTAAATTTAATTTTCACACTAAAACTAAAATCTATCAGTCGCTTCAACGTCGAACTTAATGGTATTAAGTTTCGGCGCATGAAAATGTCGTCTGAAATGGGCCTAAACCGTTCAAATGCCGAAGAAGTCGACAACTTGTGTGATATCTCAATTTACAGTTTAAACTGATAGTGAAACGTTCTTTCATTCCCTTAGGAATCTGAGACAATATTGGAGAGGCATAGAAACCGACAACTCGACAACCTCGTAGAACTGCACAACAAAACTCCTGTTTGGAATGATGGTACGTTGTCAGCCATGTATTCCTTTTTTCCGAGCTCTAGCTCCATTCCATATTGCTGGTTTGCAAATCAATCCATAGAGATTCAGATCTAACAAGATAAACTATCGAGGAATTTGCTGACGTCAACCAAGATGGCGACGGTTAAATAATGACTGATATCGATTTGCCTAGTAAGAAGTAAAGCAAAATACAATAGGCTACGGCAATGAGCATATCCGCAAATACGATTGTGCTAGAATATGCCTTACGTGCTGTACGAGATGTCCACAGTCAAAGTTACAAGCGAAAATTGTAGAAAACTGTATGCTGTTGACCATTCTTACTGTGAAAACGTAAAGAAAACACAATTCGGTGTTGTCACGTAGGGCTTTGGTAATTTATGTGGGCAACGTTGTTTAAATAGGTTCCTATTCAGCGTTGTGGCCTATATGTTTATGCATTGAATATCCACTTCCTCCTCTGGGTTAGCTCAGTGGTCCGTTCTAGAGTGCGGGAGTTCGCGGGTTCCAATCCCCGGGTTCCGTTGGTCAGGGACGTAAAGCCCTTGGCCTTGTCTCCTTCCACTTCTAATCTACATTCGGGAGATGTTGTATTATTTGATGATAGAGTAGGGTATTGTCTCCCGACGCAACAGCATGGTATTGCGAGGTATTAACAATCACTCATGATTGTCAACTGCACGGCAGCATTTTGCACCACAATAGCAGTCCGTATCTAGCAAGTCCTCCATTTGAATATGATCAAATTATCCATTTTGTAAACTGATAAAAATGAATGAATCCCACCAATTGAAAGATCACATCGAAATTAGTATGTTTACCGAGGCGATGTTTGAGTAAATAAGAAGTGAATAGCAAACTTTCAAAATTTACAAGATAAGAGAGTTCAGTAAGGATGGGGTGGACGGCCGTCTCCCCAAACCATACTCAACTCTCTCGTGTTTGTGATTTTTGAAAGCTCACCACCTCCTTATTTGTTTATCCAACCGTCCCAAACTAAGCCAACACACTAATTGTGATGTGATCTTTCTTGTGGTGGGCTTTATTTTTCGTTTACGAAATGGCTTATAGAAGTTGCGCTATGCAAATGAATAACTTCACCTTTTCCCCCTCAGACACCCAGTCCTATGTGTTGAACTTCCATGGGCGTGTTACCCAGGCATCCGTTAAAAATTTCCAGATTGTTCACGATAGTGACGGTAGGTTGAAGTGAAATGTTGCCATGGTGACGGCATGTGAGACTCGTCTGAGTGTGCTACAGTAAGCGGCCTTGTACATGATGACGTTTTAAACCTACTCCACCAGAATGCTTTTGTATTCCAATTTTATAACAAAATTAAGTACTGGTCTAGAGTAAGAAAAGAAGATTCTGGTAGCAATACATAAGGCCTCGCGCACGAAGTTGGTGTACACGACGAAAATGGAGAAAATTTAGACCAAAATTTGTTTTAGAATTGTTGTAACTTTGTCGTTAGTTAATTGAATGTTATCAAATTCTCACCACTCTGACCTTAGTTTGATCACGGATTGATGTAGTTTCTCGAATGTGAATCTTTATCCTCGAAAGAGGGAAGAACGTGGCGCTGAGAATAAAAATATCAACTGTTCTTAACAGGAAAAAAAACGTGAAAGCCGCGTAACAAAACCTCTCAATTTCAGAGTGAATTTTCATCGCGCAAATCGTGCCTTCCGGCACGCACAATCTCCATTTTGCAAATCATGCAGATCGCGCACTTTTTGCCTTTTTTGCACTTTTTGCTCACTTTGCCAATAAATATATTTACATCAATGCAAAACTATTAATTTGATCACTTAACATTGGAATGACAAGATTATGACTTAAATGTATATTCACTAAATGAATGTTTTTTAATAGCTAGCCTCTTTCGGCTTTGTCAGAAATTTTATTATTGCTTGATGCAAATGTTGCTATCTTAGTGATCCGATGGAAATCAGCCTTAAAATGTGCACAGATCGACCGTCTTAATTCACAATGCGATCATTCAAGTTAAACTCCAGCACACTAGAAACCAATAATTATTATGTAGTAACTCCAAGAAATACCTTTCACTTTCAGTGAGTTGAGTTTTGCACGTGCCAATCTAAATTGGCTGTGATGTCACCATACTAATTACCCTATATCATTATGACGTCACGGCTTGTTTATGAGGGGGCAGAATCGACTTGAACAATAGAATTTTGAACTAAATCTGCTCTGCTGAGGAAAATTTAACTTCGAATTGTCTGGTTTCCAGATATCAGCTGTATCAATGTTTATCCCACAATATTTACCGTATTTGGTCGCTGTTACCGCTATGCTACGTTCTACAAAATGGATTTGATAGCGATTTCCTTTGTGTTGTTGCTGTTTTGTCCCCCTCCCGCGACCGTGATCCTTAGCGTTTAAACAATAGATTGTTTTGATTTGACGTCATAATGATATAGGTCAATTGAGTTGTTTACAACTTCCAACTTTGAAGAATTCCCACGGGGATTGAATGGGCTCGCAGTCTTTATGTAAATCGAGCTTAGTTTCTTTCTTTTTTTAAGGCTAAACAGAGAAAGTGGAAACAAAGACGTTACGTTTTGGAAGTATCATTTAACACCACAAATGAGAAACCTTTGATACAAAACGAGGGTTGATTTCACCCGCTTTATTTCGCAAGCACTGTACCTGGGAGTTAATAAAATACAAGTAAAAAAGCCGCTATGTTTTAAGGTGAACATTTTGTATTTACTGTTTGTATTTTACAGACATGTCAGCCTACGATTGCAATCTACTTACTCGGGCGCGATTTGCATGATTTTCGCGATGGAAAAAGTGCGCGATTGGCGCGATAGAAAAAGGGCGCGATTGGCGCGATGGAGAAAGTGCGGGATTGGCGCGAAAGGCGTGATTTGCGCGATCGAAGGCAATAAAGGCACGATGAAATCTTGGAACGAGTGTTTTTTCCGACATTGATTTTTTTCTAACTCTAGTTTTTGACTGATATTTCTTTTGAAGAAAGCATAAAGTACAAGAAAACCACAACGTTTTGTGGCGAATTTCAAGTGCATTTCACCTCAAAGCACATATGTAAATTTTCTTCTCCGATATTTCTTAAACGATAAAAATTCATTGCGATGTGAAGACAGAATTCGATTTTTTTTATTTTATTTTTTTTCAAATAAAGCATTTTCGAAAGTATTTTACTCGTTTTTCTGTGCACCTAGACTGAAGTTTTATTTTCTGAAGTCCTAGGGTTATAGGATGTTTAGATTTTGAGAATAATCAAACGTAGCGTTAGAATTTTATGTTACGCTCGTGTACACCAACTCCGCCTTAACCCGAGTATCAGTCCCTCTCTCCCTTTCTTTTCACCACCCCTCCCTCCTAAGGAAGGGAAAGAGGGCCTGGCAATTCTTTTCCTGGTAAAAAAACATATTCTGGCCTTTTCCTTCATTGGTCAGAACAACAAAAGAAACAGGTTGTTGCATTCGAACATGACTTTTGATTCATAAACGTCAATCAAATTTCCGGAATTTAATTAAAATCAAACAAATTAGACAAACGTCAATCACATTTCTGGATTTTATTTAAAATCAAACAAATTAGACAAAAACGTCAATCACGTGTCTATATATATTTTTTAAATGGCGCGTGAGGCAAAAAGTGGCCATGCAAAGAATTGTGTTCAGGCCCTCTTTCCCTTTCTTCCTTAGGGGGGAGGGGTGGTGAAAAGGAAGGGAGAGAGGGACTGATACTCAGGTTAAGCAATACAAGATTCGCACAATCTTGAAAAGTACTTGAATTTGCCCATAATAATAGAATAAGTAAGGGTCTCTGTAAAAATACACAGCATTAAACATAAGCCTTCTAATGTTCACCGGCCTGTTATCTTTGAACTGAGCGAGAAGACCCTGGAAACGAGGTTGGTGTAAGGCAAGTAAATTTCTCTTGAGCATTGGAAAATGAATTCCTGTCTTGAAAAGTCCTTGAAATAATGTCTGATTATTCTGTATGAACCCTGTATAATATGCACAAGGCCTATTGGGCTTATACGTCACGAGATTTTCAGAGGGGAGAGGTTGGTATCTTATGTGATCTGACGCTAGGTCATGCTTGTTTTTTTGCAGTGGACTACATTATAATGCAGTTTGGTCGAGTGGCTGAAGACGTGTTCACGATGGACTTTAACTACCCCATGTGTGCTGTACAGGCATTTGCTATTGCGCTCAGTAGTTTTGATGGCAAACTGGCCTGTGAATAAGAAGCGAGAATTATGACCACAATTCATGTCCACATGTATGTATAGAGATAAATATATAGTAACAAGTTTCTGTTGCGTACTCGCCACAAGATTTTAGTCCAATTGACGTGTCGTGTAATTTTACCTTTTTATTTAAGAACGTTTCTTAGCTCGAAGCATATTTTAATGTACAAACCGTCGTACTCGCCTGAATAGCTTTAAACATCGCGTACTCACAGTAGATATAACTGCTCTAGTTAATAGCAATTAGTACCTACTACACAAGTGAATAGTGTTTTCACGATTAGCTACTTAAAACTCGGAATATCTTGCATTAGTATATACCACACAAGTGAATAGTGTTTTTCTCCGGAGGTGAATATTCTTTGCTATTCACCTCCGAGCGAAGCAGCGATCACCTCGCGCGAGTTTTGTCCATTTGACAGAAAGGAAAATAACCATTTAGTGCTGGCTATTCACTTGACGTGTGGTATATTCTAAAATGTCAGTGTCGGTGAAAAGTGGTAGATAATTGTCCGGCACTAATTCTAGGCTGGCTATTTCACTTGTGTGGTAATTATACTAAAACAAGTATTCCCCTCAGTGTCTGTAACGTGTGGTGGACACAAGCTCGTTGAATCCAATTCGGGGAATGATTGTTAATATTACAGTTGTGTACGAACTGCGGTTTCAGCGGTATTGATCCAAACGCCTCACTCCGATGTAACGAAGCGCCACTGAAAACGTCATTCGTGTGTGACACGACCTCCCTCTTAAACAAACACTGAACACTTAATGACTTGCCCCTCGGGAAAAGGTGAGTTTTGTTTCCCGAGATTCTCGATGTTCCCCGAGACGGAGTCGAGTGGAACATCGAGCAAAATTCACTGATTCCCGAGGGGCTAGTCGTTAAGTATTTTGTTATATAGCAACAATTATAAAATTCCTTTTCCTTAAGTTTTGGTACAGAAATATTTATTTCCGCCTTTAGCTAACCTGTGGCGCATGTGGCACGTCACACCATCTTCTGTCACTGATCACGTGGAACATTGCATTTTGATGACTGCCACGTGATCCCAGTTCGACCAATGAGAGCGTGCGTTGCATCTGGGGAACTTAAGGCTACTGTAGATACAGTTTGAATGGGTAATACCGCTTAAACTGTTATTCGCAGACGCATCTGTAGTATCTGCTATTTCGATTTGCCAAGTGAAATGTCCTAAACAATCTCTATCTTGGGGTCAGTTTTTACACATGCCTTGGCACCGGTAAACACCAGATTAATGCGCCTTTCGCAGTTAGCCAATCACGTGGTTGTACTGGATGGCAAAAACACATTACTTCGTTTATTGAAAGGCACTTGTACAAGATCGGTAGCGTTATTAGTAAAACCTGTTGGAAAATGCTATTTTCGACCTCCATTAGAGGTAATCGGCTAACTCTGTTGCCACCCAATTACTCTGGAGAATTACTCTGGGTTCGGTTACATTACTCTGGAGAATTGACTCTTTGAAAATTAATTTTATTCAGATAGGCATGACTGCCTTATGGTTAGAATGAAAAAGCAATTTCCCAGAGTAGCATCTGTTTACATCACATGATCTGAATTGGGTGGCAACAGCGTTAGCCGATTACCTCTATAGATTATCGATCTTCCTATAAAGTTTGTTTGTTACCAGTGATACCTTTCCCATGAGATCACGAGCACGATCCATTGGTAATTGAGTGATATATCAGCACATGACTATCAGCTGCAAACGGCCTATTGAACATCGCTTATCCTTTGCACCATGATGTTCAGACGCCATTGTCACTGGTTAATGCTGGTATTTAAAACCTTTTGAAGCTACAGTCACATGGTTGACTTAATTCCGTCGTTAATCAACCGTGTCTTGGTTCAAAGAGTAGACCGTTATCACGCGGCGGCCATGTGGGAATAAAACCATTGTTCATGCTCGTCCAGCCTCGGTTCAGCACGGTTCAGAACGAGGCTGAATGGGCATGAACAATGTCTTGGTTCAAAGAGTAGACCATTATCACGCGGCGGCCATGTGGGAATAAAACCATTGTTCATGCTCGTTCAGCCTCGGTTCAGCACGGTTCAGAACGAGGCTGAATGGGCATGAACAATGTCTTTATTCCCACATGGCCGCCGCGTGATAAATGTCTATCAGGCCCGTTTCAGACGCCGTTCCACTCATGTACAAAAGCTTATTCTACAAACTTGATTTCCGTTACAGTTAACCGATTTCAAGTTACTCTAAATTTCTCTTAAAATCAATATTTTTTATCCATTCTCATCTTTGCTATCCTTCATCAAAATTGTTTCACATTGTCTCCAGTATACCTGGGAAGCATGACTCTGCTAATTAGAGTAGTTATTTTTGTCTTTCGTCGTGAGAAAGTTCATCATGTTTGGGTTTCCAGTGCCCCTTTAGTTCATAGCACTGAATTCGTCTATGATCGGGGCCTAACTTTGCGTCACATGTACAACTCGCGATGTCATGTACTTTGTATTGTGCGTTATTTTTAGTAGACCATTCGTAATCGCCATTACTATTCAAATAACACCCAAAATAGTTCAAAACGCGCACAGGAGAAAGCAACTGAAGGTTCACGGTCTTTAATAGTTAGAAAGCGTTTGTTGTTTTCACGGGTTCACGTTTTAATTACAAGAGTTAGATTATATTATGGACATTTTACTGAGGATTCTAACCGATATAGGACTGTTGCGAACATGCTTATTTTAAACAAAGAATTCGTTAAAAAACAGCAGGCTAAGTTGCTGTTACAAGCAGCAATATGAAACGTTGCAGTGTATGTCGAGTTGTGAAATCTAATTAATTTAGGCTGTAGATCACGGTAGAGACCTTGGTCTGAAAAGTCACATTCACCAACACAAACTCTAACCCGAACTATAAAACATATCCTAACCACTCCGAAAACAAATTCACAGGTAAACGAAGAGAAGATAAAGGGGTGAGGGAAAAAAATGTTGATTCTGCTGGGATTCGAACAGGGAACAGGGTGGCGCAGTGGTTAAGCGCCTCGCCTCTCACATCTGTGGCCGAGGTTCCATTCCCGATCAAAGCTCGTACAAGCCGTAGCCGTCTTTACTCGGAGAAATTAAAAACTAGCATGGCGAAAAACGCCGAGTTCGTAAGGTTTTGGATGATTGATCGATTTCTTCCCTTTTCGCTGAATGCCGCCGCCATCTTGTCCCACACGATGAGATGCTCGGTATTTTCCCGGGGAAACGTTGCTGCGTTTTGATTGGTCTGGGTTTTTTTAAATTGACAGGTGGAGCGATGAATTAAAAGCAGCTATTCATTATTTGAACAACCATTGCTACATCTATAAATACACAGGTCCTTATTTTATCCTTTAAAGAACACTTTTAATGAATTAATATATTTAAAATAGCGATTTTCTTTCAATTTTATTTGATAGGCAAAAGTTAATAACAGTCAAATCAAATGAATGTATAATTTTATACAAACTCAGGCTACTAATCAATAAATAGCCTGCTTGTAGGCTCTTCTGTTATTCGGATTGGGCAATCTGTGACGCAGAGTGAACTTTGACCGCGCGTCACACGTAGCTCAATCCGCGAACAACGACTGAAAAAAAATACGGAAGAGCCGTAGAGCTATTTCATAAAAGGTTTACTCGTGTATGCTGCTTGTTCAATTGGCCATTCAGAGACCGAAACGTCATTATGTTAGGTGTGTTTGCTTAATCGCCGAGTTCGCATTGTGTTCCTGCAGAATTCATGAACTAATACTTTTGTTTTTGATATTCGCTGGACCGGTCCATGGTTCGCACGGGCCTTGAAAATTCCTTGAAATGCTGCCATGTCCTTGAAAAGTCCTTGAAAAGTCCTTGAATTTTTTACCAAACCTTGGATTTTTGTTGAAGCCTCCTTGGGAGTTTGAAAAGATAGTAAAACAGCCTCATTGTTGCCTCCAGAAGATCGCTAGAGCAGCACTGAATGATTCATCGTGCAAACTAGTCCAAGAAGGGGTCTGATATTGGATCTAAACTGAGTAGAATTTTGAAGTCATGAATGTGTAAAGCTGTAGAAAACAAGTCCTTGGAAGTGTCGATTGTCATTGAAAAGTCCTTGAAGAAACCGTTCTTAATTTTGTATGAACCATGCGGTCTTTGAATGCAACATACATGAAACAACCCTTTCTGTGTGAAGCTGTTGTCATAGCAGGCAGTGCAATGTAATCATCGAATGCGAAACTGACCATACACGTGACGTCATTTTGTTTTACGTACAACAAAATGACGTTCTCTTGGCCTGATTCAAGGCTGTCGTTCAAATACAACATATAAATGCACAATACAACTTGTTAAAAATAATGAAAAAAGTAATGATGTCCGATACAACGTCATGCTGAATTGCGTAAGCTTATTCGATTTTCTCGTGTAAACCAGCCGTATCTCTAAACGTAGGTTCTGTACCTACGTAAAACGTGCGTAAAAAACTGCCAAAATAATTGTTATTGTTCGTAACCCCTATTTTAAAACGTAAGTAAAACAACATCGTGGCAGTTTAATTGAATTTTAAACGCGACTGGCATTATTTACGGCGTTTTCTTGACGCACGTTTTACGTACGAAAACAAATTCGCGACAATGGAAATCCACCTTTAGCGCTAGGACTGGGCGGACTGGTTCTTGTTCAAAAGGAATGGTTCGCTCTTACAGTGCCTATAAGCCCTTGCCAGTTATCTTTCAGTTAAAGGGGCTGTGTCACGGTAAGACTGTACATTCGTTTTTCCGGGTCGGAAAGAGCTGTTTCCACCGATTTTGAAATGAACTAACGAACCTCTCGGCCATGTGGGATGCTTAAAATGAAAGCAAATATGCAAGAATGACTAACAAACAGTCTATATAAACAGTCTCCAGGGAAAATATTAAAAATCCTTTCAATCAAGCAGTATCCAATTAACAGCAACTAAACGAGCGATTACTCGATACATGCGCAGTACCATGACATAGCCCCTTTAAAGGTCAAACTGGAAAGCAAAATAACTGACAGGAAAAATATTAACTGAATTAACGAATGCATATTCGTTTATTAAGGAATCCACTTTCAATGGTGTCATTTAAGTCTGACCCTAATTCTAGTTTCTTTTCTTCTGTTCGTATGTCAGCTCCGTGTATTAAAATATATTTCTCTCAGATTGTAAGTAACAAATGTCTTGACACCTAAGCTGTATAAATGAAGAAATTTAATTGTATTACTCAATTCACTTTCAGTCAGCATAATTATCTTAAAGACGTCATTTCAAGGATTTGTAATGCATTTTAAAGCAAATTACGACCAATAATCGTCCAAACATGGTTGAAAAAGATTTTAAACACCTTTGCCCAAATCAATGATTTCTGGCTAGAGCTTATTGGCACTTTAAGTAATACGTCTGTTAAGAACGATAGTATGAAAGGCAGGAATCTAAAATGTGTTATTTTTCTATTTTTCTTTCTCGTAATTTCATTGGTTGATACTCTTAAATTCAATAGAAAACCAGTTTTTTTTTTCATTTTTAAAATGTAATTTTTGATCAAACTGATTTGATTTCGAAGAAAAAATCGTACTTAAGGAAAGTTCTCAAAATTTGTGAATTTAAAATAATTGTTTTCTCACTTCCCATTTACGTTTTCACAGTAAAAATTGCGAACAGCATACTACTCGTTACAGCTTATTGTGTTGCTACAGTTCTTAGGCGAATCATTACTTAAATTGCTAAACTCGCCATGCCCCAATTCTTTGTTTTATGCGGGTCTTGAACTCACTAGGAATACCTCTTACAGTGGAGAGACGGATTGAAACGAAGTATTGATACGAATTCGAGACCTAGGTTTTGACTTTCATTCCAAGACCTACTAGGAAGGTAGTGAATTCAAACCAAGACTTCGTTTTGGTCTGTCTGCCCTGTTTGACGTTTTCAACGCGGAGTTCAAGGAGCCAGACAGTACCGCATGAAACGAGCCATAGGGTTGGCTAACCCAACAATACAAAGCACCCTAATCCAAAGAACGAGCAATACAAAACAATAGAGCTACAGTATAAGGAAGTGGTACGCACGTAGTAATCGGTCCGAGACCCGCCAAAAAAAATGGAATTGGGAACCTGGACCGTTCTTCCCATTGGCGGTAGAGTCGTCTTTGATAAGAGACTTACTTGTACCGCATGGAAAGAAAGACTAGTTGATTTGTCTCCACAGTTATCACCCAAGCACTTTTCACCCATGTGGGATGCTTGATGTGATATAATTCACATATTTCGGAGATAACCGAAATGAATGTTAAATTAATATGTTTGTCAGTCTTGATGATTTTCTGTGTAAAAAGAATCTGGTAGTTTACAAATATTTTACTTTTATGATCACCAAAATGGAATTTAGCCCAGTCGTAAAACGTTTGAGCAGCCTCTGGGCTTAGTTGTGAGCTAGTTTCTCTAATAATATTGAAACCAACAAACGTAAATAAAAGAAGCATTAAAATGATAACGAATACTACTTGTTGTAAAAGAAAAGGCAATACAATCGCATTTAGAAAAGCAGTTACTTATTGTCAAAGGCTTCAAAGAAATCAAAATCAATTGGCCACTGGAAACGAATAGGGGACTGGGACCGAGTGAAATATGAACCGACCCCCCCCCCCCCCCCCCCCAAAAAAAAAAGCAGCAGCAGCACTCAAATTAGCTACTGTTTTCCAAATTTGAGGCCGTTTCATATTTACCATGTGGTGACCTTTCAAAAATCGCATAAATAAGACGTTTGGAGGGACAAGCGTTTTTTCTTTCTCAAGGCTCGTAGCTGTAGAATACCCTGCCACTTCAGGAATGTACGGTTAGGGTTGTTAAAATGGTTGGGTAAACTTTGTATGAAAACAATGAACGTGAATTATTAATGAGTACATTTTTAAAGTGGTAGTGTATTCTGCAGTTACTTCTTTTTAGCTCTTGGATGTGCGCAAGCGCAGAACACTAGTTTATTAGGGTTAGTGCTCCGAGCTAATTTATTCATCGTTTTATGGTGTGTACTTCGTTTTTTTCTGTGTACATCTGGGACTCCGTTGGCTGTCCGAATAGTCTTCGATTTTCCGAAGATATATTGACGGAATGTTTATGGCATGAGTCATCGGAAAGACTCTTCGAAAGGATTTGGCCGTGTTAAAGGTAATTATTATTACGAAATGCCTTATAATTAATTTACCGCTACAACTATATTGTTAAAAACAGACATTTGGTCTCGTGTCGTTTTTACGAGAGAAGCCCGAAATTTATAAGCGCGTTTGGCTTAGCTAAGCAGAATTTAATGTCTTGAAAGTACTGTGTTGGCAGTTTTGGGAACGTTTTGGATGCAACAGAGATAGAGATGGTTAATGTACACCGAACTGTTTTCGTGACAAAGCTCCCCGAGTCTCGTGGTACGTTCATAATACATCCCTAGGCTCAGAGATAGAACGTGCTTTACTCATACTCGGCTTAAAGTTCAGTTGAACTAGTAACTCATATGCCGGAAGCCGGATCCGAGCGGCGAAGCCGCGATAGACTGGGGGGAGAGAAGGAGAAAGAGTTGAACATAATTTCTGCATACTGCGCATATCATTAGACGCACAACAAAAAATACTCAGTAGGGTGGGACAACAGCGAAAATAATGGCGTCCACTTGAAGTGTTCAGTTCAACAGCTCCAGTTCAACTGTGTGAGAAATTGGCCTCCTTGAGGCCGTTGCCTAACTTTCAGTTTGAACGGTTGTGGTGTAGAAACCTCCATACAAGCCAGTATAGTATATGGCGTATAACACGACATGTATTTATAGGTTATACCATGGCATGAGGGGTATTAGTGATTTAAATTGCCCCGAGAGCCGCGGGAAGATTTGTAAAATCTTCCCGCGGCTTTCGGGTCAATTTAAATCACTAATACCCCGAAATGCCATGGTATAAGTTTGTTATACCATGATCGCCGAGGAACGGAACAAATCTCTGAGAAGTTTAGTTTTCTCTGCCGAAACTAAAGACGTCGCAGTCGAGTTGCTTTCGAAAACGTTTTGTTTAATGCTTGACTGAGCGCCATTGATTAAACGACCCTGGCTTCCCCTGGGGAAAAGCGTGTTGTTTTTGAGAAGAATAACACTAAAATACAATGTAATTATGCGGTTGACTAAATATTCAAAGAGCATGAATGGATTTTAATTACGTCACGTTTATGGTTTTAAGTATCCCACATGGAAGAAGCGGGTTTGAGAAATTAAGAGAAGAATATGCAGATTGAAATACGTGATCCCACATGGATTACGTTGAAGGTTATGATGAAGACAGGTCAGTTTGGATTCAGTATTTTTCATCCGGGAGCGCAGGGCTAGTTGTGCCAGAGGGGAGCAGGAGTTGATGCTTTTGACCTTCTCACTTCCAGCCTGCATTCTCTTCTAATTTTCCCTCATTACGCATGCAGGGGAAATTTAGAAATATGCATTGTCTCGAAATTTCCCGGAGACTGAAATTTCCCGCCGGGAAATTTCGAAACAATGCATATTTCTAAATATCCCTGCAATCAGGGATAATTAGTGGTTTAAATGTGCCTCGGAGAACAAAAGAATCCGAGGCTGCCATGGTATAACTAAAAATAACTAATATACGGCCATCTACAAAGTCAATACGTTATGAATATTAATCCCGGTTACAATTTAAAATTATAGTTTTGGATGAGATTGAGAGTTACTTCTGGCATCCCAACATTCTCTCTCTATATATATATATATCTATCTTGTCAATTCTAATTCACTGTAAAATACTGATTTATAGAGTGTGAATAAATCGTTGTAGCTACTAGCTTGTGACTTACACCAAAGCCAACATGCCGTGAAACAGGAAACAGCGTGTAACGAACGTGAGCGCATGCCACTTAGAATTATTTACCATAATAATTATGAACGAAACATCTATCTTCAGAAATAACCGGTAAACGGTACTTTTGTCAATTTTGAGATTTCATAAAAGCATAGTATGACTAACTGGGGTAATCATGAAATGAGCTCATTTGGACTTGTAATAACGACTGGAGAACACGTAAAGTAAGACTTCTCAACAGGGGTCAAACGATTAAACGGGCCAGGGTTGTTTAGTGGCCGAAAGGCGAAGAAATATTTGACAATGTTAAGGTGCATGAAATGAGGGCAGAAATTAAACCGGCAGAAGTTGCATTTAGGTACTAAACCATACATTCCTTTAGGCATTACAATTGTAGTCCCTTTCCCTCTGTTGTATGATGACTGTTGACTCGCTCCTGCACTCGATCGCTGTTATAGATTTCCTTGGGATGTTTGACGTAATAGGTTTAATTTGAGTGACTGAACGGCAAGCCCTAGGTTTCACCTCGGCTAATTTTGCTTTAAGTACTTCAAGTTCAGCGCTTTCCTTTTTAATCTGCTGTTTTCTGGACTTCACATCTTTCAGAACGCTCTTGTAACCTTTACTCAGTACTGGGATCTTGTAACACGTTTATACTTTTGTTTTATATGGACGAGCGCAATAATTCCCTTGGGTAGAGGGGTACAGGACACGGTCCATATGGTACAGGAGTCGGTCCGTACACCTCGATATTTGGCAGGCATCTCTTTTTTTTCTCTTCCCCTCCCCCCTCATTTGTTTCATCCTTAGACCCTTGCTCGTCTCTCTTATACCACAGGAAACCGGGTTTCACATTTTTTCCCCTCGATTTTTTCGATGCCTGCGGAGGAGGCTAAAGAGTAAAGTTGAACGACGAGGAGATGTTAACTGACATCGATCATTATCTCCCCTGCTCACTAGGGAATGAAAGCCAAGATTTTGGAACGTGAGGAAAGCAAAGCTAAATAAAGCCATACAACAGCCACACAAAAGCTAATGGCAAAGCTTAGTTCGAAAAATGATACGGTAAATATCTTCACTGAAATGTCAAATAGTTTGAATTTGACGGTCGAACGCGAACAGCTGAGCACTATTGTTACCTAGTAAAGGCTTGAGTACTGATCAATCTAGGAGTAGAGGCACAAATCATGATTGTCTGCAGTTAGAAATCGTGATAGAGAACCTTCAAGAGTGCCAGTGAGAAAAATAAGCCTGTTTAAAAAAAATGTGTTTTCTTTGATCATCCAGCCAGTTGATCTCCGGGTCATTCACTGTTTATACTTGATAAAAACGTTTGCAAGTTACATTTGGCTAGCGGTTAGATTCCCAAAAACTCAATTCTGCGCCGATGTGGAACGGATAAAAACTCGTTTTAACCTCTTCGATATGTGATTTCAAAGTTCAGCGGGGCATTTTGATTAAAAGATCAATTTGATTTAGCTACAATAAATAATATCTTTCACACAATCTTGTACCGATTGGAAGTTCCAGAATTACTTAGTCCGCATGCGTCAACACAATTAGCCATTATTAAGCGAAGGTTCTAGACGTAATCAAGCTATGAATAGGTCGTTTATTCCACACACAATAGTAATTTAACTCGTGGATGTACGCATGTTCAGAACGATTTATTGGGTTTAGGTGGATACCAGATAATTTATTCGTAGTTTTTCTGACTCGCCGTTGACTTTCCGAAGACCGTCCAAGGTTTCCAAAAGATTTGATCATGCTGGAGAAGATGTATTGATGGTGCCCAAATAAAGCCAGACACTTCAAACCTGGATAGACATGGTAGTGGGACCGATGACGTCATCGGTCACGGGATTTTAAGTATATACCCATATCTCCCTCATTTCTAAAGCCAGACACTTCAACCTAGACAGACATGGTAGTGAATCCCTATCAATCACTTAGTGGTGATGACGTATCGATGACGTAATCGGTCAAGTGATTTTAAGTACATGCCAATATCTCCCTCATTTCTAATGCCAGACACTCAGTTCAAACTTGGACAGGCATAGTATTGGGTCCCCACAAATCACTTAGTGGTGATGACGTAATGATGACGTCATTGGTCACGTGATTTTAAGTACATGCCCATATCTCATATCTAATGCCAGACAGTTCAAACTTGGACAGACATGGTAGTGGGTTGCTATCAATCAGTTAGTGGCGTTTACGTCATCGATTACATGATTTTAAGTACATGCCAATATCTCCCTCATTTCTAATGCCAGACAGTTCAAACCTGGACAGGTATGGTATTATGTACCACCGATTCACTTAGTGGTGATGAGGTAACGATGACGTCATTGGTCACGTGATTTTTAGTATATACCACAATAGCTCACTGATCATCCACGAGTTGCCCTTAGGGGCCCTATGTTTATTGTATGTTATTTATACGTTATTGACTCTTTTAAATATTTAAGAGTGACAGTCAGTCAGAACATGAGTTGGTCAGAACAGGTGGATAGAGTCAGTAAGAAAGTCAATCAACGTCTTGGCATCATTCGCCGGGTAAAGCATTTGCTGCCCTTGCATGCGCGGCTAGCTAACTCTCTATAAATCTCTTGTCCTTCCCTTACTTGACTATGCCGATATCGTCTGGGGGAGATAAGAATAATACCGTCCTCATGGATCACCTTCAAGTTCTTCAGAATAATGCTGCTCGACTTAATATGCTCGACTTTCCCCCAAGCTCTCCTGCATCTCAAGCACTCGAACTATTAAACTCGAAACCACTGTACCTTCGACGGCGCTATCATCGCTGTATTACTATCTCCAAATGCTTAAATACGGCATGGTGGACTTCAACTTTAAATTAAAGAAGAATCACGACTTTCATACTTATAATACACGCCGTCAGCACAATCTACATTTACCATTCGCAGGTATAAATTGGGGACAACAGAAGTTTACCTACCATGCACTGTTAGACTGGAACTCTTTAGACTCTGAAGTTATACAATCAACTACATTATCAATTTTTAAATCTTACTGGCACATAACTTAATTTCATAATAATCCTTGTTCTATTTCTATTTTATTTCAACCATTTATCTTTTCTGTTTTCCATATAATAATGAAATATATATTTTTAATACAGGACCTCCCTGAAAATCACAAATTGTGAGTGGAGCTTTCCTGTCAAAATATTATTATTATTATTATTATAATGCTCTGGCAAAGAACGATAGCATGAACGGCAAGGAATGTAAAATGTGTTCTTTTTTTAATTCTTCTTATTCGTAATTTCATTCAATGGTTGATACTCGTAAATTTCAACAGAAACCATCGAAATAATACATTTTCATTCAATACATTTTGGAGTTTCAATTTCCTTTTGGTCAAACTAACTAATATGTTAAGATGTCGAAGAACATCGTATGTGGGGAAAGTTCTCAAACTTGTGATTGACATATCTTTTGTTTTCTCCCTTTTTGATTGGCTGGATGGTGGCTCCTTTGAGTTTTCACAATAAGAAGAGCCAATAGCGTACAAAATACTTTCTTTTCTGGGTGTAGTTTGGACTGTAGACACCTCGTACAGCATGCACTTAAGGCATATTCAAGCAAAATCGTACGTGGGTATTTACCCATTGCCGCAGCCTATTGTCTTTTGCTATAGTTCTTAGCTGAATCTTTACTTAAGGTGGCTCGCCTGGATTTTTCTGGGACGCACCATACCCACTTTGAACGGCATATACTGCGCTGTCAGAGTTCGGTCGGGCTAGCTACTTTACCCATTTACTAGAAATAGAATAAACTTTCCAAAAATGTACGTTTGTTTGACATCGGTGTCACCATAGCAACACAGCGTTGACGTCATGTATTTTACATATCATACATTTTCTCGAAATCTAGACCTAAACTTTTAAAACGACCTAGTGTTCCTTGTAGTGTAAATGTAGGCCTTCAAGACTGCAAAGTTTAAAAAAATTGTATGAGAGCTTTTTCGAAAAAAATGGGTTCTATATTTTCGTTAAAAAAATAAACAATTCGCCTTACTTCCTGTTTAGTCGTCGAGAACTGTGTTTTTCGGACAGATTCAAGCGATGTTTTTAGCATATTTCATACCTGTGGCATAGGACTACTTCCCATGAAAAATGTATTCCATTTGCTTTATTCGATTTCGGTTTATGGAATCTTAAGTAATGTCATAAATATGCTCGTTTTACTCAAAATAGTAACGTATTTGCTACTGAAGGAAGCTGTAATTCGAAAACTACTCGATAAATATTTGTTTTAATCTTTTCACCTGAAATTCAACATGTACTACCCTGTCCCTGTAAATTTCAAGAGCATTGAATCATTTTAAGGTCTTTTAAGGGCGCGAAATAAAACCAAAAACATAGGAAACTTTTACATTCATCCACGCAAGCTTCATTACTGTATCATTTTGTTTATAGCTTGTGTCTTTCCGAAATTTCTCTTTTGTCTAGATTCTACATACTTGTGTGCTTTTGAACTAACAAGTTACGATGCACGCTTGCTACGCTTCGCTACTACCGGAACGCTCGTGCAAATTATGTTCTTATTACAATGACATGCAAATTAGTTAAACCATGAAGCCAGGTAGTGCGGGATGATAATGTTGAATAAGTGTATTTTTAGTAACCAGCTGGTCGGGAAAAAGTGCCCGTGACGTCTAGACAGAAGAATACCCGAACACACATTTTCTAAATATTGATTAAAAACGAGATTTTTGTATTAGTGATATTATAAAACGTTTTGTAAATAAATATTATAAGTTAAAAATATTATAACATCGTTACAACTGGCAGCGTGACTATGATAATTGTATGCCATTGTACTAAGAACATAATTTGCACGAGCGTTCCGGCAGTAGCCAAGCGTAGCAAGCGTGCATGATAAACTTGTTAGTTCAAAAGCACACAAGTATGTAGAATCTAGACAAAAGATAATTTCGGAAAGTCACAAGCTATAAACAAAATGATACAGCAATAAAGCTTGCGTGGATGAATGTAAAAGTTCCCTATGTTTTTGTTTTAATTCCGCACCCTTAAAATGATTCAATACTCTTGAAATTTACAGGGACAGGGTAGTACATGTTGAATTTTAGGTGAAAAGATTAAAAAAAAGATTTATTGACTAGTTTTCGAATTACAGCTTCCTTAGCAAATACGTTACTATTTTGAGTAAAATGAGCATATTTATGATATTACTTATGATTCCATAAACCGAAATCGAATAAAGCAAATGGAATACTATTTTCATGGGAAGTAGTCCTATGCCACAGGTATGAAATATGCTAAAAACATCGCTTGAATCTGTCCGAAAAGCACATGCAGTTCTCGACGACTAAACAGGAAGTAAGGCGAATTGTTATTTATTTTAACGAAAATATTCAACCCATTTTGTTTCGAAAACGCTCTCATACAATTTTTTTAAACTTTGCAGTCTTGAAGGCCTACATTTAGTCTACAAGGAACACTAGGTCGTTTTAAAAGTTTAGGTCTAAATTTCGAGAAAATTGATGATATGTAAAATATATGACGTCAAAGCTGTGTTGCTATGGTAACACCGATGTCAAACAAACGTACATTTTTGGAAAGTTTATTCTATTTCTAGTAAATGGATGAAGTGCCTAGCCCGACCGAGCTCTGACAGTGGAGTACCAGCCCTTCAAAGTGGGTATGGTGCGTCCCTGGAAAATCCAGGTGAGCCATCTTAAAGGCAGACCTGGGTTCCGTGCAGCCATTTTAGTGCCGTGTTTTGCCCGGCGAGAATTTCTCTAGTGAGAATCTACCGGATAAATTGGCAATCTTCACTGATTCTGTGTTCATTCTATTACGTATTATGGTCTTAACCCAGTCAAACTGTTTCAACGGCATCGGTACAACACCGCTTGACATGGCTGAAAACAATTCGGAGAACACTTTTGTTCTCTGAATGTTGACTCTGTGTTTAAAAGCGTTTGACCGATGCATTCAACATTGTTGAAAACATGTTGAAGAACTATGTCAAACACGAATTGGAGTCTTTCATCAGGGGTTCCAAATATTGAGAAAACAAATCCCCTGATGAAAGACGAACAATGAGTGTTTGACATGTCTTCTCATGCGAATGCACAACCGACAATTTACATACGTTTCTTTTCAAACTTCATTAGCAAGTATTGTTTACCATTTGACTGTTGTATCTAATTATTCAATAGATGACTTATTATTCTTTTTTGATAGTAGTGATTTCAACTAGCGTACTAGTAGAGTAGTGGACAAGAGTTAGTACAAGCAGTCGGAAGGGTCGTGGTTCGAACCCCAGTGGTCAGACCGGGTAGGCAAAAAATGTCAGATTTCTGACAAAAACTAAAAAACCACTCAAAATGCTTCAAAACGATGGCAAACAATCTAGTTGAAATCACGCTAGTTGAAATCACTACCATCAAAAAAGAATAATAAGTCATCTATTGAATAATTAGATACAACAGTCAAATGGTAATGAGAAGGCAGACTTTTTCTTTCTATGTCATTCTTTATTTCTTTACTTCTTCGCTCCTTACTTGTAGTTTATCAGTATGTAATTAGTTAATGGTTCATGAATATGATGATTAAGAAATATTGATCACTGGGGTTGGAAACATGATCAAACACAAGGGTTTCACCCGGTATCAAGACCCATGCATGTGACCAAATACAGTTCCTCCATTGGATGACTATCTCATGAATTATTAATGAGTTTGAGAAGTACTATTTCAAACACGAGTGGAATGTTTTATCAGGGGTTCCAAATATTGAAAAACAAATGAAACCCGAGATGAAACACGAACATGAGTGTTTGAATTTTTTTCTCGTGCGAATGGCTAAACCGACATTTACTGATTACATACGCTTCTTTTCAAACATTAGCAAGTACTGTTTACCGTTTGATTGTTGTGTATAACTATTCCGAGCATAGGTGGCTTATTATTCGTTTTGCTGGCAGTGATTACTCAGTAGTGTAGTGAGCAAGAGATAGTACAAGCAGGCGGAGGAGTCCGGGTTCGAACTCCAGTGGATGCACTCTTTCTATGTCGTTTCCTCACTTGCAGTATACAAGAGGCCCTGAGTGGCCTTAACTCGGTCCACCTATGAATATGTGAACACATGTAGTCCATGGAGTGCTAGCATATTTTTGTGTCACATGGTTTGTACTAGGTAAGCCAGATAATAAACCTATTTAGCTTGCCTGTTTGTTGCCCCATTTCAGACCACGTGATAGTTCTCCAGATAATTCAGTGCCTTGTTTTCCAATTATAGAAATTGAAAAACAAAAAAGCATTACTCAAGGGAAACGTCAGGTGGTCTGAAATGGAACAACAAACAAGCAAGCTCACTATGTCTATTGATTCGCTACTCATGCTCGTGATCATTTATATATAATGGATGGACCTTTCTCAGGAATGCAATCACGTGGTTATAATATAATGTATTATGTATGCAACTTGATATGTCACGTGATTCAATTAAAGGCGCGTCGTCGTAGTTCAAGATGGCGTCCAGTCATTGTTCGGTTAGATCCCAAGTACATAACAGTAGCGTGTTGCTCTTGCCGCCTCAATCAATTTATTAACCAATATTAATTGTAACGAGGTGGCCCAGAACCTTACAAGCCTTTATGGTTTCTCTTGGGCTACCCCGCCACTTATTTTAATCTTTGTAAGATTACGTACTATTTATATTTGTGGCAAATAAATTAAACTGAAACTGAAACAGTACTAGATGGCAAACAAATCTTAATTCATATATTTAAAGGCACTTGTATAGACCCTATGCATAAAGCTGGAACCTAATTTACATACATTTAGAAAAAATGGCACTGTAACCTGAAAGAGCAAATACAAGTTATTCATCATATGCAATTTAATAGTTTTAGAACAAATTTCTCCAAAGTTATTACCGTTTGAGGCTCAGGAATAACATGAAAGCGAGGCTGGTAGGGCCATGACTGACTATTTTCATACAAATCTCTCTTATTTCAAATGTTTATTACTCTGTTAAATGTAACTTAAGACACTCAAATTTCACAGGATTACTTATTTTTGCATGTTCTTTTACGTGACAATGTTGGTTTTCACAAATATTCATTGCCGACAGGAGAAATCCAGTTGTAATCAAAATGTCGTTTATGTATAGGGTGTATGAGATCGGTAGTGTTGTCAGCAAAACCTATTTGAAAATGCTATTTTCCACCTCCAATCGACTCAGTGTCGACCTTTCTAAGATAGATTGCCATCCAGCATCCATGGCAACGTCTTTCGTTAACAAAGTATTGCTGGCATTCACTTGACGTCATGGCCGCCATGTTGGTGCCCTTAAACAATAGATTCCTCGTTAGCTTCTTTTATTGGGGCACCAACATGGCCGCCATGCCCTTTGTCATTTGAATCTCTGGAGATTGCGTGAAAACCAGCAATTATACCAGCACATGACTGTTTCCTGCAAAAGGCGTAGCAATTACACCTGCTCCCAGTAATTATAAATCAACTTCACATAAAACTGTCTCTGAACTTAACTTGGTCAAAAGTATTACAATATTAATTGAAGTTCTTTTTTCCATTTTAGAAAACAATTCGGTTTAGCAGGGTTTACCAACCCATACTTTTCAGCATTTCTGGAAATCAATGCTTTTCAGTAAAATTCATGGACTGATGATATTCTATCTAACTTCACTGTCCAAGCACAGGTGCTATTATGTCTATTGTAGCATACATGTAACTTTTCCTTTAGCTAATAGCTATATCGCTTGTGAATATTTAGGGTTTCGTTCTAAATGTGAAATAAAGTCATATATCTAGATATGTGTTACGCCGTTCCCGCAACCCAGAACACCATACACACTTTGCCACAAGAAATCTATTTCTATTTTTAACACGGGTCTTGTAACCTTGAAATATAACACTACTATATCTGATTACGGTGAATACAGTGGGCCGTCTTTCTTACGTACACAGATCACCGGAGATGAGTAAGGTGATATTGATTTTTTTTATTCAACCTCTATTCAGCAGGTCTTCGACATAATTCTGAACTTCTGTGCGAAGGGGTCTGGGTACTGACATGTAGGTTTTCTGTACAGGTGTTAAATCTAATAGCTGGATGTTTAGCTCTAAATCATGAATTGTACCTACATCATTTCCATCTCTGGCGAACGACTCAGCTTCTTCTCGAATCCTCTCGTTCCCCAATCGCTCGGCCCGATTGGAGTTTCCTTTCCTCGGTTGTCAGACATGTTGTTACACTCCGACCACTGATTCTCGCGTACCTCAGCTGGCGTGACTGAGCGAACAAGCTGTAGTTTCCCCAGAACTGTCCGTTTCCTAAGAACAATATCATGATTTGTGGTATTGGTAACTTCAACTTTGACCTGGTGGGATTTACCTTCACTGATTGACAACCGGCATCTTGGCGCCTCTGGTCCAAATTCATACCTCACAATGAACTGACAAATTATAATCTCAGAGATTCTTCCAATAAGCTTGCTGTTCCACATACATTCAAAAAGAAAGTTAGTTGCTTCGACTCGGCTCCAATTTCTTCTTGTAGCTATTTATAAACATTGATTGGTTGACGTAGTGAAATGTGCGGCGGTACCGGGTACAGGTTTGAGCTCAAAGTTGGCAAACGAAGTCTTGATTTGGAGCAAATCATCTATCAATTCGCGTTGATTTTCATAAATTTCATGGAAATTCTGGTTTGTAAGAATACCTTCATTACTTTTTTCCCCCTTGGAATACAACACAATATTTGATGATACTAGATGTAACGCAGATCAAAGTAACAAATCGAGAACCTATAGAACATTCAACAAAACATATGAATCTGAGCATTACCTTAATGCCATACAAAATGTGAAGCATAGAATTGCATTGACAAAGCTCAGAATAAGTAATCACCAGTTAGAAATAGAACTGAGGAAGGTATTCACGGCCATATTTATAAACCTGTTAATGAAAGATTCTGCCCTTTGTGTAAAACCGAAATCGAGGATGAAATGATCCATTTTGCTCTGAAATGTAGGAAGTATCTGGTTTTAAGGACATAATGCTATGCTTTCCTAATGAATATTTTAAATATACGTGCAACAAATGTATCCGATAATCACCTTTTATCTATAGTTCTTAACTCAGACCCCAAAATTACGAAGATAGCAGCGAAATATATTTATGACTGCCTTAGTTTGCATTAGATCGCAAACTTTGAATCAGTAATACCTAAATACCTATTCCCAACTGACACATCTATAATGATTATTGGACTCACACTGATGTAAAGCGTTCTTTGCAAAGTGCCAATAAAATACTTCTGTCTGTCTGTCTGTCTGATATCGCCAAGCGGGTGCAACAAACTACAAAGCTACGGACTTACGGTGACAAATGCCTTTCTTTTGACGGTAAAATTGAAGAGTGGAATAGAAATGAAAATGTATGTATAGACTGATCATATGTGCCTCTGCTAATGGATCTTAGGGTGATTTGAGAAAGTTCAAAGTGATTTTCGACTCTTCAAGTGACCAGCTGACAGGCGACGAGGAAAGTGTTTGATTCAAACCGAAACTCCACGTTCATCTCGCTCAAACAACTGCCCAGAAATAGCTAACATTATACAAGGACAACATACCAACAAAGTAAGCAAAGTTTACTTTTAATTTCTTTTAATTGTTTTGTTTTAATCCAATAAAAAGAAATCCTTGGAAACTCGGTCGCATGTGACCCGTTGTCGTGAAACAATTGATTACAATCTTGTTCAAGTTGCCTAAAGAAAAACCTTGCTTGTGCTAAGTTTAAGTAACGGAATTTCATTTCCATCTGCAATAGTTTCGTTCAGTTTTCTGGTTTTCGATTGTAAAGTTTATTCTTGGAGATGTACAACAACTACTGTCTTTAATAAAAAGGAAAATGTGCATGGTGGGCATAAATGACTCCATGGCCAAAATCGCCAGGGTTCGTTTATTTGTCTATATCTTCAGCTCGAGGAAGTAGAAGGCGAATACTAGGGGAGAGCTCGAGAGAAGAGGAGAGATAAGTAAGTAAACGAAGAGCCTTTGGTGTTACTATCCGCTGAGAATCGCACTTTCATGTGAACACGAGCCTCGTCCCTGATTGGATAATCTAGTACTCCAGGCGAGACCACGTGTACTGAATGTGACGATAATTTTCATTGGCCAATGCCCCAGCAAAACTGGTTTCACGCGTTTTCTTGATTTGATACTCAGCACATGGAAGTATCTAAACCCTAAGTAATCGGCAATGTTCACCACTAAATACAATACAGTCAGCCGGAACCCCATTATTACGAGCCTGCATGGTTATAACGAAAATCGGGCTTTGTAGATGTCTTTACATTGTTTGGAAATGGGAAAATTGGGATTTGTAGATGGCTTTACATTGTTTGGAAATGGAAAATTGGGATTTGTAGATGACTTTACTTTGTTTGAAAATGGGAAAATCGGTAAGTAAAAGCCCGATTTTCGAATATTCAAACCAAAGTAATGCCATCTACAAAGCCTGATTTTCCATTTTATTCAGTTTATAATAAAGCCATCTAGCACAATGTTTTCCATTTAAATTTATGGTAATGCCCGACCTTTCCATTTTCAAACCGCCAGGGAAAAGACATCTAAGAAGCTTCAATTGAGCAAAGTATAAGCCATATAGAAAGCCTGATTTTCCTATCTTAATTCAGAGTAAAGCCATATCTACGAAACCCGATTTTCCTATGTTCAAACGATGTAAATCCATCTACAAACGGCCTGATTTCCGAATCTTCAAACAAAATAAAGCCATGTACAAAGCCTGATTTTTCCCCTTTGAAGTTTAGAGTAAAGCAAGCTAGAGAGAATGAGGCAAGAGAACGAACCCCCATACATGGGTCTGTTCCAATGATAATTTGAAATATATTTTTAAATTAACAGGACAGCCTGGTTACTTTAAGAAATACACGTAAATTGGCGCTCTTGTGCTAAGGGGTGATTTATATCGATGCTATGCGGACCCAGGGGATATAAACAATGGGAACCAACGAGGGTACCCTATACCAGCAAAAATAACTTACATCACGTGTTGTGAAACTAAAAATAGATTTGAAAGATTATCATTGGGCATTGGGATTCATTCTCTTACCTCATCTTCTCTTGAGTAAAGTCATCTACAACGACCCGGTTTTCCAATTTTCAAACAAAAGGGATTTTTTAGTTTCAAGTTAGAGCACTGGTAAAGCCAGCTACAATGCCGGATTTTCCGTTTTTAATCAATACAAGAGGCTGTACGCAGCATATACTCAGGCTCTATGACAATCACTTAAGCTTAATAGCTCTTTTCTCACTGGCTATAGGGCTTAGTAGGCTAAACTATGAGTAAACAAAAAGAGCTAAATATATATTTGCTTCCCTTATGGAAGGATCATATGCCAGTCACAGCGAGAGTACAATTTGAACCTAGAGCGAACCTAAATTATGGAAAATTCAGTGTAAAATTTGCAGCCTCAAAGACTTGGAACAGTATACCTTTAGACATAAAACAATCGCCTTGCTTGAAATCTTTCAAAATAATTACAAAAAATATATATTAGATCTTGCTCTTGTGTATTAATGATAAATTGCCATTTGCAGCTGTCGTTTGCGCTATTTGCTATTTGTGCTCTTTCTAGTAGCTACACCTAAACTCTATTAACTTTAATCTTATTTTTTTAAAGACATTTATTTCTGTTTCAGTCTAGTTCACACAAACTCTTATACCAGTTCTAGTGCACTGTCTACATTCACTTTTATATACCCTGTATTTGTCTATTCATTTTCTAGGAGCATAAGCAGCTTTTAATATATATATTGTAATGTTAAAAACAAATATTCGTGTAATTTATTTGTTTAATATAAAATAAAATATGTGGGGAAAAAAGCAGCTTTGGTAACCCTTGTGGTTTTATGCTTGTGCTCCTCCACATTAGCAAATATTTGTGTCGCATGTCCTAAATGTAATGATTGTTCTGTTTTGTGGAAATAAAAACCTTGAACATCTCTAAATAGTTAACTCATTCAGTATAGAGTATAGACTTTTACTCAACCCGGGGGGAATGTATAACTTTATTTACCCACGGAATATCTCATAAGGATTTAAAAATAAATAAATAAATAAGTAATGATAATGTAAATAAAAATAAATAATAACATCTAATCATAACTACTATAATAATAATAATCTAATTTTAAATAATGCTAAGTTTAGTACCTGCTTTCCATGAGAGCCGTGCATTACATATAATATATTATAAAAGTTAAGAATAAAAATAAGACTTTAGAATAACAGTTAGACTTGTTCAAAACAGCCCGCTCGAAAACTGCTAAGATTATTTGCTTGCCGCAACCCGACTGAGAGGCTATCCCACAGCACCGCACCCTTATAACCAAAGCTATCCTTAAGATAATTTGTGCGGGGCATAGGAATAGCCAGTTTGCCCTCGGTGTCTCTCAAAGAATAAGAGGTAACATTACGATATGTAAACATGGACCGCATATAGTCTGGGGCAAGACCATTCATTGATTTGTAGACCATGACTGCGGTTTGAAATTTTCGTTGCGAAGCGAGTTTTTTTCAACCAAACCTCTCAATCAGAATATCGGCATCAGCGTCATAGTTGGAGAACGATAAGACCCTTGCAGCTCGATTTTGCAACTTTTGAAGCTTAGTAGCACAAGTTATGCTACAACTATCCCAGACAATGCAACAATAATTGAAATGTGGTTGAATAAGGGAATTGTAGATTGAATGCATGGTTTTATCAGGAACACAATTTCTTACACGTTTCAGGGCTCCAATTCCAGAAGCAATCTTTTTAGTCAACCCCTTGATGTGCACATTCCATGATAGATTTTGGTCAATATGCACACCAAGTGATTTTGTGTGAGGCACCTGCTTTATAGGGACGCCATCGATTGCCAGGATTGGAGCTGATTGAAACGTGGATAATCTTTGTCGTGACCCGATAACCATAAACTCTGTTTTTGATTGGTTTAAGGTAAGCTTGTTAGCGACAAGCCAATGATTAACGCTTGCAAGGTCTTGATTGACATAATAATTAATGTCATCTACATTATTACTTGCAAATGTTAAATGAGTATCATCCGCATACATACGGGGCTGGGAGTGTGCAAGACAATTTGGTAAGTCATTTATGTAGATGAGGAAAAGCAAAGGACCTAAAATTGTCCCTTGTGGAATTCCACAGCGCAGAGAACGGGTACTAGAAAGTTGCCCATTCACAAAACACTTTTGATTGCGCTCATAAAGGTATGACTTAAACCAATTACTTGCTTTCCCCCCAAACCCGTATGCGTTAAGCTTTGATAGCAAAATCCCATGGTCTACTGTATCGAATGCTTTTTTAAGATCTAGAAATACGACGGCATTCACATTGCCACGATCGATATTGTAGGCCCAGTTGTTGGTGGCCTCAAGAAGGGCAGTCACCGTAGAGTGAAGACTCCGAAAACCCGATTGACTGTCAGATAGCAATTTGTTTTCGATTAGAAAATCATGAACTTGATTATAAACAATCCTCTCGAAAACTTTTGCTATTACTGGAATTATTGATATGGGACGATAATTGTCCAAATCTCTACGCTGTCCCTGTTTGAACAATGGAATTACCTTAGCACATTTCCATTCATCTGGAAATATACCTGTAGTAATTGAGCAGTTGAAAATAGCACAAAGGGATTCCGCTATCAAGTCGGGACATATACGGAAAAGTCTAGCAGAGATTTTATCCAAACCCGTCGCTTTAGAGTGCGCACGCGTGGGGTGGTTTCTGACAATGGATGGACCATATTCCACAATACGTAGTCTCAAATACTTCAGTTACCATGTTTTCAAATAAGCTGAATTCAATCGCTCCCACTAGCATGTAAAATCGTTCCTCCCCCCTGTAGCGTGTTATTCCATTAGCGATATTTTTTGCAGCAGTAAAGATAGATAGTAAGAGTCGAATCGAAACGAAACGAAATGACGTTGCTATGAATGTTTCCGACGAAACAAGTGCATCAGAAAATATGTTATCTTCGCAGCAATATCTACTGAAGCATGACAGAGATCAGGAACATCTAATGAAGTCAGTCAGCCAGAATTGAAATATATGGCAGATTGAACATGCGGAGCTGATTGTGAAGTGAACGCACGTTTAATACACATAGTGCGATTCTACAACAGCCGCGCGATTCATACAGATCTTCGCGATCCTTCCAACTATCTAATAACTAAAATCCCATACGAGTAAATACCCTGGACATTATGAACCGGTAAAGTCGTTCCATGAACAATTATTTTGTTTTCTTATTTCCTTGTTTTTTACATGGCTTCTCTTTATTTTGACAAACCAAAATCTACCTTTATAAACGCAATTTCCGGCAACTAGTTTCCGTACACAGTCAGGCGTTGGATGATAAACTCATGGTCGACTGAAAGTCTTCCAATTTAATGTGTTTATCAGACCACCATCTCAGAGTACTGTATACCGCCGATATTTACCGACGAATGATAAATCTGACGTTCATATTCATTGATTCACTGACGCTCTAAACTGGCAGGCACTCAGCTGTCATGGGTTCATAGCCGAACAACTGTATTTAAAAAGACCAAAGACCTAGCGAGGATATTAGGATTAGATTTGCCGCCCTGTTGCGGATATTTGATTCCGTCAAAGCTAACGAAACAAATACGTAGATTTAGAAAACTTGAAAACATTCGATAGACATTTGAACTACGAATTATTTAATGTTTGCGTTCAACTCACCTTACAATTGACTCAAGCCAATCATAACACAGCAGGCTTCCTCTCGGAGTTGTTTTAACAATGCTAACCATTGCCATACATTTCCATAACAAAAAGTAATGACTATAAATTAAACGGCAGCGAAACATCGATTTTGTGAGCGCTCGCTGAGTTTTGAAGGTCGTTTTAATCTCTAGAACGAAACATACATAATCAGTTACATTTTCTGGGCCGCTTTCAGAATTCGAGAAGTCCGTCGTTTTTCCCTGGTAGATTTTGGCTGAGGATCGAAGTCTCACAGCCGTCGAAACAATGACGAATAATAGTTCAGATTCTGGGTCGGCGTCCTCTTCCATTCCTAACATGAACTATTGGGTCATCCTTGGAATTATCGCCTTATTTGCCGTCATGGGAAACATTACTGCAATAGTTTTAATTGCTACGAAAAAGAAGGATCCCATCCACCACGAACGAATATCACATCACAGGACGTTTGGAAAGCCGATGTGAAGAAACTACTGTAACCAGAATATAAAAATAATTACTGTTATCAGCGTTCAAATGACACAGAAAAGACAGAGTCGAGGAAGAAAGGCTCCATGAGGAAAATGACTTCAATAATGGCTTGGTCGGCGTTTACTGAATATTAGGACTTGCAATACATAGTCTAAAATTTTCGATTGATTAAATTCAGATGTGGGAGCTACCGGCGAGACAGAAAGCAATTATTGAAATTAAAAATCCCACAAAACGTTTATTTCAAAGGAATATTGTTTCTTACAGAAGTACACGAGACAAGTAAATCTTTACGGTGCTTTATTTTAGACTGAGACACTGAACATAAAATGTGTTTAATTACTCTGGTTATGGCATGAATAATTTAACAGAAATCAGTCGATAATTCAAAAGATCAAATACTGTATGGTCTGATTAAAAGCTATGGTATTCACCACTCCGATGTTAACTTTTGAGCAAGGGCGTAGCGTGCATTTTTCGCGGTGTTCGCACGAGGAACTGCCTTTTTCTTCATTTTCCAGGGGACATTTTCCCTAAATCAATACGTAGTAAAACTGGGGCTCAGGCCCCTAACCCAAGGTTACTGGAAAAGGTAGCGTTTTGAATTACTGATTCATAATACCAAAAAGTATGTCAAATCAGCCATATCTATGATTGAAAATCAAACCTTTAGCCGATTTTTTCTTTTAAAATATATATATATATTTGAATTTCAAATGTACGCCCATGCGTACGTGCGTAAATGCATGCTACGCCCCTGGTGAGAGCAACTACACTGTTCAGTGGCGTATATATAACATGAAATCGAAGTAGAGCAAATATTCATATTAGAGCAATTCGACCATTATTGAATTGTACTGACTCATATTTGTACAGGGTATTGTATTAAATGTAAAGAGTTCAGTATATGCAGCTATATTGGTTTCAAGGCCTCAACCGAGATACAGATCTATCTCATGGTAAAGTTTCGCTCAAACGATCGATCGAGAACATGTTGGATGTACTATTTCAAACACGAATTGGAGTATTTTATCAGGGATTCCAAATATTAAGAAAACAAATGAAACCTGAGAGAGTAACCTCGGGGTTTTTATTGTTTTCGAAATATTTGGAACGCTGATGAAACACGAACAATGAGTGTTTGACATGACTTCTCATGCGAATGGCTAAACCGAACATTTACGTACGCTTCTTTTCAAACATCATTAGCAAGTATTGTTTACCGTTTGACTGTTGTATATAATGATTTCATAGATGGCTTATTATTCTTTTTTGCTGGCGGTTATTTCAACTAGTGTACCAGTAGTGTAGTGGTGAAAAGTTAGTACAACCAGTTGGAAGGGTTGAGGTTAGAACTCCAGTGCAGGCACACTTTTTCTTTCTACGTCGTTCTTTACTTCTTCACTTCTTACTTGTAGTTTATCAGTATATTAGTAGTTAGTGCTTCATGAATATGATGATTAATAAATATTGATCACTATAGTTGGAAATCTGATCAAACACTAGTGGGTTTGGAATAGCCTACTTCCGTGACATGCTTTACTTGTCACACAAAAGTGTTTCAATACGAGGCTCCGTGCTAAATTAAATTTATTATTTTCACAGATAAAAGAATATATTTAATGTAGCACGGAGCCTCGTATTGAAACCTTTGTGCATGACAAGTAAAGCATATCGCGGAAGTGGGCTATTGGTGTTTCATTGGATGCCAAGATGCATCCACTTGACGAAGTTTCGAACAAGGGTTTGACCGGCTTTCAAGACCCATGCATGTGTGACCAAATACAGTCCCTCCATTGGATTAATATCTCATGAATTATTAATGAGTTTGAGAATGCACGACCCAACATTGTTGGATGAAAATGTAGGGTGGCGGCAAAACTGTGTCCAAAATTTGATTTGGCAGAAACAAACTTCATCTAACATCTGATATCAAGCAAAGGCCTACTCTGGGTCCTTAGGTCGCCGCGATGAAGTGCGACATTGAGCGATTTAAGGCGACATAAGCATTTTTTTACAAAAAACAATGAAATATTAGGCGACACTGGGCGTTATAAGGCGACATTGGGCATTATAAGGGGACGTTAGGCAATACAAGGCGACATTAGGCAATACAAGGCGACATTTGGTGATACAAGGCGACATTTGGTGATAGAAGGCAATGTAGAGCAACATTAGTTTGTAAAATAAGGTGACAGTGTGGCTTTTACCATGTCACATACATAAGGTGACATTCATTGACCATACATTGTACTGTATATCTAAAATACTACTACTACTTGTGAGTTTTTGATTGAAAGCATTTCAATTAGAAAGATTAATTTTAATCAAAACTGCCAGTATGCATGTTTTCCATATAAAATTTAAATAAAATAAACATGAACAAGTACATATTGACTACATGTATAACACATAAACTAATGTGTGTAATATTTTTAACCCAATTTTGGTAACATGCAGCAAATTAGAGATATTAAGATATTAAATTTCAAATGTTTTAATATTGACCAATTGGGTTAGTGACTCATTTGTTTTTACTTTAAATGCCCCCAATCATGCATTACTTCAGTTCCTGATTGGCTAATTGCATTTTCACTTGCTCCTGTGATTGGCTCTGTAAGTACTTTGGCTTTAGTTTTATGACACTCAATTGAAAACTGCTCTAAAAAATAATTAAGTTGGTTTTGGTTTTAGAGCAGTTTTCAGCTGAGTGTCATAAAACCAGAAAACATAAATGAACCAATCACAAACATGGGGCATTTGCATAGCTGACCACATATGTTGGAACAGGGGTGGGCAGGTGTGGAATAACAACTTAAATATTGTATAAGAATAAGTCTTAAGCTTCTTTAATAATAAGTTACTTTATTTGATTTCGAGACAAAAATAAAGCTTGAGAGTTGAGTACTCTGAATGCATGCATTTATTGTTGTAATAACTTAATATTATGTACCGATAAAAAAACACTTATGAATTTGAGTTTAGATAGGTTTCAAAGCCAAAGGCAAAGACACAAATTTATACAATGTAGCTTTATTTATATATTTAAGCTTCTTATATCTTGTAAAATTAAGAAAGGATGCGTTGGTTTTGTTTACACTTAAGCTTATTAAATCTTAACTTACAGACACGGATTTACAAATTTGAAATAAGAACAAATGACATAACAAGTTTACACAAAGAAGTTGGAATTGTTACCTTCATTTGTGTCATGGAAAATACCAGAAACGTTTGTGCAAAAGTCGTACAAATTCCCAACGCCTCCATAATTGATCTTGGTGAGCCAGCACTTTGCTTTATAAACCAGTTCAGCGGTCGACTTCCGCTAAAATGGTAGGTACTTCATATATGGTCTATTATATGTCTTCTATATAGTGCAAGACTGTTTTATATAAAGAAGACGCAATAATAGACCATATATGAAGTACCTAGGCTTTTTCAAAGTTGCCCACGGCTTTCTTGACCAGCGGATAGTCTACTGTACATGTAGTTGTACTGGAACCATTTACTTCACGTAAAAGCATGAAGTTCTAAACGCAAGTTGCAAAAGAACTAGGGCCCCAAAAATGAAGCCATCATCGATTTGGATGCAACCGGACAATTTCAGGTAGATGCATATTTCTACATACAGTATACTGCAGTCGACATGTCATTGTCACTTTATTCAAGATTTTAATTTTGTGTGTCCTACTCATAGCTATTACTATTATGTTATAAAATTCCTGGCTTTCATTCATTTTAACTTGAGGTAGAGATGTGTGTGTTATAAACTTCAACTAGTGATCAATAATGAGCAAGGAGGATTTTGGCAGACATGTTGGATAAATTATAATAATTACCTTGATATGTTCACTATTCATAAAAGTATGATTATGTAAGTACTAAAGGGCACTGAACTACAACATGGGTAGCAAATACAGAGGAAAGTTGATTATCCATGCTAAAAATAACTTTATGTACAGCTTAATTTTGGAGTCTAATGAACTTGTGCACTGGACAATGCAACAGAGTTGAAGAAAAGCATTAGCAATCCCAAGGAACCTTTTTGGATCGATACTTGTTCGTTCACATCTCCATTATATTACAGTAAAACAATAGGCCGACACAGATTGAGAATTCCGTATGGCATGCGTAATCCAATCACAAAGCGAGGATTTATCTGATGCTCAGTCAGCAAACAACTGTACAGGATTTGAATGTACATATTACTAAAAAAAAAAAAAATTATGTTCACAACCTGCTCAGTGAAACAGTTACCTAGTGCAGCTAGCCCTTCCTTTAATTGTCCTACATGTCATCTTATGTACATTGTACTAAACCTGTCTGAGAATACTCTAGCATCCAATAACCCCTACCTATAATGAACGCAACCATGACAATACACTTCCAATCATCCCAATACCTTTCCCAATACCAATCCCTCGGGTACAAATCCCTTTTATGGTATAGATCCTTGTTTAGATTATTAATTATTAGCTGTGTATAGATACATTAACATAATTAGTTACAGTGCTTTTTAGTCGGTCGTATAGGCAAATGTGTACCTTATGGGGTTCTCAACTATGACGAGCAATTGTGAAATTTACTGGGGTAATTAAGGTATGTAAGGGCAGTGGGACCTCGGGGGCGGGGGGCGGGGGTGGTAAGGTTTAGTCACTACAACTGATATACAATGTAGGTGTAGAGATACATAAATTTGTATTCATTAATAATTATTAAAAACAAAAACACTTACAGTCTAAATATAGTTTTATAATAACCAGTTATTTATGCTAAATGTGTAATTTGATATTATATCATAAGCCAATATAGGGCGACGTAAGGCGACGTAAGGCGACATTGGGCGACATTGGGCGACATAAGGCGACCTAAGGACCCAGAGTAGGCCTAAGCAAAGCGATGTTAGTCCAACATACATCGGCCAACATGGAATGACAAACAATCGAACAGAGACGGCGGAGCGAAATTTCAAGTGGGGGCTATTTTGAGGGCATAACAGTGCCACCATGGTTTTGCGCGAAACCTTTTTTTGGAACTATCTGTGTACATCATATTTTTTTCCAGCAATTTTGCTTTGCGCGAATATTTTTTGGCTATTTCCCCCACCCCCCAACCCCCCATCACTTTTCTAATGGTCCGTCCCTTATCTGTTCTTGCTTGCTTGATTTAAAATGCACAAATGTATAATGCTTTTATCAGTGCCATTAATTGGCCTTCTACCCATGCTTAAGGGGAATTACAGTTAAATCCGACGTTTTTTGTAAGTTTGAGCAGTATCTCTTCCAGATTTATACAATCCAAAAATATATCATTAAGTCTTGTAGCCCAATGTGCCATAAAGCTTTCATAATTTTTTGGCGATTTCAGGAGAAATAAATTAAGTTGGGCTAATGAGTGGACTGTTAAAGTGCCTATGAAGTGAAAAAAATGTTAATTTTATTAAATTTTTAGTTTTCCCGGCTTAGTCATTTTGTGCAATTAAAACTAAATTTGTAGATCGCAAACATTACCTTTTTTGCGTGTTGAAGTCAGAAATAATCACAGGCATGAAGTGAGTCGGTTTGTACATTTATATTCACAAAAGTAAAAATATGGCCGACGGCAAGGCTTCATTGAGAAAAAAATTGACAGATGGCAAGGCTCCTCCAGTAAGACATATTTAGAATGAGAATTAGACAAAAAAATCGCACTGTAGTTTGTATTATTTACGAAGAAAAATATAGATGTGCACACCACTTGATGTTACGCATGTAATTAGCATATATTTAACGGCATAAAAATTGTCGCACGATTTTGACAATTATGCATGACTTCAACAGAAAAATTGTTGGCACTCGCCAATTTTATTTTTGATTTCATCAAATGACTAAGGAAAGACTACAATTAAATAAAGTAAAATAGAGAAATAAAGATTCGAAGAATTAACATTATGGGACCCAAATTTTCGCTCCGTATTCCAACTGCGCATGTCAGTGAGGCACAATGTAGCTATAAACAAATAATTATTCGCTTTTCATCTAAATTTATGAAAATTATTTTATTTTAGAAGTAACGTTTTTGAAGCAGTTCAAAAATAAAACCCTGCTGCGAGTTTGTTAAACAGTACTTAAAAAATGCGTCGATGGCCGGTCACCCCAGTTTTCTAATAACTAGTTTACCTTTAAAAGGGACGTTATTAAAATATCTACTAAGCAAAGCAATAACCTCCATCTGCCTAGCATTCGAATCGAATCCAGCAATAAATATTATAATTATCACGGATATATAGTTTTTAATCGTTTTTAATTTGTAATTTGATAGTATAATTAGTTTTTATAGCAAATATCTTCAATCATATTTTTAGTATCAATATCCTTAGTTATTATTTAAAAACATTAGAACATGAGAGTACGCAAGTGGGTTTGTACTGTAAGTACACCCGAGGATTAAGTAATTAAGTTGTGGTCAGGTTAGGTGTTATGTTCTGTCAATGAAACTGACTAAAGCTGTCATGATAGTCTTTATATTTCAAACTCATTTTAGTGTGATGCATTCAGTATTAAAATTCATAATCCGGTTCTCGCAACCCGAGATCGCCGTTCTAAACATGGCGCCAAAGAAGGGCCTTTTGCCCTTCCGCACTGTTTGTAGTTTACAACTGCTCGATACTAGTGTTAAGGAAATGGATCTTACAATTTTAGACAAAATCCTACTTTAGGAGAAACATATAATAAATCAACAAGTTCTAGTTTTAGCCCACTCTCGACGCATCCAAGTTGAGTTACTTTAATTAAATCGTTCTTTTGTTAAACTCGTTTGGTCACGAGCCTGTATTTACTAAGGCCGTTTTCGACCCATTGACAACATTGAATAGAACTCATTTACCAACAACCTGTGTTGTTACAGGGAACTAATTAAGTATTGATTATATCTTAAGCTATCGGTACCAAGCGATCCCGACAGCAAGCCAATAAGATTTGAGTATTTCTAATTACAGTTCCGTACTTTGTCAGGTACCAAATCCATTGAACTTTCCGTCAATGCAAATTAGTTACCAACTTCAAGTTGGATTTCTATGGAACATATCTAAAGACTCGTATAATGTTTTACGCTCAAACTATGATATTTGATTTCTAGTTTCACCTTTGACATATCTTATTTGCGTTGTCGATCGTCTGGAACAGTTTTCTTTCAAGGACAATTTTGTTTTGATCAGGCCACGACCCCACCTACAATAGGAGTCCATGTAAAGACACCTGCGTTGTTTAAGAATTATTCTGGTCAAAGACATCTGTTCACCACAGAGACCATTGTTTGTAAATGACATAAATACAGAACGAATACTCTTGTAAGTTTCCAGTCATTGAGACCAGTAATAAAGTGCGTTAAGATCCAACCTTGGTTGTCGTCACAGCTCTACGAGAATCCCCTCAGCTCAGGAAAAGACTCCCTGACACTAGCGGCAGACGGTCACGGATATATCCTCAGCTTCAGAATCTGTGGATTAAACCCCAAATATACTTCGGTACGTGCAAGCTCACTTTGAGTTTTCCGGTGGACATAATTCCAAAGTGGAACAGTAATTCCATTCAATTTGGAAAACGGCCGTCCGTCTGAAGAACAAGAGTCGTCCTCTGAAGATGACATTTTAGTCTCATTCTTTGGTCTGATTGGAGTAATTCTACTACATCATCAAATGTCTCGTTCAATTTCGACAAATACTTGTTTCGGATATGGCTATGAAACGGTGTGCTTTCCTTTGACCTCAACAAATAATTATTCTGGCGGGAAACCAGTGACATCAGTCGACTCGTCATCGTCACAATCTCTAAATACGAAAGATATTTGCCATAATACAGACAGGATACTCTACTGTCTGAGAAGACATTTCTGGTAAAGATATGTATGAGCCAATCAATGCTATACAGCCATGGTTTAAGAACACTAACTGATCTTTGTAAACGTGAGGTGCGCTATCAGTTACCGAGCTATATCAAGCCTAGGATGTGAAGAAAAAAAAATGTTCATAATTAATTTATATTGAAGATCCTTCTTCTACTATGTGGAGATGATGCGGGCCCTGGCTGGGCTGGCCTAAATTTTAAAACTGCGGAAAGGGTATTGTGGAAACACATGACAGGCGGTGAGTAACTCACAGATCACAAAACTTGGAAAGACGGAGATAAGATTTGTTATTTTGTATTTTATTGAATTCAATACGTAGCATGTGCAAGGGCCCTAGGTCTAGTATCTAGTATCGGCGTTTCCATTTTAAAGCAATAATTATTATACTCTACAATTACCATTTTCTAAATTAATAATATTTCCTGAAATTTATCATATATTCTTTTGATCTGTGTATTACCAAAAGAAAACCTAAAGAGGGCACAATATTGGTGCTATTGTAACTGTGTAAAAATTCCTGTTAAACAGAATATCTCTCTGTCAGGAACGCCTTGAGGTACCAACTATGCTTGTTATTTTACGCATTTTTTTTTCTCAATTAACCCAGCTTTGTATTGTAATGCGGCCATTCGGTGTTTCCGTTTTAAAACAATAATTATTATATACTGTACAATTACCATTTTCTAAATTAATAATATTTCCTGAAATTTATCATATATTCTCTTGATCTGTGTATTACCTAAAGAAAACCTAAAGAGGGCACAATATTGGTGCTATTGTAACTGCGTAAAAACCCCTGTTAAACAGAATATCTCTCTGTCAGGAACGCCTTGAGGTACCAACTATGCTTGTTATTTTACGCAGTTTTTTTTTTAAATATTAACCAGTATTTTCGTATGTAAACATTTTAAATGCGTACGGAGTAACATTAGGTCAGACCAGTGGTACCCAGATGTTTCGTCGGAGCGTGCTACTTCTAGCGATAAACTGTATTTTTTGTATGTAAACATTTTAAATGCGTACGGAGTAACTTTAGGTCAGACCAGTGGCACCCAGATGTTTCGTCGGAGCGTGCTACTGCTAGCGATAAACTGTATTTTTTGTAACTTTAGGTCAGACCAGTAGAAGCCAGATGTTTCGTCGGAGCGTGCTACTGCTAGCGATAAACTGTATTTTTGGTGTGTAAACATTTTAAATGCGTACGGAGTAACTTTAGGTCAGACCAGTGGCACCCAGATGTTTCGTCGGAGCGTGCTACTGCTAGAGATAAACTGTATTCTTAGTTTGCAAACATTTTAAAATGCCTACGCAGTAACTTAGGTCAGGCCAGTAGCATCCAGACGTTCCGTCGGAGTGTGCTACTGCTAGAGATAAACCGTAGAAATCATGAACAGTAAATAATGGAATAAAATAAAATTGTCTCATAAATGTTACAATAAAAACAGTTTTAAAATAATGACTTGATATTGATTTCCTTCCGGCTGAAGTACTCTAATCTAACGAAAAACAAAGTATTTACCCGTTCAACTATTCTAATTATATCTATAACACACTCAGTGATAGAAAACTAAATGAAAAAATAACAATTCCTTACCCATTGTGTGAGAAATAAAATAAAATTGCAGACTATAGTCGGCCAAGCCGGGTTATCCTGGTGAATATGACTGGATGCATGAAGAAAAAAAACAGCCCAGTGCCGGTACAGTATCTTTCAATTCGAAGCCGGCCGGGGATGCCTTGCCGGTTTTCTATCCCAACCGGCTTCCAACTAAATCGATGACTATCTACCGATGTACTCACCATTATTGGTCATTTTGTAGTCAAAATCTAATTCTAAGCATTTGGAAAACCATGAGGAAAAATGTATTCCGGTTTTGTTTGTCATCTACTGACGGTCATGGATTGTTTCAGCAATTTGATCTGGTTTATCCTTTGACGTAAAAGCGTACAGAATCGTCTAATAGGATTATTGGGGATTTAGACACCCCGAAACTTGAAACACAGCGTGGGTAATGGGAAGTGTGAATGGAATCCGGGATAAGGTACAAAGGATTTAGCCTACGTACTTACATTACACACCCACTTGCGTCCTCTCATGTTAGATGATAAGAATTCAGATTTTTTAATAATTAATTATCTTTCTAAAACTCATTAATAATTCATAAGGGTACTGGCCAATCTAGTGCGATAGATTATATCACGTGATGTCCTCTATAAACCACGATATAAATAGATCCATCAAGCTAAAAGTCGGGGGGGGCTTTGAATATTTCAGAGGGGTGCGGGGCTGATTAGTTATTCATGAACTACCGTGCCTACTGAACTGGAATACTTACACACTACATTACGTCACCAGTTCTATAATTGTTCCAGTTGAATAACCTAGAGTGTTATAAGCAGTGGCGTACCTAGCCTATAGGCCGTAGGCTCGGACCTACAAATTTTTCCGGCAAAATAAAATAAATAAATAAAAACTTAAGTTCTTAGCGTTTTACTACGTATCGATTTAGGGAAAATGTCCCCTGGAAAACGAAGGAAATGGCATTTCCGAGGCCCCAGATTAAAAAAAATCCTGGGGGACGTCCCCCTAGCTGCGAGCGCGCGAACCGCTTGCTGAAATCTCTCCTCGTGCGTACACCGCGAAAAATGCACGCTACGCCCCTGGACCGGACCCTAAATATGAAAATCCTGGGTACGCCCCTGGTAAGTGTTACAGTTCGATAACCTAGAGTATTGTAAGTGTTCCAGTTCAATAATCAAGAGTACAACATTTTGTGACAGATTATGCTCAATATTAATAATACTGCAAGCGATATTTACTTCATTTTGCCACACTCAAATATCCTATGAAGACATGTTAAACGTGAAATTGATCGAGCAATTACTAAAAACTGGATTGCTCATAGCGACTCTAAACGTATCATTTACAATGGTATTACCTTCTATTCACCTGGCCTTTGCCAGCTATACACGACAAATATGAACTTTCTTCAACCCTTAGACCAGAAGATCTCTTGGCTTGATTCAAGTACTCGGGACCGGAAGTCAATGAATCTAGAATTTTGACGCAATGTATTCATAGCCATCCTTGCTGTATTCATTATACGCTCCGTGAAGCCCAGTCAAATACTGTTACACGCGAACAGTAGGGTTTGGATTAGTTTACAGGATCATCGAAGAAGCATTATTGTTGTGTTGTTGAGTGACCTAGCCCTAAAAAGCCAATTTAGTGACAAAACCTCTAAAAGTCCTAAACTAGTGAGCACCCGTTTTTGACGGTTAGGGTGTTTTTTTAAATGTAGGGGTAGGGTTTGGATTAGCCGGTTAACAGGACCATCGAAGAAGCATTATTGTTCTGTGTTGTTCCATGATGTAGCCCTAAAAAACCTAATTTAGTGACTATAACTCTAAAAAGCCCTGAATTAGTGAGCACTCGTTTTTGACGGTTAGGGTATTTTAAATTTTGGGGTAGGGTTTGGATGAGTTCACAGGACCATTAAAGAAGCATTATTTTTCTGTGTTGTTCAGTAATCTAGCCCTAAAAAACTAAATTAGTGTATCCCATTGTTCCATTTCTATTTTAAGCGTAAATGTAAAATATGTAACTGATTAGAATAACAATAGGTAATATATAAGAATATGTGATTTTTCCATGCAATAGACCCTTTCAGCTTGCCTGTTTGTTGCCCCATTCCAGACCACGTGATAGTTCTCCAGTGCTTTGTTTTCCAATTATAGAAATTGGTACATTTCCTCTTGGGATACAGAAAAACATTACTCAAGGCATAGTTATTAGAATGGAATGGTTAGGAAACCCGGCAAACTTCAAAAGGGCTAACAAAGGCGCTGCGATTTAGGTTGGAAGGGGTAAGATAAAAGATTGTGCACGATCATAGTTCATTAGCGTTCCCTGAACGACTGAACTCACACGTTTCTATTCGGCTGATTGATTAACATGTTGGAATTTCTATTGTGTTTTGTGCACGGTAGTGGTTGAAAAAAGCTAACAAAGACATATAACAAAGAATGTCCCTGAGTTTCCTAACCATTCCACTCTGTTAACTATGCTCAAGGCAAAAGTCATGTGGTCTGAAATGGGGCAACAACAGGCAAGCTGAAAGGGTCTATTGTGTCAAGTTCACGTTATCAAAGTTGGTAGAGCGCGGGCCTTGCAACCCAACGTTCCGTGTTCGATTCCCGGTGCCCCGCGCCTGCTCCAGTATTTCACTTCTTCTTTCCTACGGACTTCTTTCCCGGAAGTGACATCCCCGGAAATGACGTCAAATGACGCCAAGGGACGTCTGAGTAATTTAATTCCTACTTACGGCCCGAGTACTTGAATTGCACCACCATAATTCTAGCATGACACCAACGCCTTAAACAAGCACGACTAATTTAGATACACAGTTTGAATAGTGCTTCATTACATTGAAGTGAGGCGTTCGGGTCAATACCGCTGAAACAAGCTGGTATTTGTATACGTCACTGTAATGTCAGCTATTGTAAAAGTTTTCTACTAGAAAATATATGGCACTTGTGATAAACAAAAAAATGAGAAAATAAGTGACTCCCGTGACTCGCGCTCCGTAACACACATTAGATACCTAAGTAGTGGAAGCCGTCCAGAACTTATTCCGGGATCTATTTGACAGCTCTCCGTATATCAATACAAAAGATGAATGGAAATACAATGTCAGAATCAATCCAGAATTAGAAAGCTTTGCTAATTAAAAGTGCATGAAAGGTGGAATTCGTAGAAAAAGCATCAGAAAAAAACATATTTCCACTAAATCAACTCAACAACAAACCATTTACTCAACTGCCATGTGGTCGGCGAAAAAAATCAAGATCTTCATCGGATCACTTTCAGCGATAACTGTTTGTTGTTTGTTTGTGTCCTGGAAAACTTTGACTGGGACATGGGAAATCTGGAACTAACAATCCCTGATATTTGCTACTGATCAGCAAAATTGGTTGGCTGTGGATCAGAACTTCCCTGGTTTGTAGTGAGGGTTGTAATTTGTAAACTGGACCGATGCTGACTGACATTCAAGACACATTTCTTAAAGCCAATAATTGTAGAAAGAAAGCCGGCTGCAGAAGAGAAGACTTAGTTGTTGATTGTTGAAATATGGACTATTACTTCTGGCTCCGGTGATAGTCGTTGGCAGAATAGTATAGTTTTACTAGTTTTACTCAGTGTAGTTTTACTGTACTTCCATTGGACTGCACGGATCGAGGCTCCCACACGATTCAAGTGTGTGAACACTCAACAGAGCCACGAGGCTTTCAGGATCAGCGTTAGCAGGTTTATCCATGCTTTAATTATTAAGTCGGATTGTTCAGTTATTTCGCTGCTGGGGTGTTTGATTCCTGCATTACCTGATACATTACTAAGCCATGCATGTTCTAAGTGACCCTTCCCAAACAAAGTCCGAAAAAAGTAAAGTGAAAGTATGACCCTCCCCTAAAGAAAAAAAGAGATACATACTGTAATGTGTGTGTACACTGTTCATTTCACTTTTCTAGGTTGCATATATTCTCATTATATGACTTTACTACTACCTAGCTCGATTTAAACCCTAATATTCTAGATTTAAGAGCTCATACTCTTAATCTGTTTTGAAATGTTAGTCTTTCTTTGGCACTCGTATTAGTAATAACTAGTATACCTAATGGGTAGTGGATGCTGCCGCTCAGTCAAGGAAGTGTTACTGGGTTATAAAAATGCCAAGGTCAGTGTTAATAGATAACTATATTTCAGTTGTAGTTTTTGGGCTATCGTTCGACTGAAGCCTGTTTGAGCTGTGGTGTGTTTTCTCAAAAGTTGTCTCGTTTTATTTTCATTTTGTTCCGACATATCAACGATTCCCGGTAAATTCCCTGAGCCTAACAATTCCCGACATTTTCTTAAGATTCACAGCACAAAAAAACTGCCGTTCTCCCCGCCCGGTGAAGCTAAATCACCGGAAATCAACTGTAATGAGAATGTATTTGTAAATGCTAATTGGTGTTTTGGATTATCGAAGGCCATGCCTTATAGAACGGAAACGTATTTGCTGCTCACCATCTTGATAACAGGAGAGATGACTGATAGCCATTATCTCCGCCCCAAACTATCAAACTATAGATCGTTCTCACTGACGTCACACAAAAAATTGCGTCAAGAAAAGACTGATATTAGTAAAATACTTTTAATGTTGTGTATAGAGCAGGTAAAAATATGTAAATGACCGAAATCTTGGAGCATTAAAGTACTTCGTAACTGAGCTGTCGGACAAATAACATTCAAACAATTTAGTGTAATTTGTATGCGGCGGCCATGTTGGCGCCGAAAACGTACTCTACAAATAAAGCTGATTTTCCCAGCAATATGATTAGCATTCACTTCAAAACACATTATATATCACTTTTAACGATAAATCAAGTCAAGCATTTTAAATTGGCAGGAATATATGGGTTTCCATGACATTTCGGAAACACGCTGAGCTGGGCCGTCACAAAATTCAAAATACTCTAATTCAATAACGATTTACCGTATCGACGTAAAACTTTCAAAGAATACTGAGTATACCGATACCCAAATCATATTAAAAGAACAGGGTTACAGATCCTTTAGTTTAGATTTTAGAATTTTGATGACGTCACGTGAAAACGATATATATACTAATGCTCACACAGAGTTCGATCGCCTACACGACTCCATGCAGTGACTCGTGCATGAGTCGTCAACTTAGCATGCATGATCATCAAGTTACAAAACATTTTGTGGGTTGGACTCGCTGTTTTAGCACTGAAGGAACTGTAGTAAAAATACAAACGAAGACGATCAGAATTAGCCTGAAGTACAGCGTACGACAAAGCACTCGCAGATTTCCGTAAAACGCTCTCCTCCAGATGCCAAGCTGCACGGAATGCGAAGAACAGAAACCCGTCAAAGGTTGCTTCTCCCCTCCGAAAAACTGCTCATGACTTTGAGGAAAAAATTATGACAGACCTGGGACAATTAACGACAGAACTACAAGACATCCGCGTCAAGCTCAATGAATTAAACGCTTTTTGGATCGCTTTTTAAAGTAAAATTTTCCTCGAAGAGAAAATCAAGATCAAAGAAACAAAATAGGCATCATGCCAAAAGTAGGAAGAAGTGGAGAAAGACTCAGCGTACCACAGCTGAAATATTGGAGAAAATTGGTCTTAGATATGAACAGGGAACTCTTTGTAATGTTGTCGACCTAAATGAAGAAGTTAGCGTTAATCTCCAGAAGGGTGGAAGAAAATGGGCAAATCTTTGTGACAGTGACTGCAGTCTGTTAAGCAGTAGTGCAAAATCGCATCTTAAGGTGGCTCGCCTGGATTTTCCAGGGACGCACCATATCCACTTTGAACGGCTGCTACTCCACTGTCAGAGCACGGTCGAGCTAGCCACTTCACCCATTTACTAGAAATAGAATAAACTTTTCAAAAATGTAGGTTTGTTTGACATCGGTGTTACCATAGCAACACAGCGTTGACGTCATGTGTTTTACATATCAGCAATTGTCTCGAAATCTAGACCTAAACTTTTAAAACGACCTAGTGTTTCTTGTAGTCTAAATGTAGACCTTCAAGACTGCAAAGTTTAAAAAAAATGTATGAGAGCGTTTTCGAAAAAAAATGGGTTGAATATTTTCATTGAAAAAATAAACAGTTCGCCTTACTTCCTGTTTAGTCGTCGAGAACTGTGTTTGCCGGACCGATTCAAACGCTGTTTTTAGCATATTTCATACCTGTGGCATAGGACTACTTCCCATGAAAATTTCATTCCATTTGCTTTATTCGATTTCGGTTTATGGAATAATAAGTAATGTAATAAATATGCTCATTTTACTCAAAATAGTAACGTATTTGGTAAGGAAGCTGTAATTCGAAAACTAGTCGATAAATATTTTTTTAAATCCATTTACATGAAATTCAACATGTACTATCCTTGCCCTGTAAATTTCAAGAGCATTGAATCATTTTAAGGGCGCGAAATAAAAACAAAAACACAGGGAACTTTTACATTCATCCACGCAAGCTTTATTGCTGTATCATTTTGTTTATAGCTTGTGTCTTTCCGAAATTTCTCTTTTGTCTAGATTCTACATACTTGTGTGCTTTTGAACTAACAAGTTTACCATGCACGCATGATACGCTTCGCTACCGCCGGAACGCTCGTGCAAATTCTGTTCTTAGGACAATGACATGCAAATTAGTTAGCCATGAAGCTTGGCAGTGCGGGATGATAATGTTGAATAAGTGTGTTTTTAGTAACCAGATCGGGAAAAAGTGCCCGTGACGCCTAGACCACATTTTCTAAATATAAATTAAAAACGAGATTTTGTATTATTAAACCTATTGTAAATAAATATTATAAGTTATATTATAACAGCGTTACAACTGGCAGCGTGACTATTGTACTAAAAACGGAATTTGCACGAGCGTTCCGGCATTAGCGAAGTGTAGCAAGCGTGCATGGTAAACTTGTTAGTTCAAAAGCACAAAAGTATGTAGAATCTAGACAAAAGAGAAATTTCGGAAAGACACAAGCTATAAACAAAATGATACAGCAATGAAGCTTGCGTGGATGAATGTAAAAGTTCCCTGTGTTTTTGTTTTTATTTCGCGCCCTTAAAGTGATTCAATGCTCTTGAAATTTACAGGGCAAGGGTAGTACATGTTGAATTTCAGGTGAAAAGATTAAAAAAAATATTTATCGACTAGTTTTCGAATTACAGCTTCTTTAGCAAATACATTACTATTCTGAGTAAAATGAGCATATTTATTACATTACTTATTATTCCATAAACCGGAATCGAATAAAGCAAATGGAATGAAATTTTCATGGCAAGTAGTCATATGTCACAGGTATGAAATATGCTAAAAACAGCGTTTGAATCGGTCCGGCTAACACAGTTCTCGACGACTAAACAGGAAGTAAGGCGAATTGTTTATTTTTTGAACGAAAATATTCAACCCATTTTTTTTCGAAAACGCTCTCATACAATTTTTTTAAACTTTGCAGTCTCGAAGGCCTACATTTAGACTACAAGGGACACTAGGTCGTTTTAAAAGTTTAGGTCTAGATTTCAAGAAAATTGCTGATATGTAAAACACATGACGTCAACGCTGTGTTGCTATGGTAACACCGATGTCAAACAAACCTACATTTTTGGAAAGTTTATTCTATTTCTAGTAAATAGGTGACGTGGCTAGCTCGACCGTGCTCTGACAGTGGAGTAGCAGCCGTTCAAATTGGGTATGGTGCGTCCCTGGAAAATCCAGGCGAGCCACCTTAAAGGTTTACTAGGTAGCTTTGAAAAAGAGGAAATAAGTTCAGATGATGGGGATGATGATCCGAAAGATTGTGAAGAGTTAGAAGAGAATGATGTTGATACAAGTGATTCAGGGAAAAAAGACATAAAAGTGGCCGGATGTCAACAGCAAAAGAAAATATGAATTCTGATGCAGATTCATCATCTGATGAGAATGTGGGCTCCTACTGGGAGAATGGGTCTTGGATGTCTTATCTTGAACCATTATCTGAGTAAATCGTTGTAATACAGCCTTTTTAGGTGTGTGATGTGCCAGCTGTCAAACATTACATTTGTAGAATATTGTAACGAATTAAAAAAAGGAAAAAATATTTAAACATTATTTTACTTCATCAGTAGAAATAAAGATATTTGTTGTTTACAACAGGTTGCCAAAGCTCTGACATAAGAAGCCGCCTGGCCATTGACGTTTTCATTTTTATGACAGGGCTTGAAAATTAGTGACCCTCCCCAAATTACGGTTTAAAAAACTATGACCCTCCCTAAATTGGCGCTCAAAAAGTTGTGACCCTCCCCACAAACTCACCAGCCCTCCCCCTGCTAAATAATGACCGGTCCCTAATTTCGTTTCTACCGAGTGGAGACTTCATGTGATGTCGCTGTTTGGATCTCGCGGAGTTGACGGCCAGGGAAATGGTTCTTCCGTACATTGAACTCTGCTAGACGGTGACTTCTTAAACTTCTGTAGAACCTGACAGGACATCTACCTTGTATCTGTAGCATAGATTTTTGGATGGCATTGTATTTCAAGTAGTTCTTTCCTGTCCTTTTCTGGTTAACTTTGCGTACATCAATGATAATTTTTGACAACAAATGGTCACTAAGTTCGTTTTGGAGGTAAGCTTTGTAATTATATTTACAGCTCACATTGTTGATGGACCGGCTTTCTCTCTTTTAAAAACTGTGTTATTACGATGTTTGTGCTCTTAAACTACATCACTAAGTGCCTAGTTATCTCTATTTTACCCGGCTCAATTTTGAATTTCCTGAGCTTAGACCAAGATATGCGAATTGTGACCGTTATCGTGGTAACGGTCCATACGGCAAAATGCACAACAGCCAATCAGAACACTCGATTTGACATTGAGAGTGACTTGCCATATAATAAGTTACTTATATTAGTTTTTAAATTGTTAGGGCCTCTATTGAAACAGTTTAATTGTATTGACTGAAAGAGTTACCCTGTTTAAATATCTGTTTAAATATATATATATTCCCCTCCCCTAGCAAAATATGGTTGGTATGTCGCCCATGACAAAGCCAACCATTTTCTAAGATTGCAAGTTCTGAAAATTCACAGAAGACGAGAAATTTAAATTTAAATTTAAATCGAGTCCCAGGCACCGATCGGCCTAGGCAAACAAAAAAGCGATGACTTAAGACAGCACTGAATAACAATCTCGTACCCAGACCCTATTTACTGATAACATGACGTGCGTAGACTAGGACTGGAATGGACTGCCATAATCCAAACTATCTAGTTGTTCAGTTGTTCAGTTGTTCAGTTGTTCAGTTGTTCAGTTGTTCAGTTGTTCAGTTGTTCAGTTGTTCAGTTGTTCAGTTGTTCAGTTGTTCAGTTGTTCAGTTGTTCAGTTGTTCAGTTGTTCAGTTGTTCAGTTGTTCAGTTGTTCAGTTGTTCAGTTGTTCAGTTGTTCAGTTGTTCAGTTGTTCAGTTGTTCAGTTATTTAGTGATTTAGTGATTTAGTGATTTTAATGATTGTATTATATCTATGATTATCATTAGGAATTATTATTGTGGCGTATTTTGATCATGATCCACGTGCATTATCCGTTTAAAATCAATGGAGTAATACATGCAGAATCAGCGATTCTGAGAACGTGATATATTTATTTGCTTTATCCTGTCCTAGAGAATCATTAACTTTCTGCGGCTTGACGCCATTTTGTGATCAGTGTAGAAAACATGACACGCTAATACTTGGGACAACTCATTTGAAATTAACGGATTGGTTTTACATGATCAGTTTAACGCTACGTGCAGCTGGAATGAGAATATTGATGAAATGTATGAAATCTTAGCTTATTTTGAACTTATAAAAAATATGGACTGGGACAAAATGTTTACACAACAAAGACTAAATCCCGGTTTACACGAAAAGCATTTTGGGAACGTCACTCGTAACTTGGGTATGGCACTCCTATCTTGGGAACGGCACTCCTAACTTGGACACGGCTCTCCAAACAACCGAGACTACCTTTTCACAAGGTCTCAGCACCTCTATATACTTCTGGCAAGGGATGCCGTATGGGCTTTAGCACCAGCAGCATTACAAACAAAGAAGACCATGCAAGTATTGAGAGTAGCACTGGTAGCAGGAGTAGCACGAGCAGCACTGGTAGCACAAGTAGCACTGGTAGCACGAGTAATACGGGCAGCACTGGTAGCACGGGTAGCACTCGTCTGGTTGCACGAGTAGCATGAGTAACACGAGTAGCACGAGTAGCACGAGTAGCACGGATAGTACGAGTTAGCATAAGTAGCACTGGCAGCACGAGTTGCACGGGTAGCACTCGTCTGGTTGCACGAGTAGCATGAGTAGCACTGGTAGCACGAGTAGCATGGGTAGTACGAGTAGCATGAGTAGTACTGGCAGCACGGGTAGCACTCGTCTGGTTGCACGAGTAGCATGAGTAGCACTGGTATATTAGTAAAGCCTTCGACAGGGTCTGGCATGAAGCATTATTATATCAACTGTGGCTATTGGGAGTTAGAGATCCTTTACTAAGGTGGTTTAGAAGTTACTTATCTGAAAGAAAGCAAAGAGTCGTCATTAATGGGCAAAGTAGTGGTATTGTTTTTTTATATGCCGGGGTCCCACACTCTCCGTATTGGGTCCACTTCTTTTCTTAATCTACATAAATGATATTACGACTGGAATTTCATCGAATTGCTATCTTTATGCAGATGATACTACACTATTAGAAATTGTTGAACATAACTGATTTGGAAAAAAATGATATGTGGGCGAAAACCTGGCTTGTTACAATTAATGCCTCGAAATCTAGGACTATGAATTTTTCGGTAAAGCGTTTAAAGCTCTACCATCCACCGCTATTTCTGAATAATGAAAGTATTAAGGAGGTTGATAGTCATAAACACCTTGGTCTTATCCTTTCCAGTAACCTTTCTTGGAGAAACCACATTTTACAATTACACCAGAAGGCATCAAATGTTCTTAATATGATTAAAAGCATTAAATATAAAGTTAATCGTTCAACTTTACGCACGCTCTATTTAAGTTTGGTGAGGCCTCTTATGGAATATGGGGACATAATTTGGGGTGGCTGTAGTGAGGGTGAGTGTGCTTTGTTAGAAAATGTGCAGTATGAAGCAACTAGAGTTATATCAGGAGCTATGAAAGGGACGAGTAGAATTAGGCTCTTAAATGAGTTGGGGCTCGTAGACCTTAAAAATAGAAGAACTGTTCATAGAATCGTTACATTTTACAAAATGGTCAAAGGTTTAACTCCTGCTTATATAAAAGAGATCTTGCCTGAGCAAGTAGGTGAACGTAGTCAATACATGCTTCGCTCCAATGAAAGTTATACACTGTTGCCCTGTCGTACTGAGCGTTTCCGTTGTTCTTTTCTGCCATCTTCAATGCGATTATGTGCCAGGATACACATATGTGGCACAGCCTACTCCATGGATCGCTCCCAGTTTCTTCCCACTACCAAACTACAAAGAAAAACAATATAACTCACATTTTCGCATATTGCCATACTATAAGTCTACAATAATAATTCTGGGTTTTACATCGGGGGAATTTAAAAGTTTAGTACACCAGGTCCCGTTTTAACATTTTTAGTCCCGTACTAAAAAATACAAGTGCCTAAAAATCTACTTGCTAAATTCAAAGAACACTTTGCACTTTTACCGCCATTTATGTAGAATCAAGTTCGAATCAAGGCTCGCTTAGATTTGTTCGAGACATGTAACAGTATTATAAAGTTTGAATTTATTTGCTATGCTTTACTCCAAGATCTCGACATCACAGTCAGACACAACTGAAATAAAGTTTCAACTTAAACGTTTCACATGGACATCAATTTTGCTGGCAGTGCTATTGGTGAATTTAGCAACATGTCATATTGATATAAATAAACCCAAGCTGGAGCCGAGCTTGTCAAACAGCGCGTACTGCAACCTAAATCTTTGGTCATTCTTCCTCTAACACATGTATGAAAGCTTAAAACACCTAACAAACGAAGTTACAATGATTCAAACAAATAACATACCCAAAGTAGGCACCAAATTCGCTTGTAAAGCCTGGCCCTCCCTTCATCTGCGGATTCCTCCGATTTGAGGGCAAATTCCTTCAAGAGCCTGATCAGCCCTTCGGGCGCTTTACCATAACTGTAATAGTGAACTGATATTAGTGAAAAGGTAACAAAAAGGAACTGAACATTAACCTCTAAATACTTACCCATTTCTCTCGAATTCCGCTTCAAATTCCTGGAAAGCAGCTTCGCACTGTGCTTCACGAACACTGCCCGCCATCTTGAACTTGGAATGAGGTGAGAGAAATAATGACCGCTGACACAAATTTTGCAGATTCAATCCGTCTTCGCTAGCAACCGATCCAGTCTCCTGCTGGTCCAAAAGATTCTACTTCCGGTAAAATCGTCGATTTGTCGAAGCGTTTTGAAACCTTCAGACTAAAAGTAAGGGGGGAAAAACCTTTAGGAATGATATTAGATGCAATAAGCTATATTAAGACCGAAAATGAGGGATTTCTAAGTACGTCAAATTTTGCCGGTGCAGATACCTTAAGTCCAACTATAGCAAGCATACCGCAATTACCTGGGTTTAAGAAAGCTCTAAAGGAAAACTTTAGTAGTAATGATTATGACAGACTCTACGATTTTTCTGTTACTAGATTTTCATCAATATGTCACACTCGCTTAAGATTAGGTAACTCTGCTTTAAATGATAACCTATTTAAAATCAATTGCGCACCAACAGCTTTTTGTCTCTGCGGATTTGCCAAGGAAACTGTTAAACACTATTTATTAGATTGTCCTCTATATGCCGCAGTGCGTCATACGTTATTTGCCTCCGTTGCACTTTTAATCCCTCATTGGCAAGTTACATCGGATAATATAAAAGTGAACATACTACTCCATGGCTCTTCTGAATTAAGCAGTAATAAAAATATAGAAGTTTTTAAAGCAATACAGTTTTATATTATTGAAACAAAGCGATTTGATTAATTTAACTGGCTTTAGAGTAGTATTATCAATTTTATAGTTATGCAAAAGTGATTGTTTTTGGTCCCTGTAAGTTTTTTTCTAATTATCACAATATAATTTGACATATTATTTTCTATAATTTTCTTATTGCGATCAATTGTTCCTGCTTTCTGTTTTATTGCTTTAGCTATTATTATTATAAGTCGTTTCCTTTTTCTCTACCTTACTCGTTGTAAAAATTGTAATTGTAACGGTAGTGTGAGCTTCCTAGATGAGGACCTGGTGCTCTTGAGGCAAACACTAGGACATTATATGTTTAAATAAAAATAAAAAATAAAAATAAAGTAGCACTGGTAGCACGAGTAGCATGGGTAGAACGAGTAGCATGAGTAGCACTGGCAGCACGAGTTGCACGGATAGCACTCGTCTGGCAGCACGAGTTGCACGGATAGCACTCGTCTGGTTGCACGAGTTGCACGGATAGCACTCGTCTGGTTGCACGAGTTGCACGGATAGCACTCGTCTGGTAGCACGAGTAGCACGAGTAGCACGAGTAGCACGAGTAGCACGAGTAGCACGAGTAGCACGAGTAGCACGAGTAGCACGAGTAGCACGAGTAGCACGAGTAGCACGAGTAGCACGAGTAGCACGAGTAGCACGAGTAGCACGAGTAGCACGAGTAGCACGAGTAGCACGAGTAGCACGAGTAGCACGAGTAGCACGAGTAGCACGAGTAGCACGAGTAGCACGAGTAGCACAAGTAGGATTCAAGATTCAAGGTTTATATTTCCACAAAACAAAACAATCATTACATTTAGGACATGCGAAAAAAGATATTTGCTAATGTGAGGAGCACAAGTAGCACGAGTAGCACGAGTAGCACGAGTAGCACAAGTTGGATTCAAGATTCAAGGTTTATATTTCCACAAAACAAAACAATCATTACATTTAGGACATGCGAAAAAAGATATTTGCTAATGTGAGGAGCACAAGCATAAAACCATGAGGGTTACCAAAGTTGCTATAATATGCCCTGGAAAACTTATTTAAATTAATAGATATATAAGACAAATACATTAGTGCACTAGATCTAGTATAAGAGTTTGTATAAACTAGACTGAAATAGAAATAAATGTCTTTTTAAAAATAGGATTAAAGTATTTTATCTACGAGAAAGAGCAAAAATAGTAAATTGCACAAACGACAGCTGCAAACGACAGAAATGTATCATTAATACTCAGGAGGAAGCGCTAATATATATTTTTTGTAATTATTTTGAAAGATTTCAAGCTAGGCGATTGTTTTATATCTAAAGGTATACTGTTCCAAGTCTTCGAGGCTGCAAATCTGACACTAAATTTTCCATAATTTAGGTTCGCTCTAGGGATAAAAAGATTCCGATTTGATCTCGATCGGGTATTGTATGTGTGGACCTCAGAAATTCTACTAAAAAGTGTATTGGAAGTACTGGGTCTAAAAGGAAGTTCCCCAAGTTGTAATTTGGTTATTTCATAAATATTTGATATTCCAAGGTCACAGAATAGTGGCCTACTATGTGCCATGAAATCCGAGAAAGTTATTACACGCATAGCACGCTTCTGTAGAATATATAGAGGATGTAGATTTGTTTTATAAACACTACCCCATGTACTGGTACAGTAAGATAAATATGGATAGATATAGATAATAACACAAATTAATTAAGATTTTACGATTGAGAATCTATAAATGACACCAACTGATTTGGCAATTTTAACTGCTATATTATTTATGTGAGACTCCCAACTTAGATGTTCATCAACGAGAATCCCTAAAAACTTCGTCTTATCAATCCTCTTCAGATCTTCCGTAGAAAACGTGATATTTAAGTTTGAGGCATGTTTTTCATATGTTTCAGTCTTTGCTGAGATATGAACAACACAAAATTTGTTAAAAAATTTCTGAATTTATAGAGGATATAATATTTTTTATATTTTTGTGCTGGATAAGGATATTCAAATCGTCAGCATAAAGGACAAGGTGAGCCAGTCTGTTAAAAGTTTTAGCATCATCCATGTAGATTAGAAATAGTATTGGCCCCAAAATAGAGCTGAGGTACATCACAATCTATTTTCATGGTGTTTGAGTTTAACACCATCAATACATACAAATTGTTTTCGATTGGTTAGGTAACTTTCAAACCACAACTTGTCTTTACCAACGACGCCATAATATGGAAGTTTCTGGAGGAGTATATCATGGTTCACCGTGTCAAATGTTTTAGATAAGTCTAAAAGTAGCACGAATAGCACTGGTAGCACCAGCAACACGGGCAGCACTAGTAGTACGAGTAGCACTGGTTGAACAAGTATCACGACTTGCACCGGCGAGTTAGTACGAGTTAGTTGCACGAGTTGAGTTAGTTGCACGAGTTGAATTAGTTGCACGAGTTGAGTGAATTGCACGAGTTAGTTGTACGGGTGAGTTTATTAGCACTGATATAGCCACGAAATGCTTGTCGTGTACTTAAGTTAGCTACATGCGGACTGCATGCACTCTTAAATGGAAACAATCTTTAACGGTATGAATTAAATCTGTGCCCTGTGTCTGTGCGAAGAAGGAACACACTATAGGGGATATTTTACATAATTTAAAATGTAAGCTATATATGTCATGCAACAGTGCAGATACGTATTCAGTATCGCTATACGCGGTAACGATAGACGCATCCGCCTCAGTCCTAGTCTCACTCTGAAGTTAAACGTTCTTAATATCCATGTAATTCGGTTTTCTTTGTTCTCGTTGGGTATTCATAACTACTAAATTATCCGTCGTCTATAAATAATTTATAGAGTTTTCCTGTTTAGGATGTTTATAGCTAGTCACTAATTTTGGGATATTAGGGCTAAGTCACTAAACAAAACAGAAATATGCTTCTTCTTCAATGGTCCTGTGAATAATAAGCCTTAGATTTACTTACATGTATATAAAGATATATACTGGATGGATGTGATGGCGATTCTAACTCTCGTGTTTATTACTCCGTGCGTGTTATACGACTACTGAACCGCATGGTCTCTGGGTCGATACTTATTACATGTAATCCGAGTTGTGTAATTAATGCTAGGTAAACATAATTAAGTGTAACACAATACATGATGCATATATCACATTCCCCTTTTCCAGTTTACACTTGTGTGAAACAAAAGATGATCATAGTACATAACCAAACTAAAATAATTAGCAATATGGTTCTGTGGTCCCTTAATAGTTCCTTTGTTGACTTTTTTTAGACAAGTCCGGTTGAAAAGTCTAGTGAAGTCAGTCCATGTATTTTGGGTCAGGATTGATGATATTGCCATATCGGCGCACTCGCATTTCAGGTTTGGATACAGGATCATCCGCCTGCGGCTGAACTTCAGGTTTTGGTTGTTCAAGCTCTGGCTCTGATGTTCATAGTCTCAAATGGTTCGGTGACCGGAATATTCTCCTCTGTCTTCATCAAGTGATGTCTGTTTGGGCGATACTCGGATACACCCTCAGCAAATACAACACAACTCCTTGGTGTGTTATGTTTGTGGTTGGCAACTGCTGGTTTCCAAGCTGCCTGTGGTGCAGTTTGAATCTGACTTTTTCACCTTCAGTCAAAACAGGTAGTAGTTTAGTCGTACGGTCGTAATCATGACTTCCGTTAGCTATCTTGGCTGTTGGTTCTTGCCGTCTGGAAGTATTTTGTGCTAATTAGATAGTAGAACGTTTTAGCAGCTTGTGGCTCACTGGAAGCACAGATCTCAGTCTGCGACTCATGACCGCCTGCGCTGGACTTACACCATCGATCGGTGTGTTTCTGTATTTTAGCAGTGCTAGATAAGGTTCTTGATTACTTTCTGCTGCCTTGTTCAGCAGGTGCTTGACAGATTGCACTGTCTTCTCGTGAATACCACCAGACTGGGTATACTGTAGTGTTTATACATCCGGGAGTTTCCTAGTGCGGGAAACCATGTATCACGTGATAGGTAGATTGAAGAGGTCTCGAGTAGCGAGCTGTACTGTGTATAAGTCCGAGTTTATACAGTAGTTCAAGCCTTAGTGGCTTTCTAGGTACATAACAGATACCTCGGACTGGTCGTTGTCTGCCTGAAGTCGTATTCTCGAACAAGCTCCTGGAACTCGTGTGAGGAGTATTGCGGACCGTTGTCAGATACAACTTTCTCAGGTATTCCGTGTCTGCTAAACATGGATTTGATTTTGCAAACCACAGTTCTGGAGCGCGTGTCACAGATCTGATACCTCTGGATATCGGCTGTAGTAATCAACTACTACTAGGTGAGCGTGTACATGCATGTCCCTTCCGCTCGAAGAGGTCAGTTTCAACTTTCTGCCACGGGCGCGTTGGTAGCTGATGTGATAGCTAGCGGTTCTCGTGCGTTAGCGCTGTGGTGTTGTTGACACGTTGGACATTTATACACAGTGTCCTCAATTTGCCCACACATGCCTAGCCAGATAATGCACGGTATTGCAAGTCGTTTTGTCTTATCAATGCCCTGGTGTGAGGTATGCAGCTTTCTCAGCGTGGCACCGCGCAGCCCTGGTGGTATTAGGATGCTGTTTCCTTTGTAGATAATGCCGTCATGCTCCTCCCGGCAGCTGTTAGTACTCGTGTATCTCGCTGGGCACTAGTCTCTTGTTTTCTGGCCAGCCTCCACGAATGTGTTTGCCCAGTGTCTGCATGTTCTCATCGGTTTCAATTTCGTTCTTGATTTCTGTTAGTTTCCTGTCCGTTACGTGTGCTGTCTTGCTCATGAGATGCACATATTTCCGGCGGAAATGCTCTTGACAGTGCATCCGCTAAGTACATCTCCTTTCCCTTCTTGTACTTCAGATCAATGTCTTCTTGTATTCTTGAAGCTGAAGTAACATTTTCTGCAGACAAGATGGCGCTTGTGATAATGGCTTGCGAAAGATCTGATTCTACTGTGACCGTTTTGCCGTATATGTACTGGTGAAACTGTTTGCACCCAAAGACAGCCGTTAAAAGTTATTTCTCTATCTGCGCGTAACGCTGCTGTGTTTCGTTCATCGCTTTTGACGCATAAGCAACCGGACCCTGGTCTTGACTCAGCGCTGCTCCAAGCCCTTTCTGTGATGCGTCTACTTGAAATGTAACGTGCTTCGTTACGTCATAATACCTCAAAGTTCCTGGTTCTGTCAGGGGGGGGGGGGGGGGGGTACTTACATGAAAAATGGGTATGTATGTGAGGCCAAGAGGCTCAAACCCTGACCCTGTTTGACCCAATCCGAGCTCCAAAACCCTGATTTCCCCTTTTTGGGGAAAAAAAAAACCTGATTGCTTCTTCTTTAAATTGTTTTCAAAACACGGTCGGATATATACCCCGACCGGTATACCGCGTACCGGGATTGCATGCAAAATACGGAACATTTCAAGTCGGGACGTATCATTGGGTAAACAAATCAGCAGATGAAGTACATAGATAAGTACTGAAGTACGAATTAGCGGCGTCACGATGTATGGTAGCCTGCTTGCAGGCGGTGGAGGGTGTTTTTTCGCGCAGCAAACGGATCATCGAAGCGGCCGCCATATTGGCCGAGCGTGATTGAGACCTGGGATCGAATGACAAATGGAGGGGGGAGGGGGGTGGGGGAGAACAAGCAGATCTGAAAGACCGCCTGCACGAAAGCCTATGGTTTCTGAATTACGCCCACCACGCACACGATTTCCGTTAACTTGTAACCCGACCAATAGGAGTCGACGTGTGACAGCCTGCCAATTTTGATTTGGTTTGATTGAAATGCGTGCAATGTTCAAAACAAACTTCGCTCGCTGTCAAATGCAATGCAAAATGCTAGAAAAATTGTCAATTGGTTCTTAGATACGGAAATTTCAATAAAACCAGCTATTTTTGTTCAAAGTTCTCCATTGAAAGGACTGCGACAGTACCACTTTAGATATATATGTAGACAGTTCGGTTTTAATCATACAAAACAAGGCAGCTAAAATTATTCTTGACCTGCCTAGGCATGCCTCAGCCACTGATGCTCTCAATAGACTTGGTTGGCCCACTTTATCCCAGCGGCGCCTTGTACATAGACTTATACTTATATTTAAGTATATCCACGGACTTATAAATTACAATTTTAATATTTTAAGAAATAGTGATATTCACAACTACAATACGAGAAGAAAGGGAGATTATCGCCTCCCTTTAGTAAAACGTAATTATGGAAAACAACGGCTTTTTTACCAAGGTTTTTATGACTGGAACAATTTAGATAAGTCAATAAAGGAATCCGAATCCTTGGCTGTTTTTAAACAGCATATCAAGACACATATTTTTAATTAGATTTTATATATTTAATTTGTATAATAGCATTTTTAACTTTTATCTTTGAACTTCTCATTGTATTTTTATTATTATAATTTTAACAGGGCCTCGCTGAAAAACACCTTGGTGATGCGAGCCCCCTGTATAAACATTGTTATTATTATTATTATCATTATTATTAATAGCTTGTTGCGTTCGCCCCATCAGTCTCTCAAAGAGTTTGCAAATCCTCCGAAATACATACATTTAATACCGCACTCAGGTGCCACACAAGCGGCTGCTTCCTTTCTTAAAAGAATTAAGCTCGCATAAAGATAAATACAGGATCGAAAAAATCTCTAAACTTCAAAGAAAACTCCGATGGAGACAGTTTTGTCTGGAACTCGATATTGAAGAACTCGTGGACAAACAAACTACGAGTGCAAAGTACACAGGTAAATGTTGTGATCGTCTTTCTCTGACAACTCGAAGTCCATCTTAGTGAATGTTTGCCGAAAGAAATGGATGACCGTTGCATAAATGTATTGAGGCGGATTTCTGATTATTTCCTAGTTCAACGGCCGTGAAGTCAATAGCCGGATTGCATCTCTGCAATTTGGTCGACAACAATACTTTTCAGTGGCGAATTAAGTCACGGTTCGTTGTCAAGTTCTCTTTACCGTACATATCATACTCTTTCCAAACCTGTCGAAAGCACAGCCAGAACGGCAGGTTTAAAGTACAGGTCACAATTCTCAGGTCAGGTTGTTAAATTCTAAGACAAATTGAAGGCTCTGTATACTAGCTTCCTCCTGCTCGGTTTTCAAAGTACCTTTACCCATCCGCGGAGAAAGAACGAGCAGCTGTGTTCTCTCGAGAAAACCTCTGGAACCAGGGTACAAGTCACCTTAGTCTTCAAAAAAGACAAAGCCTTTTGTATTATTCGCCATATTTTATCAACTGCAAGCTCACTACACAACTCTTATTATAGTTACGCCGCTTTCTTGCCGCGATAAGCTTTGATTGACACCGTTTCAGCCAATCATATACCCCGTCCGCTGGTGGACGGGATCTAACTTTTGTACTCAGAAACCATAGGCTTTCGTGCAGGCGGTCTTTCAGATCTGCTTGTTCTCCCCCACCCCCCTCCCCCCTCCATTTGTCATTCGATCCCAGGTCTCAATCACGCTCGGCCAATATGGCGGCCGCTTCGATGATCCGTTTGCTGCGCGAAAAAACACCCTCCACCGCCTGCAAGCAGGCTAGATGTATGGGAACCTCAGTGCTTGCATGTGGGCAGGAGATAAAAATGCGGCAACAGAATGTCTTTTTTTGACATAGTAGCTAAAAAAAACTGAACCCGAACTGCCTAAAAAATGCTGAACCCCGGCCCTGACTGCACCCACATTATACTCAAATCCTGACCCTGATCTGCCCAAATCAGGTCAAAACCCTGACCCTACCTGCCCAACCGAGCTCAAAACCCTGACCCACCCCCGCGGCACATACATAATACGTCACAAACAGGAATACCCCCCGGGTTCTCCATCTAGCGGCATCTGCCAATAGCCTGACTTAGCATCAAGTTTGCTAACGTACTTAGCGCCGGCAAGCCTTGAAGTGATTTCCTGTTGCGTCGGTAATTGGTAGTGTATATGTTCTCTGTGAATGGCATTGTTCAAGTCTTTCGGGTCAATAGAAATTCTTAGCGTGGCCGATCGTTTCTCGTTCACAATCGATTGATATGTGATTGATATTTAGATAGTAGATTATCTTAATACGGAAAGACTGCAAAGTAGTTAATGTTTGAAGAGTGTCAGATATAGAGTTCTAGGCAGTAGGAGAAGCATGAGAGACATATTTCAAGCCGTAACGAGTATTAGCTTGAGGAACTACAACCTTTAAAGTTATCAACTATAACCTCATTATTATGTCATAGTTCAGTTGTGTGTGCCGTCCGCGCGCAAGTATAAATGATGTTATGTATTTTACTAAGTATGAAGAATTGCTCTGCGACTTCGTGAGACGCTCATTGGTTTCCTGTGTTTACATGGTCGTGCGCTGAAATGATAATCAAGCTGACAATATATGAGAACAGATTGAACCAAAGCCTCAATATCTGGATGAGCAAGGTTAGACAAAACCCTAATCAACAATTACTTCAACAACATGACAATGGTCTTGAGGCTTGTGTATTAAGTGTATTACTAGCTATATAAATGAATTAAGTTGTATGCTTTACAGCAAAAGTGTTTGCACTCCATCGCTTGATTCCATAAAGTAGTCTATTGTTCGCGCATTACCGCTAGACATGGCATGCGCGCGACAACAATCGGAGTGCAATGACGTCATATGTGATTAACAACGTAACAATCGGTCACTGATAGGGCGCGCTGTATCTGGAGTAATAATGTATATGTCCTCTATGTTGTGTTCACCGCTTCATTGCTTCATTAGCAAGTCAAACTAACACAAACCAATCACTTGACCTTAACGGAGAACATTTTTCTGTCATTCGACACATACGGATATCGACCAATTGGTAATAGTAATAGCATGGTTTATAGTGGTATTTGGCATAAACGCCACGAGAGAGATTTCGAAATTCCTTTAATTTCACGAGCCGCGTAGCCCGCGAAATCAGCCTCATCTTTGTGCTCGCTCCGAAACAGATTCCCCCAAAGAAATGTCTGCGGAACGAGCGCGAACATTCCATAACAATGACGTATTTTTGACCCGAATCCAGTCAAAAAATGTGATTAGTCAATCACCTTTTGTCTTCTGTACATAATATTTATTACAATAAATTATTTAACAAAATATTATTATAACTGTGCCCTACTTAGTTGGCTTTGAATTCCTTGCCAACAATCAGGTTAATTCCTTCTACAACTGTTGTTGTGATGGGAAAGGTGTATTTGTGTTTTACTGATGAAACTTGAATGCAAGTCTCGTTCAGTTTGTTGCCTGGATACCATAGAAAGTTCGAAGTAAATTTGACTCTTGTGTACGTACGAACTCTATAATTAGTCATACACACTAATATTAAACTTCAGATGGATACAAACTAGGGTGTATGTAGCAAGAATAATTGATTGGAAATAGCAGTCGATAAATCTACTGTAATGCATTGATGCGGCTCTTCCCAAATAGCAACAGCAAACTGAACGAGTACAAGATGCATTCAAGCCTCATCGGTAAACACAAATACATCTTTACCATCACAACAACAGTTGTATAAGGAATTGACATGACTGTTGGCGAAAACCAAAAAAAAGGGCATAACTCTTCGCCCCAACATTTAAAAACACCCAAAGAGAAATCGAATCTTTCCCTACGGTCGCTTTGCACTCGAAGCTTGTTGAAAACATTAATTTATGTACAGAAGACAAAAGGATCGGTGATTGACCAATCGTATTTTTTGATCGGATTCGGATCAGTGTGGAATTTTCGCGCTCGTGCAGCAGACGTTTCTTTGGGGGAACCTTTTTCCGAGCGGGCACAAAGATGCGGCTGTTTTTGCAGGCTACGAGCCGCGTAGCGATGAGTGAAATTTCATGGAATTTTGAAATCCCACGAGTGGCATTTATGCCAAATAACACTACAAACCATGCTATACCTATTACCAATTGGTCGATGTCCGTATATGTGTCGAATATGACAGGCAAACCATGCTATTAAATGTTTATAATATAAGTTGCTACGTTGCAATTCCCTCACTGCTTGATCAGGCTCCCTCAAAAAACAACGAACTCATGCTCAGAGAGAAAAGGCAAACAAATTAAAAAGATCTGAAAGAATAGAAAACTTACACCTTTATGTGGTCCATTCCTTAATTTTTTTTAAGTTTCTCATCAAGGTAAGGAGTGTTTGAGTATTCTTGTGTGATTCCTTACTATATAGGGATCCCACCGGACTGGCGATTTTCTGGTCAAACTTCGGCTTGGTGAAGGACCCGAAAGCTAAATTGTGCTTGAGTCTGTCACAAAGATTTTGCAATTGGTATCTCGACAACATGATTCTACACTTTTGTAAATTGTCAGGTCTGCGTATTTGCTTGTTTTAAGCTTGCTTTTCCAACATTTTTCTTTCGCACTTTCGGGTAAACATGTCCGCCATTTTTCTTTTCTTTTTTTCAAGGAACACTGGTTGCGTATTTTCCAAATATGGCAAAAGTTACCATATATGGAATAAGTTTGTAATACCTAAAATGTAGGTAGTTGTATCCCACCCTCGTCTTAGTTGCATAAGTTCTCTTTTCAAGCGCTCCGATTAGATTGTTTTCTAGGTACGTATGCTGTCATGAATTCTACTAAGTAGTGAGATCGCTTGGCTTTCTTGTGTTTGCAAAGGTACTGCTCTGAAATGAAGGATACGTTGGGCAAACCCTGATTAAAATTTAAATCAACAACATGAAAATGGTTTTGAGACTTCTGCGTTTATTGTATTACTAGTCCTAGAAATATACCGTGATCCTTGGAAACACATCTCATCGCACGTGCCGACCTGTACTGCAGTCATCAATTCATGCCAAGACAATGAGCCGCGCGCAGTAGTGACGTCACTGTAATTGTTACGTCATTATTCAATCGATTTGCGAGGAAACATTTATTCAGCCTGTTTTTCAGTAGTAGAGCAGTAAGCAGTCAGGAAACGTTCCTGGATAACGAGCCTTTACATCACAAATGGTATGTGCTTTGCCTTTATTTGGTAGTGGAATTATTCTAAAACCCCGAAAAAACGAACACGAGAGTCGATGTGAGTTGTCACTCATTTGACCGCAAACTTTCATCGATCGACTCTCACCTGCGCTCTCACCTGCGCTCTCATCAAATTTGAACCTGTTCAAATTTTCATGAGAGGTGACGAGAGTTGATGCGCTCTCATTCTCGTTTGACCGTGTTGCATGATAGTTGCCGAGATTTGAAGACAACTCTCATTTAACCCTCATACCTGAACCCCCATGCGCTTTCATGCTCATTTAACCGTGCTGCACGATAGTCAATGAGATTTGAACACAACTCTCATTTAACTGTCATATCTCAACTCCCATGCGCTTTCATGCTCATTTAACCGTGCTACACGATAGTCAATGAGATTTGAAGACAGCTCTCATTTAACTGTCATATCTCAACTCCCATGCGCTTTCATGCTCGTTTAACCGTGCTACACGATAGTCAATGAGATTTGAAGACAGCTCTCATTTAACTCTCATGCTTCAACTCTCGTGCGCTAGCTCTCATGCTCGTTTAACCGTGTTGCACGATATTCGATGAGATTTGAAGACAGCTCTTATTTAAGTCTCATGCTTCAACTCTCATGCGTTCTCATGCTCGTTTAACGGTGATACACGATAGTCAGTGAGATTTGAAGACAACTCTCATTTAACTCTCATATCTCAACACTCGTGCGCTCTCATGCTCGTTTAATCGGGACTTAAGATCTAAATATAGCTTGGGACTGCATAACAGTTAGGCGCAAAGTGTTTCTAGTGCGAAGCAAAAAAGCAAGCTTTTTTCTCATGCTAATCAGAAATACTTTAACGGACTTTCCATTAAGCCTCCTGGTTTATTTTACGGAAGATAACAACACTAGAACTTCCATGAGCCTAGTGGAAGTTCAAGTGGCCTTGTCTTTCACAATTTGTTTGATAGTTTTATGGTCTCAAGATATTGGCTGACTTTAAAAACCTTTCTCTCAATGTTGCTAGTTATTGAATATATTTAAGAGCATAAGCAATCTTCAAACAACATTCATATCACTGTGAATCTTTTCAAACTTAATAGGCTGAAGGATCACGTGACAAAAAGCGAGGCAAGCTGCGAAGATTCTGGCTGATGTGTCTTTGCATTTCAATCAACGACATAGAGTTTGAAGGCAGGTTTTCAAATGAAGCTATTAGCTGAGATTTTTATATCATCCTCTCAGATATAACAGACTACATCTCAGTCAGTTACAGCTGAATTAGCCGTTGGGTTATAGTCTGTCTATCTTCATAGTGAAAACATCATCACACATATAACAGACTACATCTCAGTCAGGTACAGCTGAATTAGCCGTTGGGTTATAGTCTGTCTATCTTCATAGTGAAAACATCATCACACATATAACAGACTACATCTCAGACAGTTACAGCTGAATTAACCGTTGGGTTATAGCAACTGCGGCGGAACGGTTTTAAACTTGGGGAGCTCAGGGGTCGGAGGTGGCACGCCGCTGCATTTTGAGACTACTTTGGACTATTTCATTGACTAAAATTGCCTATATTTAGCCAAGCATTCTATTTTTTTTATAGAGCCCCCTAGTCTAGCCCACCTAGCTCCCACGGCTCCGCTGCCTATGTATAGTCTGCCTGTCTTCATAGTGCAATCATCTTCTCACATGTACTACATCTATCAGTTACAGCTGAATTAGCCGTTGGGGTATAATACGTCTGTCTCTTGAGTTCATAGTGCAATCATCATCCCCCATATATTACATGTCAGTCAGTTACAGTTGATTGAATTAACCGTTGGGTTATAGTTTGTCTTCATGACAGTGATGGCGATTGTCTAATGTTCTCCGGTATTCTTAGCCATAACTTGGGTCCCATATATCTAATGGAATGCTTACCGAATGTTATGGTTTGAAATCTAGGAATTACAAATTCTTTATTAAGTAGTATATAAAGTGGGGGTTCTGGCGCAGCACCTCCGTTTTTATTGTGACGTCACATCCGATGACCCCCTCCCCCAAACATATTCGTTGGACTTTGTCGACCCCAATATGTACCCAATTCCAACTTATTATCTATTTGAATACCATAGATGTTGTAATTGGTTACATATTGCGGTCAACAAAGTCCAACAAATACGTTTGGGTTCGGGGGCCATCAAACGTGACTTACAATAAAAAACAAAGGCGCTGCACCATAACCGCTACTTTATATACTACTTATTGTATTTTGACGCCTAATTAGAGAAGGGGCTAGTATAAGGTAATATGCTATGGCTGAACGTATACTCGAATTCGTTCGAGCACCCAGGGCCATTAAGGGCTATTTACGAGGATGGAAGATGGATGTTCAAGATGGTAACCCTCTAGGAGCAGACCCAGCTGCTTTCCTAGCCGATGTGCGGAAGCAGACTACCGAAAAGCTCGAGGAAGAGCTCCAAGACCTCAATAGCTTTAAGATTCAGCTAGCTTTGAACATAACACTCCGGGTCGAGAAACCTGAGGGTTCAGTATATGATATAGCTACATTTCGTAGCTTGCAATCCGTTTTGACCAACGATGCTGAGATCCGTGGGGTAATAGTAGAAGCACATGCTCAGATCCACAACTACATTGAGAAGTGGATTAGTCGAGGATCAAACTGGGTTATAGAGAGAGTCAACATTCTATGGTTGAACATTGCCCGATATCAACCACTACGTGGAGGTTCATATTTACCACTACCTACAGAAATCGCGAATAAGAAAGCCGTGATCAATGTGAAAAACAATGATGACCATTGCTTCCGTTGGACACTACGCGCAGCAGTGTTTCCAGTTGCAAAAGACCCTCAGAGGATGTCTAAGTACCGAAACGATGATGGGTTTAACTTTGATGGGGTGGATGCGCCAACACCAATCTCACAAATAAAACGCGTAGAGAAGCAAAACGAGATCTCTATCAACGTATATGGTTGGGATCCGAAGGAAAAGTGCTTGATCGTACATCACATCTCGAAGGAGACCTTTTCGAAGCGAGTTAACTTCTTGCTTATAGAGCACCCAGAGAGTGGTTTGCAACACTACTGCTGGATCAAGGACTTCAACCGCCTTCTCTACGGCCAGACCAAACACCGAGAGAGAAAGCACTTCTGCGAGCGATGTCTACTTGGATACACTACCAATGCCCTTCTCGAAAAGCACATTCCAGAGTGTAACGGTATCAACGACCGAGCCATTCGCATCGAAATGCCCACCAATGAGAACAACATAGTATCCTTTCAGAATATCCACAAACAGCTCAAAGTTCCCTACGTTATCTATGCCGACTTTGAGTCTTTGACCACTAAGATCGAAGGACCTACCCAAGACCCTGAAAAGCGCAACACGCAAAAGACGGAAGAACATATTCCCTGTGGATTTTCCTAAATCGTTGTACGTTCTGATGGTCATAGCGAACCACCTGTACTATACCGAGGTATAGAAACGATCGAACGCTTTCTACGATGCATACAAGAAGAGGAGGCAAAGATCGAAGCCCAAAAGGCCAAGCCGCTATATATGTTGCCAAAAGACCAGAGGGCCTATAATAGAGCAACGATTTGTCATATCTGTCAGAAGCCCTTAGTTGGTAGCGATAGAGTACGTGATCATTGCCACATCACAGGCGAGTTTCGAGGTGCCGCACACGGAGTCTGTAACCTCAAATTGCGTATCTCACCTACCATCCCAGTTGTATTCCACAACTTACGTGGATATGATTCTCATCTACTGATGCAATCCATCTCCAAGACAGAGGGCGATATCTCCTGTATTCCAAACAATATGGAGAAATATATTTCATTCTCACTTGGCAACCTACGTTCATTGATAGCATGCAATTTCTATTAGGGTCGCTAGACAACCTGGTTCGTAGTACCATAGATGCAGCTGCAGGCAAATGTAAACGATGTAATGAATTCGATCTGGTTATCATTAACGAGGCTTGGAAGCTAGTGGGTACTTGCCCAAAGTGTGGAGAAGTGAGCATAAAGCAACTAGACCCATCTCGCCTCCCGATAACCGTTATGCATACACCCATGAATGCACATCTTCTTGGGCGAAAAGACGTTTATCCATATGAGTACATGGACTCTTGGGATAGATTCACAGAGACTTCTCTCCCACCAAAAGAAGCATTCTATAGTAAGCTATACCTAGAGGACATATCCCACGAAGACTACGAACACGCACTAGAAGTTTGGAAGGTATTCGGTTGCGAGTCGTTGGGAGACTACCACGACCTTTACCTACAAACTGATGTACTTCTTCTAGCAGATGTGTTTGAGACCTTTCGCACGACATGCATGCAAAATTATGGTTTAGATCGAGCGCACTACTATACTAGCCCAGGACTCTCATGGGATGCATTGTTAAAGAAGACTGGAGTGGAGCTTGAACTATTAACTGACTATGACATGCATCTATTTGTTGAGAAAGGCCTACGTGGTGGGATAGCTATGGTGTCGCAGCGTTATGCCAAAGCAAACAACCCCAACGTACCCGATTTCGATCCCAATAAGCCGAATAGCCATATACTCTATCTTGACGCCAACAACCTATATGGCTGGGTTATGAGTCAATATCTACCAACAGGAGGGTTTGAGTGGTGCATACCAACAGAAGAACAAATCACCCAGCATGCAAGCAATTCAGATAAAGGGTACATCCTCGAAGTTGACCTCGAATATCCTCGAGAACTTCACGATGCACACAACAGCTATCCGCCAGCTCCCGAGAGAATGCAAGTGGACCGTGCTTGGTTCTCAGAGTATCAAACAGATCTATTTGAGGAACTATACAAAGGCAACGGATCTTTGAAAGCGGAAAAGCTTGTGCCTAACCTTCGCTATAAAGAACGATATGTGCTCCACTACCGCAACCTACAACTATACTTATCCCTAGGCATGCGTTTGAAAAAGATCCACAGAGCACTACGATTCGACCAATCCCCATGGATGGAGCCATACATACGAATGAACACAGAACTACGAAAACAAGCGAAGAGCACTTTCGAGCAAGACCTCTACAAGTTGATGAACAACTCCGTTTTCGGTAAAACGATGGAAAATCTACGTAAGCGTGTAGATATCAAACTAGTGCGCTCTTCAGAAGGAATCAGACTACAGCGTCTCTTGAATAAACCTAGCTATGCTCGCTCCACAATCTTTGACAATGATCTAGCCGCCGTACACAACTACAAAAGCAAGCTAATACTGAACCGCCCGGTATATGTTGGAATGTCAATTCTAGATCTCTCAAAACACCTGATGTATGTCTTCTACTATGGCGAGCTCAAGAAACAGTATGGACAACGCTGCAATCTACTATACACGGACACTGATAGTCTCCTACTACACATTGAAACTGAAGACGTCTATGCAGATATGGCCATCAACAAACATCTATATGATACGAGCAACTACAGCAAAGACCACCCGCTGTATAGTATTAGCAACAAAAAAGTCATTGGTAAAATGAAAGACGAATGTGGAGGTATTCCCATAGTCGAATATGTTGGACTACGATCGAAGCTCTACTCAATATTGAAAGTAGATGGTGGTGAGATTAGGAAAGCTAAAGGCACCAAGAAGGCAGTTGTGAAACACCGTATTCGTCATGAGCAATACAAAGAGTGCTTACTAGATAAGAAAGTATTCTGCCATGGGATGGATATGCTTCGAAGCGAAGGGCACAGGATGTATGGTATGCATATGAATAAGGTATCTCTATCACCATTTGACTCTAAGGGCTGGATCTCTGAAAACGGGATCGATACACTAGCCTATGGACACAAAGACGCGATTCCAACGGAGGAAAACTTTGATGACCTCATCTATGAGTTGCTATCTTAGATATGTTGGGTACGATCAGAATCCCCTTTGGAGGTAGTTCAGTATTTGGTGGAACGACTTGTAGCTCTTCACGAACGAACCCTCGCTTTGGTGCGTCACTTCCCAAATAGTACAGAACTGGTTGGTTCGAAGATATCGCACTACGTGAAACTATATATGTCTGCAAACTCCACACAGGATCAGTTGCTCGCTTTGCTCCACCTTCCAACTCTCCCGGTGCATAGAGATATCGAACTAGAACATCAAACGGCAGTCGCTTTTCTTCTAATCCAACAGTCCGCGAATATGTAGGTACTTTCACATCCACCTGCTGTGCCAATATGGTGTTCGAAGGCTCCTTTCCCGTAAGTCGAGTCGCTTCGTTATTCATGGCTTTGATAACCTCTGGAAGTCGCAACACCCATTCTCTACTACGCGCATCTGATCCTTCCGAAGCAAACACCATCTCCTGTGCATATTGGTATCCAAACAACCTCTCAGCTAGTGTTCTGTTTGCTCGCTCAACGAATCCTTGTGCCCTGTGGTTGACAGCCTCACCTCGTTGGACTTTCGTACCATGTTGCTCCAAGGTTTCAGACATATGTCCCATGAATTCTCTACCAGGATCTACTTGTAACGTTTTTGGCCATGTTAATGGACTACGCTGGTAGATTCGTTCAAAAGCTACAGCAACCTCACCACTATCCTTCGAGGCTAAAGGCTCAGCTTCTTTATACCGAGAAGCCACATCGATTACCACTAAAGCATATTTATAGAGCTTTCGTCCGCGGCCAGGTCGACCGTGAGGTAGAACGAATAAATCGGCTTGATGAACCTCATTAGGTTTCGATACAGTCCAATGCGGTCGTGGGATATGTCGTGGTGGTGGTAAGGTATATCTGCCATAGTGCTTGTTTCTCTAACGAACTCTTAGCTACGTCCTCCGACACCTTTGCTGCCACTGCTAGCTTACCAATTGCAGCGCGACCTTTCCAATAGCCCATAGGACCGTAGTATACTACTCTCATCTCTTTATACATAGCTATATCTTTCCGATGACACCAAACTTCAACAAGCTATAACCATCGACTAGCAGCATAGCCAATAGCAAGCATACCACCACCTACGTAAAACTAACTCACCTGCCTTCTGCGAACTAGAAGGTCGATAGAAATCTGAGAATCTAGATTCCTTCATATCCTGAGGACGTATGTGGTCCAATCCTACGTGTACTCTATTCCATAGCTCTAAGTTCTTATTCGCATTGTCACTAATCACGTAAGCATTATGCTGCAAATTGGCCTGTTCTCGGAACCAGTCAGCTACGCGAGCTCGGTTTTTCATGTAAATACCATATGCGATTTGATACTTCTCTAGTGCGAGGTCGTGTCTTTTTTTCTCAGCAGAAATTGCAGAGGGATCTTTACCAGAAAGTGTCTTGAGGAGGTAGCTTCCACCTATGAAGGCCGTTGTATTGAGTGCAGCTGCACCAATCATACCTATCAAGGCTATCATTATAATGTCTTGGAAATTATCTTTTGGTCATCAATATATTGCTTAGCAGCTATGCTACCAGCCAATACGGCCGTCCACTTCACGTAATTCAAGACTGCAGACGAAGGATCGCTAAGCATCGACTCTTTATTTAATTTCTTTGCTAAGAACCCAATTCCAGCAGCAAGTCCAGTTAATATAGCAGCGTCTTGTCAGTCTTGTCAGTCCTTCTTTTTACATCCTTTGAGGCAGCACAATCGTCGAGGAGGATATTGGTCCCTTTCCAAAATGTAGCACAAACTTGTAGTGCGGTATTGATAGCATCCTGTGGGGGCGACATAACAAAGAAACGAGGGTCTCGATGGGTAAATCTACGATAGGTTTTGTTGTGGGCATATGTGGGGCATACTAGTACTATATAGTCGAACTTACCTCGAAATGGGCCACGAAGTTGCTCTATGAGAAATGCCGTTTTTCCACAATTTGTGGGACCTACTACTAGGGCATTGAATGGAATGTGTTCTACCAGGGCATCCATTGCAAACAGCTAGTATGTAAAGCTATGAAGGTTCCATTCAATATATTGATCTGAGCATCTGACAGAATGAAGATATGCATGTTAACAGTTCCACTACCTCCACTCCTATGCACACGAAGGTCCATGTCTTTTCCACCACCTGTTTGGGCCAAACCATCGGCATGAACAATTGCATCCTTTGCTGTGCGACAATCAACCAAGATGGCACATTCGTTGTTGTAGAACTTGTGGAGTGTTATGGGGTCATTTGCGGATCAACATCAATTGATGTGCCAAACCAACCCTTGGCAGCCTCCCAGAAATCTGGTGGTAGTATACCATCTTGAAAGAAGAAATTTGGAATTCCATTAACATCTACCTCCACCTTAGTGATACCTGAATTGATGAATGACTCGCTATCTCGGGTACCTGCTGTATGTGGTGCTACAAAAAGGAGAAGTAGTCCAGTAAATGATCTGCGTGGGACGGTTATGTTTTGGAACACCAGAGGTCTGATGCCTTGTTAATAGGTACAGTCTTAGAGTGTAAAGCGTAGTTGAACAGGAAGGCAGCACCTGTGTTATATGCATGCTGTGCTTGTCAGGCGAGTTTTTCATCCTCGATGACCTCATACTCAAGCTGTATGTTGTTGAGCTTGTATGTGCCTATCTTGGTTGGATCCGTTCCCACCACTATATCATTGGCAGGTGCTAGAACCAAATCAAACGAAATAATGTCGTGGAGGGCGTGGGGATATAGAGCTCCATGTTGTGTTAGAATGTCAACATCTAATGGAATTCTATACTTTGAACCATATGCAGCCAGTATCGCAGTTTCTCCATCAGTCGTGGCGGATGCACCATTAGTCTTCGATCGAAGCTTATTTACGTTCTCTGATTGGATACCTTGTTCCACCCGAGCTTCTCGCTCTGGAGTAGAAAGATAGAGATCATTGTATGTTTGTAGGAGATCTGGTCGGGCAAGGTCTTCTATTAACTCTGTTCCAATTCTACACCTACGATGAGATACTAAGCAGCGCCCAACGTTGGCTACCACGCGATTGGTGTTGAGTCCGCCAGACAATACGATATCAGCCAAGAGTTCAAAACTCCCTGGGACTAGGACAATGTTTTCTCCTAGTTTTGGAATAGCAACATAGAGTGTCTCTCCTGGGTTGGCAGATGATGGTGCAAAAGTGCGTCTATATAGAATGCGTCGAGCTTTGAGTCCAAGCGGCTCTCTGCGTGTTTGTGCTGGAATTAGCTTCGACGATATCATATTTAATATAGCAAGATATATAGTTAAGTTCAATATGGGTGATCTTGAGGTGGATACAACTGACAAGGATGCGATCATTCCAGAAGGTGGAGACGATGATGATGACGATGCTGATGAATCATACATTAATAGTCTATTCGACGATTACCCCGATGAAGATTCATATGGCGAGACCATTGAACTGAAACCAATTGGGACAACTGATGGAGGAAGTACCCAACCAGAACATGGTACAGCTGAGACTTCATTCACGACAACTCTAACTCCAGATGAAGTTGCTCGAATTAATGGTCTAAAAGATCTTAAGGAAAAATATAAAGATCTGAACGTAAACTTGGTAAGATTAGCCGCAGACAAAGAAGGAACGATCTACATCGAGGTTCGCAACATGGGTAAAAAGAAGGGCGATGGCGGTTGGACAAAACCAAAACAGTTATTCAATGAGGATACTAGCATTCGCACCGATGTACAAAAATTAAAAGGCTTCAGACTTGCCGTAGGATTGGGTGACGAAATTGTAGCACAAAACGAAGAGCAGATTGAAGACCTCGAACAGAAAAATCGAGAAACTCATACTACCTTAGATGATCCTTCCACATCTGAGGCGGAGAAGCAGAATGCTCAGGATGAAATAGAGACTCATGAACAAGAGATTCAAACTCTCGAGCAAGATCCGTGAGAGGGTTAAAGAGATTTTCAAGAAGCATGGGGTAACATTGCTTAGTGTGGTGGCTGCAGCGGGTGCTGTGATTGGTGTCCTACTTTCCAAGCTGGCTAAAATTACCAAAGACATTGCCAAAAAGTTAAAAGACATAGGAAACAAGGTGAAGGATGCTCTACCTCATGCGATTGGGGCAATTGTTAGCTTTTTGTTTGATATGGGTAGCAAGGCCTTAGGATTCGTGGCAAATCATACTTGGTTGTTAATAGTGGCAGTAGTTGTGTTTGTAGTGGAGCAATATAAGAAACGTTAACGAAATATCAACCATGCGGCACCAGCTGCAACAATAGATACCACTGCTAGATTGTTTTCGTGTTGTGTTACCTTTGGTACATGTGTCGTAGTTGGCTTTGCCTTTGGTACATTTGTCGTAGTGGGCTTTTCCTTTGGTGCGGCGCTATGTGGCAAGTGTGTCTTTTTGTGTGGGCCTTCCATATGTTGATGTCTAGAAGAGTGTTTTTCGTATTCCGTATTTACATAGTCGTTAGTACCCAGCTGCATACCTTTCTTGGCCCCCGTGAGTGCGTTATTATAACCAAGGTGTTTGCCGAAGTCGACAACCAGATTACTTGGTAATAACCACACATCTATAGCTACGGCTAGGTTGAGCCTCTTTTTTGTCTTGTTAATAACAAAGTGAAAATCTGATACGCTTTTAGGTAAATCGTTTATAAGGATTGTTGCTTCTAGCATGACTTTGAATTGGGATTTAGCCCCTCCCGCTAGATTTAGGATGGATTTGCGTACGTTGGTTTGAGCGGTTAGAACGCAATATACGAAAGCCTCGACTGAGCGATTAATCCTGACCAATCCAGCTTCTGTCAAACCATTTCCTATTGGGGGTGCAAACCAATTGTATTGTTTTCCTTTGTGCTCATCGTTCCTAATAAAGGCAATATTATTAGCATTGGCTGACTTACCCCCCTGCTCTTTGAATAAATAAAACCCATGGCTGTTCCAGATGTACATGCTAGGGTCATCACTCCTGAGCTCATACTCATTCGAATAGCCGTAACCAGGATAGTAAACAAATATGTCACCTAACCCATCATTCCGACCTCCTTTCCATCGGAAGTCTGGTATGGTAGGTAAGCCAAACTCTATGAGCAATTTATTCAGAGCCTTTTTGCTGTATAGGTTATCGCATTGTTTGAAGGTGGTGTCGTCAGGGAGAGGCACTCCAAGTTCATGCAATATTCGTCGTATTGTAAAATAAACGTGAAATCGATAGAACCCTTGGACAACAGGAGGGTATGTTTTGAAAGTAGGGTCGGTCAACGATACTCCACAGCCAGAAGTTGCACACCACATTGCGAAATTCAGCTGTTGAGGCCAATATTTGAAATCCGGAGCTGCTAGCCATTTCCTAGCCTCACTTGCTGTTTTATATGTTACGACGGTCTCATTGAATATGTCTGTAACGCTGCTTTTGAATGATTCTGTTGGTGAGACGTATATATACAAAGTATTTAGATCGAGATCGGGGGCTGCTTCGGTAAATTGGATTGCTGGAACATGATATTTCACACTTAGGTCTAGTATCAAGGTAGAAGGGAAACCTCCGTGCACATCCCACAGTACATCATCAATACGTTTTTGAAGTGCAGCAGGTAGCTTGGAGACATCATCACCGTAAACATCATAACTAGAATCCCCATCTCTAAATAAAATGCTAGTAGAATATTTGCCTGGGCCATCTATATCCGTGGATGCATAGAACCGGTGAAAATCTGCATGTGGGTATTTTTTCTTGAACTTCTCCAATAGATCGGCATTTAGTTTTGCAATCATTTTATCTTCTTGCGGGAAGCTGGCGGCCTTACCTAGTGCAACATCAATACGTTTTTGTACGTCAGGCGAGTTATGGTATCCACTAACACCATAGGCTACGCGTTCTTCCCCCTTGTCTAAGAATATGACATACGAAAAGCTCTTCCCATTGAACTCAGATGCTCGAGTGGTAAATTGAGAATAGTCAGCATGTGGATATTTCTTCTTGAACTCCGCCCACAAAAAGGTGTTAGACTGTACGAACGTCATCGTATTGAAGATATGCATATATACAGTTTATACCTTCAATATATATAATGGTGAACTTATTTGTCACCACCACCTCAGCTGACCATACGGTCTACTTCGATCAGCCTCTTTGTATCCATAATATTTCTCTAGTTGAGATCACTTTTGAGAATAGTTGGTGGAACCTAGAAAATATAGCTTCGTTCTGGTGGGATACCAAAGGTGTGGGGTTTCCATATAGTATCGCTATGGGGCATCATGATATGGCAAGCATTCAAGTATACTTAAAACCCGCAATCGATGCTGGTATCGTGCAATTAGTGAAAACCTTACCGACGTTGGTTTGGACCCTAGAGGTTAAAACCCCAATCCAGTTCAGCAGAAATCTCTGTGCACTACTTGGTGTCAAAGGTAATGAACATGGTATAGAAGATATGACAATCCCAGTGGGTAGTCACGAGCTGACGCTACAAGATATCCACACAGCGTATGTCAACTGCGATGTGGTAGATTCTAGCTTCTCAATTCGAGATGGAAAATGATCGAATGTCCTAGCTAGATTACGGATCCGAGGCGAAAGATTCGTAAAAGCAACATATGCTTCACTACGACCACTACCCGCCCGAGCTCTAGGGTTGATGAGAAACAGCCTTCGCCTGACAATTTACGATTAGAAAGGAAACACCATAGACTTTCGTAACAACCCTATTAGCTACGTATTGAAGATTGAGTAAGCTAAGCATATATACACAATGGCAAGCGATTCGATTCAAACAATTCCAACGGCACCGCAGATCTATCCTACACTATCTGGAGAGAGCTTTCGACTGCAGAAAGTCTGCGATATGCTTGCCGAGCTCGAACAGCAGGCAAAGCACTACGAAGTTGTTCGAAAAAATTATGCCCGAGCCCGTGGTATCGTTCATGGGATTGCTGTGGCCACAGGTAGCCTGAGCGGCGTTTTATCCGCTTCCGCGCTGGATACGTCATTGACAGGTGTGGGGTTACCAATTGGGCTTTCTTTAGGATCGCTAGGATTTCTTTGTGCAGCTGTTTCGGCTTCGATGGCTGTTGCCAGCAAGAAACTTGGGGTTCACGTCTCGAAACATGAAAAGACTGCTATGTTGGCTCGGGCAAAGGTTAATTCTGTGGAAGTTATAGTTTCGAAAGCCCTAGACGATGGCAACATTTCAGAAGCCGAGTTCTCAAGCGTTATTGGTGAGAAAGGGAAATACGAAACGCTTAAGCTCGAAATACGACAAAAAAACAGGCAAGAAGGGGGGTTAAAAAACGTAGAAGAACTTCACTCCGAGATCCGAAAGGAGCTGAGAGCAAAACTTGGCAGTCTAGTGGGATAAAAATCGAAATGTCATACGAGAGAAGCGAGCGTGGATTTTATTTTAACTTTACAAAGATCTTTGTATAAATTAATCCCTACGTCGGGTTCATATGTAAATTTCTGTCTAGTCACGTCAGACTATGTCACGGCCCACTGTGAAAGACATAAATACAATATTTTACACCTACGTCATTGTCTAGCAGATGTGACCTCACGGTTCTGCGCTGGGCTCGAGGGAAAATGGAGGCCACTTGAGTCCAGAGTTCGAATCCTGCTGGGGCCATATGTGGTAGATCGGTTTGTGTGGGGTAAAAAGTCTCCAGCCCCACACAAATCGTAGCGCGTCTGCCGATGTGGTAGAAGTTGAATAATTACAGTAGAAATAATGTCAATCCTGGGTCGGGTGCTTGGGTAGAGCTTACGGATACTTGAATAGAGTTCCAAGGAATGCCGGTTGTGCCTCAACCAGTTAGGACAGGATCCAAAATACAGTAGGAAAGAAACAGTAGAACAAATACAGTGAAAAAGCTGGGCCCGGCAAACAAAAAGCAAAAACCTCTCTAGGAACGAAAATGGCGAAGGAAGGAAAAAGGTGAAAGTGGTTCCTAGAGATGTTCTGGCGACACCAGTTTTGCTTTTCGTTTTTTCTCAAAAATGTTTACCTAAAATTCTTACTCGGTGGTTATCGTTCAACTACTATTTAGTTCGTATTTATCATAGATAGGTTCGAAGTGTGAATGGGAAGCAAGCAACTCTTTGATAAAACGTATAATCGCACACTTACTTATACCACACCGTTTAACAACATCAATAAGATCTATACATTCTCCTGCACGACGTAGCACCTCGTAGCTTGCTCCAACTACTTTAGTGTGAAGTATGGAGTGGATACCTATATTGTCTTCGATTGCCGTATGAACGATCTCATGGACTATTTTTTGGAGTAAAATAGTGCGGTGATTTCTAGGTACTCCAGTGAGGTTGAGTTTAGCAAAAGTCGTTTCGATATGAGGAGCTATGAGATCAGCATTTAAGTCAATATCGATTTTGTTGTCGGCATGTAGAGAGCGTAGAAAGACGTTGCCGCGATAGATGCCTTGGTTGTTGAGTTGCATGAAACGAGCAACCTCGCTTTTAGAGCGAAAGAACTTACATTGTATACATGCATGGTAAAGTAGTGCAGCCAAAATAGTTCTCTTAGCATGACTACGCCTGATACAAACTTTATTCACTTGGATGAATGCGTCAGCCACGATTACTAATACATTTGTGGGAAACGAGAGGTCGTAATTTTGTTTATAAGTGGTGTTGTATGCCAGTAGTTCTCGCATAGTTGTACGTAGTCGTAATTCTTGGTTATCCGTTGGTCTAGTACAGTCGAGATCGCGTTTGATACCAAAAGCTATCCGGACCTACTATACGCAACCGCTGAGCGGTATGAATCGTTTGGCTATCTTCGTGTAATTCGGTCTCGGAAACAAGACCACAGGTGGAACATATGAATTCAGTTCCTAGCACTTTCATTGGACATAGGCATTCGGGGCACATTTCCAATGGGTTGGCATGACATATGACCGTGGAATAAGAGGATTAATATCGAACATAGGTAGGGTGGTACTAATTTCGGAACCAAGCAAGCCCAAAGGATCGTCCATACTAGTGGCGTATACTATAGGTTTTTCTATTATCTAATTGATTGTTGGTATAAGAAAAAAGAAAGAAGAAAGAGTGGCATACCAGTTTCTCTTTCTTCTTTCTTTTTTCATCTCGCGCTTTCTACTTGTCTATAAATACCTTATGGTTCTCCAATTCCGCCAACACCTTTGCAAAGCAATCCTTAGTGCGGCATTTAGTCTCGCGGTATTTCGTCTCGCGAATGAGACGGCGCTGTGGTGCACCACACTTTGGCCCTGAATGTTGTAATACCGGAAGTTGTAGTACCGGAAGGAACTGGACAGTGTGTGCGCACGCGAACGAGGGAGAACTGGATACGAGAGGTGTGCTCTTGGTTGTAAGCAGAGAGCTGCCATCTTGGAAGTGGAGGTTGTTTAACCTTACCTGTTATAATCGTTTAGTTATGGATTGTGTTAATCCAAATAAAGACCAGCGGCCACAGACAGAAAGAGAGAATGAAGTAAAACATGGAGAGTATATCAGCAGTTTATGAAAAACAAGTTTGTACATAACTTGATAAAAAAAGATTAATACTGCTACATTAAATACAAGTTACAATGTAATTATAAGTTTGATACAATAATCTAAAAATTAGATCATTGTTCCAGGAAAATTAGTTTTGTTTACTTAATAAATACTGCTTTGTAAGACGTTTTGAAACTATGAAATTTTAAACTTTTGATCATAGTTGGTATGTTCTCCCATATTTTAGTATCATAAACTTTATTTTGTTGGCCATAATTCGTTCGTAAAAATGGTCTGTGAAGATTTTGATTTGCAGAATACCTGGTATTGTACGAATGGACATCAGAAACTGGTTTGATAATATGAAAAACAGCAGAAATGTTTGTTAGTCATTTAACATTTTAAATTTAAAGTGCAAATATCATGCTAAAAATAAATTATATTGTACTGTTGCGTTTGTTTCAATCTCACAAAAAGGTATTAAACTTGCAAATTTTGTAACATTTCTGGCATTTAATCCCCATTATTTCGATTATTTTTCGCGGACTATGTGACGTCATAAGATGAATCAACTCCCTCCCAAGAGAAAACTACTACAACAATATCCCGTAGGCTTCCATTGTGACATCACATAATGCAACGTATTGTAGTTGAATTGCTGCTCCTGCCTCAAAAACAGTTAATGTTATGTTATGGCGCTACTTGCTCTTTAAATATGTCCAATTTTAGAATTGCTAGGAATAGCACTTGCTCCTTAATTAGCGACGAAAATATTACGTATACATTTATTTCGTTTCGTGGTTGTTTTAGATAAAGACTATATTCTGTGTTATTTTCACATGGCTCAGTTCTCCTATTGTTCTTTCAGGGGACTATATCACATATCCCCTCGTTTCAGGACGGTAACCCTTACAAATTAAATATGCAGGGGGAATATTTATTTTCGCCTAGTCCATGTGGGTCTAATAGAAACATCTACGCATGCTCAAGGACGCTAGCAGTGCTATGTTTCTATTAGACCCACATGGACTACGGCGAATACCTTTTGTAAGTAAAATGGTGTTTCAGAGCGATATCAATGCTATTCTGTTATCCTTCCCTTTGTTTATAATTGAGAATTTGCTTGAGACCAATGAAAAAATGTCCATGTTTTTTTCTCTCGAATCAGTATATTGAACTTGTTAATGAGAAAACTACGCCATTGTAAAAAAATAAGCATTTTATCGGCCTGAAACTCGGGCCGGTATATGTGATATAGTCCCCTTGTGTCCGCCCTCGGGCTGCGCCCTCGTGCGGAACCAGCGGGGACTATATACCATATCCACTCGTTTCTGTTATTATGTACGCAAAATAAAGAGAGCAACAGTTTTGTAGAAAAGATTAATCAATAAATTTCTTTAGTAATTTATGTCTCCGGAGAGCGCTTAAAAATATCAACAGTTCGGCAATGTTTCAAGGACCGATCTACTGAGTTCCAGATACTGACAGTTCTGTAGTTGAAGGTTCGCTGACCGAAAGAATTTTTAAAAAGAGGGATATTCAGTATGTTGGGAGCCCCTGGTGTGACGATTACTGATTTCCTTTACGCTTAATAAATCGAGAAGAAAAGGAAATCAGGGATACAGCCATTAAAAGCCATTAAAGCACTACGACACTACGGCTTGAAACTGGCATGCAGTTTATCGATAATGAGTCAATAATTTGTTAAAAACTAAGGCATTAATCACTTTTAGTGACGTTTGTCTATCAACTGCGTGTTTAGCACGATTTATTTGTCTAAGACGAGACATGTACGAAGATATGGTCTAATTATATGTTAATCATATGATAGGTGGGGTCAAATGTAACGCCCATGCAGGTCTTTGGCCACTTGGACCGGCACCTTTCCTAGTAGCGATAGACTGAAGTCTTGTAGTTTAGTCACCAGGTGTCTGCATACAAACACCATAAGCTTTGTTTTGTCTGGGTTAAGTAGCAGGAAACTGTTGAAACACCATTTACGTACATTAATTAGGTCCTGAGTTGGTAACGGCAGTTAGCTTGTTTTGTAAGTGGAAGGAAACGTGGAGTTTTGTATAGTCTACATAGCACTGAGAACTGCATTTCTGTGGTACTGAAGGAAGATATATACTGAAGAGAAGCGGACCTAGATTGCTTACTGTGGCACACCGCTGACCACAGGAAGGGATTCAGACACTGCTGAGTGGATCCGTAAGACTTGTTGTCTGTTAGAGAGGTTACTGTGGAACCACTGGAGGCTGGAAGAGAGAGGCGCCGACTTGCAATTTCGATATTAGTATCTCGTGATTGTTGCTATCGAAGGCCTTGCTCATATCTAAAAGCACAACAGCAGTTAGTTTCTTTTGATCAATGGCGTTATGGATCGCGTCGGTTGTTTGGATCACAGATGTCTCGGTCGAATACCATTTCTAACCTTTGGTTCTTTGTTAGCCTTCCCCTTAGGAGTAGACGTGAATTGGTTATGGATGACCCTTTCACAAACCTTCAAAAGAACTGGTAACAACAAGATAGGTCTCTTGTTAGCTTGTTCATGATCGCCGTCTTTAGTGATACAGGTGTGACTTATGCTATTTTCCAGACAGCAGGGGAGGTGGAAGAGACAAAGCAGGCATTAACAATGGACGTAATTGTATGAAGAATGGGAGGGAGGCAGTCTTTAATGACACAGCTTGGAGTTTTGTCAATCCCAGGGGCCTTGTAGGACGACATTGATGTTATTATGTCTTTGATATGTTTACTTTAAGCGACACTGAAGGTAAATTGCTTAGTTCTTCTAATACCAGAAACTAAAGCTGATTTACAATATTTACTAGAGTCCAGATTAACAGTTAATCATTGTTAACAACAAAAATGCATTGTTTATAAGTGAGCATTGTTGATAACTAACCTCGATAATCTTGATTGGTCCTGTGTTTACTGATGTTGATCTCAACAAAGCTGTCAATAACTGAGTTCTGTGCTCTGTCGCTGCGCTTTGCCACACAGAACACGTTTATATTATATATTCTCCATCAAACAACAAGGTATAGGAGAGGCGCGAACCAGTTAATCTGTTTATTGGAGAGTCAGACAAGTGTGCTAATAAAACGTTGTATAATCGTGCTAGTTATTGAGCAAGGAAACATTAATGTGGAAAAAGCGAAGAAGCATATGATGCGTACTTACAAGCACAACGGGAAAAATAAGCTCACGGAAAACGAGCTGCGAAATCTGGTTGCGTCAAGTGAAGAGCAAAACGAATAAACAAGTTTATATACCGACGCTACCATTTACTTAGGGAAGGCGCAAGGCGCTAATTACGAATGCCCAATATTAACACATTAATCTATTTACTGCTATAGCAGGCTAATACGCTCCGATTAAAATGTTAGAGGAAAGCGCGTGTAATTTACCTCCTTAGATGTCATCGGAATTGAGTCAATCTATGCAAAATCTCGCCTACTAGTAGCTCTACTGGCTGTTTTTGTGTTCGTCCAAGTACGATTTCAGGTTCTCTATGGCGCTCGGTCAAGGGGATTGGGACTGTCTATAATTTTTTTATTTTTTTTATTTACCATATTGCCTTGAATATGCGACTAGCCTCGAGTAAGCTCACGCCCATAATACAAAAAGTAAAATAAATGCCCTCCCTCAAATTAGCGCCCCGATCCCAACCAGTGCCATTGATTAATTCATCTATCAATTAGTACGCGCTTTGCCTGACTGAATAAGCGTCCCCTCCAAAGAAGAAGTCGAGTAAGCGCCTATGACGATGACGCTTAATCGACGAAATTGGGTATACTTTATTCCATATTCTTGAGAAACACTTTGGTGATAAGAGTACCCATCTAAATATTATACAATGAATGAATGAATGACTCAATATATAATATCAATACAGATAGCTAATGACACAGAAATATATATCTAGAACTACTCGAAAGTTAATTGAATCACGTTTTTTCAATTACAGAAGCATACGGTGGTGATGAATATGTGTACGCTGAAGACCAACCGCCTTTAAGCAGGAAAAAAACACATGCAAGAACAAAATACATGGAATACCACAAGGGACACATAATGAAACGATAAATGATTCGTTATATAGTCAGTACAATGTGGTTGAGTGACATAAAAAAACGCATGTAATTTTACGAAATAAAAGCTATTTACATTCCTTACAAACTTTCTTTTCTTATTTCTTTATTTGTGTAGGATCAATTCCAAGTGATAACAATCGTACTTACTGTAGATAGTTGTCCTATATTTCTCATCATTGTATCACATTTAAACTCAGTGTAAATTGCGAGGAACACATAATATCCAAGAACAAATATCAGTTATTTTAAAGCCACAAAGTAGTTATCCCAAATAGTTCATTGTAGTATGTACTCTTATTAATACTACCATTGATAAGCCTTCGGCTGCCATAACTAATAAATAAATAATTTATATATTTTACGTCGAAATACGGAGAGCCGTTACCGGGTCTCCAAAGCCAGTGGTTTGTAATTAATAATTATTCGCCGAAAGCTCAGAATTGTTTTAGTATATACAACACGGGGACCTGCTTTTGGCCACTGCATTTTGTTGAATTTCTAAAATTTCCGCATCGGAAACAATCGCGAAACGTGAATTTACGCCTGTCGTTTAGTTTCAAAATTATCACGAGTTTTGTAGGTGGCTATTGCTCTATTCCGAGAGAGCGAGCCAATCAAATTGCATGATCTATGTAGGTTGCCGTGTTGTATATACTAATTAAGTTTCGACGAATTCCTCGGTCACATGGGCCTTTTATTGCAGGAATGCAATCACGTGATCGTATTGCATGGAAAAGAAATCTGGAGCAACAACTCTAGCGTGACTCGAACAATCTGTCTTGTCTATTGCACTATCAGGCTGTTTGTTGAAACAACCATGAGAAAATAACAACCCTAGCGGTCAAGAATATTCAATGATCACAAAGGTTGTGATTGTTACTTTCTCATGGTCGCAACAAAATACTAGATAAACAATACTTCCTAATAGTGATTTATTAATACAGGAATCGTGTTCGTTTGAGAAGTAATATAAAAAACGGTGTTTTATGGCCATAAAACACCGTTCTAGCGACCATGACACAAATAGGACAACAAAACAACTTCAAGTAAGCCTTCTTCCTTTATTTACCTTGTATTACAGAAGATCTGTAACTAAATTTACGTTATTATTCCGAGTTATCGAAAGAACTCCCATACAAATCTTGTAATTCACTGCTTGGCGATATACATAGTCAGAACTTGGGCGGCCTGTGGTGGGATTGACGTTTACAAAGTCTACGTACTGCAGTTTTATAGAATATCTCATGCAGGTTGTCTCACCTGAACGCGTTGTGATTTCTCGCGTGTAATGATTCTTTTGGCATGCATGATTTCCGAACAGGAAAATGTTTTAATTTTATTTATCTTATTCAGTTGAAACATTACGACAACAACATGTTGACACAAATCTGTGATCATAACGCGCCATAACGAATGTAATTTGAATCAGGGAAGCGTGACGAATGGCGCGTCCCACACGCATTACCAATCATACACTCGTCGGAAGCGGGCAAAGAAATCGCTACAAATTAACCGTTTCTATGCTCGAAATACATCAGTTTCAGGGGAACGAGGGGAGGGCTTACTTTAAGACTGTATAGAGGTCTTCATTTCCAAACACTGCAGTGAAATCAAATATATATGCTACCTGTTAATTTCCCCCTTTTTGCGATCCCCTATATAACATGGGGTTATGGGCTCCTGCGCTCTATGACGTCATAAGCTACGCTGTATAGGGTAAAATGCGGTGGTGATAATATGTGTAATGACTTCTGGAATGACTTACGGAATGGCATGTGGCGCGGAATGACCTTGGAATAATATATATTTTTTCGCACCATTTTCCTGCCCACTTTTTAGTTTAGCCCTTGTTTTGTATCTCCCATTCAGTGAGAGCTTGTCACCCTATCCTGATCTTAAGGCCCTGTTTACATGAACCCTGGTTGGATGCCAACTCGGGTTTTGTCATTGGCCAAGCTCTGATCCTTCTTCAGTAAATCTTTCGCCGTCAACCGCCATGCCGGGTAACCCGGGCCGCTTCAAGTCTAGGATTGACCCGGATCGAAGGATTGAAAATTGCACTCTTAGAACTAATATTTCTAATATTTCTCGTAACGATGCTTTACAGACTAAAGTTGCACAAGATTCTAACCGTGTTCCTTTCGTCATCACATATAATCCACCATGCACTGCCTAACATTTCATCATGGATTCGTAAATATTCTCCCACACTATTTTCTTCTAATCGCTGTAAAGAGGTTTTTAGAAACCTACCTATCATCGCTCACCGCCGTTGTCCTAACCTTCGTGACCTACTTGTGGAATCGCAACTACGTAATATATCTAACAGACCTGCTCTTCCATCTGGCTCTTTTCGTTGTTGAAAAAACTGTGCTACTTGTCCTTACATTGACCATGGCCTTATACGATACACATTGTCTTCCACCGGGGAAACCCGTTTCATCAAGTCACACATTACTTGTAACACCAGAAATGCATTTAAATGGTACAATGCAATCGCTGCCAGTTACAACATATCGGAGAATCTAAACGACGACTTAAAGACCGATTTATTGAACACAGACGAGCAGTGACAAACTTCATATTAAATCAACAACCACCACAGTCTCTAAACATTTCCTGCTCTAACCACTCTAACACTGACATGCAACTTAATTTACTCTCCGCGAGACTCAATTCGTAAAGCCAGAGAGTCATTCCTTATCGACTTAACTAAAACTCGTGAAACACTCGGAATGAATAAGCGTGATGAAACTTAATATGTATTTATTATATGGCAGGAGCTACTTCCGGTCAAATGGCGCGCGCTGATTGGCCGTTTAGCGGGCGGAATTCTCCCGTAATGCCCACGGGCATTACGGATCCCGCTGCGGTGTTTGTTTACACGAACCGGTCGAATTAAAACTTAAAAAGTTAAAACAAAAAAGTTACGAAACTCTACTGAAAGAAAAACTATGGTAAACTTCATAGGAAATAAGCAACTGTCTTAAAGGAAACTGTTTTAAACGAAATGAGCGAGGAAGAACACTCTGAAAGCGAATTTTATTACCCGGCAGAAGGGGAAGATTTCTACGAAGACAACAACAACAATGTTGCCGTCGAAAAGAAAGATAACCCGACAGAACTGCCAAACAGCCAAAAGGTTATAGAGAAGTTCGTCAATGAGCAAAGGAGTGCTAACACCATCACAAAAAAAAAATGATTACAAAACTTTCCAGCGTTTCGTGGACAAAGAAGAAAGCGTAAACATAGAGGCCTTACCTGCAAAAGAGCTTGACCATTTGTTGTCTAAGTTCTTCATCCACGTCCGCAAGCGAAACGGTGAAGAGTACGAGCTAGCCAGACACCCTGTCAGGAATCCAGCGAAGTGTCCAGAGATGGCTAATGGATCACAAATCACCATTAAATATCCTGAAAGACCAGGAGTTTCAAGAATCACGAAGAGTCCTGGCTGCGAAGCGTAAGCAGCTTGTAAATGTTGCCGGAAAAGGCAAGAAGCCCAATGCAACCAAGGCACTCACTGATGAAGAGGAGGAAGCGTTATTCAAGTCTGGTCAGTTAGGAAAATCCACTCCAGAAGTCCTTCAAAGAACGATGTGGTGGTTTTTGGCATTGCATTTTGGATTTCGTGCAAGAGACGAGAGTCGAAAGTTGTGTTGGGGCGACATAGAACTGCAGCAATACCCGATGAGATGGCCGCGAACTGCTTGTTTGGTTGGCTGAGAGAGGAACCAAAACCAGAAAAGGTCAAGAAAACGGACATCAGAGAGCCTTCAAACCAAAGGCTTATGCCACCGAGTCGGGGAGATGTCCGGTGAAGTTTTATAAGTTGTTTAAAAGCCACCGTCCAGCCGAAATAAATTCGCCCGAATTAAGCTCCATTTTTTCTTGCGATCAAGCATAACAAAAAGCTGCAAGACGAAATATGGTACAAGAAAGCGCCGCTCGGTAAAAACCAAATCGGCAAATTCTTGGCAACAGCAGCTTCAAATGCTGGTATCGTATGTTCTGGTGGCAAAATAAGCAACCACTCTGTGAGGAAAACCCAGATTTCAAGGTTGATGGATGCAAATACACCGGAAATATTCATCGCCCAACTAAGCGGCCACAAGAGTATTGACAGTCTACAGTCCTACAAATCAGCCAGCAGCCATCACCAGCGCCAGATGTCCTGTATCTTGAGCAGAACAAAATATACAACCTCAGCCCAAAAGCAGTTGATGTCTTCGTCGTTTGGAGCGATAACAGAGTCTGTATGCAGTCAACCGATTCAAACGCAAGGCCAACAAGGAGCCGGCGGCTCTATTCAAACTGCAAGTTCAACTACTACAAGTGGAGCAAACAACTCAGCGATCTTTGCCGGGGCAAATATAACCAACTGTCAGTTCCAGGTGTTCAATCGACCAGTCAAAATCATTCAAGATTCAAGGAAAAGACGCCGGGCCATAATCGAAAGTGACGAAGAAGATTGAGCTATATTTTCGTAGTGATGGAGAACATGGTTGGCGAACAGTCGTTTAGCAGTTTGAACACTTGATCTTTTTTCCAATAAGCTACAGCTTATAGCTTTCCAGAAATATTCAGACAAAGATGATTCAACTTGAGAGACTTCTGAATGTGAGAATTGGTGTTTTCCCAGAATATTTGTAAAGCATTCAATAAAACCTTCCTTTGCTCTTTGCAAAACAAGCTTTGTGTTGTTCATTTGCTCATTTGCATATTTGATTTGATATCTGGCGCGTGACATGTAACGCCACCGGAAGTTGTGGTTTATTTCCGGATTTACATTTTTTTACATAGAATATTAATATGCCATATAATAAACACCTTATTAACCTCGCTTGCTCGGTTAATAAGTAGTTAATATATTTTACGCGGGTTGTCTCTTATCCATCAGTCTACTTACGTCATTTCCTTTTTCCTCTCATATTGTGTAATCACTTTTAGCTCGTGGATGCGCGCAAGGGCAGAACACGAGTTATTAGGGTTAGTGGTCCGAGCTAATTTGTTTATCGTTTTATGGTGTGTACTTCGTTTTTTCTGCGTATATCGGGGACTCTCCGTTGGCTGTCCGAGCAGTCTTGAATTTTCCGAAGATATATTGACGGAGTTTATGGCATGAGTGCAAGTTACGGGCCATCCCCTCATGTAGGACGACACGAATTGCTACCAAATTGTATTCTATTGTATCGTATTGTGTTACGTTCTATTGTTGTATTGAATTGTATTGTGTTGTATTCTATTGTATTTTTGGTAAAAATTCGTGTCGTCCTACATAAAGGGATTACCAAGTTACGAGTCATCAGAAAGACTCTTCGAAAGGATTTGGCCGTGTTGTTAAAGGTAATTATTATTCCGAAATGCCTTATACTTAAGTTATCGCTACAACTATATTGTTAAAAACAGACATTTGGTCGCGTGTCGTATTTACGAGAGAAGCCCGGAAATTTATAAGCGCGTTTGGCTTAGCTAAGCAGAATTTAATGTCTTGAATGTACTGTGTTGGCAGTTTTATTTGGGAACGTTTTGGATGCAACAGAGATAGGATACTATTCATAGCTTGATTACGTCAAGAACCTTCGCTTGATAATGGCTAATTGTGTTGACGCATGCAGTCTAAGTATTTCTGGAACCTTCCAGTCTAAACAAGGATTGTGTGACAAAGTTATTATTTAGAGTAGCTAAATCAAATTGATCTTTGAATCAAAATGCCCAGCTGAACTTTGAAATCACATATCGAAGAGGTTAAAACGAGTTTTTATCCGTTCCACATCGGCGCTGAGAATTGAGTTTTTGGGAATCTAACGCTAGCCAAATGTAACTTGCAAACGTTTTATCAAATATAAACAGTGCATGACCCGGAGGTCAATTAACTGACTGGAAGATCAAAGAAAACACATGTTGTTTTCTTAAACAGGCTTATTATTTTTCTCACTGGTATTCTTGAAGGTTCTCTAACACGATTTCTAACAGCAGACAATCTTGATTTGTGCCTCCTACCCCTTGATTAATCAGTATTTAAGCCTTTACTAGATAACAATACAGTGCTCAGCTGTTCGCGTTCGACCATAAAATTCAAACTATTTGACATTTCAGTGATATTTACCGTATCATTTCTCGAACTGATCACATTATTGTTATTCTGTATATTACTAAGCTTTTCCATTCATATTTGGCTTTTGTTTGTCTATTGTATGGCTTTTTTTATTTCCCTCACAGTTTCCTCCAAAATCTTGGCTTTCATTCCACAGTGAGCAGGGGCGATATCGATGTACTATATGTTAGTTAACATCTCCTCGTCGTTCAACTGAACTTTAAGCTTATATTTACCCTGACGAGTAAAGAGTGTAGTACGTTCTATCTCTGAGCCTAGGGATGTATTATGAACGTGCCATGAGACCCGAGGAGCTTTGTCGCGAAAACAGTTGTATATTACCATCTCTATTCGCATCATTCCCTTTATGCTCGTGTAATAAAATGGACATTGTCGCCCGCGCGAGATCAGGGAACTCCATGACTCATACCCCCGGCCAGCTAGGGAGAACACCCATACTCAAAACACCCATACTCACCACACCCAGACTAAAACGGGATAAGCGGTTTATGCGAGTATCAAACGAATTTTAAACTTAATTCGAGGCCGGGGAAGGAAAGGCATTGACGTAGTCCTTCAAGGTGTTATGTCGGAGTAGATAGAAGAGGAGCCAGCAGTAAGGGTACCCCAGCGGAAAGCAACTCAGTCGGAAATCCAGGGCGTAGGAATTGGGTATTGTGCCAACCCACATGACTCATCATGTCCACCCAACAAACTAATAACTAGCAGGTCTATTCTGTAGGTCAATACAGTGGCGGCACCATCCAGAGTAAAAGACGGACAAACCGGCAGGGAGTAAGGTTGTAAACTGGGAAGGGGAAGGGAGAGAGGGTGCCATCCCCTGGGGAGCACGACCAAAATAGCGGCCAGAGGCAAGCCGGGTTAATTGCAGTGGAATGTGGGGACGCCGGAAACCCAGGGGATGGCAGCCTGGGCGTCAGTAATCAGACTATGGAATTAGTATCCCTTTCACGCTACCATGGGGAATAGGGCGGGGTGGGGGAGGGGTGGGGAGGTGATGGGTAAAGGGGTGGTCGGCGGAGGGGCACTAGACAGCATAAACGCTACAATACGTATACCCCCGAAATGAATGAAATAAAACAAATAGAACATAAAGACTAACCCATCGAATAAAAACAGCACGGCACAAATGGAGCACGTGTGCGCGAATTACTCTGGCACCTGATGCCAAACGTACTTATGAATGGGGAATAAAAACTAAATCATGAAAGGCGAACCAACTAGTAATACCAATGGCGTAATATAAACCTGCATAAGCGTTAAGCGAGAGAAAATGCGTGAGGAACAATAGGCTCATGGCAAACTACATGCTAAACGTATGATGACAATAACACCTAGCACCAAACTACATGCACATACAACGTGCACTGCAACTAGAGTTATAATGGAACAGAGAAAGCTAACTTATGTAAATTGAACAATGCTCCACAAAAACACACTTGTACTCAAGAAACAAGTACCCATGCTAAACTCACGAAAAACCATACTAAAAGGTAGTATGCAAAGAAATAACAATTCGAACGACCAGGAGAAAGCACTAACCGAGGAACATCAATAATATCGTAGGAATCCGTGACCGTGAGGTAAGCCCGTATAACGACCATGTATCAACTTCCGAACATTACAGCTGACGTTAGTGTATAACAGTGGTGCCCATATGTTAAAGCAAATATACAGATAAAAAAACAAAAGGAAAAGATATGGCAACACAAGTACCAAACTCACGGCAGAGCATGCCAAAACGTAGAAAATATAATACTAAAGCGAAGAAATGGAACACTAATTAAAATACCATCTCACTACACAAATCCGTTTTTGAGAGGCCAGAATGCAAACTTGCGGCTACACGAGTGTCAAATTGACGGCAGAGTATGCCAAAACGTGCAAAAAATAAGACTATTTGAGCGAGGAAAAGAAAGTAATCAGAACTCATTACTTAGAATTAACTAGAACATTTATACCACACTGCAGAAATCCGTATTTGTGAGGCCAGCACGTAAATTTATGCCAACACAAGTGCCAACGGCAAAAGATGCCAAACGTGCAAAATAAAGGCCTAAAAACGAAGAATAGAAACTTAACTAGAACATTTGTACCGAACTGCACAAATCCGTATTTGTGAGGCCAGCACGTAAACTCATGCCAACACAAGTGCCAACGGCAAAAGATGCCAAACGTGCAAAATAAAGGCCTAAAAACGAAGAATAGAAACTTAACTAGAACATTTGTACCGAACTGCACAAATCCGTATTTGTGAGGCCAGCACGTAAACTCATGCCAACACAAGTGCCAACGGCAAAAGATGCCAAACGTGCAAAATAAAGGACTAAAAACGAAGAATAGAAACTTAACTAGAACATTTATACCGCACTGCACAAATTCGCGTCCAGATACATATGGTAGTAACGAAGGAATAAAGCAATATAGACCAAAGCTGAATTACAACGAAGGCAAAATACACCGGCGAAACTATCAAAGGAGACTAAAACGGTGATGCAACGCAAACCATGATAGACCAAAACAAAATACATACACAAGCGTAACTGAGCACGAGGATAAAAGGCAAACACCAACCTGAACCACATATTGGGAAAAAGGATGAAATTGCCTCTAGCTCTGGCGGCTGAGCGACGGCTTCATGTCGGAGGAGCAGCTGGTGGAAGATCTTGACCACCTGGGACATTCTGTTGAGCTGCCGGAACTCTCGCGGCTTGGGGTACTTGTCCTACCATTTTCTTAGTACAATAAGCAGCGAGGAACGAGGTGTAGGTGTTCTGACGCGAACTGTGCGACGAACCTTGGTGGAGTTCTTATTTATACTCGTTCTGGAAGAGACTGGTGCGAATAGGTCGTTTATTCCACACACAATAGTAATTTAACTCGTGGATGCACGCATGTGCATAACACGTTATTGGGTTTAGGTGGATACCAGATAATTTATTCGTCATTTTTTTCTGACTCAACGACTCGCCGTTGACTTTCCGAATGACCGTCCAAGGTTTCGAAAAGATTTCGTTATGCTGGAGAAGATGTATTGACGGTGTCCATCTAATGCCAGACACTTCAAACCTAGACAGACATGGTAGTGGGTCCCTATCGATCACTTAGTATTGATGAGGTAATGATGACGTCATCGGTCACGTGATTTTAAGTATATGCCCATATCTCCCTCATTTCTAATGCCAGGCACTCAGTTTAAACTTGGACAGGTATGGTATTATTTTCCCACGATTCACTTTTTATATTTTTTTATTTTATTTTTTTATTTAATAGCTTTACAGGCAGAGACAAAGACTCGAAGTCCAAACAAGCTAAGCCTGTGGTGATGACGTCATTGGTCACCTAATTTTTAGTATACCAAAATAGCTCACTGACCATCCACGAGCTGCCCTTAGGGGCCCTATGTTTATATTTTTACTTACCATTGTGAAATATTATTCACAATGGTACCTGAAAAAGGCTGGTTTGACCAGCAGAAATATTGTTAACTCTTCAATATATATGTTGTTCGATCAGCTTTTCTGTAGTCCTTGGACTTGTTCACTTATTACTGTTTTTGGCTGATCAGATCTCTCTGCTAGATCCAACGTACCACCGACAGAATTGGCGTATAGGGTTTTTGCTAGCTTTCATTAGCATTACATATTTAAAACTTAACCATTTCCAAAACGAAGATAAACAACGTACGAGTTCTCATTGACAGGGGAATACAAAAAATAAGGTAGTTGATCAACCCATCAAACCTCATGCATGTGACGAAAAAAAAACCTAAACCCTCGGTTAGAGAACACTGACTTACTAGCTAAGTTTGGTTGTTTACCTTTTTCGTATCACATCATTAGCATTTATGTAATAGGGTTTAGTTTGAGGTTAAGGTTGGTACTGAGAAATATGACTTCATAAGACCTACACAAGTAATAATTATGTTATGTATTTCGTAGTAGGTCTGAAAATATCTTTCCTTCAAAATGCCAAAAATAGCTAGCGTGTCTGAAGCTTCAAAAATTCAAAATGGTTTGGTGGAAGCATTGGGCAGGCTTTAAATAACTCGGAGTTCTTTTTAAAATTCCTTTATTACAATAAAGTTTGTGTTGCCCCTTATTTTATATGTGTATTCATTCATTGATTGCAGGCATAGTCGTTCTTTCGTATTACGTATTGGAGAATTCGTTCTCCAGAGGGTACATTCCTCGAGTTATCAAACTTAGAAATGTATCGTGGAATTTATTCTCCACGGTACGAACGATTCTCGAATGATTAAACGTATGTATCGAATTATTACGATCCTCGAATTATTAAGTTTTTAGGAATTCGTTCTCCAGTTAATACGATCCTCGAATTATTCTGTACTGGCGAATTCGTTCTCAAGAGGGTATACGATCCTCGAATTATTATATGTTGGGGAATTGGTTGTCCAGAGGGGTGCCACGTCTAGGTGCCACTGGTCTGACCTAAAGTTACTCCGTACGCATTTAAAATGTTTACATACAAAAAATACAGTTTATCGCTGCCTAGCAGTGGCACGCTCCGACAAAACGTCTGGGTGCCACTGGTCTGACCTAAAGTTACTCCGTACGCATTTAAAATGTTTGCATATGAAGAATAAAGGTTAATATTTGAAAAACTGCATAAAATAACCAGCATAGTTGATGCCTCAAGGCGTTCCTGACAGAGAGATATTCTGTTTAACAGGAGGTTTTACCCAGTTATAATAGCACAATGTGCCCTCTTTAGGTTTTCTTTAGGTAATACACAGATCAAGAGAATATATGATAAATTTCAGGAAAGATGATTAATTTAGAAAATGTTAATTTGTACAGTATAATAATATATTTTTTAAACGGAAACTCCGAATGGCCGCATTACAAAACAAAGCTGGTTTGAATTACGTACGGATACTAGAACCTTGCACATGCTACGTATTGAAGTCAATAAAATACAAAATAACAAATCTTGCCTCTGTCTTTCCAAGTTTTGTGATCTGTGAGTTACACACCGCATGTCATGTGTTTCAAAATACCCGGCTTTCCGCAGCTTTAAAATTTAAGCCAGCCCCACCAGGGCTACCCTGGTTCCAGAGGCCACAATGACCGACGTAACCGAGTGGACCTGGGGTCGATAGCCGGATTCGTCTCCTCATCGGAGACTCGTTGCTTCGCGACTCGCGGCTTTCGAGCCTCTGGTAGCCAGGGTACGCCCGGGCCCGCATCACCTCCACATAGTAGACTGAAGGTCTCCAATATAAATTGATTATGAAATGTTTTTTGTTTTCTTTCTTAACATTCTTGGCTTGAGATAGCTGTGTAACTGATAGCGCATATCACGTTTACAAAGATCAGTTACTGTTCTTAGACCATGGCATGTATAGCATTGATTGGCTCATACATATCTTTACCAGAAATGTCTTCTGAGAGTCTGTATTATGGCAAATATCGTTCGTATTTAGAGATTGTGACGATGACGAGTCGACTGATCTCACTGGTTTCCAGCCAAAATAATTATTTGTTGGAGTCAAAGGAAAGCACACCATTTCATCTGATAGCCATATCCGAAACAAGTAGTTGTCGAAATTGAACGAGAGAATTGATGCTGTAGTAAAAATTACTCCAATCAGACCAAATAATGAGACTAAAATTTCATCTTCAGAGGACGATCCTTGTTCTTCATACGGACGGCCATTTTCCAAATTGAATGGAATTACTTTTCAACTTTGGAATCAGTCCACCGGATAACTCAAACCGAAGTATATTTGGGGTTTAATCCATAGATTCTGAAGCTGAGGACATATCCGTGACCGTCTGCTAGCCATCGAGCAGTTATAAACTACAAACACTGCGGAAGGGCGCTCGACGCTTTGGCGCTCGACTGAACAAGAAGAACTGAACCGACTCCAACAATCCGAGGAATCGACAAAAACAACTGCAGCACAAATGTGTGATTTTGAACGGAAAAGCCAGTGGGGCTTCGTGGAGTTGCTGATTTAATTCATGTAATATTCACACAGAGAAGCTAAATGACTGAAAACAGTTCACTTTTCACTTTCACTTCACTTTTATTTCAATTTACCAATTACATTACAAAGAATCTAACCCACCCACATTTAGCAAATGCTATTCGAGGTGGGGGGTTAGCAAATGTACATGAGACGATCGTATTAACAATTTTCAAGCAAATGAAGAACGGAAACAGATCTTAAATTACATAAAGAACTTACAAGCAGAACTGACTGCTAAATAAGTACTACTTAAAAAAGCCAAAAATATAAATCTACTATAATTAAAAGTAAAAGCAGGACGAAAATCACGGCTACAAAACGGCACTAAAATCGTGGTACAAGGAAAATTTTGGAAACGAGTGGACTGAACACAACTCACAAGTAACATTCAACAGTTTAAAAACAGGCTTATTTATTGTGAGACAGAAATTGAGCATTAACACTGATTTTGTAATTTGCTTAAAAACTGGGGGGTGGGCAAAAAGCAAAAAAAAAATTCATGCAAGCGAAAATGAGAAAAAAAAAATTCGACCAGCTTCGGCACAAAAGAAAAAAAAAATCGATCAACAACCCCGTCTTCTACGAGGTAGAAGACGGTTGAGCACATTGAGCACATTATCCAGACAATGGGTCTTGGGGAAATTCCCCCAATCATTGGAAACAGTCATATTTTCATGAAACACAAAACCATAGTAACAATAATATATCCTTTTTATTTTCTGGTATTCAAAATATCACATAAATTAACAACTATTGTATAATTATAAGATTAACTTGCAGATAATCCCTGGCAGGATCGAGAAACGGGAAGGAGCAGTCCTCGCTACCATACCATGAAGACTCAAGCAGCTTGCACGTCTGAGCAATGCAGGCATTGGATTTATCGTGAGACAAAGGCAATGCACTTTGAAACAGTATATTTGAAATAGCGACTCAATTAGGGAGTGTTCATTATTAATTTAGGTTCAGGCCTTCGGCCCTCGCAACATATAAAAAATGTATTCTGTTTTGTTTACTTTATACACAGGATGGTATTCTCTAAGTTCATGATCAAAGGCACATCCCCAGATAATGCATCGGTGTCCAGGAGATTAGTTTAATGCCAATGCTGAGCTCTTTTTCATTAACGTATTTGAGACTACGGAACAATGCAATATGATGCACTAGAATGCAATATAATGCACAAACAGGAGCACATTACCAATTAATGGTACAATTTCAAGTACCCATCCGGGAAGGACGGTGAGGTAGAGATTTCCAGAATAATACATGTATATATGTGTTTTCATGGAAAATACCATAAATCTAGAAACATTAATAGTAAATTTAATAGATTACATGTACATATGCAATTTGCATTCTTTCTTGCACATCCATCTTTTTTTTTGGGGGGGGGGGGGAGAAATAAAGTTTTGAGCAATTTTATAGGGGTTCATTTAAGATTTAATTCATTCATAGGGGGTCATAAAAGTGTTAACAAGAGAAGCAGATGAAATGCCGACCCCCCCCCCAAAGCCACAAATAATGAACACTCCCTTAATTATGTCAATTATGTAATCGCTGCATTTGGCTTTATGCTGCTATATAAAAATGATAAATGAAAAAAAATATTCGTGCAGGCCGATTACCCAAAAAAAAACATTTTTGCACCACTAATTCTTGGTAAAAAAAAATCGAGCAAGTCAGAAAAGTCCCACCCCCCCATCACTTTTCTAATGGTCCGCCCCTTATAGATTTGCACTTAGCGACAACTGGTTTCAACAGGCCGCCGGTTTTCTAAATCTTCACAAACATTCACAATTTTGTCTCCAGTGAATGCACTTTCGCTTTCTTGGTAAATATTAGATCGAAATCAAGTGTACTTAAATAAAATACAGGTGTTTTCATGCATAAAAATGCAGTTTTTATGTCGGAAAACAAACTTTTGTGAGCAACGACTGCACTTTTAGTTGAACCTCGTGTGAGTTTCAGTCTAATTTTAGCTTGATTCCTATTCGCTCGTTAGTTTACCGCGCAATGGGTTCCAGGCGCTTGGTGGGAATTTCAGCAACTTTCAAACTGACTATATTCTTTATTTATTTTCGTAAATCACTAAATGCTATAGCGGCTGACTAATGCGCTGACATATATGAGGACTCAACTAGGGTGACACTCTATGTATATTACCTTTAACTGCTACACAGGCATTCAGCGAAATTAATCTCATCACACTACACAAATATAGGCTCTGCGAACAACGTCCACAATAACAACACAAAATAGCTCACTGACCATACGCGAGTTGCTCTTAGGGGTTCTATGTTTCTTCTATTTCTGCCAACAACAATCACTCAATATTATTGTTCATCGATTATTATTGGTGAGTTCTGTTTTTCCCTCACCTTCACTGGGGAAAAAATATTAGATCAACAATTGTAAATACTGAAGTAACTAAATTAATTATTATTGAAATGGGAAATTTTATTAACAGCAGCTATATGGGCTTTGGCTCATGTGAGTTATAGTATCTTGCCAAGCAAACGAGCTCAGTGAATGCAGCACCTTGGGTATTATGTTTTGAACGAAGGGGGATGCATAAATTAACTTCTCTGCATTTCTTTGTCGGTGAAACCGAAATATTATATTGATGATGTGAGTTTACAGCGTGACGTACAGACTGATGAGCGGTGGAACAGGGTACAGGATTACTCTTAATGTCCATGCAGATCGTTAGATCTAAGTTAATTTCGTTTAGCGGCAAATAAAAACAGGTTAGTCATGCTCAGTCCATTTTGTTATGGTGAGGCGGCCCTTCGCCGGAGTGTGATGCCAGCTCACTGCCGTGAAAGTTTGGGACTATAAATACGAATTGTTGAGCTTGGGCGAGTAGATGACTATCAGTAAGGAGCTTTTCGTGTGAACCGGGCTCGACAAAAGCAAACGCCATCTGATATCAAAGTGTGTTAACTTGTGAGTGCGAGCTTCAGCCAAAACAAGGAAAACAACTGATGCCATCGTTCTGTTGATTTTAATTAATTAACGATCACATTATCAATTTACATTATATACATCACGGGTAACACATAAATTATACCCTGACTAACAATAATCAATCTTGTTTTGTGTATTAATTCAACGAACAATGTACAGTATATACATGAAGGATGTACCATTATGGTACACATATATCTAGAATCAGCGTCCAACTCTATACAAGTAACTCGCCATTAAAAGCATTTCAAGCAATTCTTAATTTCATTCCAAATTTCACCTTTGAAGATATCCTCAGGTCAGATATTGTTATTTATTTCTTATGAGGAGCATTGGTTTATTTTTCAGTGTACGCTGCGGGACGGAGTTTGCGTTGTTTTATAAACTCAACGAAAAACTGTCATTCAAAGTTGACTGGTGTTGACTTAAATTCTAAGGCATAACAACCTGATTCTTTTTAAGCTGTAACGATCTGTAAATTGTGCCACGGAGATGTTAAGATCTTTGACTAAACTAATAGCCTTGAAGGGGATATTGTGTTGCCGGTAGAACAAAACTGGTTGCACCTCAAAGTTGTGATCTGCCACACTTTTTCTCAGACATTATGAGCATGAACTTTCATATTTTGTAACTACACATTCCGTGCTTATTTATGACTTGTTCATGTAGAGCTACTTTATCTTGACAAACCAACCGCTTTGACAGGTAAGTTGAGCAGGATTCCAGAGCCAAAATAGCATTACCTAGGGAGATGCAAATGAGCGTTTAACTGATCATCTTCACAAACTATGAATCACCAGTCCAACGGTTTCAACAGCGGTTCAACATCAGTGCAACATTTGTCCAAGCCGAACTTGACACCCGTTTGAAATGTCCTGAAAACATTGTTGAAATGCGTTGAAAGATATTGACAGCATGTTGGAGAGAGTTTGATTTCATTTAGGCCATTTCAAATTGTTTTCTGATAGGTTAAAGACTCAATACTCAATACCTCAATACGTTTTGCAAGAGTTCCTTCGTTTTTAACGTTATGAGCAAGGTACAGCACAAAATTGTTAGTATTCATGTACCTTACGTTGATATTGGCCAGTAGGATAGACCATCAATATTTTGGGTCATAATAAATTATGTATTAGCTGGGATGAAATACTTACAATGAATACTTCTATCGTCAAGGCAGTTAATAATGTTTTTGACCTGAGAATATCAAAATTTGAAAACTAAATTGAAACTGAAAATCATTGAATTGTTTTCTTTAGTATTTAAAACTATTACCAATAACAGTTGTGAACTTCAAAGGAATAGTTACTTCTTGCCAGGTTCTTTATGCTATAACTACGGCCAGTTCAGCATTCTCTAACGGAATGCGGCGTTATACTCTCTACTTTACAAAGATTGGCTAATGAAACCTCGTAAGTAAGTCTACTATGCTTTGCGATATTCAAAGATCTGTCGACTTTGAACAATTATATAACGTAATATGGAGCATAGAGGGTATCAAATGACTCTAACAAGGCTATAACAAATCGCGGTGTTCTCCACCGGAATATTATGCTAGTAATAATATGTCGACACTTTGTCGTGATAAATTTATATAACACTCTAAAGGACATTTTCAAATTAGCAATTGTTGTAAAACAAGCGGTGACTTTAGATTTAAAATCAAGAGAGAACTTGCACTAAGCACCTTATCAATTAAAAAGGTGGGGCTAGTACAATATGGATGCTAGAAATGTCCATGCCTCCAGCCTCTTAAACTCGGTTAAATTGGAAGATTTCAAAACGTTCTCTTTGCTTCAGTTTTAAATATATGAACCTAAAACTTACCTTGGTTAATAATTTCCGATTGATCTTTCCATTTCTGACATCCATATTGTACTAGCACCAGTTTTTGATCGACAAGGTCACTTGACCGCTAGTGCAAGTTTCCTAATGCAACTGTGTAATGAATGTCACATCGGGATTTTGTTACCATGACGGAATCGTGGATATAGGATCGGAAGGGCTCAAATGGTTCATGTGTAAAGCTTACGCTCTAAATCATGGTAGGCGCCATACAGTACTAACGACATAACATGAACTTTAAAAAAATCCAAATAAAATTGAGCAGATGTGGTGATTGTATTAAAATTAGTGGAAAATGTGTATCCTTCTTGGTAGCAAAAACCGCTTGGTGGACATTATACTGGTATGGTAAGTGTGTTGCTAGTAAATGGTATTTGTCGATGAAGACTGAAACAATACATAACTCTGGATAGAACAACAATGAACAAGCATCTGTACGTCCTCTCTCTATACAAATAGTTACACGCTAATATCTTGAGAGCAGTACGTGGATGCATGAATGACTCACAAATATTGCAATTAAGGAAACGTCTTCTTTTCGTTTTGTTTGATGAAAGTTGTAACCAAACTGTCTCGACTTTCCTAAACATATGGTAATGTGTACAGCTGAAATCCAATCAAATTGCACGGTCTTGGGATGTTTCCTTAACTGTGTTGCGTCTTTGTCATGGTTGTCAATACTTCTTTTCTTGTCATCGATGGATTCGTTAGCAGTTTGTCTGTGTCTTTAATTATAAGTCAATGGACTTGTGATGTTGCACGGAGGAGGTTCGGTCTAGTCCGGTCATCTGTATTGAAGATGTAATAAAGAATGATCGCTAAGTTGCAAATAATGATTATAAACTGTATATGATGATAAAGACTTCGGAGGGAGAAGAAGTAAAAGGAAGAACAAGGAAGAGATAATATAAAAAAGAGTAATAAAATGAGATTCAAAGTGACACCAGAAGTCAAGTAAAGAAGAAATCTGAAAATAAATAAACAAACCACAAATGACAATCGCAAGGGTAATAACACAACTTTAAAATATCGGTTTATGAGTTACATTGCAGAAACTTTAAGTCGTTTTCTTAATTTATTCTTGTCTGAAAATGGGTTAAAGAAATGAAAACTTTTTGGCAAATCTTGAGATGTGAAAGATACAAAGAAAATATACCACTTGAAACACTTTGCGTGGAAAAAATTAAAATTAAAATTAGCATGCATTCGATTCCGGAAAGATATCTATCTTCTGATTACCTTATTATAGAAAATTAACGAAGCTGTAAATGTACGCGACTTAAATCAACGCGTCCTGAAATTAACGCGAATTTCCGTGTAAGGTATGTTTACATGTATTTAATTAACCCAAACGCTTTTCAAAAACATGCTACACAGTAATTGCGAATTACTCACGACAGCCATATGAAAACCGCTCTATGCAAAATAATCTAAGACAAACTGTGCGTTTCACAATAGAAAACACCAACGTCCATCAGCAGAAGTCGTTCAGAAGTCTATATAAAAAATAAAGGTGCCTTAAATTAGCGATGCTAAAAAATAGTGTGATTTTAATTAACGATGACATAAATTAAGGTTCATTTAATTAACGCTATTTTTTTAAATTCGCGTTAATAAAATACTTCGTTAATTTTCTATAATAAGGTAGTGGGTATTTTCTCGGTGTAAGAAACCCGAATTTGTAGGGTTCCCTGAAAGAAAGCGACACACATTTTAGAACGAAAATACTCACAAGTACATTGTACGCCACCCTCAACTATACAAACAAATATTTAGCGTTTAGGAACAATCAAAACTAACCCTAACCTTGATTTTACACCAAACCATAACCGTCACTAATCCCTCACCACTACGCCACGAGGAATTTCGTTGCCGATGTTGGTTTTTTAGAACTTTTTTCTTGCTTTTCTCATTAGCATAACTAATCATTACTATGTATTGTATTGTATTGTATTGTTTGCATTGTATTGTATATATTGTTTCTTAAACACTGCTGAAAATAATTTGCAATTCAAATATTCGGGTTTCTTATACCGAAAAAGAACGGATTAGTGTAGAGAAAAGAACTGAAATTCTGATATTAGTCATGATTAGACATGTCTTTATAAATATTACTTTTTAAAGGAGTTGAAGTTTTTGGAATGAGCTAAAAAAACATGTGCAGCTTCAAACGAGTACACTCGTCCCACGTTCATGACATTTTTACAAAAGAAAATATATGGACTACACCAACTTACTCAACAACACTAAACCAACAACTTATTAAAACATAATTTATTAGATACAATGTTATATCACTTTACAAAATACATAATTTTAATTAATTAATGATTTTTTTTGTAGTTGTATAAACTTTGTCAGAATTAAAATATTAAACGCGACTGTAATATAAACTTCTTACACCTTGCTCAGGTCAGAATGAGTTAAGCGTTATGACACAAAGTAGTTATGTAACGATATCGACATTTAATACTAGATATGTTATCTAGCATGGTAGACCTCTAATTACTGTAGGTTCAAAATTTGTATTGTTCAAATACTGCGTATTGCAACTTGATTATTCACTTTCGAATTATCTTAATTTCCTTTTCACATAGGACAAAGTCAGGATCGTGTCAATCAAACGATTGGTTTATCCAACACTACGGTCAAAGTTTGTAGGAGCAATATTATACCTGGGAAGGCGATTATGGATAATGTTATCCAAAACTTATTAAATAACATTCTACGATAGTCCCATACAATTAATAAAGTTACAAATCGAGGTAAAATATGAGGTTTAGCTTCTATGTCTTTTTTCATCTGTCAAGAAACTTGAATTTAATATAAATTCATGCAATCGGTGTACGTTAAGTATTATTTGTAGTATATGTTTAGAGATTTAAACTTCATTTTTGTTTAACTCACACCTTTAAGACTCGACGATATTTAAGTCATGCCTACTCATTACACCATGGTGTTTATACCTCAAAAGGAACCTCGGCAACACTGTGACGTCATATAATCCAAAATGGCGGCGCGCGTGAAATTCAAATAAGTTTTATGGACAGGAAAATCGGTCCATACCTGATATCTAGTGTATATTTTACAGGAGACAAACACAGAAATACATTTACATGTAGGCATCCATTAGGAAAATGTTAGAGCAAACATTGTTTTACAGCCGAGGTTTCCTTTAAGAAAAGTACATCATCCTCAGAAGTTTTATCCACCACTTACCTATTAATTATAATTAGCTTTAATATCTTTTCTTAGATTATTGAATGATTTTAGAAAATAATTAGCAAACATTTGTATAAAAATTATACGAACAAATCATATATTTCTTCAAGCTAACTTTCAATTTTGAAAAAAAAAAATACATTAGTTTCCCAAGTATTTGTCTATAAAAGTTGCCCTCATAAAATTATTAGTAAATTTGGCATATCATGTTTCTTTTCGTCAAGTGTGCAGTGTTACAACTGCATTAATACTGAATTTAAAGGAATGTACGTCTGGCTTAACACCCATACCAAATTCATGCACGTTATGTGTCATAAGTTTCATATCTGATTTTAATTGAGTGAAAAAAATTGACATTAAGTAATATTAATAATGTCAAACTAAAAGCATCAATAATCAATACTTTCTGCTGTGTATTATGTAACTAGGACAGAACACGTATGGGAAAGAAATGCTTTATAAAGCACAAAGACATAGAAAAAATAAACTGCGGCTAGTACAAAACCATAGTCTGTATTTCAAAAACCGTGTTAACATAGCTTGTGTACTATGTCGTGTCAGTTTACAGTAAAACCTGATATTATTTTAGAAAACAATTAACCAATTGAGTAGGCAACGCTAACACGAGGCTGAGACGCAATAGGCCTTTTGCAGGAAAAAGTCACGTACTAAAATCACTTCAATAACCATTAAACTGCGCTCGTGATTCCATGGGAAATCGAAGGCTTTACTAGCCGGAAAACAAACTTCTCAACACTGTTTTAAAAAGATCAATCGTCGATTGGAGGTGAAAAATAGTATTTACAAACAGGTGTTTCTAATAACACTACCGATCTCGTACACGTGCCTTTAAATATATGAAGTCAGGCTTTTTTCCCGTCCAGTACAACACGTGATTGCATTCCTGCAAAAGGCCCATTTCATGATAGCGGAGATCCGCCAGGCATGCCTGGAAAGTGCTGCACCTCTCTACATATGGTAATGACTCAATCCCGATTTCTATTCTTTTCTTTTTCTTCTTTCTCGGTTTTCTTAATATTTTCCTATATTCGAAATTCCGGAATCGAAATCGATCGGGTGAACATATGGCTAGCCAGTTTCTGCCTATCTTATCCAATCCCGATTCATTCCAGCCAATTGGGAGCTCCGTTTTAGGCTTGTCTATACTGTTTGCTATTCAATCTCAGCAAACCAGATTAGCATATGTCTTATTTGATTCATCATATAAAACATGGGACGGATTCAGTGGGTAAAAGAGGGGTTCCATCGCACCCCCTTTTCACCCATTCTCTATACCTCCCATTTATAGAGAAAAAATAAGACGTTGCGAACCTCCCTTTCGAATCCCTGTTCAGCGAATCCTAGATCCGACACAGTACATTTATGCAAAACCTTAAAGAATAATCTCGTTATGGCTGTTGTCATATGGCTTTGGCTATATAATAAGACGAAAGTTCTTACTCTTATTAAAACTCTCTGTCAAGTATTACTTGTAAAAAGTTTAATGTGATATGTTTTGTCTTTTTTGAACGAAAAATATTAATGGCATTACAGCCATAAACCTTTAAACTTATTTAAACCTATAGGCTCTTTTCCAATTGTTTTTCATAAAATCTATTAATTTCCTGCGGGTGTTTGGTCAAACGTCTAGTCAAACGTTTTTCTTGCCATTAACAAATTTTCAGTCTCGTTATATCTGTTGGAGTTGAAGTACCATACCTATGATAATATTCGTAATTGTATATAGATTAAAAAGGAGGAAAAAGACCGATAAAAACATTATTTGATTATTACCTATGACTAGTTGATACACATCAATCATTATGACAGACTAGATGTGTCTACATGTAGAAGTCTCTCGGTTTTCCCGCCACCTTGTGTTTCACTCAGCCATTCCTTGCAGGGGAAGCTGTACACCTTTCCATTCTCGTCCGTAACGGTTATCTGAAGCAGTAAATGTTTCTCATATTAGATGAACTATTTGATGATCTAAATACAATTATACAACAAAGAGGGCGAAGCGCACGCTCTGATTGGTCGAAAACCATAATCTATTACTGTACAGAAGCACAAATGACGTCACAAGGGAACGTTCGCTAATTATTGTATAACACAAATAGCCTTCATTTGGCCGTGAGTCTGTCCTATTCAGATTTTAGATGTACAGATGACGTCACAACGGGAAGACAACATCATTTATGCATATCTTTGTTCTCTTCACATTGTTACGTCATCTGTGCATCTTAAGAGGACAGATGCATAACAAAATCACATATATTTGTTAAATAGTAAACAGACACTTATCTGTCTCCCGATTAGCTCTTTTATAAAGCGCTGGGCTCCATCACCGGCAAGAGCATCACTGGGGTTCTGAGGGCCGTTTCAGATGGCGATCTTTTCATGCGCCGAACTTAATGAATAATTTATGATAATGTAAAACCTTCCCATAGTTTTTTATGATAGCGGTCATCTCTCCGACGGCTGCTGGGGAATGCAGTTCGCGGAATTAAAGATCCTGTGTCCGAGCCCATGGTGCTTTGCGCGCGCAAATCATTTTCGTAGGCTACGAAAATCAGAAAGATCGTTGTTGTTATTATGTGACTCTCGAATCTTTCGAAATCCATCCCTAGTTTGGGCCATCGTGTAATTTTTCATAGGTAGATATGCGTAACTGGCTTTCTTTTATCTTAACTTTTGTATATATACTTTTTAAAATGAAACTTTAGTTCGAATATTTCTTCGAATCCCGGTCTAGAGTGCCGAGTAGAGGAATGCCGTAGAAACGACCGCCGGAGACAGCGAGGCGAAGCGACTCGACAAATAATCCTTCAGCAGTCCACATTTTACTTTCTCTAGGTCTACAAGAGAACACTTGTGGTTCAAAAGGACTACTACGCGAGTTTCCCGGGGATTTGCTGCACTAAGGGACCGGCGGGCTTCGTTGGAAATACAAAGCACAAAGCAACCATTTCTGGCATCAAGATCATTCGTAATTATAATTTCGCACGGCTAAGCTCCACTAAGGTGTTACGACTTATCTGTATCTGTATCTGTTTTGCATTTTTATTTGCAGAGAAAGCAATGTCCGAGTTCAGCTGTTACTTCGCTGTGAGTTTGACTCGAGTGCGAGTACGACATTTCATTTTGCACTCAAAATATATAATTCGCAAGGAAAGTAGAGATCTTCAAATACAGCTAAGCAATACTGGAGACATGAAAACAAGGTAGCAAGAGTATGTATTTGCTTGTAGAGTTATGAAAAGTCGCACTCGTAAACCGAATTAGAATCTAAAGACAGAACAACGGCTTCCTGTCGAGTACTGTTAAAATCATATTCGAAGCATCCGGGGAAAATTCGTGGGCTCGATTGGGTTTTTAATCTGGTAGAAATTATGAAATTCGTTATCCAAAGTGTATGTGTACTTCTTTTATGAAACTTATAAACAATCGAGAGCATCTTAGTTCGCCTAAAAGCTGGCCTTTAATTTATGCGGCCGTTGATAAACAAACTAATCATAACATTGGCGCAAAGCACCATGGGCTCGGATACAGGGTCTTTAAGTTCGTCGTCTGAATCAACCAGTCGCTTCAACGTCGAACTTAAGTTCGGCGCATGAATAAATCGCCATCTGAAACGGGACTTAGAATAACGAGTAGAAGGTCCCACCTTTGTAAAAGGCAAGGCCAAAACCTGATAATAGCATCCAATCGTATATTCATTAGATGAGGCCGTCGGTCTCTTGATCTGGCAAAGCTTTAGAGGTAGAAATTTCAGCTGCTTTCCATGAAAATTAGCAAACCCGTTTCAACCGCAACAAGGGGTATAAATTGCTAGGGGAATTCAGCCAGTACCATTATATCTGATCTCATCAGTTGGGAACCATGAATATTTTAGAACTAACTGTACGTTTTCACTTGTTGTCATCGCGCCATCTTGATTGACATTAACAAAGAGTGTTCGTCAGTTTCTATTTTGTTCAACCAACATGGCCTTTATTAACCGAAGTTGTGGGGATACGATTGATTGCAAACCAGGAATAGACAACTTACCGAATGAAGTTAATAACTTTAAGCAGCTAACCAATCATGGAGAGTGAGTTTGGAGCTAAATATAGCCATTCTTCCCAACTAATGGTATCAAACGTAAGGAATATGGACCCCTAATAATTTCCCCTTACGCAACCCAGTGCTAAAGTTTTAAAGTCTTACTTAAACAAGCCTAACCCCAGTCATCAACATAATGCCTAGCGATATAAGCATAACCACAAGCAACGTACGCAGACGCAGTAATGTATTGATCATTAGCGGTACTTGTTCTTACCTCACACTTACGACATTGCGTCTGCGTGAGTTGCCTGTGCATATCGTTATATCGCTAGTATGAACCCGGCTTGAACTGGTCGTTTTTACAAGCGATTGAAAGTTACTTGCTGTTGTTTATTATTATTTTGTTTTTAGATAGGAGAAGCAAGGTTTAAAAACAAGATTAGAAGCAGTTACTGTGAATCCCATACCTTATCAAGGAACCAACTGGGGCTACTGCCAGAATTGTCATGAAGGATTCGAATTTTCGTCAGCTGACCAAGTTCTGGTAATAACATCGTTTCGCTGTCAGGCCTGAAACAGAGAACAATATATTATCCCAAACGTATACCAACGCAGAGTCGTAGACATCATCACCATCATCTTGTATTTACTGTACATAGGATATAGAAATACAGATTTACAAAACATTGGACATTGTCAACATACTTCCGATTTATTCAGTCATTGACAGTTCTCAATAATAATTAGAGAACATGGGCTTGAGAAGGAGAGAATGTAATGGCAGTCGTTATCAGTAAGCTGGTTGGGTTTTACTAGATATAAACAGAGATATAGTGTGAGAGTTAATCGGTAAAATCAGACATAAATAAGACAGAAATGATGGTTTATTAGAAGATTGATGTATCGAGTATCAATTTCAGACATGATTACATATTAGGGGATTCCAATACGACCCCGTAAGATGCGAACCCCTTTTGAAAATTAAGGTTTTAAAAGGCATTTCCTGCATCAATAAATAGCACAAATTGCAGAACACATACATGTATAATTCTGTTCTTTTCAATACTTGTATTGAATTTTTGCAAAACGTGACGGATTATTTTCTGGTCTTCAGCTGTCGCGACAAGATCAAGATACAAAATAGAGACGGTTCCTTCGCTCTCTTTCTCAGGGGAAAAGAGGTATTCCGGGCACCGAGGAATCCTCCCATGCCTAGCTACAATATTGCAACGTACAATAAAGCATTAAAAAAAATAACTAAAATTGCATAAAATTGTCAACAATACAATACTACATCAATATGCTCGTCGACTAACTCTAATAACCTCTTAAAGGAGCTGTGTCACGGTGATGAACACGCCTTTATGTTCCGGGCCGGAACAGAATTATTTTCAGTGACTTTCATATAAACTGACTATCCTAGCACACATGTGGGATGGATGAAATCAAAGTTAAAAGTGCAAAACTGATTACCAAACTGTGCGTAGATCTAGTCTTCCATATCCTTTCAATCAAGTATTAAGGGAGGAGACTTTAACTGTTTGAAGCCAATTAACAGCCACCAATCGAACATTATTCCAGACATGTGTAAAGCCATAACACAGCGCCTTTAATTAACGTCAATTTGTATTTGGTCAATTTTTAAGCATTCCCTGAGAAGATTTGTTAAAGATGCGAAATTCCCTTGCAAACTCGGCATTATGGGACAATAATTTTGAATTATTATTTTTCCCGGAAAAGATTTAACAGAAAAGAGTGAGAGACGATGGTCTTAAAAACTGTTGGCTTGCAAATAAAAAATCCGTTAACATACTGCTTCCTACAAGAACCTGGTTCTTCTTTAACCTGCATTGTTTCTTAACGAAATCTTCGAAATGATGCAATGTTCTTTAATATCAACTTACTAAAGAAATATTAAACTTACTAGTTTACGCTCAAAGGATTAAGAGTAGCTACTTTAACAGATCTGTTAAATATCAATTAGCTATAGACTAACTTAGACACACTAGCATGTCTATTTATTCAGCCATGAACACCTCCAATAATTATGGTACTAGCTTTATTTATTCACTATTATCGTCTATGTTTATATGTTTAGCTAGTTGAGTATTATAAAATAGTGTTCATTATTGTATTCATTCTTGTTTCTTGTTTGTATTTGTATATGTTTCATATAATTTTGTGCCGACCAACCATTCTTAATCACTCTATAATTGCGTTAACTGGCTTGGTTAGCCAATATGGTTATTCCAGATATTAATCCGTACTGAATTAACTTGAATTAATTTTGTAAGTAACTCTGTTATATACCTGGTACAAATAAAAATGTGTTGTAAACATTGTTGTACACTTTTTGATTCAACATTGAATCACCACTGTAGGCTACGCGCGCTATTTATAACCTAGCAAAATATATGCAAACGTAACTAAATCGTTAAGTAATTCATTGGAATGTGCGATTCAAGGAAAATCACATGTCTGCCTTGTAATTCCACGTTGTACCGATATCGCCCTCGTCGACCCTCGGGCGATATCGGTTTCCCGTGCAATTTAACCTGGAATTACCAAGTCAGGCATGCGGTTTTCCTATATTATTATTAGTAGTATTATTAGTATTATTATTATTAGTAGTAGTAGGAGTAGTAGTAGTAGTAGTAACCAGTAGTAGTATTGAAAGCTCAATTCGGAACTTACTTTTCTTGTACGAATTTCTTAGCATTCAGCTTTCTAAAGCCAGAGTCTCCCTTATCTCCATAAAGTGTAATGTACACTTTAGCATCAGTATCGGCGCCATCCTTTTCTCCGGTGAAGGCCTTCACTGTGTAGTTTGTACCTTTCATTTAGAGAATACGATATATTGTAATAGGTGTAAGAGGGGTTTGATCAGTATGTTAGTGCTATTAACACATATTTTACCCCGTCGTACACTTCTCCTAGCGCGCACAATTTCTAATATAATAATCTCCAATTTCGTTATCCTTTATTCGCATACATATTTCCTAAAGCCTATGATACGCGGTTCAACATTTGTTGCCAACATGTAACAAATGTTGAACTTTGTATCATACCACGTTGACTGTTAAAAGAAGCGAAGCATGTTGAACGATGTTGCAGGAAATAGAAACATGCTGTACGCCATTCAACAAGTTGACACATCGTTCAACATGTTGACACGCTCCTTTCAACATTCAACATGGTATGATACACGGTTCAACAAATGTTTAACGATGTTGGCAACAAGTGTTGAACCGTGTATTATCGGCTAAAGTGGTAATCATGTATTCAACACTACTTAAACATTTTCGCCACCCACGATTTTCTCTCTTGCTCTGACGAAGGTTTAACGCTGAACTTTCATCTCACTTCACACGGCTATCATCAAATCGCAAGCAACATTGCACAATGTAACATCGCCATAAATCTATCAGGCATATGTTCTTACCCATTCCAAAGAAATACACCATATTTGTAGAGTCTCCGCCGCAGTTCTCATCAGAATTACCCTGACATGGTTTATCGCATTTTGTCTCGGCAGCCTTGCCGTATCGACCATATGTATGTCCGCAGTAACATTCATTGGAATTCTGTAATCCAAAGTATGAGAAACCTTTCTCTTCCAGCGCGCATGCTCGAGCGCAGCCCTCTTGACTGACAGATTTGATTAGCACTTTATTTTTCATATCATGGCGGGAAGTTTGGTCTCGATAGCAACCAAGCTTTTGGAAGAGAAGCAAGACTTCTTCCTTCTTTTCTTCCCGAAGTTGTTCTGTGAAATGATAAGAACAAGTTAAGCAATGTCCAGTGATAAATGCCAGTTTTATTGCAGCGTACCCAGGCACTTTTCGTGCTCCCTTGTGCCCATCTTTCTCCTTTCCACCGGAAGGACGAAAAAGGCGCGTAAAGATCAAGGGAATTGTGAAACCTTGCTTCTTTGCACCCCATTTTTCTCCTTTCCACCAAAAGCGCCTGGGTACGCGCAGCCAGTTTTATATAAAGTGTTGAAATGAAGATTGTATTTTATAAAATGCCTAGGGGATATATCTAAGTCAAAAGCAAGTCAACAACAGTAAATATTATTTCTACGGAATTCTTCGTGAGGATATTAGACAGGCAATTACTAAACTGTATTCGTAAGAAGAAAGCAGTAGAACAATCCCAAAATACTTAGACTTCAGTTAATGCTAGTTTTCACGTGACATCATCGCTACCATGTTGGTTGATGTTAAAAAAAGATTCCTCGTTAGCTTCTTTTGTTATGTAAAATAAGTAATAAGATAAAATTATTTCAAGACAATGTATTTTAACATAGTATGGAATAATACGCGAATGGGCCTTTTGCAGGAATGCAATCACGTGGTTATACTGGCTAGCAGTTGACAAAACCTGTTTGTAAATGCTATTTTACACCATCAATCGATTGTCGATCTTTCTAAAACAGCGTTTTTGAGGATAGCTTAACATCCAGCATCCATGGAAACGGCTTTCGCATGCAGATAACCAGCTCAATTCATTCGTTAACGAAGTGTTATATCAGCACGTGACTGTTTCCTGCAAAAGGCCTATTGTCTGCAACGTGTGACAAAATAGTTACTACCGTCTTCGTGGAATTAAAATTACAAACCGTTATCGAGCAACATCAATCAATAGATTGTATATATGGCTAAAAAATAGAAGCCCAAAATCCCGTGAATATTTCAAAACAACAAAATTAAGAAGTTTCTTATATAATTTCAAGAGGTAACAAAGAAATAATTACTGATATAAATAACATAATTCCAAGGGTAGGAATTTTTTCAACACGTTAAGCCTGGTTTCCATATGATCGTTACGATGGCTGAAAAGGTACTCCGGCATCGATAGTATTCAGCGATTGTAGCGACCGTAACGAACGAATGGAAATCGGGCTATAGGTTATTTTCAGGAATAACCAATGAATTGCGCTCGTGATCCTATAGGAAAGACTTTACTAGATAGCAAAACGAACTCAGTTGAAAACGCTGTTTTAGAAAAAAGAAAGAGGGAAAATAGCATTTACAAACAGGTTTTGCAAATAACACTACCGATCTCGTACACGTGCCTTTAAGTAATAAAGTCAATTTTTTTGCCATCCAATACAGCCACGTGATTGCATTCCTACAAAAAATATTTTCCAGCGATCGTGTTCACTATGATCGTTACGATGACTGGAGAGTGGTTTCCATTTGATCGTTACGACCACTGGCCAGTGGTTTCCATTTGATCGTTACGATCACTGGCCAGTGGTTTCCATTTGATTGTTATGATCACTGGAGAGTGGTTTTCATTTGATCGTTACGATCACTGAAGAGTGGTTTCCATTTGATTGTTACGATCGCTGGAGAGTGGTTTCCGTTTCATCGTTACAATCGCCGAGTACTTTTTTCATCGATCGTAGGGATCGCAACGATCATATCGTGATTAGAAAGCTGTTCTAGTATCCCTGCGTTGTACTGTAATTCTAAATTGCATAGTTTTAGTAAGAGTACTGTGATATAGCGTACCAATAATTCCACCTGAAGTGCTGTTCCTCTGGTACTTCTCATTTCCTTCTTTCTTCTCAGCTCTTGGAATTTTAGTCCTTTTAACAACTGGGTTTTCTGCATCGGGCTTGGACACTGAAATAAGACAAATAAATGACATTAGCCGATATTTATCTTTTTTCATAAAGGTCTCAAAGCGAGGCTACTTGTCCCGGCTTGTCAGAGTAAGAGAAAAATCTACAGGCGATAACGGAAAATAGCGTTAATTTCGTTGTGACACAATAGAACACAACAGTAAGGTACGATAGAAACTAAGACATTTCCGACCGACTCCAATTTTGCGATGACTCGGACAACTCGCCTCGCTCTGGTATCATTCAAACATTTTAAACCTACCTTGGCAGTTTCGACCTGTGAAGTCTGAGGTACATTTACACCTGTAGCCATCCAATCGCTTGGCGTCCTTCAGGCACTTGCCAGCATTTTCGCATGGAGTGGGATCACACTTTTTGCCTGTAAACAGAATCATTATATTAACCATAATTTTAGTTTATAACTAAGCTGATTTGATCAATTTCGACTGAATCTTAGGGCCGTTTCAGAGGACGAACTTTTTATGCGCCGAATTCAATGCAAATGACCATAACAACATATTTAATCATTATCATTGGATTCAATGCTAATGAGCCATAACAATAGATTTAGTCATTACCATTGGATTCAATGCTAATGAGCCATAACAATAGATTTAGTCAGTACCATTGGATTCGGCGCATGAAATTTTCACCGTCTCAAGTGGATGTAACTAAACCAATCTTACCTGTGGTAAATTCAGAACCTGTAGGACAAAGGAGAATAAGACTAAAAAGTCAGATTTTTTCATAGGATTGATAAACATCAAATTTGGTTCGTTAGTTAACGAATACTGCTAAGAATCGACAAATACTCAGAAGAGCCTGCGCCTGAATTCATCAAGCTCTACAATGTATTCTAATATTGTTTCGTAACATTAGGCTCGGCTCCTGGCTCGTGTATTTCAACAATACTAAGATGTATCGTAACTTTAGGAAGGCTTCTGGTCCTAGTTGTATTTTTACCTTGTATCAAGTCATCAGCTTCTTCATCTTTGTCGTATTTTCCAGCTTCGTGTGATATAACAACCGCAGTGTCTGAAATCAACGGCAGAAGTTTCTCAGAATGGCTCCTTGCTATTGAACCGTAAAATTCCAGTTATAAGCCCCCAGAGTAATGAGCCCCTTCTCGACTATAATCCCACCAAGTTTTCTCCCTCCTTCTACCACTAACAACTCCTCACAAGATAAGCAATAAAAAGTTGGAAAACGATTTTCAATGTCAAATACCGTAAAATCCCGCATATAAATTCTGGGCTTATACAACGTCATAAAGGGTTTTGAGTAACTTATAGTCCGGATAACGATGAAGAAAAAACGTTCAGAAATACAGTACGTTGACAGAAGAATACTTTCGATAGTCTTTAACTTTCCATACAAAATGTCATCAACACAGCGCAAAAGTGAACAGGTCTTACCATTAAGTATTTTACTTCTTAAGCTTAGTAATTCGATTTAAGAATGTCTTTAACATACACCTTTTTTTTCTTCCATCGTATCAATCAACCAACAAGTTTAAGTTCTAACATAGTTTGATCCTGAAACTCTACGTCTATCTCCCTAGCGTATTACTGCGCATGCTCTTACTGTCTACTATAACCGCCGGAGAATCCCAGTTGCCTGAGCCTGATCCAGAACTCGAGTCGTCGGCGAACTCGTCTACATCTGCCGACGCTGAAAGAAAGAAAAGAGCGATGTGATTAATTCAATGTTCTTCATTCGAAGAAGTAATTCTTTTTGAATTTCGTCACACTCTGAAGGGAAAAAAAGGTTTAAAGTGTAATAAGAAGCAAAACAAATATTCTAGACGTTTCGAGAACTGTCATACCTTGCTTATTTAGTGCAGTTTTCAAGTCAGAGTATTGTAAAACCGAAACCTGAACCAATCACGAGCAAGTAAAAACACAATGAACCGATCACGAGCAAGTAAAAACACAATGAACCAATCACGAGCAAGTAAAAACACAATGAACCAATCACGAACTGAAGCAATTCGTGATTGGTTTTACTTGAACCAATCATGAGGAAAGTAAACGCAATCATGGATAAATAACCAATCAAATTCGCATGCAATCAACTAATTACTTTTACACACTCAATTAACATCGTTGGATTTACATACATTTCACTGGGCATGTTTTCAGGTTTCCAATCTGCTGTTGGTCCAAGGATTTATCGTAGATTTGAATGCAGGCGATCTTGCCTGCGAATCGTCTGTCATCACCGTCTCTAGCACCAACTCTGATGTCATACTGAGTGGCGAGTTTAATTTGTCCGACATTCCTGCTCTTCACCATCTTGCCGTTATGCCATATTTGAGCGACGCCTGTTGAGTTGTCATATGTAGCGCCAACTTGATTCCATGTGTTTAACTATGAGAAACATCAAATCAGGGTTTTCAGTTGAGTGTCGTAAAACCAAAACCAAAGTAATTACAGAGCCAATCACAGGAGCAAGTGAAAACACAATGAGCCAATCACGAACTGAAGTAATTCACAATTGTTTTTTTTACTTGAACCAATCACGAGACAAAGTCAACGCAATCGTCGATAAAGTCGCTAAACAAAACCTGATTGCGTTTGATTTTAGTTTAGAACTTGATTGACTGATAATTAGAAAACATTTCTAACAGCCAATAGAAAAGCTAAGCAAACTCAAAACCACAGTAATCACTTATTGTTTTCGACACTCGATCCAAAAACCGCTATATAGGCTTGCGCACTCGCCGTAAAATGCGATTAAAGTCTCATGACAATGTGGATTCAGCAGGTATTTGAAAACTCCACAATGCGAAATATAATATAATGGCTTGCAAGGGCATACCAATATAAATACGATTACCAAATTTTAGAGATCTATCTTTTTTCTTTACAAAGTTACGAGCTAACGATGTTTGAAAATTTACTCTCGATTTACTTGCCCACCAACCAATGTTCGAACATTGTTAGCTCGTAACTTTGTCGGTATCTAAAATATCTACTCAAAACTTTGCCTAGTTGATCATTTTAATACTACGATGAGTTTTGATGATTTTTCAAACCCCAATCGCAATTGTTGCTAGAAAAATATTGCTTAACTATTTGTTGTGTTATGACAACTAGCAATACTTGTTAGCAGTGTCTTCCTCTAATGTCAAGCTCTGTAAATGAACAATGTGTCTTACAATCTAAATATCAGAAGGCCGAACTTCCTAAGAGAGCAATTTTTATAAAGGCATCGAAATCCACGATACCACAGAATGACGAAAAACCGTTACCTTCAGATCAAGTTAACTAGATTATACCTATGAGGAGTGTTGCACGCGCATTGAACTCAAAACGAGACAGGGAACGCATAGTGTATGTATGCCCGCATGCAGGTAGAACATAAAATAATAAAATATATAGTATACCTAATAGGTAGTGAATACTGCCGCTCAGTTAATAAAATGTATTAGAAGAAAACATACAGTAGCTCTTTGGCAGTAAAAATATATTACTGGGTCAGGAGCCATTACCCGAAGCGTCCATCTGTCATATATTCGTGTGCAGCGTTTTCACAGACCGGGTTATTTTTAGATTTCAATCTCGTTGTTCGCATCCATCGCGGAATGGCCAACCAACAGCAACATCATAAATCATTTGAATTAAAATTACGCAACCGCTTGAAATTACCCTATATCATTATGACGTCACGGCTTGTTTATGAGGGGGACAGAATCGACTTGAACAATAGAATTTTGAACTAAATCTGCTCTGCTGAGGAAAATTTAACTTCGAATTGTCTGGTTTCCAAATATCAACTGTATCAATGTTTATCCCACAATATTTACCGTATTTGGTGGCTGTTACCGCTATTCTACGTTCTACAAAATGCATTTGATAGCGATTTCCTTTGTGTTATTGCCGTTTTGTCCCCCTCCCACGACCGTGATCCTTAGCGTTTAAACAATAGATGTTTTGATTTGACGTCATAATGATATAGGTCAATTGGCTAGCGGAACCAAACTCGCGGGAACACATTCCAAAAATATTTCGGTCTGTAAAAATGCTGCATCACAGACGTGGTATGGGAAATGGACGCTCCGGCTAATGGCTCCTGACTGTCAAATTGTGATACGTGTTACATGAATCTATTGTACAGTTTTGGGGTTATCTTTCGACTGAAGCCTGGTTGAGCTGTGGCGTGTTTTCTCAAAAGGTGTCCGATTTAGTTTCAGTTTGTCCCGATATATCAATCATTTCCCGGTAAATTCCCTGAGTCTACCAATTCCCGACATTTTCTTAATACTCCCAGTCAAAATGCTATTCTTCCGAAACAGACATGCATATATTAGAGTCAGATGAAGCGTCAACACCGGAAATCAACTGTAATTGAGATATGGTAATTTGGTGTTTTGAAACACGCTGTCACGTGTAACTCTATTGCTTTTACTTTATTGAAGGCAATAGAGAAAATCATTTGTTGCTAATCATGTTAATAAGAGGAGAGATCTTGCCCCAAACTATACGCTCACACTGAGTCTGACAAAACGACTCCAGTGACGCGTGGAGTCGTCAACTTAGTATGATCATAAAAACAAGTTACAAAACATACTTTGTGGGTTAGTAACCTTCACATCAAACACGAGAAAAATAAGGAGCACTGTAGGTATTGTGGTAAATATACAAACGAAGACTATCACAATTTATTTACCCTCGCTATATTAACGCTCAGATCACATTATGGTCCGCGTGCATTGTTTTCTGTGTTTTTGCGCATAACCAGAATGCAATGTGCTGACAATGCCCAAAAAAATCGGCTCCACTACACAAATTACTACTGCTCAGGCTCTCTCGCTGCGACAGCAATGATGAGATTTTCGAAAATAACGTATTCACAGCATAATAATGTGCACTTATAAAAAAAACTAAATATATCCAGTATTTCCTTTACCTAACACTTCAATGATGGCTACTGTTTTTCGTATCGCCATATTTGTGTGTCTTTACGTTACCTTTTCAAGAGATGGAATGTCATGCAAATGCGCTCGGGAATTCATGGTAACAACTAAAAACATTATCTATTTTTTTCTTACCTCGATAACTCTCGCTCCAATAGGCTTATGGAAGACCCCATTTCTATGCACAAATCGTACAAACAATTCGGTTTCTTCAAATTGCCACAAATGGACACCCCACCCGTCCGTCCTGTAGTTCAGGATTGGTCCTCCGCGTCCTGTTGGGAATACATTAGCTAGAATGGTGATGGAGTTCTTGGTGTCTAGCTTGCTTTTCTTGTTCGGAATCTCAATGTAGGAATTAGCTGTGCCTAAGAACTTATACGCGCCTCCATCAGAACCTGAGGAAGAGAAGTGTAAACAGCTCAGTAGTTATCTCTCACTGAGTAATAGCGGAGCTCCTCTAGCGGAGCAACACTAATACACATGGCGAGCGTTCGGAACAATTGCTACCTTTTCGTCCGCCTGACAGCCCGCCCTCAGCCCGTCCCTAATAAATCTATTGGTGTTGCAATATCTCAGCCGAGAGCGCGCGCTCTCAACTTAAGAGTATCCATTTCTCAAGGTCGTGGGATCGAGGCACTCCTATCCTCATTCTGGTATTTTTCTGAAGAAATCTGGTCAAGGTTACGTGTCATATGTGTTAATTGATATGACTAATACCCCATTTCACACCAAACATTAAGCAAGTTTAAAAGTTTAAATAATAAAGCTGGTTACACTGCATGCTCACTTGCGCTAAAGACTAAGGTTTCAAACTGACCTATGCGAGGTAGTTTACAAAAAATCATTTAAGATAGGGGTTAAAAAAATATTTCGGTAATATTCCTCTTTCCCACTTACCATTATAGCACATACACAAACCTATTTCTGCATTTGCACATATGTTTTTTTTGTTGCATCTATAACGCGTAAAGCGTAAGTAGTATAGGAGGGATGGAATTAGCCCCCTTTTTTGCGGCGCTATGCTAATTTTTGCGGCGCGCTCATTAATTCAATGACGTCACGGTTCTATTGTCTTAGACTCATGAATAAAGTGCGGTGGTTTCTCATTATCTATTGTCTTAGACTCATGAATAAAGTGCGGCGCGCTCATGAATAAAGTGGTGCGCTCATGAATAAAGTGGTGCGCTCATGAATAAAGTGGTGAGCTCATGAATAATGTGGTGAGCTCATGAATAAAGTGCGGTGGTTTCTCATTATCTATTGTCTTAGACTCATGAATAAAGTGCGGCGCTCATGAATATCTATTGTTCCTTTGGATGAGGTCATCGATCTATTCGGGCATGTTTGGGCAAAGCCTATTGTTTGGAGCAGCTATAAAGCTAGAACCGATCGGCCCTGAATCCATTCAAGAAATTGAACTTTGAAAAAGATCAATCGGCCCTGAAACCATTCGAAGTTGAATGAAAAAAGTAATAAATATCTCGCAATATCTAAACCCCTTGGTAGTGTAAATAGTAAGAACAAACTACTCGTCATAGGTCTATTTTCCTTTACAGTTAATAACTCATAAGATAATTGTATACAAAATCCGGCATGGGTCATTAGATCAACTCTACTTTTGTCCTTAGGGATTAGCAATAACTGAAGGGCCTATTGTTTTGAGAAAAACTCTTGAGATGCAAATTCTTCTCTAAAACTGAACTATAATTACCATAATCAACAAAACAAACTACTCGGAACAGGATTTTATTGATTCAAACCATGATAAGCGATACCATTTACATCGAGGCATAAAAAAATTAATAGTATTTTAGCATTTAAGGTTTATTTACAATCAGTCCTCATCGTCACTTGTTGGGTGATAAGTTTCTTCCTTTTTACTTTTGGGATGAATATGCCGTACTGTTTGACAATGTTGTCATCGTACCAAAATGTTCTTAACCGACTTGGTTGTCAATGGAAACTCATTCTCGCAAATGGTACATGTGGTGATGGCATTCTTAAAAATCGGGTCAAGTAAACTATCATGCCATAGACATTTGGGGCAGCCAACAACACCCGTTGCGTGAACATTGGTAGAGTTACAATGATCACAAGAGGCATTGATTTTATTTTCGTTGTTATCTTCGCTGTCCTCTTCATCACTACTCTGTTCTTCCTCGTTTGCAATAGTACTATCTTGGTTTTCGGCATCACTGTTATTGTCACTCTCCTGAGACTCGTTCTCACTTTGACTCTCTTCTTGCTCACTGCTGCTAGTTTCAGGCTCCTTTTGCTGGTATGTTTTTTCTTTTTCCATAAGATCGCTCAAAACCTTTTTGTTGTGAATTAGACTTTTGTTGATTCCTAGCTCAGCAAGACCCTCTAGAAATGTATTGAGAGCGCGAGGTCTCAGCATATCCTTGTTATAGGAAAGTAAGACATATTCTACCAGGGCCGCTATATTCGTCACCGGAATTCTACGCTTGCTACGAAGCAATTCTCCTCTTGGCGTCCAAAATAAAATATCCTTAGAGGCGGCCATACTGTGTAATAAATCCGAAGCATCTTTATGGGAGACGGCTCTCGGAAGATCATCCAAAACTTCTTTAATTCTTGGTTCCTCTTCATCCTCACTCTCATCATTCGAGGTGTCACTTTCTTCACTTTCCGTGTCAATGTTTCTATTCATGTTCACCGCAGAGTGACTTCAGTAGCAAATGATCTTGAAAGACCTAAGACTCTCCTATTTATACCATCAGAAGCCCAGTGAGAATAGGGGCTAACAAATGTTCAATAAATCCACGCAGAGTGACTTCAGTAGCAAATGATCTTGAAAGACCTAAGACTCCCCTATTTATACCATCAGAAGCCCAGTGAGAATAGGGGCTAACAAATGTTCAATAAATCCACCTCCCTCTTGAACTAGTAGTTGCTTCTTTTCTTTGAATGGAACCTCTGGATCCACGAGTGTATACATAGATTCTCTGTGTGGAGTTAGTCTTCGCCTGTCTTCCTCACTGATAGGTACATATCCTCTAACAACATTATGTGTCGCTTGGACGAGCGAATGTACTTGTTCTGGAGATGCCGTTTCGAGGAGAAATTGACGTTGATGGTCGGGACACGAAGCTAAGAGTTGTAGAAACCCACGATTTCTCTTTACTGTTCGAGACATGGTTGAAACTGATCTGAGATTTTCTTATGAGGGCTATTTATAGTGAGAAGTAGGAGTAGGAGGAGGAGGAGGAGGAGTGGGAGGAGGAGGAGGAGGAGGAGGAGGAGGAGGAGGGAGGAGGAAGGAGGAGGAGGATATAAATCTAGAGTATATATTGTTTCGGCTCATTCATCTAAAATCTGTTATAGGGTAAACATGGTTTTTAGACATTGCCCAGAGTGCAGAGAAGAATTCTCAAGGAGTGATAATCTTAAACGACACATGGATAACAAACACAATTCCTTCAGAAGTCCAAGTCAACTGAGCCTGAAACCTCTTGTGACTCTTTTCAACTACAACATCCCTTCACATGTATGGTTGCTGGTATGACAGGTTGTGGTAAAACGGTCTGGGTACAGAAGTTACTCGAAGAAGCCCATCAAACAATTTCCCGGCCACCCCAGAGGATTGTGTGGTGCTATTCACAGTGGCAGCCTGTGTATACAGCACTCCTTAGTACGGTACCTGATATCGAATTTGTGAAAGGAATCCCACCTGATATCAAGCAAGATCACTATTTTGATGTACATGTACGAAACCTGATTGTTATTGATGACCAGATGACTGAAACGGGAAATGATAATAGAATTGTCAACCTGTTTACCAAAGGATCTCATCACCGAAATCTGAGTGTCCTCTATATTTTACAGAACCTATTCCATCAGGGTAAAGGCAATCGCAGCATCAGTTTAAACAGTCATTACTTAGTGCTGTTTAAGAATCCACGTGACAAACTACACATTTTAACACTGGCCAAGCAAATGTATCCCAGGCAGACGGAGTATTTTCTCAACAAGTACGAAAAGGCTGTCAGGAGACCTTATGGTTAATTATTTGTTTGTCGACTTAAAACCAAATACACCCGAGGGATGTAGGTTAAGGACCAATGTTTTACCCGGTGAACCACAAGAGATATCTAACGAGGATAGTGTTTCTAACGTACTGCGTAAGTACGTCGAGCAGCAGAGCTTTACAATTTCCCCGCAAGTACAAAAAATGCAAAGCTTGAAGGATGATATGAATAGGGTATTAAACCGTAATGATCTCAGTCAGACCCAGAAAGCAAGAAATAATTATGTCCAGCTTCAAAACAACTTTATGAGGTATAAACACCAAATGAGTTACTATCCTGTACCTCCTACAACTCTTTCACCTGGTATCACAACCCAACCCCAAGAACAAGAAATAGCCGATACACTCACCACACCGCAACAAGTATACCTAGATTCAGCTGAACCAGCCACAGTGCCGTATTCACCAAAAGTATATCAGTCCCCAGCCACGAACATTTCTTTGAGCTCACCAATCATACCGCCACAATTACACCTAGATTCGTCTGAACCAGCCACAGTGCCCAATTCATAGAAAACAGGATGATGATGCCGAAGAAAGTTTTGGACCTTATCTAAAAGCCGATCGGATCAGACGATCAATGCCAATTCGGAAGCCTTACAAGTATTAACATTGTATTAGAGCTGGAGACAGTTAGCATTGGGACACGGTGGAGTGGATTTGGGGCTAAATTTGCATTGTAAATCTTGTCGCTTATCATGGTATGAATCAATAAAATCCTGTTCCGAGTAGTTTGTTTTGTTGATTATGGTAATTATAGTTCAGTTTTAGAGAAGAATTTGCATCTCAAGAGTTTTTCTCACAACAATATGCCCTTCAGTTATTGCTAATCCCTAAGAAGAATAGCAGAGTTGATCTAATGACCCATACCGGATTTTGTATACAATTATCTTATGAGTTATTAACTGTAAAGGAAAATAGACCTATGACGAGTAGTTTGTTCTTACTATTTACACTACCAAGGGGTTTAGATATTGCGAGATATTTATTACTTTTTTCATTCAACTTCGAATGGTTTCAGGGCCGATTGATCTTGTTCAAAGTTCAATTTCTTGAATGGATTCAGGGCCGATCGGTTCCTAGCTTTATAGCTGCTCCAAACAATAGGCTTTGCCCAAACATGCCCGAATAGATCGATGACCTCATCCAAAGGAACAATAGATAATGAGAGCGCCGCATTTTATTCATGAGAGCGCCGCATTTTATTCATGAACGCACCACTTTATTCATGAGCGCGCCGCACTTTATTCATGAGTCTAAGACAATAGAACCGTGACGCCATTGAATTAATGAGAGCTCACCAAAAATTAACATAGCTCACCAAAAAAGGGGGCTAATTCCATGCGCCCTATACTACTAGCGTATCTTTTTTAGCACACTTTTTCCTGAACTGTACTTTCCGATCTATTAAACCCTAGTTCAGAAATAGTCTCAGTGTCAACCCCTTTGTGTTTCCTACAAACACATAACACAATATAGAAGAAGAAACCCCTAACAAAGACAACAACAGTGAGGTCCTCAATAATGGGGCTGTGTCACAGTGAGAGGCCTTTATATTCCCAGTCCGCTGGACAGGATACACAAAATAGTTGAACACAATTTAAAACACCTTACTACATCTAAATCAACAATTTCTCGCTAGGGGTCATAACCACTCAGTTTAATTATAAGCTGGCCCATACCAAATGGTGCAGTTAAAGTGCCCCTAACCCCTTTTACAATCTTTATATCTATGAATCATTGAAAGGTTTTGAGTACTTCTGCGATGAAATGTTTTTCGTTTACAGAGAATACTCTATGTTCTAGGCTTGTTTGAAATGGTGAAAATTTGACCTTTCCTGACCTATGACCGCGAAAGAAAAAGACTGGATCGATTCCCGAAGACACAGACTGTGTATATGTTGTTGTGATAGAAAGGCTGTAAACCAAAAAAATATATTTCCAGAAATACTCAAAACCTTTCAAAGGTTCATAGCTATGAAAATCTCTAAAGTGGTTAGGAGCACTTTAATGACGGGCGAACAATATTTATTGTCTCACCATCAGGTCCCATGTCGGGGCTCACGTTACTCAGTATACCATCATCATTGTTCCCACTTGCGTCCTTTCCTCCGTAACTTTTGGTCAGCGGGAATAGACCCACGGGCTTTGGAATGGCTAAACATGAAAAAAAAAAATCTTACTTTCGAAATTCAAGTGCACGTGTTTAGGTAGCAAACTGTAATTCTACGACATAAAATTTGTAAGCGATTAGTAACCATTTTGACATTTAGTCCCAGGAGAATAAAAACCTTTGTTCTTGCACTTCAAGCCTCGAGGTAGAGACGAGACTGGAAGTGCAAAAGCTGTCGTTTGTAGTCAAAATGGCAGCTGCGTGATAAAGGACGCGCTCCTAATGATTGGAATCGCTCGATGAACTTCAAATCCAATCTCTAACACAAACTCGAACCCGAACCACTTCGAAAACAAGTAAACGACGAGGTTATGAGGCAGGTTCGAGGGTTCACAGGTAAACAGAAAAGAAAAAAGTATATAGAGAGAAAAACAATGCGAGGTTTTTATGGATTTGGAACCCATCACCTGCTCTAATCAATATCGACGTGATAACCACTATACTAAGCGAACATCCACCCCCGAAGCGTGACACATTTTGCAGCTCAATGCTTGATTAGTTCCAGTCCTTTAGCAGTCAAGGGCAGTTTTGGTATCTTGTAAGCAATTTCTATCCTTAGGAACTCTATGATAAATGTCTTTTTAGGCTGATTCATGCAGCTATAGGTGGAGTTCATTTTGTGTTGTACGAATAAAGAGTTTCTGTATTCGTTATATAAAGATTAAGGTGCTTTGTTGTCGTTCGTCTGGACATCACGACGTACCTTCTTCTTCTGTTGATGGACCAGGACCGGTTTTACCGTCTGTTGAAAAAAGAAAAGAACTTGTTACAAAACTCCCCTTATCCACTAAAGTAGGTATTTCCATGATAGAGCGGAGTGTCGACAGTAATAAGTGATTGCTCAGGTTTTGCGTTTGCTTAGCTTTTCTTTTTGCTGTGAACAATGGTATTGTTGTTCTAATTACCAGCCAATCATGTTCTAAACTTAAGCCAAATATTGTTTTGGTCCGTCACGCAATCGATTTCGTTTTAGAGAAAGAGAGTCAACCGCGCTTGTATCTACTTTACCTCGTGATTGGTTTAAGTAAAACCAGTCACGAATGACATCAGTTCGTGATTGACTCATTGTATTTTTACTTGCTCCTGATTGGCTCATTGCATTTTTACTTGCTCCTGATTGGCTCATTGTATTTTTACTTGCTCCTGATTGGATCATTGTATTTTTACTTGCTCCTGATTGGCTCTGTAATTACTTTGCGTTTGATTTTACGACACTCAATCGAAACCCACTCAAAAATGAAATCCTTTAGACCCAAAAGGTTAACCAAAGAAAATAAACGACCTTCCAATAAATTTTCAAAGGCTTGAATGAAAATGAAATGGATAGAAGGCTATAATATTTGTCATTTAGAAAACAAATTATAATGTAGGACCAAAAAGATATGCCACATCGGACTAGGAATATTCTTCTTTATATTGTCTGTAAATGTAAATCATCCGTATTTAACGCCGGTAAGCTCTTGTTGACAGTTTTGAAAGACCGATAAACTTGAGGCCGAACGATTTAACGTCCTTGTCCGAGAAGACGTTTTTCACAAAGTCAGCATCTTCTACTCGGTTATTTAAGACCCTGAGTATTGGTGCAGCCGGGATTCGAACCCTTGATCTCCCGCACTTAACGTGCCAAAAAGCCCGATCCAGTTATCTTTGGTTTCAAAGTCAAACTGCAAAACAAAATGACCGTAGTCTGCCAATTTCGTTTATTAAGGAATCATATTTCAATGACGTCATTTAAGGGACAACCTATATATAGTTCGTTTTGCTCTGTTTTTATGTCAGCTCCAATAATTAAAAGATCATTCTCTAAGATTATAAGTATCGAATGTATAACACCTGAAAACAACTGTATACATGTAGAAAGTCAATGTTAAAACTCGATTCATGTTTAACTCATTAGCATAACGTCCCTTAAATAATATCATTTCAAGGATTTCTATTGCTTTTTATAGCAATACTATGACCATATTTCGGCCAAATATGGTTGAAAAGATTTAAAACACTTTACTGCGCCAAAATAAATAATTTCTGGCTAGGGCTTATAGGCACTTTGATAACCAGTACTTAATAACCACATGAGCTAGAATGGGAGGCGCCTATCTTGTTTGTGGTTCTTTGTGTGTTGTTATCTTTCCCGTTTTTAGCTGATTTGCCTATATTAGACCAGCAGCCTACCTAACACATAGCATTAACGAAATAACTACAAATATACATCATTGTAGTACATGCAAGTCACCGTACCTTCATGGAACACTTAAACAAAACGAACAAAACCCTAAACTAAACCCGGTTGTGTGTTCACCAGCTATGACATAGATATAACGCACACACCTGATTCATGTTTAACTCGATTCATGTTTAACTCATTAGCATAACGCCCTTAAATGATATCATTTCAAGGATTTCTATTGCTTTTTATAGCAATACTATGACCATAAATCGGCCAAATATGGTTGAACAAGATTTAAAACACTTTACTGCGCCGAAATAAATAATTTCTGGCTAGGGCTTATAGGCACTTTGATAACCAGTACTTAATAACCACATGAGCTAGAATGGGAGGCGCCTATCTTGTTTGTGGTTCTTTGTGTGTTGTTATCTTTCCCGTTTTTAGCTGATTTGCCAATATTAGACCAGCAGCCTATACCTAACACATAGCATTAACGAAATAACTACAAATATACATCATTGTAGTACATGCAAGTCACCGTACCTTCATGGAACACTTAAACAAAACGAACAAACCCTAAACTAAACCCCGTTGAGTGTTCACCAGCTATGACATAGATATAACGCACACACCTGGTAGTCTCCAGCTCAGATGTACTCTCTTGATGGGCCCCTCAAAGTGACCGCTGGGGAACTCGACAGCGACAGAAGCGCAGTCGGCCAATTTTTCAGCCTTGTGATAGACCTCTAGGTAATAGTATCGACCCTTCTTGAGGTGAACACGTTCTGACTTCTGCTCGGGGAACCTGCCATGAATATGTTCATTGTAATATTAGGTGTGAGAATATTAATCATAAAATAACGGTCAGTAAAGGTTCCTTCTAATTGGGTAAAACATGTTTGTATTGTATTATTCTTCGTTTTCCAAGTGATGTCATCGCATGTTGGATGATCCGATAACAAATGATTTATCATTAGCTTCTCTTGTTATGTCAACTAACATGACCGCCACGGCTTTGTCATTTGAATCTTGGTTGCAAACCAGCAATACTATCATAAAACACGATGGACGTTTCATATCATATGAGAAATGTTCAAAGCACAAGCCAAATTAAGGCGCGAGTGACATTTATCGAGTGTTCTCAAATGACTGTAGTGTTTTCTGACAGCATAATACATGGCTAAGGCTTCTTTACTTGCTTTATGATAAAGCTTTAAACACGCAAGGAAAGCAAACAATCCTTTAAAAACAATAAGACACGCTCGCACATGTTATATAGGACGTGCGTCCGTCTTCTTATAGATGCACTGATGACATCATGATCACTTCGTGAAGAGAGTAAAGAAGTGCGCCACGAGACGCCGTCGAGTAGCGTAACTGATGTTCTCTTCACGTTTTGACGTCATCTGTGCATCTATAAGAAGACAGAAGAACGGCAGAACGGAATCTATTTGTTTTATATAATAATTGCAAACTAGAAACTATGAAAATATCCAATCAAAACGAGTTGAGAAATTGGTTGCGAATATTCATGACGTTATCAATGTGTGTCCTCTAATACCACACAACTCTTGACCCACTGAAAAAAAAACACCAATTTCTATACCATGGAAAAAACATGGGAAGACTATGGAAAATCGGTTTTCCGATGATATATTTTAGGTGTTAAACATATTATTTCTAAGCGTTTTCTTTCTTTCACCTTTACGATATTGTACTGCGTTAATTTTTTTTATAAAACACGAGACGTAAAGAGGTTAGTTTCTGTTTTGCAGATTTTCTCAAACACTAAACTTTCATTATTAACTCTCTGTTTTGTGTATGCCTTAGAGCAGACCTGTTAATTTTCCAATATATATTTTGTAAGTCATACATTGTATGATTGGATTAGTATGAATAATATCAAAAATCAAACATCAGATAATGTCAGTTGTTATATAATCGAAGATCGATGGAGCTTTACTCTGCCGTAAAAATCAGCTGTTTATGTCCTTTATGCATTTGAATTATTTGCTATTAAATCTGAAGTAATAAAGTGACTACAAAATAGAACAGCCCTTATACAATAAGGGCCTTATACAATAAGGGCCTTATACAATAAGGGCCTTATACAATAAGGGCCTTATACAATAAGGGCCTTATACAATAAGGCAGCTGTATTTATACAATAAGGGCCTTATACAATAAGGCAGCTGTATTTATACAATAAGGGCCTTATACAATAAGGCAGCTGTATTTATACAATAAGCCCTTATACAATAAGGCAGCTGTATTTATACAATAAGCCCTTATACAATAAGGGCCTTATACAATAAGGCAGCTGCATTTATAAAATAAGCCCTTATACAATAAGGGCCTTATACAATAAAGGGCCATGGCCAGACCACTGACACTTTCAGTTGTGACTCAGCCTTTGTGTAGTGAACGTCTCTGTGATGCTCCGCTTGAGTGCTCCCTACTGATTGCTTATCGCGCGAGTTCAAATCAAACAGATAAATGTTAAACTTGAGAGTAAGGACTACATATTTCGTAAACATGCAATCATAAAATTATGCTTAAAGTCTTTAGTAAACAACTATCTTCCCTATTTCACTGTTTGATGGCTTGTTTGATTTTAAACCCTCAAAATGTCGCATTTTAACACTGGGAGGGGCTGATTTACTCGCCGATGTTCTTCACTGCTATGTAATTTGTATTTCAAATTCCATGTGCGAAAAGAGGAGGGGCTTACCCTTTTATAACCGAACTTCATGTTAAAGTAGTCATCATTCATCAATAATTACTCCACAAAAAAAAATGTTTCGTTTTTTTTAAGAATTGGAATACGAAAGGTGGAGTCTCGGCGAAATTAAAAAGTCTTCGTTAATCGACTGTGGGAAAATAGTATGGTCATGCTAGTGTTTTTGATAACAAATATTTGTTTAAATTCCTTTTGTCCAACTTACTTCATTTGCTAGACAGGACTATAGTCTGATCGCCTGTGAGTACAACTAAACACAGAGTACGTATTTATTCCCATTACATAATGGCCGACTCCTGCAAACCACAGGAAGCCCAAACTACTACAAGTGGATTACCGCTGACCAACACATTATGATGAACCTCGCACACATGTGAGATGTTAAATTCAAAACAAATATGGAAACATGAGAAACAAACTGTGTAGATCTAGTCTTCAAGGTAAATATTTCAATCAAGCTAAGCATCGAGGGAGGGGACTATAACTGTTTGTAGGCAGTTTATAGTTCCGACATCCGCAAAAATAGCCTTAGTTACTGTTGCTAATAGCTCCTCCCCCTTAGTTACTGTTGCTATTAGCTCATCCCCCTTAGTTACTGTTGCTATGTCCCACAAGCCGTAGACTTTAACCTGAGAAAATTCAAAATCAACATGACAAAGAGGGCTGAAATCGGTGATAGTCTTCGTAACTGTCCGATTGATTTATCGATATCCTACTTTTTGTTAAATTTCTTAGATCTTTGCGAAGAACTCAAGCCTTGTGTTTTCATCTCCTTCGGAAGAGATGGCGGCCGTATTTTCCAGAGGGAACATTACTGCATTGTGATTGGTCAGAACTGTTTTTAATTGACAGTTCGGAAATATGAATTAGAAGCCACCAATCGAACACTGACCCCAGACATACGCAAAATCATGAAATAGCCCAAATAAAAGAAACGATCGTTAACCAGTGATTATTAACATAATCGTTACCCATTTTAAGGCTCAACGTTTAATCCATACTAAGCTTTTTTCGACTTAAATAGACTACAAAAACAAAACAAAACTTTTGCTGATTGATTGCTATAATTTTGACATATCAATGTTTTTGCTAGAGCTTATATATTATTACCAGTTCAAATCGTTTTTCGATACGACGACAGGAAGTCTTATTTTTTGAAATCCGAATATTGAATCTAAACATCCGCCATTACTGGAGGCCGTTCCCTTTGTTCAGCTTTATACAAAGGGTTATACAGCGGAATTGATGTCATACACTCAGCACTCGCCTGCACAACACAACGCCTTGGAGGCATATTTCTACTAAAAACGTATTGATGTACACAATAAGAAAGTTATATTTATTTTTGCGAGGTTGGCTACTTTTTTTATGCACACTAGTTCGCGCGACGTGGTTGTCGTGTTAAGTGTATGACATCACTTCCCCTGAGTAATGAGAACGGCTTCTAGTAATGGCGGACATGATTTTACCGGTAAACTCTCCTAAAATTTTGTGATTTAACTTGCCCATTTGAGAATATGTTTTACTATTTCGAATATTTCTAACACTGATTGACCTATTGCCACTGAAAAAGTGGCAAATCGAAATGGTAAATTATCGTCGTAGTGGCACTTTAAAAGCATAAATATTAAAAAATCAAAATTAAACAAAAGCTAGTTTTTGGGCGTCTTTCATAATTAGTATTTAGATTAATAAAAGCCTTAAGTCATTCATCGGCCAACGGTAGACGGCAGGGAGTATACCAAGTTCCAGCTTCTTGAACTTGGACGAGGTTTTCTTAAACATTTGTTTTAGTTTATCCGAAGGTAAAGCATATATTTTCCTAAGCTTTTTGATTAACTGACATACTGTTAATATCTAACGAACTGAGTGCCGCATTGTGATTTTCTTTAATCGATCGGAACTTACGATTTAAGACTGCAGATCTCCTCTGAATAAAATTTACGGATAAACTTCATAACATAAATTGATTCTTAAGCCCTTTCAAAGGTAGAACTTTGCATGCGTCAATCGCAAAAATATTGATAATTTGGCTTGCTTCTTTTTAAGATGTAATTAGGTTCGGCGCATGAAAAGTTCGATGTTTGAATCGTGCGTAGGGTTTTTGTGTGTCCATTCTGCTTGGTAGAGCGGACAATTTCACCAATACAAAGAGTTTAAGTTTAATATTTTATTTTTGTTTTGTTGTGAATTTTGATTTGTCGTAAATGAAAGATATTTCTAGTCTAGTAAAAACATTAAGACATTTCTAAATACCAATTATTCGGTACTAAATTATGAATATTGTATATGTTTGTCGTTTAGTCTAGAACATAAAACCTAGGCCTGGTCATTTCCTACACTTTTGGTCATTCGCAAGACTAATTGTTGGCAAACGAGTGTCTGATTATAATAAAACGACATTAACTTTTTCTGAGAGAGGTTAATTTTCATTTGTCACTTTTCTCATCATCAAAAATGGTACTCGTTTGTCATATCTGAATATGTGTTTCCGTTCTTATACGTCGCGTTCCAAGGAGATGGCTGAAATTTGCATTTCTTTCTTTTGCTACAAGCAAATACACCTGATGCCCTGTACTAACGAATACATTTTCAAAAGTTGGCGTTTTCATACATACATTGTACATGCATATATATATATAACCTTTATATATACACGATAGTATTTAAAGCTGACAGCCTTCCATTTCACTGAAAACGGAATAAACGCATTGCAGCCGCACGATCGTTATCATAACGTTTTGCTCGTCTATATTGAACTTATTCATAAAGGCATCAAAACGAGGCCAAGCTAGGAAGATAAGAATTACATACAGTCGATGGGTGAAAATAACTTTCATTTCCTTGTGACACAAAAGAACATAACAGTGCGGTACGATAGAAACTAAGAAACTGCAGACTCACTTCAGTTTCGTGATATACGGACCTTGCTCTGTTACCATGGTTACAAGACTTCTTCCCGCGCAGGCATGTGATATGAATAAGGCGCATCAAAACGATACAACCGTTTTCCGTGTTCAGTCGTATGGACGGGAGATTGAAACGTTTTTTTGTTTTCTTATTCGTATGCAAGGGCATGAAATTAAACCCCAAAAAAATCAACAATGTGAAAGGGTATCCAACGATGGTTAGCATGGTCAAATATTTTGATAAAAAGTTATCTGATTATCAAATCCATTCATGAAGATCTGCTATTATTTTAAATTGAAGTTTTGTATTTGATGTACCATTTGACCGCTTCACTGGTTAGATCAGTTGGTATAGAGCGCGGTCTAGAGTGCGGGAGGTCAGAGATTCGAATCCGGGCCGCGTCCTTGGGCAGGGACGTATAAGCCGTTGGCCTTGTCTCCTTCCTCTTCTAATCTATACGACGGGGCGTTAAATAACCTATTGTGTTATTTCGAGAAAGAGTAGGGGATTGTCTCCCGACACAACAGCCTGGTATTCTGAGGTACTAACAATCACTCATGATTGTAAACTGCACGGCAGCACATTGCGCCACAATAGCAGTCCGTGTCACAAAAATAACCTTGTGAAGCGCATTTGGATATATTCATATATACTTTGCGGTATATAAATTAATACCTATTTTGTTACCCTTTGCCATCAATTTTATTGAAAGAAAAGCTTTTCGGTTGGGTCAGATTAAGAACAGATCCAAAACTGTATACATTTGTACAAAACAAGAAAAGAACATCAACCATATTCAGAAAATGTAATCAAGCATATTGCTTGAGGAAGGAAATCAAATGAGATGTTGAAATGTTGAAATCTAATAACCGCGTACCGGATACAGATGTTCAGAGATTATATAAACCAGTTCATTGAATATTTGACAGTTTCGGTGGGAAATGTTCCATTATATAATATTTAGCATTCACAAAGATGACATATTCTTGTCTTGGCGCTTATTTTTCCGGATGAAATTTTATCAAAGTCATAACACTGGTGTTTATAATTGTATATTGTTCATGTACTATTTGAAAACATTTATAGGAAAGAAACTAAAGACATGAAGTAATTATATCCAACAAACATTTCAACCCCCTCCACTCCCATCTCTCAACCCCCTTCCTTCGCAAAGGTAAAAATATATTTGAAAGTTTCAAGTAGGAAGAACAGGTGTAAAAAATCGCGGTTAGTGGAAGTTGAAGACCAATACAAGGCATTGCTATCTATTGAAAGGCAATGTCGAATGCGTACCCTTGCCGTGAATACTCAGACAAATGATCTAGTTCGATAATTTTTCTCAAAATTTACCTCGTGACTCATTGTCAGTTAAAACATTTAAAGGAATAGTGCCACGGTAATGCGCACGCGTAACACGTGATTGTTAATAATGTCAAACACAATGGAAAAACACGCTGTTATGTCACGTCACGTCAAAACTCAACTGATCTGGAACGACCTTTGGAATTTTCGCTAGCACGAAATCTAGAGTTTATAGTTTTGTGATTTGCATCAGTTGAGAAGTTCAGGTTTTAGAATCGTATAAACTCCCCACTGGACCAAGACATAAGTGCTTCGAAGATCTGCATGTATGGGATTCGGGATAATAGTTTAGGAATCCACTCGACAATGCCGACTGACATAAACAAACAACAACTTCTGTGGGAATTATAATATTCCATTCTAAACTGCAGTTTCGCGAAACTACGGGGAAACTAATGTTCTGACTTCATTGCTTTGGGACTTTGTGATTTTTAGGATAGTTGTTGTACAATTATACACTTCCACTACAAAATTGGGGGGAAAAAGAGTTCGATTTTGCTAAATAGCAAGCTGACGAACTGTACCGAGCGAAGGCCGTGTTGACACTGCAATAAATACACGCGAACATTCAGCGACTTACAAGCAGAGTAAATGTCTCCCCTACATTCTTACTGTCTCCAAGTTTCCTAGGCCGTCCATTGTCCCCCTCTCAATGCTTTGGACGAAACTACCAGGAGACGGAAGCTTTCTTCTGTAGCCATTAATTCCTCCGCTCGACGAACCGGTCCAAGAGCACTGAATTCACAGTCAAAAATACTCGCAAAAATTATAGACACGAACGAAATAACATCATAAATCCTAGGATACAAAACTAAATTACTGTTCTAAATAGGTATAAGGTCAAATGAAACTTAGGCGAAGCCGATGGAAGAAGATTTCTTTCGCGTATCAAATCTCTCCCCATCTTTTGATTTCTGGACAACCCAACCAAAATTCAAACATTCGCGCATGGGCACTGAGCATGGCACTGTTCCTTTAAAACGCCAATAAACTAAACCAGAAAAGCACAGCCCTCTGGTAAAAACAAAACAGGCTAAAGAGATTTGTTATTAGACCTTGCTCTCTCTCTCTCTAATTATCTTTAGTAACATATAGGAAAATAAGAAGCTGTAAAGAATCACTGATAACTCGCGATACAATCATTTTCAAGGCCAAAAAAAGGAACAAAACAATGACACGTTCATAAGCTATATTTGCTATCCTTTCATCAGTACGGCTCGGAAAGAAGTTCATACATATTCAGGAACAAGAAAAGACTTCAACTCCGCCTCTTATTGTCAATGAAGAAATAAAGATCTGCCGCTTGACTTTTGTTGTGGATAGAGTTTCAGCATCCAGTGCTATGTTTTTTTAAAATAAAGATCAAAATTCTACGTGGCGTAGCGAAAATTATACGGATGAGGTATCTAGAAAACGTATGGTCGACGCATGGTCGACGTTGTCTGAGATTACAAGACCCAGGCTTGTCTGACACTACTGAATATTTCAAGGATACTCCGGCCGCTTGTTTCACTCGTCAAAAACTAATAACAGCTTGAGGTCGAGTTGATGTTTTTAGCTTTAGGTTTCATTGCAATTGCTTGGTGCTTTACAGCAGGTTATGATATGTTTAATGCTACTTATAGACCTCCAGAGTTTATTTAGCTTTCCACCACTGAACGAAAAGAAACGCTGTAGATTAATTTATGTGGAAGTTCTATTTTTCAGGAGAAACAACGCTTTAGTCCTATACATTTTGTGAATAAATACAAGCAACGACAATGGAAGTAAACGCAGAGAGCATCAAAGCAAATCACCTGGCCGTTTTCAATACAGTTTAAAAAAATTGTGGAACAAGAAATGCTGGTTTAGCATAGATTCTTCACAAAAATGTAAACATTTTTTTTATCGTTTTAGTTCATTTTACATTCGCTAGCAATGTCGGCGTAAATACATCGTACGTGTTCGTGCTAACAACTGTTTATTGCTCTAATTTAATACCAACTACGGACTGAATATCTAATCAAGTTATGTGTGACACTCGGCATATGTCTATCGAGTTAGCGGTGGTATTACCACTTAGTCAATCGGCTTACCTGTAGTATTTACCGAGTCTATAAGCGATCTGAGAAGAGTTCATGCCCTGTGTGAATGATCTTTCCCGATAACCACAAACCAAATATCAGAAATAAAAGATTGATACTTAATGAAGTTATGTGGGTGATTTTTCCGCTAGTTGCGTGCCTATAACCTTTTTGCAATTTTAAAAGCTATGAACCTCCGAAAAGTTTGAGTTCTTCCGTGAGGAAAGTTTTGGTTTACAGTTCAAGTTCAAGTTTATTTCACACTATTTATAATATTTACAATAAGGAGAGTAGATAAAAATATATAAACAAAATAAGTGCATGGAATAAATTAAGAGATTCAAGTGTATAGTGGTCAAAGTAGCTAAAAGCTTTCGAGTTGGCCACTGCTTACATGCAAATAATAATTGAATAACTGAGCGTAATACATAGAATATATTAAATAAAGTATTGATTAGAATAACAAGTTGAACTTCAGAGTAACTACAATATGAGAAAACGAAAACGAATAATAATAAAAAAGAAATCAAGAGAAAAAAGGAAAGAAAGAAGGAGAGGATTAGAAGGAGAGGATTAGAAGGAGAAATAGTTATCGTGAGAAGATTTATAAACAAAGTAAAATGGTGCTCTTAAATTTGATGATTAAGGAGGTAAACTTTATATTGTTTTTTGAAATTGTTTGTTTTTGTTAGGTGCTTTAGGCTAGTAGGTATAGTTTCCCAAATTTTTGTAGCAGTGTATTTAAAAGTAAATTTACCTAAGTTGGTTCTAATTTTAGGGGGGTAAATACTTTATGTTCTACGCTTGTTTGAAATGTGTAAATGTGACTTTACCTGACCCATTACCGCGTAAGTAAAAGCGTGGGTCGATTTCTGTATGTATGTCATCTTGATGGCATATAATTAATTCGGATTTGCAATCATTTGACTAAAATGACTTTTTTTTCTTTACTAACAAACTGTGTATATTTCTATGCATCGATGCTGTTGTCATAGATAAGCGCCACGAAGAATAATGCATTAATGAGATGACGTCTACACAGGTATCGACCCAGGCTTTTATTTACGCGGTTGTGGGTCGGGAAAGGTTACAAAAGGTCACATTTACCCGATTTTAAACAAGCGTATGACATAAAGTATTCACTGTAAACCAAAACTTTCTTCACAGAAGTACTCAAAACGTTTCGCTTTGTTGTGCCATTTTGCTATTTTAAGCTCTGAGCTATGTTTCCAGTCTTTCTTCCCCGCTAAACTTGTAAATAAAAGCAATTCGTAGCTAGAATAACAAACAAAACATCTTGAAATTCAATCGTAAACAAACCAATTGACGGAGTTTCATTTAGCTTCGATTGCGCTAGCTTTCTTTATGCTAAAACGTTTGCTTAAAATGTATAATAAAACAATTATTGCATTCGGTTTTCGCATAATAGCGAAAACTATCAAGACCTCTGTCTGTGTTATCAGCCTTAGCCTTCGGCTTCGGCAGACAACACAGACCTCTGTCTTGCTCAACCTCATCCAATAATTGCTTATTGTCTTACAAAGCGAGAAATGTTACTCGAGAAGCATTCAATGGGTTTCGGAGACCACTTACAGAGGTTTGAAGCATTCGATAAAATATTCATTGTGCCTTCAGCTTGATTATTCCATTCAGTAGCTGTACTACACAGCTGGTAGTATTTAGGGATATGCGTAAATTGAACTAAAAATAATATAGCTTGCGTACAAAAAAAAAGCGGCAAGTGACACATTAAAAGTGACAAAATTCATTTAGAAGGCGGGTTGAAAATTAACGAGATCCGATATATTAACAGCCTCAACCAGTATTTGAATTCATCAAGCCATGTGGGTTGATTTTCTTTAAAATTAATTCCGGTATATTTGTATTCGAGCGAATGAAATGAAAACATATCTTTCAGAAAGTTATGACATTAATGAACTTGTGACATAAAAGGTCATTATTTGAAAAGCTCATGCAGAGGAAAAATAATTGTTTCAAAATTCAATCAGTTTCAGTCGAGGCACAAAAATTGAGTTGAGGCATTAACACAACTTAACTCATTTACGGATTAATATTGCTGTGTTAAACTTTAAGTTTCAGCTCGCACGAATGAGATTCTTATTTTATTGTCGTTGTCGTTCTTCTTTTCGTTAATATATTTGTATATTTGAATTCGACGCTCACAAAATAAGTGACTAATGCAATTAATTGGTTTTTTTTTATTGCAATAGCTTAGCTATAGAATAAATTTTATAACAAACATTAAATGGCAAATGCTAAAAACTGAAACGATCCGACGGTACCTGGGTAACACGAAGTGAGATTTTTCTTTTCTTTTTTGGCCAAAGGAAATATGGTCGGTCGGTCGTAAAGAAACTTGAAACAAACGTATATTTTTTTCTATTTAAACAAATCCCGTATTTGGATAAGAAAAGAACATTTTAGTATCCGAGGAACTGGAGTTCAAAATGCAAATTAAGGATGAACGATTCGTATTTTATTTTTCTCAAAATCATTATCGAGCTCTTCTGTCTAATTATTTTCATTGAAACGACATTAAGCCAAAACTAATATTTTCTCCCGCCGAATCTTTTGATCTGATACCTAACCAGAAGAGAGATTATGTCAGAAAGAGAATAAGAGATAAAATTATTTGCGGCTATTTCATTATAAACAATGTTCTGAGAAAATGACCAAGACATATGATCTTTGAGTCCTCAATGAAATGAATAAAGAGAAAGCAAAAACAAATGTGAAATTAACTTTCGCTTTACTTTATTTTAACAGCAGACAATGCACATAGACTTACAATAATTTTCTACACGATAATAGTAAGCGAAATAGGACCTTCATTCATTTATCAAGGCAACTTGTGTTAGGTCAGCCAAAACTGATTAGCTTCGAAAGAAAATTCCATGGTTTATTCGCGATACGTCGACAATACCGTTACCTACAACTTTTCACTGTTAATTTCAAATCCTCAGTATGTAGGTGAAAAGATGAGCGGAGTGTTTGAGAGTGTCGAAAATGATAAATCAGATGGCGGAGAAAGTGAAATGCAGCCTAAAATCGACGCAAGTGACTCGGGGCTATCGGACAGCAAAGGTGAATAAATCGGCTCGAAATGATGCGGGTTTGGAAACCCTAAATTTGGAAAAGTTGGCCCTATAGGACTTGCTTTTCCTTTTGACTTTTTCCACTCGGCTTTCCTTCTCTTTTCTCTTGGTTTTAGCTGAATAGGCTTAATGTCTAGTCCTGAATCCCGCGGAAAGGAAGCATACTTGTTTTGGAAACTATCGTGGTTGCCGAAAGCACGTTGTAGAACCCTCTTACCTACTGAACTGAGTAAAGGAAATGTCACTCCATTCTCTGGAGGTTTATCAGCTGTTTTTCGAGTACCCCAAGTATTTGGTTTTCGTTTCGATACATGTTTCGGCGAGTGATATTTCGAGAGCGTAGTTCTTCCGCCATTATACGAGGATTCCACATTTCGTACATCGTCCTCGCACGATTTATTCGTGGAGTTTGAATGAATTCCATGACCATGTCCTCTCCTATACTTGTCATACCGACGATCGAAGGTTTTTGATAAAGTAAAGGTGTCCAGTTTAGGTTTTCCCTGTCGCTGGGTTGTCGTACATGATTTTGAAATTCGAGGAAGCCCACCGTTGCTATTGACTCTGTGGCACGCATGCATTGCCTTTCAGGTAAGGCTGGTAAAATAGCAGGCGAATTTCCTCTTGGTTAATCTTCAAGTAAGGTCGTTCCTTTAAAGGTAGTTTAATTGAACATACCGCGCCATTATATATTGCCTAGCAGTAAATCACATACTCGGAAACTCCCATCGTTTTGCTCTTGCATTCATCTTAATCTGTAGCCATCATCTTCCATATTACTAGCGTTTCCTATCATCGCGGAGATTTCCTCACCATATTCTCTTTCCGTTTATTTTAATTTAAAAGCTATCATGAACGTATTCTGTTGAACATATAACAGAACTGCCCTTCTGCGTGAAAGTGGAACGAATACAATTATGATTAAATATAACCCCAGTCCTTGCCAACCGATGTTATTTACATTAATCAACTAGATCAACTAGGATCACTATGAATACCAATGACAATAAAACGTAATTAAGCACTCGAGCCTAATTTATGAACTCATTATTAATTCGAGGAAATATAAATGACAGCCTATTATCAATCCCAATTAACCGAACGTCTGTAAAATCACTGAAAATAATTGTGTACGATCACTCAGGTTTGTCATTGTATTTTCATTATTTTTACTTTGTAAATATTGCTAAACCATATACATGAAAGTGATTTTCCAAAGATTTCCGTGGTATTCTTTAGATTTTTTCTGCTATTTGAAAGTGCAAAACATTATCAACACAAAAGAGTTTCCTATGCTTAAAAATAGATCAATATTATATCAAGAAGGAGTTTCTTCAACTCGACTATTGTCCGACAATTTTTAATTGAACAAGTATTTGTCTATTACAATTATACTAATTTTTAAAGGAATTTTTAAAAATGATATTTTCTATATCCAAGAAATAAAGATCTTAATACATAGAAATAAATGTTTTTTAAGGCATCCAGTGCTTAAGCCTGGGCGGTATACTCTTTCCTTCCCTCTGTACAAATATATATTATTTTATCTGTTTAATCTGTTACGTTAATAATTAGTAAACATAATATTTTACGAGGTCTACATAGTCACATTTGAATTGATAGGTAATGAATTGGTCATTCATTAGTGTCTTTGTTGTACTGATGTATTTCTCCTTATTTACAGGACATCATCTATCTGACATCATCTATTTGCTAGGAGGAAACAGTTATCAGGAGGAAAGAGTTATCAAGAGAAAACCTGCCTTAAGCTTTAAAATACTTCTTAATGCTGATGTCGAGTATGAAATTTTGCTTTTTCGCTTCGATCTCAAAAACAAGAATTGTAACTACATTTTGTGGAAGCTATATTTTAATTACTTGCAGCCACACAAAATGCTCGTGTGACAATGATTAATAACCTATCATTAAAAAAGATTTCAGACGAAAAATTAAAAGAAAAATGATTTTTTTTTTGGTCAAATTTTTGTTTTAACTCTGTGGACACGACTTAAAATGTTGCCATCAGTTAATCGCGAAGATTTCCCAAACTTTATTTCCAGAGAGATGAAACTCACGAGAATTATCATTAGAGATTGAATAGACTATATAAATTATATTATTATACATCTTTACTTACTATCTTAATTCTGATTGGCTGAGCACACACAGCTAATTCTCGATAGTCAATCTCGTTCCCAGTGCCCGTGCGTTTTTGGCCAGCGGTGTAGGTATTATCTGTAGGTAGAGCTCGATCGATGATAAACAAGTACGACCATTTTGCGCTAGAAAGTAGATAAATTATTTCGATTTTTTGTGCCATTTTGCTATTTTAAACGCTGAGCTGTTTCCAGTCTTTCATTTCCCCTAAACTTGTAAACAAAAGCAATTTGTTAGGTCGAATGAGAAACAAAGCATCTTGAAATTCAATCGTAAACAAACCAATTTATGGCGTTTCATTTAGCTTCGTTTTCACTAGCTTTCTTTTTGCTAAAACGTTTACATAAAATGTATAATAATAAAAATATTGGATTCGGTTTTCGCATGATTTCGGCTTCGGCAGATAACACATACCTCTGTCTTGATAATGTTCGCTATCATGCTCAACCTCATCCAATAATTGCTTATTTTTATGACATATTTCAGTAATCATTTCCTATTTAATATTGCTTTCATATTAGTGTAATACAATTAACTTCTTCCAACTGTTGGCTCATTTATAATTTGAAACAAAATATTCTAAATACTCAAAGCTAATCATTCTGCTGTTTGATCTCTCAGTTCTTATAAGCTCAGAGATCCCGTGCCTCCCCTCCCTTCTGTACAAGAAACAATACGGATTTCGTAATAATAGAGCGGGTTTCAATTGAGTATCGTAAAACCAAAACGTGAGCCAATCACTGGAGCAATGATCCAATCACGAACCGAAGTAATTCTTGATTGGTTTTACTTGAACCAATCACGGAGAAAAGTAACAGCAATCATGGATAACTAACCAATCAAATTCGAAGGCAGTCGCCTAATTACTTTTCGATACTCAATTGAAAACCGCTCTATCCCTCCATCACAAAACGCTGATTACTTAGTAGTCATTAGAAGAGAAAAATCAAAACTCTTAAGAAAAACAAATAAATAGATTTATTACACAGTTGGGGTTGATATCCGTGTGATAAAGCCGTGAATAAACTCGATTTCTCGTTCGCGATATGATACGAAAACCTTGTGAATAAAAACGATATCAAGCTCTTAACATGTAATAATCTCTATTTACCTAATTGAATGACCTTTGACACATGAAATCATAAACTCAAATGATAAAAGACAAGACAATCTATGGAATCATTGGAGAGAGAACTGCTCTTTCTTTTTTGATATTCGGCTTTAAGACAAGTAAAAAAAAAAGATTTTTATCGTCCAGAGTTTTTATAAAAAGTAGGATGTGGCCGTTTTTAACCCGTGGATGCGCGCATGCGCAGGAAGAAATTATCGGGATGGGGAGCTCTGTCACTCACTCGATCAGTTGTGAACTTTATGCACATTTTAATTAATTATTCTGACCACTCCATCCCAGCTGTATTAGCATACCCGCAAAGAAATCATTTCATCCACGAGTTAGCCATTGGCGACCTTTGATTATATTTTATATCTTGTTTTTACTTTTGTCTGACATTAAAATGACTTGGTATGAGTTTGAGGATGTTTGGGCATATAGTTACAGTGTGGTGAACTTTCCTGTCACTTTTTATAGCTGTTCATGCAGTTAATATATGATATTTCCTGACCAGTTTATTCTTGATCAGACTCGATGCTTAATAACAAATGAAACTGAGGAAGCGGGGGACAATGAAGGTGTTAATTTTTGTATTTGGCCTTATACGACAAGTCCTCGAAATTAGAGTTTATGTAGGTTTTCTAATATAAATAAGAGTCTTTGTACCACTGCTACAGGATATATCATACTCTAAGATTAAATAATTATGCTGTGTTGGTTTTAATTCCTTAAAGCTTAATTTTGATATTTAATTACTTTCGCAAAATTTTCTAAGGATATGAAACCGAAGCCACTTCGTAAATGAAAATGAATATAAAAACAAACAAGACAGTCAGTGTATTTCTAGCTTTGTCAATTACATACAAGAGACAGGCACATTTGCTTGTTTCCCGCCGCTCTCGAGGGTTGTCAAACGTACGATATTTCAGTTTTACAAAGAAAGTTCTCACTTCCGTTCATTACCTTGTGTTTAGTGTAATACGTGGTAGGTGATACGAACAACAATTGAAAAAAGAGAGGTATATAAAATGATGAAGAAATGTGGGATTTGAATTGATGTAATACATGTTATGGATAAGGATGTTTTCAATCAGTTATTTTTAATTTCTCTCATAATTTCTGTCATATGTTTGTTCATAAAGTAAAAACAACCCTCTTTTTCGTTATTAACTATTGTTTCATGATGACGTCAACAAGATAAATTGCATTTATTCATCTAATGATCTACATCAGTCTATTTCAGTTGCTAAAGTTGGACGACATCAACTATCCTTTCTATTCAACTCTCAATTCAATAGCTCTAACAATAGCTCTACTTTGGTAGGAAGCCATAATGAAGGAACGGTAAGGCCCGATTCAAACGTCGAACTTGTCATGCACCAACCTAATTAGGTGAAAATAAACCGCCTAATTATATTTTATTTCAATTGCGTTCGGCGCATGAAAACTCCGACGTTTCAATCGGGCCTAAGTTTTTGTTTCGTGAGAAAGCCGCGGTAACCCGTCTGGGCAAAAACGTGATTAAATTCAGAATAGGAAATGACAACTCAATCAGTGCTGTTGACGTCGTATAATATATTATGTGCTTTGCAGGAAATATTAAACTCAAACAACAGAAGACATTAACATATGCTCTCTTTCATCCGAACTCCTTATTTTTGCTTTGGTCATCTTTTTAAGTCGGCCAGTTTCGAGTAATTTAAGCCATAGCACAAAAACATATCCGCTATTGTGTGCGGAACAGACACGAAGCAAGTCTTCAGAAATACCTATCCTCTACAACGTTTAGCACTTACAAGACCGGAGCGGTGCAACATCGCTCCGGCACAAAATTCGCGCCGAAAAAAAACACGTTTTATGTGTCAACAGGAAACCTATGTTTATCATTTTCGTGCCGGCACAAAACCTATCCAAAATAGTGTGAATTTAGCCTTAGAATGTATTTCCGCTGTGCATATCTTCACAAGTCAGATCATGACGTCACCACACCTACACATCCACTGTTATACGATGTGTATAAAAAAAACAGTTTTCTCATAACCATTTGTCTATGCATTGACTACTGCATCTACTAACATTGATATGTTGGAAATAAATTAGATTTCATTCCCATGATTGTAGCCAGCCCCGAAACATGTTTGATTTTGGTGGATGAAATTGACTCTTCATCGAAATATATATTATTATTCATTTTATGCTCTCCGTTTGCGATGTTTCTGTTCTACCGACGAATCTTTTAAGACCCGCGCTCCTGACTTAACTACATACCTCCTTAAACGAGGCTATAACCGCTCCTTCCTTGCTAGACAAATACAACGCGCTGTCGATACTCCTCGCACTCTTACTTTACAAACTAAAGACGCACACAATTCTAACCGCCTGCTGCTCTCTTCTAACCGCTGTAAGAAAGCCTTTCAACATTTGCCCCTTCTAGCCTTTAGACGCACCACCAACCTGCGTGACCTACTCGTTTAAGCTAATCTCCCTTCTAACTCGACTAATTCCTAGCTCCAGCTCCTACCTGGCTCGTTCCGTTGTGGGAAGAACTGCGCCACTTGCCCTTACATTTATGATGGACTTACTAACTATACTTTCTTTTCCACATGTGAAAAGCGCTCTATTAAATTTAACCTAACCTGTAACACCAAAAATCTAATCTACATGATTCAATGCAACCGCTGCAATCTACAATATATAGGTGAGACTAAACGACGCTCAAAAGACAGATTTAACAAACAGCACCGGACAATAGGTAATCTAAACCCACAACAGTTGCCGAACATTGTTTTCAATTCTCCTAATCACACTGCCAACGACATGCAACTAATCCCTATCGATTTTTTTTCTAAGAGAGACTCTATACGTAAGGCCAGAGAAGCTTGTTTGATCGCACAGGTCAGAATACTCGAATCGCATGGCCTTAACATCCTGGAAGAGTCATACTAGATATCTGTTTTCACCTTCTTAATAATGCTTCACTGTCAATCATTTTGTAATCTTATTTCGCAACAGCTATCACGTTTAAAATACACGCCAATGTAAATTTTCTTAATTTTACCTGAAGTAGCTATAGGCTGGTGTGGCCAGCCGAAATATTGTACCTCTCATTTCAAAATTCTACGTTGTATCGGTCTTTGCTTCTTTATAGTTATAATATAGTCACGATAAATTATTTATACCAAATTTCAGATTGGTTGAATTACATTTTTATATTAGTCTGTGATATATTATCATACTAGGTTGTATGATTTATGTATAATTAATGTTCAAATTTCGTACATTCTACAAAATCCAAGCATGTGATTGGCTAATGAGCGTGCATTATTGGTGACCACAGCACTCGACCCAGACCCTCTCTTACCTAGGGAAAGGGAGACCTGATACAGTGACTGAGTGAGCATTCGCTTAGTTAAGTGTTTGGACGGCTGGCAAAACCTCATTTCAATCGCCTATTTAACTAATGAAAATGTAGAAAAGTACTAGAAAGGTAACGGCAGGTTTGAACTCTGTTTCCTGTGTGACAGAAGATATATCTTTTGTGGCGAACATTTGCATAATCGCTCGTTGGAAATGGCTGATTTGCGAGTGCTGGAAGTACAACTCAACAAGTCAACATGTCTCCGAGCACATGGAATGAAGCTGGTTTCAAGTCAAGATTTCACTTCACTGCCCCACTGGAATCTGCAGGTTAGTTATTTACGAATGAAAGAAACTATTAAAGAAAGTAAACTATCTAGGAGTTAAGCCGGCTAAATAATTGATATTTGAATACATGGCTCCAAGAGAAACGTTTTCGAGTTAAATGTACAATAATACTATTCGTCACGTTATATTTTGAGTCAAACATTTGCATACTCGTTCGTTAGATTTAATGGCTGATTTGCAAGCGCTGAAAGTACAACAAGTCAACATGTGTCCGAGAAAACAAAAGCTTCTACAACACTCTAGTAGCCTTACTAAAGAAATGGATTTTATTTCCGAGACTTTACTCTGTCAATAAGAGGAGACAATGAAGGGACAATTCAGTGGATGGTTCTAAAACCTAGGATTTGTTTATTTGGAAAATGTTTGCATCAGAGCCGAACACACGGAGACCGGTTTCGAGATTTCAATTCACTGGAATCTGCAGGTTACTTATTTTCGAATGAAAGAAACTATTAAAGAAAGTAGACTATCCAGGAGTTAAGCCGGCTAAATACTTGATATTTGAATACATGGCTCCACAATGCGCAGAATGGCGCGACACATCCGGGCATTTTATTACATGCAGGAGCGCTAAATTCAAAGCCTACTCAATGAATAGCGATGCAAACAATAGAGGAATTGGACTAAAAGGCTTAAGTGAACTAGACGTTTTGCTTACTCATGGTTAAATGAAATTTGATAGGAGCTTAGGTACTACCAGGCTTTTGAAGAAGAGATATTAATGAGCAATTTCCACCCAATTTCAACTTATTTGAGTGAGTATAGGCATTATCGGTTGGACCATGAATTTTGGGTTTTTGAACTGTTTCTACAGTGGAATATTCACTTTAGCTCACTTTGAGGCCAATTTTCTCGCTAACAATCGTGTTCACGGTGGGCATAAATGACCCCGAAATCGCCAGGGTTGAGCGTGACCAAAATTAGATAAAATGGCACTATTTCCTAAATTCTCTCTGAAATTGATTAAAAATTTCACAGTTTACTATGCAAGTAAAATTTAAGGTTCTGGTTAAATTAGTTTTAGATAATGACGTTATTGTGACGTCATAAGAGTAAGCTCCTTTTGTGGTCAAATTCCTTTTTAAATAGTCGTTTAAAGTAAAGTACGCTATAACGAAGATATGGCGATGCGTTTTTATTTGGCACAATTTTGAAGTCTCTATGATAAATATTCCCGAAGTTATTAAGGATTTAATATTTTCATGACGTCATATCTGTGACATAACGTGTTTTATATAAATGGGGCTTTCCACTGTAAAAGAAAAACAAAAACTCGATATTACAAATACTTAGTGCGTTAGAAGTGCATTGGTAAAAAAATATAGATACAATGCTCACTCGCCTATATTTAGAGTGCGTTTCCAAATACTCATGACGTCATAGTGACGTTTACGTTTTTTCAATGTAACCTTGAAAGCATTTATCAATAAAAAAATACAATCAAAAAAACATACGATTTTAGGTACTAAGGTCTTCTTAACGTTTCTAGATTGTCATGTAATAATATTTAAGACTCCAAAAGTTATTTGAAGAAATACGTTTCATAAATGGTTTTATGGTGTTTATTTCCCGCCAAAATTAGGCGGGAAAATTACGAAAATTCTAAATTAAATAACTTTTCTCCCTCTTAACCAATCGAAATAGGGTTTTCGATTACTTTTTTCCCAACAAGAGGAGAATTGAAAAAAATAACATTTTAGTATCTTACGGCTACTTGAAAATATGGAGAAACCTATTATAAATGGATAAATGACGTCATTGTGACGTCATTAAGATGTTCGCGTTAACACAAAACACAACATTTTATTCTGTTTAGCGCTCTAAACCTCTCCATAAAAAATCATTATTGTACTGTTGAAAGTCTTGAAGATATAGACAAATAAACGAACCCTGGCGATTTTGGGGTCATTTATGCCCACCGTGGTTTGCTAACTTAGGTACCACCTGGAAAAGTTAGTTTAGTACGTTACTTACTACCAGCCGTTTTTTCATAGCAATCATACCAGTATTAGTATTATCGAAATCAATATTTCCAGGCCATGTCTTAAAACCTCGAATTCGCCTCCCGTTTTGAAGTTTGAATATTCCCACGGGACTTCTTTTGGACTCTCTTTGCTCCTCCTCCACGAACAATAGCACACCCGCCGCATGATTAGCCATTGAAATTGACACAATACAGCTCACCTAAATGCCGAGGTGCAAGATTAATCCACTTATCTCACTAAGATGGTGTTGAATGTATGTTGGATAAAAACTATGGTGTTGCGCGTCAAACACAAATCATAAAGTTGAGTTCAAGATGTTCCAAGCTTCAAAATGTGACGTCACTGATTTTCGTACGTGCTCTAGAAGTATTTAAAAGCTAAAAAATCTCCCAGCCGAATTGGCGGCAAAGTACTTTCAAACTGAAGCTGAGAAAAGACAACCGCGCCAAAACAAATCTTAGTGAGCTTTAAATAAAAACTATAAACTTAGCGCGTCAAAAGCAAATCATAACGTTGTATACAGAATAATTCAAGCTTCAAATTGAGACGTTGCTCATGTACGTACGTGCTCTAGAAGTACTTAAACGTAAAAAAATCTCCCAGCCGAGTTGGCGGCAAAGTACTTTCAAACTGAAGCTGAGTAAAGGCAAATGCGACAAAACAAATCTTAGAGAGCATTAAATAAAAACTATAAACTTAGCGCGTCAAAAGCAAATCATAACGTTGTATTCAGAATCAATTCAAGCTTCAAATTGAGACGTTACTCATGTTCGTACGTGCTCTAGAAGTACTTAAACGCTAAAAAAAATCGCCCAGCCGAGTTGGCGGCAAAGTACTTTCAAACTGAAGCTGAGTAAAAGTCAACCGCGACAAAAAAAAATCTTAGTGAGCATTAAATAATAACTATAAACTTAGCGCGTCGAAAGCAAATCATCACGTTGTATTCAGAATAATTCAAACTTCAAATTGAGACGTTGCTCATGTTCGTATGTGCTCTAGAAGTATTTAAAGCTACAAATATCGCACCGGCGATCGTAAAAGTTATAACTTTCTCCGTTTTATACGATTCATAGGAAAAAAAGTAAACCAACACGATTCTTTAATTTCTCAGAGATAATCTAAGCGGCGATTCGAATCATGGATTTAACCCAAAACGTTTACAAAGACAAGGTATCTTAAACTTTGAATTGATAAGTTTTAAGTCTGTATCTGTGTAATTGGCCCACCAAGGAAATAACAAGATCGAACAGACGAAAGGCTTTGCTTTTGAACTTCAGGGGCGGTAATGACAAATGGGCTTCTGATATAACAACATTAGTTAGTGTGATGACCTTCTTTAACTCGCAAGGCGTCAACTAAACTGACCGAACGCCAAAGTAAAATATTCTTTGCAAAGTTATCTACTTAGTTGGATATTAAAAGTCCTGTTTTTATTCATTGTCTATTGAAATGACATTTCTTTGTGGATATATTTACCGTAAAATGATGTAATTCATGCGAAATATTTGACTTCTTTATGAATGTGTTATTGCCTCTATGGTATTACAATTAAAATTCACTTCGGCCTCATGCAGTATTCATTATTTTTCGTTCATCGTACAGTCAGCGCGTGCCTGTATTTGTCGATAAAGCACTCACAAGCAGTCTCTAACCCTTACGTAGCTTAATTATGTATATATATTATACATGAATGCAACTCAGTGTATAATTCAGTGATTTTCAAAGTTGTCTGCGTTCTCCCAACATACCCGAGTGTTTATATAAGATTAGCAATGTTTTCTATTGAGATTCACTGGAATGTTAGTGAAATAAAGGTTATCGAATAACAATGAAATAAGTCAAATGCCTCGATTTTTGGTATTTAACTGTTACTTATTATTATCCGATGCGAAATTTGCTGCTGAGCGGTTCTCACCATACGGACCGCAGAAACGGACCGTTCACAGAACTTACATACAATAACCAGGTTGTGTTTTTGTTTGATTAAAATCGAGACCAATCTATTAAAGACCCTTTAGCACGCCCCGTGATGCTTTGCGCGAAACAAGTATTTTCGTGGACCACGAAATTCAGTTCAACCGGCTCGTCCTACATGAAGTCCTACATGTAAAGAATCTGCTTGCATCGTCGTCGTTACCGCTGATAGTTACTATTATATACGCACATACGATGAATACTCTTCTTAATAACTTATTTAGGGTATTCTTTTAAATATTGACCCAAAATTTGCTGACAGATTTTGTGTGACATCCAACGGCCTAGCAAATCCGAGATGGCGCCAGCGAAGAACAACGTACTGCCGAGAACATTGTCACGGTCTGTCTTCCTTCCTAAAACGAAGGTAAGAAGATCATTCGCCGATAATTCTCCGATCTTCCAGTTAGGGAAACACAAGCAACTGCGGTGAGTTTGGAGAGTACTCTGCATTCTTGCATTTCTGAGTACATTTGTAAATAGCCGGCGGCTTAGCGGATGCCGAGCGGATGACTCTGCAGACTCTGGCTGTTCAAAGGACTGTCGATTCTCCAACGGTATGATATTTGTGGTTCAGTTTTCTAGTTGCGTGTATATCAGTGGATAAACTCAATGAATACCTTGCCGTTCCTCCGTTGTATCCGTGTTACTAATTCCGATATTTAGTAGCTTGTAAGTGTTCAAACCGAAGTCAAGTCAACGCAAATACTTTGTTAGCGATCGGTTAGTATACACTTTTCTCCTCAGAGAACACTAAATAAAGTTATTGCTGCTACTGATTTTCCATTGCTATATCTTGTTGCTTGACTTTTTCCTCATCTAGAATATTAGTTAGATGTGTATTTGATCAATAATCGAACTGTTTGTGCTCTATAATCTGATATGAAATAAGTGTTCGTGCATCAGTTTTAAAATCCTAGAACGCGCTGAATAATCAAATAACGTCCTGCATCAAGTTCTCTTCCAAGTTCTACCTTTGTGGATGTTTGATTAATGAATAAGTCTCAGCTTTCAACGCTGAATCGATTTTAGGGCTTTCTTAAACTAGGCATTATTTCCGTTTATATAAAGTTTCATAGAGGTCCATAGAATTTTGACGACGGTTGTTGAGTTACTTGTTGAGTTAGACGCTCGTCAGTCAGTGAACACGAAATCAAAACAAAAACACGGGTTTCGCGCAAAGTATCACGGGGCGTGCTAAAGGGTCTTTAAAGTGGCTCCCGAACTTCGTCAGTAAATATATAAGTGTTAGATAAAGAATGAGCTGCCGATCTTTATCCGATCGGATAAAGATCGGACGCGAATTCTTTATCTTACTTATCAAACGTCTAGATGTAGAGAGTCATGTTTTCAGTTATTGTGGCGATACGACTTATTTTGGCCGAGAAAATCGAAGCCAAAGTTTATGTAAATCAGGACGAAATCTGTATCAGATTTACAGATCCCTCCACGTACGCTCATTGATTTCCTTTGCTTTTGCTTCATGAATTATTAATGAGTTTGATAAGTAGTATATAGAAGAAACCCATCTCTATATATAAATAACTAGAGTAGAAGTGAAAGAGAAAATATGTGCACTGAATGGGATTCGAACCCACGGCCTCGACATATTAGTCCGCTGTGTTACCACTACGCCATCAGGACCAGCACGCTGGCAACGCAGTCAGTTCAGTGGTGTCAAGGGACCTTAAGCAACCACGACGGCAACGTCTAGGACGACGGCATAAAACAATAGTCTTAAACACGAAGTTTCGGTATAAATAGGTTAGCTCCTCCTCTCTTCACGCATGGCGAGCTCGAAATTTAAAATTCAGATTGCTGAGCATTGAAGAAAGCAAGCGAGCATATCAGCCTCTCCTTTGAAATGCTAGAGTTTTAAGGTTTAAAATTAAACAAACCATAAAAAAAAGTGACCAGACGAAAGATAGTTGTCCGTTTATGACTGCCAATGGTATTTTATGACTGTTTACGAACTCTGTAGCCCTTACTCTGAAGTTAAACATTTTTGTATTTCATTTGAATTTCGCGCGATAAGCAATCATTAGGGAGCAGTCAAGCGGAGCATCACGCAGATGTTCACTCCACAAAGGCCGATTGACAACTGAAGGGTGACAAACCACTGGGCTCCCCTTTTTATACCAGAACTTCGTGTTTAATTACAAAATACAATAACTGCACGTGAAAATGCACGCAGTCGCCTACATTTTCACCGTTCCCTGCAAAAACACAACGTGAAAACCCCAAATTGTACGTTTTAATGAGAACGCGAAGGTAAGAAAGTAAATCAAATCATTTTTCGTTCGGCGTGAACGGAACTCTATGGTCATTATATTTTTCGAAAATCTGTTTGTGAAAAACAATTCAAGGCGAACAAGGGAAATAGTAAACACCAAATTTCGAGAGAATTTTTTTTCTACGTCCCGTCGTCACTGCGTCGCCGTCCTGGTTGCTTAAGGTCCCTATTGTGGAACGTAACCGTGAGTTTTCCCGGCATTTTCTCTTTCGGGGCGAGCTGGGAAAGCCTATAACTTTAAACCTATAGTTTTCAACCTAAAGTTCTATTTATACAGTGATAACTTGATTCACAGACAATAATGACCGAACTGGGCTCTGGGTGGTCCCTTCATGTAGGCAACACATGAATTGCTATCAAAATACAATAGAATTAACACAATACAAAACAATAGAACGAAATACACAATACACAATACAATAGAACACAATACACAATACAGTTTGGTAGTAATTCATATCTGCCTACATGAAGGGAGAACCGGGCTCTGAGGTTGAAGTGGCGCGTGACATAGCGTGATTTTTCCATTGTCTATAACAACCAATCAGAATCGTGACACTGCTCCTTTAACATTAGTAATCTTGTAATAAATATGAATGTTGTAGCATCAATAACCGAAATATTTATGTGAGTTGAGTTCCAAAAGATCCATGTGAGAAAACAACATTTATGTAACTTTAAAACCTCACAAAATTATTATTCACTAGAAATTTGAAGAACTATGCACAATGTTTGTAAAATGTATTTTACACAGTAGAACATTTAGAGGATTTTACAAAGAGTTTATATACATTTTACACTGTTTTAGGACGGTGCCTACTAATGTCAGCGCGCACGCCGTTCTGTGCATCTTGCGTCCTGCGGGTCATCTCTAAGGCCTTTCGCCTTAGGCCTTTCGATGCTTTCATCAGTTTCGCCGACGAAGGACTCGGCAGTATAAACAATGTTTATACGGTCAAATAAGTTTCGTGAAAACGGGTGAACCTCGTGGAAATCCAAAGAAGCATGAACCAGGAAGGACTGTATGGGGTTTGAGCACAAAGGAAGCAGCGACAGGTTTGATTTTCAAAGAAGAAAGTCGAAAGACGGGACTGGCTCGTTTCCCCGCCCCCTTCATGAAAATACCCCTGAATGCACTATAATTTGTTTTCAGACTTACTAGGGAGGGCTTGGTAAAAAAAGCGAGAAGAGGTCTACCATCCCATAACTTTTTAAAACGCGTGGATACCTCCATTTTTTTCTTCTTTTCGTATTCTGTGATATAGAAACTAAACAACGTTTACATATTTCTTTATACAATTGAAACTTGATGTACGTCTTTATAAAATTGAAACTTGATGTCCATTTCAGCAAAAAATCTATGCAAAATTTGTAAAAATGATAGTTATTTGTAAGATAAATGGGTTGATTGGCATCCTTTGTGAAGAACTTAATAATATTTTGGCAGATAACTCAAAATATCCATAGAATTTAAGAAATATTTTCTCAGACACAAGCAAACTGCCAGCACTTTTTTCGATTATTTCTCTTAAATGTATGGATACCCCATAATTTTTTCCTGATTTCAAAAGCTACTTAGGGGGTTCAAACAAGCCATATAGATTTTTAGAAAAGAAAGTCTGTAAAATGTCTGTAAAATGTTCAGACGTCTGTAAAATGTTCAGACACATTTTACAGACGTCGTACATAGTTCTTCAAAGACTGTAAATGGTTAAATGTTTCCAGTGATTTGTTTTGATAAAATCTTGCCATCATGCATTGTAGTAGCGGATTCCCTTGAAATACCGCGTTTTAATACTAAGTTCCTTCAACATTCAGTTCAGTATAGTGGATCAGTTTTATGGAATAGTGTTATTTCTAGTGATCAGTCAATAGTATATGCAGGACATAAGGATCTTGAGTGTCGTTTAAATAAATTAGCGGTGTTTGAGCAGTTCAAGTTTAACACTACATCTGCCTCTTCTACTAGATTTAAGAGTGATGACTTCATTTACTTGTGAGTCCACTCATTAACTGAGGCCTAGTATGAATGTATTGTACTTTAGAAAAACATTTTAGCAGCTCTGTAGTACTCTTAGCATCATTATTTATTAGTAAGTAATCTGTAAATCTGATACAGATTAGTTCTGATTTGCATAAACTTTTGTTTCAATTTTCTCGGCCGTATCGCCAAAATAACTGAAAAACATGACTCTATGCAACTAGACATTTCATAAGCCATATACATAATTCGTGTCGGTGCTTTATGGGTATACAAATCACCTCCGGCCCGTGTTTGTAATCCGATAAAACACGGCTACTCATTCTATATCTATTTCATATTTAGAAACTAGTCTGTAGGATATTTCATCAACTTAGACCCTTTGACAACTATCCTACTGATTAATTTGAATATTCCAAAGAATCCAATAACTATTATGAACTTTATAATAGGCCTTATGCAAGATAATGTCATGGCACTTACATGAAAAATGGGTATGTATGTGAGGCCAAGAGACTCAAACCCTGACCCTGTTTGACCCAATCCGAGCTCCAAAACCCTGATTTCCCCCTTTTTGGGGGAAAAAACCTTATTGCCCCTGCTTTAAATTGTTTTCAAAACACGGTCGGATATATATCCCGGCCGGTATACCGCGTACCGGGATTGCATGCAAAATACGGAACATTTCAAGTCGGGACGTGGTATTGGGTAAACAAATCAGCAGATGGAGTACATAGATATATAAGTACTGAAGTACGAATTAGCGGCGTCACAATGTAAGGGAACCTCAGTGCTTGCATGTGGACAAGCGATCAAAATGCGGCAACAGAATGTATTTTTTTGACGTAGTAGCTAAAAAAAACTGAACCCTAACTGCCTAAAAAATACTGAACCCAGACCCTGACTGCACCCAAATTATACTCAAATCCTGACCCTGATCTGCCCAAATCAGGTCAAAAACCTGACTCTACCTGCCCAAACTGAGCTCAAAACCCTGACCCACCCGGGCGGCACATACATAATAGGTCACAAACAGGAGTACCCCACCCCCCCCCCCCCCCCCCTCCGGCATGGCACACCATTTCCTCTCAACATAAAAGTATGTGAGGACAAAAAGCATGATATAATCGCGCCGCATAAGGCCTAATGCAGGACATAAAGGATTATGATAAATTTATCAGACCGCTATCTTTAATTTGAGGTACAGTGGTGTCTTACTTGAGCCATTCGTTGTGATCCGTCCATCCGTTCATGTTAACCACCTTCTTAAGATTTCTCTCCGTCTCGTCAGTACTCAACCACAATTCCCCGGTGGTATCAGCAGCAAGGAAGAACCTGACGATTGGAGTTGAAAATCATTAGCGACTGCATGCCTGGATATCATAAGCCTCATATTACTACAATCTTAGTGACAGTTATATGCACACGTCCTTAGAAAATATTATATAGATTCAATAAAATGCACTCAAAGGGGCTATGTTATGGTGTTGCACGTGTATGCAGTGAATGTCCGATTGGTTGCTCCCTCAAGGCTTGATTGAAATGATACTCTACAGTTTCCTTGGACACGTCTATACACAGTTTAATTGTTAGTGATTTTTGCATATATGTTTTTACTTGAAACACCCCATGCTACATGTGCGCAAGTATCATCAGTCCATATGAAGATAGCTGCAAATAACTGTGTCCAGCCCGGACTGCGAATATGAAGGAGGTCTTTCACCGTGGTATAGCCCCTTTTACCATTTCTCCTTGCTTATTATTCGAGATATTGTTTACACGAAGGCGCCGCTCACTGACACCTTGCTCTGTGAAGATTCACCCTATCTTCTCTTCTATTTTTAACCAATGTTACGGAATCTTATTTGTTTACCGGCAGTTCATCATCTGAATTTGCATTTATATGAGGCTTGTATATTAGTTTCCTTAATTATTAAAGGTAACCTCGGCTGAAAACAATGTTGGTTTTCAAATGTTCCTTATGGATGCCTAAATCTATTGTTTTTCTCCTGTTATTGGAATGGGTAAAGAAATGGGATTGGACATTGACCTTAACGAAATATCTACGGTCACCCTCTTCCTACCTTTGACAAGGATTTGGACGATAAAATGATCGTCAAATTTACGAGGCGAGATTTTCGGAACAGCTTTTACAGCAAACGAAGTAAGGTAGCGGGGAGAACGCTGAATAGATACTAATTTCTAAATATAGAAACATGGAAACATATAAGAAAATTGTGGAATACGAATAAAAGTATTGTATTGTATCTTGTAAATTGTACACTAGATATCATTAATGGACCTCTATTAAATGTATTTTTCTCTACCTGTATTGTCCATTCTCGGGGGCTTTAAAGAAGCCTCTAATCCTGGTGCCGTAGTTATCATCTACATTGTGTGGAGCATCAAACTTGTCAAGTACCTCAATACTGGATGGCTTATTGGGGAAGTTAGGATTAGAAGTGAGATCGGTGATTTTATATCCGGGGATATCTTGCCAAACTTCACGAACAACACCAGCAAACGGATCACCTGGAAGCAAGTAATACATATTAAGTTAAAGGTATTTACAACAGTCATTCATTTTTACCAGCGACATAAGGCTGGTACGGTCCACACTTGCGACATAAGCATAAGTACGTTGTTTGGGAATGCTTATGTTTATGTTTACGTCGCCCGGTTCATATACGAGATTTTCCCTATGCTTATGGTTATGTTGACCCGTTCACATTTACAAGTTTTTTTCCTGATATTTATTCTTATGCTTATGGCACGCCGGTTCACACATCGTTTTATTATGCTTATGTTCATGCTTATGCTTATGCTTATGTCGCAATTAAGTGTGAACCAGCATATAAGCATAAGCACAAGGTACAGATGCAGACACAGCGGTACTTGTATATTTCTCACACTTGTGAGGAGAACATGCATGTACAATCACCTCAAATGGTAAATACGGCACTGCGAATGTTGCTTGTGCGTGTGCTTGGGCTTTATGATTACATTTATACTTACGTCGCTTGTAAAAACCAGGTTTTAAACCAACACCAAGGGATTTTTTGTTCAAATTAAGATGTGGCAACAACTGTTTAATGATGGGAAAGTGGTACATTTTTATTCAGAAGCACAAAGCAATTAAAGTAAAGCGTAAGGTAATTTTTGAGATATTTTTTTACTTTTACCGACTCCCTTCCTATACACTGTAGCAGTGACCAGTGTTGTCAGCTATGTTGCTCGATTTCCTTACCAGGTAATCTCCACTGAAGGATCTCCTTGGAGATTGGCCTCATGAATCGACCGCTGGGCAGTCGAATGCCAGCAGAGAGTGAGTCTGTGGACTCGACTCCTTTCTCAAGAGCTGTGATGTAATAGTATTTACCAGCTTCGAGGTTTACCGTCTTGGAGATTTGTGCTGTGAACCTGAGAAAATATTATAAAATAAAGAATAAAGAGAACAGGAATACTTTATCTGAAACAGTAAGTAGATGAACCAGCACAAATAGTTTTAACGTAAAGCGTAAGCAATGCAATGTAATGTGTGGTTCATGTCTTCCTACAAAATTACTGCATCAGAACTACTAAACAATCGCTTTTCCGCTTGTTCATTCCATTTAAATTAATGCCAATGAAACTGAATAATAATAATGGATAAAAGCCTTTTAAATTACGTGATCTTCACATTAAGGTGGCTCGCCTGGATTTTCCAGGGACGCACCATACCCAATTTGAACGGCTGCTACTCCACTGTCAGAGCATGGTCGAGCTAGCCACTTCACCCATTTACTATAAATAGAATAAACTTTCCAAAAATGTAGGTTTGTTCGACATCGGTGTTACCATAGCAACACAGCGTTGACGTCATGTGTTTTACATATCAGCAATTTTCTTGAAATCTAGACCTAAACTTTTAAAACGACCTAGTGTCCCTTGTAGTCTAAATGTAGGCCTCCAAGACTGCAAAGTTTAAAAATATTGTATGAGAGCGTTTTCGAAAAAAAATGGGTTGAATATTTTCAATAAAAAAATAAAAAATTCGCCTTACTTCCTGTTTAGTCGTCGAGAACTGTGTGTTCCGGACCGATTCAAGCGCTGTTTTCAGCATATTTTATACCTGTGACATAGGACTACTTGCCATGAAAATGTCATTCCATTTGCTTTATTCGATTCCGGTTTATGGAATAATAAGTAATGTAATAAATATGCTCATTTTACTCAGAATAGTAATGTATTTGCTAAGGAAGCTGTAATTCGAAAACTAGTCGATAAATGTTTTTTTAAATATTTTCACCTGAAATTCAACATGTACTACCCTTGCCCTGTAAATTTCAAGAGCATTGAATCATTTTAAGGGCGCGAAATAAAAACAAAAACACAGGGAACTTTTACATTCATCCACGCAAGCTTCATTGCTGTATCATTTTGTTTATAGCTTGTGTCTTTCCGAAATTTCTCTTTTCTCTAGATTGTAGAATCCTTGTGTGCCTTTGAACTAACAAGTTTACCATGCACGCTTGCTACACTTCGCTAATGCCGGAACGCTCGTGCAAATTCTGTTTTTAGTACAATAGTCACGCTGCCAGTTGTAACGCTGTTATATAATATAACTTATAATATTTATTTACAAAAGGTTTTATAATATCACTAATACAAAATCTCGTTTTCAATTTATATTTAGAAAATGTGGTCTAGACGTCACGGGCAGTTTTTCCCGATCTGGTTACTAAAAACACATTTATTCAACATTATCATCCCGCACTGCCAAGCTTCATTGTTTAACTAATTTGCATGTCATTGTCCTAAGAACATAATTTGCACGAGCGTTCCGTCGGTAGCGAAGCGTAGCATGCGTGCATGGTAAACTTGTTAGTTCAAAAGCACACAAGTATGTAGAATCTAGACAAAAGAGAAATTTCGGAAAGACACAAGCTATAAACAAAATGATACAGCAATGAAGCTTGCGTGGATGAATGTAAAAGTTCCCTATGTTTTTGTTTTTATTTCGCGCCCTTAAAATGATTCAATGCTCTTGAAATTTACACGGCAAGGGTAGTACATGTTGAATTTCAGGTAAATGGATTAAAAAATATATTTATCGACTAGTTTTCGAATTACAGCTTCCTTAGCAAATACGTTACTATTTTGAGTAAAATGAGCATATTTATTACATTACTTATTATTCCATAAACCGGAATCGAATAAAGCAAATGGAATGACATTTTCATGGGAAGTAGTCCTATGCCACAGGTATGAAATATGCTAAAAACAGCGTTTGAATCGGTCCGGCAAACACAGTTCTCGACGACTAAACAGGAAGTAAGGCGAACTGTTTATTTTTTGAATGAAAATATTCAACCCATTTTTTTTCGAAAACGCTCTCATACAATTTTTTTAAACTTTGTAGTCTTGAAGGCCTACATTTAGACTACAAGGGACACTAGGTCGTTTTAAAAGTTTAGGTCTAGATTTCGAGAAAATTGCTGATATGTAAAACACATGACGTCAACGCTGTGTTGCTATGGTAACACCGATGTCAAACAAACCTACATTTTTGGAAAGTTTATTCTATTTCTAGTAAATGGGTGAAGTGGCTAGCCCGACCGTGCTCTGACAGTGCAGTAGCAGCCGTTCAAAGTGGATATGGTGCGTCCCTGGAAAATCCAGGCGAGCCACCTTAAGTGGTCTGAAAAAGATCACTGTAGGTTTTGGCCAAAGCAACTCACATCTAAAAACGTTAAATATGCGAGCAAAAATATTTCATGCAACGGAAGTCTTTCATCCTAGTACGATGGAGATTACGTAATTAAAAAGGTTTTCAGCCACTCATTTTTCGTTTCGTTTGCACTCTGACTCTGATCATTCTGTTCCCGGTTTGAACAAATATCCACGTCTGTAATACACGATAACTTACTTATTCCACTGATTGTGTCCGGTTTCATCTGACAGCGAAATCATCTGTGACATGTTTTGTTGACTTTCTCCTGAGCTGAGCCACAACTCGGTGGACTTTGAGCCCGATAGGTAGAACGTGTAGTTACCAGTCTCCGGTGCCACGAAGTAGCCCTTGACGCGGCTGCCGTAATCCTTCTCGACATCAAATGGAGCGTCAAAGTTTTCAATGATTTCCACGATGGATGGGTCATTCGGGTAATAGGGATCTTCCTTCAGTTTACTGATGTCCTTTCCTGGCAGCTCCTTCCACACCTCACGAATCATGCCCGGATAAGGCATTTCTAAAGACAATAACATCGAATGTGATAATTGGAAATAACAACATGATTTGCTTTGCAGAACTCGTCGTAAGTTCGTAAAGCTATCTCATAAAATAACTATGTTGAATGCAAATGTACTACTGATTGTGAGTATACAGCCTAATATTAAAGTCTTTTCCAATTTCAAAAAGGGCGCAACTGATGAAAAGTATCAAAAAAAAAATCACATATCACAATAATATACCGCTGCAGGCACATTTTACCACATATTTTACCCTTAATTGCTCGTTTTTATGTGACGTCATCGCCGTCATCTTGGTTGAACGTTAATAAAAGATTGCTCGTTAGTTCCTCTTGCTAAATTAACCAGCGTGGCATTTGTTATCTGAATATCTGGGGACTGATTGCAAACCACTGATATTCATAAGAAGAAATGTCTGCAAATGCGGTTATTATTGGGGGCTATGGTCTTATTATCGATACAGGTGATTGGTATGGCCTGCCATGGGAGCATCGAATCTGCTGCCTCTGTGATGAAGAAACTGAAACTGTAGCACACTTTTTATTATATTGTCCCAAACACTCGAATTTTAGAGAGGCTTTTTGGAGTAGGTTACAACGTTTGATTGCTGTAAATAATGCGATTGATGCTTCTTTCATCTAGAACTTTCTCGAAGCTTTGGATGAGAGTTGCAAGGTGAGATTCCTGCTTGGTGGGCTTATATTTGACGAGATGTTGTAAATAAAGACGAGTTCAAAAACCAGCAATCGTAATAATAATTATAATTATAATTATGGATTTTTATGGCGCTTTAAAAAAATCTCAATGCGCTTACATGGAGTAAAAGAAGACTGTATAACTATATTGTAAAAATTCTAAGAAATATTAATATAGGAAGTAATAGAATGGAACCTCTATTAATGGGGGTAGTTAGGCACATATAGGTGTCATGTGTTTTTAACCATATGCCCTATGAGTGTTAAAACGGCTAAAGTAACTCCTTGATCTTCAACTACTGTTTGGTTAAATTTGTAATGAAATCTCGTATAACATATTTTTGCCTAATTTGTGTTCTTTTTACTTACGGCATGAATTTTGAAAGATATCGTAGCCTAAACGGTTACAAAGCATAATGCAAGAAGACCAAGGGGCATAAACCTCGGTATTTGTATATCATTGATACTTACTCTTTCCACCGAATACTTTAGAAACTGCCTTCTTATCCAAGAAACGTGAAAAGATTGCAAGAGATCCGATGGAGAACTCCGCTGGCTTAGTCTCTTCGCCCACGTTCTTTCGTCCGATGATGAACTCAGAGCTTTCGTCCACCACATCACGTGGCACAGTTTTCGGTGTCTTAGTCCAACCTCGGAACTGACCATCAATGTACAGCCACAGACCCTTCTGAAGACTCCATGTTAAAACGACGCGCTGCCATCTGATTAAATACGAAATAAAATAAAATAATGGATTGTTTCCCTACATCGTCGGTTGAGGTGAGACACTTTCTTTAAAGCTCTGAAAGGGTTGCCTCTACTGAGCTTTTACGAATAACTTGATTGGTGAAATTAAAAACTAGTACGTAAAGTTTAAGGCCAAAAGTACTTTTAATGATTAAAAATATTATTAAAGTACGGGCAATAGCTCGTAACAAGTGGCCAGGAAATGAAAAATTAAGTCAAGCAGATGACTATATAGCAGATTTCGTATGAGTGGGACAAACCTACACATTGACTACGGCACGGTTACCGTACGACATGCCGTGACTTTGAAATTGTTCGCCGATTTGTGTTCTGCTGACTCAATCAAATTACAGAGTTACGGTACAGTAAATTACAGTATGGTTACGGTAAGTCTACGGACCTGCCGTAGTTTGTCCCACTCCCTACGAAATCCGCTCTATAGACTTAGGGTGCGTTCGATTGACCGTATTCCGGAATAAGAATACACATAATTATCACTACAAATCGCTTATATCGGGAATTTTTAGTCACTGGAACACTAAATGTATCCTGAATATCACATTTCAGCAAACGTTAGTAGCTTATAGTGCAAAATGTGCCTGAACTAGTGATTTTCAGAGATTATTCCATCTATTCTTATTCCGGAATACGGTCAATCGAACGCGCCCTTAAGAATATACTGAACATTACGAGGGGAAAAATAAAGTGATTTATGAATTTTTTTAAATCGCTGTCCTGTCAATGGGTGATGGACTTGCACATGCTACATGAGCTTCTTAAAGTTAGAGAAACCTACAGGAATTTCTTAGTTTATACAACTTTAGTTCGTTCATAGTTGATCAGCTTTTATATGTTCTAGAGACATTATGAAGACAGGGTATTAATCCAAGCAGGGAGCGTGTACACCAATAGGAAAATAAAGAAAAATAACTTATTAAAAATACAAAGAGGACACTAACCTAACGGTGAAGATTGACGTCCTGACGGTCCATCTGAGCGTGTCTTCAGGAGTGCTCATTGCCAATGTAAAGTACAAGTTGTTGTTGACAAGGTAAGCAGCCAGACCCTTGGTGCCACTCTCGTGTCCGCCAGTGTCCATGATGTAACGTCGCTCCTTGTACAATCGCACCACCTAAGTTTTTTAAGAATGTAAAATGAGAAATAGTTGATTCAAGCAATTTATCGATTAACAACTTAGTTGTATTTTTATGGGAAGTCTTTTTCTGGCTCAAACTGATTAAAGAAAGAAAGTATGGGAGACTAAAATGGCTCTTTAATAAGTTGACAAATTCTGTGTTTGTAAGGAATATGAACTGGGATGCATACAATCATGATGCTTTACCAACTGAATTGAAGAGAAAACACGCAATCGCAACAACAGAAGCTAGTATTTTCGTTGCATGATGAACTTTGCAAGCTAGTATTTATGTATTTCCAAATACACTGAGCGTTGAAGGAACATGTTTGCATAAACATTTAAAAATTGTTCTACTGGTTGCGCTTTTTATTTTTGTATTTATTTTATATAATTTTGACTCTAATGTGCATTTAAACACATAATTAATTTATACTCATATAATTTATGATAATTTATGCCTACCCTGTTGAACTTCAGCTTGCAGCTCAAACTGACTCCATGAGGGCACTTAGTAGGGTCGCTGATACATCGGTTGTTAAAGTCACCGACCTTCAGGAAAGCCTTGGTACCATCGACATAAACGCCACCATCTACGGCCTTTACTGGTCCATGGACCTCGATATCAGGGCTTCCAGAGACCTTACCATCAAGTAGTTTGGGGAAAAGCCATGTGTATCGGGCAGCAACTGTCAAAGTAAAGTGGTGTTAAGAAACATTCGTCAATTAAAGATGAATGCATGGTGTAATATGTTGCTTATGAGTTAAACGTTATGTTGCTAATATACCTTTAATTAGTAATTATAAGAAAAGAGGAATTAAGCATTTGCTACTAAGGCTTGGTTTGTTATGTAGTAAAGGGCTACACTTCATGTAGTATTAGTTCACTGATGGAATTGGATAATTTAAACTAATGATCACGATACTCAAGTCCAGAACAAATTGGTTTCCTTTGTGGTTGTGACGTCAGAGAATCTGGTTAATTAACGATATCAGTAAACTGTCGAATTATTTTAATGCGTCCTGCATCAATACTCACAGGTTGTACGTAAATATGTGAGTTTGAGCCTCTCTTACATTCTAGATTGATGGGCATCATTTTATAACTAATGATATACACTTCATATAGTGCACAAGTCAAAACCATTAGTCATTCCATAATAATTTCATTGAGAGCAATGAGCTCTTTTATGTGCCACGATGAAAATCCCCACTGTATTACTAATGATATTAAACTATAAACCAAACCTAGCTTACCTGTATCATCGTACGTGAATACATAAGGAACATCCTCAGGAGCCAAGAACCGAGTAAAGGCATACAGAGAGCTGATGTACATCCTGGTGTATCTATATGGTGGGTTACCGCTCTTTCGACCAATAGTCAGCCGAGCTTGTTTGTTAGGGACCGCCGCTGTGGTGGTTCCTTCCTTCTGCGAATCTCTAAACGCTCCATTAACGTATAACATCAAACCTTCTTCTTTCTTCCATGTCAGTACTAAGTCTTGCCATTCATTGGCCACAAGCTCTGTTGATAGTTTCCATTCCTTTGATGACGTCACGACCTTAATTAAAAAAATCAAAATTGCATTATTTTAAACTGTTTGAATAACATTTATTTAAAGAATCACACGAATTTGCTGCAATTAATTTGTATACAAAATTTCCGTTCCTAGGTTTTTAAGGAATACGATTAGTATTAACTGAAACGCTAAAGTATTCATGACTATTTGAAAGTATATCTAAACTTACTTATTGGTTTTACCATGTTTCACCAACATTTTAGGACTAATAACTGGTTTTGTATCTTAAGTAAAGGGTCACAACTCTAGGTAGAATATCAATCGAACCCGTGATCGTCAAGAATCAAAAACAGGAGAAGGAGAGGCAGCTTCTCTTCCTTTCTCTCCTTTTTCTTATCTTCTCTCGCTCCTTCCCACTTCGCTCTTTTTCCCCTTCGCCCGCTGTCCCAGGGTATCTCAGGATGCTAACTCGAAATTAAATATTTAAATTAAAATCGTAACTTCTTAGTCTAGTGCGAAATGTACTGAAAAGCAGAAATGTTGAAAATACAGACAAAAACGTCGTAATCTATATAAGTATAAAGTCAAAAGCGATTGGCGTCACAGAGCAGTGCATCAAGTGAATCAGGTAAATGGTACTGATTTCTTACCTTGTAGTATAGTGTGTTGTTCTGTACATACACTGACACTCCTCGTGAATTTCCTGCTGAATCCAAGACATAACGCTTGTCCTTGTAGCTTTGAGCATCGTCATCAAAGTTGAGCTAAAATCATCGTGTACATAATTATTAAGGATTTTAATTAAAATTATTTAAAATTAATGACAATTATTTAAATTAATTAAAATTATTATATTGCAAGTCACTCTCAATGTCAAATCGAGTGTTCTGATTGGCTGTTGTGCATTTTGCCGTATGGACCGTTACCATGATAACGGTCACAATTCGCATATTTTTGGTCTAACCTCAGGAAATTGAAAACCAAAATTGAGGTAAAATAGAGATAACTATGCACTTAGTGATGCAGTTTTAAGAGCTGAGCACAAACACCGTAATAATACAGTTTTTAGAAGAGAAAAAGCCGATCCATCACAAATGTAACTGTAAATATAATTACAAAGTTTACCTCCAAAACGAACTTGACCATTTATGTCAAACATTATCATTGATGTACGCAAAGTCAACCAGAAAATGACAGGAAAGAACTAGTTCAAATCTAGGCTACAGAGACTAGATAGATGTACTGTCAGGTTCTACAAAGTTTCAGAAGTCACCGTCCAGCAGAGTTGAATGTACGGAAGATCTAGAACCATTTTTCCTGGCCGTCAACTACAAGCGAGTTCCAAACAGCGACATCACATGAAGTCTCCACTCGGTAGAAACGAAATTAGAACATGGCTTAGTAATCTATCAGGTAATGCAAGAATCAAACACTCCAACAACAAAATAACTTAACAATCCGAAACAATAATGATAAACCTGCTAACGCTGATTCTGAAAGCTTCGTGGCTCTGTTGAGTGTTCACGCCGCAAGAATCGAGCGGGAGCGTTGATCCGTCCAGTGGAAGTAGTAAAACCACAAGACAACAACTCTGCCAGCGACTTCATCACCAGAGCCAGAAGTCAAAGTCCATATATTTAAGTCTACTCCTCTGCAGCCGGCTTTATTTCTACAATTATCGGCTTTAAGAAATTTGTCATCAATGTCAGCCAGCACCGGTCCAGTTTATAAATTACAATTCCTCACTAGAAACCAGGGAAGTTATGATTCCACAGCCAACCATTTTAGCCGATCAGGAGCAATTATCAGGGATTGTTAGTTCCAGATTTTCCATGGCCCAGTCAAAGTTGGTCAGGATACCCCGACCACACACGAGCGAACGGTCTGTTTTTCGAGTTGATTTAGTGGAGAACATGTTCTTTTCTGATCGCTTTTTCTACGAATTTCACCTTTCATGCACTTTGGATTAGCAATGTTCTGAATTGATTCTGACACCTGACATTGTATTTCCATTCATCTTTTATAGTAATTTATGGAGAGCTGTCAAACAGAATCCAGAATAAATTCTGATGGCTCCACTACTTTGGTATGTAAATTTATGCAAATGAAGTATATCAGTTTGTGCTAAGGGGCGCGAGTCACGCGAGTCACTTATTATCTCATTCTTTGTTTATCACAAGTGCCATATAATAAACTACTTATTAACCTCGCCCACTCGGTCTTTACGGCAAAAAATCTGACCTCAGTCTTTTATGTATCGTTCGTACTGTGAAGACCTCGGTCTGATATTTTCCCGTAAATACCTCGTTCTCGGTTAACAAGTAGTTTGTAATTAAAGTTAAAATTAACACTTCTTACATATTGACCGAGACGTTGTCGATCTAATGCAACTTTCGGCTGTTTAAAAGGTGTTTTCCAAAGGTGACATATAAAGAAGCATTTTCAGAACTCTGTACGGCTGTTAAAGCTATTAATGATTATCTGACCATTTTCTGAGTGCTTGTGTGAAGTATTATTGGCCACCCTGCGAGCACAGGTTTTCTTCTTAATCCCTCTATGTTGGATCGAGGGAAGAAATCTCAGCCGGGACACGTTGTTTTTCTGTTGAGCATGAGCAACCATGACGCAAGCATGATGTTTGCAAACGCCAAATTGTTTGTACAATGATTGAGCCCATGTTCTTAGAAAAGCGCATTCTTGCATGATACGCACGATGACGTAACAAGAAGAAAACCGGTTTAAACCTTGTTTGTCATGCAGATAGACCACCATGTTTACATCCAGAAATGTGGATGTAAAATCGCGGGTGCCGGCAGAGATTTCTTCCCTCGCTCTAGCATAGAGGGATTAAATATAAACCTTTGCTCGCAGATTAACTGTTGGTTTACCTGCATTCCAAATGAAAATCCCTTAATGCAAAGATCTGGATCACCAAGACATTGGCCATAGAAATCACCGGCATCAAGCCAGGAGTCTACTCCATTCAACTGAAGACCGCCATCAACGGATTTAATGTGCCCGTGGACAGCAATGAAATTGGTGCCATGGATATGGTTATTATAAATCTTCTGCGCTGTCCAGAAATACAGTGGTGCAACTAGACACAAGAGAAGTAACATGATAATGATCAGTAATAAAGCATAAATACTAAATAGCAAATTAAAATAATTAAAGTAAATTTTATTTGTCTAGCCTTCTTGCTAACTCTATAATGGTTTAGTAATCGGGGACATGAATTCCCTGGTCAAATATAGGCCCTTTGTAGCTAACAAATCACGTGGTTGTACTGGAGAGCGAAAAATATCTGACTTCATTTATTCAAAGGCATTGTACGAGATCTGTAGTATTATTAGCAAAACCTGTTTGTAAATGCTATTTTCTACCTTCAATCGATTGTCGATCTTTCTAAAACTGCGTTTTTAAAGATAGCTTGTTCTCCAGCATCCATAGCAACGCCTTTCCCATGGGGACCACGAGCTCAATTCATTCGTCAATGAAGTATTATATCAGCACATGACTGTTAGCTGCAAAGGGCCTATAAGGATTTAGGTTGGTTGTTGAGGAGGGAGAAAACCCCTCAGATTGAGAGCTAGATACTAACAAATTCGACTGACATATGGCGCCGCGCTCGGGAGTCGATCATGGGTCACAGAGTTGAGAGACGAAGTGCTTAATACTGCGCCATCCCGGTGATAATCAGTGTTTCGACTTCAACACAGATTTGTAATACTTGTTGTTCACATCTCCCTACCCATTTCAAAGATAATTCATTTTCCATTTTTGGCTTGATCACCAAGGGGAACCGATGAAGCAAACATATTATACAGCAATACCATTTTAACAATGATCGTTGTGAACCAGTGGATGAACTGTCTATTTCATTTGTCGTAAATGAGATAACAAGCCAATTCTAGAACTTACTAGGATGTCGCGAAAATATGTTATCATCATATTGGAAGTCAATGTAAAATCGCCCTCTTGAAAACGCACATGTATCTGGCTGCAAATGTATTTGCATCCCTGCATGTCATTGGTTGTTGATTTATGGCCCGATTCTCGTCGCCAAATTATTCCTTCATATGTTTTCTTTAGATTTTACTTCGAGAGTTTATTGGGGGGTTAATTCTAAACACGTGCAACAATAGTAGTATGAGAGGCATGGAATTAGCCCCTTTTTAGGGCCTACGCCCTATCTTTAGGGCGTATGCATTAATTAGGATGACGTCACAATCCCATTGTCCATTGAATTAATTAAGGAATTAATTTTGTAGGGCGTACCCCTATTCTTTGGGCGTATGCATTAATTAGGATGACGTCACAGTCCTATTGTCTTGGGCTCATGACTAAAATGCGGCGTATTTGCGGCGTACCTGATCAGAATTGAGGCGTATGCATTAATTCGGAATCCTAATTTTAGGGCGCTCTCATTAATTCGGGTATGTTTGGGCAAAGCCTATTATTTGGGGTCGTCTCTAAAACCAGGAGCGATCGGCCCTGAATACATTCGAAGTTGAATGAAAAAAGTAATAAATATCTCGCAATATCTAAACCCTTTGTAGCGTAAATAGTAAGAACACGCTACTCGTGATAGGCTCTAAACTGTCTTTATTATTTTCCTTTACAGTTAATAGCTCATAAGATAATTGTATACAAAATCCACTGTGACTCATTAGATCAACTCTGCTACTGTTCTTAGGGATTAGCGATAACTGAAGAGCCTATTGTTTTGAAGAAAACTCTTGAGATGTAAATTCTTCTCTAAAACTGAACTATAATTACCATACGAATAGAAACAAACCACCAAAACAAAGTTTATTCAATCTCAAAAACACCAATTTACAGTTCGTTTTCCTTATAGCCGCGGAGTTGATAACTTTCTTATTTCTCAGTTCTTGGGTTGATATAATGTACCGTGTTACAAGATTACACTGATTTATGTTTCATTGATTTTTTTTCTTGTTGACAAATGCTGCTTAACTTGGATAAGCTAACAATTAGAAGGGGAAAACAAATAGTTTGTCATTCCCAGGCTACACTCTATTCGTAAAGAATAAAACACGCGTTATTGTTGTTTTAGGTTATTTTCCAAACTAGACCGAAGATATATTTACCATATCTGAAAGAATACCAAGACAGCCACCTGTCTATCGTTTAAAGGACTATCATGGATAACTTTTAGAAGGAAGTTACAGAGTTACAGCGAGTCGAAAAGCAAGATGATTTCTACCGGGTAGAAAAAGTCTTAAAAATGCGTAAACGGAAAGGCAGGATTGAATACCTGGAAGGGGTATCCCGAGAGTTTTAATTCTTGGGTAGATGAAAGGGATATAAAATACTTGTAATTAGATAGCTGATCGTTTTAATAAATTAATAAAGAAAACCTATTTATACTATCTGAAATGAGCCATGAATTATCTGATTGGTTATAAACTCGAACCACTTTAGGTTTTTGTAATTTTGCTTCTTGTAAATAATACTTGTGCTCCTCTGGTGATAAGGTATGTACTTGCGATACATGATTGGAAAGTTTCACTAAGTATACATAGTGTTGTTGACAACACGAAACATCGCGCAGAATGACCTTTGTTTCATGGACATATTCAAATGAGCTGCCATTACACAATAGACCGTGAAAAACGATTTTTGATTGGTCCAAGCAGTCACGTGAAGTTATTTACGTCACTTCAACGCAAAGCCAAACCTGTCAATCTCACGTTGATTGATAGATAAAACTTGTACACAAATTATCCAGAGAGTTATCAATAAAAGTAACATGCAGAAGCATTAATTAGAACCAACTCTAAGTATCATTACTTAATCCACATAAAAGCTTATCGACCGTGAGTTTCATTTTGATCTGAACTTTCAATCTTAGAGCATGTGGAATCTGTGTTCAAACTTGCTTGTGATACGATTTGAACGTAATCGTTTGAAAGGGGCTTTGATAACCCTCGCGGTTTTATGGTATGATTTTGGTGTAAGAATCATTTTCGGTAAGAACGCTAACATAACGCTAGGTTAAACAATCGGCGCTCACTTCAAAACTCTTGGTGAAAGAATCAGTTTCGGGAAGAACGCTAACAGAACGCTTAAAGTTAAACAATCGGCGCTCAATTCAAAACTCTTGGTGTAAGAATCAGTTTCGGGAAGAACGCTAACAGAACGCTAAGTTAAACAATCGGCGCTCAATTCAAAACTCTTGGTGAAAGAATAAGTTTCGGGAAGAACGCTAACAGAACGCTTAGTTAAACTATCGACGCTCAATTCAAAACTCTTGGTGTAAGAATAAGTTTCGGTAAAGAACGCTAACAGAACGCTAAGTTAAACAATCGGCCCTCTATTCAAAACTCAATTCAAAACTCTTGGTGTAAGAATAAGTTTCGGGAAGAACGCTAACAGAACGCTTAGTTAAACAATCGGCGCTCAATTCAAACTCTTGGTGAAAGAGAACGCTAACAGACCGCTAAGTTAAACAATCGGCGCTCAATTCAAAACTCTTGGTGAAAGAATAAGTTTCGGGAAGAACGCTAATAGAACGCTTAGTTAATTACTATCGACGCTCAATTCAAAATTCTTGGTTTAAGAATCAGTTTCGGGAAGAACGCTAACAGAACGCTTAGAACGATACACCGTCTATCTGTTTATTACAACTGACTTTAAAACCACAAGCGCCGTTAATAAAAATGTTTTAAGAGTCGTTCCGCTAATGTTCGGAAAGAGTTTATGGATCCAACTTTACTGGGATACCAGCACATCCAAATTCATACGTCAAGTTTGAATTTGCCGTTGATTTGACCTGACAATTGTACATATGAAGTCCATTGGGACTTATTGCAGCCACAGGAGGCGGAGCTTAGCACTCAGCGCGTACGGACTTCACCATTGTTGTTGAATAGCAATGAGGAACTATTTTCATTACCGGAAAAAAGTCAAAACCGATACAACTTTGGACGCAAATTTAAAGACGATTCTCAAGTTTTTACTGAATATAGAGAAACATCTTCTATTTGCAGCTGGCAATTGTAAACATTTTTTATTTCAGACTGAGAAATAACATCCCAAACTTTGGCTTCAGTCAAAATGTAGTCAAATTTAGCCAATATTTGACGTAAAACCGATACTACATAGCGTGCTTTAACCGCCGTAATAAATTGTAACATGCTTCTTTGATTCCCTATCTCACTTTTGCCGATGGCAATTCTAATACTTTTTAAATCTGAGTGCCGAAAAAAGTGGCCACATGAGGGATACATCGCTCTAATTTCGTCCATTCTTCTGTAAATCTGATCTAATGTTTGAATTACCCGCGCGCTTGGGTGATCACTTTCGTATGCAAATTAGCCCTTGGTGATCACATATGTCCATTCATTCTGTGCGATGACCCTTATTGATACCCGAGCAACACATCAAGATAGTTTTCTTTATCGATCTCATTACATCTCTTATTAACTCCCTTACAACTAAACTTATCCGAAGCTCCAAAGCAATAATAGGTTTTATTACCCAACGCCCGCCAACGCCCGCCGCCCGTCAACGCCCGTCAACGCCCGCCGACTCCTCCTCCTCCTCCTCCTCCTCCTACCTCCTCCTCCCTCCTCCTCCCTCCTCCTCCCTCCTCCTCCCTCCTCCCTACGCCCGTCAACGCCCGCCGCCTGCTCCTCCTCCTCCTCCTCCTCCTCCTCCCTTCTCCTACCTCCTCCTCCCTCCTCCTCCCTCCTCCCTACGCCCGTCAACGCCCGCCGCCTGCTCCTCCTCCTCCCTCCTCCCTCCTCCCTCCTCCCTCCTCCCCTCCTCTCTCCTCCTCCCTCCTCCTCCTCCTCCTCCCTCCTCCTCGTCCCTCCTCCTCCTCCTCATCGCAACCCCAAAGCTTCCTTATGTTACAGAAAATATCTGGCCAACCGAAAGTGTAACATAAGGAAGCTTTGGGGTAACGATGAGGAGCAGGAGGAGGGACGAGGAGGAGGAGGAGGGAGGAGGAGGAGGAGGAGGGAGGAGGAGGGAGGAGGAAGGAGGAGGAGGGAGGAGGAGGGAGGAGGGAGGAGGAGGAGGAGGCGGCGGGCGTTGACGGGCGTTGACGGGCGTAGAGAGGAGGAGGAGGGAGGAGGAGGGAGGAGAAGGGAGGAGGAGGAGGGAGGAGGAGGGAGGAGGAGGAAGGAGGAGGGAGGAGGAGAAGGAGGAGGGAGGAGAAGGAGGAGTCGGCGGGCGTTGACGGGCGTTGACGGGCGGCGGGCGTTAAAGGGCGTTGGGTAGTAAAACCTATTATTGCTTTGGAGCTCCGGATAAGTTTAGTTATAAGGGAGTTAATAAGAGATGTAATGAGATCGATAAAGAAAACTATCTAAATGTGTTGCTCGGGTATCAATAAGGGTTTTCGTGTTGTCAACAACACTATGTATACTTAGTGAAACTTTCCAATCATTTATCGCAAGTACATACCTTATCACCAGAGGAGCACAAGTATTATTTACAAGAAGCAACATTACAAAAACCTAAAGTGGTTCGAGTTTATAACCAATCAGCTAATTCATGGCTCATTTCAGATAGTATAAATAGGTTTTCTTTATTAATTTATTAAAACGATCAGTTATCTAATTACAAGTATTTTATATCCCTTTCATCTACCCAAGAATTAAAACTCTCGGGATACCCCTTCCACTGGACAAGGTATTCAATCCTGCCTTTCCGTTTACGCTTTTTTAAGACTTTTTCTACCCGGTAGAAATCATCTTGCTTTTCGACTCTCTGTAACTCGGCTTCGTAAAATATTCCTTCTAAAAGTTATCCATGATAGTCCTTTAAACGATAGACAGGTGGCTGTCTTGGTATTCTTTCAGATATGGTAAATATCTCTTCGGTCTAGTTTGGAAAATAACCTAAAACAACGATAACGCGTGTTTTATTCTTTACGAATAGAGTGGAGCCTGGGAATGACAAACTATTTGTTTTCCCCTTCTAATTGTTAGCTTATCCAAGATAAGCAGCATTTGTCAACAAGAAAAAAAATCAATGAAACATAAATCAGTGTAATCTTGTAACACGGTACATTATATCAACCCAAGAACTGAGAAATAAGAAAGTTATCAACTCCGCGACTATAAGGAAAACGAACTGTAAAATTGGTGTTTTTGACATTGAATAAACTTTGTTTTGGTGGTTTGTTTCTATTCGTATGGTAATTATAGTTCAGTTTTAGAGAAGAATTTACATCTCAAGAGTTTTCCTCAAAACAATAGGCTCTTCAGTTATCGCTAATCGCTAAGAACAATAGCAGAGTTGATCAAATGAGTTACAGTGGATTTTGTATACAATTATCTTATGAGCTATTAACTGTAAAGGAAAATAATAAAGACAGTTTAGAGCCTATCACGAGTAGCGTGTTCTTACTATTTACGCTACAAAGGGTTTAGATATTGCGAGATATTTATTACTTTTTTCATTCAACTTCGAATGTATTCAGGGCCGATCGCTCCTAATTTTAGAGACGACCCCAAATAATAGGCTTTGCCCAAACATACCCGAATTAATGAGAGCGCCCTAAAATTAGGATTCCGAATTAATGCATACGCCGCAATTCTGATCAGGTACGCCGCAAATACGCCGCATTTTAGTCATGAGCCCAAGACAATAGGACTGTGACGTCATCCTAATTAATGCATACGCCCAAAGAATAGGGCGTACGCCCTACAAAATTAATTCCTTAATTAATTCAATAGACAATAGGATTGTGACGTAATCCTAATTAATGTATACGTGAAAAGGAACGTGAAAAGCTGTAGTTAAAATTCAGATCATTTCATATGATCGAAATGGCTAAACGAAAGTTTTATCAGATGTCTCGTTTCAACTCTTAGGTAATTTGGTCTTATATATTGATGATATTTAAACGCATTCGACCAATAATTTATACTGCTCCATTCAATCTTAGACAATCAGGAATGCAAGTGTGTGTACGACCGCTCAGTATCGATTAATCGCGGGTCTGACCGTGCATGAATTCGGGGATTCAAACCCCGACCGGACTAATAACTAGAGTTCAATAGACCTAGTCAGCTTGCTTGTTTGTTGTCCCATTTCAGACCACCTGACTTTTCCCTTGAGTAATATTTGTTTTGTTTTGAGGAAATGTACCAATTTCTATAATTGGAAAACAATTTCTATAATTGGAGTACTATCAAGCTGGCTAGGTCTATTCCCCTAAGCCCGAGTTTAGCTAATCCAGGATTATGGGTAATTTTTAGTTGGAATTGCTAATTCGTGCGCTACTGATTTGGATTTAAAAACCTATTGTTTAATGATAAAGGAGTAGTACCTTTCTAATGATAATCCTGGAATAAGGAAATACGCATTTCACCAAGGGAGTTAACCAAAATCTTCGGTTCAAATTTACTTCAGGATTAACGCTAATCGGTCTTCGAGGAACACAAGCCAGGCTCGTAAAGTTACTGAGAACAAGTTATTGCCTTTCTTAGACAATATTGTCCTTGTACAGCAAAGGGATAGACCTTCACGTCTCATCCGATAAGGGCATTAAATCGTTGATGTGACTGAATCCTTCAAGACTGTAACGTGTTACCGACGTTAAACAATGTTACTTTCTCTTTACTCTTACCTTTAAACAAACTGCATATTCAATTTAACAAATTGAAGTCAGTTTGTTATGTGTCTGTCGTAATATTCAGGAGTCTTCGCGGAGCGGATCTATAGCTATTTTGGCCATGTTATGACAAAAATCATCGTCAATATTATGACAGACACATAAAAAACTAACTTTAACTGGTTTAGGCGACTTCGGCTTTTTACAACAACCTTTATGCGGTCGCACGCGAACCTTGTATTATCATTATTGTCTGTCTTCTTATTGACGATAAAAATTAGCCAACCAGAGAGCGAAAAAATGGGCAGCTGTCCCTTACCTGATTTTCTGCCAAAGATAGATACGCTTGTATCGATGTCGGGAATGAGAGTATTATTGGCTATGAATGATTCTACTTGCTGGGTCAAAACACCATCTGATGGAATAGACGAAAACAATGTCATGTTATTACAAACAGTTACCTTGCTAATCGATTAAATGATTACATTGGTAGAATTTGTTTTTTAATTTAGATATATTATTAAACTATTTATTTCCTTACCGTTTCGGAGATCCTTGGTGCTTTTAGGACCTGTACGTCAAACATGTGAAACAACAATTAATACAAGCTGATAACTGCTATTTCAAGGTTAAAGAGCCACACGGAAAAACATAGGGTGCGTTCGATTGACCGTATTCCGGAATAAGAATACATAGAATGATCACTACAAATCGCTTATACTTGGAATTTTTAGCCATTGGAATACTAAATGTATCCTGAATATCATATATCAGCACGCATTTGTATCTTACAGTGCAAAATATGCCCGAACTAGTGATTTCGAGAGACTATTCCATCTATTCCTATTCCGGAATACGGTCAATCGAACGCACCCATAGATTCAAGCGTTTTGAATAGCTATCGGTCCCACAGAATAATCGCGGCGTTTCGAGCAGGCCCACAGAAACGAGCAGGCCCACAGAACGAGCAGGCCCACAGAAAAATGGTGGCGTAACGAGCAGGCCCACAGAACAATGGAAGCGTAACGAGTAGGCCCACAGAACAATGGAAGCGTAACGAGCAGGTCCATAGAACAATGGAAGCGTAACGAGCAGGCCCACAGAACAATGGAGGCGTAACGAGCAGGCCCATAGAACAATGGAAGCGTAACGAGCAGGCCCACAGAACAATGGAGGCGTAACGAGCAGGCCCATAGAACAATGGAGGCGTAACGAGCAGGCCCATAGAACAATGGAGGCGTAACGAGCAGGCCCACGGAACAATGTATGGTTCATCTTATTTAACACCAAATCAAGATTCTAATTTTTTTTACCATGTTCAATACTTTATTAAAGACTCTAAACTTTCCAGTGATTTAAATTATATAAAATACCAACTGTAGTGCCTTCTGTCAGCCTATATAATTTCTCATTGATCTATATCAAATTTGTTTGTAATATGAGTCATATTTGTATGTCGCTTTGTCACACCTGGAAATAACATCGGCATAAGCCCCCTAGATGAGCTTCCATGCTCTTGGGGCAAACACCGAGAATATATACGTTTAAATAATAAAAAAAAATGGAGGCGTAACGAACAGGCCCATGGAACAATGGACGCGTAACGAGCAGGCCAGCGGAATAATGAGAGCCTAGCGAGCAGGCCCACAGAACAATCGTAGCGTAACGAAATACATACGAAATACACGATGTACACAATAACAGAAGCGCCCTAGGGATCACGGTTGAGAATGCGTGTTTAACAACGGTGAAGGTAAAGTAAGTATCACTTACTTGGCTTTTTACAGATGTAACTGTATTTTGTCTGGCAAGGTTCATCATGCCATTTTCCCTTGTTAGTCACTATTGCGCATGATATACCACCATTGTTAGGTGACTTGTCATCCCAGTTCGTATAAGAAGACGTCATCCTATCACTCCAGATCCAGTCTCCTTCATTATTCTTATCATTGTAACCTATCCACATATCAGACTTTGAATAAACCTATAACCGCCAAGAGCACAAACATTATTACTTGTTTTTCAAAAAGCTAGCGATCAAGTGTTATCGTTGCAAAAGGTCTTGCCGTGGTAGTTTACAACAATTTTTAAACAAACATACATCCTAGAATTACAAGTAAAATACATCTTTTAGGGAGACACGACATGCAAGAACCGGCCGGGATACTCTCATACTTGAGATGTATGGGTACGTGTCGCTGGATAGGGTTTGGTGTTTGATCTTCTTGGTCTGAGATCATCGAGGTATCACTTTTGACCACCTTAACAAAGATGGCGTTTATACTTTTAGTATTATAGGTCAGACATGTGGTGTAAAAGGAGCGACGAACGGTAGCTAAAATAGTTCACTGTTAGAGAGTTCGGTCTGCCAGTAAGCATAAACACGAACATACTTCTATTTCCGGTCTGGAATGGAGTAGCAAATTCAAGAATTAGTCTTTCAACTGTGTATAAAAAACGGCTAATTCAGGTCTGTAATTGGACAGAGTTTTTTATCCCTCAGAACATCCCATTCAAAGTGATGGAAGCAAGAGTGACGGAGTGGTGTGAGCGCTCCCCTGTCACCTGTGTTACTCAAGGTTCAATTCCCAGACCCGGCGTCATATGTGAGTTGAGTTTGTTGGTATCTAACCATTGCCACGACGGGCATAACGAACGTCAAAAGTGGCATGATTGAGCGTGATCATATACTTAAAATTTCTTTACTAATAGTCTGAATTTGAAGAAATGTTGGAGAGTTGGTAACAAAATGAAACTACATATTTTAGGTGTTATATGTTAGTATGATGACGTTGTTGTGAGGTCATAAGTGATTCCTTCTTTTTTTTGGTGAAATTCCCTATTTAATAAACATGACAAATAGAATACACCATCACAGGGCCTTCATTACATACATCAATTGGGCGCAAATTTGAACATTCTACGACGTTTACAGACAAAGTTATAGAGGAATGACTGCTGCTATGACGTCATATTTAGTGACGTTAGGAGTCGTACCCAAATAAGGCTGCCTATTGTTAAAAAATCAAGAAAAGAAAGTATGCCAGACTAGTGCATTTCATTAATAAAACTCAGAAATCACTCAAACAATTTTTTTCTAATGGCATATATAAAAAGTATGTCGTCATAATGACGTTGCCGCCGAAAATTTGACTTAAATTTTAAGCCGGTTATGGACAAAAAATATCAAAATTCTAGAAACATACGATTTTAGCCACCAACGTGTTTTATGTTTGAACAAAATGACATGCAACAGTATTTACAACTCTTAAAGATAAATGAAGCGATATTTTCATAAACGCTTTTGTGTTGTTTATTTCCAGCCAAATTTTGGCCGGAAAATCGGCAAAATTCAATCTTTCATAACTTTTTATTTCCTTAACCAATCGACATCGGGTGTTCGATTCCTTTATTTTCATCACGAGGAGATTAAAAATATATGACATTCCCTTTATAGAGGTAATGAACAGTTATAAGAAACGTATTACGAACGGATACATAACATCATTGTGACGTCACAATGGTATTAACATAGCTTAAATTCACAGGTTATATTCCTTTTACGATCCTAAACCCACCTACCAAAATTCAATCATCTGCGTTGCAAACATTTTAAAATATAGAAAAAACTCATGCCGTTTTTAAGGTCGTTTCTGCCCACCGCGTACTTCGAGGGTTTTTCTCCGAGTATTCCGGTGTTTCTCCGGCCTCTAAACCAAACCTAAATTCCAATTTGAGAGCCGGTAACGGCTCTCTGTATCGATATATCTTCGACGCAAAACAAACCATTTGGCATTTTGGCGTATGATCGTTAGCTGTTTTGGATTACACGCAATCTTTAACACTTAATGACTGGTTCCGAGGGGAACCAATGGCTGAATTTTGTTTCCCAAGATCTTGATGATGATATGTTCCCGAGGTCATTCAGTGATTTGTTATATAGCCTATAATTATATTTCATATTGTCGAGAAAAAGTCAAAGCAAAAGGCAAACCAAAATGTTTTGAAAGACAGGCGTAACCAAAACGAATGACATCATGCCACCTTCTGTCACGCTCTGATCACGTGCGCTAGCGGGCAACAAGACACTTTTACCCTCCAACGTAATAATTTACAAACATTTTGCTCGCTCATCTACTTTAGCGGTTTGTTTGTTACCTGTCACGTGACCCACAATCAAGCAATAAGGGCGGACGTTATATCTGGAAAAATCACAGCTATATAATAAATATATATAGTGTTTGCTGTACTTGCCTGTGATACCATAGTCTGTTCGTCATCTGATAATATGCTAGCCAAGGTACCCTCAGCATTCAGGCAGGTCTGTTGTGCATCACCCCAGCTCTTCTCATGTTCAATAAACTTATAACATCCACGGACACTGTTGAGGGTAAGCTTCTTCCATCCTTTTCCACAGTCTGGTACAAAAAATTAATTAGAGGGATTAGAGTTAATAAGAATGACACCTGAAGTTTTATAAACATAACAGACGATCGCATATAGCTCGACTCGATATGTACCTTGATATTTTCAGCCGCATTAAATAAAATGTTACTACCTACCATCCGCATTCCGTTTGCAGAGGAAAGAATGCTTCTCCGAACAAGATCCATCCCTCCACTTGCCCTCTTTAGAATCCACGACCACGCAGTCCCTTCCCTTGCCGTGATCATCTTTTGCGCTGCTGTCCCAGTCAGTATACACAGATCTAGAAAAGGTTTTCGTAAAGAATAAAGCGACGGTCGTAACAAACAGAAATGTTATTATGGTTTTAATCGCAACATTTCAGTACTCAATTTTCAGGTTTTGTTTCTTTCATTAATCCAGTTTAATACTGGATAAAAATATATGGTTAAACTGAACCATTTACAGAAAAGTCTCTAAATGAAGTGTTTGTAAAATGTGATCATCTTAAAGACATTTTACAGACTGTAAAATGTTTGCAAAATGTCTGTTAATGTACACATTGACATATAGGTTTACTAAAATGTTTGTAAATCATCTCTGCAAATTTGTACATTCCTAGACATTTTGCAAACATGTTACAGTCTGTAAATTAAATGTCTGTAAAATATATCACATTTTACAAACATTTTACATACTTTTACAAAGTTCTTCAAACTCAGGTAGATAGACCAGTTCGCGGTAAATTCCAACATTTTTAAAGGGGTGCAAACATTGCGCGAAATACAGTGTTGTTGGGAATCCGATGCCAAATAAAATCGAATTTCTGAAATATTCTTCTGATACAAACTTAAGGTACCAGGTAAAAGATTAACTGATCGAAATTTGATGGATATAGTTGTGCTGGGAAGCGTGCAATCGTGTTTTCAGTTTTCCATACGTTTGTCTGTAAAAGTCTGCGGGAAAATTTCCCAAACAACCTCTCGAGAAAAGTGCCCGGGAAATATGCTCAGATTGTATGAAAAGCACAAAAATTGAAGATGTGTAGCGAGTATTAAAGTTAGAAAGTATATTTCTGACCTTGTTGAATCCATCTATAGTTTCTAGAGTTAAAAGACTTAGTTGGAAATGACATAACTCGCGGGAACTTCAAGTTTTTTGCCTTCTTGACGAATTTCAAGCGCAAGTGGTCATGGGAAGGCCTTCCAATCCTCCTTGATATAAACATTCATCTTAAAGCTTATGACCACCAAACCAAACTAATTCACTACACATTCAGCAACAACCATAATCCATTTCGGTGCGGGAGTTACCCGTTTGACGTTTCTCCGTGACAACCTCTCTTGAAATAGCTGTATAAGTAAGTAAGAATACTATCCTACGTACTTGCTTCCATCACTCCAGCTCCATGTACCAGCAAGGGACTTATCTCTGTATCCAAGCCATGATTCCACGTTAGTGAAGTTCTCTAGGAAGCGCTGTTCATACGCATTTGTTACACTGAAAAGGTCGCCCCCTGATGACTTGCAGTTCTTGCGGGCGCTATCCCATGTGTCCTTGTCGTACATGACCTTGTAACAGAATGTGCCAAAGTCTCCCCATGCCCCAGTCCATCCGCTTCCGCACTGAAGATCTTGTGTTTTGATAGAGAAATACAGTCAAACCAAGTCATCGTGTAAATTCAGTATCCGTTTCAGGTCGATGGTATTTACTGTGTGTTTTCGAATTAATGTATGGACGATGTGATATCACTACGATGAATCGTATACGTAATCCTAAACACAAAAAACGTAACAGATCCCCTAAAACAATAGTAGCAATAAACATATACGTTATGTTTGTGGCATATATCAAAATCAATGTACACCGATCCGATTGACATATAAATAAAGTGTTTTCCGACCCATGATTCTAACATGTTCCATGCAAATGAATTAGATGGAATATGTTTGGAAACATATTCATAAAAAACTCTCCCTTTGATTAAGTTATAGACACGGGCTATTTGCGCCTATGGGTTGCGCACTCTTGTTTATTTTAGATAGCCGAATGGGTATCATAAAGACTCTCACTTTTGAGCAAGATGACTTTGGTCGATCTTTAAGATTGCTTAAATTTGCTGTTATCGATAAATGAGTTTCAAGAAACCGGTGGAGTGGAAATAGATATTAATTGTTACCGCAAAAGATTATATTCGGTAGTTTCTTGCGAAACGTTGATCGCCGATTACAATTCTCTCCGTTAATCTATAGTTCAAAGCCATGGAAAACCAAGAAAGCGGGGCAGAGTATCACGATATCAAGGAGGTAAGGTTAATTGTAGATATCATAATTTTGGTGAAAAACGCCAATTTGGCATTTATCTAAATATAAAAAAATATAAAAACGAAAACTTTGGCCTCTTTCGCGAGTATGTATGTTGTAGTACAACATATCTTGTGAGACCATCTGTAATTTCGTTTTAATAAGACACTGAGGTTGGAAATACCTTCAAAATAATTCCTAGCTTCTTCTCCTCCAAGCTTTCTAATTATGCGCAAAGCGGTACATTTCATAAGCTTTTTTCAAATTATTCGCGTATACCAGTCAGCGGTTCACCAACAAAGCTCATTGGTTAGTTCATCGATAACAGTTTCTTTTTATATTCAGATAAAATCTAATGCATTATAAACAAAAACAAGGGGTCGCAAGAAGCACTCTCCAAACGTACTGTACGTATCTTGGAAATCTTCTTTGAGTTCCTCGATCTCAGGAAATACATGGTGCAACAAATGTCAAAGTCGGCCAAAATCTTTCCGCTTAAAAGTGTGAATCTTTATGATGTCCATTCGGCTATCAAATACCCGCGGACCACCTTTATCCCCGTGGCCGTGATATCAAAGAAATGGACTCTTACGCTTCTCTCGTAATTAATATCAACACACTGCGAGTTTAACGCATTTTTCAGTGGAAGGAGAAGCTAATATCTGCATCAGTACGTAATGTATTTATACCTGGCTTTGGTCGAATTAGATTCTTCTTGCCAATACCTCCATCCACTGCTTCGCTGGGGTTGTTATCATCATCTTGGTCACCTTCTGGTGGCAAGGGAATTGGGTATGGGTTACCACCCGGAGGGAACTGACGTTCCTTAGCGTATTTGTCATTGATATCATCGGGCTAAAAATAGTGCAATACATTAATATGTCATTAATTATTACAAACGAGGCCATCCCCCAAAAGAACCCATGCCCATATTAAGTCTACTCCACGTGATCATCCATCATAAACGTGCAGACAACTCTACTAATATCTGGATTTTTGGAATTTGGATTTCGGGGAAAGCGAAGCAGTGAGTTTCCTCTACGTTTCTTGAATCTGGCCTCCGTTAACCGTACACTAAGATCAGGATTTTGGAATTTGGGTTTCGGCCGTAATTGTGAGATAAGAACAAGCGCCGCTAATGATCAATGCGGTACTGTTTCTGCGTGTGTTGCTTGTGCTTGCGTCGCTAGTGTGAGAGAAGAACATGCGCCGCTAATGATCAATGCAGTACTGCTTCTGCGTATGTTGCTTGTGATTGCGTCGCTAGTGTGATCACATTGCGAGCATTAGCCCTTCGTCTTTCGCTCTGACGAAAGGCCATAACACTCGAAACGTCAGCTGCTCCTCACTTCTCATGGTAGTCAGCATACCGTAATAAACTTTAGTTGATTATACCATTGATTATACCATTATACATACAATTACTTGTATAGGAATTCCGAATATATGTATTACAATAATAACTACATATGAGTATCAAAATAAATAGTGTTGTGGAACCTAAACATACAGTTTAGTCTTCGTCTGTTCTAGCTAAGTATGCACACTTTCTCATTTATTGTCGACGTTTATAAGCTATCTTTGGCGATGCTTAATTTTGAAGTAGGCGATACCGCCTCTTGCAAGATGTTATACATGTAGTAGGAACAGAAAATAAAAATTGGGATAGTCAAGAAAGTCAGCGATGTTTTTTGTTTAAAAACATTAAACTTGTTATGCTAATGTAACCATAAAAGGCCGCTTTGCAATTGTGTTAGCAGCAATGCTGACTGGTTGGCACATCAATAATAGATGACGTGGCATGAAACATCGCTAAACATGTGTAGATTTTCGAATTTATATAAAATTTATCTTGCACTATTAAATATTACGATATCAATACATTAAAACTAACCGGTCTTTCTTCTTGAGTTAAAATGATATATGAAATTACACCGCACGCAAATCATCCTGCAAAATCGAAGAAAGTTTCACAATCGTAAATTATCAATTAATTTGTAAATTACCATATATTCCTGCCTGAGACCACCCCTGTTGGTGCCATCGCTGAAGTACCCTTGGCTTTCTTGCGCTCCCTCTGGGGGAATCGTATAAGGGTATATCGGCGGCTTTGACCTTGCATCACCTAACATCGTTTACATCAGTATAAAATTACTAGAGGAGTCCATCTAGTACCATATCTGATCCCATTGGTTTGGAACCATGGATATTTTTAGAACTAACTGCTTGTTTTCACTTGGCGTCACCCCGCCCACTAATCAAATAATACATATTTTATATAAATTGATCCTTACAAGGTATATAGAAGGAAGGATGGTTTTCCTATGCTCTATATAAAACCAGTATACGGTTCATGCGCAGTTGTTAAGGTCTGTTGTTTCAACTGGCGGGCCACCATTGTCTAACATCTTCCTGCCCGCCAAATATACAAATGATTTGTACAACTGCGCATGAACCGTAAACTGGTCTATGCATTTCATGCATTTGAGATCTTGAAATACTTTGAATTAATATCAATGTATTCAAACACTGCGTTTAACATTAAAATGACGCATACTCTGGGATCTTAAACAGATGGAAAGTTAACGTGAGTTAAGGAAAATACTGCGTTTTGCCTTCGCGAGTTCATAAGGCGTGATAACGTTCGCGAGTTAAAGGCTTTTTAAGTTAAGTGTGTTAAGTTTTAAAATGTTGCCTTTTGCGAGCTAGATGAGGAAAAATCCCAGTGTAGCTAGGCATAAAGTGTGCAGCGTTCAATGTATATAACCTTATTTCATATTTTGATTTCAACTAAGGTCTTCCTTACTAGATTACGCAGCATTAGCAACGGAAGCATGACCCTGTGAAACCTCACCGCCATTTTAAATGTACGAGGAAGAGATATTTTAAAATGGATATGAGCCCAAATATTATATTGTTAAAAAAGATTCTACGTCAACTCAATAGTTCACTGATAAAATATTTCTTGATTGGAGCGTTGCGTCTATGGGTTACTAAGATTTTTATCATACGACTTGGCGTTTTCGAGTGCAGATACAGGATAAAACGAGTGCAAATATGCGAGCGTATTACACTTGTCACGAAGAGGTTTGCACAGGCTTATTCAACACTTAAACGGTTTTGTAAGTGCGCGAGCCAATCAAAATGAGGCTGTTTGAGTAATAGCCAATCACCTATTAGCGCGCGAAAACAGTTTCTTTCAGCGCGAGAACCCCGGACATTTGGCTTCATAAAAGTTTTTGCTCTCAATTGAAGATAGTTTCTTCAAACAGAGCTATAGGTTAAGCCAAGAGCCCATAACCAATACTCCCATACTACCTCTATGCTACGGCATTTTCACAAGTTAGGTTATTTTTAGAACGGTTTCCCGCTATTATTGGGTTGCAATCATTCCTAAGGGAATAAAATCACAAAAGCGTAGCAGACGTGTTGTTTGGTATAACAAAAGAAGATAATGAGGCATATTTTGTTCCGCGACGGGTGTAACCCACTAATTGGCGGCAAAATAATCTAAAAATAGCCCAACTTGTGAAAACGCCATAGCATCCATGTAAGATGTAGTTATGATATTGAATCATGTTTGCCGCGTAGCACTAGTAAGTGTAAAGAATGTAATATATAAAGTGGTAAGCTGTAGTGCTAAGTGTGCACGCCCTACGAGGGAAAGAGAAAAAATCTCTGACCCAAGTGGGACTCGAACCCAACGACCTCCAGGTTACATGTCTGGCGCTCTACCAACTGAGCTATCAAGTCAGATGAGAGCAATCGATTGCTCTCATCTGACTTGATAGCTCAGTTGGTAGAGCGCCAGACATGTAACCTGGAGGTCGTTGGGTTCGAGTCCCACTTGGGTCAGAGATTTTTTCTCTTTCCCTCGTAGGGCGTGCACACTTAGCACTACAGCTTACCACTTTATATATTACATTCTTTACACTTACTAGTGCTACGCGGCAAACATGATTCAATATCATAACTACATATACATATATAATCGCCGTGACCCCATATAACGCACCAATACCCACGATTGCTCTCATCTGACTTGATAGCTCAGTTGGTAGAGCGCCAGACATGTAACCTGGAGGTCGTTGGGTTCGAGTCCCACTTGGGTCAGAGATTTTTTCTCTTTCCCTCGTAGGGCGTGCACACTTAGCACTACAGCTTACCACTTTATATATTACATTCTTTACACTTACTAGTGCTACGCGGCAAACATGATTCAATATCATAACTACATATACATATATAATCGCCGTGACCCCATATAACGCACCAATACCCACGATTGCTCTCATCTGACTTGATAGCTCAGTTGGTAGAGCGCCAGACATGTAACCTGGAGGTCGTTGGGTTCGAGTCCCACTTGGGTCAGAGATTTTTTCTCTTTCCCTCGTAGGGCGTGCACACTTAGCACTACAGCTTACCACTTTATATATTACATTCTTTACACTTACTAGTGCTACGCGGCAAACATGATTCAATATCATAACTACATATACATATATAATCGCCGTGACCCCATATAACGCACCAATACCCACGATTGCTCTCATCTGACTTGATAGCTCAGTTGGTAGAGCGCCAGACATGTAACCTGGAGGTCGTTGGGTTCGAGTCCCACTTGGGTCAGAGATTTTTTCTCTTTCCCTCGTAGGGCGTGCACACTTAGCACTACAGCTTACCACTTTATATATTACATTCTTTACACTTACTAGTGCTACGCGGCAAACATGATTCAATATCATAACTACATATACATATATAATCGCCGTGACCCCATATAACGCACCAATACCCACGATTGCTCTCATCTGACTTGATAGCTCAGTTGGTAGAGCGCCAGACATGTAACCTGGAGGTCGTTGGGTTCGAGTCCCACTTGGGTCAGAGATTTTTTCTCTTTCCCTCGTAGGGCGTGCACACTTAGCACTACAGCTTACCACTTTATATATTACATTCTTTACACTTACTAGTGCTACGCGGCAAACATGATTCAATATCATAACTACATATACATATATAATCGCCGTGACCCCATATAACGCACCAATACCCACGATTGCTCTCATCTGACTTGATAGCTCAGTTGGTAGAGCGCCAGACATGTAACCTGGAGGTCGTTGGGTTCGAGTCCCACTTGGGTCAGAGATTTTTTCTCTTTCCCTCGTAGGGCGTGCACACTTAGCACTACAGCTTACCACTTTATATATTACATTCTTTACATCCATGTAAGAGATTTGCCTGAATTCCAGCCGTCTGCTCTTGTTCGTTCCCCCCGAGAGAGACGTCTGAATCCAATAGCCGATAATGCCGCCCAGTGACGTCAAGGCGGATTCACAATTTAATTTATGCAAATAAAACTGTCACGGCGGTAGTAAGAGTTCGAGGGTCACAAAAACAAAGCCATCACTCCCCTTGAGAAATAATTTGAGATCATGGTGGCCAAAATATAAGCCTTACCTATATATATATATATCCATCCCATTTGCATCGCGCAGAATGGCCTTTGTTCGAGGGACACTTTGAAATTTTGGACTACATTACGGTCAACTAATTATAATATTAATGAGTTAGAGGATTGCCCTACGATTGGCTTAAATAAATGAGCTTTGGGAGTTGCTTGTCCCAAGCCGATCTCAAATGGAACGAGCTTTGGGAACTGCTAGTCCCAAGCCGATCTCTCAAGTGTGAAAGTCAATTCAATAGAAGTTCGTAAAACCAGGTAATGGATGAAAGAGCCAAACAATAGTTTATCCACAAAACGACAAAGCCCTTCGGCTTAAACCTCATGCTCTCAATTTTTTCACAGCATGTTCACAACGCATCGCAAATAAGTCTAAATACAGATTCTAGGAAGCTGTAGCTTTAAAATGTAATGTTATTCAAGCTTATCCGTGCCCTAGAAGTCAAACAAAATCACGAAATGAAACTGAACTGAGTATACTTTTGTTCAACTCGCGTCGAAGCGGTAAAAATAGCCGGTCCGCAATTCCAACTCATTCTCAATTTTCTCCCAATCGTGTTCAACTTGCATCGCAAATAAGTCTGAATACAGATTCTAGGAAGATGTAGCTTTAAAATGAGACATCATTCAAGCTTATTCTTGCCGGAAGAAATCAAACAAAATCGGATCCACAAAATCACCCACAAAGAAACTGAGCTAGTTGTGTTCATGCAACTCACGTAGAAGCGGGGAAAAAGCCGGTCGCCAAACAGTGTTCCAAGCCGTTCTCAATAATCTCCCAGTCGTGTTCAAATCGCATCGCAAATAAGTTTGAATACAGATTCTCGAAATATGTAGCTTTAAAATGAGATGTTATTCAAGCGGTAACCGGTCGTTTTGATACCAGTCTCTTTCGATGCCAGCCATTTCGGTACCAACCCAAGACGTTTCAATACCAAGTCAGTTCGATACCAATTCCTATGATTTCATCTTCTGCCTTAACCTAACTACCGCTAGTTCCGATGAAATCCTATCACGACAAGTAAACTTATGTTCTTACGTAGTTTGACGCCATTCGATTTCAATAGAGCATCTAAAACCAGAGAAGAATCTACTTCAACTCGTTAACTGGCGTCCTCAGTTGTTATGACGCCGAAGCCGAACGACAAATACCCCGTTACTTATATCATTTAAAAGCTTTTAATGAGCACTTTCACTTTTAAAACATTTTAGCCAATGCGTTTTCAAGAGAGTATCTAAAACCAAAGAAAAATCTACTTCGGCAAGTCGTAATGGCGTCCTCAGTTGTTCTGATACCGACGCCACGAAGCAACAACACCTCCCACGGGACTCAACACGCTGATCATTGCTCGACTTTGAAAATCCCGCTCGCTCGCTCCGCTTGTTAAACACCCCCAAGGGACTCAACACTCTAATACTCAATTGAAGAGTTCAATTCATCTGGTAGACAGAAATGCCGAATTATTTAACTTTTTCAATTTTTTAATCCAAGGTACAGGGTTTTTTGTGACCGTTTGGAGAGCTTGAGGTCTCATTTTAAAGTTAATTTTTAGGGCTACAAGAAGCCGCGTGTAAGCCATTTCTGCGTCTTATATTTCTAGTTGTAAATCGACCATGAATATTGTCCCGATCAACTTTCCATACAAAATTCGCTCAAAACTCGCCAAGATTCAGAAGGCTAAGGTACAGGGGTTTTTGAAAGATACAACTAAAGTAAATAGCCCAGCTGTTTTGTGTGACCATTAGCTATAATAAGCCGCGTGTAAGCCATTTTTCTGTCCAAAAACCATAATATTAGAGCGCTTCAAAGGTATGCTGGTGAAGCGGTTTTCGCCGTTTTCTCTGTATTCGAATCTCCCGCTGCCTCATTAACCAGCAATGGTTCAATGATTTTCGGGCCTCTAATGAGATTCAGGGATGAATATGTCCACTGATTCTGGGCGGCGGCTTCTCAAGTGCCTCTTTATAATGTTGTGAAAACCTTTTCGAAGCAACAAATCGTTATATTATATTTGGAGGCAAAGCACAGTTGATCGTTGTCTTCCTGTTGACCTTTGTCTCGGGATCTGCCGTTCGAATCGACACAGCTACGAGATATTACCTATGTAAATGATGCAACAGAAAAGTAGAAAAACCTGAAAGGATAATGGAGAATTTTCGAAGAAATACGAAGACTCTTTTGCGGGAAAGAACAGTTCCTCGAAGAGAGTAGCGACATTCTTTACCGCTGCGAGTGTGAACAAATAATCGATTATCAACAACCACGCCGACGCGACGCGATAAAATGTACATGTTTACAGGACAGTCGGCCGGTTATTGTGCAGGACACTTTCAATTCATTTCCAGATGTTTTCCTTACGAATTCAAGGTCTTTGCCAAAGACAATCACTCCACTGAAACTCAACGATCAACAATCGCGAGTCCAAAATGAATCCTGCCGTCTTCTAATTCTCGGCTGATAATTATACGAAATTATAGAATATGAACCAATCAAAGATCACTACCAGGTATTCTGGTAGTGACGTCACTGGACGGGATTATCGGCTATTGGATTCAGACGTCTCTCTCGGGAGGAACGAACTGGAGGAGACGGCTGAAATTCAGGCTATATAAGACATATGGACGCTCTTGGTTATGGGCTCTTGGTTAAGCGAAAATTAAAACAAATATTTTCATGTTAGACGTATAATAAACAATTTATGACACGGAAAATTGTGAAATACGGCTGGAAATTTTTACTTGTCTTTCAGGCTCGAAAAAATAGAACTGACTCGAAAAAATATCCAGCCTTATTTCACAACTTTTCGTGTAATAACCTCTTTATATTTCGAATATTCTAATTACGTAATGTTAAATAGCATAATAATAATAATTTATTCTGATTTAAACAAAATATTCGGTAAAATCGCTGATATAAGCTTCAAATATAACATAGATGTGTATAAACAATCATTTATCTCTATCAGAAAGTTTGTGTATAATAAATTATTCCCTGTTTGAAGGCACGTCATTAACATATTGGAAATCTAAACCTTTACCACGCATAGACGGACGCAGCACTCAAATTAAGAAATATTTTACTGTTCAACACTCTACTTTATGTAGAATAGAGTTTAATGATATAATTTTTTCGTTCACATGCATTTTATGTACATGAAGACAAGATGTCGAGTTAAAGACAGACACATTTTGAGGCTCTCGTGTTTGTAATAGAATGTGTAGTTAACGTAAGCTTCGAGTACCTTGCTCGTCGTATTTGTCTGAGGTGTATCTCAGTGGAGGAAGCTGATTGTGGTTCAGTGGTGGTAGGATGCTGCTAGTCTCCTTACTGGGCGAGTTTTGATAGTTATTCCGCATCTTGTCAGCGGTTATCTTGTATCGCGATCCCTCGGCGTTGGCGTCATTGGAGAAAAAGAAATTCATTTCGGGGTTCGACTGCGCATGCTCCAATGGCGGCATCAGCGGTGGCCGGTAGCTTTTGAAGCTATCTCCTGATATGGAGGACAAAGGTTTGAAAAATATGTTAGAAAAACGTTTAACAAGAGAGGTAAAATTCATAACAATGACATGCAATTGTCAAGGTTTTCATTCATCGTGCAAGTCGATCCGTCGTGTAGTTAGCTAGAAAGAAGAAGTCATTATATATGAATTAAATGTTGCCACTATATGCATGTCAAGTAATGATTCAGTTAAGAACTGTAGCAAAATACAATATGCTGCGGCAATGAGCATTTCCCCATATACGATTTTGCTTGAATATGCCTGAAGTGCATACACACAGAAAATAAAGTATGTTTTATGCTATGGTTTCGTTTTACTGTGAAAACTCAAAGAAGCCACCATCCAGCCAGTCTGAAAGGGAGAAAACAAAAGATCTTTCAATCTTAAATTTGATAACTTTCTCCTCATACGATGTTCTACGAAATGATACTATATTTAGTTTGATTATAAATTCAAACTTCTTCAAATATTATCGAATGAAAATGATTTTTTCAATGGGTTGCTATTGAATTTATGAATATCAACGAATGAAATTACGAGAATAGAAATTAACAGCTTTTACATTCCTTTGCCGTTGATGCTATCGTTCTTAGCCGGAGCATTACTTAAACGTTTCACCGTAAAAGGGGCTGTATCACGGTAATATACTTTACATTCGCGTTCCGGCCCGGAAACAGCTATTTCCACCGATTTTGATATGAACTAACGAACCTATCGGCCATGTGGGATGCTTAAAATCAAAGCAAATATGCAAAAATGACTAACAAACAGTGTATATAAACAGTCTCCAGGAAAAATATTGAAAATCCTTTCAATAAAGTATCGAGGGAGGGAAGTTTAACTGTTCTTATCCAATTAACAGCCACCAACCGAGCGATTACTCGATACATGCGCAGTAGCATGACATAGCCCCTTTAGTCTAACTAATATAGACTTTTGAAATGTGGATTAGAAATCAAACTCTCGGCGTCATTACAGTAACGTGGAAACATATTTTGGTAAATTATTTGGTTTCAAATTAGTGATAAGCTTCCAGTGTTAACATGGTCAAAAGCTTTTCTGTTAATTTATCTATCATATGAAAATATGACTGCGTCTAATTAGCATAATGTTGAAGCTGGATATTTTCAGGAGAATAAACGGTGCCATTTAAAATAAAACATGCATGTTAGTGCGGTTTAGAAGTTTGGACATGAAATAATGAAGTCTTGTGAATTAATCAAGGTTCTCTAGTTTGAAGTGCGATGTCTGCGAGAGACTTTGCTGCTATATCAACGAAACGTTTCCAAACTATATTTTCCAAACTGATATTTCAAAAGGTAGAGACACTTTTTTTATAGGGGACTGGTTTTTGGTTAGTTAACTAAACATCGCCATATTTGGATTCGGTCTGTGGAACACAGGAAAATACTATTCAACACTGCATGTATTGTTCGCAACATAATGATGTGATCAATTACATGTTTTTGTTATAAGTATGTGATAGATCATGTTCAGTTAAACAAATTAGCCAATCGTTAATTGTAACCAGTAATACTATTTCCTTACGTGTACTATAACATGCCATCAACCAGTATTAATCTACTGAATTACAAACAATAAATATTTATGTATAGAAGATAGGATTAAAGTCTTAGCTGTTGTACGAATGTTACTACGTCAGGTCATTGTACTCATATAAAAAGTAAGTCGTTTGGTTTCTATTACTTTTATTTAGATATATTTAATGATGTCGTTGTTAACAGTCATTAATTATTAACAGATTATTACATGTTGGTGTCACATTTCATTCTCATGTTATCTCCGTTTTCGTAATCGTTTATTACAATGTCGTACTGAAGTAAGATCTAAAATACATATTGTTGTTATCGGTCTTACCTATGTTAGTTCTGTACTGTCTATAAGTACAGTTGAGTGTTGTTACGATTTAGCTTATACTTTACATACACGCATCAGAGCGGATTTCGAATATTTGGGACAAAAATATGGCCTGTAACCGCACTGTAGCTTGCTGTACCGTAACTCTGTACTTTGATTGGATCAGAAAGACAATACTAATAGGTAAACCATTTCAGTATCACGACATGCTGTACAGTAACTGTGCCGTAGTCATTGCTGTAGTTTGCCCCACTCATACGAAATCCTCTCTGATCTATCCACTTAAAGTCGTAACATGCCTATCAAGTGAAATCCTAACTAAATCATGCCAGCTAAACTCGACATCCTTATTAACCTAATCGTTAATTATCATTCCGTTATTGGTCAGTCGTCAGTTTACCCATGCCATTATGATGTCCATGATGCAACATTTTTTTTCAAACCTTGAACACTTGCACCTGGACCTGTCGTCGTCTGCCCAGTACCTGTCCATTGCGCATGTGCATTGGCTGCAGCGGTAGCTCCTTGTTGAAACTGACCTAATCCTGTAAATGTCGAAACAGGATAGACCAGACCAGGTGGTTGACTTAGCACACTCCCTCGAGAAGCTTGCTGACTTGTATTGGGAACTAAGAACCTTCCATCAATTTGTTTCGCTTGGTTTGGGAGAATAATCTTTGTGTTTGTTCTCTGATTGGTCACAACGAATTGATTATTAGCCATGTCGGCTTTATTAGTTTTCGACCCAGCCGGTGGTTGTATTTTAATATTTAATGGCTCCATAAATCCTGGGTTTTGATTCATTGGTTGGGGAACACTATTAAAATTATTCCCAGCCTGGTTTATAACTGGTAACGAAGGCATTGGAATTTGACTTTGCTGATTCGTTAAATATGACGTTGGATTCGTCAAGCCGTTGAGACCATTTGGGTCTTGGTTGAAATTAGTTGGCAAGCCTTCTGTTATACTTGCACTTGGGTCAAATCCTGGTATGGACGCCGTCTGTGTTACTATAGCCTGATAATTTTCCAAGGGAATTGCGCTTGGTTGTGTATTCATTGGTTGAACAGTGCTTGGTATTTCAAGCAAGGGCTGGTTATATGATGCAGCTGATTGGATGTCGTCTGTATAACTCTGTTGCCATTGTTGTGCCTGAGGTTGTATAGATGTGACCTGTTTGTTACCTGAAATACGTTCCTGATTGAGTCCATCTTTGTGACTTGAATAACCTTTAATTGAAGGCATGTTCTTTGGCTTTTTTATCTCATTGGTTATTGGTCTTGCATCTGGGGTATGTTCATCATACACAGTAATTCCAGACTTTACAAAGTAGGGAGATTTGCCAGCTAAACTTGAATTACTTGGTGCGCTGGCCAATAGCAGATTACTCGGATTGTTTAACGGGATTTGTGTGTCGTTTAATTGGCTGTACAGTAAAGGATTTGACATGGCGGGTGCAGCAGACTGGTAATTCTTCTCGGAACTTTGATGTCCATACATTGTTATGAAATCTGGAGCTGGCTGTCCTCGTAAGTACGTTAGAGCGGCCATTTTTCTCAAACCTTGATTTCTACTTGAATCAGACAAGTAACTTGAAGGCAAGTTGTTCGCAGAGGACAGTTTGCTTACTAATACTTTGTTAAGCGGATTTCTTAATGTTTCTAAAGATTTATGTGGCTGTGGGTTTCTAAAATAACTTCTTTGCATACCTATGATATTTGAACTAAATGTCTGTTTCCCGAGGGGCAAAGTTACTGGCTTGGCTAAGAAATTAGGATTTTTAAATACGGGAAAGCTACCTAGAATTGTGTTGGAAAGAGGTGTCTTCTTTAGAGCTGATTTTCGGGAAGAATTTTCAACTGAGTATTTCGGGTCTGAAAACCAAATGTTATCATTCAGGTCTAGTTCTGACGTTTTGGTGTTCGCACTATCTCCTATTGTGCTCGATTGAGTTACATCATTGAATCCGGTTGTCGTTGAGAAATTTGTCATGGAATATCTATCGTCGCGTGAATTTGATTCCAAGTTTCCTTGAACTTGTTCGTCATTAAACATTGGCTGTTTTGTCTTAACATTAGTATCAATACTTTCTGTAGAGTAATCTCTATCTTTTAAGTCCATATTCTTAGCAGAAAAGCCTTGAAAATACCTCGAATTTTGTTCTGAGTTTTTAGAATTTAAATTCCGCAACATGGACTTTGTCATTTTAGGTTTAAAATATATACTCTCGTTTCCAATTTTCGCGTTTGGAGGCGAACTTACGCTCATAGAAAGCGCGTAGTCACTATTATCTATGTTATTCACATTATCAGAAGTTTTTGAATTAAGTAATTGTTGTACCACGCCTACTGCCTTTGTTTTTTTTGGTAACAGTTTCACAAAGTTACCGTATTTATCAGTTATCGCTGTTTCATTTGACGAACCTGGATGCAGTGGTGACACTGTGTTGCTTGTTCCAAAAATACTTGTATTTATTGCTCCTGATCGCTGTGGACCTTGATTTGATTCTAAACTGGAATAGCGGTTATTTGCTGCTTGAACGCTTGCAACATTGTCCGCAACGCGGCTGTAAAATGGATGATTCTGCGGCTGTTCATGACTGGGCTCAGACTGGCTTAAGGAATTTAAAGGAACTGAAGACACATTGCTGTTTGTTCCATAGATACTTGGTTTCCTTGCTTCTGATCTCTGTAGACTTTGACTTGATACTAAACTGGAATAATAGTTGTTTGATGCTTGAACGTTTGCAACATTGTTTGCAACGCCGCTGTAAAATGGAAGACTCTGCGGCTGTTGACTGGGCTGAATTTGGCTAAACAAATTTGAAGGAACTGAAGACACCGTGCTGTTTGTTCCATACATACTTGTATTCATTGCTCCTGATCGCTGTAGACCTTGACTTGATACTAAACTGCTGTAGTCTTTGCTTGGTACTTGACCGTTTGCAAAATTGTTTTCAACGCCGCCATAAAATAGAGGACTCTGCGGCTGTTCACTGGACCGAGATTGACTAAACAAATTTGAAGGAACTGAAGGCGCCTTGTTTCTCGCTCCGTAAAATGTCGATTTTCTCACTGCTGATTCCGCAAGATTGGTACCTGCTTCGGAGTTTGAATATAAATTATTTGATGTTTTGAAAAAATGCGGAGAGTTTTGAAAGTTATTCACTACTCCATTTGATAAAGATGAGGTCTGCAGCTCTTTGCTTGGTTGATACAAAGTAGAGGCGGACAATTTCTCCCGTTCAGAATCTATTAAGTCCGATATCTGTCCTTTTAAATTTGCGACTATATGTTTATTTTCCATTTCTGAGCTAAAACCCGAGCCAATGTCAGATTGTTCAGCGTTTTGTGGTTTAAAATAAAACGACTGAAGATTTCCAATGTTTTTGATTGGTGTATTTGCTGCTATTTCATTAGCTTGCATAAAAGATGGGTTTTCTCGGAAATTCTGAAGTGCATCCTTACCCTGATTTATCATTGGGAGGCTATCAGCCTGTTCGACCCCCTTCAACAGGGGTGGCAGATTAGACGCCTCTTCTAACCCATGATTCAATGGGAGTAAGGTTTCTGCCTTAATCCCATGAATCAGTGGGGGTAAATTCGTTGCTACGTCTTCTCCATAATTCAATGGGGGTAAAGAACTAATCTCTATCCCATGATTCAACGGAGGCAGATTAGCAGCTGCAGTGTTCCCGTGATTCAGCGGTGGAAGTGCGCCTGTCTCCATCCCATGATTCAAAGGGGGCAGGTTTCCGGCGTTTTCTGTCCCTTCATTCAGTGGAGGTAGTTCTGCGTGATTTAAAGGTGGTAGGTTGGATGCTGAGGATTTGTCTGACATGTGTTGTAAGGATGTAGCAGGGATGGAATTGCCTTTGTTTCCCTTGTTTGACTGTATGTGAGCTCTCGACATTGCCTTTCCTGAGCGAATAACCAAAAGAAGTTAACAATTTTAGTAAAATAGACAACGCAATAAATGTTAATCGGAATGAGCCTCGCAGAGGATTTATTGCCGCAGTAGTTTTCGTTTTGTTAACGTGTTAGCTTTCCGAATCGTTTTTTCGCCGTCTTAGCTTTTAGAATCGATTTTTATCCGTTTTAACTTTTAGAATCGCTTTTTATCCTTCTTAGCGTTTAGAATCGATTTTTTTATCGGGTTAGCTCCTAGATTTTATGTTTTTATCTTATGCGTTAGCTTTCAGCTTCAGTGTTACTTTTAAGTCCTTGTCGTTTTATCCTGTAAGAAATCAAGCAGAATCGTGCTGATATATTTTAGTTTATGACACTTTTAATCATTAGAATTACTAGTGGGAGGGCATGCGCGAAAGGAATATCGTACTAGTTGCAGTTGAACATGTTATTTCTTGTTATCAGTTGTAGTTAGTGACGCCCATAATCCGTAAGTCTGTCGTTTGTTTTCTTCATTACAAATCATGAATCGATACCCGATCAAGTTAAACAGGTTTTGATGGGAAAAACTCGTCCGATCTAATACTTTTCAACATGATCAATAATAATCTTTTTACCAGGTACAAGTCGGTTTTAAATAATTCAGTCGGTTTGTTCTGTCATCCTGTTAATTCTTAACGTAAAAGTCAGAATGATAGCTGCGCTGCAGATTTCTTCCATAAATACTGAAACCATAGTCCGGCAAGGTCAAATTAAATTCCGTTGTTAGGGAAAATCCAGACTGTTAGAAGAAATTGGCGTTAACATGTTGGCAATATGGTCTAAATTGAAAATTTGTTGTAAAAAAATGGAAAATATATTTTAGTTTTTGAAAAAAATGGATATGGGTATTTCAAACCGCCATCTTGGATCTTACATTATCAAACTCATTAAAAATTCATGAAGCAAAAACAAAGGAAACTAATAAAACATTAGTGCCTTTCATTTTACTAGGGATTTCGTCCTGATTTACATAAACTTTTGCTTCGATTTTCTCGGCCAAAATAGGTCGTATCGCCAAAATGGCTGAAAACATGACTCTCTACATGTAGACGTTTGATAAGTGCGACACAGAATTCGCGTCCGATCTTTAAGGGATGAATTTACAAACTATCGCTTTCAGTCCAATAAAGATCGTCCGTTCATTCTTTGTCTAGTACTTGTAATACAGTTCCTCTATTGTTACACTACGAAATAGCTATTTATTTCTGTCTATAGGGCCAACCGTATGGCGGGGTCTCAAAATTCAACGCCCAAAATATTTCATACTTGTATCCAGATTTTTACGAAAAGCCACACAAATAAACAAATTTTCAATGTGGACTACATTGCCAACTCTTTAACAGCAGTTTTCTCCAACAGTCGGGATTTCCTTAAAGATCATGTTAGTCTTCGTCGGCGTCAGTAGTTAAAGTCGTTTGGTTATTGCGCAAGAACGTGGTTGCAGTGCAAATGTCAGTGTTTTGTTATTGTGTTAAAATGTTAGTATAGTGCATATATTACTATAGTGCATATGTGGGTATTTTATAGTGTATACGGCCGCGTGCAAAAATTCTGACCACCCCCCCTCCCATGAAAATTATATACGTATATCGGTTGCATCATGGGTAATACAAAAAAGTGCTTTTCAGATATTTTTCTAAAAAAACAATATATCAGGCAGGAATGAGAAATGTACGAGTAAATTTTTTAGATCATATGGGCCCATCAGTTCAAGAAAACAAGTTTTATTTTCAGTTTTAGTTCTACTAACTTATTCCATACGTTTGACCGAAACACTGCTATGACTTCAAGGAACTCACTGTATTCTGAACTTTACTTTCTCCACGTCACACTAGCTATGTTTATTCTTTTGTCCTTAATAGGGCTGAAGTAGTCACTGAATTGCTTTCAAACCTGGGAGCCTAAGTTTAAGTTTATTATAAATGTGAAACACGTTCTATTTTATCTGATGATAGTTCGACCGCGTTTGGAATTCTGCCAAAACTAAACACTTCAAAGACAAACTCAGGTAAAAGATTTTTGACGTTATGAAGTCTGCAAAAGAGCTAAACTTTCACTGGGAACACGTTTGTTTGCTTTTGCTTTTTTGCATATTTTGCGAGGTAATTATTTCGCATATGAAGTATTGGCCGGTTTTCGTTTTGCTGTTCGCGATTCATATTTAATTACTTTCTTACATATCTTGCATTTAACAACTTTAAGAACTCTATGCGAGATAAATTTCAAGTTATATAAAATGGCTAAGATTCGATCAAACTTTTTAACAGTTTATTAATTTTATTAGTACAGATTATTTAGCTTTGAATGAGTTTCGGAAATACCACTAACTTAGCAACTCAAAGAGGCCAAAGTAAATAATAAGTTTTAGTAACGACAAAATGTAAGATTAATGCATAAACACGCGGGAGAAATTATTATTACACAAGGCCAAAACAATTTAATCCTGGTCCATAATTTCAACGTATTTAAACAAACTTCAGTTGTTTCTTTCCTTTTCAATATATAAGTAAATGCGATTTTTGTAACCACATTGCGGACTTCATAAAATGATGTTTTAGCTTTGTTGTGTTTAATTAATTTGGTTGTTTTGTTTTGGCAGAATCGCATTCATCGAACTACCATCAGATAGTTTTTCGCATTGATAATAAGCTTTGGCTCCAAGGTTTGAAAGCAATTTAGTGAATACTTCAGCCTCATTCAGGGAAAAAGAATAAACCTAGCTAGTGCGACGCGGCGAAAGTAAAGTTCAGGACACAGTGAGTTCCTTGAAGTGAAAACCCATGAAAATACATGTGTAAAACTTGTTTTCTTCAACTGATGAACCCATATAATCTAAAAATATTTTACTCTTATATACTTCATTCCTGCCTGATACATTCTTTTAGAAGAATGACTGAAAAGCACATATCTGTTTTATCCATCATGTAAGCGATATAATTTTCATGGAAGGGGGGAGGGGCAATTTTTTTGCACGTGGCTGTATGTTAGTATAGGACATATTATGTTAGTATAGTGTACATGTTAGTATAGTGTACATGTTAGTATAGTGTATATGTTAGTATAGTGGATATGCTAGTATAGTGTACATGTTAGTATAGTGTACATGCTAGTATAGTGTACATGTTAGTATAGTACATATGTTAGTATAGTGCATATCTTAGTATAGTGTACATGTTAGTATAGTATATATGTTAGCATAGTGCATATGTTAGTATAGTGTACATGTTAGTATAGTGTATATGTTAGTATAGTGCATATGTTAGTATAGTACATATGTTAGTATAGTGGATATGTTAGTATAGTGCATATGTTAGTATAGTACATATGTTAGTATAGTGTACATGTTAGTATAGCGTATATGTTAGTATAGTACATATGTTAGTATAGTGGATATGTTAGTATAGTGTATATATTAGTATAGTGTAAATGTTAGTATAGTACATATGTTAGTAGAGTTTAAATGTTAGTATAGTGTATATGTTGTAGTTTAAAAAATACTTCAGGTTAAATTTGTCCAAACTAGCTTATATTTGTCCAAACTAGTTTATTTCTTTCAACCAACTTAATTTTCGTCCAAACTAGGTTATTTTGGTTTAACCTAGTTTATTTTCGTCCAAACTAGTGCTTTTTTCAACCTAGTTTATTTTGTCCAAACTACATCTACCAAAAATAACCTAGGTCGAAAAAAATAACCTAGGTTGAAAAAAATAAACTAGGTTGAAAAAAATTAACTAGGTCGAACAAAATTAAACTAGGTTGAAAAAGATAAACTAGTTTGGACAAATTTAACCTGAAGTTTTTTTGCATATGGTAGCATAATATTTGTACATTGGTCTATTAGTAGATAACTGCTATAATGTGCCAATAAACCGTTTCTTCAAGACGAAAATATTCCATTTCGATTTGCAACTTTTTTAGTGTGAACAGATCAATCAGTGTTAGAAATATTCAAATTAGTAAAACAATATTCCCAAATGAACAAGTTAAACCTCAAAATCTTAGGAAAGTTTACCGGTAAAATCCTGTCCGCCATTATGGATATGCGTTCCGGCGAGCCCTTTTGTTTTCTGTAGTGACGTCATACGCGCAACGCACAACGCCTTGGTTTCTACTAATATCTTCATTTTCCCTCTTGTCGTACACAAGAAGAAAGTTATATTTATCTTCGCGCGAAATAGTGTGCATAAAAACGTTTCCACGCTGGTTGTCGTGTTGCGCGTTTGACATCACTTCCGGAACGGCCTCCAGTAATGGCGGACGCCTGTTTAGATTAAATATTCGGAGTTTAAAAAAAATGGACTTCCCTTTGGATTGGTAATGATATAGCCTGTCTACTTTATGAAAAAACATTGATATGTCAATATTTGATCGTAGTGGCACTTTAAAAGAACCGCATGAATAGTGATTGCACCTAAGTGTTAAGAACACTCCTATATGGTAGCTATATTAACGTTTTATGCTTTGCATTATTTGAGTTACAATTTTATTGAATATTATACGTTATTTTAAGAGATTATAACTATCGTCGATATTAGTAAGTAATTCAGTTTATTTAACATGTTACCCTTAGTTAATTCCGAATTTAGATTCACGTTACTGTTTATGTTATATTATTTTATATTCATATAAGTTAATGTTTATCATTAGTCTTTGTTGTCATTAAGATATGCAGAGTACTGTAGTAGCCTTTCGTAAGCGAAAAGAGGACTGGGAGCGAGTATGAAAATTAAAAGACCACTACAAGAAATATCGCATCAACATTAGTATGTTGACTGAATTGGAGGACGTTCGGCTCAATATTAACGAGGTGGTGAGCTTTCAACTCTTAGAGAGTATGGTTTGAGGGGACGGCTGTCCACCTAATCCATACTGAACTCTCTTATTTTTGTGATTTTCAAAACCTTGCTGTAGAGTGGTAGAGTGGTAAAGTGATGACGTCACAAAACATAAATTTTCGCTTCAGCAATATTTGAACATTGAGTCGGAAAGACCGCCGTGAAATAACTTTACACACCAGCAATGAGGCAAATTGGTTAAAATGTGACTGAGATATGAGCAGCTGAATACATAATTTTCTTTAACAAAATCACTGTATTTTCAGCTAAAGTTAAAGGAAATTATGTATTCAGTTGCTCATATCTCAGCCGCATTTTAACCAATTCACCTCATTTTTGGTGTGCAACATTCGTTTTAGTTGGTCTTTCAATATCGATGGACTAAAAGTTAAAATTCAGAAATTTGCAAATTCGTGACGTCACACTTTACCACTCTATACTTATTGACCCAAACATCTTCAAACTCGGTAAACGTAGTAATCTGGATGTGAACTTTCTTTCTTTTTGCGACACAAGCTGTTGTAAAACGTTCTAAGTATTAGTAGAGTCAGCTTACCAAGAGCACACGAAGAAAAAGAGATAAGTTCTAAGTCGAAATTAATAGAAACAGCAAGAGAGACTGATGCAAGGTAAATATTTTTTCAGTATGTGATTATAAGCTTTTTATCACAAATAATAGGCCTTTTGCAGGAACAGTCACGTGCTCTATTCGTCAACAACGAATGAATAGATCTCGTGATCCATTGGAAAAGGTTTTCTGGAGGGCAAATTAAACACTCTTCAAAAACGCAGTTATAGTAATTTCAACAATCGATTGGTGATAGAAAATAGCATTAACAAACAGGCTTTGCTAATAACACAACCGATCTCGCACAAGTGCGTTTAAATAAGAGAAGTCAGATATTTGTTGTCCTCCAGTACAACCACGTGATTCTATCCTGTAAAAGGCTCATTAACACAGCTGTCATTCCAGTCTAACCTGTTCGTGCGCTATTATCACTGATGTCATCTTGGGCTACAAAACTGGTTTGCTTGGGAATTTTACCCGAGATTTCGACTTCCGGTGTAAAGTCATTAGTTACCAGTTCCTGTCTTGTGTCTGGATCAGGCGCGGTCGAGAACTTGGAGGTGAGAGAACCGGTTAGCTCGTCTGCCTCGTGCTGGTCTTCAGTCTCGGGGTTACGGCTGGTTAGGGCCTCGTCAAAGTATGATGCTGCTTGATCGGCAGTATTTACTTGATTTCCTTAAATTAAATACAACACTAAATTATATAATCATTGCTAGAAAAAAAAAATGAGTTTATTTAAAATAAGAGAGCTAATCGTGTGAAAAAAAAATGATGGAATCGGATGAGCGCAGACCAATTTGCGGTTAATTCAGTGCAAAGTTGAAATTCAGTACAAAGGCAGGGTTACTGTAGCAACACGTTTTTTTCGCGCTCGCCCTAAAATTGGCTGGAATAGAAAGCCAAGGCAATGTGTCTGATTCTATGAAATAAAAACGGTTGATTTGTATGGTTTCCCTGACTACGGACACGCCTTTTCCGTCTGAGTAAATTCTATATAATTTTTACTTCAATTATTAACAAAGGATCGTCTGGTGTTTTGGTGCACGTGCAATTAACGATAAATACCACTCGTAATATTTTATATATTTCACAAGCCCGCAAAAACCAGACGATGACATTATAGTAACAGTGTAATAATACTAACTCTTTGAATAATGATATTGCATCTTCGTAACTAGGACCACGTTTAATTCCTAGTATCTTCTTTCGTCATGGAATGATAATGTAAGTGTAGTCTTCAGTATTAATATATGAGGCACTTACTCGACATTTTAATGTGTTTTGGTTATTTCTAACATATAAGTTTTTTTCCTCTAGAGCGTATTTCGTATGAGTGTGCAAGTTACGGCAATGACTTATGCCACGACTACTGTATGGCATGCTGTGACGTTGAAATGGTTTCCCTATTGTTTTTGTCTTTCTGGTCCAATCAAATTAGAGAGCTATGGTACAGTAAGTTGCAGTACGGTTACGGTTCCGTAACGCTATGTACATGCTGATCATACGAACTCCGCTCTCAATTGTTTACGTATTGCAATCACTTCCAAATGCTATTAGAAATAAATAACGCAAGAAATCTTTGTATACTCCGTATGCGTTATGCATACGTTAAAAGTGCGGCGCAATCAGATACCAAGGTATTGATAATGGCCACAAACAAATCGGCTTAAATCTTCCTTCTTTACCTGCAGCTGTCGCTTCTGAAATAAGGTTGGTTCCTTTTTCCTTGCCGCCAATAGTTGCAACAGGGTTGTTAACTAAGTACATTGTGTTCTTGGGTTGAGGACTGATTTGCAATTGAGGTTGAAATACTACGGGATTGAAAAAAGACAACCCCAGATTAGAGGGATAAAGAGTAGGGTTTTCAATTCCCTGCGATACTTTAGAATACGACAAAGGCATTGCATTGAAATTGTATTATTTTGGGTAAACAGTTCAAAACATTGTAAGTAGAAAATGAAATTTGAAAAATATTAATGTATGAATTTTATATTCAGGAAATCAATTGAATTTTCAATCCATTTTCGTTTAGGATTCAGTTACCAGAACTGAAAATTATTCAAAATATGCAATATGCAGTCTTAACTGTGACATTGTTTAAGAATACGGTATTTCTATATATTATTTAAGAGTTTCTATGATACAACCATTCAACTAAGATTCTATCAATAGATATGTTTCGACATTATAAGCCCCTTCATGGTACAGTTAAGGAGCAGGTTAGGATAGGATCCACTTTATTTATACACGCTAGCCCCATCAACTTATAGCTGGTATCGATGAGGGGCGTGATAGTACAGTTAATTATAGAAATATAAAATTCGTATAATGAAGCCTACAATATTGCATTACAATAATTATAACATATGATTAAAATCTAAATACGCGATCTAGTACAATAATGCGATATATACGGAACAATTATTTATCTGTATGATTAATAAGCAATCTAATTTAATGAGAACGTATAAACTATACTTACTATTAAGTTAATCTACAGGTGCTATATTAATGATAAGATGTAAGGCCATGGAAAGAGAGTTTCGCAGAAAATGAGGCTACTGATTCACAATTTCTTATATCATTCGGCAAATCGTTCCATAATTTAGCGCCGCTATTGTAGGTCAGGCTTTTTTATCTTCAGAAATTCCGATCGGGGTCGAGGAATAAACACCTTTGTAGAGGGTCCTCGTAAATTATAGTTACTAACTGTGCTCGATTCTTGAAATATATTGTTCAGTCTTTCGGGCGCTAAATTATGAAGTATTTTATACATGAGTCTAGCCTTGATTTGAGCCGTGCGCTCATCGAGAGTAATCCAGCCAAGAGAACGTAAAACTATTTCTAAAAATATTTTTTGCTATACGATCTATATGCTTTTTCCATGTTACGAATTGGTCGATTTGCAAAATTTTGGAACAAAATATTACCTCTAACCCATTTTTGCAACGAAAGGTGTTACTTAAATTCGCAGAGGTATAAATAATAAATTAATAACATTACGTGGTCCAAATTCAGTTAGTACTGAGTTAGAATATTTTCGGTCAGAACGACTGATATTTTAGAAACCCATGAAGAATCTCTGGGAACAATTCAACATAAAGGGCCTTCAGGGAGCATATCCCTATTTTCGGTCAGAACAACTGATACTATAGAATTCCATGAAGAGTCGCCGGAGACTATTCAACATAAAGGGGGAAGTCGAGTGTTCGATTCCCGCACTCGTCTGTGGGCAGGTACGTATAATGCATTGGTCTTGTTTCTTTCCTCTTCTAATCTAAATGAGGTGGAGGTGAAAGAACTGACCTGTTGTGTTATTTCGAGAAGGAGAAGGGTAATGCCTTCCGACACAACGGCCGGGTATCCTGGAGCCATACTAACAATTACTCATGTTTGTTAACTGCACGACAGCGCATTGCGCCACAAAAATAACCTTGAGAAGCGCCTTTGAATATATCGATATAGAATTTGCGCTATATAAATAATTTTATGTATAAACTTTATGTATTCATGTTTTCTTTCAGGCTTTTATCCTTTTTGATATCCTAACGGTAAACGCATTGAGGAATTGCATAATGTGTACTAAGAATTGTAATTATATTATTATTATAAATGAATACCTCTATTCTTTTTTTACTGATACGCGGAAATTCTGGGGAAAATAGTCAACACACGCATTCTGTTTGCTATAGCACGGCATTTTAATAGCTGCAGTTTGATTTAATATTAAAAAAACATAAACAATACTACTGCACTAATGTAAATAACAGGCCAGATTTATTTCTTATAAGTTACAAACTGATTGTTTTTGGAGGTAGCACTATCTACAGGGGGTACACTGTGGTATGGTCATGGAGTGGAAATTAGGTGGAATTATAGACGAGGTGTGATTATTTATTGGGGGGACTATACATGGAATTCTACGGTATTAAACTAAACAGCAACCTGATTATCAAACCTGGAAAATTTCCCATCTGGTTCGGTTGATTTTGGAAGAAGCTTGCGGCCATGTTCATGCCTCCTACGCTGTCTTTGTTTATGTCTAGGATGAAAGAATAGGTAAAGTATAAAATATTTATCTACTTACGTTAATTAAGAAAAGGACTGTAGGGACTGAAGGGACTTGACAAGGGATGGGATAGTCAATGGGTGACTGCAAAGTCCTTTACAATGTCCACACATACATGTACATCTAAAAATCATTAGTTAAAATATGCATCTAGTTGGTTTTTAACTATTGCGATGTTTCGTGTTGATAAACATTGCAATTGTTATGCTGATATGCCAACCATGATTTGTAAAGCCCGCTTTGTGTTAGTAAGCAATGGATCTCTGGTTGACACATTAATGACAATAGATGACGACACACGAAACATCGCTATAAGCAGGAGCCATTACCCGGAGCATGATGTATTTTTTAGATTTCACTTTCATTGCGGCATGTTTAAAACAAAAGATGCCTCGTTAGCTTCTCTTGTTTGGTCAACCAGCATGGCTGCTACATCATTAGTCACGTGAATTAACATTACGCAAACGATGGTGAATGGCTAGCGGACTGAACATTCTTAAAATAACCCGGTCTGTAAAAAGGCTGCGTCATAGACGTAGTATGGGAGATGGAAGCTCCGAGTAATGAGCTCCTGCAACAAGCAAGGTGACCAAGGTGACTTTCTTATTTAGAAAAGCTTTTAATCAGTATTTTTAATGACTGTTCTTATTCCACCGAGTTCTACATTCCTGTTAGGTTAGTTAGGTATTAGCTATTTGGATAATTTAATGGTATAATTTGTAGTTATATACTTTTATTATTAGTTCTTACCATATAGTGTTATGCGCATTTGAACATTTATCTTTGAAAATTGCGCACTATAAATGCATTTTTATTTTGTATTATTATATACGATTATTTATTGTTATAAATATTATTATTATTAAGTCACGCCAGTAATGATCATGCCTAACCTGCTTTTACTTCATCATAAAGCTCACTCTTCTTTTGAGACATGCCAGGGACAATCTTTCTTAAAGATAATGGAAATGACCCGTGGAATGGTACACTGCCACCTGGAACGTTGGAAATTATATGTGGGACAGGCACTGCAACCCTGGCGTTCGCTTGTGTGTTCTTGGTTTCTTGTTGCTTTAACGCAGCGAGCAAACCTAACATGCATTGCAAGGCATAAATATCATGCAACATGCAGCAACAAATCATCCATGCATAACTGTACACATATGTTTTATTTAGGAGACCTCAGCTGAAAAACAATGTTTGCTCTCAAATGTTTATTATGCAAACCTAAATCTAATGCTATGTTTGTTTACTGTAAATTATACACTAGATGTCAGTTATAGCCAAAAACCTCATTTGAATGTCAATATAACATTATACTTAGGTATCATAACAAACATGTGAGAGGAAACATTGTTTTTCGGTGGAGGTTCTCTTTGAAGGGGAACTAACAAACATAGTATCAGGCGCGGATCCAGGAAAAATGTCGCCGTTTTCCAATGTTATTGGAACCGAAGTCTCGGTTTTTTTACATTTGACTTTCTTGCGACCTCGAGAATGAAAATCGGCTTGGGAGTAATATTAGTCGGGTATTCTTGCAATGGTTACTGATGTGCACGCGTGCAAGAACGCTAACGCCTGTGACATAACTTACTGACTGTCGCATTGCCCAGTTATTCAAAGGCGTTTGCCAAGCTATGAAATAGGGAGCTTATCAGATTTCTCAAGAAAAAATAACAATAGCATCACGATTCCATAAATCGAACCGTTTTCCGCCAAACAGTACGGTTGGAAACCGGTCTGGAGCCGCCCTAAGTATTTCACTGAAAGATAATAGTATCGAGATGGCTAATGCATCTCTAACGCTTTCAGACTGACGCAGCTGTCTCATTAATGCAATGTCGTGCTCAACTGAGCAAGTTTTGACCATTTGCTTTATTCAGAGTACACTATTATAAACTCTACCTGTGAATAGCCCGACATATGGCACGTAACTTTGGTTAAAACATGCAAATCTATACAATAATGCCTGATATCGAAGGAAAAGGTATTCCTTATTCCCTACTTATTTCACTATTTACAGAGTTCTTAGAATCAGTTGTATTCATTCGTAATTTAAGTGGTGAAAGCTTTTTCAGGTATCATTGGTACGATCTTAGCTGATATTGAAGACACTCATTTGCTCGTAAAGAGAGGTGAATATTGCTCCATCGTCAAACCAAAAGAACCTTTGGACCTTAGTTTCAACGCGAGTACATAATTATTCACTGGAAAAACCAACAATTTACATAATATAGAAAATCCATGGTAAAACATTGAAATTGCTGTAAATTGGAATTTTCAGCATTATTGTATTTTTCCACAGAATGGAAAAACCATGGAAAAAATAATTTTAAAATATTTCCATGATATTTCCATACTTCCAAAAAGTTGAAAAGTATGGAAATATTATGGAAATACCATGGAAAATCATGGAAAAACATTATATTAAGGTTGTAAATTCCAATTTGCAGCATTTTCAATGTCTTTTTCCATGGTTTTCATTACTATGGAAATTAGTTTGCTTTTTCAGTGATTGTCCAGCAACAATAATAATAATTCAAATTTTGAAACGCTAGAACGCCGAGGATCAGATGCCGGAAATACGTTTAAATAGTGTCGAACTATGATCTTAGCAACGTTGTTTTGGGGTGGAACATAAGAAATCAAGGGATAGGCTATGAATTTAAAAAGAAAATTATTTAACGAAAATTAGCTGAAAATGCGAGATTATTCAGTCCATAAAATAATTGTAAAATTTAACCCACGTAAAATTCCTGACTTAATATACAACATATTGTGCAAACAAAGCTCACCGAATCAACACAAATGATAACTACAAGGTTTGTGTCGGCTTAAAGAGCAGAGGTAATGGTACGAGTTTAGACAGATAAGTAATGCACCGGCTGAGAACGATAGTTTAAACGGCAAAGAAATGTAAATGGTGCTAGTTTTCTATTCATATTTCTCGTAATTTCATTGGTTGATACTCATAAATTCAATAGAAATCCATCGAAATAATGCATTTTAATACGATAATTTTAGAGGTTTGAATTTACTTTTGATCAAATTAACTATGGTTTAATTTCGAAGAACAACGTATGTGGGGAAAGTTAGTAAAGTTGAGATTGAAATATCTTTTGTTTTCTCTCTTTCCGATTGGCGGAGTTTTGATTGTAGACATCTCATACAGCACTTCAGGCATATTCAAATAAAATTGTATGTGGACATATGCTCATTGCCGCAGCCTATTGTCGTTGGCTAAAGTTATTAGGCTTCATTGCAATTCAAAAGAAAATATATATATACGTTTTCGCACCATGTAGCTTGGAATTATAGCAAAATAGGGCTCAGTCCCTCAGCGACATTAACTCCCATGTGTAATTGTTGATATTTAAAAGATTGACTTTATTTTTCTAGTATGAATACCAAAGTCACTAAAAACATATTTTAAATACTTCAGTTTCTCAGCAAAATAGGACAAAATCTGTGTGTCCCAGGGGGAATCAAAACTAGCCATTTGCTTGAGTATTCGTTTGCACGTGACGCCATCACGGTGTCATCTAAAACCTAAATTCTAAACAATATATCCTATAAAACTGCTTTTGTAAAACATTGTGTAGATGTCCTTGGTTTAAGGTTTTACTATGGGTTCTTTTTACTGTGAAAACTCAAGGAAATCACCATCTACCAATCGGAACAGGAGAAAACAAAAGATCTTGAATCAATCGCACGATATTCTTCAAACGATATTCTTCAAAATTAAACCATAGTTAGTTTCATCAAAAATAAATTCAAATTTCAAAAATATTATCCAATAAAAATGCATTATTTTGATGGGTTTCGATTGAATTTATGAGTATCAACCAACGAAATTACGAGAAAGAAGAATCGAAAATTAACACCTTTTTACATTCCTTGCCGTTCAGTGCTATCATTCTTAGCCGGAGCATTACTTAATACTTAACTTCAAAATACAAATATCACCGCGATAATGAGACAATTGTCATTGCATTTATGTTGTATTAGCAACTTGACACTGATCATATAAACGAGGTCTAGTGTGCTACGTACAATGTGTTTATTATATAGTTTCGGCTCCATTTTGTTTTTCCTTTTGTTATTTTGATCATTCCATGATAACATGTTATTTGAAGCGTTTTGGGTTAGTGCGCATGCTCAGTACGGGTCACAGTTCTCTTAAAAACTAAATAGTTATCTAAGCATCCCGTTTTGTTTGTTTTGGATTAGATAAATATTATAAGGGAATCACTGTCAAGTGAATACATAGCATCGTGTTCACGGCGCATTGTCCTTGGGTGAGGTTAGTGAGTAACTTCATAGCAAATCTTCACTTTAACTTCTCACTTCAAAATTATTTTCCCTGTTTGTTGCTCACGGTGGAATTCGTATGAATTACGGCAACGACGTACGGTACGGTTACTGGTTACCGTGACATTGAAATATTTTCCCTATTGTCTTGTCTTTCTAATCCAATCAAATTACAGAGTTACAGTACGGCAAAATTAGAGCGGATTCCGTAGCCTTACGTAACCGTACTATAACTTACTGTACCGTAACTCTGTAATTTGATTGGACCAGAAATATAAAAACCAATAGGAAACCATTTCAATGTCACTCCATACCGCACGGTAACCGTGCCGTAAGTCATTACCGTGACTTGCACACTCATACGAAATACGCTCTACTGTACGGTTAAAGTGCGGTTACTGTACGATTAACGTTACAGTACAGCTACTATCTTGCCGTGTTTCGTTTCCACTCATTCGAAATGTGCTCTATGATGATTTTACTGTGCAACTACTGTAACCGGAATCACTTACACAACGAGAACCAATCGCATTGCAGAACGAAAACAATGCATTCTAACATGCGGTTATTTGATCCAATCAGTATCGAGTAAAAGACAATAGCATTTCAACTTGCTCGAGCCTCGATCCCGTAAAAGGAAAATTTGACGGACTAGTTCTGAAGTCGAAGAAAACCGTGTGAGTATTTGTAAGTTGAAATACTTTATTTTCGTTTTGCAATGTGTTTAGTTCTTGTTGCTTTCGTGATCCCATTTACAGTAATCACACTGTAGTTATATCAGGTTGGCTTTGTAAATGTACCTGTTCTAATTCAAACTTGCTCAACATGTTCCATGATAATCATTTCACGAATTCAACGTCAGTGACATAAATACTTCATAACTTTTTATTCATAATGTTAATACGAGACACCACCACAACGAAATACCTTCATAATAAACTTACAGTAGAATTTATTTACACAACCTCCATAACTAACTAACCTAGTATTCCTCAACGACTGAGGTTGCAAAGAAATATATATATATATATGATATAGTGTATGCATTTCATATGGCACAGACCAAGGAATCAGATCTGGTAAAATGAAATTAAATGCCTTAGAAAAGGCACGGATTGGGAGGTTTTAGATTCCTTACAATAGTCCCGATCGTTTCGTATTTGCAATTTGCCGCTAATTGTGATAACTATGGACTCATCTGCGCAGTGTTAGTCTCATTCTGAAGCCTTAAATATTCGAAAATACCAGGGAGAACGCGTAGAAGTCGCAACTACAACAATACACAAAGCTGTGAATAACACTGCGCAGATGAATCTGCAATCATCACGATCAGCGGCAAACTGCTAATACGAAACTGGACGATTGCCTTGCACGTGCTGATTTCAACAAAATATACAACTCGGGAAATAGTCTGATTCAACTTCAAACAAACAAAAACACATTGATAGCACAATATTATCCATATAACCATAAAATTGTTATAGCAAAGTACAATGTACACTTCTTGAATGTCTTCAAAAAGAATAATAATCATATTATTTCCATAATTTTCCATAAGGTACGGTAAAGATGCGTAAATCTTATTGGTGCGCAGAGAATCAGCGAAGCTGAACAATTTCAATGAGTGCATAGCTGAAGATAGCTCATGAGGTAATGATTCAGTGCGAGAAAAAAGACGTCTCTGTGAGTGTTTTGTGTTGATTACTGTTTTTGTATCGTAAGAGTATCTATAATGTTTCTTGTAGATGTAATGTATGTATGTATGTATGTATGTACACAATATTCAGTAACAAATGGCAACCAATTATGCCATAATCCTATAAACTATGGCCTTCCTATATTCTATCCCGAATGATTAAATAAACCTTGATATTTCTTTAAAAGTGTTAAAAATACTAAACAGACGAAAAATTGTTTTTAATAGATAAATATGAAAACTATGAGACACATTCTGGAATGATATGACACATACGTTAAAGCTAGATATTAGAACGCAAGTAGCTCCAATTCTTTCCAAGCTTTCATGCCAAGCTAATGAATTGCAAGGGAAGACGTATTAGATGCTTAAACACACTGCATAATTGTAAACTTACTTATAACAATTTGTGTGTTTCATATATCCTTCTATTCGCTATTTCTGATCCTTCCAGGACATCTTTTCATATTATGCCTTTAAGATAATTCTGAAAATACTGTTTATTGCACACCAATATGTTTATTGAACATCATAGCTAGATGACACAATGTCGCAGGCATTAGTATTGCGTCAACACAAAATTGACCTGATCAATGGTTTACTTTCTTTTAATATCTATATTCACTTCAACACTACATCACCAAACCCTAATATAATCTCATAGTGTCTCATAGTGTTCCGAAATACCACAAAATTTATTTGAAAAGGAAAACTTAACAACGACTTTGGCATAGACTAATGAAATTCTATGAGATTTTTAGTTGAAATCCCAGCGTCCATGACAGTTTACTTTCTTTACCAAAGCAAGGCAAGCGACTGCATTGAATTAAGTTTTTTAAATATGAAGTCAATAATATCATTATACTTTCCCATGCAGATATAGTTTCGTTGTATTAGGATGATGGTCGTAATGAAAGTCAAATCTTAGAAAATGAAAACTGTCATTACTGTTTGAATCCAATAGAATTCTAAAGTGCGACGTCATCATTTTATGAATTTCACAATATAGTCCTAGAAACCATCCAGTCAGATAGAGGATATTTTAATTAGGGTGTGTGCAAAATGTGAAGTTCTACAACCATTATAAGCAAAGATAATGGAATTTAAAGTTCAACGTTTTGCCATACAAAGTCTGTAATTGTTCACTGATTCACTTCAGTCAGTTTAATTAGGACTTTCTGCAATATTGGTTTTGGAAAACAAATCCTTTTTGTATAAGATTGTGACGTCACCACTTTATAACTCGATGACATTTCATTAGTGGCGTCCGTCGTACTCAAAGTCGTTGTTAAAGTTTAACTTTTTTTTCTGAAATCAGTTGCCTCAGTGGTAGTATTCTGTTGTGTGCTCTGTTTATGCATCTACATGTTCTGTTGATGTATCTAAGTGCTCTGTTGATGTATCTACAGGTTATATCGTATACTGTAGCGCTCAAGCAGAAGAGCTAGAATGCATTCATTCTAAAAACATCGAGTTTTCAGAAGGTTAGTTCATGTTCGGCGCTCTGAGCGTTTCTCAAACGAAGTCCATGCACTTAGTTGCTCTTCTTAATGTTTCGTTTCTTCTTCGTATCCTTATCCTTGTCTGGAAAGTAACTTCTTAACTCTCTTAGGTTGACATCCTCATCGCCTGTTGATTGGCAGAAAGAAACAATGGGAAGCCATTTTAGTGCTCAGTCATGCGCATGCGTCATAGTAGTTGTTGATAAGAAGGATAATTCCAACTTCTCCGAGCCGACGAACCAAATTTTGGTCTAAACCTTTTCTAAACACTATAATTTGGTGTTCTTATTAATTTCCATAGCAAATATGAAAGGAATCATCCTTAAAAAAAGTAAGAAAACAATTATCTCTTTTGAACCTGAATTATTGAAATTACGGTGCGAAGTCAAAAAGGGATGAAATTATAATATAAGCTGCTCCAATAACAGCAACAACTGTTTAGAAAATTGCATTCCACACACGGGTTTTAGTCCTGCACTACTAAGGATTTGGTTTCTGTCCTTCTCACACCTAGCCTTCTACTCGAGCTTAACAGTATACGAAACGCCTGGTCGATTGTCGTGGTCTCTTTGTTCCTATGTCAGCGCGTGACGTGGGTTTTGGCCAAGTTTTAGTTGCTTGCTGTTAATCTTGAACAAGATCCGCAGAACTCTTCTGGTTAATAAGCCCTTATTAACAGAATTGATTAGCAGATAGACATAAATGGTAAAAGAAATTTAAGGTAATTTGTAGTTCAAGATATGTTGCGTGTTTTATTTACAATAGTAGTTATAAATCTCTTGTAGAACATTTGTTTTTACATTTTTGATAAATCTAAACCAATGGTTCTTCATTAGGCACATAGGTCATAAAATAGAATAAAAGTACCGAACGTTTGAACTTCAATCGATATCTTATCAGCAATTTCCAATTATTGTTCCGCAAAAATTAAAATTTAGTAAATTCTATGTTTATTAATGAGGGCTATATTTTCCACAATCCTATAAAGGAACGTTAAAATGCCTTAAATAGTTAAGCGTTTAGTAAATCTTCATGCGATGTTTTCCAGTAGTTCGTTCGTTGTGTCGAAGAAGTGGAGATCATCCTACTTATCAACATGTCTTTGTAAAGTGTTAATGAATATTATAAATTAAGATCATCTAAGTCAAGGAAGTATGCTGTAAGTCATTGTAGAAGCACATTGTGTATATTATGTCAGGTGAACAGTGAAAGTATTATGATCAAAAGGAATACATTAGCGAAATTTACAAATGTGACAGGTTGTGCTTAAAGTGCCAATAATATTGATTCTATATCAAGTGAATAGTTGAACAGTAAAATATTTATAGATTTCAGTGCTGCGTCTATGAGTTATAAAGGTTTCTATTTCCAATATGCTGATTATGCGATACATAGCAGGCGTCATTTATTATAAAAAAACATGCTGGAAGGGATCAGTGATCTTGTATACACATCCATGTTATATTTGCGGCTCATATCAGTCATTTTACCAAATAGTTTCATTTACAACGAGAAAGAAATGACAGCAAATCAGCCTCCTATGAGATCACTAATTACCACATTTGAAATATAGACCTCTATAACTCATAGACGTTAAACACTCTAATCAAGAAATAGTTTACTATTCTCCTAATCACTTGATGTAGAATCGATATTATAATAAAATGATAAAAAAGATTGGACTTATAGGCACTTAAACAGCCGCGATATTACTGCTACTGTTTGTTTGTGTGACAAGTGTAATGCGTGATGATTTTTAATCGAAGATGAGATTGACGCTTCTTGATAACATGTGAATTATGCTAAAATATGGGAAAGACGTCTTAAGGTTAACGATCGATGTTAGGTAATTACTGGTAGCTACTGATGTAGATATACTGGGATGTGCACTTGAAGGATGGTTATTTCAAATAATACGATATTTTGTATTTAGTGTAGAAGACTTCGTTCGCCCAGAGTAAAGCCCCTTTGTATTTGTAGCATGAAAACATCATCAAAGAGGAAGGTCATACATTATCTCTAAGTTATATAGCGATTGATTGTCAAAAGTAACAACGGTTGCTTTGGATTTGCGTCTTTTTAATCTTTCCTATTGGATGTGGAAAATGTTTTGTAATTATCAGCCAGTCAAGTTCTAAGCTAAAACCAAACATTGTTTTGCTCCATCACGCAATCAATTTTCGATTTAGCGAGAGTACGTTATCCACGATTGCATTTAACCTTTCCTCGTGGTTTTGAGATTTTCGATTGAGTATCGTAAACCCCAAACCAGAGCCAATCATAGGAGCAAGTAGAAAGGCAATGAACCAATCACGAACTGAAATAATTCGTGATTGGTTTTACTTGACCCAATCACGATGAAAAGTAAACGCAACCATCGATAACTAACCAATCAAACTCAAAAGCAATCACCTGATTACTTTTCGAAAATCAATCGAAAACCGCTCACCGCTATTCCCGTCAAACCAATCACGAATTACTTGATTTCGTTGATTGGCTCTGTAATGACTTTGGTTTTGGTTTTACAACATTCAATCGAAAACCTCTCTAATATCGAATGCTAACAACAACACGGGAGCGTCCTCGGTTACCTTTAGCCACGAAAGAAACATCAACTACAGCTGTTGAATTAGTAATCTTATTAAAATCGCTTTTAACGGCTCTCTTCAATAGGACATCTAAATGTCGCGTCACATACTACAACTACCAGAACTCCTTGCGACGGTTCTTTTGTTCCTCTAATTTGGAGCATTGTCTTGGAATTCTCAAAGGAGTTAAAAAATCTAAATGAGAAAAAGAATTCGAAAAGGATGCTGGTAGTTGTAGTTAAGTGACGTCATAATGCAAATGTCCTATTGGTCGACGTGTGCGTAAACTATGCATAAACTGCCATTGTGATATTTATTTTAAAAACTTACCATCTGGCTGTTGGAACATTTGCTGACCTTGCGATGTTTGAATGTCACTCCCTGAGAGAAAGGATGAAGAAAATCGTGACACGAGTATATATACATACGTATATACGAAAATTGACAAGATTTCCGTTAATAAAGGGGAGAGCTAGTTTTGAGACGAGGAAAATTATGAATAGCACGTCAATGTTGCTCAGTCAATTTTCATATTTTAATCTGGAGAAGTTCATAAGTTATATTTAGATCATGTATTCATGTAAACTTGAATGTTTAATGTTTAAAAATGCATTAAAGAGTTTGGAAACGGTTCTTAAACACTATCGACAGACACAACTGAGCAACTAGCTTCCCGATGTTTATTTTTCGTTGGCATATTTTATTTTTAGTCTCAGAAATTTTGTATCATAACAGGAGAGTACTGAAAGCTTGCTTACTTTCTATTCTAAAAATAATACATCTTTATTCCATCGACTACGTATCAATAGCTACAATAGTTAATTAAAATCAGAGAATTCTAATAATAAAAGAAATTACAGTGTAAGTAAATAATCTAATTAATAGCTAGTTTATATTTAAATATTAATATATTTACTAATGTACATTTGAAGCGCTCTGTGTAAACTTTGGGTAGTAAGCTGCTGTTATTTCTAAGCCTGAATGATGATTCCTTGACTTTGTTCGAAACTTTTCAATTGTTGAATCGCAACCCCTTGAAAGGTGAAGGAGCATTCCCTTCTATATTATAGTGCGTTACTTGTTTAAAGTACCACTACGATCAAATCTTGACATATCAATGTTTTTGCATATCAATAAAGTAAACTTGCTCTATTATTACCAGTTCAACTGTTTTTCGATACGACGACAGGATGTCTTATTTTTTTTAACTCCGAGTATTGAATCTAAACGCCCGACATTACTGGAGGCCGTTCCCTTTGGTCATATTTATACCAGAGGTTCCATTAGTAAGAAGTAAGAAGTTTCTGAAAGCTTTTTTGTCAAATCTCAAAAGGCGTGGGATGCAACATGCCAGATGTTTCCCGAGATTAATCCGCATTGATTACGTATTGAAGTCATGTCTTTTTCAGACAGCTCGTGAGCCAGGTGCGGTAATGCTAAACCGATGTTTTCAAAGATCGTCTTAAAACTAAATAACTAAATAATAAGTAAAAGGCTTTTTATTAAATCCTCAGGAAGATGCAATATGTATATCGGGTGCTAGTGGGAAGCAGTTACTGTTGACCATGAACTCGTCCAAAGAGTTCAGCCGTCAGCGAGGGCGCAGCTCATAAAAGTTTAAAACATTGCTAAGATGACTTATAAAATATATCAATCTCAGTATAGACAAGCCGATTTATGTAAAAATTCTGCAATAGTTTCCATGTCTCTTAATTTTGGCCAGATTCTCTTACTTGGAGGAAGAAGTTGGCATGCTCAGTCAAACAGTACGCCATTTTGGTTCTACTTGCCATCCAACATGGTAGCGTAGCAACCATGCATGAATTATTAACAGTTGCTAGGAAGTCACGTGATGGTGCAAAACCTCTATTGACCTATTAAAGGGGCACAGTCATGAGCTGCGCATGTACGGGTTTGGGGCAATTTAATGATATGCAAAACGCTTGGAGTTGTTTAGTTCGCCGATGCACGTCACAGAACGACAACACATGCTCGAAGATTTTCAAAAATTCGACTTAACACTAGAGTGCACTAACATGTGAGACTGCTGCGATATCGACGGATTGATTACTTCTCGTTCCTCCCGATAGAAAGCATACTCAACTTGAAACCACGCCTGTTATTCATGACCGTGCTCCTTTAACACTGACAAAGTGGCAAATCGAAATGGTAAGTTTTCGTCGTAGTGGCACATTAAGAGCCAAAAAAATAAAGCAGAATGTATGACGTCACTCTATTTCTGAGAGTCTTTTGTACACTTAATTTAACCCTGCTGATAACTGCTGAAGAATTGTATAATACCAATGTCCTTACTCATCATAACTGCGTCGTCCATAGTAGTTTGTAGTTGATTATCGTCTGTTGGCATAGTTTGTTGAAAGGCTGTAGCGGTCTCTTCGGCAGGCATGACAGTGGCTTGGGCGGCATCCTCACTCATACTGATGTCATTTCTTGGCTGCGCAGCATACTGGTCAACCATTTGTGAATTGGGGTTGAACATCTCTTGGGGAACATCAGATCTAACATCTGGCACCTGTGGTGCAGCCTGTGGTGCTGCCTGTGGTGCAGCCTGTGGTGCAGCCTGTAGAAAAGCTGAAAACAAAAGGAATATCGTAAAATAAGTTGTCATGTTGTCATGCTTTTGTGACCAATAGGAGACCGGTTTTCACTAAGCGGTCACGTGATCTTATCAATTAAAAAAGTGGTACTAGTACAATATGGATACCAGCGATGAAAAGACCTAATCAGGTTGGGTGTCATTGTTTATCTAACTAGGTTCGGCACATAAGTGGAGCAGCATCTCAAACGGCCTAAGATATCAAATATAATTAACACGTGGATAGATTTCATTGTATAATAACCAATAGGATGGAAATGTAGATGTAGATATTCAAATTTCTATTGCGTCCGTGAAGATTCTCCTTCCCGTTCTTCTCTCCCTCCTATTAGCCTGGTCGCATGCAGGCTAATAATTAAATTGTTTATCCTTTCCCTTCTATGAAACAGAAGAAGAAACACACAACCTCTTGCATTTGCAACACGGAGATACTCATGAATTAATTTAAGACATATTAACTCAGTTAGAATTTTCTATTAAAAGGCAAAATTATCTGTGATGCTTGGCCTATTCCAATAATTTGCGATAATTGTCCTGAAAACTACTACGCGTGCATCAACATCCTTATTTTATGTTAAGCCATTCAATACAAGAAAGCCTTTGTCCAAGGTGGATAACGCAAACCACTTGATAAATCCCTATCTAGTCTATAAAATAAGTTATTTTGGTTAATACATATCCACTGGATAGGTATTTTCCAGTGAATAGTGTTATCCATCCTTTGAACAGTCGGTCCCAATAGAGTAAATATCTACTTGATGAATCAACGAATGGAAACGCGTTCTAAGTAGAAATGTTGCTCTTTTGAATACTTACCATATGGTTTAGGAATTCCACTCTTCTTCATTGCTACCGCGTTGGACATCTGTGAGTTCTTGAATAGGATCAGAGGGCTGGAGTGCGAGTGCTCGACAAGAGAAGCGCCGGGTTTGGACTCGATTGGCATCATTGATGCTCCCTTGGCCATGTGGTGAAGATACTGGAAGGGATCCTTAATTTCAGACTTCTTCTCCACTTCTTCTTCTTCCTGTTCCTCTTCTGATTCTTGTTCCTAAATAAATAAGGATATAATCGCTAATTATAAATTATGGAGTTGAAAATAAATATCGATCCCTGGAAGAAAATTGCGTCTAACTCAGACATAATGAATGTTGGAACAATGTATGCATGGCTGTGTTTCCCCTCTCTCAATGTTGCGGTTAGAATTGCGAGTGAGTTAAAGTTGTGAGGACTTTTTGGACTCAACATTGAGGCCGGGGAAATGTTGTTCGAACGAATATTGCCTGTGACTGAAATCTCATACATAACGTTGGAACATTGTAGGGCTGTGTTTTTCCTCCCTGGGGAAAGGGGTGTACCAAGGAATATTGTCTGTGATTGCAATCGCAGATATAACGTACGTTCCAACACTGCTAGGTGCTGTGGTCTCCCTTCATGGGCAAAGGGGTGTTCCAACGAATATTGTATGTTATCGTAGGTCTAGTAATAGGTCGCGTACCTCGTCATTATTATCACTCTCTTCCTTGTACTCCTCCACCTCCTGTGGTCGTTCGATTTCAGATTTGGCAACACCTTGTTGTACGTTGTAGAAAGCCTGTAAACAATAGGATTGCCAGGATATGAATATGTTGTTCTTTTAATGTAAGTTTGCACGCAGACCTCTCAAATTATATTTAATTGACGCCATATAAACAATTACTGGAAAATGAAAATTGTGTTTCATTGCTATCGTTAAGTAGGCCTCACAAATTGTCGATGCAAGCAAATTACTACGGTGATATGTATCCAATTTGCCAATCATTTTCGGATTTACCTAGAAAAAGCGGAACTTTCACGTTATTGCCGGTATACCGGGACGAATTGTGTTTCTGCGGCATTTTCTCGGTATAACTAGGATGGTTAGTAGGTATGTACACGTTATGTCGATATTAATGAATATGTAAATAGACATTCGTATCGTAATGACAGGATATCTGAACCATTCTAGTGGAAATATATATTAGCATGCTTCGAGTAGATTTGCTCATTCACCTGCAAGTTGCTCGCGACAGGCTGCTGCTGGTAGTTATAAGCATACTGACTGTCAGGCATAGCCTGTTGGTAGTTAGCTTCAACAGGGGTCTCAACCACGCTCTTTGGTTCCTCCATAGGAAATCCCATCTTCTCAAGAAGTTCTGTGGCTGGTGGCATTGGAATGTTGGTCTTCTTCGAGGCTTCATTCTCAGCTTCTTGGGCAGAATCTCTGATGGCTTCACCAAGCATCCTCAGGGCAGTGGATCGATAAGCGTTCACAGCCTTAGCGATCTCCTTCAAGTCAATACGAGGATAAACCTCAGCGCGGGGCTGTTGTATAAAGGGCTTTGGGATCTCACTGTATTTTGCTTTGGTTGGAACAGCCTTCTCCCCTCTACTAACAGTGCCTGTTGCAAGATCTACAATCGCACACGGAAAGCATTATTTAGACTATACCATTTCGCATTCCATCACTACGTTTAACCAATCTCATTTCTAGAGAAAATCATTTATAATCCGCTGTTGGTTCGGCTTCTGTTATTCTTAAGAAAAGTTAGGAAGCTAGTTTCGTATCTTCGACTCCATTCTTTATTTCTTGCACTTGATGATAACAAGTGCGGTAAGCTCAGTGGTAGAGTTCAAGTCTTGTGAGCGGCAGGCCAATCAGGGAAGCAAGTAAAAACAATTGATCAAATCATGAGCTGAACAAATTCATGATTTTTTTACCAATCAGGAGGAAAAGTGAACGAAAACGTGGTAAACTCTTGCTAACACGAAAATTGATTGCCTGAAAAGTAATTAGGTGATTGCTTTCGATTTTGATTGGTTAGTTTACTTTCATCGTGATTGGTTCAAGTAAAACCAATCACGAAATACATCAGCTCGTGATTTGTTCATTGCGTTTTTACTTGCACCTGTCATTGGCTCTGGTTTTGGTTTTACGATACTCAAGCGAAAGTCTCTAAATGACGAGAAGTAGTAGACACAATTGTGAATAATGTGACGGACCAGAACAATGTTTTGTTTTAGTTTAAAACTAGATTGACTGATAATCACAAAACTGAGCTCGTAATCTCCATGCATGGGAAAAGCGTTCGCATGGCTGCTAGATGGCAAGCTATCTTTAAAAGCGCTTTTTTAGAAAGATCGACAATCGATTGAAGATGGAAAATAGCATTTACAAAAAAGGTTTTGCTAATAACACTACCGATTTTTTTGGTAACAAGTATAACCACGTGATTGCATTCCTGCAAAGGGTCCATCACCAGATTACTTTCGGCATCCAATCGAAACCCGATCTAATAACGCTATTAAAACGTACCTTCTGCAAGGTTGGCGCCAGAACCTGACCCAAAGTCGTCAGTAGCCTGTCCTGATCCAGATTCTGCGGTGACCTCTTGCACCTGTTCCTTCTTAGCAGGAGCGTCCGATCCGACAGCTGACTCTCCTTGGATCATATTGGCACCGGAAGCTGATGCGGACCAGTCGTCAATTGCGGGGGCAGAACCGGAAGCAGATTCGCCAATGATGCTGTTTTCGGTTGTAGGTATGTTGGCCTTCTTCCAAATTGGTGCCTCTTCTTCAGAAAAAGAAAGATTTACCATTTACTGCTAGTTGATATATGTACTGTTATTTATTTAAGGAATAGAGACTGATGTGATTTCTTTTTATTGACAAATACGTGGACTGCACGATGCACGAATATTAATGAATACTGCATGAGGCCGAAGGTCGTCATCAATGTATGAAGTACTAGCATTAGCCAATCACCTACTTGGATTCTGAACTGTGCGCGATGTTGGTATATCAATAAATAATAAAGCGCCTTGTATGATTTTAAATACAAGAATTTAACTGTTGGTTTGTAAAGGGAAGGTGATATGTATTTTGTTAATCTAAAAGATGTTCACGAAGGCTCAACCCATCACTCGATGGTACTATTGATGAGGTTCCTTAGAAGGTCAGATGTAACGGTAAAGATCAGATACCTTTCACAAAGAATTAGGAATAACTTTTGATATTTTCTCTGTGTAAGTCAAAGTACCGAAATTGTTTTAAAATGGAATACTTTTTGTATCTTCATTTTAGGCTATTTAGTTGCGGTTCTTGGTCAAATTGGTGGCCCATAGCTTAGCTACTCTGTTGGAACACTTTAGAGCGAATTTCGTATGAGTGCGCAAGTTACGGGACTTAGCCATGGTTACTGCACATGTACAACATGCCTTGACGTTGAAATGGTTTCCCATTGTTTTTGTCCTTCTGATCCAATCAAATTACAGGGCTACGGTATAGTAAAGTAAGTTACAGTATGAGTACGGTAATGCTATGGACATGCCGTATTTTTGTCCTAATCAGACGAAATCTGCTCTATATTAAAGTGTACGTCTCACTACATACACGGTTTTATTTTCCATCACTGAGAAAAAGGAGTTTAGAGGAGTGGTCTCCTTTTACAGGAAGAGTGGTGAGATCTTGGAGTCTATGTGAGAAATATCTAAGAATGTAAGAAATGTTAGACGAAAAATCATAAGTTATATCATTGCCGCTAGGAACGACCAAGGATTCTCTGAGAGGGGGGGTTGGAAAGGAGGGTTCGATAAAGGTTCGATCATGGCAACTTCTTTGTTTTCTTTATAACAGATAGGCAGAGAAAGAGGTGTTCGATCGAATACATTCCATTCCTTTTACCCCTTATATCAGCTAATGTGTTGACGCACCTTCATCATTCCACATGGATGATCCAGACGCGGAGGAGTCGGTATCAGATGCAGTCCCAGACGACTCATCATCACTACTTGATCCTGACGATGCCTCATCCTTGGGCACTTGGTCGTAAAATATATGAGATCACAGTTAACTTCGTCTTCACTCAACAAGCAGATTTACTACTGGTTATTAGTCCATTTTCCAGGTCTAAAACCCTATGTTATCATTACTTTGTTATTAATAAGCACCGTGTAAGTATTTACTGTCTTGGCATTCTTGATGTTTGATAGAAGGAGACCTTATGCAAAAATAGTTATATCCCTAAAACATAATGTAATTTGAATGCTTTCATATTAAAGAGTACACCACGAGTATAGTGATAATGATAAGTTTGGTTCTGATAATGTAGAATGGTGCTGATATATTGAAATCTAAATTTACAAAGGTGTATATGGCCAGAACTAAATGTGGACTGACTACCTCATTTTCATGATTTTTCTAGTTTTTAAAAGCGTAGCAATTCAAGGCTACGCTTTCAAGCTTCAATTTTTGATAATATGGCATGGTCTAGCTAAGATATGGTGATATTCATTTTACAAAATAACCTAATGTACACTGATTATTATCGTTCTTATGATAAAGGCAGTTATTTTTGCATAAGGTCTATTAGATCTGCATAGATCACCTTTATCCATCCTCAGATAAAAGAGCATAGCAAAATGCCTACAATTCTGACATTACACGTAGATTAAGGCATTGGTCTACCCTTATTTTGACCAAACAATTGTAGGAGTTGTCAATGCTAGTTTATAAAGTAGATATTTTAGTAATCTGGGTAGCGTGACATTAGTAGTACGTGACATGTCACGAAGATCAGATGAAGTTCCTCACCAGCCACCTACGCTTTTAAGCAACGCAGATGAGACCCGTGCCTTAATCTATCTGACTCCTGCTTCTTTAACAAGAATTCGTTTTACAAGTATTAGCCTGAATTACCACAGAATCCACATGACTTCTTGCATTGTGTTTTCATGAGCTCCACGTAATTGGTGCAATACTTGTTCTTTGCCATATCTGGACAGGACGAGTACATGTCCGCACATTCGTCTGTTAAGAACAATAATTCACCATAAAGATTATACCATAAACAGGGCGAAACACGCGCGCTCTGATTGGTCAATAACCATGATCTATTAGAATACTGGGTCCTGTTGCTCGAAGAGTGGATAACGCTATCCACCGTATAAATCCCTATCCTTATCCAGTAGATAAAATAAGTGAGATAGGTTAACACGTATCCACTAGATAGAGATTTATCCGGTGCATGGCGTTATCCACCCTTTGAACAACCAGACACAGATGCACAGATAATAATAATAATTTAATAATAATTTATTTACCGTCGGTAACGCAGGAAGTGGTTGCCCAATCTCCCGAGCCAGGGGCTCATGATATAAGCGCTCGACAAATTAATAGTAACAAAATATAAAATTTGTAGTAGGACAATAAAGCTAGGGCATGACATTATAACACGAATGGAAGCTAATATAACTCTAGTTTCAACTATTTACATATATATAGTAATATTGTTAGTACATAAAAAAATGGATAAAGGCTAAGAGAACTCTAGTTCAAACTATTTACATATATACAATAATAAGTAAGCAATGACGTCAAAAGGTCTCGCGTGCGCTTTATTTTGTTGGGAAAGTTCGCTAATTATTTTATAAAGCAAATAGACTTCATTTTGCCGTGAGTCTGTCCTATTTTAGATGTACAGATGACGTCACAACGTGAAGACAACATCAGTTACGCACTTCTTTGTCCTCTTCACGTTGTGACGTCATCTGTGTATCTATAAGTGGAGGGAAGGGGGCTCGTTGTAACGACTGGAAACTCCCCTAGCACCGGGCATGTACGAGAAAAGTGGAATACAAGTTAAGTCGCCTATTATATAATTCATGGACCTGTATGTTTCGGATAGTTATAAAGAAATTGTGCATTGACCAGTAAATTCCAATGAACTGACCTTCCTTGATGTGGACTTTCTTGGCCTTGAGACCTTGGAACACAGGAACAGCTTGCATTCCAACAACTGGCATTCCTGTGACTGGATCCAACTGTTGACCAGCTAATGCTGAATCTGATAGAAAAGCAATAAAGGTCCGGCTAAACGCTCAAACATTCTCATCAGACATCGCGTGTTGGAATATCAACTTGGTCATTTGATCTAACTGGCTAAACAGTCTCACAATGTTTAGCCGCCTGTACATTAAACATTCAGCAAATATTTTACAAAATTGAGCTCGCGGAACGTTTTTTGTTAAATACCGCTGAATCTCAATATTGTATGTTAATTTGTGATTGGCTAAATACCGCCTGCCACCCAAGTATTGTTGGAAGAGGTGGCTTAACGATAAACATTTGTTCATTTCGCACAGTGTTGGATGATATATAGATCAAACATCAAAAATGATCAAACAAAACTATATATAGATCAAACATCAAAAATTGTTGTGAAGCCATTTAATAGTCATTTTAAAGAGACGGCTAAACGATAAAACATGTTCATCCAACATGGGAGCGTTTAGTCGCAGCTAAACAGTATCTTGTCACTGCCTTATTTTACGGCTCCTTTGAAGCTTTTGTATATGTATCTTGAGAAATATATATATAGAAGCTTATTTATCGATTATTCAAGTAGATGTGACAGAATACGAGTAAGTGCACTTCATGATGCCTATAGAGAACGATATTCGTGTTTTATTTGATACATAATGTTACCTAATTTTTTATTATTTTATTATTTTCTGTTATCATTGACAAGAAATACTTTATTTTGCTTTTTGTGTGACAGTTTTAATAGGGATATATTATTTTTTTGTGATGGAAAAGGCCATTAGGACTTTAACAGATGTAAGCGTAACCTTGCTCTACAGTCTTTCGTTTTATTTCGAACTGTTATTTTACTTTCAAAGGTTTCAACAAGAAATAATTATTAACTTACTTGCAAAAGGATCTCCTGCAGGGAGCACTGGGAGCCCCGCTTGAGCCTGCATATCAGCTTGAACAGCGGCTGCTGCCATTGAAGGATCCTGATAACTAGCATCAGTTTGTGGCTGTACGGGAGCCTGCAACTGATTTGCGTCGGGCTGTACAGGTTCCTGCATTCCAGGAGACTGGAGATCAGGACTATCTTGAGATAGGGCTAGCGCTTGGGGAAGAGCGGCTACATCTGGATAGCCCTGGGACATATTTTGCTGGGGCTGAGCCGCCATTTGGGACATATCTTGCTGGGGAAGAGCTGCCATTTGGGACATATCTTGCTGGGGAAGAGCTGCCATTTGGGACATATCTTGTTGTTGAGGTAGTTGGTCATTTTGCATGGTATTCATGTCAGGTTCTAGAGGCAATAAGCTTTGTGGCTGCAGTAATGGTACAACAGATTTCGCAGTAGCTGTAGATGACAAAATATCAAACTAATATGATATAACAGATTTGGCAGTAATTGTAGATAACAAAATATCAAATCAATATGACGTAACAGCGGACGATGAACAAATAGAGAGAAAAAACCTCAGACTTTTCTAAATACGAGTCGAAGTTACCCCATTTAGTTTATATCAATCAGAATCATAAAAATATATTACATGAATTTTAAATCCTACTGTGGTGCATATGAGTACCTATTGTTGATTTCTTCGTAAGCGGAGTCGATGATGACACTTTGTTTGGCACTAGAAGTGAACAAGTACGGAAGTTAACGGATTGATTAGTTATGTGTCCTATTTTAATTTCTTTGGTTTTAATTTCTTTTTTGAAGCTTTAAAATTATTCAGGTGCTTGATATTGAGCGCAAAGGTTAATTTCCTTCTTTACGTCTTTATCATTTGAAAAAACGTAAACGACAGTTATATTGCAATCGTTTTGCACATCTACAATACCTTACATTACAACGATGGCTGCATTTTCAAATCAGTGTTGAAATGCCATGTGGTGATAGCAACGTTTCAACTAATTGCTGTTAATGTACAGGTAACAAGAGACCGGACAAGGAAATTAGACTTGAAGTCTGAACATAATGGGCTGTCTCAGCCGTCATTTTTAATGCTACAGTAAATGGCCATCAAGCCTCCGCTCCAGTGAGAATGATTTCAATAAATGCGTATAGTAATCAACAAATCCTGAATACCTTGATTTATTTAATTCAGAATTGGATTACAGGAAAGGAAACTGATACCTTGTGAGTTGCGCAAAGGATAAAGTAAAGTAAAGCAACTTTACTTAACGTCGGTAACTCGTGACAGTCTGATGAGACTGATAAACTTGAGGCCGACGGGAATCCTACGATTTTACGTCCTTATCCGAGAAGACGTGAAGGTCTAACCATTTGCAGTTGATTCACAAAGGCACCTTCTTCTCAGTTATTTTAAGACCCTGCCGGAGTGTTGGTCCGGCCGGGGTTTGAACCCGCGACCTCCCGCTCAACAGACCGGAGCTCAACCACTGAGCTAACCGGGAGGCGGTCAAGGATACTGGTTGAGACTTTAAGAATATGATAATCTAAAATTCAGTTATGCTTTTTCTGAATGTTAGACCATAGGTATACGCAATGCCATGATTCTGGAACTAATCTTGTACTACGTAGACATTCCAGCTTTTAATTTAACACGTGTCATTGATACGATATACGTGTCGTTTAGCGTTTTCAACCAAGCGGTGAGTGTGTTTCTTGCAGTCGTCAACATCACCTGGAGTATTATCGAACAAATGTTACATGGTTTCAGTGAGAATTTAATGCAATACTGTTAGCCATGAACGAACATTTTCATTTGTATGTTATTATCAGCACAATCTAATTCTCCAAAAACCACACATTACGCACTCGGTAAAAGTGTGTAACTTTAAACCATGGCGGTAGGTATTCGTACGTCAGCCATAACTAGGATTGATCCGTTGGACGTACGTGGACAAATACGTGGACAAATAGATATTTAGTAACGTTATACAGTCTGTAGTGATCCATGCTTTACTGACTTCTAATGCAATGTGAATGCAATGGACACAATACTTCAATGGAAACTTGATGACTCAACCTTATCAACCTCACCAAATATCCATATACAACAAACCACACATTACACTGACTACTGTTCATATAGTCGAGGTCTAAGAAGTATTGATATCCCAGCATGCACTTGAAGTTGCCGATATTTTGGAGCCCTCACCTGCGGTGGCGTCGGGTTTAGGCACGTCATTTTTCTTGACGATGGTCGCGTCATACAGCTGAGTATCATCGAAGTTCTTCCCCTTCGGTGCTGCTATAGAATCACGAACATCGTTATCACCTTCCTCAACCTGATCTGTCACAGTTTGCGTTTGCGAGGGAATAAACGATGCTTTCTTGGCTTTCTCGTCTGTAACGCTGTCATCTTTAGTCTCCGTTGCTGTTTGTTCTGTCTGATCTGTCAAAGGTGCTTCTGCCTCGGAGGGCTCATCTGCCCCTGATGCAGAGCCGGCACCCCCCATTGCTATAACGGGTTGATCTGTTGCTAGTTCTACCGCAGTAGCAGTGTCAACGCTAGAGGGTTCTTTTTCTTTTTCTAGAGTGTCACTAAATGTCGTTGTTGTGTCGTCGGAAGTATTCGGTTCGTCACCCGAAGCTGCCCATAGTCCCGAACCGGAGACCGAAGCCTCATCGGAATCGTCAAGGTGTTGTTTTGTCAAACTAGTTGCTGTCGGGTCATTGAATATTTCCACAAGCAGTGGATCGGGTGCTGTTCGACGGTTAACAGTGTTGGCACTTCGTAAGTCTGAAAGTGTTGCGTCAGTCATAATTAGTATATTAGCATAATTAGTTGTTAATTAGCATAATTATAGCCCAGTCATGTAAAGGTCAATTATGAAATTTTGCAACCCTGTTAGTTAACTTACTTTTGATCTTTAAAACGATTAAGACCATTATTGTTACACCTTAACTGGTTAAGGATAAGATCGTTTTTAGAAATAAAGAAAATTGTTCCTTAGTTCGTTCATGATCTCCGATCCCTTGTGTCAGTCACAATGTTTAGCAGTGCCTTTGATGCCTTCACCTCCCCCTTAATTATGATTTTGGTTAGTGAATAATCCAATCGCATGTGGTTATAAAGCTCTTCTAAATTATGGGTCTCGTTACGTTGCGTTATGGTGATCCGCCAATTGACGTAATTTATATATATTAGGGATAGCTGTGTTCAAATTTCGATTCCATTAGTTCCAATATCGCGTTGCGTAAATCAATGCCTTCATTAAAAGAGTTAAAAGAGTGCATGTATCGCCATGTTTGCATATTGGTTTGTCTGACGTCAGTGACACACTATTTACACATACAAAAGTGCACCAACAGTCGTAAAGATGTCGGTCGGTTAATCTAATATCACGTCAGTCAGCAACTGATGTGTCACGCAACATTGTTGTGTACGTCACGTTGTCGCGTTATTTAAATGTATTCTTGTCAGTGTACGTAAAGAAGGGGTAAGTAAAATATGAATAAATATATCGTATGCAAGCTCAGTCTGAAACAAGAACACTGAGAACAGACTGGATAAGCATGCTGTGGAATGAATCGGATTCGGTTGAAATACATGCATATCATTGTATTTAATTTAATTAAATTTGCCAATCGCATGCAAGTATTTAAACAATGAAATAAATCTCAAAATTTAAGACTTTAGCCCGGTGATTTACACGACAAGTATTATCGGCACGATATTCCTTATTTTTGTCGTCTAAATGGAAATGATACGGGTACGTGTGGCCGAAAATCTAGGGATTCTAAGACCCTGTGAACGACAGGTAGTCGGCACGCCTGTTTGGAGTACCGTGCCCAAGTTAACATTTGGACTGCCGTGCTCAAAAAGCGGAGTGTTGGAAATCGTACAGATTCTACAGTTCAACTATTTGCACGTGATTGGCTAATTTGCTTTAATATGTCCTTGGGTGGCCTTAGTTGTAAGTTCAAGTGTAAATTGACCAGAGTGTCAATAAAAGCCATTAAAAGGCCCACTCCGAAATTAATTCAATAACAATCTAAAACTTTCCTCTTCGCTTTTGGTAATTGACTCGTCTCACTCGGCGGCGTTGAGTCCCAGGAGGCCGATAACAACCTTTGTTTTTGCTCGTCAAACGCGTTCTGAAATTGCTCAGTTCGAGGCTGACCTTGCAAACCTATTTTTTCTAGCCACCATGGCAGCCATAAAAGAAACAAATTTACGAAATAAATACTATACCGTTCCACTATAATTCCGGATAGTGATTTGATTTTCCAAAGATTCCGATTAAAATACGACAAAAAATAAACACATTTCCAAGCTTATTAATTGAGCAAATCTAAAAAAAACGTTTCGAACTGAGTGTTAAAAGAACATATTCTTCATGATGAGGCAATATATTCATAATTCCTGGAGTTTTCATTTATTTTCTGTGATATTAAATGAACCATTAGTCACAGCAAGTAGGTGTGCTTGTCGTAATCAGCTAAGATAGGCGTGATGGGACGCCATGTTTGGTTCGATTGATTGATCTCTCGATCGATGATCAGCGATGATGTTATGAGTACGACAGGTACCATCAAATCACAGGTGAAAAAACACAAACAAACTACTGAAACTGGCAGAAACTTTCACGGTTATTGACCTCAAACAAACTGGTATGTTCAATAGAAGTGGTGTCTAACCAGCCAATGGGATAGCAATTGTTATAGAGTCTCGATGCATTTAAAAATAAACATGACACTCAAATAAACAGGCCTCGATTTTGTATTAACGCCGACTTTACCCCCAGGTGCGCCAGCCACTTCAACAGTAGTCATCTATATTGGTCATTTATCATTCAAATTAATTTAAAAACCTAGTTAGCTGAAGCTGACAATTTGATGTTATTTTATAGTAAACTTTGGCACTACTACGCAGAACGACACAACAGTATAAAGGAGAAATACTATTTTAGAGATTTAAGATCTGACATGGTAATTATGATAATTTATAATAATTATTATTAAGATGTAAATATCAGTATGGCATACCTCTAGCTGTAGATAATGGTACTAATGTTACTAGTAGTATTAAAAGTCCAAAACCCATGATTCAGAGAAGAACCTGAAAAAATAAATACATACGGAGATGAAGTTTTTAATAACGGACTTGTCTACCTGAATACCTTGTACAATCTTTCCAAGTTAAAAGATTTATACAGAACGATATTAACGCAAAAGAACTAAGTAGTTTATATTACGTACCTTTTGTTTATCAAAGGTCACATGAGTATGAGTTCAAATAATATTACAGATTAATCTCAATAGCTTAAAGAGGTTTAACAGGATCATGAACATGCATTGGAGTTTATGGGGGAAATAAAAGCAATACCATGCTGTACTTCAAGAGACAACTATGCAACACGTGCATGCAAACTAAAAACTTGCAATGCAGAAGCAATTGTTCCTTTTTGTTAAACCATTGACCGTGCAGTGAAAAGCACAGGACACCACTAATGATAAAATAGAAAACACAGAACACGCAGTATTGTACTTAGAACCAAGTAGATAGCAATATAATAGGCACGGTTTTAGTGTCTGCACGTAATTATTATGAAATAAAGACATGCAATGTTGTCCTACTTAGAAGAGGGATTTCGGGACAACAACAAATCATTCAACATGCAAAACAGTGATTAAAAACAATTCTACTTGTTTAAATCTACTAGTCAATGAAAATACCCTGATCAGCCGTTTTCTGCTATTTCAAAATCTGAACATACGATACTTTATATAGGAAATGTTTCTTTATATATAACTTGAACCTTGTCTCTTATATTGCTCCATATCATAGCCAGTCATACTACCATGAATGCAACTGCCGAAACATGCAGTATTCTTAGTTCCTAAAGTGGAAATAATTACTCTGAGCTAATAAATATTATTTGAAGACAACAATCTCACCGCTATAAAAATCCTGATAATATTAAGCTGGTATTTAATTTACAAATCTAACAGATTTGCGAAACTGCAATCTACTAAATGGATTATATACGTCTTCTCTCAAATAATTTCCATCTTGTATGATACTTAGTTTGGCCTGGAGGGAAAGTCATTATAAAGATTTTTTTCATATTTTCTATACCAATCATTTTTTTACCTGCAAAACATCCCCTAGTATATCTTATAAACTAGATGTATTTAACTTCTAGCAAGCTTAAAATATCGTATGTCTTATGAAAATCAACGTTTGACTTATACATACTTTATATTAAAAGTAGCTAGAGCTTAAAGATAACTATACAAGGTAAACTAGAGGACAAGAAGTAAGACGCAGAATGGGAAACACTCGGACGCCTTACTACTCTTCCCCGGGACAAATTCAAAGACAGGAATACACGACACTTACCCGTAGGGTTAAATGGAACTTCTGCTGGTACTACAAATCCTGTACGAGACAAATCCAATTTCCCAGCTTAATTCATGTGGTTTTCCCGTGTTTCTCCTTCCTTAGGGAATTTTTTCCCAAGATCTTTTCGTTAATTTTGTAATTCCGATCCAACGGACTTCGAATTACGAATTTCCTAGCTAAGGTGCCATTACCACATCGCTTATGCATTTGATTAGATCATACGATGGGCTAAAGCTTGCTGGTGGAATTAATGATGCATTTCCACTTTTTGTTGACTTTTGTTCAGGGTTCAATTAACTCAAGACAATGAAAGATATAACGGCTATCCATAGCCTAGAAAATTGTTACATTCACCAAAGAGTTAGAAGATTTACCATCTAAATTCTCCGTTTTCTGGTGCTTTTGTGATGCAAAGAATTATTGGATTCGTTGGGCGGTGCCTGCTTCGTCGCTGGTCAAATGCCAAAACAAGTTGTATAACAAATAAAGATACATATACATATATATAATCACCCACACCTCTTAGAAAAGTAGCAAAATGAAAATCAAAAATAAAATACATTGATGTAATTCTTTAATCTCGAATTCAGTTTTCAAGAGGATTTGTCACATTTCGAAAATATTTTGGCGCAAATTTTCTTTCCTTTTCACCCTGTTAAATATTCATTCAGTTACCTAAACAAGGTAGAATGCACTGACAATAATCCACATGCCATTTTGAGAAGGCAAAATAACAATCACTGTTAACCAATAGGACACGGGGTACGGGGGAAACAAGAGCTGTGAAGTATTTGTAACAAACACAGAGGATTTTCGTCTGTTTCGACGGTTGACCCGTCTCGGGCGTGATCAATCACAACAGCCAACAACAAGAACTTAGTGATCTTATGATCACTAACATACATGATCAAGGTTTGGTCCGGTTTTACGGTGAGAAACGGATTGAAATCTAGAAGATAATTTGGTTCGATTAAGGGGAAAATGTCCTGGTTTTCGACGAGTGTTTCTATTAAAACACTACATCAGTGTTAAAGGAAATTCGTATAATTGAGCTATCTTACGTAGACGATTCTACGGCGTTGCTCACTGGTCACTTAGATAATTTCTTCAAATCTGATGCTAACCTTCAGGGATCAAACATAGCAACAAGGACATTTCTTAACATCAGTAAATGAAATAAGCTTTAATTCTTTTTCTACCATCGCAAACTATTAAAATTAGATCACTCTTTGTGTTTGTCAGATCACTCTTTGTCAGGCCGGATGGCTTCGACGCCTTTAGGGCATGCGGCAAGTTTTCTTGTCGTTTATTGGGCCGTTATTCGCTGAATTTCTATGTGGAATATCTCTGTGAAAGATTGAAATATTCCTTATAGTTTCCGATTGGGCCAATGGCTAAGCGCCGGTATGAACGTGCGTGAGTTTGAGGATTTCCCAGGTCACTTGTATAATAACTGTTTAGGTACATATTATGGCCATGGGGTGCCACCGGTCCGGATTGACGACAAAATATAGCTCTAAAATCCGAAGTTATTGTGAAAACAACTCCGGATTTGCTCCCTGTTTGTGATTATTCTGAATAGCCTATAACCATGTTTCTCAAAGGAACATACAACAGCAATCGAAGGAATCAGTTTCATGGATTGTTAGGGCGCTTTCCATTTATACGAACTGACTGGTCTGACCGGCGGCAAGTTCTTAAATGGAACGTGTCAGTTCTGAGAACTGATCCAGTCAGTTCCTAGAACTGACGCCGCGTTCCATTCGTGTAAATAGAAAGCGCCCTTAGTGTACATAGTGGTATAATTACCATGGATGGCCTTGACTTAATCCGGGGAACCACGTTAATTATCGTATCACAATTTATTGTTTTTAGATTACGCAATAACGATTACGATTCGAACGAACCAAACTTTGTAAAATCACGCTTTGGAAATAAAATCTTATATTTATCATTATTCCTCATACATTCGGATAAGGACGTAAAATCGTAGGTGCACTGACATGGCGGAGACATGCAAGCCTCGCAGGGGACCTTGGTCCTATTGTTTGTTTCCGGTGGCGTTACGCTCAAATGTTGTAAATAAAAATAAATAAATAAATCATGGCCGCCATTTTGGGTTAGTAATAGTCCTAAATGATCACGCGCGAACGCCATTTTGATTCACATTGCTGGGTATGAGTCATTAGCATTGTCTTCCTGGTCTAATCTATACATTGGAGACGGAAAAGAACATGTATTGCAATTTTGTAAAACAAAACAATAGGGGATTGTCTCTCGGCACAACAGCCTGGTTTTCTCAGATACGATTGTAAACTGTTTTGCGCCACAATAGCAGTCCGTATATAGCAAGGCCTCCCCTGTGATGTGCATTTGAATTTAATCATTCAGAATTTGTGCTTATAAATAAATACATTAACCTTTAATAACGAAGAAGACTAAGTCTATGTACTTTTGAAATCTGGTGGAAGTTATCAACTAATCATACGCATGTAACTGCCTGTTTTGCAAGTTGAATGTCAAACTGGTCCCTGTATTACAGCTTGCATCAAAATCATTGAATACTTTGAAAATGCTCTAGCTCAACCTAGCAAATCAGAATTTCCCACAATCGAATATTTCCATTTATTTTCCTTACTCTAGATATCCATACCATTCATGTATAATAGCACGTATTTGTATAAACCTAATACACCTTAGAAGACAGTAACTAGTGTTTCATCGTAGCACTGGCCAATTCAGACTTCTTCAAAGCACTGAGATAGTAACGCTTTCTTTGGAAATAAAAATAAACCCTAACGAGACCTTCGAGGCCCGCGGTGGCGCAAGCCGGTAGGCACTTTGCCTCTCATCACATTGGCCAGGGTTCGAGCCCCAGTAACATGTGGGTTGAGTCAACGCATTCTCCCCGTTGAATTAACAACTATCCTTAAATGGCAAACACGCTTGGAATAATGATAAACGTTAATTCTACGACAAATCCTAACCCGAACCACAAACCAAACCCTAACCATCGGACGAGTTCACGGGTAAACGAAGGGTTCTCACTCACCTAGAGCTAGGGTTCACAGGTAAACAAGAAAAGAAGGTAAAGAGAGAAAAACTAATTTTTGAGCGTTCCTACTCGGACTCGAACTCGTAACCCTTTGCGTGTACTGCAGTGTAGTGCAGACGTAATCACTACTACACTTAGCTGGTCTACCGCCGTTCGGAATGTAACAAATGTTTATCTTTATCCTTGACTGGTTTTCTTAATGTCATTAGAATTACGATTATCGTTATTCCAAGCGTGTTTGCCATTTAAGGATAGTTGTGAATTCAACGGGGAAGATGTGTTGGTTGAGTTTGTTGGCATCTTGCTCCGATGGTTTTTCCGAGTTCTCCAGTTTTCCTCCTTCCACACAATTATTATTATTATTTATATGTATGTATTTAAGTACATCTGAAATAAGTTGCGAGAAAGCCTAATTAAGAAGCCACGAGACTTATGGGTGTCCGTGCCTCCTCGTCTTAACAAAAATGAGAAAATGACAAATGGAGAATGCACAAAATTAGAAAAACGCTCAACGTTCAGGATAAAGTATCGAGGATCAATTCAGGAGGAGTTTCAACAATTTCAACAAATGCGTTTGCGGGCATTATCGAGTCCAAGTCAAGTTAATTCCAAAAATATGGGCCTTGATATTTAATGGAAAATTGTTTTAAGTTTTGAAGGTCGGGAAATAGCGAACGCGAAATCTAAAATAGTGGTTCTGGTATTATAATTATGTATCTATGTTCCAGTAGTCCAGTGGCGTAGGGAGGGGACCGAGGGGGTGGGGTGGGAGGGGGGGTGGGGCAGTTGTCCCCATATAGAAGACGAGTTTCACTTCATTGTTAAATGTGTGAAACGTACGATACGTTAAGAAACAATCTTTGTTGCACCCTTCAAATTTATACAAAATACAATACAAGTTATATGTATGATATGACCAGTTATTTAATTTGGTCATAAATCAACACCCATATGGAAGTTGCTCATTTAGCAGCGAAGTATATTTATAAGAGCATGATCTTAAGATGATCAATTTTATCGATTTAGCATCTAAATGTTAATGTTAACACTACTGACTGTCTACTTCACTTGGTTTATATATATATATATATATATATATATATTTAACAAATAAAAGATGGTTCTCCTTGTTATATTTAACAAATAAAAGATGGTTCTCCTTGTTATATAACAAAATAATGCACGCTCGAGGTCTTGAAAAACTGCGGATGCACGAGCGGAACGCGAGTGCATTTAGCAGCTTTTCAAGACCTCGAAAGTGCATTATTGTGTTATATAACAAGGAGAACCATCTTTTATTTAACAAATAAAGAAGCCTTAGCCATGTTTTATACTATCATAAAACACGATGGGCATTTGAGAACATGAGAGAAATGTTAAAGCACAAGCCGAAGGCGCGTGCTTTCAACATTTCTAGAGTGTTCTCAAATGACCAGAGTGTTTTATGATAGTATAAAACATGGATTTAAGGCTTCTTTATCTGTTTTATAATATAGATTTACGCGCGCGATGAAAGGAAACCGCCAGTTGAAAACTATATAACACGGCTAACCATGTTATATACTCTGATAAAACATGGCTTCTTAGCCAATCAGAGCGCGCGTACCATCGTATCTATATTATAATTAACAAATAAAAGATGGTTCTCCTTGTTATATAACAAAATAATGCACACTCGAGGTCTTGAAAAACTGCGGATGCACGAGCGGAACGCGAGTGCATTTAGCAGCTTTTCAAGACCTCGAAAGTGCATTATTGTGTTATATAACAAGGAGAACCATCTTTTATTTGTTTTATAATATAAACTTCAATGTAGACGAAAGAAATAAAGCTATCTTTAGAACCCGCGTAAACATCTAAAAGCAAACTGACGACAGCGAAAACCCATTTTAATGTACTTGACTTGTTTACAACGTTTTTCGTCGCCGATTGGTTCAATTGTGACAGCTTGACATTGACGATCTGAAAGCTCGTTTCTGATTGGATGAAGTAATCTGCTAAGAATAGAACGTGTCAATCGATAAAAGCGAAAGACAGAAATTGCAAGAGCCGGCAAATGAAATGGGTTGTAATATTGTCATCTGGTCAAAACTTTTGCAGGAAACAAAGTGCTTTCGTTTTACAATGTCTGGTCAGCACAGGAAAGGTTTATCTGCACATTGTGATAGTGCAAGGCGTTGAAAATGCCTGATGGAAAAGCATTCACAAGAGAAAGCGTTAGCGAATTAGCGGCAGTAGAGTTGGACACGTGAGTTGAGGATTGCCGACTATTTTCTACAACAACTGCATAGTTGACACTGATTACTGATTCTGTGGTCTGAAGAAGGATATTTTCTTTATCCCAAGGAACAGTGTTGTAACTGCTGCTCTGATGGCCGTGTTGCGTAGCTTTTGAGGCTCTCTTCGTTGGCATGGCCGCTATACACATGAATGATAATCTACTCTTTTGAAATTCTGCCAGTTCTGGGTTCTCTGCAAGTTTTATCGCCCGTTTTTCATTAAGGGACATTGAGGAACCTCTCAAACGAATTTCTACATGGAACCAGAGAAATCCCATTGTATTCTTCGCAATTCACTGTTCAGGTTTCAGCATAAAGCAGACTTATTACAGTTATCGTCGAATTATTGGTGAGTCATGTCTTGTTGTTGTGTTCAGTGTCACTTTTCTCTCACCAGGCTGTTAGAAAAACCACATTTTTCTTAATTACAATCATTTTTTATATCAAGCTCTCAATGAGTAACACTGTATTAGAATGTGGGCATTGCTTTTCTCAAATTCAAACGTTTTAGCATCCCATTTTGTGGTCGATTTAGAGTACAAAGCCGATGCTAAATTCTCTCGCCGATCACTTTCTTTTAGTTTTGGGAAGCGACTTTTATTTTCCCCTTCTTCAACACACCTTAACAACTCAAAGTCGGACATGCTTTCTTCCCAGTCTATGAAATTATCGCCGTTAGCTTTGTAAACTCGCGAAAAACAATCACCGATACGTTTGGTTTTGATTGGATTCTCGGCGTGCTTGATTTTTTCTTGAGCGTGCTTTTATAACAAAATCAAGCACGCTGAGCATCCAATCAAATTGCACGTTCTTAGGATGATCCCATAATTTATATTATAAATATATATACAGTCAATGCCAAAAAGGTTGTCCAGCAGAACATAATATAATACTTTAATATCCATTGTTTTGACCTATTGTCTTGGTCTAGACAATAGCCCAAAACAATGGATATTATAGTATTATATTATGTTCTGCTGGACAACCTTTTTGGCATTGACTGTATATATATATATATATATCTAGCATGTTTTCACAAAAGGAGCCTTGGAACCTAACACCCCCTTTTGTGAAAACATGCTAGATATATATATATATCTAGCATGTTTTCACAAAAGGGGGTGTTAGGTTCAAAGGCTCCTTTTGTGAAAACATGCTAGATCTTGTGTACCCTAAAATCTTCAAAGTGGCGCCATTTCTCGAGCTTTTAATGGATTTCGATGTACTACACGTCAAAACAAAGATCTCTTCCAGTACTTTAAGACTAGTGTGCCAGTTTTGCCGTATTTGGAGAAGAAAATCCGAAAATGTGTTTTTTGTAAGCTAACCTTAATCTCTCAAAGTTACTTGTGTACCCTAAAATCTTCAAAGTGGCGCCATTTCTCGAGCTTTTAATGGATTTCGATGTACTACACGTCAAAACAACGATCTCTTCCAGTACTTTAAGACTAGTGTGCCAGTTTTGCCGTATTTGGAGTAGAAAACCCGAAAATGTTTTTTTGTAAGCTAACCTTAATCTCTCAAAGTTACTTGTGTACCCTAAAATCTTCAAAGTGGCGCCATTTCTCGAGCTTTTAATGGATTTCGATGCACTATACGGCAATACAACGTTCTCTTAATGTAGATTGCGTTTAATTGATGGAAGTTTGCTGTATTTTGAGTAACAATACCAGAAAATGGCCTTTTTCTAACCTAAGCATAACCTCTAAGTCTCAAATGAAGAAATTATGGGATGGATCTAAGTCAAGTCAATTATGGGATAGAAAGGCCAGAAAAGTCTTCAACTGTCATTTGCCCTTTCAAGATAACGGGAAAAACACGAGTTACTGGCTTTTAAAGCATAAAGGCACACAAGATCTAGCATGTTTTCACAAAAGGGGGTGTTAGGTTCAAAGGCTCCTTTTGTGAAAACATGCTAGATCTTGTGTACCCTAAAATCTTCAAAGTGGCGCCATTTCTCGAGGTTTTAATGGATTTCGATGTACTACACGTCAAAACAACGATCTCTTCCAGTACTTTAAGACTAGCGTGCCAGTTTTGCCGTATTTGGAGAAGAAAATCCGAAAATGTGTTTTTTGTAAGCTAACCTTAATCTCTCAAAGTTACTTGTGTACCCTAAAATCTTCAAAGTGGCGCCATTTCTCGAGCTTTTAATGGATTTCGATGTACTACACGTCAAAACAACGATCTCTTCCAGTACTTTAAGACTAGTGTGCCAGTTTTGCCGTATTTGGAGTAGAAAACCCGAAAATGTTTTTTTGTAAGCTAACCTTAATCTCTCAAAGTTACTTGTGTACCCTAAAATCTTCAAAGTGGCGCCATTTCTCGAGCTTTTAATGGATTTCGATGCACTATACGGCAATACAACGTTCTCTTAATGTAGATTGCGTTTAATTGATGGAAGTTTCCTGTATTTTGAGTAACAATACCAGAAAATGGCCTTTTTCTAACCTAAGCATAACCTCTAAGTCTCAAATGAAGAAATTATGGGATGGATCTAAGTCAAGTCAATTATGGGATAGAAAGGCCAGAAAAGTCTTCAACTGTCATTTGCCCTTTCAAGATAACGGGAAAAACACGAGTTACTGGCTTTTAAAGCATAAAGGCACACAAGATCTAGCATGTTTTCACAAAAGGGGGTGTTAGGTTCAAAGGCTCCTTTTGTGAAAACATGCTAGATCTTGTGTACCCTAAAATCTTCAAAGTGGCGCCATTTCTCGAGCTTTTAATGGATTTCGATGTACTACACGTCAAAACAAAGATCTCTTCCAGTACTTTAAGACTAGCGTGCCAGTTTTGCCGTATTTGGAGAAGACAACCCGAAAATGTGTTTTTTGTAAGCTAACCTTAATCTCTCAAAGTTACTTGTGTACCCTAAAATCTTCAAAGTGGCGCCATTTCTCGAGCTCTTAATGGATTTCGATGTACTACACGTCAAAACAACGGTCTCTTCCAGTACTTTAAGACTAGCGTGCCAGTTTTGCCGTATTTTGAGTAGAAAACCCGAAAATATGTTTTCAGTAAGCTAACCTTAATCTCTCAAAGTTACTTGTGTACCCTAAAATCTTCAAAGTGGCGCCATTTCTCGAGCTTTTAATGGATTTCGATGCACTATACGGCAATACAACGTTCTCTTAATGTAGATTGCGTTTAATTGACGGAAGTTTACTGTATTTTGAGTAACAATACCAGAAAATGGCCTTTTTCTAACCTAAGCATAACCTCTAAGTCTCAAATAAAGAAATTATGGGATGGATCTAAGTCAAGTCAATTATGGGATAGAAAGGCCAGAAAAGTCTTCAACTGTCATTTGCCCTTTCAAGATAGCGGCAAAAACACGAGTTACTGGCTTTTAAAGCTTAAAGGCACACAAGAATTCTTGTGTACCCTAAAATCTTCAAAGTGGCGCCATTTCTCGAGGTTTTAATGGATTTCGATGTACTACACGTCAAAACAACGATCTCTTCCAGTACTTTAAGACTAGCGTGCCAGTTTTGCCGTATTTGGAGAAGAAAATCCGAAAATGTGTTTTTTGTAAGCTAACCTTAATCTCTCAAAGTTACTTGTGTACCCTAAAATCTTCAAAGTGGCGCCATTTCTCGAGCTTTTAATGGATTTCGATGTACTACACTTCAAAACAACGATCTCTTCCAGTACTTTAAGACTAGTGTGCCCGTTTTGCCGTATTTGGAGTAGAAAACCCGAAAATGTTTTTTTGTAAGCTAACCTTAATCTCTCAAAGTTACTTGTGTACCCTAAAATCTTCAAAGTGGCGCCATTTCTCGAGCTTTTAATGGATTTCGATGCACTATACGGCAATACAACGTTCTCTTAATGTAGATTGCGTTTAATTGATGGAAGTTTGCTGTATTTTGAGTAACAATACCAGAAAATGGCCTTTTTCTAACCTAAGCATAACCTCTAAGTCTCAAATGAAGAAATTATGGGATGGATCTAAGTCAAGTCAATTATGGGATAGAAAGGCCAGAAAAGTCTTCAACTGTCATTTGCCCTTTCAAGATAACGGGAAAAACACGAGTTACTGGCTTTTAAAGCATAAAGGCACACAAGATCTAGCATGTTTTCACAAAAGGGGGTGTTAGGTTCAAAGGCTCCTTTTGTGAAAACATGCTAGATCTTGTGTACCCTAAAATCTTCAAAGTGGCGCCATTTCTCGAGCTTTTAATGGATTTCGATGTACTATACGGCAATACAACGTTCTCTTAATGTAGATTGCGTTTAATTGATGGAAGTTTCCTGTATTTTGAGTAACAATACCAGAAAATGGCCTTTTTCTAACCTAAGCATAACCTCTAAGTCTCAAATGAAGAAATTATGGGATGGATCTAAGTCAAGTCAATTATGGGATAGAAAGGCCAGAAAAGTCTTCAACTGTCATTTGCCCTTTCAAGATAACGGGAAAAACACGAGTTACTGGCTTTTAAAGCATAAAGGCACACAAGATCTAGCATGTTTTCACAAAAGGGGGTGTTAGGTTCAAAGGCTCCTTTTGTGAAAACATGCTAGATCTTGTGTACCCTAAAATCTTCAAAGTGGCGCCATTTCTCGAGCTTTTAATGGATTTCGATGTACTACACGTCAAAACAACGATCTCTTCCAGTACTTTAAGACTAGTGTGCCAGTTTTGCCGTATTTGGAGTAGAAAACCCGAAAATGTTTTTTTGTAAGCTAACCTTAATCTCTCAAAGTTACTTGTGTACCCTAAAATCTTCAAAGTGGCGCCATTTCTCGAGCTTTTAATGGATTTCGATGCACTATACGGCAATACAACGTTCTCTTAATGTAGATTGCGTTTAATTGATGGAAGTTTCCTGTATTTTGAGTAACAATACCAGAAAATGGCCTTTTTCTAACCTAAGCATAACCTCTAAGTCTCAAATGAAGAAATTATGGGATGGATCTAAGTCAAGTCAATTATGGGATAGAAAGGCCAGAAAAGTCTTCAACTGTCATTTGCCCTTTCAAGATAACGGGAAAAACACGAGTTACTGGCTTTTAAAGCATAAAGGCACACAAGATCTAGCATGTTTTCACAAAAGGGGGTGTTAGGTTCAAAGGCTCCTTTTGTGAAAACATGCTAGATCTTGTGTACCCTAAAATCTTCAAAGTGGCGCCATTTCTCGAGGTTTTAATGGATTTCGATGTACTACACGTCAAAACAACGATCTCTTCCAGTACTTTAAGACTAGTGTGCCAGTTTTGCCGTATTTGGAGTAGAAAACCCGAAAATGTTTTTTTGTAAGCTAACCTTAATCTCTCAAAGTTACTTGTGTACCCTAAAATCTTCAAAGTGGCGCCATTTCTCGAGCTTTTAATGGATTTCGATGCACTATACGGCAATACAACGTTCTCTTAATGTAGATTGCGTTTAATTGATGGAAGTTTGCTGTATTTTGAGTAACAATACCAGAAAATGGCCTTTTTCTAACCTAAGCATAACCTCTAAGTCTCAAATGAAGAAATTATGGGATGGATCTAAGTCAAGTCAATTATGGGATAGAAAGGCCAGAAAAGTCTTCAACTGTCATTTGCCCTTTCAAGATAACGGGAAAAACACGAGTTACTGGCTTTTAAAGCATAAAGGCACACAAGATCTAGCATGTTTTCACAAAAGGGGGTGTTAGGTTCAAAGGCTCCTTTTGTGAAAACATGCTAGATCTTGTGTACCCTAAAATCTTCAAAGTGGCGCCATTTCTCGAGCTTTTAATGGATTTCGATGTACTACACGTCAAAACAACGATCTCTTCCAGTACTTTAAGACTAGTGTGCCAGTTTTGCCGTATTTGGAGTAGAAAACCCGAAAATGTTTTTTTGTAAGCTAACCTTAATCTCTCAAAGTTACTTGTGTACCCTAAAATCTTCAAAGTGGCGCCATTTCTCGAGCTTTTAATGGATTTCGATGCACTATACGGCAATACAACGTTCTCTTAATGTAGATTGCGTTTAATTGATGGAAGTTTCCTGTATTTTGAGTAACAATACCAGAAAATGGCCTTTTTCTAACCTAAGCATAACCTCTAAGTCTCAAATGAAGAAATTATGGGATGGATCTAAGTCAAGTCAATTATGGGATAGAAAGGCCAGAAAAGTCTTCAACTGTCATTTGCCCTTTCAAGATAACGGGAAAAACACGAGTTACTGGCTTTTAAAGCATAAAGGCACACAAGATCTAGCATGTTTTCACAAAAGGGGGTGTTAGGTTCAAAGGCTCCTTTTGTGAAAACATGCTAGATCTTGTGTACCCTAAAATCTTCAAAGTGGCGCCATTTCTCGAGCTTTTAATGGATTTCGATGTACTACACGTCAAAACAAAGATCTCTTCCAGTACTTTAAGACTAGCGTGCCAGTTTTGCCGTATTTGGAGAAGAAAATCCGAAAATGTGTTTTTTGTAAGCTAACCTTAATCTCTCAAAGTTACTTGTGTACCCTAAAATCTTCAAAGTGGCGCCATTTCTCGAGCTTTTAATGGATTTCGATGCACTATACGGCAATACAACGTTCTCTTAATGTAGATTGCGTTTAATTGATGGAAGTTTGCTGTATTTTGAGTAACAATACCAGAAAATGGCCTTTTTCTAACCTAAGCATAACCTCTAAGTCTCAAATGAAGAAATTATGGGATGGATCTAAGTCAAGTCAATTATGGGATAGAAAGGCCAGAAAAGTCTTCAACTGTCATTTGCCCTTTCAAGATAACGGGAAAAACACGAGTTACTGGCTTTTAAAGCATAAAGGCACACAAGATCTAGCATGTTTTCACAAAAGGGGGTGTTAGGTTCAAAGGCTCCTTTTGTGAAAACATGCTAGATATATATATACAGTCAATTGCAGAAACGTTGTCCAGCACATATCTTTTATACCAGAACCTAATGAGATGCGTAAACATCTAATGAGATTCATGAGACAACAGACTTCAATTGCGCTTTTCTTATCAATCAATGAGCGTGACTGCAATTAACCCGTGCAAAATAAACTCTTGTGAACAGTAAACAAAAGAAAAAAATCGAACTAGTGTGTAATTGTACGTAATAATAGAGTGATTCATTTTTTTCACGCCGAAATAGTCTAGTAATTGTTTACTGGTTTATTGCAATCCAACTCGACATCGCAAGGTGAGTGTGACTGTCTGATTGAACATGCCAAAAGCCTACTCCGAGGATCTTCGTTGGAATACGGTATGGAACAAGATTTTTTACGGTAAATCAGATGAGGAAATTGCTTGTACTCTTTTCATCTGTCCGAAAAGCGTTCGTCGCTACGTAGAGTTATTTTTCGCCACTGGAAATGTGACCACAGAGAAATGTGGCAGAAAACATGGGTCAACATTATTGCCCCATGAAGAATACATCCTTATATAATTAATCCTACAAACTCCGCAAATTCAGCTGTCCGACATTGCAAAGGAAATACGGTCTACCACTGGCAATACCTACCACGTAGCGACATTGTGTCGCGCTCTGCGGTGTTTGGGATTCACCTATAAGAAGGTAAATACTCGGCAGAAAATACCAGTTGAGTTTAGGCTAGTGTTATAATAATGTGAGTTTTTCAATTTAATATTTTCTCAGTTGAAAATACATGTACATAGATCATTCATGTCGAAGAACAACAACTGAAGGAGGAGGAAGAAGTGAGTGGACGACCTCGTACCGTCTGAAAATCAGGCTAATAACACTGAGGACTAAATATAATTTCCATGCCTAAAATAATTTGCACATTGCTCTTTCGAGGCCTGTACCATCGCATAGTGAATAAAAGCAGAAGGATTATTTGTTGCTTGAAACGCCAAGTCGTTCTGACGAATGAAACATTTCGCCTGGTGAAAATACTCTTCGATAGGGTTGAAGTCTGGACTAACGTGGAAGAAACCTTGCAATAAACCCGTAAAACAATTACTAGACTATTCCGGCGTGAAACAATGAATCACTCTATTATTACGTACGATTATACACTAATTCCATTTTTTTCTTTTGTTTACTGTTGACAAGAGTTTATTTTGCACGGGTTAATTGCAGTCACACTCATTGATTGATAAGAAATTCGAAAAGCGCAATTGAAGTCTGTTGTCTCATGAATTTCATTAGATGTTTACGCATCTCATTAGGTTTTGGTATAAAAGATATGTGCTGGACAACGTTTCTGCAATTGACTATATATATATATATATATATACACATAGGAAGACGAATCAAACACACATAACTTTCTGTAACACTGTGTTTCACGCTTACGCGATCATCAGACAGGTATGTTTAATGAAGAATATACCGTTCCTAAACACTATATACGGGTAGCTAATTATAATTTCTATAGATTATGTCTTCTATTGTGTTTACATTCCTAAGGGGGCCGGGTTCTATTGTGTCATAATTTTTAAAGCGTTTCATTGCAGTTTACATGAATTGTTAAATTACCATTTCTATGGCGATTGGTTTCTATTATTTGCACGATAACAAAGGCTAGTTTCTGTAATTCTAAGTTCTATTTACATGGAATGTTTGCTAAATAATATTTGTTCTCATGTCGGCATTTAGAGATTAGTTCAGTTCTCTTGTTTAAGTTCGTAGTTTTATCGGCTCTAAGAATGTGGAGTTTTTCTGTCAGACAGAGGAGGCATCGTTTTGTTGCGTTGTTATATGCGCTTGCTCGTGCGATGATGGTCCAGTCGATTCTGTAGTTAGCGTTGTTGTCCTTTAATTTCCAGATGTGCTTGGATAGCTCGGTGCTGTTGGTGTATTTTCTATTGCGAAATGTTGATTTGTGTTGCGTGAAAACGGAAAAGAAACATAATCTGGTTTAACCCTCCATACAGTAAGAACGTCCAAACTAATGTCGCCAAATCATTCCTTAACCTCGTTAAAAAACACTTCCCGCCTAATCACAAGCTGCACCCCGTCTTCAACAAGAACAACGTCAAAGTTAGCTATAGCTGCATGCCTAATATGAGCACCATAATTAGCAACCATAACAAGTCCATCCTCGACACTAACAACACCACGCCCCAAGATGAATGCAACTGCAGAAAGAAAAACGAATGCCCGCTCGACAATAAATGCCTAACCACTAACGTCATCTACAAAGCCACCGTTACTACCGACAACAACCAGACTGCAAAGAACTACATTGGACTGACGGAAGGCACATTCAAGCAACGCTTCACGCAACACAAATCAACATTTCGCAATAGAAAATACACCAACAGCACCGAGCTATCCAAGCACATCTGGAAATTAAAGGACAACAACGCTAACTACAGAATCGACTGGACCATCATCGCACGAGCAAGCGCATATAACAACGCAACAAAACGATGCCTCCTCTGTCTGACAGAAAAACTCCACATTCTTAGAGCCGATAAAACTACGAACTTAAACAAGAGAACTGAACTAATCTCTAAATGCCGACATGAGAACAAATATTATTTAGCAAACATTCCATGTAAATAGAACTTAGAATTACAGAAACTAGCCTTTGTTATCGTGCAAATAATAGAAACCAATCGCCATAGAAATGGTAATTTAACAATTCATGTAAACTGCAATGAAACGCTTTAAAAATTATGACACAATAGAACCCGGCCCCCTTAGGAATGTAAACACAATAGAAGACATAATCTATAGAAATTATAATTAGCTACCCGTATATAGTGTTTAGGAACGGTATATTCTTCATTAAACATACCTGTCTGATGATCGCGTAAGCGTGAAACACAGTGTTACAGAAAGTTATGTGTGTTTGATTCGTCTTCCTATGTGTATACACGCTCTGCAATTCTATTGCATCGAGCACTCTGCCGCAAGGATTGACTTCTCAAGAATTATATATATATATATATATACAGCCGTTTGCAAAAATTCTGACCCCCCTCACCATATATAAATATATAAAAAAATGTATCAGACATTATGGGATACCTCTTCCTTAATTTTTTTCTGAAGCCCTTGATGATAGGCAACTTGAAAAAAATATCAGCAATGACATCCCATAATGTTAGATATATGTTTGATATATATTTATATATGGTAAGGGGGTCAGAATTTATGAAAATTGCTGTATATATATATATCTAGCATGTTTTCACAAAAGGGGGTGTTAGGTTCCAAGGCTCCTTTTGTGAAAACATGCTAGATCTTGTGTGCCTTTAAGCTTTAAAAGCCAGTTACTCGTGTTTCTGCCGTTTTCGTGAAAGCGCAAATGACAGTTTACGACTTTTCTGGCCTTTCTTTCCAATAATTGATCTGTAGGTATTTTATGAGGGTGGTGTGGGGTGGGGAGGAGTAGTTCAAATTTTTTCGCGAAAAACCAACTTTGCCTGACGTATGGCGCAACGATTTGCTTAGTGAAAGATGTACATTTTCCACTAGGTCTGAGAAAAAAAGGTGCATTTTTGGGATGAAAACGTTGAAAAGTGAGTTACTGGCTTTGAAAGCCAACAAGTACGCATTAATTTACTTGTGTAACCTAAATTTCAAAGTGGCGCCATTTCTCGACCTTTTAATGGATTTCGATGCACTATACGGCAATACAACGTTCTCTTCATGTAGATTGCGTGTAATTGATGGAAGTTTCCTGTATTTTGAGTAACAATACCAGAAAATGGCCTTTTTCTAACCTAAGCATAACCTCTAGGTCTCAAATAAAGAAATTATGGGATAGATCTCACACAAGTAAATTATGGGATAGAAAGGCCATTAAAGTCTTCAACTGTCATTTGCCGTTTCAAGAAAACGGCAAAAACACGAGTTACTGGCTTTTAAAGCTTAAAGGCACACAAGATCTAGCATGTTTTCACAAAAGGGGGTGTTAGGTTCCAAGGCTCCTTTTGTGAAAACATGCTAGATATATATATATATATATATACAGTCGTTGCCGTTAATGTTGTCCTAGACATATGCACATATGGCTTTATAGCCTTTGTTCAGTTCGCACCTTTTACATAAAGAACGGTAATCAGTCGTGAACGCGCCCTTTGTATTTGGTAACAAAGAGCCGCGGTTGTCTAATGGTTAACGCTCTTGGAGTTTCCAGTTCGAAGCCCCGAGTTCAAGTCTCGGTATCGGCATCGTATTTTTTTTTTCTTGTTTTGTTTTTTGTTTCTTTCCCCTTGTTTTTTGTTCTGTTTACATGTGTGGTTCTGACTTTCGTAGTAGATAATTATACCAGCACTGACTGAGTACGCCCAAATTACGCTATTTTCGTTTAGAACGGTGTAGCGATTCTGTTGATGGTTGTGGGTTTGAATAGGCGTAATTTGTTTTACACTGTGCTGGGCTTACATATATATACCAGAAACAGTTTTGAAAATACTAGATACCCACTGATTCAAAGTATTATATATTTGTTTAGAAGTAGGAATCGATTTTAGCAAGTGTTATGAATTTCATTCGTACTGATTTTCTGAACTAAGGCAGACTGAGCGAGCGAGCTCATTTTTTTTCGAGATTTCGAAACATCGGCCGCGAGACAGCGGAGACAGTTTTGAAAATACCCGGCAGTCCAGAAATTGTACAGAATTCTCTTTGAAACTCATAGTAATGCTTGCATAAGTTGACGTAGCTTTTTTCTTTGTGAAGGAAGAGAACTCGCATGTAATTAAAGCCGTGTACTCGGCGTAAGGTTTGCGAGTGTTTTGACAAACGATCACAAACTTTTGAAGCTTCGCCATGGATGATGTCGATGTTCAAAATACTACATTCCCTGCGGCAGTCGAAACTGTTGCAAAAGAAATGTTCGAACATCCCATAATAAAACATATGTGGATGATAGGTGTCCTAGGCATTTCAAAGGTTAAAAAGAACTCCGTTCTTGTAGTCACGTTTGAAATAAAAGCTTTTAAGGGAATGCAGTCAGAAAAAAAGAAAAAAAGGAAATGAAAAAAGAACTGGTAAGCAAGAGCGTTAACCGTTAGACTACCGTGGCTCTTTGTTGCCAAATACAAAGGACGCGTTCACGGCTGATTACCGTTCTTTATGTAAAAGGTGCGAACTGAACAAAGGCTATAAATCCATATGTGCATATGTCTGGAACAACTTTAACGGCAACGACTGTATATATATATATATATATATATATTTATAAACAACGGTCTGTAATACAATTATCTTTTATTAGCGCTATATTCCAATGTACCATCTGTTGTACAAGGAGCTAATAAAAATATATGTGTCTGTAAACGCAGCAGAGAATCGTGTCTTGTGCTACAGCAAAACAAAGAAATTCAAACGTTTTCTGAGACTTATTTACAATTCCTGAGTGTCTGATATGTAGGAACTTAACTTCAGCAGACTCCCCCCCCCCCCCCCCCCCCCGAAAAAATAAATAAAAAATAAACAAACAAGAATATGAAGCAAAACTCATTAGTTTTCTACTTAAACACGAAGTTCCTGTATAACAGGTTTAGCCCCTCCTCTTTTCACGCCGTTGGAACTTGAAATTCAAATTGCAGAGCAGTGAAGGAATCAAGTGAGCATACTATCAGCCTCTCCTGTGAGATACTAAATGTCTAAGGTTTAAAATTACACAATCCCAACAAAACTGTACGGAGGGAAGCTAAGATAGTTGGGCTTACCTGGAGAATACCCTGCGACTTCAGGAATGTGTGGTTAGGGTTTGTTAAAATGGTTGGGTAATTAGCTTTGTATGGAAACAATGGAAAATGAATTTTTATTAAGTACATTCGTGAAGTGGCAGGGTATTCTTGCAGTTACTCCGGCAGTTGTTCACTAATCACTGCCAATGGTATCAGTTATGACTGTTTACGAACTGTATAGCCCTTTGAAGTTTATATGTTTGCTTTGAATTTTGTGGAAGCAATCGATTAATAGAGAGCACTCAAGCGGAGCACGAGGTGAAGGTGTCAATGGCTTAACCGCCATGGTCCTGTTATACCGGTGTACCAGCGATTTCCCCGGGGGGCGAAATCGCTAGTGAATTCGCCCCTCCCTTCCTCGCCCCCCTCTAGCAATTTCACCCCCCCCCCCCCCCCCCCTCCCCTCCAACCTTTTAAAAGGTTATGAATACATGTTTTCCCTCTTATTATTACTGTAATGTATTGAACGTGGAGAATAGTACGGCAAAAAGCTATCAGTAATGTGTATAAAGGCATGCAATTCAATGTTATTTTAAAATTCACGCTTCACTTTTCTTCGACACAATTCGTTACGGTAAACGTAACGCTACGGTAAACGCTGTAATTTTCATTCGCGCGAGCAGTGCAACAAGAAACTCGACAAGGGATTCTGCAATCCACCTACAATCTTCGTCAATCTTCGAATGATTAGTTGTTAGTATTTCTTGCCTGAAGCCAACATGTAGATGATGTAATTATTGTGGACACTTAAAGGTTTTGATAACCCGTAAATCCGCCTACTTTGAAAAGACTTTGCCGAATAAAGGAAGTGTTACCGACCCGCGTGAAAACTTCCTGAATAAACAAGCAGTAATGAACTAATTAAGATCTAAAACGGCGGGAAGATTTAAAACTTACTTTAGCTTATAGCAAGTGGAACTCATATTTGGAAACAACTGCCAAATAGCCTGATGATTTTTTCATGCATGAAAACCATAATGAAGTTGTCGTAATTATCGTGCTCTGTAAGATTTTTATAATCCGTAATGCTCACGTCGATCCATCTATCTATTTTGAAATAAATTTGAGGAATAAAGGAGCGTTACCGACTCTCGTGCTTTGTTCTATTTCAATTGAGCCAACGACGTTTGTTAATTCAGTAATTAGATCAGTTCGAACTAGTAAAACCTTTCTGGATAAACAGCTTATTAACCAATAAGAAGATAAAACGGCGGTAAGTTTTGCAATTTTCTAGCAGTATAATTAATTCAAATCCGGAAAGAATTTGAAATGACTTTCCGAAGAAAAGGAGTGTTTCCGACTCGCGTATTTTTATAGTCAGTAGTAGTAATAGTAGCTAGGGTCTTACACTTCATTTTATTTAAAAAAATACTTTAGATTTATAAAAAATAACACTTTTTATTCAGTGCGTTGACATCTACTGTCTCTATTTTCTGAGGCGTGGCGATTTCAATAAGAATTACGAGTACAATTCACTAGAGATTTCGCTATGATAATTAAGCATACTAGCCAATCAAATAACCCGAACGGACCTGACCGCAAACGTCATCAGTATGGAATGTTTGGCCTCGAATCGCAGACGTCTCTCTCGGGGGCCGCGTATTGATTGTGGCTCCCGATGCGAGACGGCTGTATTCGTAGGCTAATTCGCTTCGTGTGTACTATTGGTATATTTTATAAATGTTCATATTCAACACTTTAACAATTACGGTACCGTTCAAGTAGCTGTACAATGAGTAGTCGTGCTGCTATTGTCAAATAATATTATTTTTTAAATTTCAAGAATATCTATATTCTCATCGATGTTCATAACAGTGCATACCGAGTGTCATAACTGCTAAGTACACTAACCTGTCTCTGTAAATAAAATTCTGCCATCTCAACCTGAGAATCATTTTGCACCGATTACCGTTGTTTAGTTTATCATTTTACAGTACGACTCCTTTAACCGGGGCAACTTAGACAACGAAAACTAAACACATTCCAAAACGAAAATAAAGCATTCCAAATTACAAACCCTGGCATAGCCACACGATTTCCTTCATTCAAAACACTTCAGAGCTAGTCAACCAAATTTGCCTTTTATCGGATCGAAGCTCGAGCACGTCGAAATGCTATCGTCTTCTGCTCGACACTGATTGGCTGGCGTTGTTTTCGTTCTGCAACTTGATTGGTTCTCGTTCTCTAAGTGGCCCCGGTTTCAGTCGTCGCAATAATGTAAGCCTTGTTCACATTAGCGACATTGGTATAGCACAATCAGCATACACAGACTTAATGTCTCAATCGGCGCTTGTTCTTTTCTCACAGTTACGCATTGCGTCTGCTGCGTGTGTTGCTTGTGCTGATGCTTATGTCGCTAGTGTGAAAAAGGTATTATTTTTTTAATAATATAACCCAGATAGTACGAGCGCTCTGATTGGCATATAGACTCAAACAAATCTATGGTCTATTGTACCGGTAAACACATAGAAATCGGCACGCTTGCTTGCGTTGTGGCGTAGTTATATCATAAAAGCAATATACACATTTCAATGTGTTAACTAGCGAAATAAAGCACTTGGGATGTTGGGAGAACGCTTGAAATGCTTGAAAATAACATAGCTTCGTAGCTTGCTTAAATAACAATACCTATCCGTTAATGCATTCTTTATGATATTGGTTACATTTTCAGCCTATAATCGCCCATATCACGGTTTTAGAAGTAGTCGTTTTCTTGGCTCTCTATTCCAAAGCCGCTTATACTACTATAAGAATACCTCAAAACTAGACTTATTTCCAAATTTTATACGATGTATGGTTGCCCGTTGGTCATACAAATGTCTGATTTTTTTCCCGAATTTGCGGTCTTATATCTTCGCTTCTAAACATCGTATAACCTTAGATTTGGGGATTTGTCTAGTTTTGAGGTGTTCTTACAGCAGTATTAACGGCTTTCCTAGAATTCAAAGAAATCGACTACTTCAAAAACCGTGATATTGGCGAATTGTAGTTAAAATTAAAGACAATATTATTGTTCTCTTTCTTTTTTCATCCTTCTTTTCAGAAAATGATTTTTTTAAATAACGCATTTTGCACCTTTTTGTGTTTTCTGCATACATGTGAATTGTAAAAAAAATCTCTACAACGCTCTGCAATTATTTCGAATCTATAAAGCTCACGTATTGTACTAGACATGCGCTATGAGAAAGAACAGTTCCTCGATATGTTTTATTTGAGCTGTGATGAATAATCAATCTTCGAGTTGTCACATTTGTGGGGTCATGAACCTCGGCTACCAACCAACATCGACGCCAGTGCAGCCCACCAATTATTGAACAATTATTCATCGAAGTCGAAGTGGACGTTGGTGAATATTTACCAAGACGCATGCAGACGCATGCAATATCCACTGAGAATGGACTAGTGTTCGATTGGTGAGTTAAAACAGTTAACCCACCCCCCCCCCCCCCCCCACCCCCCCCCCCCCCCCCCCCCTCCTCCGATGGTTCATTGAAAGTATTTTCATTATTTTACTTGAATACTCTATATGTACACAGTTTATTAGTCATTTTTGAATATTTGCTTTGATTTTTACCATCCCACATGTGCGCGAGGTTCGTCAGTTCACATGAGAATTGCTGATAATGACCGTGCCCGGCCCGGACATGTAATGTCATGGTCTCTCACCATGACACAGTCCCTTTGATCAGCCATTTTGAAACTTTCAGTCTCACAAACTAAGTAGAGACTTATTCCCTTTTACCGAAACTTTACATACACTATTAGAAACACTAAACCCTAACCCGTAACATAAACCTAACCCTAATCGCCAGTAAACAAGTTCCCAGTACAACCACGTCATTGCATTCCTGTAAAAGGTCCATTACTATCACGCACGGTGAATGATACACTATCATTCGCGGGTAGATCATCCAATCGAATTTCCTGTTAGAAAAAACTTCGACCAATCAAATTGCTTGTACCAGTTCTAATCAATTCCAAATAATTTAGAGAAGGAGGCTTAATAGGAGAGGACTAGGCTTCACCATACCGTAATTTAAAAAAAATGTTCTTCCGAGTTTGACCAGATATCATAACGACGTTTAATTGTTACTACTTGATCGGATAGCTCAGTAGTTAAGCTCCGGTCTGTCGTGCGGGAGGCCGCGGATCCAAACCCCGGCCGGACCAACACTCAGGGTCTTAAAATAATTCAGTAGAAGTGCTGCGTTTGTGAACAATATCTCTCTCGAACTTCAAATAGTTAGAACCTTCATGTGATCTCGGATAACTTGGACGATACATCGTAGGTTCTCCGTCCACATTCGAGTGGTATTAAAAACTGAACAGATGTTTACTGCTGTGACTGCTTCTCCAGTGAGAATATGGATAATTTTTACGAAATGTCTTTATAATGATTTCTACCTTGTGTCGGTTTACTTACTTTGAGCTCCAATTGTTGTTTTCTCGTACTTACTTTCGCGACGTTTGATCTTTTAAACTTTCTCCAGGGTTTAAGGTAAGGAGTCCTTTTACGCAACGTAATTGGAAACGAACCCATGTTCTGAAATGGTCTGGTGTCTACTACCAGCGGTTCTGGTTCATTAGATATAGCTCTCCAGGCGTTTAGGCGATTATAATAATTTGAATTCATTTGCAAGTCGTATATTGGTGAAGACGTTGTAGGCACTTGTGGCACATTACTCATGTCATATGATGTCACACCCTGTATTTTAACAGGCGATGTTGTGTAGGAGGGCTCAGGTAAATCATTCCATTGCATTTCATTGATGCCTCTCGTTGACGCAAACGCAGTATAATCTTGCACTGCTCCCTTGGTTGGTACCGTCGCTTTTCCATTTGCCTTTTCTATTGCACTAGAAGGCGAGGTGTTTGATAGTCTAGTATCATCGTTAACTGTACTCGTTCCTGCAAGGCTTGGCAGGCCACTCGGAGATTCCTCTTTGTTGAGAGAGGTTAGGCTGAGTTGGTCCTCAGACGGCAGTGCTAGAAAACTACTCAAAAGTGGATCGTTGCTGGCATTGACAGCTTTTCCTGTTGTTTCTAGCGGTGATGACGTGGATTGAACGCCATTCAAGGATTGGCTAGTGCTGTTAATGACTGGCGTTATCCCAAGGTGTTGTGGCAACGGAGTTGCAGGGAAGCCAGTTATAGGCTGGTTACTGATGTGAGTGACAGGTGGCGTCGAATGCTGTGGAGTTTGAGTTGTACTAAGGCTGTTTACCCGGTTATTATAACTGCTACTATCATTTAATGGCTGATCTGAGTAAGTGACCAGTGGTGCCCCAGATTGCATGGTGGCTTTTGCTGTAGGATAACTAGTAGTCTGCTGGGATCGCTGCGAATTATTATCGATTACATTATTCGAGGTTTGCTGCTGAAGGGTTTGTGCCCTTTGAGTGCCACTCAAAGCATTTGCAATGTGTGCAACCGTCGGTTGTTGAGTAGCATGAAGGTTATTGACATAGCTGTTGTTTGTATTTCCTGTGGCATACTGCTGTTGTTGAGGTGGTTGGGTGATCGCCTGTCGTTGTTGCGGCATTTGAACCAGACCTTGAACCAGAGTTTGGTCCTGCTGTTGTTGAGGTGGCTGGGTGATTGCCTGTCGTTGCTGCGGCATTTGAACCAGCGCTTGAATCAGAGTTTGGTCCTGCTGTTTTTGAGGTGGCTGGGTGATCGCCTGTCGTTGCTGCGGCATTTGAACCAGACCTTGAACAAGGGATTGGTCCTGATGTTGTTGAGGTGGCTGGGTGATCGCCTGTCGTTGCTGCGGCATTTGAACCAGACCTTGAACAAGAGATTGGTCCTGATGTTGTTGAGGTGGCTGGGTGATCGCCTGTCGTTGCTGCGGCATTTGAACCAGACCTTGAACAAGAGATTGGTCCTGATGTTGTTGAGGTGGCTGTGTGATCGCCTTTCGTTGCTGCGGCATTTGAATCAGAGCTTGGTCCTGCTGCTGCTGTTGTACAACTGGGAATGTCACATTTGACTGCTGTGTGTATTCTTTGGCTGTTTGTTGTTGCTGTTGTTCAGAATACGTGTCCGGGATCCCTGTCGGAGCTGCTTGCCGCGGCAGCTGAGTTGTAGTAACTTGTTGCCTCGAGGTCTGGCCACTACTGTCATTGAATGCTGATGTCCCTGTTTGCTGTAGTAACTGATTAGCATAATTATCATTCAGTTGCTGAGTGTTGTTATCATTAATCGCCATTAAGCTCAACTGGTGTTGCAGTTCATTCGCATTCTCACTATTCAATTGTTGCACATTCGTATTGTTTACATTTTGCTGTGGTATCTGAAATGCTTGAAATCCACTTAATAGCTGATCATTAATTTGATTGACAGGTGTCACATCTCGTTGCTGTGGTAACTGAACATTAGTTTTTGCAGTGCTGATGACTGGTGGATCATTCATGTATGCATAAAAGCTCGGTGGCTGTGGAATGGAGTCTTTTTTAACATTCGTTACAGAATACTTCACGCTAGGAATCTTATACTTCCTAAAGCTTTTTGGTGGTTTTGAAACTACATGCTTCCCTACAACAACGGGATCATAACTAGCTGGTAGGAAATTGATTATAAACTTTGATCGGGGTACGTGATTAATGGCATTTTGTTTCAAGTTTAATGGTGAAAGTTGTTTTCGTCCAAGTGCTATATTTTTCTTTTGTAGTTCTTGTAGTTGCCGTATCTTTTGCTGCTGCATAACATTTAGTATTGCTTGAGGAATTTTGCGTTTTTCTAGCTGTCTTTTGTTCTGTTGCTGTTGTCTGAGTCTCTGCATGTTTAAGTAGCTCATCCGTCTGTGAAAGTCATTGATCTTTTCTTGCTGCAGAAAGTTGTTTTTATTAATTTGATGTTGAACGCGTTTTCCTGCCGAGTTCCCTCCAACGTAAAACACCTTCCCATTCCTCAGGGCATCCACGATTCTGTTATTATGAACGTTTACACGATACATTCCTTTGTTTCTTGGAACTGCCTTAATCGTAGTCTGAACAGCAATATGTTTATTTCCCCCTGAAATATCGCCCTTATTTTGAGTCACCAGTTTTGCTATAGAAGCACCTTTCCCAAACTTATGAAGCAGTGATATTGGTGGAGGCTCGATACTTGCTTTAGACAGTCCAATTCCTGTAAATCTATGAACATATTTTGGGAACATCTCCAATTTTCCATAATATGGTTTTCCTGTAATAAATTGACTTCCAGTGTGAAACCTCGCAGCCGCTGTGGTAGAATCAGGTGTAAACATATTTCGATATCCACTTCTATTTAGCTCATATTTTTGCTGTTGCATATATGACGTATTACCTTTCTGTTGTTTTCCTTTTGCACTGATACTAGAAATAACGGTTCCAATGGTTCCCTTCTGGGACCAGTCTTTATAATGACGTTTACTTGCAGCCGAATATCTTGTATAGTACGGGCGCATCAGAGAGAAATGCGTACCCTTTGGAAGTCGATATCCAGGTGCAAATTGCGCGCCGATATGCTGTGTACTCGCCGTAATGCGTCGTCCATTGAACTCGCCCTGGTTAAGCCTATGACGGTAGTAAGACAAGTTCTTTGCATTAAATTTCTGGCGTCCTTGACCTCCTTTACTTACAAAGCTAAGACGAGGATACGATCCATGTACGGAAGGAACTCGCCGAGCGTTCCCGTAGAAACCTCGGAATTTTCCAAAAGCATTGTAGTTAGCACCTCTGTGATATCCTTTAAATCTACTAAAACCCGTTGGAGCATAATCTTTCCCGTAAAAAGGTCGTCCTCCAGCTCTCGCATTGCCAGTATAGCGGCGTAAATTTAAACCTTGTGGCCTTCCGTAGAGCACTCGTCCAACAGCTGGTGAATATCCCTGAACTCGCCCACCATGGAATATGTTTTTCTGCAAAGCTCGTGAGTTACCTTTGGTGTTAAGACTCTTTGCTAGAGATAGTCGAGCTTTTAGGTTTTTAGCATATATGAGTAAGCGTGACTTTACACTCGCCTTAGGAGACTTTATCAGTAGAGACATAGGCCGCGCTGTATTTTCTTTATGCCCTATTCGTGAATATCGTACACTTGCTGTATTCTTTGGTAGCAGTTTGACTTTCTCACGAGCTGGTAAAAAATGTTTAGGGTGTTGAAGTTGAAAATGAGAATCTTTAGAAGACACTGGATTGATTCCTGGTGTAAGTCCATCGACGCTTAGGAACTTAGCCACTTCTCTCAATATTTTAAAATCGTTTTTATATCCATTGGATCCAGTACGTCGATTCCCTTTTGCTGAAATGATAAAGTAGAAATTACTTGTAAAGAAACAGTGAGAAGCTATAGTAATAAACATATTGGTACAACTGGAGGCGATTACTTTGACATGGAATTTAACATTTTTGCGGTTAGAGTAAATTTTCAGTGCGTCAGAAAGCAAAATACATTAATACAATAGGCTCTTTGCAGGATCGGGTCACGTGTTTGGATCGTCTGTAATTTCATACGGTAGTTAATAGAGTGGAATGGTTATGAAACCCAGCGACCGTCTTTGTTGTATGTCTTTGTTAGCTTTTTTCACCATTACCGTTCACAAAACACAACAGAAATTCCAATGTGTTAATCAATCAGCCAATAGAAACGTGTGAGTTCAGTCGTTCAGAGGAGGCTAATGAACTATGACCGTGCACAATCTTTTGTCTTAACCCCTTCCAACATAAATCTCAGCGCCTTTGTTAGCCCTTTGAAGTTTGCCGGGTTTCATAACCATTCCACTCTATTAACTATGGTAATTTGTCTGTGCTGTTGTATCCACTTCAAAGGTCGTTTTGGATCTTTTACGTACTGATTAAAACACAAACAGCAGTGTTTTATCAAGTTTAAAAATTCGAGGGCGAAGCCCGAGAATTTTTATACTTGATAAAACACGTGCTGTGAGTGTTTTAAACGGCTTCAAAAACGCTTCAAGAATGCAATGAAAGAAAGACGCACATCTCAAGGGAATGTTTACTTAATGAACCATTGAACCTTTGTATTCACAACGCCATGCAAAATATTCGAGTAATCACCGCCTGCAATTACGAACATCTCAAGGGAATGACATGAAAAAATTACCATACTATGTTGTTTGAAGCGGCGTTTCGCAATGAAGAATTTGGTGTCGTGGTTTACCTCGATAAAGTTCAAGACTTGGAAAGCGATGTGACTGACATGACGGCAGACTCTACATTTTTGACTCCGGCACAAACTATGTAAGTTTAATGTACGTTTTTATTATTTTACGGCTTAGAGTTTGGTTTAATAATTGGAACTAAACAGTGGCTCGGTAAACAAGTAATGCGGGTAGTTGGATAACTTCATTTTAAAAATATTATCTGTGTATCTCGGTAATCTGCTGATATTAGTAAATTTAGTGCAAAATTTATTATCTAGGTACCTTATGTTCCGTGTACTTTTTGTTATCTTTGGGTCTTTATCAGTGAATTCTTAATTAGGACGAAACTTTATATAAAATTTCATGTTCATTGATATTCTTTATATAAAACGTTCATCATAATTAGCAATTCAATGAGAAAGCTGAAACATCAATAGAAATTCCATTGTCTCAATCATTAACCCCGTTTCCCCTTCGGACAGAATTCAAATCCCTCCGCGGGCCTTTTAGTACGATGAGATTTATCAGGTATAAAGGAGCATGCACGTGACTGATTTGCTTCATTTGATTGGACAAAATGCTCATTAATTATTCATGAGTTTTTGAACTAAAGTTAATGCTCATTTGTTTCAGTTTTCTTTGTTCTCGTTGGGTATTTATAACTACTAAGTTATCCATCACCCGGTAGCGGGTTGTCTATTTTTTATTTTTATTTTTTTATTTAACCATATATATTCTCTGTGTTTGCTTCAAGAGCAAATGCTCATCTAGGAAACTTACACAGTCATACATTTACAAGTCTACAAGCAATTTAAATACAAATAAAACAGGAGAATAAAGAAAAACTACATACATTAAGTGTACATGGATATAATCAGCGAGTAAGTCAAGCTGTTGCAATGACAGATTAAGTAAAGCGATTTGTTTCTATGATAAAAAACTGTACAGCCTTGAAAATATGTTCATTTTGTAGAAGTGACAAGCTAGCGTCTCCGAACAGTAAAGTTCTTAGCTTAGATCTGTCCGTACAAACTTGCCAATTATTAAGAACAAGTGCAACAGAGGTGAGAAGTTTGGCTCGCTGGGCAGCATAATTGGGACAATAGAGGAAAAAATGCATTTCAGTTTCATTTAGAAATCCACAAGAACAAGATGGAGAAGAGATACAGTTTATCTTAAATAGATTAAAATTCAATTGGGAATTATCCATTCTTAGTCGGGTGTGCATAATTGAAGAAAACCTAGAAACAGAAATATTATATAACCTATTATACTGTGGACACCCAAACGCAGATTTGATAACATATTTAAAAGAGGTTAAGGTGGAAATTTTACGTATTTTTAAATCTAAATCATTCCATAGCTTTAAGGCTGAGGGCAAGAAAGACCCTTTATACCTTTCAGTTCGACAGGTTGGTAAAATAAAATTATCACCATGTCTCAGAGATATGATTGTACGTTCACTAACTTTTTGAGGAAGTAGCTGATACAGATAGTTTGGTGTGAGATGATTAACTATTTTATACAAAAAAACTAATTTATGCATATGCCTCCTTTCTTTTAAATCTTCCCATCCTAATTCTTGTAATAAACGAACTCTACTAGTTCCTTTCATAGCTCCTGTTACCAATCTAGCAGCTTCATATTGAACATTTTCTAAGAGATCACTTTCCGTTTTGCTACACCCATCCCAAATACAGTCGGCATATTCCATGATTGGTCGAACTAGACTCTTGTAGAGAACAATAAGAGTCTATCTATTAACTTTATATTTTATGCGTTTAAGTAAATTAAGCCGTTTCGAGGCTTTTTGGTGAATGTCTAAGATATAGTTCCTCCAGGATAAGTTACTAGATAATGTTAGCCCTAAGTGAGTGTGATTATCAACTTCTTTGATAATATCCCTTCCTAAATTTAGAGTTGGGTGCGTTACTTTGTTTTTCTTTGCAGTGAAAACGACACTCCTAGTTTTAGTAGTATTCATAGTAACTAACCAATTGCTTGACCAATCCGTGATGTTAGATAAATCAGCTGACAGATTTTCAGCTGCTTGCAACGGGGAATCATCAACTACTTTAAGTAGAGATGTGTCGTCTGCGTATAGAAAGCAGTTTGACAAGATCTGACTGGGAATATCATTGATATAAATCAGAAAAAGTAAGGGACCAAGGACAGATCTTTGGGGAACTCCTGCCGTAATCTCTAACCAGTCACTACTATGCCCATCGATAACTACACGTTGTTTTCTTTGAAATAAATAACTCGTTATCCAACTTAAAAGAGGGTCCCGAACGCCAAGTGATTTTAATTTATACAGTAATCCATCGTGCCAAACTCTATCGAACGCTTTACTAATATCGAGGAAAATCATTCTCACATCCAGCCCTTTTTCTAAAGATTCATATATTAACTGTACAATGTAAGTTAGCTGATTTACCGTAGAATCCCCTAGGCGAAAACCAGCTTGGAAAGGATACAAATAACCAATTCTTAATAGGAAATTATACATGCGAATAAATACGACTTTCTCAATTATCTTAGAAAGACTAGACAGCAAGGATACGGGACGATAATTCAATTTACTTTCCCTATCATCCTTCTTAAAAAGCGGAATAACATTTGCAAGTTTCCATTGGCTTGGGAACTGGCCTAGGCTAAGCGATTTATTGATTAAGTATGTAAAAGATTTATATAAGCCATCGGCACACAGTTTTATTATCTTATTACCTATACCATCATAACCACAAGCCTTAGAAGTATCGACACGTCTTAGTAAAGTAAGTACTTCGTCGTCAGTTGCAACTAAGCGCGAAAGAAAAAAATCCGTTTGATAATGAATCATTGGGGGAATTGTTGTTGATCTCGAATCTAGTACCGTTTGTTTAACGAAGTGCTCATTAAAAATGTTAGCTATATGTAGAGACGACCTCTTCAACTAAATCAGCTCCACATCTGAGAAAACCTCAAGCAAAGGTACTAAGTCAGTTATTAACTCGCTCCTCGGATCTTAGTGATATAGATTCTTTGGGCTGCGCTCTCGGAATCTATAACACTAAGATCCTCGGAGTGAGTTAATAACCCTTACTTAATAAGCTACATGTACTATGCCCCAATTCCATTGTTCTATGTATAGTTCTTGAACTTCAGCATAAGATCCACGGGGAGAGCGCGGCTGAATTCAAAACCCAGGGCATATTAAACACCTGTCGCGGGTTTTGAGTGCAGCCCCGTACTCTCTTGACTTTCTCAAAGTCCCTTAAAACAAGATTTTAATTTCCCGCCTTCACTTCTCTGGTTTAGGGGACTTTTGCTACCTGTTTCGCGCCCAATTCACCGGTTGAAAAATCCACCGATGACGTAAAGAAAGCTGTTCAATAGAATCTTTCGAAGCGAGACATGACTGTTTGTAAATAAAGCTTTACGGACCGGACGCGCACGTGCATATCACATATGTCAATCAACTTTCGCGCCAGAATATTTAATTAGATTCGAATCCTCACAAGTGAAACAAGTCGACCTATCGCGACTTCGTCGCTCGCTTCAACTCACGCATCGCGCTCGTTCTAAGAGGCTCAGAGTAAAAGAGGTTGACTTGTAGCAGGTCTACGTACACTCCTAAAACAATCAAATTCGGAACAACCACTGGCGGTATGATCTCCTATAACAGAAGTAACACTTCTCCCTCTAGCAGGAAAGAGCGATACGATTTGTCTCTGCAATTGATATATCCATGTGGGATACTTGATATGATATAGTGCGCATATGAGAAGTAAACCAATGTCAGATTACCCAGTTTGTCAGTTAAATCAATTAAAAGAATCAGCTAGTTTGTGAATATAATGCTTTTCTGATCACTAGTAAAATGGTTTATTTAACCAGGTAATAAGACATTTAATTAAAGCAGCTTCGGGCATCTAAACAAAGTTCTAAACATTTGAAAGTAGGAAATACCTCATTAAACTGATAACGATCGAATACTTGGCTTGTTTGTAGAACAAAGGGCCACAAAAGAATTGAATTATAAAAATCAATTACAAATCATAGTCAGAAACTTCTAAGAAACCTAGCTCAATAGCCAATCAACTAGAAATCAATGTTTATTGTTTTGAAATTTACATTTCAAAGAAGTATTAAGGTCGCTACACACGAAGGGACAAGTCCCTGGGACAAGACCCTCGTCTGAACTAGGAAAAATATTGTCGCGGGGACAACATTTTGCCCTTCAAATCAAACTGGTTTGAATCGAGAGGACAAGTCCCAGGGACAAACTGACAAGATTTGTCCTAGTTCACACGAGGGGACTTGTCCCTGGGACTTGTCCCTTCGTGTGTACGCAACAAGGGATTTGTCCCCGGGACTTGTCCCTGGGACTTGTTCCTTTCGTGTGTGCCGACCTTTACGGTGAAACAAGTTCAAACCTACGGGCACGGTCTTGCATTGAAATGCTCGCCCTATGTTATGAACCTATAGTAAGGCCAGTTGTTCTTACAAATATATTATCTTAAACATTTGTTTTGTTGAGAGATTTCTTGTTGAGTTTACCCGTGGTCACCAAAGCCAGAATGTCATCTAAGTGCACGATTGCTGTGAAATCACCAAAAAGCGGATATCAATTGCTCAAGGTGCGATCAAGGTGTGCTCGGTAACTGATTCAGAACGGCCTTTGAAGTTCATAGAACAGCATGCTTAACCTCATACATATTCGGAGCGTAAAGGCTAGCTTGCTAACCAGCATGCCGTTGCTAACTGGTATCCAAGGACGTGACTCTATCCTACAAAGAGCCTATAGAGGGGTTTTCGATTGAGTGTCGAAAGTAATCCGGTGTTTGCTTTTCTATTGGCTGTGAAAAATGTTTTACAATTATCCACCAATCAAGTTCTAAACTAAAACCAAACAATATTTTGTGGTCCGTCACGCAATCAATCCTCGGTGAAGCGAGAGTTAGAGCGCTTTTGAATGTGTCGTAAAATTAAAACCAGTGAGCCAATCACAGGAGCAAGCAAAACCCCAATGAACCAATCAGTAACTGCAGTAATTCTTGATTGGTTTTACTTGAACCAATCACGAGACAAAGTAAACTTAATCATGGATAACTATCAATCAAATTCAAAAGCACCTAATAGAAAACCGCTCTATATACGATTTCGTTTACTTTTCCTCGATTGGTTCAAGTAAACCCAATCACAAATTACTTCAGTTCGTGATTGGCTTATTGCGTTTTGACTTGCCCTGGGACCAAGTCAAAACATTTGGTTCTCGGAAATAAATTTTGCTTCCGCAACAAATGTTTCGCACGCGCGCAAACAAAGAAACATTTTGGGAACACTGAAACAAATGTTTCGCACGCGCGCAAACAAAGAAACATTTTGGGAACACTGAAACAAATGTTTCGCACGCGCGCAAACAAGGAAACATTTTGGGAACACTGAAACAAATGTTTCGTACGCGCGCAAACAAGGAAACATTTTGGGAACACTGAAACAAATGTTTCGCACGCGCGCAAACAAGGAAACATTTTGGGAACACTGAAATGCTCATATATATATCCACAGCAATGTTTCCTCGTTTGCGCGGGGCTTTAGTCTCGTTCTAAAGTTAAACATTCATAAATATCAGCGAGAAAGTGGGCTATTCGCAACTCTGTGTATTGTTTTAGTTTCGAGTTTTACACTGAGCAAATGCATCTGTAGTCATCGCATTCAATGGAAATTTGCGATTATGAAACTGAACTGTGTTAAGATAATCCAGGTTTAAGTGTTCAGAAATAAAGACTATCTGTTGTTAGGGGCCTGTCATTATTTATATTGCGGGTGGGGATTCGGGGTGGAGAAGAAAATTGGAGGTCCTCAAATAAAATTATTTTTGGAGGTCTTTAAAATGATAAGGGTACGTTCTTGGATACCTGAGGGGGAAGGAAAACTAACATTTTGATTGACATCTTCTCTCCACAATTTCCCCCTTCTTCCAGCATAGGTAATGATCGGTCCGATTGGTGGGACTGATGTTTCGATAAACCTGTGTGTGCCTTAGTGGTCTTCAAAGTCAATCCATTTACAGCATAAAATATCAACCTTACCTAATGTTATACATGATAATACTCCAGTCCAAAGGCAGATTAACAACCATATTTGTGTTTTCAACATCGCGATATAAGTGTTGTAGTGTGGTTAGCTCTGTAGGGAGATACATATTAACAATGTTAAAAAGAGTTTTAGCATCCGTTAAGTAGCCGAACATGCATGTGAGATCTAAAATAAGTTAACAAAACGAACATACTCATTTCAGAATGCCATAAAATCCCATTGACAATTATCTTTCGGGGAGGGGTTATACACGAAGTGGTTACGAGAAAACTATACACTCTGGTTGAAACATTGACATAGGAGACTAAAGTGAATGAACGACCTTGGGTAATTTGGAACTAATTGGGCATAATGGCAAATTTATGTGTTGAATTACAATAAAGATGGCAGATCACTGAGTAATCTGTTAGGAGAAACAGGCAACACGTACTCATGATCATATAAAAGTTTTCCGATCATTGTTTCAGTTGCTTCTGTAAAGTATGCACACACAGTGTCATTGTGCCGTGCCTCTGTTCTCTTATAGCCCTGTTTTCGTGAAGAGAGCATAGAAGTGCACCACGAGACGCAGCCGAGTGGTGCGGTATCTGAAGTTCTCGTGACGTTGTGACGTTATCTGTACATCTATATGAGATCCACGGCACAGGGACATAATACTTGCTTCATGCCGATAATTGGCGAACTTTACAAATATAAAGAGCTCGCGCATGACCTTGTGACGTCATCTGTGCATCTGTTTGACAAATAGATTCCATTCCGCCGTGCGTCTGTTCTCTTATAGATGCACATATATGACGTCACAACGTCAAGAGAAAAAAGACTGAAGTGCGCCACAAGACACAGTCGAGTGGCGTGAGTTCTCTTCGCGCTTTGGTGACATCTGTGCATCTATAAGAGACAGATGCACGACAGAATGAAATCTATTTGTTTATATATATAATAATAAATAATCGCAAACTAAAACTATGAAAATATCCAATCAAATCCATCATATCCATCATGACGCCATCGATGGGTGTGTCCTCTAATAACAAACGGTTCTTGACCAATCAGAGCGTGCGTTTCGGACTGATTCTTATATAAACTGTAATAGATCATGGCTATATCGACCAATCAGAGCGCAATGTATAAATTAATTTTTTTATTGCCCCATTTCAGATCATGTGTACCATTTCCCTGTGTATTGTTTCTTTATTTCTTGTTAACACATGAGAACATACATTGATACGGAAATCTCTTCAAGAAAGAACCTATCTCCCAAAGGATTTGAGATGGACACGACAAACAAGCAAAGTAATACGATCTATTGTGTTCCAGACCCGGGTTTCATGTGACAGTTTTCGTGCGAAACGAATATGGCTGACACGATTAAATGTATGCTGATTTTCTACCAGACGAAACGAGCTTTTGTTTGTATTTCACTCCAGCGAACAAGTTAGGAGACTGTGGTGGGCTGGGTCGCATTACAACATGTGTCATATATAATAAAGAAGCTTCACGATCGAGAGAACTTAATATGACGTCATGAATGAAAAGCTACTTCTGAAAGCACTTAAAGTACAATAAAGGAGAATTTGGGGTAATTTTTGAGAGAAAATCCAGGGTTTTCTTTATTTATTCGAGCATTGCAGTCAAATATGCTGATTTTCTACCAGACGAAACGAGCTTTTGTTTGTATTTCACTCCAGCGAACAAGTTAGGAGACTGTGGTGGGCTGGGTCGCATTACAACATGTGTCATATATAATAAAGAAGCTTCACGATCGAGAGAACTTAATATGACGTCATGAATGAAAAGCTACTTCTGAAAGCACTTAAAGTACAATAAAGGAGAATTTGGGGTAATTTTTGAGAGAAAATCCAGGGTTTTCTTTATTTATTCGAGCATTGCAGTCAAATATGCAGTAGTCATGTTCTGTCAGCCTCAAGGCTTGACTAAGTTCTAAGTTGTTCTGCTGTGAAACTCGAATGGTTGAGAGCGCTTTCTATTCGAACTTGGCACCTGTTAAAGCTATCAACCGGCAGGTTGGGTTTAGGTCATCACGAGACCTGAACTAGTTGGTTCGTCAATCCAAAGCTATCATTCTTAGAAACCGAGAGGTATAAACTTATAATGATACACTTATAGTTTACCTGCCCGATCAATATCAATAAAAGTAATGTAGGTGTCAGGGCTAAAGAAAAATTAACATTACAAGGAATCGAGAAAAATCATAGAAAGTACAGTGCGAATACTGAAACTTAGACAACGAGATCACATTGCAGAATGAAAACGAACTTTTTTTAAAAGCATTCCAATCTACGCTTACTTGAGCCAATCAGTGTCGATTACAAAACAATGGGATTTCGACCCCTCAAGCTTCGATCCGGTAAAATGCGAATTTGGTTCGATCTGAAGTCAAAATCTTTTGAATGAAGAAAATCGTATGGATATGCTATGTTTTATACTTTGGAATGATTAATGTCAGTTTTCTTGTGCAATGTGTTTAGTTCTCGTTGTCTAAGTGGCCCTGGTCTCAGTAGTCGCACTGTAATTTGTCTATGAAATCAACCTGTCGGCTCTGGACACGAAGTGACACGCACAACCATCTCTTTTAAAGCTACTGAATCAGTGGATATTTTCTATTAGGTTTTCGAACTTATTTAACATAATGCTTCTTGTTTTAATTTTTATTCGCGGTTTCACACGGTATTTTTTTTGTGTTACACGATAATTATTGGTCCACATCTCGCCGTTAGATTAATATGTAGCTGATTACGCAAGGAATCATTATTTTAGATCAGTTGTGAAATGTGGGATTAAGCAAGATCAGGCCCGAAATGTAAATGTTGGATATCTATATAGAATTGGCGAGACCTGGCGAGATTAATTAGGCAATATTCAGGGAGATACTAATGCAAGATTTGGCAAGATCAGGCGAGATTTAATAAGGTGCAGACGAATACCAGGCCCGGAGGAGGTGATGGAGGTCACTCTTGCAATTGCTTCATATAACGTAATGTATATATATATTGCAAACATTATTACCTATTTTGTTCAATATAAATATATATATCAGAAACATATCTAAAATTATGGGATGTTGTTACTGGTATATTTTTTCAAGTTGCCTTCTTAAAAAATAAAAGTATATATAGATATACCATAATATTAGCCATAGTTTATATATATGTATATCGAACAAAACTGCTCATAATTTTTGCAATTTGCTGTATACATATGTGTGGCGGTACAGGGGCCGGGTGTGAGTCCGGTTTCGTTTTCACAAAAACTTGAAAATCCGGGTTTTCTTCTTCTATGGCTGCACATACCTAAAGTGCACCAACCCCCTCCGCTATTTCATTTTCGTCTCCTGTTGAAATGAGTCGGAAGCAGCTTGAAATGAAGACGGAAAAATGGAAATGATTTGAAAGCCGCATTCAAAAGCCGACTACCGTTTTAGTTATGCAATTTGGTGCTAAGAATAACAACGAATAACGAAAGACATACTCATTTGGGGGGAACCTAAAAATGACCCTGTGAAATTGGCTACGTTTTAGGTAACAGGTTTAACAGGTTCCAAGATCAAATGGCAATTTTTCACATCCATTTTTAATCAGGCAAACAAGCTACCTTCAAATCCATATTTTTCCACAAAACTTTCTTTTACAGATTTGGTTCAAATTAATTCCGATAAAAACAGAAGTACTTCTTGGTTCTATTTATGTTTAGTATTTCTAGCTAGTCTCAGTTACAGAAACTTATCAATCTAAGAATTGAGAAATTTAACGAGATGTAAACAGACTCGAACAATGTTCGCACCAGATATTTTCCCGCCAGAATAGAAAAACGCTGTAAAATAAATGAAAACTATGTTTGAGTACTTACCTGTTAAAATTCCCAAACTAAAGAGAAGATCCTTATTTCTAGCAACTTGCTATTCGATCGTATTTTCCAACGTCCTGTTACGGTTTAACGTCGCTATATTCCACAACTGTCATTCGATCGGAACTAAAACAGTCATCAATAATTCACAGAGCGTTAAGGACAACAGTAAAGGACCTGTTCTACTTTTGTTCCGAGACAGCTCAGGCATAGCCACGAATTAACAAGAACACAACACTTATCTTCAAAACAATAACTAACATGTATTATATTATATAGCGGTTTCAAATCTTTCGAATAAAGCCTTGTTTACACGACAAGTATTTTGGGCACGGTACTCCTAAATTCTAGGTACACGTACCATTTGTTTTCGGCACGGCACCCCTGATTTTTGTTGTACAAATGGAATGTTGCGGGTACGCGCGCCCAGAAATCTAGGCGGGTTCTAAGACCCCGTGAAAACGTAGTCTCGGCCCGCCTTTTTGTAGAGCCGTGCCCAAGTTACGAAAGTCGTGCCCAAGTTAGGAGTGCTGTGCCCAAGCTAGGAGTTCCGTGCCCAAGTTAGGAGTGCCGTACCCAAGTTAGGAGTGCCGTGCCCAAGTTAGGAGTACCGTGCCCAAGTTAGGAGTACCGTGCCCAAGTTAGGAGTACCGTGCCCAAGTTCAAGCAATTCAAAACTAGAATTAACGGAAACATTGTCAGAAATCTATCCCACGCGTGCGCACTAGGCATCAAATTACCACCGTAAATAGATATTGTATTGCTCAAAATTGTACAATACTTTATATGGAAGTTTGTGTTTGGTGTCAAATTGTGAAACAGAATTACAATAAACCTTCAAATGTTACGTTTGCATCATATTTTCTTGCATGTTCTTGACTGTAAAATTGCATGTAATCGAGTTGAAACGGATAATTCTGGCTTTCCAAGCTTAATCGAATTCATGCACTAACCCTGTTTTGGCCTCCATGTTCACAGTAATTTCCTTCATTTTAGCCACACTGATAGTTGCTTTGATCAACTTTGGAGAATAACGTAACCATAAGCGTTTCTTAATTTGTAACGATGGAACCGAGTAGCTTAAATGTCATATTATCACACAAATATATCCAAATGTGACTTAGTATTTACCGACAGTTTCTCAGCGAGGCTAAATTTGAGTGATTTTCAGGTATCTGTACACTGCCACAGCTCGAAAGACCATCAAAACGAAACCCGTACAGCCGTGACTTCTTCTCCCTTTCATCCGCCATATTGCTCTCGACTAGCCTGTAAGAGCCTGGTAACTAGTGAGTGTGTTCCCGGTAAATAACAGCTCTCGGTCCTCGATAAAATTGTTATTATTTAGCTAGCTCATTCCGCCAACCTGTTAGCTCAGTGGTTAAAGTGCCTATGAAGCTCATTATTTTATTTTAGATATCAATTCTACATCAAGCGAATAGTAGAATGGTACAATATATCTTGCTTTGAATGCTGTGCCGCTGAGTTGAGGAGGTTTTAATATCCAAAATGCTAATTACATGACGTCAGGGGAGGTACCTGCAATCACTTCTTAGTGGTTGTGAATGGGCGTTTCTACTGATATAGGAAAACATATTTCTAAAATCATTTTATTTCAACCATGGGTCTAACACTGATAATTTAAAAAAATTGTTTAATTGTAACAAAAAAAAATGTATAATAATTGTGCCTCCCCTGACGTCATGTAATTAGCATTTTGGATATTAAAACCTCCTTAACTCAGCGGCACAGCATTCAAAACAAGATATATTGTACCATTCTACTATTCACTTGATGTAGAATTGATACTCTAAAATAAAAATAATAAGCTTCATAGGCACTTTAAGCTCCGGTCTATCGAGCGGGAGGTCGCGGGTTCAAACCCAGGCCGGACCAACACTCAGGGTCTTAAAATAACTGAGTAGAAGGTGTTGCCTTTGTGAAACAATTTCGTTCACGAGCTGCAAATGGTCAGACCTTCACGTCTTCTCAGATACTGAAGTTAAATCGTATGGTGATTTACGATTGACAGGCGCCCCGCCCACAATGGAATAGATTTGACAATGATACGGCCGTTAAATATACTCAGTACCTTTGATATAACAGATCTACGGTACAATGATCAAATGTGAAGTGTGGCTGATTAGACTTAGTTAGAATACTCACTGCTGCCTTACTAGCTAAATACACCCACAAGCTTTTGTAGCCGGCCTTGCTGGGCAAGCCAGTCAGCCACTAAGTTCTCGCAGTTTTGCCAATAAACGCGATTCCATTTGTATATAATATTTGCTGCAAATACGTAGTCGACAACAAGGGAAACAACGATCGAGCTAGGTTAGCTTCTTTCCAAGACTAATTATTTTCGGTATTGTACAATACTATAGCTAGTCACAATTTTTTTCACTTCGACGTACCGGAAGAAAGTGACGTCCACATATCACGTTACTTGCGCATGCTCGCAAGAAAACGCCGTCCGTCCGGGTTCCTTTCTCTCTCGGTAAAAGGAGGGGAAGGAATGTCCGTCTAGCAGGGTACTAAAAATGCTAGGAAACTCTTAGAGTCGGCTAAAGTTAACAATCTGCACCGTAAAAAAAAGATATTAGTACTTGGAACATGGTCTTGGTTGTCCAAAATCTGAAAGAAACTTTTATAGCCTGCGTTGCGGCTCTGGAGTATCGGAGCGCAGTGAGCGGAGATTAGGGGATTGGGGCGAGAAAAAATAGAGGGGGGTGGGTAGAACAGGAAGAGACTGAGCCACCCACCAATTAATATGCATAAAATTAGTAAGTCATTCGACGGATTCATCCAATCATCATGCGGCGTAAGTGAAAACCATGTTTAATATCTGTCAAACTCACGCGTGGAATCTCAAGGAATCTGAACTCGAGCGTTAAATTCAAAACAAAAAATATACGAACTTGGAGCTGATGTCAACTGAAACTCCGAAAAAACATGCGGAGACAGGCCCTAAACCCAAACCTGTAAATGTCAACGACTTTTCCAGGATATGTAAGGGAAGAGGTCAAAACAATGGTACTCTGGCGGAACCCAATTTTGATGGAAGGGGGGTTGTACCCGGAACCCGCCACCTATTTTGGCAAAATCTAGATTTTTGACCACAAATATCTTCTTGAATAAAATACTTATTGAAGAAGTAACTATATTTCTAGTTTCTACAGGCAGAGAAGAACGTGCCGGTCTGCATTAAAATCAGGTGTCCCTATTTTACAACGCGAGAAAATCACCCTCGAAAAAAGGGGTAGGGGGTATTACCCGCCACCCATCACCACCCCTGAGAAAATTGGGTCCCATTCGAAATCCATTGTTTTGACCTCTTCCCTAATTTATGTTTTAAGGTAGCGTTTAGGAATTCAAATATTTCCACGGCAAGAATCTGTTCAAGCGCCTAGCGGCTTCAGAAAGAAAAGAGAGCCGCGGCTTCATTGTGCCTGCAAAATTATTGGTCTTCATATTCCGAAATCGGCTACTGCCCTATCAGAGCAGTAGCCATATTCCGAAATCTGCTGCTCTATCAGAGCGAGTCTGTCGTTCCCGTGTGCAGTAAAGAACTACACCTTTGTTCGAGAAAGTTTGCAGGATAAATATATTAACTATAAAGACATAGTTAATAGAGTGGAATGGTTATGAAACCCGGCAAACTTCAAAGGGCTACCAAAGGCGCTGCGATTTATGTTGGAAGAGGGCAAGACAAAATAATGTGCAGGGTCATAGTTCATTAGCGTCCCCTGAACGACTGAACTCACGTTTCTATTGGCTGATTGATTAACACATTGGAATTTCTATTGTGTTTTGTGCAGGGTCACGGTTGAAAAAAGCTAACAAAGACATATAACAAAGAAGGTCGCTGGGTTTCATAACCATTCCAGTCTATTAACAATGACTAAGATAAAGAGAACTCGGTGCCGCTGAATATAAAGTCGGCACCAAATCAGAAAAGAAAAATTCCGAACACAATAACACCAGAACGAAGTTCTGCCAAAAGAAGCGCTAAAAACCATCCATGCACCATTACGAAATCATCAAAGCAGCTCGTATATTTTCGGAAGCACAAGCCTGTTCCTCAAACACACCGGTCCACGGTTTCAACCGTGTGCGATTCGTCGACGACCGCCAATACAAGCAAGACGCTTGTGGAGTTCCGATGCCCCGTTCAGATCATCGCGAAATTCGCTCTAATTACTTCTTCTGCATGCATAACTAAACAGCAATTTGAAGTTGCACTTCTTTAGTTCCTCGGGTTTTAGGTCTGAAAGTTCGGCAGCAGGATAACCTAAGAAACTCAACTGGTGCTGGAACATCTATAATAGCCTTGCTTCGGCCTTGCTTCTGTTCTTTCTTTATCGCCGAGGGAATTATCGGTGTTTGTCGTCATCTTTCTGCTCTTATCGCATGCCATGCACGAATACATTCTGTCACTGATGCATTTTAGCCAATAGCAATACGCGGCTTTCCGAGGATGAGTTATCAAAATAACCATGTCTTGCAGGCCAACGCATCCTCGCTCTACAATTACCAATAATCAATAAATGGCAAATACGCTTGAAATACCGATTATTGGTAATTCTACGACAAATCCTAACCCGAACCCTAACCATCGGACGAGTTCACGGGTAAACGACGGGTTCTCACTCACCTAGAGCTAGGGTTCACAGGTAAACAAGAAGAGAAGGTAAACGAGAGAAATATTTTTTTTGAGCTCGAACTCATTTGCGTGTTATGCTTGGTATAGTGCAGGCGTCACGACCACTACACTAAGCGCGTCTACCGCCGTTCGGATTTGGACAATTGTTTATCTTTATCCTGACTGGTTTTAAGAATGTCATTGTTTAATTTGCGTTCCAGAATTAGCGATTATTGAGAATTGAAGAGCAACAGCCAATTACCGATTATTGGTAATTGTAGAGCGAGGGTAGGTTGGTGCCGGCAGGCGCTCTGGCCTCTTCTCCCCACCCCCCTTTTTTCTCTCGCCCCAATCCCCCTAGCTCCGATACTCCAGAGCCGCAACGCAGGCTAGAAACCCTGAAGTAGCCTGGTCAGGCAGAACATATTCCTGAACTTCAAAGGCCGCTGAATTGTTTAGTACTTTCGAGGAAAACATAAACTTTATTGGCAAACTATTGGTGAACTTCTGACGACTCCCACTCCCAGAACCCTCGACATTAAAACTTATCACAGCAGTGGTAATCCTGAAGTGGTTGGTAGGTGGTCGGCCGACCACATTTTTAGTGCAGATTGTTCACTTTAGCCCCTAGGGTCGGTACACGCTGGTCTACCAGCGAGACATCAATCAAAGTTTTTTGGCCGCGTGGCTTCTCGCTGTTTCACCACGCTCGTAGCCCGCCTGTTTTTTTTTGCGACATGAGACCGTTTTACAATCTAGCGTAACCCAGCAACAGTCTACTGGAAAACTCGCCATCTGATTGGCTAGCCAGGCACAGCCTATTGATACCCCGTTTAATTGTCCCCGTTTTCTCTTCCGATAGTTCCGTGTCGACTACCAAATATTGAGAGCAAACCTTAAGGTTACCGGATACCTTCAGGGTGCGTTTCCAGTCTAAATTATGTAGCGCCCCGAAGAAACATCGTAGATAAATCATCCATGTATCATTTTAAAGCTTATAAAATTGGCTACAAGAATACATAAAAAGTTTTGAGTTCTTTGAAAATCTCGAATTTTCAGCGATCCCGTTTCTCCGATCTAGTGAGATGGCTTTCAGAAGCTCCGACTCAGAAAATATTTTAAAGTTTTAAAATCCGTTTGCTTTGTCGCATTTCAGAAACCCTGCTAGCAGAGGTTCTTTTCTCTTACCCTCTCTCCAGTTCCACTAACGAGGGAGAAAGTAACCTCTGCCACTATCCGAACGGTTTTCTGTTGAGCATGCGCGACGGTATCTGGATTTCCATTGGCCGAGAAAAACGAGACAGTAAACATTGTAGATTTCCTATTGTTAACGGCAAGAGAAGGCGTGGGAAAAATAAAATAAATTTCCTTCGTCGAGAGCGATGTTGCTTTCCTTGAGGTTTGACACAGCTGCTTTTAACGCTACTTCGAACTCGCTCACGCTTATGTTCACTCCAAAAACAGATGACATCTTGAAACTGCAGATTCTAGACTGGGCAGTGTTTTAATAGTATCAGCAGGTCATGTGCGTGTGACGTCGATCTCGAGAAACCGGTTTTTAAACCGGTTAGTCATGTGACTTACCTCCAAAAACTTGGAGCCGGCGAGATCTAAAGAACCGTTCGGATCGTGGCAGAGGTTACTTTCTCCCTCGTTAGTGGAACTGGAGAGAGGGTAAGAGAAAATAACCTCTGCTAGCAGGGTTCATTTCAGAGGAATCGTATTACAAAAGGGTGTCGGGGAATTTCAAAATTCGATTTAGTTCAAAAGTTATCATGCTCTCCGTGAAAAGGCGAAAAATAATCAGAGTAGATTTGCGGAAAACGCCGTCAAGAGCTCTATTTTTAGAATTTTCCAATTCCCCGACACCCTTTTGCAGCGGAGTTATCAATTGACGTTTTGTGAAAATGTCAAACAAATAGACTAAATTCCTCTTGATTGGGAGCTTTTTTAAAACTCTATTTTGGTTGAAAATCGAAAGCGTAGAAAATAGCATTTTAGAAAATCTAGCCGTCTGTCGTGCGTGAATCTGAAGCCCGCCTCTCCAACAATTAGCGAGCTCTTGGCCAATCATTTCTCATCACAGTTCAACTATCTGTGAAGATTTCCCGCCAATGTTGATTTCCGATCAAAGCTTCGCGCCGCATCGAGAAAATGTTAATATAGTTGGTTGTTCTAGTTTTCTTGTGTGACTTGAAAATTGGGAAAGACAAAAAGACCTGGAGGCACAAAGCCAAGGTGAACACCTAGAGACGCCTTGAATGCCAGCATAGTTAGTAGAGGAGACAGCGATTTGCAGGCGGCTGAAACAGCACGGCAATAGCGAGCTAAGATCGTGGTGTTGGTTTCAAGTGATTCAGAGTCACCGTCAGACTTTACGTTTCCATCTAAGCTTTCTTGGAAACAAATACTTTCTCGGCTGGCTCCTATCAATTCTTCATGTTCAGATGTGGGCCACTCGGCACTCTGTCTGAAAGTGAAAATACGAACCCTTGTTGGGTTTTACGAGGACTCCTATTTGGCTTTGTAGTCGTATGCATTGTTTGGCCTTGTTTTACTTTTCTTTTTTCTTTGTTTTCCAAGCTAAGGGCATCCTGCTTGCTCTTTTGAAGGCATAAGGCCAACAACCGATGGAATTATGTGTGGAAATACGTTTCTCAATAACCGTAAACATTGGTATATGAAATAAATTTAATATTATATATTCACACCGTCGTTACGGGCGAGTGAGCACTTGTCATGTGTTTATATTGATCTGCTGTCAATCAAACGGAACCTTTTACTTCCGGTTAAAAACTTCCTTTTGGTATTTCTCCGTCAACATTAATTTTTATTCAACGGAGTTTTTGGTATATGAGACTACTACTAAAACTACATTTCTGTGCGAAAAAAAAAAAATTCCATCTTTTTCGCTTTGAAGGTATCCGGTAACCTTAAGAATGTTAATCATGAGTAGTTTCACAAAACCCGTGAAACTTCTAAGTCAGTATGTTTATCAACCGCTAGCAAAAGAAAACAATTGAATTAGTCCGGACTGTCTAGCAATGTTTAGTATGTATATTAAAATATGAGGGTGCATGTATAGGGGGCTAAACTGTCGAGAAGCTAAGCTACTCGAATAGTGACACAAACTATCATGATTTCCAATGTCTTTATTGTCATAATACCATGATTACAATCATTACCACGATTACAATGATGACCGCTAACAGTAAATTATGTTATACCTATTCAATTACACGTTACACTTTCAGATATTCCGCTGGCCTCTTATCAGCCAGTACTCTGTACCGGTACAAAATGTGATTTTTAGTACAGAGCCACATGAAAAATTGTAAACCACAAAATTCAGGTAGTTGTCATTTTTATGTGTAAAAACTGGCAATTGCCATTCCAGCAGAATCTCTGAGTATCGAGGGCACATTTCTTTAACCCGACTCAGAATTATTGTAATTCTGATGGAAAATCTGTCATGTTCTAGTATGGGCCAAGCACTTCTTTAATCAAAGGAAAATACCCAGCGCGAATTTTATTTAACGATAAACAAGCGGGTACAAAAAATAGCCTGTTATACCCGAAGTATGTTTTCACTCATAAATTCAAAAAAATTAACAAAAAGCAAACAAAAAGATCAGGGATGAGAAATGCACCCTTTTTATTTTTCGATTAAGAACTAATGTGACTAAATAAAGACTGATAAGGCATTACTAACAGCATCGTAGCTTACACTGAACACACGTAGCCACTACAAGAAATTAAAGAGCAACACCCTTACTAAAGCGGTCCGTTCCTCAATATCTTAAGGCAAAAATCATATGCTCTTAAAGCGAACCTCGGCGTTTTTAAAACACGGGTTACTAAATACTTAGTAAAAAAGTAAAATGCTTATATATATATATAGGTATTCTTATCTGTCAAGAAAGCTTGGCTTATCCAATGTAGTTGCATGTATCCTAATAATATTGTCAACTGCGTCGTTCTGCAGGTCATCAAGGTCCTCTATTACTAAATAGCTTGGTTTAAGGAATCAATCATCTGGGGAGGGAGAGGCGGTCATCAAGGTCCCCTATTGCCAATTAAATAGCTTGGTTTAAGGAATCAATCATTTGTAAAAGGGAGGGGGGGGGGGGGGGGGTCCACATTCATTTAACTTGACGTTAGTTTGGCTGTATTGTCCAGTGAAAGGGAGGAGAAGGGGTTAAATGCGAACGTGTCAATCTGTTTATGAACCCACCCCAGTATATATTAATCATTAATCATTCTATGATCATTACGTCTTGACCGTGTTTATGGTTATTACAAGGCAGCGTGGGCTCCATTCACAGTCTGTAAGGGAACAAGAACACAACATATTAGCATACTTGTCAATCGAAACGTGTACATTACAATTCCAGATTCCATGACATAGATTACTTCTCTTCCACCTGACCTACAGTAGGCTTAGATACAAAAATCCGGCCTTTTTTTTTTAGATTTTTAGACTCTGAATTTCTAACGAGACCTGAAACAACCATAGGGGCTGATCAAAGCCAGGTCCCGGCTAATCCACAGATCGAATTGGAATTTAGCGTGTTGAAATATTTTTAGAAAATTTGGAGAGGTGTGTTTTGGGAGACATTTAGAGCTTTTTGGTGGATTCGAGAGGGCTTTTTTGTACATATTTGAAATTAACAGCGCCTTTCAACTCAATTCAGTGCTGGCAGTACACCAATACAGCAGTTGCCTTGAATAATGCATCCTACAATTCCTGTTGTGGTCAGTAGCCAAGAAAACACGGCGGAGGCTGAGCCTAGGCCTGAGCGGATTGTGCTAGCATAATTTTTGGCATAATTGGAGCAAACGAGCATAATTTTTCAAAGAAGCACTGCTCGAGCATAATTACCAGATTGTAGCATAATTTGAAGCATTAAAGCCAAAAGCAATGCTATTATTGCTTTTATAGTGCCTTTCCTAATTATTAGCTGGTATATTTTGCTTGGATTCTACATTTTTCCAAAGCAAATACCTGAATTTCACTTTCTAGTTATCTATTCTGGTTTTGACTTTATAAGTGTGACTTAACCTTTGAAAAATAGGTCACCTAATAAAATGTTGTGTGAACAACTAAAAATGCCGCACATCAACTATTATGCCGGCCGTCTTCGAAAAACGTTTTTTTGTGAGCATAATTGTGTAATCTACGAGCATAATTTTTGAACTTTGGCATAATTTGGGCATAATTCGACAAAATTTGGAGCAGTGCTAGCGGCATAATATGCCACTTTTAGGAGCACAATCCGCTCAGGCCTAGCTGAGCCTCATGGATGGTGTTGCGAACTTAGGGGCCGACCATTTGACTTTAGAGGGGGGGGGGGGGGGGGGGTGTTCTTGTCTGTGCTCGATTTGTTTTTCTTTAGCAGTGTTGTTGCACGAATTTTTTTGGGCGAAAAAAGCGGAGCCAGAACAAAGCTTTTCCGCTTGCAGAATATATTTTTTCGCCACCGTTGGCTTGCAGGTTATTTTTTTTCAAATAACCTGCAAGCCAACGGTGGCGAAAAAAAATGGTCGGCCCCTTAGTTTTGTTGAACATTAAAGACTTAGGTATGAACATGTATGAACAATGCATTAAGCGATTTTCTCTGCAGAGGAAATCATAGAAACTGAAGCATAATAGCGTTGTTGGCATATCGTTACAGTAGTTTGTGAAGGTTTCTCCACTGGGCACAAAGAATATACTATGAACCAATCGACCAATGTGCTAGTGTTAATTTTTGTTAGTTTTGTGTTCTTACTGAATGTGGCGCAAAATTATGTTTTTCTTTGCTTTTTATCAGGCTAAAGCTGATAAAAAATGAGATTTCTTGAACTTTTTTTGAGAATATCCGTTAGAATCGCATAGCCAAAGCTGAATCACACGGTGCATTTGCGAAATCAGACGCTGATTGGCTGAGACGGAGTGGTGATTCAGAGTGGAATCACCACTGTAGACTACGCGCGCTATTTATAACTTGGCAAAATATCAACAAAGTACTAAATCTTCAAGTAATTCATCGGACTATGCGATTCAAGGAAAATCACATGCCTGACTCGGTAATTCCACGTTAAATTGCACTCGAAAAACCGATATCGCCCTCGTCGAAGCGACTCGGGCGATATCGGTTTTCTCGTGCAATTTATAATGGTAATAGAATTGAGTGGAGTGCAATTTGGCCTGAAATCATACGAGTGATTACAAAATTGCACGACCGCGAAGCGGGAGTGCAATTTGTAATCAAGAGTATGATTTCAGACCAAAATTGCACTCCACTCAGTTCTATTACCACTTAATTATATTCATTTTTAAATCTTAACAAACGATAAACGTAAATTTGTTTTTTTACAACAACAAACTAGAAAAGTCAAGCAGGTAGAGCTTTGAAAAAGGTAATTCAAATCTAAGAGCGTGCGCGAGCGATCACGCCATCCCTACGCTGTGAAATGGTTTCTTAAATTCTGCTCATTGATTGGTTCAGCAAAAGGATGCAATAACAGACACAAAATGATGCAATTTAGGCTGAAATCACTGCTGCTTTTAACCAATCAAATTGCAGGAAACACCAGTGATTTCAAAATGAATATAATTAAACGTGGAATTACCTCGTCAGGCATGTGATTTTCCTATAGAATCCCATAGCACGACTCAAAATCGCGCGCTGATTGGCTAACGAAGCGTTTAATATTTTGTGGAATTAAACGGTTTGAAAAGCTGTATTCAACGATGTACAGGAAGCCCGCGCGTAAATATTTTGTTTATTTTTATTATCGCGAACAGAGACACAAATCATGTTAAAATTACAAACCAGGATATTCACAAAGTTAACAGTAGTAAAAGAACGTGAAAATTAGATATCGTTTATTCCGTTTTTCACGAGAAATGTTATGTTTTGGCGCTCGACTGAACAAGAAACCGACTCGAATCATCCGAGGAATCGACAAAAACAACTGCAGCAAAAATGTGTGATTTTGAACGAAAAAGCTGGGGCTTCCTGGATTTGCTGATTTAATTGATGTAATATTCACACAGAGAAGCTAAATGACTGAAAACAGTAAAAGCAGGACGAAAAGCACGGCTACAGAACGGTACTAAAATCGTGGTACAAGGAAAATTTTGGAAACGAGTGGACTGAACACAAGTAACATTCAACAGTTTAAAAACAGGCCGTTTATTTATTGTGAGAATTGAGCATTAACATTTGGTAATTTGCTTAAAAAGTAAGGAACACTTAATACTTACAAGTTTGTGCGTATATATACTTGTGCAGCAGCTCTTCGGTTTGTCAGGTTTTAGATTTTCACTTAGCGACAACTGGTTTCAACAGGCCGCCGGTTTTCTCAATCTTTCACAAACATTCACAATTTTGTCTCCAGTTAATGCACTTTCGCTTTCTTGGTAAAGATTAGATCGAAATTAAGTGTACCTAAATAAAATACAGGTGTTTTCGTGCATAAAAATCCAGTTTTGATGTCGGAAAACCAAATTTTGTGAGCAACGACTGCACTTTTAGTTGAACATCGTGTGAGTCTCAGTCTAATTTTAGCTTGATTCCTATTCGCTCGTTAGTTTACCGCGCAATGGGTTCCTGGCGCGTGGCGGGAATTTCAGCAACATTCAGACAGCTGAGTATATTCTTTATTTATTTTCGTAAATCACTAGATGCAATGGGATTCAAAGAAAATTCATTGCCTGACTCGGGAATTCCACGTTAAATTTCACTTGAAAAACCGATATCGCACTCATCGCTTCGCTGCACGACTCCGCCCAATACGGAATATATTTTCTCCCAACTGGCCGGCAATATAATTCGGTATCGCGTCTCAAAATCTCAATTAGTTTATAAGATTTTAAGGCCATTTTGAGGGATTTTTGTAGCTTAGCCTAACCTGACCCCAGTGGAACATACAATATCGAATGTTACTAAAAACGAGCGATGCAGTAACAAGAAAACAATTACTAACACAAACCCCTAACTCGCACCAAAAAACTTACCCTAACCATTCAAAAACAAGTTCCGAGATAAATGATCAAGTATTAGGGCTAATTTTTGGCTAGAGTTCACAGGTAAACAACGAGTTCTCATGCACTCGCCTACAAAAATAGGGCATAAAGATGAAAAAGCATCACCTTTCAAGCTTGGATAGCCGCTAAGCGTAAATTAATGGTTAAATGTGTGCATTACACGCGGAAGGTTATGGCGTTCGAATCCTCTTTTTCTCCATATTGTTTACCTGTGAACATTGAGAATTCGTCGTTCACCTGGGCACTACTTTTCCTATGGTTAGGGTAAGTTTTATGGTTTGTGTTCGGGTTTGTGTTAGTGCATGTCTTTTTAACCGCTCGAATTGTTATCTCGTTAACCAATTTTTATGTCGAGAATCAATCACATTGCAGAACAAAAACAAAGCATTCCAAATTACGGTTATTTGAGCCAATCAGAGTCGAGTACAAGACAACAGGATTTCAACTTGCTCGAGCTTCGATCCAGTAAAAGGTAAATTTCGTGGACTAGTTCTGAAGTCTTTTGAAAGAAGAAAATCGCGTGATTATGCTAGGATTTGTATTTTGGAATGGTTTATTTTCGTTTTGCAATATGTTTAGTTCTCTTAGTACTAGTCGCGCTGTAGAGGTGACATGTGTGATTAGTCAGTTATTGATTAGTACGGTACATTACCAATTATACTCTATTAGCATTAGCATCGAGTATTGTCCTATATTAGTGATGAGGTCACCTCACACAGTAACACTACGTTGCAACAAAACAAACAAATAAACTCATCGTTATTGGCTTGTTCTTACGACCTTATGAGAATCGGCCCCGGCCCGCTACCCCTAAAAATAAAAATAAAAATATAACAAAAGACAACAAAACACTAAAGCATGGGAAAAAAACTCCAAATAAACTCACATCGAATTTTCGCTCACCGTGTACTTTTCCAGCTCCTTGGCAATGCCACTGCCATAGTCAGGGTGCGCCTGGGTGAAGTTGTGCACCTGGCAAGTTAGTTAAAGGAGTACCATCAACCCTCAAATGATCAACATTATCGTGACAAAAGACAAAACTAACTACTCAGATTAGCAGAGTATGCTTTGCAGGCATACTGGAAAATATTTTAGGCGATTTTCATGAAGGATGGCAAACATTCGAGTGGATGAAAAATACTGACCACTTTTAAAAGAAAGTCAGAGCAACATGAAATTGGTTCACTGTAAGTTTCTAGAATAAGCTTTTGTAATCCACTTCAATCTTTACCATCCTTTATCAAAAAAGTTTGGAAAGCACCTCAGGACATTCACATGGTATTTCTTTTTCAACCGCCTCCCGGTTAGCTCAGTGGTTAAAGGGGCTATGTCATGGTACTGCGCATGTACCGAGTAATCGCTCGTTTAGTGGCTGTTAATTGGATACAAACAGTCAAACTTCCCTCCCTCGATGCTTGATTGAAAGGATTTTCAATATTTTCCCTGCAGACTGTTTATATACACAGTTTGTTAGTCATTTTTGCATATTTCCTTTCATTTTAAGCATCCCACATGGCCGAGAGATTTGTTAGTTCATATCAAAATCGGTGGAAATAGCCCTTTCCGGCCCGGAAAAAACGAATGTAAAGTCTTACCGTGACACAGCCCCTTTAAGCACCGGTCTGTTGTGCGGGAGGTCGTGGGTTCAAACCCCGGCCGGACCAACACTCAGGGTCTTAAAATAACTGAGTAGAAGGTGCTGCCTTTGTGAAACAATTTCGTTCACGAGCTGCAAATGGTTCGACCTTCACGTCTTCTCGGATAAGGACGTTAAATCGTAGGCCCATCAGTGGATGAAGAGCCACCTCGTGGAAATACCACTGATTAATCCGTTATTATTATTTGAATGTGTCATTTTTGTAGGTTTGTTGTAAAGAAGATCCCTAATTCAACCATTCAGATCACGTGACAGCTCTCTAGAGGATTCAGTGCATTGTTTTTGAGTTCTACCAATTTATGCATTACCTCTTGGGATACAGAAAAACAAAAGAAATTACTCAAGGGAAAATCAGGTGATCTGAATTGGGCCCCTTTAAAGTGCCTATAAGCCCTATATAGTTATCTTTGATTTAAAGACAAAATGACCGACATAGGAAAAAATTATTGTAGCTAGTCTGCCAATTGCGTTTACTAAGGAATCAAATTTCAATGACGTCATTTAAGGTCCTATACATGTAGTTACTTTTACTCTGTTTTTAGGTCAGCTCCACTTATTAAAAGATCATTCTGTAAGATTGTAAGTATCGAATGTCTCACACCCGAAAAACAACTGTATAAATGAAGAAATTATATGTTATGGCTCAAATTCAGTTTCGACTCATTAGTATAACGTCCCACTTAAATGACGTAATTCCAAGGATTTGTAATGCTTTTTATTGCAATACTACGACCATGAATCGCACAAAAATGGTTCGACAAGATTTAAAACACTATACTGTGTCCAAATAAATGGTTTCTGGCTAGAGCTTATAAGGACTTTAAGGACAGAACAATCCGTATCAGACGCCCCAGAAAATGGCGTCGAAGCCAACATTCAGTTGCATTAAGCTCGAGCTCTTCAGCTTCAGTAAGAATGATGTGAAGGAATATGTAGTAAACAGATCCTGGTTACCTTAGTTCATTAAATGCCTCGGCTGAAAACGAGAGAATGAACGGCAAAGGAATGTAAAACGTGTTACCGGTACTTTCTATTCTTCTTTCTCGTAATTTCATTGATTAATACACGTACATTCAATAGAAAACCAGAAAGGTAATATATCTTCATAGAATATTTGAAATTTCAATTTAGTCTTGTGATCAAACTAACGATGGTTTGATTTCGAAGACAATCGTATGCGAGACAAGTTCTTAAAATTGTGATTCAAAGATCTTTTGTCTTTCTCCTTTCCTATTGGCTGGATGGGGATGTTTTAAGTTTGCACATTAATCCACAACCAGCCAATCATAGGAGCGAGTAATCACAAGTAACTCATAAATGGCTTCCCTGTGAGCCAATGACAAACCAAACCAAAACCAATTTGCGTTTGGTTTTACTTTGGATTCTGATTGGTTGGTTTACTTTCTCAGCCAATAGGAGAGCTTTGTAAACGCAAAACCAAAACACTTCCGACACTCAATTGAAATCCGCTCTAAAGGGTCTGTGTCACGGTGAGAGGTATTTATATTCACACGGGACCGGAACCTGACAAACCTCGTGCAAAGTGGGATGGTTAAAATCAAAGGAAATATGCAGAAATGACTACCAAACTTCAAGGAAAATATTCCTTATCATTTCAATCAGTATAGGCCATTTTGACGATGTTGCGCATGCATCAGTAGAACAATAGACGCGGGCTGGTAAGACTAGTTCTGGAGCATAAGCCTTTTGTTATTTAAAACAGATAGCCATTGTTCTAGCTGCGCGCGCAACATCGTCAAAAAGGCCCATCGAGGGAGGAGACTGATTAAGACCCAACCACACATGCCCAACACCATGACATTAAAATTGGGCAACAGCATACATTTCCCTTTATTTACTGCTGGTAACCTTAACTGTAGACATCTCAGACAGTACTTAAGACATATTCAAACAACATTGTGAGGATATGCCCATTGCCACAGCCTATTGACTTTGCTGTAGTTCTTAGGCAAATAGAACTGGATCGAAGGAAAGGAAACTGATGTCTTGTGAGGTGAGCAAAGAACATTGGTTGAGACGGCCACTTTAAACAAGTTGTTCATCATGTAACAGTTGTAATAAAAACTTATGAAAGTCATTAAAGAATGCCAATCAGGATTAATGCTTTGCGAGCCCGTGTTTACATTTGAACAATAGAAAACCGTTACAATCGCCATTTTCGTACAGTACGAACATGGCGATTGTAACGGTTTTCTATTGTTCAAGCTCGCAAAGAAGTAATCCCGATTGCCATTCTTTAACAATCCATGAAGCAAAAACAAAGAAAATCACTCGGCGATAAGTGATCTGTAAATCTGATACAGATTCGTCCAGATTTACATAAACATTTGCCTCGATTTTCTTGGCCGAAATGGGTCATATATATCGCATAAACAACTGAAAACACGACTATACAAATGTACATCTATACGTTTGATAAGCTATATACATAATTCGTGTTCGTGTTTTATTGAATTTACAAACACTCACCTCTAGCTCGAGTTTGTAAATCTGATAAAACACACCGCCACAAATTCTTATCATTAAGATTACTTACACATCTCTTCTGGATGAAGTCCTTGGCATCCTTCACATGGCCAGCAATGTTCCTCACCAGGCGGTGACGCTCCTCATCATTCAACACTTTTGTCCAGAAGGTGGTGACCTGTGGAGCAGCACATTAGGTACTTACTGACTGGGTGAGAGGGCCGGACGTCTGTCGCACGTATCGAACGCAGCGAGGTCCGTACAAAATGACTGAGAGCCAAATATTTTCTCGTTCTGCCCGACCTAACTCAGTCAATAAGTTTTGTATCATATGGCCACTTTGTCTTCATTTACAAGCATAAAATCTAAAAGGGCAGGACGGCTTTTTCTGCCCAGGTCAGGTAACGGCCCCCATCATGGTTTTGCAAGGAAAGTGTGCTCGAGGCCATACGGGTCATATGATAAGTACTATTTAAGCGGCTCGCCATTGTATATCCGATACAACATCGCCACGAATATTTTGTAAAGTACTTATGATATGCACCACAAAATGTTAAGCTTTGATTTCTCCCACTTTGCTATCGATGTGGGATGAATTAGTTTCTCACAAAAACATGTGTCACATCGAAGAGAGTGTATGCAATAACAGAGCAGAGCAGAGCGTAGCGTGCAGAAAAACAGGTCCTACATGCAAGAGATGGTGTGTACATAATAAGAGAGCAGATGTACTTTGTCATTTCACCCACCAAGGATAGGGGAAGTCACCCATGGGGTTTACATGGTATCCAGGTGACCCAAATGCTGGGTCTGGATTGGCTAGTACCCTTACGAATTATTAATGAATATTATAAGACAAATGAACAGTTCTATTTAAAAAGCTGCTAATTGAAATATTTCTGTGTAAGTAGATACGAAAAAAAAACGCCAAATAACAAATAAAAGAAACTTGTTTGTAGTTAGAAAAGTGAAATAATCTGCCAAAATTACTTTCAAAAATAGAAGGGCATACAAATGATACAAAATATCCCACGGCAATCATTTGTTGTATAGTAAATACAAAACTCAAAGGGATTATTAGATACTGGGATAACCAACTAATATGACTAAGTAGTGTTACAAGCCATTCATGTTTTATTTTGGCGAGCCTTTTATCCCCATAAAGTTAATGTCTCATGCATGTTGTATTGTGGATTCACAGAAATGCAAAAGTAGTGTTGAGAAATAGTGAATTCCTTATATTGTTATTGAGTTGAAGAACTATTTCAAACACGAATTGGAGTCTTATCCTGAAGGGGATCCAAATATTGAGAAAACAAATGCAACTCGCAAGGCATAGCCTTGAGGGTTTTATTGTTTTTGAGATATTTGGAATTCCCTGATAAAAGATGAACAATGAGTTCAGCTCAGTGGTCAGCTCAGTGGTCAGCTCAGTGGTTAAGCTCCGGTCTGTTGAGAGGAAGGTCGCGGGTTCAAACCCCGGCTGGTCCAATACTCAGGGTCTTAAAATAACTGAGTAGAAGGTGCTGCCTTTGTGAAACAACTGCAAATGGTTAGACCTTCACGTCTTCTCGGATAAGGACGTAAAATCGTAGGACTAGTGTCCCCAATTATTGCAAAGCTAAATACATTTGACACTTAAATAAAGTTACTTACTTTACTTTGAAATGACTTCTCATGCAAATGCCCAAACCAAAGAATTATATATCATTAGCAATTATTGTTTACCGTTTGACTGTTGTATGTAATTATTCCATTGATGGCTTATTATTATTATTTGCTACCAATGAATTTTCATCTAGCATACTCAGTGGTGTAGTAAAGAGTTTACCAATAGAACAAGCAGTCGGAAGGGTCAAGATTCAAACTCTAGTGGATCGAGGCACACTTTCTTTCTCTGTCGTGCGTTACTTCTTCACTCCTTACTTGAAGTTCCTTGGCCTTTAAGCTCCCGACAGGTTTTGAATATTTGTTTGTGGCTTTTCCAGTGTCGGTCATTTTTTTTTCTTCGTCAATTGCCTCAAGGCAGGCGTTTTATTTCTTCTCTGTCCCGACTCGTTTACCTCCCCTTCCTCCAGAGCCTTCATTCATCGCAATTTCGAACAAAAAAATGTAAAAAATGAAATACTCTACATTTAGAATGAATGATAAACAAAACTTTCCTGCAAAAAATATGTTTTAGAGGTTCGAAATAAGAGCGATGGAAATGGATTCCTGAAAGGTTCCTTCGGAGGGAGGTTTGATTTCGTACCGCCGGAGTCGGAAATCAAATTTTGCCTTTGGCCGTGCGATAGCCTGGTAACGAATGAGCGCTGCCCCAGCCCCTTTAAGCATGAGTTATACTGTCATAAAAACCCTCCAGTCAATTGATAACACTAGAGAAAATGATTTTAATATTAAAAGCATGCACCTTTGTGCTTTCAACATTTCTCTCATGTTCTCTAATACCCATCGTGTTTTACCACAGTATAATTGCATTCGACGAAGGAGAACGCAACCTAATCTTGCGTTGGCTTCCTGTGGCTAAGGAAATATTGCGTTGGGCTCCCTGTGCGGCTAAGTCGCAAGCGCGAGCATTTAAGATTTTTCGTACGTGTCGGTTATGTTCTTTTTGAAGGCCATTTTGAAAAAATTACCTCGTTCTGCTGCGCGGAGATGCGCACGCACTTATTTGCTGCCTCGTGGTAAAATTCTCTCGATCCTGGGTTTTGCTTCGACGACGTTGGATCTACGCACTTTGTCTTCGTGTTATTAAATCGTTCGCTGGGTAAGTTAAACTTTACAAGTCTTAAATATATCTTCAATCTGACAATTATGCTGTCTAAAATTAAGTTTGTAGGTACGATTTACCAAAGCCTGAGGAAAGTGTGTACTACTTCTGGACCATTTTGTAAACGAAGTTCTCGAGCTGCAACAAACGAATCTTGGCCTGTTATTATGCTAATAAGTAAAGTCAAGACAACTAAAACAGCTTTTGACCTGAGTCATATGACACAAACCAAATGAACCGAGCCATTGTATTCGGTGGCCATTGCGCCAAATGACCCTTCGTGGTCACAACTCAAACAAACCGAGTCATTGTACTCTGACCCTTCGTGGTCACAAACCAAAGGAATTATTCAATGCTCCACGTAGTGCACAAGATCATGATCAGACTTTGATAAATGGTTCTACTTCTGGAAACTGTAAAACAATTCGTGATAGTGATAGTGAAACAATACCTCGTGACAATCATGTAAATGAGCCTCAATTTCATTTCACACAATCATTTGCGGTAGTCTCGATTTCGTTTTAACATTAATCCTTTGCGCTTGCTGACCTTTCTCTCTTCCCGGGTCTCTTCGATTTTCTGTTAGCTACGCTTCGCCAATTGGGAAACAACTATACGTTCAACGTGAGTATTCAGATATTGACATTCAGATTCAACTTGTGACATTTAAGCCAATTCATTCCTTGAATTAACTCTACTAATCTTCATTGCTGGGACGATTCACTTCAGTTTACAATCTTCGAGTTGACACACGATCGTACGATAGTTAATTGCGGTGAGTTTATAACCTATAACTATCTCGTAGGTAAAAACTACTGTTTAGCCTACTCCTGACATCACTATATTTCTTGATCTTTTTCTTTTGCGGTTCATTTTCATTTGTTATTTTGATAATCCCCTTCGAAATACCTCACGCCATAAAGAGCCCGACACGACGTCAGTCATGAGTACCTCACTCATCTAGCTAGCTAAAACACAGAAACAAAGAACACCTTGCTAATGTTTATAAACTACGAATTTTCACTTCACTTTATGTCTTATAAATGGGTGTTTTATTTTGCCAGGATCTTTTTCCAACGTCAGTCGCCGTCATAATTTTGCGCCAAACATCCGGTTCCCGTCACATTGGCTGAAAAGTTTGTCGAGTATCATGTCCGCTTATGAGTTTGTTTCGATCGTTTACCGTTTTAAATGCTCACGAGTTAAAACATATTAAGGAACGAAAAATTGATAACCGATGGCCATGGACAATACTTTTTTCCCAAGACTTATTACCCGGCAAAATATTTGACAATTGGAAATTTGAATGATTTCCCAGAACGTTGCTCTCCCTTAATTGACTGAATTGTAAATTTTCATTATGGCGTCATTTTACTACAATTTACAACAACTGTCAATAGGTATTTCTTAGTTCAGTTCCAGTTTATAGTTGTTGAAACTTTTATGCAATAAAAAAAATTATATTGTTTGACATATTTTTTACTTACAAAATGTAACTTCAGTTTAGCATTATTTTTTTTTAACTTCTACAACATGTTCTCTTGTTATCCTCTTCCAACGTACAGCAATCAGTATCTATAGAAAACCTAGTTATAGTATTATTACATGCAAAGGTTCTGAGAAGGCTTATTCTGTACTGCCTATCAAGAGAAAATCTGTAAATCATAGAAGAAAAAGGGACAGGGAACAATCTCAAATTCCTGTAAAAAAAATCTGAAGGTGTTAAAGAAAAAGAAGGAAAGAAAAATGATAAAATATTTTGTAAAACAAACTCTTCCAAATACCTCATTTATCAGTGATGTGTAAAAATTACAAAACCTGGCCACTAGTGTTATGACAGTGATAATTTTTATAGCACGTATATTTTTTACATGAAGAAACAGAAACGTAAAACACAACAACAATTTTGTAGCTGTAGGCAAACATACACATGGATACATTAACATTTGAACATTTATTGAGCTACATGTATATATATTTTATGTTTACAATAGATAGATGTAAAGTCGAAGCCAGTGGCTTATTTGACAAGGGTCAACAAATCGTACAATTACAATAATAAAGTATTGTCTAGATCGAATGTTCTTACACTGCAGACTGAGAGGACAAAAAAAGAAAAAAAAACATACGAAAGAAGAATGTATAAATAGGAATTATATCAGGCTAAACTACATTACACAGCTAAACTAAATTACATGTGCACAATTAACAGAAATACTACATAAATAATCTAATCACTTCAAAAACTGGGAGTAACAATAATCGAGTGAGGTTATAAATACACATTACGTAAATTAAGGAAAAGGTAATATATAAATTAAATCAATGAGAAAGGAAGTGTGTCTTTAATTTCATTTTATGGTTGTAGTGATTCACGAAGGGATAAGGGAATCTCATTCCATATGTTGGGTCCTTGGGATCTAATAGAGTATTTGTATTTGAGAAAGTGGTGATGCATGTCAGACCGGTGTCTTGTATAGTACTGATGGTAATCCTGATTGAATTTGAATAGAGAGGACAATGGAACAGGTAATAGTTTATTAATATGGGAGAAAATGAAGCATGAGATCTGAAGCTTGAAGATATTTGAAACAGATAACACTTTAAGCTTATTGAATAATGGTTGTGTGTGGGCACGTGAGGATGAGTGGGTAATAATTCTGACTACTTTCTTCTGTAGGAGAAAAATAGGGTGAATATGTGTAGGATAAGTTGATGCCCATATAAGGTTTCCATATTGTAGATAAGGTAACACAAGAGAATTATACAGAATGCGCAGAGTATCACAAGAGAATAATTGACGGGATTTATTAATAACACATGGCTCTGGAAATCTTAGAAGTTATAGTCTGAATGTGGTGTCCAGGAAAGGTTCTGATTAATTATAATACCTAGAAACTTAGAATTTTCTGTCCGTTTAATTGACTTGCCATTTACATAGACTTTGATATTATCTAGATTGACCTTTTTTCTTGCAGGATGGAAAAATATAAATTTAGTTTTGTCACGGTGAAGAATTAATTTATTAGAATTTAACCAGGAGACAAAATGAATAAGTTCAGTGTTTAAAATATTAAGAAGTGTATTTATGTCTTTGTGGCTAAAAAATATATTCGTGTCGTCGGCAAAAAGAATGAACGAAGGATATTTAGAGCAATGAAACAAGTCATTGATGTATATCAAAAAGAGAAGTGGTCCCAGTATGGAGCACTGTGGTACTCCACATTTGTATGTTCTAGATAAAAACTGTGATTCCAAAGGAAATACCTTTCATTGCATTCATGAAAATTCAAGTTTAAATGGGGGGCATGTACATGTATGCTGCCTACAATCAAGATTCACCATGGAATCGTTTAACTGAAAGGCTTGCCTTGATAGGCTTAATACCACATGATGTTGGTGGTGCTGGTGATTGTTTCTTTAAGTCAGTTTCACACCAACTCTATGGGACTGCAGATTTACACCTTGAAATTTGTATGGCTGGAATTGGCCATTTGAATATTCACCCAGAGCTCAATATTGAGTGCATTTCTAATGATTACTGTGAAAACTGTATATGAAAAAAATGTCAAAACAAGGCACATGGTGCGATAATATTATTATACATGTACAAGCTGTGGCTAATGCATTAAACTGTGTCATTCATAGATTTTATTGAGCTACGTATAATGCCAGCTCGTGTTGTTCCTTTTTCAAGAACGTTCATTTTATTGAGCTAATGATAGCTCGTGTCGTTCCTTTTTCAAGAACATACATTTTATTGAGCTAATGACAGCTCCTGTTCTCATTTTGAAAACCAATTATAGATTTATTGAGCTAATGACAGCTTTTTGTTGTTCCTATTTTATAGACCATATCTGCATGAGATTTAAGACTTTTTAGTGTGGATTTTGCATTCATGTGGGCACTCAAAAGGGTTGGTTACAGGGGAAAGGGGCAAGGTGCAAAATATTTCATGCCAATTTTCCAGGGAGGGTTATGTATTTTTATACTTCTTGATTTCATTCTCCACTCTCCCTCCCTCCCCCCCCCCCCCCCCCCCCCCCCAGCTAATTTCTGACCAGTCCCTAAAGTCTATAAATATAATCCAATAACAATGGATTGCATCCCACACTATAATTTTTTTTATGTTGAATTATACAAACTCTAATGTGAGCTCTGATATGAGCTTGTATAATTCTGATAGCTGATTAGATATCTTCATTGGATAAATGTTCGCTGTACATTTTAAAGGTTAGCAAGTTAATCCTAGGTTAGCACTGCACATAACCTTGCTTTGAAAAACCAGACCCAGGTGTTGAACAACATGTAGAAAAAAAACAGGGTTAGCCCCAGTCCCCCTCTTTATCCACACAATGTCTTGTCCTTCTCTGTCACCTTACCAGAGCCAGTAACACACTATTATTAAACAAATTACCAAATCAATTTTCCATAATGACTTCTAACCTTAAGGTGGCTTTTATTGTACAACCAAACAAATAATTTATAATACATGTGTAGTGCTTTATTTTGTCACCACACTCAATTATTTTTATGATTTGCTAATTGTTCTAGGAAACACGATGCACCTGTCAACTTGTGAATCATTGCTCAGCTTTACAACACCTTTACGAACGTACTTCACTTCTCGTCGAGAACCTCTAGCTAGTTTTTGTTACTGTGTGACTATTGAAACTGGGCCACTTACAATGTAGACAACAAGAACTTAATAAAACACTGTCAATGCAAAACGAAAATAAGGCATGCTAGCATATCAATGATATTTTCTTCAACTAATGTCTCCTTTTACCAAGTCAAAATGCTGTTGTCATTGACACTGATTGGCTCAAGTTCATGTAACCATAAGTTGGAATGCTTTGTTTTCATTCTGCAATGTGATTGGTTCTTGTTGTCTACATGAAAGTCGCCCTGGTTTCAGCAGTTGGTAAAATCGATTAAAAATACAAAAAGTGAGTACACAGTAGTTTAACAAAATGTCCTGAAAAGGGCACTTGGTCCCTTGTGTCATAATTAGCCCTTCAATTAATAATAATACTATTTATATAACACTGTTTCCACAATGAGTGCCCAATAGCGCTTTTCAACTACTACTACGAATAATGATAATAATTATAATAGACTACCTAATGACTTAATGTCAAACTAAATACAATGTATGTGTATACTTAACAATTAGACCCACAGCCCGAATGGGCTACGAGTCAATAGCCCATAAGGCGCAGCCAAATGGGCTATTTAACTTGTAGCCCATGAGGGCGAGAGGTCAAATTGTTTTAGTATAAACTAACTAGTCGGACAGTAGAAAATAATAGAAAGAAACAAATTGGAGTTGAAAAAATGTTATTAAATCGTGAAAATGTGTGTGATTTTTCTCTACCATGGGCTTAGTATCACAAATAGACCTATAGTAGCGTATCCAATCAGAATGCAGGATTTGTAATAGTCCACTAGTTGGTTTATACTAATAATCAATAGTGAATGTAAAAGGCTTCTTTGTTTGTTAAATAAACCATACCTGACTGAAGTTATCATCATCAGCAGTGTTGTACCTTGCACAGTCACCAGATACCTAAACAACCACAGACCATATGATACATTACTGTCAACATACAAACTGCTGATACAGTATAGAGCTAATTAACAATAAGCTATTATATATACATGTATGCTGCTTCACTTGTCACGCACAAAGGTTTCAATGTAAGGCTCGGAGACAAATTAATTTATTCATTTTTTGGAGAATTGTTTTATAGAATATATTTAATTTGTCCCTGAGCCTCATACTGAAACCTTGACCACTTTGTACATTTTCAGAGTCTACTATACCTCTAATATCAGGCAGTCCTCTGTAGTGGTACGAAATGTCTGTTCAGTTCAGAGCCATGCATGCACATGAACAAACCAGCAGCCCCAATTTTGTTCTGATAACAGCCAGTTTATTTTTTATCAGTAAAAACTGGCTTTAGTGGAACATTTCTCTTTAGTATATACCACACCAGTGAATATCACTTTCCGCATGCTCTGATTGGTTACTCAAACAGTGAATAATTTTATGATTTCATATTCACCTCTGAGCAGGTTTTTGTCCATTTGACAGAAAATAAATAACTATTTGGTGCTGGCTATTCACCTGGAATGTGGTACAATGTACATAATAAAACAATTATTCACCTCAGTGTTGGTGAATAAGTGCTGGATATTTACCTCGCTGAAGCGACTTGGTAAATATCCACCACTATTCACCTCCACTTCGGTGAATAATTGTTATTAACGTATTCCCAAACCCCATGCATCACTGGATATATATGAGAACCTAACTATTTCTTAGTAGTACTCCAATTTTGTTTAGAAAAAAAATTACAAGACTGCACTTACACTAGCTGTAAGTTACCACACATCACATAACATCATACTATTCACAAAGGGTGGGTGGGATTTATTTGAATGCCTCTATTATTCCAAGCAGTTCCAACATGTAGCTATACATGTGAGGTTGGTATGAGTTCCTATTTTTTATCTAAATTACAAAATAGTCCTTGTGCTTCGCTGTGATTTACCTGTGATTTACACTGAATGTTCACTTGAAAGGAATGCTGATTCAGAAATTTCTGAATTCCTTTTCAAAGTTTTAATGATCACTTGTCAAATAAAAACATTCCCTATATTGAATGTGTACACAAACTTTAAAAAATTAGGATTCACATGCTGCACATTAGGCCAAAAAGAAAATGCATTTCCGGTTAGGCAACTGAGCCTAGATATTCCCTCCCTCCAACTTTTTTCCACCAAATTTTCTGCTACAAGCTTTACATTAGCGAATTCCTATTGATCTGTGGTTTTTCTTGAAATATGTTACAAATTAAAGCCCATCATGTGCATAAGGTTAGACACAATAAAAAGTCTAAGTACCTATATTTGTACATGGATCTACATGTACATATATATATATCTATACACAGGGAATTTAATGTTTCAAAGGTCAAAAAGTGCTCAACTGTTGGAGCTATTTATAAACAAATTAATCAAAGTTCTTCTTGATTCACATGCTGTTTATTTTCACAACAACGCTGTTTTGTGCGGCCGGTGCGGAAACACCGTCCGTACTCTTCAGGTGGTAATGCATGAATAATTCGACAAAGAATATTACATAGATTGATAGAAAGGTCATGTTACGTGCATTGTTATGGTTCACACGCTAGTACTATATATAGATGTTATACAAATTCCAGCAGATATTTGTTGCGGTGCCTACAGCCGCTCGCGAGTTCATTACGCTTGTTAAGTGTGCAAAGGTCAGGTTTACATAAGATATAATATTTTTCATTTTTGCAGAGTGGGCTTTGCATATACCAGACTTCGTTGGCTTCTTTTCTCTGGTATTTAACTGCCAAATAAAAAGGAGAATGTGGCATATTCATCTCTATTGGATGGTGTTTGGGAAATTCTTGGTAATGTTTTACCGGAGAGTGCTCCTTTCCTGTGGCTTTTGCAGTTGGGTGGAATGCACGATGGCTGTGGGACTTATCTTGGCCTTGGCAAGTTTTGGAGCCACGCTCGTATTTCCACACCAGAATTTCATTATTAGTTTCTGGGTCTTTTTCAAGGGAGACATCCCCCCATTTCAGCCTCCGGCTTTCATCACGGGCCCAGAAACCAAAGTGCAAAGCAAGAATCCACCAGACGGTTCTTTGCAGCACAGTTGGATTTGTATTACCAAATTCACCAATATGCTCAAACAGCAGATCCTCTTCCATCTCAGTGAGCTCTTGTGCTGCTTTGGGACGGTTTCCCTTTCTGTGTTCAACAACCAGTTGGCGACGACGAGAGATCAGAACTTCACAGGAAAGTTGAAAGTTATTGCTGGAAGATCCATTTTCATTTAAGAAACGCTGGATACTTCTCTGCAATGATGTCAAAGTTACGGGTTCGTACTCGCCTAGTGCCCATCCACCTTCTTGATACAGTACTGTTCGAAAATATTGCAACGAGGTGAAGTGAAATATCACTTAAAAAGTGATATTTCACCTGAAAAGTGAAATTTCACTTTTATGTGAAGTTTTAAGGTGATATTTCACTTTCTACAAAAGTGATATTTCACCTAAGTGATATTTCACTTCACTTGACCAAAAGTGATATTTCACGTCACCAAAAGTGATATTTCACGTCACCAAAAGTGATATTTCACGTCACCAAAAGTGATATTTCACGTCACCAAAAGTGATATTTCACGTCACCAAAAGTGATATTTCACGTCACCAAAGTGATATTTCACGTCACCAAAGTGATATTTCACGTCACCAAAAAGTGATATTTCACTTTTTCGAACTGGACCTTTCACCGTCGTTATTATTCCTGTTCAAGCATGATGAGTTGTCAGTTTCTTACTCAACAGCGCCGTTCGCGTTCTTATTAACTAACGAAGCCAACTGCTTCAAAATAAACGTTCTTAAAAGACAGCCCGCAAACAATCTTCGGTTAACTTTTATTCCTGTTCAAGCGTGTCATGAGTTGTCAGTTTCTTACACAACACCGCCGTTCCCGTTCTTATTAACTAACGAAGCCAACTGCTTCAAAATAAACATTCTTAAAACACGGCCCGCTAACAATCTTCGGTTAACTTTTATTCCTGTTCACACTTCATGTGTTGTCAGTTTCTTCAACACCGTCAGTTTCTTCAACACGAAGCCAACTGCTTTAAAATAAACGTTCTTAAAACACGGCCCGCTAACAATCTTCGGTTAACTTTTATTCCTGTTCAAGCGTGATGAGTTGTCAGTTTCTTACACAACACCGCCGTTCCCGTTCTTATTAACTAACGAAGCCAACTGCTTCAAAATAAACATTCTTAAAACACGGCCCGCTAACAATCTTCGGTTAACTTTTATTCCTGTTCACACTTCATGTCTTGTCAGTTTCTTCAACACCGTTCTTATTAACTAACGAAGCCAACTGCTTCAAAATAAACATTCTTAAAACACGGCCCGCTACCAATCTTCGGTTAACTTTTATTCCTGTTCAAGCGTGATGAGTTGTCAGTTTCTTACACAACACCGCCGTTCCCGTTCTTATTAACTAACGAAGCCAACTGCTTCAAAATAAACATTCTTAAAACACGGCCCGCTAACAATCTTCGGTTAACTTTTATTCCTGTTCACACTTCATGTCTTGTCAGTTTCTTCAACACCGTCAGTTTCTTCAACACGAAGCCAACTGCTTTAAAATAAACGTTCTTAAAACACGGCCCGCTAACAATCTTCGGTTAACTTTTATTCCTGTTCACACTTCATGTGTTGTCAGTTTCTTCAACACCGTTCTTATTAACTAACGAAGCCAACTGCTTCAAAATAAACATTCTTAAAACACGGCCCGCTACCAATCTTCGGTTAACTTTTATTCCTGTTCACACTTCATGTCTTGTCAGTTTCTTCAACACCGTTCTTATTAACTAACGAAGCCAACTGTTTCAAAATAAACATTCTTAAAACACGGCCCGCTACCAATCTTCGGTTAACTTTTAGTCCTGTTCAAGGGTGATGAGTTGTCAGTTTCTTACTCAACACCGCCTTTCGGGTTCTTATTAACTAACGAAGCCAACTGCTTCAAAATAAACATTCTTAAAACACGGCCCGCTAACAATCTTCGGTTAACTTTTATTCCTGTTCACACTTCATGTGTTGTCAGTTTCTTCAACACCGTCAGTTTCTTCAACACGAAGCCAACTGCTTTAAAATAAACGTTCTTAAAACACGGCCCGCTACCAATCTTCGGTTAACTTTTAGTCCTGTTCAAGCGTGGAGTTGTCAGTTTCTTACACAACACCGCCGTTCCCGTTCTTATTAACTAACGAAGCCAACTGCTTCAAAATAAACATTCTTAAAACACGGCCCGCTACCAATCTTCGGTTAACTTTTAGTCCTGTTCAAGGGTGATGAGTTGTCAGTTTCTTACTCAACAGCGCCGTTCGCGTTCTTATTAACTAACGAAGCCAACTGCTTCAAAATAAACGTTCTTAAAAGACAGCCCGCAAACAATCTTCGGTTAACTTTTATTCCTGTTCAAGCGTGTCATACACGACTTTCATAATGGCCGCCTCCAGCCGCCTCCTAATTTGCATAATTTGGAAGATAAATATGTAGGGGAAAACCAATGCTACTACATGAAAGATCACATTAAAACTAGTAATTGTTTTGAGTTTTAGAGGAATGTGGAAAATTGCTGTTGAGCTATGAGCATTTGTAATACAGAAAAATATGAAAGCGAGGCTATAAAGGCCTCCGTCGTTTTTCTCATACAAATCTCTCTAATTTCAACTGGCTGTAACTTCATTGCTTTATAAGCTACAGCACTCAACTTTCATAAGTTCACTAATGTCGACATGCTCTTTCACATGGCGATGTTCATATTTTCTATACATGTGGATAAACTACCGAAACGGGAAATCACATATGCAAATTAGGAGGCGGCCATTATGAAAGTCGTGTATGAGTTGTCAGTTTCTTACACAACACCGCCGTTCCCGTTCTTATTAACTAACGAAGCCAACTGCTTCAAAATAAACATTCTTAAAACACGGCCCGCTAACAATCTTCGGTTAACTTTTATTCCTGTTCACACTTCATGTGTTGTCAGTTTCTTCAACACCGTCAGTTTCTTCAACACGAAGCCAACTGCTTTAAAATAAACGTTCTTAAAACACGGCCCGCTAACAATCTTCGGTTAACTTTTATTCCTGTTCAAGCGTGATGAGTTGTCAGTTTCTTACACAACACCGCCGTTCCCGTTTTTATTAACTAACGAAGCCAACTGCTTCAAAATAAACATTCTTAAAACACGGCCCGCTAACAATCTTCGGTTAACTTTTATTCCTGTTCACACTTCATGTCTTGTCAGTTTCTTCAACACCGTCAGTTTCTTCAACACGAAGCCAACTGCTTTAAAATAAACGTTCTTAAAACACGGCCCGCTAACAATCTTCGGTTAACTTTTTGGTAGAAATGCCTGTGCAGTGTTCGATCGAAGTGCAAATTCTTGCGTTTTGAATTACTGAAAAAAAAACTAACTTAAGTCCTTCATACATGTAAATGTGAATATTCTGTCAAATACACTGTACTACATGTAGGTAAAATTTCAATTGTGAATAAAAAAGAACAGTAAAGAATACCTTGAGAAATGTAGTTCAATGGGGGACTCTGGTTATCCTAATGTTAACGCTTGAACAGGAATAAAAGTTAACCGACGATTGTTAGCGGGCCGTGTTTTAAGAACGTTTATTTTAAGGTCTCGATAAAGGTTCAAAATTAAAAAGTTTTGAAAATGCGTTTTTTCGCAAATTCTAAATCTAAAAGCCCTAATCTAGCATCACAAAAAAACTCAAAAAAATAATTTAAAGCCTTGAAAATGCGACTTTCTGATTTCCCGCTAAAAAAGGCGCGAAAAATGATTGACAGCTGCTGTCATTCACTGGGCATGTTATTTCATTCTCGCTGATCCTGTGATTTTCTGCGCTACTTTTCGTTCGTGAAGATTTCCTACGTTTATAATGCAATGCCCAAAAGTGTAAAAGTAGATCTTTCTTGGTGCCGTATTAAAAAAGAATAAGAAGAAAAAACACAGCACAATTTAGTTTGTAATAATTTAGTTTGTGAGTAAATTTGGAAGCGGGTGTAAAGTTCTTAGGACAAACAATGGCTGGAGGGATTATACTCAAGTTCCAAGAAGTTAGAATAATCGAAGACTCGGAAAGTCCACAAAGAATGAAGCAATAAAGTTTTTGAATCGGCCAAAAATTTAAAGAGAATTCAATGCAGGAAGCTAAGGTTTGCCGGTTTTGTTTCAGCGCGATAAAACATTTTAGGATGACGTAAACAGCCTACCGTGTACATGGTGTGGATCGAGCTGCGCTGCAGTGGTTTTCCCTGCATGATATTAATTGTTTGCTTACTGTGGTGCCATTTTTCTGTACTCCTAAAAGAGTGTTTCTTCTTTAAATTAAGCTGGAATCGACACTATAGCTAACTAGTTTCTGTAGAAGTATCGAGCGTCGGTGAACTGTATAGCTTCTCTGTTCTGCGGCTCGTCTGAACTTTGTAATCGGCCGAGACTGAACACAACATGCATCGCTCTGATTGGCTAATGTTAATGAGATTACCCTTGGAGGCGTGACTCTTAGTCAACCGTGATATGAATCGAAAACCTTTTATCGGGCTGTTTTCTCGGCTCTTTTTTTCGGCCAAAAACAGAACTTTGTTGAAGTCCAGCCTTTTAGCGTCACGCTTGAACAGGAATAAAAGTTAACCGAAGATTGGTAGCGGGCCGTGTTTTAAGAATGTTTATTTTGAAGCAGTTGGCTTCGTTAGTTAATAAGAACCCGAACGGCGGTGTTGAGTAAGAAACTGACAACTCATCACCCTTGAACAGGACTAAAAGTTAACCGAAGATTGGTAGCGGGCCGTGATTTAAGAATGTTTATTTTGAAACAGTTGGCTTCGTTAGTTAATAAGAACGGTGTTGAAGAAACTGACAAGACATGAAGTGTGAACAGGAATAAAAGTTAACCGAAGATTGGTAGCGGGCCGTGTTTTAAGAATGTTTATTTTGAAGCAGTTGGCTTCGTTAGTTAATAAGAACGGTGTTGAAGAAACTGACAACACATGAAGTGTGAACAGGAATAAAAGTTAACCGAAGATTGGTAGCGGGCCGTGTTTTAAGAATGTTTATTTTGAAGCAGTTGGCTTCGTTAGTTAATAAGAACGGTGTTGAAGAAACTGACAACACATGAAGTGTGAACAGGAATAAAAGTTAACCGAAGATTGTTAGCGGGCCGTGTTTTAAGAACGTTTATTTTAAAGCAGTTGGCTTCGTGTTGAAGAAACTGACGGTGTTGAAGAAACTGACAAGACATGAAGTGTGAACAGGAATAAAAGTTAACCGAAGATTGTTAGCGGGCCGTGTTTTAAGAATGTTTATTTTGAAGCAGTTGGCTTCGTTAGTTAATAAGAACGGGAACGGCGGTGTTGTGTAAGAAACTGACAACTCATCACGCTTGAATAAAGGAATAAAAGTTAACCGAAGATTGGTAGCGGGCCGTGTTTTAAGAATGTTTATTTTGAAGCAGTTGGCTTCGTGTTGAAGAAACTGACGGTGTTGAAGAAACTGACAACACATGAAGTGTGAACAAGAATAAAAGTTAACCGAAGATTGGTAGCGGGCCGTGTTTTAAGAATGTTTATTTTGAAGCAGTTGGCTTCGTTAGTTAATAAGAACGGTGTTGAAGAAACTGACAATTAACACATGAAGTGTGAACAGGAATAAAAGTTAACCGAAGATTGGTAGCGGGCCGTGTTTTAAGAATGTTTATTTTGAAGCAGTTGGCTTCGTTAGTTAATAAGAACGGTGTTGAAGAAACTGACAACACATGAAGTGTGAACAGGAATAAAAGTTAACCGAAGATTGTTAGCGGGCCGTGTTTTAAGAACGTTTATTTTAAAGCAGTTGGCTTCGTGTTGAAGAAACTGACGGTGTTGAAGAAACTGACAAGACATGAAGTGTGAACAGGAATAAAAGTTAACCGAAGATTGTTAGCGGGCCGTGTTTTAAGAATGTTTATTTTGAAGCAGTTGGCTTCGTTAGTTAATAAGAACCCGAGCGGCGGTGTTGAGTAAGAAACTGACAACTCATCACCCTTGAACAGGAATAAAAGTTAACCGAAGATTGGTAGCGTGCCGTGATTTAAGAATGTTTATTTTGAAACAGTTGGCTTCGTTAGTTAATAAGAACGGTGTTGAAGAAACTGACAACACATGAATAATAACGACGGTGAAAGGTCCAGTTCGAAAAAGTGAAATATCACTTTTTGGTGACCTGAAATATCACTTTTGGTGACGTGAAATATCACTTTTGGTGACGTGAAATATCACTTCTTCAAAAGTGAAATATCACTTCTCCAAAAAGTGAAATATCACTTTCCTAAAAGTGAAATATCACTTTCCAAAAGTGATATTTCACGTCACCAAAAGTGATATTTCACTTTCCAAAAGTGATATTTCACGTCACCAAAAGTGATATTTCACTTCCCTTAGTGAAGTGATATTTCACTTAAAAGTGAAATATCCCCGGGGATATATCCCCAATTCTCGTTGCAATCTTTTCGAACAGTACTGTATATTTGTAAAACCTGCACAGCAGGAGGATGAGCTCTTCTTCAGGTACATGTATGCTAGTTAGTTTTCTTGTCTCATTTTCTTTAGCACAAAAACAATCCCATACTTTGAAGTCACTTTGTGTCTTGACCTTCATGTTTTTAGGTTGCTGTTCGGCAATGAATTCACGAAACTCTGCGACTTGAGGACAATCCTCCTTGTTTGAAACATTTTTTAGGTCATGTATTTCTTGTTTTTTTTTCTCCATGTGGCAATTTCTTTGGTTCCTTTCAAAACATATGGGGTTTATTACTATTTGTTAACGAATATTTGCAAGCGGTTTTGTAAAATCCTGAGCGGGCAATATGAAGAAATCTTGCCCGCTGAGCAACCAATCAGATTGCAGCATTCAGGGTCATCTTGCCCGCTCACTAAGTTGCCATATAATTGCGTTCGACGAAGGAGAACGCATACTAATCTTGCATGGCGCTCCCTGTGGTGATGTGTGGGCTACCTGTGTATTTCCAGGCGGAATGCAATCAATTTTTTTTGGGCCGATGTCTGTGAATCTTCAATCGGGTACCCAGCGGCACATGTGCACGCAGGTATTTACCGCCTCGTGGCTTGGTTTCTTCATTTTACCAAAAATTAATGGCTGCTCGCAAGGTTTTGCTCGCGAATGGTAAGTTACTTGCCTTATTTTCCGACAATCCTGAATGCAATGATGTTTCAAAAGTTCGCAAGTACAATTGAGCAAAGCCTGAGGAAAGTGTGTAGTACATCTGGAGGACTGACAAAGTCCAATATGGTCTGTTTTGCACCTTGAACATTACCTACTTATAAAGGCCCGAAGAAATAAAATACTTGAACATTCAACTCGGCCATAATTATTTATTTGTGTTGATCCGGTAAAACCTGAATGAATCTGCGAATAATTTGCTATGATTTATCGAAGCCTGAGGAAATTCAGAAAGTGCGTGCTACCTCTGGAGTATAAGACAAAGTCTGATGTCAAACATGGTCTGTTTTGTCGGCGCGGCCTGCAGTACAATCAAGTTGGCCATAATTTGTGCTGAACTATATCCACCGAGTGAATCTGCGATCGAAAATCCTGTTGGCTTGCTCGCTGTATTGGATTCTGCTTTTCGCTGTACATACAGATACGAAAACTACAAACAGTACCTGGACTGAGTTTTCTAAACACCCATATCTTGTATGAGTTGTGACACTACACATCAGTGACACATGCTTGTGTGCATCTTGGTTATACAAATTAACACTACATTCAGGCAAAGAGTTAATCTATAATGACACTTTGATATGCCAATTAGGAACTTAAATATCAACACAGTTGAGGGAAATTCATGATCAAAGTACAGAGTTCATTGCTGTGTTCAATTCCCTAATCATTCTGCAACTAGCAACACCACTCAATATTCTGCAGCCAACCATATATTCTACACTAGAGTGTACTTAATATTGTGAATACTAGGAACTGGAATGCAGTTTATACACATCTGAATTAAGCCATAGCTACAAATGTAGCTATAGGGTTGATTGTGTTCTACACTAACTCAAATTATTGCTTTACACTATACCACACAGCAAAATGTGCTACAAATGCTCAAATGAATGATAACCACTGTATAAGCACCACATGCATCCAATGATTTAATGTTACACAATATAAATATAAATATTTAAAGTTTTATACCCATATGCACCCCCTTGTATGTTAATTTATAAGTCAAGACATTAAAAATTTTCACATTAGATAAAAACAAGCATTTTTAATCAGGATTATTTACAATTTTTCAGGCTTTTGTGGTACCACAGGAAGCCCAGTCCTTTTTCTTACAAAAACCATGTCGAATGAACTTTAATAATCTATGATTACTGCTAGTAAATACATGTAGTGACCTTATTTTTCTTTTAGTGTGCCTGTGGAACAACAATTTTGAATTTCGACTTACAGCATGGCACGCAAATGTATGATCACTTTTAATGTATTCCCACATGTAGAGCCACATGCGAGATTAAATGCAATCACATACAATCAGCTCGTTATTTGTGGTTTCCTTTGTTTATTTGACGAGTCCTTTTTAAATGTGATTGGATAATCTCGCATGTGGCACATGCACAAATTAAAGTATGCATATATACATACAAAAGTGATCATACATTTGCATGTCGCGCTGTAACATACACGTAGTAAAGAAACCAAACCTTAAACTTGGATGGGCAGTACTTGGTATTGTCATCTTTGGGACCACTAAAGCTGTTGGGGAAGTAGTTTGGTGCACCCTCTATTCACAATAAAATATAAAGATGCAATAGTTACACTCACATTGGCCAGTAAAACTGCACTTTGTACATGTAAGTGGGATGTTTTAAACAATCTTCATTTATCGGTAGATCACAGGTAATGTACAAATGTAGATAAGGGACTCTGAAGTACAAATGTATGTACATATAACTAACAATTCACTATTACTGGACAAAAAATTAAATCACTTTACCCAAAATCCTTAATTGCCTTGCAATTATATTCTTCACCAGCTGAATGGAAAAACATTTTCCTGACCAATCAGAACAGTCACATACATCTTTTCAATGGCTAGCTCTCACTCCAGGCTTTTTTCCATAATAACTGCACAGTCATTTTACCGAAATTTATATAAAGATAGAGTTGATTAAATGCCGAGATATTGTATATTAATTGTATTAAAAAGCTCATATCTATTCATTTCTTTATTGGTAAATAAAGCCACTTAAGTTTGCTGACTTAGGAATGTGCGATGGGCTGGTAATTTTATCCATTCATGCTTTGCACAACTGGATCTCGGCGTTCAGCTGGCAGTCCCTAGAAAAATGAGCACAAGCAAACAAACAAACAACAAAATTGTTGAGCAATTCACTCTTTTCATGTGGCAGCCATATCGGCTGTAGAAACAAGTTTTCCCATGTCTAGCCTCACACTGACCAGTTTCAAAAAGAATTGCAACATGGGAAACAAAGGTTTCTTCACTCCTGGGATTCAGCATAGCCACGTGAAACGAGTGAATTATGACAGGGATAAAATGACGAGAGAATCATCCAGCAAACGGTGTTGATGTGTTACCTTGGCTTTCAAAGGTCTGGGGACCATCCCTCTGGTAGTTATCAACTCGAGTCCTGTATGGACAGTTGACTGGCAGCTGAAGGTAGTTAGTACCCAACCTGTGAAGATGAGTGTCATGGTAGGAGAACAAACGGCCCTGGCAAGTGAACAGCAAAAACATGTTACCAGCAGGGTTTACATAGAGAATAATACAGGGGCGCATGGAGATATGAAATTTACATTCGAGCATTCAACTTGATATCTCACGAGTGAGCGCACAAGTGAGCACAGCGAACGAGTGAGAATATCAAGAGAATGACAAGATAAATTCCATATCTCCAAGTGTATTTTATGTATTATTTTATTTATTTTATAAACAATACTTGGACCTGGGCCAGTTGTTAAAAACAAGGGTAAGCACGTGACATGTAAATTGCTGATTGGCTGATTACGTGTGTTCATGCAGATACAATAATTATTTCTCAGTACTGGAAATCCTTGTAAAACACTGTAGTTTATGGAATAAAATACGTCTTCACATACATGTACATGTAGCTGGCACATTTTGTGAAGTACATGTACAAAAAAATAATGTAGCCTAAGAAATAACTTCAAAACCTCCCCTTTTCTACCCTTTGATAGAGCTGATCCTTACATTGTCTGGGTAAAGTACAATGCAGCCATCACATTATATCCAAAGTAGGTGATTATTTCACCAGCTGTCTGCTCTTATTGAAACCCCTGTACTCAGGTACATTTACAAGTACAGTCTCAAAAGAAGAACATGTTCACTTGCTAGCCAAATGCCAAGTCATGTACTATTACATGATTGTGGAACAGTGTGATCCACCTTTAATTACAATGGACATCTTGAAAGTGTCTATAAGCCTCATTTCTGTATACATGTAGACACATTAACCACTCTATAGTCTGAAACTGATGTTAATATTAACCTGGAACATCTTGTCAGGAGATGCCTCTATGCCAGACACCATATTGGCTGGGTTGAAGGCACTCTGTTCGATTTCTGCAAAGTAGTTTCTGGGATTCCTGTTGAGTGTCATCTTGCCAACTGGGATGAGTGGGTATTCAGCATGGGGCCAAACCTGCAAGGGAGGAAGGAACAGGGAGCTAAGGGATTAGTGGTCATGAAAACGTATCTCATAGGTGATACAGCTCACAACTGTGAAGGGTCATTGCCAATGACAAATTGAATCTTCAAGTTTCTTTAAAACAAAAATAACAAAATAACACCCTCAGCTGACAATAAAGAAATACCATGTAAATGTCCTGATATGCTTTTCAAACTATTTCAATAGAGGATGACAAAGTTAAGTGGATTACAGTTCTGTCAGTCAGTGAACATCAAACAAAAAATAATATGGCTTTTGTACAGATTACATTGTATCATGGTAAGGCCACAAAGCAATTGCTTTTTCAGCTAATTACTAACAATACTTTGTGTTTCATGCAGTACAGGCCAGGTAGATATAGATGGTACAATTGTACATGTACAATGTATATGACAAAACGTATTTGGTCTAAAATGGGAATTTAAAGTATGCAATGGACACCCAAGTTTTCTCGGGTCAATGAATATTTATCACATGTTAAAGAATATAGACCAACCGTCAAGCTTTGTGCAATATGGTGGACATTATGTCACAGTTGGTCAGTTTTGTACAAGATAGTTTCAATTTGAATCTCTATTTGGAAAGTTTCTTTTGTAGTTTTCCTATTAAGTTGGGGATAGTTTAGGCTCGGTTTCCAGCCGTGGGGGTTTCGGTGAGCCCGCGATCCTCTCCCCACTCACGGCTGGGCGTGCGAGCTGAGGCATTCTCGGTTTTTAGTCAATCAAAAACTTGCCACTCAAATCCTGTCGCTGAATGTATTTGCATAATTTATATTGTAAACTTTTCAAAGCCGGACCAGAAGCTTTGGATTGCTGTTCCAAAATGCATTTAAATTTGCTTTGGAAAAGTTTGCTTTCAAAAATTTCAAGGATTCACACAAGGAAGCAATAAGAGAGTTAGTTTTGGGTGAAGACACTGTGCCAGTACGCACCGGGTTTGGAAAGTCACTTGGGAAACCGTCACTTGTTGTACCAAGCTCGAAGGTCACGAAACCCGTAAATTTGCCTATGCAAGACCAGGTAGCCATTCTTACTTCAAAGAAAATTAGTGCTGCCTTTATTGGAGAAGAAAAGACGGACAACTCCATATTAAAAGAGTTAAGAGAGGAAATCACGATCACAGTTCACTTGAAAATCGTTGCATCAAACGAGTTTTACAATTCTTTAAGTCCTATGTACTAAGTTTGTGCACTTTTTAAGGTCTCCAAAACATACTCTACACAAGTACTGGGCAGGAATACTCGACTCTAGCTCAGAATAGTTCCGATAATATCTGAACTTTACCCCAGTATTTTGGCTTTTAATTTCTGTCAGCGAGGTGTCTAGAGCAGCACCAATATTACAGAGTAACAAATAATGCAGCCTAGTTTCTCAATAATTTTAAATGACGTTTGTTCTTGAGAATTCATTTCACACTTGGAGTTTTAGTTTAGAGTTCCAGTGTGTTTTGAAAGTTTAGAGCCTACGCTACAGTCGTGAAAGGGTAAACAGCTTTTCTTGTCAAAACACGCAAATTGAATAATATTGAATTTTAATCACGTAACGTCACACACACGGTGTGTTGACCGCACGCCCAGCCGTTAGTGGGGGGAGTCTTTGGAGGAACGACACCCCAACGGCTGAAACCGAGCCAAGGGATAGTTTCACAAAGCGGAAATGTCAGCAAAAGGGAGATTTGGGCATGTACTTAAAATCATGTGACCAATGATGTCATCATTATGTCATCATCACTATTAAAGTGATTTGTGGGGACCCAATACCATGGCTTGTCTACGTTTGAACTGTCTGGCATTAGAAATGAAAGAGATATGGGGGCATGTACTGAAAATCATGTGACCGAGGTCATTGCCACTAGGTGATTTGTGGGGACCCAATACCATATCTGTCCAGGTTTGAGCTACACTGTACATGCCATTAATACTGTATTAAGTGAGTTAGCCAGGAAACTCATGTCCAAAACATATTAAGAACATAAAAAGGCTACGGCATTTGGAAAAGGATATGGCATTCGGATATGAAAATCCACCCAACCTAAATTAACTCATTCCTGGACATGCAGGCATCAACAAGTTAAACGAGCAGTGTCACGATTCTGATTGGTTGCTAATTTAGACAATGGCAAAATCACGCTATGTCACACGCCGCTGCAAATTTCCCTTTCGATTGAATTAAATAAAATGCTGCTTTATCAAAATATAACATCAAACCTAACCATATACATGTACATGTACATGTACATGTAGTACTGAAGTATAAGTTTTAAAGCAATTTCGGCTCAAGATATCATGCAAATATGCCGATGCAAGCGGATTACTCACAGACTTCTACTTCTGTCACATCTTTTGATTTCTTGTCCGCCTGACACATTTTCAAAACTTTGGGCATGAATACTAATCGTGACACTGCTCCTTTAAAAACAATTTAAAGTGCATATGAAGTGAAAAAATAGACACTGTTTTTATTTTATTACTCGGGCCAGGCCTTAGGCCGAGGCACGAGTCAGAATTCGCAAGTGTTTATTTTATTTTTTTGTGTCGCTGTTTGGCGCTAGTAACCAATCAGATTACACAGGAGCCCATTGTTCGATTCCCAACACGTGACAGGATCAACCAATCAGATTCTACACCTGCCGGTTCTTGGTTTTGTGGTCTGTCTCAGTGGTTTATACTTATAGTGTGCCAAGCCAGCAATGGAGCGAAGATTCAGGGCCATTCTTAACCATTATTTTACTGAAACAAAAGGTTCCTTCGAATGAAATACCAAGATGTTCAGTTGTTCTAGGGCTGACATGAATTTTAGGGGCTTTGGATGGAAAATTCTTACATTTACTAAAGGGATGTGGCGATCCAATCGTGCAGTCAGCTAGTCTGGCCGACCGGAGGAGGAGTGATGGTTTGGTTTCGATGGTTTGGTTTCGATGGTTTTGGTCCAATAATCCAAGAAAAAGGAAAGAAAATGCCTGAACTGCTGCATCTATAAATTAAATGCCATAGGATTGCAGTGTTGATATTGTTGAAATGCTCTTCATTACCATCATGCACTGTGAGGAGCTCAAATGAGGGATTTTATTTGTTTGCAATGTTGGCTGTTTACCACGCGCCAAGTACTCTCCTGAAATACAACTGATTATGCAACTGGGAAGTCTTGACTAAACCAGTCAACCAATGCCGAGCTTTACTAAGACTTCAACTCAAGAGTCGCAAAACCTGGAAGTGAACAGTGATTGACCCTTGTCTTTGAACGCGAACGGAAATCAGAACTGGTGAGGTTGAAATATTTGTGTTAAAATATCGACACAAAAAAATTAATCTTACTTGTCCCTTGATTGTAATTTGAACTGGAAATGAAATCGTCCGTAAATTAAACTGTATGTGACTTTATACAGACCAAGAACAAAAAGTTAAAATCTTCAAAAGAATAATCGAATTGGATCTGTGAAAAGAATAGCAGGATTTGTCGTGGAAAGCCGTAACTACAGTATAAACCGAACTGTCATGAAACTAGAACTGGAGAGTATAAATTAGGGCTCTGCCCACAGTATCCTTCGCAGCCGTTTATATTTATGTCACACAGTTTTTGTTTGCCGATGATTGATATGAATGGGCTTCAAACTCTGGCTTTGTCTTCTTATTTTGCTGAACTGCACAGAAGACCTTGAAATTACCGTTCAATAAATCTATCTTAATTTATCCTAAAGAAAGCTTTGATTTATACCCTCGAAGATGGAAATGTATTATATTTTCTCTACTTCGCCTTCTCTTGCCTTTAACAATAGGAAATGGACAATCTGAAATCTACAATGAAGCTACAATGTTTACCGTCTCGTTTTTCTCGGCCAATGGAAATCGAGATACCGTGCCGCATGTAATCGTTTCGTGGGCAGAGATTTCTCTCGGCGGCAGGAAAGAGGTTGGGTGGAACTTCTCGAAACAAGCGATAGTATTGGCCTACGCAGCAATAGAAAACACCTTAACCATTAGAAAGTGCAGTACAAAAACCATAGAAGTACTGTATAGTATTATGGGTGCAATCAGAATACAGGTCTCGAGAGGTTCCACGCTACTCGGAGTAGTGAATCAATTATCCCGCTCCACTAGCACAAACCATGTACAGTGTATAACACAAAAATATGTTAGAACTCCGTGTATTAATTAACCTATTTCTAGGTGGCCCAAGTTAAGGCCACTCAGGGCCTCTTGTTTATTAAATTTTAGTCTTCCCTAAGTCATCTTCTGCAATAAAAAATAAATTTGGAGAGCACAAACATTTTTTTTTTCCTGTCGAAGTCAGGCATAATTTTCAAAATCATGCAACAATTTTTATGCTATTAATGACAGGCTAATTACGTGCGTGATGTCAAGTGGTTTGTACATTAATACTTGTTTTCGTAAATAAAACAAAATACAGTTAGTTTTTTTGTCTAATTTTTATTCTAAATACCGTCTTTAAGGTTACCGTATACCTTTGCGGGTGTCTCTCGCAAATAAAATCGCACGCGCATCATTTTAAAGGAAAGTATAGAAACCTATATATCACTGGAAAGGTTATATAATGTAGAATGCGCTGAAATGTTTTTTTTTTTGCAACAAACGCAAAAAAAGACGAGTCTCACAGAAGTGAATTTATGTCCCTCCGCGTTCGCGCCTACGGACGATTCCACTGCATAATGTCAATAAGCACATGATGGCCTGTCAAAGTGTGTGAGCGTTTTTTTATATTTTACTTTGTTCAAATGCAATTCATCTTCAAAGTTTCAATCGAAATAGTTTCTGCGTTTCATCACGGCAAGTACTCTTACATGTATAAGAAAAAATATTAAAATATCGCTTAAACGCTCACACACTTTGGTTCATATGTACACTGTAGCTCCTCTAACAGTAGGCCAAGTTTCATCAAGATCTGCATACCCTATAAATTCACCCAAACACAGTGAATACGCATAAAAATCTATCGGCGTTTTTGGCTTCTGAAGGTTAGGAAACACATCACACCTCATCAAAGCAAACGTCAACACTTAAACCAACCAGCCGATTATATGTAAGGATCCCTGGAGCTTATGAATCAAGTCCAGAAATTCGCGGGAAATTAGTACGTGGCTCAAATTGCATAAGAAACATACATACTAGTGTCGTGTCACAAATATTCAAAAGAGCGTTGTGTTATGGCCAAAACTAGAGATAATGCGCAAAAGGGGAAAAAGAAAGGTAAATCAATGGGTTGTACCAAGAAGGGAGAGGGCCGGATATCGAAAACTAAATCGCGTCGAAAGGCAACGCCGCAAACAAGAGCGAAGGGAAAAGCGAGTGGCAGTCAACCTCGTGCTCCGAACGTTGATGTTGATCCTAAACCTGCTATGTTAGCTGCGATGATTCCTTCAGTTCCCCAAAATCGACCAGCTGAACTTCGCTCAAGTTCACGATTTAGAACTCCTGGATTGACCACGGCCCAGTTTGGAAACTGCGAGTCACCCAAGACATTAGAATCGGAGTCGGATGCGGACTCGCTGCTACTCTCTGAATCTTCCGTCTCTTTTCTTGTACCTGGCAAAAGTTTAAGCCTACTAGCTGAGCAGCTTTCCGTCGGAGTTGTAGCAGTACTAATAGAACTCGAAGTGGGAGTCGTCGAACACGAAGGCTGTTCGAACCATGAGCCTTTGTTGCTTTCCGCGTGCATCACTTTCTTCTCCGTATTGAAACTTTGCTCCTTCTCGAGCTCATTCTCTTGAAACTTCTTGGGGCCTGACTTCTTTTTTACCTTTTATCCAAGGATTATTCTTTTCTCTTCTGGACATATCCACGCGATCGATATACCGGTAAATTAAACGCTATAAAATCACTGAACTCACGAGTCACGGCTCACTGTGAGTCTGAAGCTCCGGATGTTGTTTCCCGTAAAAATTCAGCGGGGTGCCTGTGGCACGTAATGGGATCAGAGGGATTTATCACGCCGAAGCGATTTATTTACTTTCCTTCAAATTACGTTTTTTTCTAATATCTCGCAAACTTTTGCATGTTTAAAAAAATTGTTTTCGGAAAGACGAAGATCAGTCCATCAATTTAAAAAGAATTTAAACAATTTTTTTTTAAAGAAAACATGCCGCGAAGGTATACGGTAACCTTAATCACGTATACATGTAAGCTGCACCTTTTTTTACTTTCAGATTTGGTGCGGCTTAGAAATTATGTGAGTGTTTACAGAAATCTTTTTTTGCAATGACTGTAAACAACGCCATACATGTATGAACAATAGAAAATGGCACATTCAATTCACAGAACATTATTTTGTCAGCAAGATTTCTACTCAAACTACTCTTCTTTCGCTTTCCAAAGAAAACTAGCTGTCCAGTTATCTGTCATCTTCTCTGCTAACTCCTTGAATGGTTCCTAGTGTTGTTTTAAAAAGGGCCATAATTGGTCTTGGAAGCCTTCAAATTTTCAAATAAAGTATAATTCTCATCAAGTTCATGTTCAACTTTGGAGCTCATGCTCGATCGGACGTTTGAGAAAACTCTTGCCCCAGGCCACCTTGACAATCCAAGATGGCGGACCACAGACTCGGACACATGCCCATATAGTTTCACCAGAAAATCTTACTTTCTTGTGCGCTTAAAGGAATGATGTTCCTTATTTATGTTGTTGGTTAATGGGGGAACAGCAAAAGAATTCCGAAGTGATTTAAAGACAGCAGCTACATTTGTAGGTTAAAATATACACAAGAAAGGACAAAGGAAAGTTGTAACAAATTTGTTGTTGTGATATGACGATCTCTTATGAAAACGTTTCGCTTCAATTACGGGCATTTATGAACTCGAACACAAGACTACTCTTACTGAATTTTGTGGTGCGGCTTATAATCAAGGTTTTTTCCTTAAACTGTTCGGGAAAAACAAGCTTCTGTTTATCAGGCTGAAGTTAGGGGTGCAGCTAATATGTGAGCTCACATGCGGCTTGTACGTGATAAAATATGGTTATGTATTACTTGAGGAGCCTTGCCAACTGTCACATTTTTTCTCAAAGAAGCCTTGCTGTCTGCCTTATTTTTACTTTAGTGAATAGAAATGTGCAAACCACTTGACGTCATGCATGTAATTAGCAAGTCATTAATGGCATACAAATTGTAGCATGATTTTGACAATATTTAATTATTATGCCGGACTTCGACAGGAAATTTAAAAAATGTTTGTGCTCTCCAAATTTAGTTTTAATATTAGACAAGATGACTTATAGCCTGGGAAACCAGCCGACTCTTATTGCTCCCTTCTCGCAAATGAGATGTCTGGGCAGCGAGGCAGAAAATTCCATACTGATGACGTAGCAGATAGCCGTTTAACGATGCATAAATTATTTGCAATTCTCAGAAGCTGAATGCAAGCAACAGAGTTATTTTCAAGGAATATAACTACTGAGGCTGCTCATTTGCTTGGCAGTGGATCACTCTCATTCGCGAGTGGGGAGCGATAAGAGTCGGCTGGTTTCCCAGGCTAGATGACTTACATGTAGGGAAGACTAAAATTGAATAAAATAAAATGAAAACAGGGTCGATTTTTTCACTTCATAGGCACTTTAAGGAATGAATGTTTCTAAATGTGATATAGATATGATCCTCATTTCCATAAACTTTTGCTTTGATTTTATCGGCCGAAATGGTTGTATCGCCAAAATAACTGTCAGAATAACATGATTCTGTTTGAAAATCTGATAAAACAAATTGCTACTCATTTTTGAATCAGTACAATACAACTCATGAAACTGTGGAACGTACGGGAATAAACTTTTGCAAGTACATGTACGTGGGCCGATTCTCAATGTCAGATGTTGATTTTGTAGTTAGTCTGGTGATAAAAATATATACTGAATCCTGTTCACACACAAATGGCAGAGTTTAATAAAACGAACATTATATATTAGTAGCCGGTTTTCTTTTGTATTATGCCAGCTCTAGTCATCAGGAACATTACAAGTGGAATAAAAGGTTTTCAGAATAATACTTACATGCATATAATTCCGAGTTTAGACCAAACACAATTAAGTTGTAATGACAGAAAAAAATAGTATTTAGTGACTTTCTGTTTCAACAGGAGTAAAATATAGAGCTACAAAACGTATATCAGTTTTTTTCTCCAAAATATCAGACTCTGGACCTCTGTTTGGGCCTTGTACCTGTAACATGGTTGCCACCATCAGAGAAAAAAAACACCTGACTTTTCCCTGACCAGAAAACAATTTTCACTGACCATAATAAGGCTTTTTTGCTCTGACGAAGGGCTAGCGCTACTCGCTGCTACTCGGTTTCCACGGCGGTTTAGCATACCTACATTTGTACATACCAGCATTTATCTTCCACGCCGACGCAGACCAACACTAGTTTTTACAGGAACTAGTTGCCTATCGTAACCATAATAAGGCTGTTTAACATTCCCTTGTCCATAACAAAATCCATTATCAAAGCCTATAGCCTCCCCTCGCAGACACTTTGAGGCATAAGGAGCCATCGTGGCAACCGGAAAATAAAATTCCCTGACTTTTTCCTGACTTTCACAAGAAATTTAGAATTTCCCTGACCAAAAACTGATGCAAAATTCCCTGACCTTGAAAAAACTATTTTTTCCCTGACTTTTCCCTGACCTGTGGAAACCCTGTGTAATGACTAAACATCCTTATCTAACAATATGGCTGGAGCCTTTGTACATAATAATTTGCAGATTTCGTATGAATGGGCAAGTTACAGCAATGACTTACATTATATGTACAATTATGATAACTGTACATTTGATATTAAAATGGTTTCCCAATTTTGTTTGTCCCTTTCTGATCCAATCAAATTACAGAGTTACGGTACAGTAACTTACGATACGGTTATGGTAAGGCTACACAAATGCCATATTTGTATCCCACTCATACTAAATCTGCTCTAGGTAATAAGAGGCCATTACATGGATTGCAAAACATACCTTAGTGACGTCAAACGGGTTGTAACGGAACTTCTCTGCCTGCTCAAATGTCATCACTTGGATAAACAAGCTCCATGAGGGCTGTGAAAAGAAGGGTCATTACTACATGTACATGTATAAATTTTATTACATTTTCAAACTCATTAATAATTCATGAAGGAAAAACAAACAAAATCAATGTCAGAGCGATCAGTGATCTGATACAGATTTCATCTTGATTTATATAAACTTTTGCCTAGATTTTCTCAGCCAAAATAAGTTGTATCACTTATTCAGCAACATAACTGAAAACATGACTCTATATATACATGTACAATACATCTACTAGATGTTTGATAAGTCAGATACAGAATTTGTGTCCAATGATGCTCTTTATTGGATTTACAAACTCTCGCTTTCAGCTTGAGTTTGTAAATCCAATGAAGCATGGTCACTCATTCTGTATCTTAATTACTTAAAACTGAATTTTAAAGGCAGGACTCAGCTAAACTACAGATCAAATTTAACATCTTGGTTTTTGTGGAGAGGAAAACTGGGGAACTCAGAGAAAAAACCTTGTAGCAAGGGCAACAAACTCAAACCACATGTTACCACCCTGGGCTAAATTGACCCCTGGTCATGGTGGTGAGACATATGAAGCACTTAACGGCCTACATGTATCAGTTCCCCATTAAACAAGGACATGTATGCACTTTATTAGGGCCTCAACTTTCAGTTGCCAAATTGTACCAGCCTTTGTGAAGTAAACTGTGCAACATTTGAGATGATCCACTTGAGTGATCTCTGACATTATTTCCTTATTGCATGTAATTCAACACTTGAATGTTTAATGCCAACAAAAATGCATCTAAGTTTTATTAATACCGTAAAGACCTGTGTATAATTTAAGCCGCACCCAAGTTTTGAAGCTTGAATTTAGGAAAAAACTTTTTTGAAAAATACAAAACATAATTAGAAAATCTTTTGTCCGAGTTCATAAACGTTTGTATTTGATGCCAAACTTCTTCCAAAAAAAGAATAATCTTTTGTTGGAATTCATAAATGCTCCTACTTGAAGCAAAACTTCATCAGATTTTCATAAATGCATAATTGCAACTTTATTCAATCGAATATGGTTACAACTTGCCTTGTCATTTCTTGTGTATGTTTTAACCTGCAGTCTTTAAATCACTCCAGAATTCTTCCACATTTATTCTCTCATTAAGTAACAACAATAGGCCTTTTGCATCAATTGATCACGTGACAATTTTCCCATAGCAATGCCTGTGGTGGAGGGCAAGCCATTCTAGCATTCCTTGACAACAGAGAGAGCGAAAGAGATGCCAGCGTGAAACCTCAATACTAGAAGTTCTGCCGGTTCCTTTGTTATTCGTTTTCAGCCCAAATTTATCAGAACTATTTAGCTTTAAATCTTAAAGTTCAGTGTTAGAAGATTTTAAGGGCCGTAAGACGATCAGAAATAGCTTTCTGAAGCCAAAACCGAACCGGACTCTGCGAGTTACTCGCAACATGATGGCAGCCTCAACAGACGGTAAGAAGCTGACTTCGGGAATATACTTTTCTTCCACGCTTTAAATCGTTTTTATGTTCTAGAAAAATTATCTGATTACAGGAGATGTATCTATTTAATACAGTACTCTACCATAGCCGAGGAGATGCTAGGAGACGCTGGTGTTGTATAAACTGGAACGCACTACCACTGTTGTGTGCCACAAATATGCAGTGGTGATTCACGCTACAACGATGGACTTTCCTTTCATCACAAAAATTCCCCGGTAAAGACATGGGATTAAGGTCTCAGTGAATCACCAAAATTCGAAATAACGAGGGGCTTTATTTCAAGATTACAGACTCTAGTGTTGCTGGTGATTTGGAAAAAAAAGAGAACCTGCCACATATGAAAACCAGCTACTCAACAACCTATATCAAGTTGTTATTCGTACATCAGTTTATAATACCCTGTAGGCTGCCTGTAACGCGTTCGAATTCATACAACACCAGCGTCTCCTAGCGTCTCCTCGGCTATGGTAAGGTAACATATACATCATTCTCCTGTCATCACATATTTTTTCTAGAACATAAAGACGATTTAAAGCGTGGAAGAAAAGTACATTCCCGAAGTCAGCTTCTTGCCGGCGCCGGCTGTTGTCTGTTGAGGCCGCCATCATGTTGCGAGTCACTCGCAGAGTCCGGTTCGGTTTTGGCTTCAGAAAGCTATTTCTGATCGTCTTACGGCTCTTAAAATGCTCTAACACTGAACTACAAGATTTAAAGCTAAATAGTTCTGATAAATTTGGGCTGAAAACAAATAACAAAGGAACCGGCAGAGCTTCTAGTATTGAGGTTTCACGCTGGCATCTCTCACGCTCTCTCTGTTGTCAAGGAATGTTAGAATGGCTTGCCCTCCACACAGGCGTTGCTATGGGAAAATCGTCACGTGATCAATTGATGCAAAAGGCCTATTCCAAGGAACTGCTTTCCTTTAATCACTAGAGCAAGGGAGGTTTTCTGGCAAAACAATACTTGCACAAGTACAATGTAGGTCTGATGTCTGCCATCTTGGATTTTCATAAACTACATGTACACGTAGTGCCAATCTCCCACGTGTATAATTGCGAAGAATGCCTGGTTGTTTAGATGCATGCTTTGAAAGCATGTTTTGGAAGGTAAATAAGCTTAATCACGTTTAAATATTCACGAAATTCTAATATATTATGGCTTAGGTAGGTCTTGAAGAGTTTTGCTTTAATTCTTTCAAATTGCGTGTTTTCTTCGATGATAATATGCTTAAATTGATATATTGCATGATCGGATGCGATTTGAAGCCGATTGTAATGTATGCACCATCGCATAATAAAAGCTTCATACAGGTTCATGATATGTAAATATATGTTAATGTTGGGTCTCCTTTCTAGGTGTTCCCGTAGATAAGCCACACCCCTGATTTTGAACGAAAATTTTGGGTAAAAGGTGTGGCTTATACACAGGTCTTTACGGTAAATGGTTGAATCTAAATGCTATTGGTATTGTGGTCTTAGCTATACAGCTGTACTTTAAGTATTCTTAGACTAACAGAAGAGGACTGTTTGGTAACTTGCTTTAACTGAACATTCTGAATTTTAATTTCAAATTTAGAATCCCAAAGGGTCACTGAGAAAAAGTCTGTTGAGAAGTAATCTCTTTTACATTACGGCTCCTTGTTTAACAGCATCAGTATTTTTATACATACGACAAATACACACAGTGTTTCACATGACTGTACAGTACAGCTAGCCTGTATCCAGGCTTTTACATGTTCATGTGGCTGGTGTGAGTGCTACAGGTGTGTGTTGAGTACTGCAAGTGCAAGTTGCTTAAGGGGGTCCAGGGCATTCCCCCCCTGGACATTTTGAAATTAAAGGTCTCTGAAATGGTACAATGTATTTCCTGCAAACACAAATTTTGCAATTTTCCAACCAGATTTTCTACATGTTGAGTGTCTAGTGCACTAACACACAGCAGAATAAAACAAAAACCACTACCATGAAGTTATTTTAATTTGTATTCTGCAGTTTTATCGATTGGTTGGCCTTGATGGGCCATGGTGGTGTGTATGCAGCCATCACACCCTCCTGGATATGGACATGCATACAGTGTACATGCACATGTACGTAGGGGTTTCAGTAGATGTCAACTATTGCTGCAGCACCAGTGGCTCAATCAATAAAAAATCCAATCATGAATGTAACTTACTCCTCCAAGAGTTATGAAAGGTCATGCAGACTTACAAAGTTTCCATTGGCAATGGCATTGTACAAATCCCTGTTGCTGTAATCAGGATCAGAACCAGAATAGTGCCCTGCTTTGTCTACTGGGCAGTTCTTGATCCCCTGGTTGGTCTAAAGAACAAGTAATATAGTACTAAGTAATTTTGTAAGCTATCAATCAATCAATCAAAATATATTTAAAGTCAGGGTGACACTAAATAGTACAAATATAAGTACTAATAAACTTGTGGCCCTCAACATATTATAAATACAAACAATACAATTAAAATACAATCTTGATCAATAAACTAATGTCATTCACTAATTAAGTAATGGTCCAGATAAGAACTGTAATGCTCCACGGCAAGGAATGTTAAAAAGGTGTTAATTTTCTATTCTTCTTTCTCGTAATTTCATTTTTTTTTTTATATTTTTTTTTTTTTTTACCGGTATATGTTTAATATGTTTCATACTTTACAAAACTATACAACTACTACACATTTACTAAAGTCGTACACATGCACACACATAATTTACAAGGTTCTGATGTACGATAATAGTCTAGTAGATTATTATCTTGTTAGTTGTCTTTCCAGTAAAGCTTTTTCTTTCAATAGGATGAGGGAAAGTTCAAAACAAAAATGTGTGTCTTTTGCAACAACAGTAATTGTAGTTTTACAAAATTAATTATATTCTAATTATTTTCTCAGTAATTTTCTGTAGGTCTGTATACCACCCAGGTCAGGGTTCTCATGTAGTTCGACACTAGGCTTTGTGCAACTTTTACTATAACCTTTAGTTGCGTTAATTAAGACTATGAATTGCAAAAAATTAGATTTTAACTGAAATTTTGCCTGCAAGTTACAAAACTCGAGTGGTTGACTGTTGTCATCGAACGGATCTTTGATGTAAAGCATGCCTTTAGAGAGCCACTTCTTGTATAAAACTGCAAAAACCTATCTTGATTTTTCGGGTATTCCATATGATTTCAATCTGGATTAGTGGGTTTGAATGCTTCCTATACCATGCGATTTTAAGATTCTGCCAGTAACTTATGGTCATTGTGTAAAAAGCAGGAAGCCGAGGTAGTGATAGCAATAATTGCAAATCATAGTTGCACATGTATGAATCAAAGTATTCCACCATAGTGCGATAACGACATTAAAGGGATTATTATTTTTCCAGGCAGCCAATTGCTTGTCCGACAACCTCTTATTAGCCAGCAAATTTTAATTGCTTTTTCTATGTCTTCAAAGTTTACCATGTTGAGACCTCCTTTCTCTTTGCTTCCTACCAAGGTTTAATTTTTAATTTTTGCCGGTTTATTGTTCCATCCATTCGCGATAGACAAACGGTTTGAGAAAGCGTTATAGAAGCGTTAGAACACCCGTTAGAAATTCTGTCCATGCCATTTGACTAATATATTCATCCGTTAGATAAAAATTGTGCAGACTGTTACTTAACACTTGGGAATTGTTTACAAGAAGATGGAAGTCAACTCAGAAACACTCCATATCACCTCATGCTTCTTTAAATTTCTCTCATAAATTATATGTTTTATCATAATTATGTACAATTTACAATTTTAAGTGTTTACCTGAAATTTATGTACAATGTATGCATGTTATTCATATATCATGCTTGCTCTGACGAAGGGCTAATGCTCGTAACGTCAGCTGCTACTCGCTTTTCACGGCGGTTAGCACACCTCAATCGACTTTAGTTGATTACATACCAGTGTTTATCTTCCCCGCCGACGCAGACCAACACTAGTTTTTTACAGGAACTAGTTGCCTATCGTATGCACAGAAAGATATCTGGTAACAATGGTATCAGAGCGAGGCCAGTAAATAACTGTCCCAAAGTTTTCAAAATTGCAGTAGCTCAGAAATTTCTTAGTTGATGTTGTTCTTTTGTTTCATAAGGAATATATTTACATGATTTTCCGTTATCCACTGTAATTTTTTCTCTTCTTGTAACAAGCTACAATGTAGGACAACTGGCCTCACTTTCATTGCCTTTATAAATACAAAGGTCAAATTGAAGGGCTGTGTGCAAAAAGGGCGTAAGTAACTCTTGATCACATTCTAAATTCTCCTTCAATTTCTTTGTTTTCAAGGGAGAATTTAGAGCATGATCAAGAATCACTTATGCCCTTTTTGCACACAGCCCTTCGATTATAGCACATACATAAAAAACATTGTATAATTTATTATTTATTTCAACAACACAAGATGTAATCTCCTGATCATGTTCATGTAATTACCTTCATGTGAAACTTGCAGTACACTGCCTCACCCTTGGCATTCACCATCTTGAAGGTGTGGCTGCCATACCCATTCATGTGTCTGTGTCCATCTGGGATGCCACGGTCACTGAACAGGAATGACACCTGATGGGTAGTCTCTGGGCGAAGTGTTATGAAGTCCCAAAACATGTCAGGGTCCTGTTAATGTATGTATAAGGATTACTGAATAGATAAAGAAGTCTTTGCCATGCATTAATTAATTTACATGTACAATGCAGGGAACGAGCCTGAGGCTGCGCCATTATGCAATCAGATGTGATTTTAGATCGAATTCAAATTACACTAGCACATAATATCAGAAGCCCTGATACAATGTACATACAATGTACATGTTCATGTACATGCTTACCTTCAAGTGGGTGACTGGGTTTCTTTTCTGGGTGTGGATGAAGCTGGGGAACTAAAGAATACAGCATACAATGTACCAATTGCTAGATATGAAGTTGATATTGTGCACACACTATAGGCAATGATCAAGCAAGTTTGGAGTTTCAGCGTGATATACAATTCACAAACTATTACCTTTGACATGCAACTACCAATCTCTCCACTTTGCATTTCTTCATCTATAAATTGTGGGGATTCGAGAAAAAGATTTACAAAGCTTCACTTTCCCTAAGAAATGTGTACGAAACAAGTATTACTGTAAACACCCGTAGATAAGCCTTACCCGTAGATAAGCCGCACCCATAGATAAGCCGCACCCCAAGTTTTGAAGCTTGAATTTAGGAAAAAACTTTTTTAGAAAAATACAAAAAATTATTAGAAAATCTTTTGTCCGAGTTCATAAACGCTTGTAGTCTTGATGCCAATTAAACTTCTTCCAAAAAAAAGAATAATCTTTTGTTGGAGTTCATAAACGCTCGTACTTGAAGCAAAATTTCATCAGATTGTCATAAATACATAATTGCAACTTCAATTCGATCGAATATGGCTCAACTTGCCTTGTCATTTCTTGTGTATATTTTAACCTGCAGTCTTTAAATCACTCCAGAATTCTTCCGCTTTTATTCTCTCATTAACTAACAACAATAAAATATTCCAAGTAACAGCTTTCCTTTAATGGCTAGAGCAAGAAAGGTTTTCTGGCGAAACTACAGTATACTTGCACGAGTAGGTCTGAGGTCTGCCATCTTGGATTTTCATTAACTAGTGCCAATCTCCCACATGTAAAATTGCAAAGAATGCCTGGTTGTTTAGATGCCTGCTTTGACAAGCACTGTGAATCAGTGTGTTTTGGAAGGTAAATAAGCTTAATCACGTTTGTTTAAATATTCACGAAATTCTAATATATTACATGTACATGTAGGTCTAAGATGGGTCTTAGAAGAGTTTTTGCTTTAATTCTTTCAAACTGCATGCTTTTTTCAATGATTATGCTTTAATTGCTATATTACACGATCAGATGCAATTTTAACCTGATTGTAATATATGCACCGTCGCATTAATAAAAGCTTCATACAGGTTCATGATATGTAAATATATGTTAATGTTGGGTCTCCTTTCTAGGTGTTCGCCCCGTAGATAATAATAAAAAATAATAATGGCCATATTTATATAGCGCCATATCAACCACAGTTTCATGGTGCTTTACATATGACTGACATATCCCATCAGTTAATTATTTTGGAATGCTTCACGGTGCTAATAGCTGCCACGCAGTTTACAATGTTGAGTGTGGTTAGTGCAATGGCCAGGCTGCTGTACCGGGTGACAATCCCCTGCTCTTTTTCGAGTAGTACAACAGGTTCTTTCACGTCCCCTTCAAATACTGATTAGAAGTAGAAGGAGACAAGGCCAAACGGCTTATAAACGTCCCTGCCCAAGGACACGGCCGGGATTCGAACCCCCGACCGCCGGCACTCTAGACCGTGCTCTACCAACTGAGCTAACCAGTGAGGCGGTAGATAAGCCGCACCCCCGATTTTGAATGAAAATTTTGGGTGAAAAGGCGCAGCTTATCTACGGGTGTTTACGGTATTTATTATCCCAACTCACGCATCTCCAGTACAATACATATGTCCCACTGAAACTCCTCCAAAGTTGCCTACTGCATTAATGGCTCATTCAGTCAGCACACCTCAACCACAATCCGTATCTCAAGACTTCCCTTGTGAAGTGCATTTTATTAGTCAGGTCTATAGTATTTGCACTAGTATATAAATGAAAAACTGTTCTTTTTTTAATAGACGACATGTGTATAATTTATCATTCTAAAGGTCATACCAAAATAGGGTCCCGGATAAAGAAAATGGGAGTGTTGTTGCCAACCAGATCCCAGTTACCATCTTCAGTGTAGAATTTCATGGCAAACCCTCGCGGGTCTCGCACAGTATCAGCACTTCCAGACTCTCCACCTTAAAAAAATCAAAGAAAATATTAAATATACAAGAGTCCATCAAGATTATGCATGTAGTAGTCAGTCAAGACGCAAACTTTGTCACGTGTGGAAAGGCAATTGCTGAACCGGCTCAACAATTGCTGTTTCAGAAAAGAGCAATCAGCAGTATCGTTTTGCTAGTGGCAATCAGAATATTATTATTTTTGAAAAACGAAATATCATTTTCATATTAAGTAAAACAGCAATTGCTGATTTACAGCAATATCTCCGATATTCTAACGAGTTTGTACAAAATTTGGAATTTAGGTTTTTTAGCATAAAGAAAACTGGTGAACCTGGAGAAGTTTGACCCTTGGTGAATGTGAACACAGTTTTGAAGCCAATTCGTAATGAAAGACGTGCAAAAAACTTATATACTCTTACCAGAAAACTTCTACTGGGAATGTGGTATTGAATGCAAATTGTGACCTTACACGGGAAAACGTACAATAACGACTTTCCGTTTAAACGGGTAAAATAAACGACTAACAAACGGGTTTTCAAGTCGTGTACACGACTTTCTAGGCCGTGTAAACGACTTTCTAGGCCGTGTAAACGAGTTGGGAAGCCGTGTAAACGAGTTGGGAAGCCGTGTAAACGACTTTCGCAGCCGTGTAAACGACTTTCGCAGCCGTGTAAACGACTTTCGCAGCCGTGTAAACGAGTTGGGAAGCCGTGTAAACGAGTTGGGAAGCCGTGTAAACGACTTTCGAAGCCGTGTACACGAGTTGGAAAGACAGCCCAAAAAAGCAAACGGCTATATAAAACGTTTACAATCATGGCTTGGCTTGCTTTAGTCAAACGGTATCCTGGATAGAACCATTTGAATACAGACGGAGAAACCCTATTAGTGCCACGATATTTATTAACTTGCAAAAACATCATGGCTTTCAGTTTCTAGCATGTAAGTAAACTATTCGGTCTATCGGGTCTCGCGCAATGGATGATCACTTTTAGAGCTTATCCTGTACGAAAATTGTTCACAAGACTGTCTTTTGTCAATTGCTGGGGTTATTTCGGTTTCAGGAGTTATATTCTAGAAGAAATCGTCAGTTTTCAGAGCATTGTTGGAGCCGTTTCTTCAGCCTCGTTTCCGTGCCGTGAAAATTTGTCTTTATGTCGCGTTAGTTTCTCCTAAACTATTTGTCCTAATGCGACCAATTTTTTTCTTTTGCATGACCAGGATCCGTTTTCTGTTTTGTGCAAAAATGAGAACATTTGGTAAAGGATTTCATTTAAAAAAATTCAGAAAACTAACTGATACCGACTTGTGCAAGAGCATAATGTCGAAGTTTCAAATGTTAGCGTATTTTCACGAAAGCCGTAGCTGTTTCGAGCGCTTTTGTAAACTGTTCGGTCTATTGGCTCTCGCGTAGTGAAAAATCATTTTCATCGCTTCAAACGTATTACAATTGTTCACAAGGGTATCATCTCTTAGTTGAACGGGATGTTTTGGTTTCAGGAGTTACATTCTAAGAGATTTCATTTGATTTTCAGAGCTTGGTGCATAGAATTTCTGTCGTAATGACGGCAATTGCGTTCAGTTTCTAGCGCGTAAGTAAACTGTTCGGTCTATCGGGTCTCGTGCAATGGATACTCACTTTTAGAGCTTATCCTGTATGACAATTGTTCACAAGACTGTCTTTTGTCAATTGCTGGGGTTATTTCGGTTTCAGGAGTTATATTCTAGAAGAATTCGTTCAGTTTTCAAAGCATGGTTGGAGCTGTGTTTGTTCTGCCTCGTTTCCATGCCGTGAATTAGACCTTGCGGTTTTGTGATTTTACGTCATCATGGAACGATTTTGCGAAACTACGGGAAAACTAACGTTCTGACTTCACATTGACTTCATAGCTTTGAGGCTTTGTGATTTTAGGATGAGTTGTTGTACAACTATAAGAGCGCTTCCACTACAAAATCAGGGAATAAAAGAGTTCGATTTTGCTAAATAGCGAGGCCTTGAACTGTACCGAGCGAAGGCCGTGTTAACACTTCAATAAATACACGCGAATCATAGTACATTCAGCGACTTAATTACAAGCAGAGTAAATGTCTCCCCTACATTCTCACTGCTTCCAAGTTTCCTTGGCCGTTCATTGTCTCCCTCTCAAATAAATTTTTGTTTGACAATAAGGGAAATATTTTCGAAATGTCGTGATATTTCGCCTTGGCATTCGAAATTTCGCGTATCTGATCGATTCTTTCAAACGAATTTCGGCGACATTCGTAGGAACAAAGAGCGAAATTCGTCGAAATACGTTTGCATTACTGATTTTTGCACACTGTAGTTCACCTAAACCACGGCGACTCAACGGCCTAGCCGAGAAACGGCTTCACAACTCGTTTGCACAAGTGCACGGGCAGGGAAAAAAAACGACTTTCGAAGGCGTGTACACGACTTTCGAAGCCGTGTAAACGAGTTGGGAAGCCGTGTAAACGAGTTGGGAAGCCGTGTAAACGACTTTCGAAGCCGTGTAAACGACTTTCGAAGCCGTGTAAACGACTTTCGAAGCCGTGTAAACGGTTATCTAACCCGTTTACACGGATAACAAACGGCTTAGCACGCTAAACGGAAAGTCGTTATTGTACGTTTTCCCGTGTAAGGTCACAATTGTGCTTTAATACATTGAAAGTTTTCCAAAACATTGATGGTCAAAATTAGCATATTACAATCATCTCAACAATCACTATTAAAGCATGTGCAAGTCAAAGATGCAGATTGAACTTCAAGTATTTGCAAAACCAAGGGAAACCTGGCAAACCAAATACATGTAAGCAATTAATAAGCACTGCCACAAACAAAATCAAAAATGATAAAAGACATCTCGATGTCTTTGAAAGTACTGTAAGTTAATTAAAAACGCTGTTGAAATAACTTGCTGTGCGCAAATTTTATTTAAGCTAAATTATTAAAAGCATTCATTTCTATTCGCATCTCTAAATTCTTTCATTGCATTGGTCTTGTAACTTTTTGCATTGTTTAACTTCTAGCCATTGAGCCGAAAAGTGGGGCATCAACTTCTTAAACGTTTTGTGCATTTTTGCGGTTGAAAAATTGCCATGCCAATATATCATTTGAAAAAAGGCAAAAGGCAATATCGTTTTTCAGAAACAATAACGTTCTTAAAACAGCAATTGCTGCTCAGCAATATTGGGGCAATAGTGTGAAGAAGTTTGCGTCTTTACTGTACTTGTTTCATTTTACACAGTACAATGCATGACTGTATACAGTACAACCCAGAACTAACCTCAAGTGAAATGTTCACTCTGATTTACTATTAATTAGTAAATGCAGAGTTCTGGGTTTGATATGTTTCCTGAAGCACACCCAACCAAAAGAAAACACAGTGAACATCGAAGCAACACCATAGCCAAAGACACCTCACGCGAGAGTTAAAACTTTGCCTAAAACATGGACTAAGTGGGATTAAAAAAATTTCTCTACCTCAAAATATTTAGAAAACCTTGTTACTTTTAATTAAAACATTACTATGTACATTGTATTTATAATATACATGTACATACTATGTACATGTATAAAATTTCTGGAGGTCTGGCTCATGTTTAAAATCGAATGCATAAAAGTACTAACACATGCCGAAATGTAATAATGCACTTATCAGTCAACTGATATTTTTATAAAGCCCCTCAGTGGCCAACTCCCGCAACATATAGTGGCCAGGCATTAAATAGCATTTATTTCCCTGCATGGACAAAATAATTAAAACACTAGGGACCCTTGGATAACCATGCACAATGGTACATGTAACAGCTGAGATTTGGGTATCTATTTTAGTAGGGTACATGTACACAATATGCATGAAGTTGATGTTAACTTGGAATATTTTGAGATAAGTTTAAGATTTGAGATAAAGCTGTTGTTGTAGTTGTTGAACCATTGCATTTTCTGGGATGCATCAATCACTGGAAATGCCCATTAATAAATCCCACTTTTTCTCCTGCTGCTCAAGACCAATTTACAATTAATTAAATTAATCTTATAAAGTAGAAGTACATGCATGCATGTGTATAAAAACGATACTGCATGATCAATGAGAATGATATCTTACCAACAGTTGAGAACCTCACAAGACATGGAGTCTTCTTGCCAATTGTGTCAAAGACTTTGGCCTTACAGTACTTGGAGATGTCATGGGTGATCTCCAACTCCCCAAATGCACCACCACCCTTGGCATGAACAATGCGCTCTGGGATCCTCTCCCTGTCGAAGTGCGACATCACGTCCATGTACTGAGTGTCCTGCATCAGGACAGGACCGCGTGGTCCCACAGTCATGGTGGAAGTATTTGTATCCACTGGAATGCCAGCGCTAGTTGTAATGCTGTGAGGTTTCTAAATAAATTATGAACAAGTGTTAACAGGAATTAATACAATGTAGCCCTGTAGACATGTTACAAACACGCATAATTGTCTGGACACTCAACAGAAATAGTTATTTTATGAGAACAAAACGTACTGCATGGACACAAAGTTAAAACAGCTTCAATGTTGGTAGTGAATGAATTTCAGATTGAACCTGCAACAAAAACAACATTGAAGGCGGGGTATAAGAGGGGGTTTAATATTTAAAGAATAGTCTCTAAAAACGAGCAGTGCCCCAATGAAGTCATTTTGTCTGCCATTGTAGTCTCATGGCCCAAAAAAAATAACTTTTTCATTAAGGTGACAACTGGTGACTTAATATTATAAGCAACATATTAATTGGAAAGAAAGAAAGGAAAGACTGAGAAAAGCTGTTATTAAAGCAAATGTTATTCTCTTATCTCTTTACAGAGTATTGATCATAATTTTATAGTTATACCTCTAAACTGACACCCATGTACCCAGGCAGAGTATTTTTTAAATAAAATGCTGCAGAGATAATTGAATTGGATCTTCTTGACTTGATTCAGCTATGTTGTGACATTGTTTTAAATTTAACTTAATTAGGGTTTTGAAAAGTTTGTTCTGTTTACATGTACTTATCGTGCATGTGCTCACATCACTAATAATAAAAAGTTACAATGTGCGAAGGAAAGCACACAATAAATTTGCCAATAAATGTAAAGTTCTAGGTTCTCACGCTACACTCCAAATCTTAGGAATGTTGAAAGTAAAAGGTTGTGTGCAACAAGGGTGACAGTGCATGACTCAATGATCACATTCTAAATTCTCCCTCAGAAAGCAAAGAATATGAAGGAGAATTTAGAATGTGGAGTCAGGAGTCACTTATGCCCTCGTTCACACATCCCTTCAAATATGGCAATACCAAATTAATCCAACCTACATGTACATACACAAACATAAGACTATACACACACATACAAGTTAATCCTTAATAATTAAGGAGCCAACACAAACCCCATGAAAATAAGACACTTATACTCGATTTTAATTTGCTCCAAGCATTGTGTAGTTCCCAGTTCCCGGCTGTTCATGACATCGAGGCATTATTTGTAATACATCCACAAAGACGAACTGAACTTTTTTTGCCTACCGTACGCGAACACGTCACACACAGGCACAGGGAACCTGTCACAAGATTAGGTTGCGTTCTCCTTCGTCGAATGCAATTAATATATAGTTGGCCCTGGAATGAGAGGAATGCTGTTTGGCTATCTCTTCGATCATTCTGGCTCAGGATAAACTTTTACTGTGTGCAAATTAATGGAGTCAAGTCTTCATCCTTTATACTATATACCAACAGAAGCAGATCACAGCAGTAATCAATGTCTGGTGATTAATTTGATACTGTCAAGTCATGATGCAAAAACTGCTTGGTAAAATTATGGTTTATACTATGATGTGATGCAATGAAGGTCAGAGGCTTAATTTGGGCTACCTCACCACTTATTAAAAACATTGATCACCAGATACTTTCATCAATGACAGTAAAACTGATTGAGTATAAACTTACAAAGCTGCTACACAGATGGTCATACTACAACTTGTGGGTTACCTCAAATTATAATTTTTCTTTTATAAGCAAAAACAACTGGCCTTGAAGGAATTATATGCATGTGATGACAGTATTAGCATCACATTCCAATGAGTACCGACAGAAAATTTGATTGTGTCAATAGTTCGCAGGAATTCCAAGATATCTAATATCAATATTTAATAATTAGCTTCAAAATACTAAAAAGCAATGAAACAAAATTGTAACCTATATATTTAGATGTGAACTGTTTATAAAAAGCAGTGTACCTAGGCGGTCGTTACTTGCAGTTTATGCCATGCGTGCAGCTTTGCATGCGTGGAGGGTTCGTATAGAGCCTAGGGCCAGTAGGGGTGTTGTACACGAAAAGTCACGATTATATATACAGTACTGTTCAGGGTAGGCAGTCGGCACGAAACATGATACGAAACTTAGCAATACCAAAATCACATGATTTGAGAACCTCGAAGTTGTACAGGTATTTTAGACAGCTTTTATTCTAAGCTGATTAAGCTTAATTAGATGATCGAACAAGGAAAATTTATTATGTCGAGACAAATTAGAAGTGGAGATCGAGCAGAACGTAGCAAGAATTAAAGAACGTAATACTTTATTTATTGATGTCTTTTGAAATAATTTACATAAAGACTTGATACAATTCAGTTTTCTTCTCTGTTTTACGTTTAGTTTTACTGTTTAGCAAACGTTGCACAACGAGCCAATTAAGTTTCGTAACAGGTACCGATCGAGGAACAAAGGGACAAGTGAAGTTGGACATACGTCTGTTTCGTCTGAACTAAGCCCATTTACTACATAAAAACAAGCTAAAAGTGGTCAAGAATCACACTTACCGTCTGTGCCCCAGCATATTGACTGAGCTGTTCAGATGCCTTGGTTCGGTCAGCCATTTTTGAAGCACAATTGAGCTCAAAATCTGCAGACAACTGCCTCGACTCGTGCGATCAGGGTAGAAGGAAAATGATCACGTGCCACAAATTCCAAATAAGGAACTCCCCGCGGGATTTTAAAGTGGTCCCGCGCGCACATCTTCTAAAAGACACAGGACCCGTGTACATGTGTGTTTGTGTGTCGGCAGAGCCTATATTGGTGTCACCCCTCCCTTTTTAAATCCCGGATCCGCCCTGGCTGCTATCCTCTATATAAATATATATATAAAAAAGGAATATTATCGTTTTCCCTCTATCATGTTTTTTATGACTATATAGCTTTCCAGTAATCACTAACCGCAATAATAACGACTTATCCCCGTTGTGCGATTTTAGTCCAGTCATCCTATGACTTTTTTATGGTCAATCTCAAACAAATTGCAACAGAATATTTCTCACCGCCAAATGATAGATAGTGGTCCACTTAGTAACATACTAAAAATCCCCCAAAATCCGTGTGGTGGAACATGCTCAAATTTGGCATTACATGATTTCGAGCTATCACCACAGGGTACCCGCGTCTAGAAAAGTCATGGCTCAAGTTAAAAAATATTTAAAAAAGTTTTTTTGGCCTTTAAAGGCAATCAACCAAGCAAAACAAATATCTATGCAGATAAAACAATGTTGTAAATTGAATTATTATGAAATAAAATGGATTTGAACAGACACAGGCTCCCACATAAATATATACAAGGAACGCCTGGCGGTTTTCGTGTCGCTGCATCCTCTGTAAGTTTAATGCTGAAGTTCTCGATGATTTGCACTGACTTTTTTATCCTGAATACTTGTAATAGGGTCATGTCTTGGAAAAAAGGTAGGTTTAAAATACTTTGTTATTGCTTGATGTATCTTATTAACGGGAATCGTGTATCGATTTCTTCATACATCGCGTGCGATATTACGACTCACGTGTTGATGTAACAGGTGCATCGCCAGAAATTCGAGACCTGGTATTTCGCAACACATATTTGACCCCTGTTCACTGTGTGAAATGGGTCATGAAAATTGACAGATAAATGTATGGAGATCGTAAACATTTTCCCTATTTCTCATGAAATACGGTACAGTCGTAAAAATATGCGGTCATGGCATTATTTCTATAGATATTATCAATTCAGTTTTAATATTTTCAAAGCCAAGTAATAAACTTTGACGATTCCTTTCTTTGATTTTAGGGGAAGCATAAAAATTCGGATTTATTACAGTGGACATGCATTAAACGATTTCCAGTAAAAACATGCAGATAACAGTTTATAAATGTATCTACTGCAAATCTACAACCTTAGCAAAAAATGTACAGTCCATTTTCAATTATTCCTTTTCCTTCTTGAATATTCATCTTTTCGACAAGGAAACTCCGATTCCCGTCTTGAGACTGTCATAACTCTGACCACAAGTGACCAAATCCAACAAACATGCCAGCTTTGGACAGCTTTTTCTATACTATAGAAACTGTAGCGTGTTTCTTTAAACAGCCAGCAGTTATTCAAGCTAATTATTCCTTTTGGAAAGTAGGTCCTAAACGGATCAGAAGATATAATGAGTCTGCGATAAAATTCTAGTAAGCAGTATTACTCAATGACATGTTGGTACTTTATGTATCATGCATTATAGTGTCCCTATGTACGATATAAGCTATGTCTATACTAGGACTCAATGTCTCGAATTTCTGGCGATGGAATACCAGGCTAATAAAATTCACAAATAATCAAATAAAAATCTCAATTATTTTATCCAAGTGAATCTGGTGTACCAGGAGGCGTTCAGTCACAATACATAATGGAGAAGTGTTGTTTCTGTGGTGAGGCATTAAACGATGGTCAACCTACCGCCGTGTTGACTCAAAAAGGGTGTGGTATATATAGTATCAATCGTCTAATAAGTGAAACACTTGATGACAGCAACATTCACGTGCACACAGAAGTTGGCCAGAGTGTCCATCAGAGTTGCCGTCGTAATTTCTGCAGGCCAAGAAAAACGAATAGGAAGAAAATACATTTATCAGTCGACGGTCTGCCACGCCCCGATTTATCTGGAAAGAACACTGTTTCTTTTGCGGCCAACACGCTAAGTATGATGGTCGAAAAAGAGGATATGATGTTATTCCTGTACGAACAAAGGACTTTCAAGATTCCATAAACGAAACCTGCAAAGCAAGAAACGATGAATGGGCAGAAACAGTCCGAGGGAGACTAGAGTATGCACAGGACCTACATGCTGCAGATGCAGTATATCACCAAGCGTGTAGCGTTCACTTTCGTACCGGAAAGCAGGTCCCAAGAAAACTTGGCAACGATGCAACCTCTGATACAGGCTCAAAGCGGCTAAAGGGACGGCCTATGGACACGGCAAAATGCACAGCGTTCTTCAAAGTAGTACAGTTCCTTGAAGAGAGTGACGAGGAACAAATCACAATCATTGATCTTATTTACTAACAAGATGCAGGAGTACCTCGAGGGAACTGGGGAACAACCATATAGTGTTGTGTATATGAAAGCAAAATTGCAAGAACATTTTAGGGAAAAAATAGTGACTGTGAGGAAACAAAGCGTCGTGACTTTCCAGAGGACAGCGGCATCGATAATAAACGAATTCTATAAGCAGCCAAAGATAGATGATTATGAAGTAGAGAAAGCAAGGATTGTTGATACGGCAGCAAAACTAATCAAGACTGATATCAAGAATTTAGATGTTTCAAGTAGTGATTGCCCATCGAGTGAGGAAATGTCTTCCATTGACCAGGCTTTGGAGTTCATTCCTAAGTTGCTTCAACACTTTTTGAAGCATATTTTTGTTGGCAAGGACATCAGCTTAAAACTTGCCTCAATCGGAGGCAAGTTTAGCGAAGGCATGTTCAGGTGGATCCGCAACTATTATTTCAGAGACTGAGTTTCGTTGCGACAGGAGGACGGTACGAAAACTCCCAATCGTTTTTCAAGTTCGAAATGTGCAGTTACCCACCAGCTTTATTCGATTCCTCGCTTCTTCCACGGCAAGCTAACAAGGCTGTATTGGCAGACGCAATTTGGACCCGTACGAAGAATGACCAGACGGCTGGGCCTACAGGAAATGTTCACTATGTTCTTGATGGTGGTGCACTGCTTCATCGCGTTCCGTGGCCAAATGGCCTTACATACAGTGATATTCTCTCACTCTATGTACAGTACGTGACCCGCAGATACGACAAAGCTACAGTAGTCTTTGATGGATACGAGGACGGCCCATCCACAAAGGATTGCGCGCATCAGAGAAGAACAGTGAACTTTGATTGTAACATGGTCCTGAAGCTGAAGAAGGAGGAATTCCTGGGGAATACGGCGAACAAACAACGGTTCATAAATCTACTTGGGGAGAAACTGCAGCTATCAGGGTGCAATACTATATCCACACTGCAGGAGACGCAGACCTGTCGATCGTCCAAGCCGACATTCAGTCTGCCAGAACAATCACTACTTTTCTGGTTGGAGATGACACGGACCTACTAGTCCTGCTTTGTCATCACGCAGAGATAAATGCACGCGATCTGTTTTTTCATTCCTCAGCCAAAGGAAAGATCGACGATTAGAAGGATTTGGAATATCAAGAAAACCAAGTCTGCACTGGGCTTGGATACATGCGCAAATATTTTATTTCCGCACGCAGTTCTTGGATGTGACACGACTTCTAGACTACATGGCATTGCAATTGGTAAAGGAGTAGCGCTCAAGAAAATCACGACGGATGCACTATTTCACGAGCAAGGTGAAGTTTTCAATCGTCGAGCTGTTACAAAGGATGATATCATTCTAGCGGGAGAGAAAGCCTTCGTTTGTCTGTACAATGGCAGGTCTGATGAAACTCTAGATTCATTAAGGTATATCAGATTTTGACAAAAGATCGCAACAGGAACCACCGGCTTTGTGCAGTGTGAATGTCTTCCACCAACATCTGCAGCCGCTGCTTATCACAGTCTAAGGGTGTACCACCATGCAGGTGCAGCAGTGGAAAGGTGTAGCGCTTCAGCCACAAGCCTGGGGGTGGAGGTTAGCGGACGGAAAGCTGCTTCCAATAAGAACTGACCTGCCAGCAGTTCATGAGTCGCTTTTAGAGGTTATCAGGTGTAACTGTAGATCTGACTGCAACACGCAGAGATGTTCATGCAAGAAACATGGGCTGGACTGCTCAGCTGCATGTGGTGTATGCAGAGGGCAAAGTTGTGCGAATTCTGTTGCGCCAGACCTAACCGAACATGGCGAAAACGATGACTAAACAGATCGACATGTCTTGTATCAGTAGAGACTCACAAATATCAATATGAAATAACACTGACCATGAAACGACACAAGCCTGTGACTAAATTAGTCATATATATCAATCTGTCACATAATGGCCGGTCACATAATGGCCGGTACCATAAGAGAGGTAGAGGGGGGCAGTTGCCCTGCCAAGAAAGATATATAGTGCAAAAGTTTAAGTAAGTTGTGTTTCCTTGAAAATCACGAAAGAGTCTATTGCTAATCGATAATGATGAAAAGCATAGTGAAAACACTTTGGGATCTCCACTAGCCTTTGAGTTCTAATATTCATAACAATAACATAATGGCCGGTACAATAAGAGAGGTAGAGGGGGGCAGTTGCCCTGCCAAGAAAGATATATAGTGCAAAAGTTTAAGTAAGTTGTGTTTCCTTGAAAATCACGAAAGAGTCTATTGCAAATCGATAATGATGAAAAGCATAGTGAAAACACTTTGGGATCTCCACTAGCCTTTGAGTTCTAATATTCATAACAAAGCTTTAATTGTCATGGTCTGTATCAGAGCTCAATAAAGTCTAGAAATCTATACTCTTCTTCTGGAGTTGAACGCAGACCTGACCCGCGGGCTCCAAGGGATAACTGAATTCTTGAAGCGTTGCATTTTCTTTCACAAAATCAGTCAACTATGTATTTACTTTTTATAGAAACACGTGATTGTTTGTTAGTAAGAATATTTGAGCCTTTTAAAAAAGGAACACCATGTTTAATAGCATTTTTATTAAAATGTTATTTTTCTCGACGCGGGTACCCTGTGGTGATAGCTCGAAATCTTGAGCATGTTCCAACACGCGGATTTTGGGAGATTATTAGTATGTTACTAAGTGGACCACTATCTATCATTTGGCGGTGAGAAAAATTATGTTGCAATTTGTTTAAAATGAGCATTTGTATTAAAATGTTATTTTTCTCGACACGGGTACCCTGTAGTGATAGCTCGAAACACGTAATGCCAAATTTGAGCATGTTCCACCACGCGGATTTCTGGGGATTTTTAGTATGTTACTAAGTGGACCACTTTCTATCATTTGGCGGTGAGAAAAATTATGTTGCAATTTGTTTGAGATTGAACCGTAGGATGACTGGACTATTTAGGATAGGTGGAACTTCACGATACTCGTCGATATCGAACTCCCGGTCACTCTTGTTTTTTCATAATATTAAGCTAGGTGCATGTACTATCTAAACAAAGTTCGCTGTACTTTTTTTCCCTTTTTCTCAATTTTTCTACAGTTCACGATCAGTTAAGAATGTTAAACAGTGATGAGGCCATCATCCTCCTCGGGTGCAATGCCATATATATTATACAACTGGATAGTAAATCGATAGTATGACCGTACATGGCGTTAACAGCCAAATCTACCATCCTCTCCGTCGTCATAGTGCTCCTTAGCCACGTATGGATTTCGGGGGAAATGTGATCCGGCTGCATGCTTGCGCAGAAGGCGGGTTGTCACGGCGACGGAAGGCATTGGCGTTGTCTGCTTCTTCCAGCATTCTCTGAATTTCTAATGAGACCTGAAACAACCATGGGGGCTGATCAAAGTCAGGACCCGGCTAAACCCGAGATCGAATTGGAATTTAGCGTGTTGGTTTTTGCGGAGGGAGGAAAACCGGAGAGAAACCCTCGGAGTAAGTAAAACGTGTGACGTGTCTGTCACGTGACTTAGAACATGAAATCGGTAAATCAAAAACGCGGCTCCGAGTATGATGAGTGGATATGTTTAGTGAAGGTTGAAGCCTTTTACCTAAATCAGCTTAGAAAAGATGACTACAATAACTAAGTTGAGAATATAATATTATGGAGGCAGCAGCCTTGATAATCTGCATCAGGGGCATGCTTGGGATTTCTGCCAGCTGGACTCCTTTCAAGGGCACCCAACGAGTACTTTTTGAAATTTGTTTGAAACCAGTTGTCTGCGGCTCATCTAGCCATTTTAAGGCGCCTACTATGTCTTTTGATGTATTCTAGAAAGCTATTAGCTGTTCGGATTTTCTAGGTGGAAATCGCGTGAACCGAAAATACTATGGCAAAATATTCCCGGCCTAGGAATTTGTTAGTAGTCTAGAACAGAAACAAGAATTTTCTAGCCCAAGTAACTTCATGTTGCAAAGTTTTGTGGAGGTACGAATATTTTAGGGGTTCTTTTGGATCGTTCTGACTCTATTAATCAGACGAATTGGGACGTAGGAATATTTTAGGGGAAACCTTTTAGTCTCCCTTTTCTTCTATAATTTTCTAGGGATTGAAAACAAATTTTCTAGCCAGTATTTCAGAAAACAATTTTCTAGGGACAATTTTTTCAAATCCGAAAGTTTTAGGCTAACTTACACTCCCGAACAGCTTTTTAACCGAAAACTTCGATGGGTGCCCTTGTCCTTTGAACATATCCGAGCTCATGGATGCAGTCGTATTATATATAACTGATCACGACGATTGGCAACGTCAACCGTGTGCCTCTTCAAACGTAACTGTCACAGATTGCTGTCGGCTATGGCCGCTCCATGTCACATGTGCATGTCTATCAAGACTTCGCTGACCCAGCTCGATTAGCTCATTATATATAGTTATTATGGCTAGCAGTATTACCACTGGCTTGTCTAGTATATGTAAAAAAATAAAAAATAAATTCCCATTGGTTATAATAAAGTTGTTGCTGTTGTTCGCGTTTCATTGGATCTCGCTGATGGATCAGTCAATGAGAGACAGTCATGTCTGCAATTAAGTAACTTATACGTTACATCTTACATTTTAGTTGTAACTATCTATCTTTGATTACTCGGCAATGGTTCTCACTAAAAGCAAACTGCCTCTTTTTTTAGTCTGCTTTCTCAAACAAAATTGCATCGGCACTGGATTCAATATTTATAGACATAGGAATGCATTGTCTTAGCTGCATGCACTTGTGATTCGCTTTTAGGAGCTGTAACCAATGTTACCGTGTTTCTCCAAACTGCTTTATATTCCAAAATTGAAGCAAACAAGCCCGAAGTGTGGAGGGAACTAACAGTTACCCTGCGAGCAGAGGTTTCTAGGAAAGGCAGAGAGATGAGAAACCTCTGCTCGCAGGGTAACTAAGAGGGCCTGAATGGGGTTAACTGACTACTGACAAACGGCCTTAAAAATAACTGACAAATGACAAATGACCATTTTTTTACTGACAACTAAAAAATAACTGACAACTGACAAATTTGTTTTTTGTGGGTCAAACATTGTAAATTTTCTCTAGTAATGATTAATTAGGGCTAACTGACAACTGACAAATGGCCAAAATTTTAACTGACAACTGACGTGTAGACCCCCCCATTGAGACCCTCAACTAACAGTACGTATAACTAATACATATTATTGTGAACATCAAATTCTTTGTGTGTTATAACATTATTTGAAGTTGGAAAATGTAACTTACGTTACCAAAAATTAAGATGATGAACTATGTCAAACACGAATTGGAGTCTTTCATCAGGGGTTCCAAATATTGAGAAAACAAATGAAGCCCGAGAGGCGTAGCTTCGAGGGTTTTATTGTTTTCGAAATAATTGGAATCCCCTGATGAAAGACGAACAATGAGTGTTTCACATGTCTTCTCATGCGAATGCAAAACAGACAATTTACATACGTTTCTTTTCAAACTTCCTTAGCAAGTATTGTTTACCGTTTGACTGTTGTATCTAATTATTCAATAGATGGCTTATTATTCTTTTTTGATGGCAGCGATTTCAACTAGCGTACTAGTAGAGTAGTGGATAACAGTTAGTACAAGCAATCGGAAGGGTCGTGGTTCGACTCCAGTGGAAGCAGACTTTTTCTTTCTATGTCATTCTTTATTTCTTTACTTCTTCGCTCCTTACTTGTAGTCATAGTTAATAGAGTGGAATGGTTAGGAAACTCAGGGACCTTCTTTGTTATAGGTCTTTGTTAGCTTTTTTCGACCACTACCGTGCACAAAACACAATAGAAATTCCAACATGTTAGTCAATCAGCCAATAGAAACGTGTGAGTTCAGTCGTTCAGGGAACGCTAATGAACTATGATCGTGCACAATCTTTTGTCTTACCCCCTTCCAACCTAAATCGCAGCGCCTTTGTTAGCCCTTTTGAAGTTTGCCGGGTTTCCTAACCATTCCACTCTATTAACTATGTTGTAGTTTATATTGATCACTTGGGTTGGAAATATGATCAAACACTAGTGCGTTTGGAACTGGTGTTTCATTGGATGTCAAGATGCATCCACCTGGCGAAGCTTCGAACAAGGGTTTCACCCGGTATCAAGACCAAATACAGTTCCTTCATTGGATGACTATCTCATGAATTATTAATGAGTTTGAGAATTTAAGTTAAACGTTAGACACATACTCTCCTGAAGACATTTCAAAGGCAAAAATAGGTAATTGTGAAGGCTGATTAAGTATGCATACTTGCTAAGCATTAGTAATAAAAATAAATTTCATCAGTGACTGTCAGGAATCGCATTCACGCTTATTAAATCAGTTTCAAACTGCAGTATGTGTTGTCGAATGGTTACACATTATGGTAATTGAATTTTAATACAATGTAGTAATTGCCTTATTGAACTCATTTCGGCTTGAATTTGATCGAATGATATTCGTCAACTGCTATGTAACCTATACGTTACCATAAATCATTATATATGTAACTAACGTTACAACGTTACCATGTTGCTTCAACCTCACCAAAAACACGCATGGGGTTTCATGTGATTTTTCTTCAAACGATGGTGGATATATGTTAAACTCACAGTACGAAACCTTTCATCACGTTGAGAGTTTTACTCCGAGGGAGATTTTTAAAATGCCATGCTTGAGATAGTGGTTTTAAAGGCGACGTTATTAAAATGAAATCGTGACTATTTCTGAAATTAAAATATGACGCTGTTAATGTTGAAAATGTACAGCATTGAATCTGTATATCCCTTAAATTTTCGCAATATTTTAAGAATAAGAAATTGAGACTGCTTTCTCATGTTTTTATACCATATTATACCCTTTATTGCTGAAAAAGGCATTAATTTTTGATAAAGGATAACCTCATGTTACAAAACTCTAGATATCTCAGGTGGAAATGGAGATATGGCTGTCATATTGTTAGCCTGCTTTCAGGCGGTAGAGGGTGTTTTTTTCGCGCAGTAAACGGATCATCCAAGCAGCCGCCATATTGGCCGAGCGTGATTGAGACCTGGGATTGAATGATAAATGGAGGGGTAAGGGGTGGGGGAGAAGAAGCAGATCTGAAAGACCGCCTGCCCGAAAACCCCTGGTTTCCGAGTACAAAAGTTATATCCCGTCCACCAGCGAACGGGATATATGATTGGCTGAAACGGTGTCAATCACAGCTTATCGCGGCAAGTGTTGAAAGCAACAACTGAAAGGAATAAGTGTTGTGTACTGAGCTAGCCTGCTTTCAGGCGGTAGATGGTGTTTCTTTCGCGCAACAAACGGATCATCGAAGCGGTCGCCATATTGGCCGAGCGTGATTGAGACCTGGGATCGAATGACAAATGGAGGGGGAGAAGCAGAAAGGAAAGACATTAAGCTTCTTTTCTGCTTCTTCTCCCCAACTCCCTCCCCACTCCATTTGTCATTCGATCCCAGGTCTCAATCACGCTCGGCCAATATGGCGGCCGCTTCGATGATCCGTTTGCTGCGCGAAAGAAACACCATCTACCGCCTGAAAGCAGGCTATCATATTGTGTGAAAATAAAGTTAAGAATACGCCCTCACATTTGCAATCATTACTAACGGATTTACGAGAACTTCATTTATTTTGACTTTAGCTGAGAATCAGTGTGTTTTGCTGGTATAACGCGCATTTTGAGGTTCTGACGTGAGATGCTCTTTAAGATGAGGGTTACTCTCTGCCAAGAGAGGCAGGATTGCGATAAAGTTCCCTTCATTGCCTGTTGGAGCGTCATCAAACTGCACCGCATCATCTCGATGGCCTCGTAAAGCGTGTTGCTGTTTTGCACAGAGCAGGACTGCGTCAAAAATATGCGGCAATATGGCTTTATTCCTCTGCACATTTTGCGAAGAAATGGTATTGATCTGGTGGTCAATGCATGCGGTATTCTATATGTTCTATTTGGGCACGGATATAGGATGAACGCTCCATACATTTCATGTGGTACTCTTTACTTTCGTGGCCATCAAGTAACACTCTTTAGACTTCACATAATTCTTAAAATGGTGTTCTCAGTTACGAAAACTCCTAACGTTTCCTTCTCACGATTGCTTAGGAATAAAAGGCACGGCAAACACCAACTACCTTGGAATTGCTCGTGTGCACTATACGTTAGCCATCGGCCCTGTCTTAGCCATCCAACTTGAAAGGTTATTACTGAAAAATATGTTTCGAAATCAAGAGCAGATGATTCTTCTGGTCGCCAACACTTGTCAAATAACTGTAATGTTTGGGCGTCACAGTGAATGCTTCTGCCGAATTTTGAACAATCTCACTCACATCACCTGATAGTGCAACAGATGCCGAGGCGTTCTCGTGCTCGTCGAGCTATCTGCTAGCATCATCGTCACCGTCTATACAAAAATCGGAAATAATTGAAACGTTATTAGCTTAAGTACAAGTTCCTAATTATTTCATGCATACCAATCGCACATAATGATATATTAAAAAGTCAACTGAGAGCTCTGGGATTCAAAGCTGGTGTAGCCTAATTTTCAGACGGTAGGAGGTCGTCCGCTCACTTAGGAAGTCAGTGAGCGGATATGAACTCGTACCGTCTGAAAATCAGGCTAAAGCTGGTGTCGTAATGGAATAACTGATACCGATTTGTTTAAAGGAACTTGAAAAATAGTTGACAGTAGAAGGAGCGTGCCGTTCCATAACGGTGATAGCTATGGAACGCATTCATGAAACAGACTTATAAACACGAGCTGAACGTAACACAGTAATCAAATGTGTTCTCTCAATTTATTTGAATGATATAATGGCAAAAAAAATACATTTGGCTGAGTGTCCTCTAAACTGTCTAACTGATTGGATGGCAAGGCGCTCATGGCTACTTTTTCTTTTAAATGTGAATTTTGCAAAGGGCCACCCAGGAAGCCATTAAACATTAGGCCAAACAACGGAACGGCTGCAACCAGGCAGCAGCTCCGTTGACTGTCTGATTATGGTAAATCCTGCCTGCATACTGGACACTCAATTGAAGACTAAACACTATATAACATTAAGCCATAACAAGAGGACTATAGAAACAGAGCCGGGTACTTGGTAATTTACGATATCCATTTATAGGTCGTCATTTGTATATAGTCTGGTAGGGCTAACCTTTCAATTTGAGACATCAAACCTTCGCCAAATCTAACATTTTTGTGTTGTACATGTCTCATTAGCTCTACCCAAATAGGTGTAGGGCCCCACAAACTTGTTAAGTATGTTTGCGTGTAAAATAGGTATTGCTACTTCAAATGGAAACTGGCAACTCCACTCAACGGAAGGCAATTAGATTTCAACTAGGGAGGTAACATCGTGATCTTCAAGCTGACTACAGCTAAACATGTTTATGGCGCTTTTACGACTTACACTCAGGTTGCAGGCATTTCATCATATTCGCGGAATCAATGCCTGTGTAACCATGACCAGTTAAAATAAGGTTTCTAGTTAAAGGCATGTTGCGTTGCTAAAAAATCTAACGCGGTTATGCATGGATGTATTGATAAGACAAATATAGAGCCTCCAGCTTTACACATCCTGCCAAAGTTGTAGTGTGTAAGGTGCATCTATCTGTTCGGACTCGTATTTCAAAGGTAGAATTCGAACTGAACGAGTGTTATATAAATTTCCTCGGATTTTCAGCATGCCCTAGCATACCTCGTTCCAAGAGCCCGCGCGTTTTTCTGTCAGCGGTAACTAAAAGGAACGCGACCCAGGCCAATAGGCCTTTCGCATGCAGGAAACAGTTACGTGCTGACATAATACTTGTTAACGAATGAAATATGCTCGTGATCCCCATGGGAAAGACGTTGCCATGGATGCTGGACGGCAAGCTATGTTTAAAAACGCTGTTTTAGAAAGATCGACAATCGATTGGAGGTGAAAATAGCATTTACAAACAGGTTTAGCTTATAACACTACCGATCTCGTACAAGTGCCTTTAAATAAATGAAGTCAGGTTTTTTTGCTGTCCAGTACAAGCAGGTGATTGCATTCCTGCAAAAGGCCCATAGACCGATTTAGCTTGTACATCGGTCCTAATTCAGATCAAGCTCTCCTGAGGACTGTGTTTTGTTTTCCAATTAGAGAAATGTGTTACATTTCCTCTTGATACAGAACAACAAGAAAACATTACTCAAGGGAATGTCAGGTGACCTGAATTGGGAAAACAAATGTACAAGCTAAATCGGTCTATTGATGTTCCTCTCGACAAGACGTAGTTCTGTTGGGGTACAGGCATACGCTGTAACTTGCGCGTAATATTGCAGACAATGGCGAAATTGCCCCGCGTGTTCACCTCTGCAACACTGTGCATGACATCGCTGGCCATGTTGCAGCAGTATGATCAAGTTCTACTTCTGAAACATTGCACGCAATAATCTCAACATGTGAACAAGGTACATGACGCTTTCAGCCAATGAAATACAACTCTTTCTGCTCACTGCTGTGATATCAGTATGGTAGCCGCACGCAATGGTCAGCTGGCAGGAAATGTTGCCCTTCTCAAATCTACTGCCGGCAATGTCGCAGCGTCTCTGTACCTTAAGTCTAAGGTAACTTATGGATAGAGAAGCTACATTGCAAATGTACTATTACTTTACAATGACTTAGACCTAGACTGTAAGACTAAAATAGTTTTTCTACCAAGAGACTAATCGTCGAATATTTGCCGCGATTGTTTTAAAACATTCTGCTAACGAATGTACATTTTGGACCCGATTGAAATAAAGTATAGAAGGGATGTTATTTTTAAACTTTTAAAACTCATATTTTCATTCCTAAACTTGAACTCTGAAAGCGAAGAAGTCTATATAACTGCTCGCAGCGCACGCGACACGGCAATCAATCGCCCTTTTTAGGTGGGAATTAAAAAGCCAACATGCCCTGAGTAGAAATGAGTTCATTCCTTGTCTTATGTTCTTGTATTCTACCTACTGTGAGCTTGAATAATTAACCCCAAAACCGCCAAGAACACCACATGACAACTTAGGTAAGTAACAATCACAATTGATTCACAGTAAGAATTGACATTGTATTGAAAATTACATGAGAAAAGGCCATTCGCCTACGGAGTTAAATCTTGTAGACAGTAACAGAGATAGAGCTATTTAAAGAAAAGTTGTCACGGACAAACTGAGAACTACAAGACATATACCGAGCCCAAAATTGGTTATAACGGGGCAGCAATGGGGAACGGATAAACTACATTGTAATTTGATTACCAATTCAAAGAAAACCATTAAGATTCGTCTTAAAGTATTTGACAGAATCAAAAACAAAATAATTCACCAGACTTTCTGCTACAACCACAACGCAGCCCAAGGGCGGCACCCAAGATGAATAAATCCCATACTCCATTTCGGTCTGAGATTGTCCTCTGTTACTTCTTCGTGACAACTTTATACAAACGAAACGGGTGTATACAAACGACCTACGAAATTGAAACCACAGGAAACTCAACGAGCTAAAGCAATATAACTCCACCACACTACACACATTGAAGTTGTCTAAGCATGCGGCTTAATCTCTTTACTTCAGTCAACCAATCGAATAAATCTACTGATCGTTTATTTATTCACGTAACGCCCCACCTAGCTAGGAATCTAAATACGCATAGATATTTGCAATAACATCAATATAATTATATGATCTCGTATCTCCGGACCTTTCACGACCACGGCCTTGCTATTAAATGATTTTTTCTCTGAGGTGCCAATAATAAACGGGCTAGGACCCTATTGCCATGTTGCCTTTGCTTGAATATTATTATTCAGTCCCGTGGGATGGCCCGCCGCACGTCTTTGTCATCCGGGCACTTCAGAGTAATGCTGATCAGTGCCAATAGTCACATCGACTTCAGTGAATAATTGTTAAATATTTGTCATATCAATACCAATATTTAACCGACAAAACACCGGTGAAACACTGGCAATACCATGATCGCCTCGGATTCTTCTGTTCTGCGACGGACATAAAAACCACTAAATCTCCCTCATTGAGGGAAATTTAGTTCAAAGTCCATTGTCTTCTAATTTTTCCGCCGGGCCAGATTAGGTAAGACAATGCAGATTCCTTTGTCTACTGAATTTCTCGAAGCATAAACTCTTGCTCCCCTCTGGCACGACTAGCCCCGCGCTCCCAGGTGAAAACATGGAATCCAAACTGATCCCAGTACAGCTTCATCCATCAAATTTTGATCAGTTAATCTTAATATTTCAGAAATTGGATTTCACGGAAATTATTTGGCATCAGATTCCCATACAAACACTGTATTTCACGCCATGTTTGCACCCTTTTAAAAATGTCGGAATTAACCACGAACTGGTCTATTATTAGTCCCACTCGACTACAAGCCTTGTTAGTAATAGACAAAGAATGAGCGGACGATATTTATGGCTTTACAAACTCGAGCTGAAAGCGAGAGTTTGTAAATCCCATAAAGATCGGACGCGAATTCTTCATGGCACATATCAAATGTCCAGAGGTAGAGAGTCATGTTTTCAGTTATTTTGGCGATACGACTTATTCTGGCCGAGAAAATCGAAGCCAAAGTTTATGTAAATCAGGACGAAATCTCGATCACTTATCGCTCGGTGATTTCCTTTGTTGTTTTGCTTCATGAATTATTAATGAGCTTGATAAGACAATGTTATTATTAAAGTTATTTTACTTTGCATTGTCTGAATTCTGAGAAAAGCAGGATATATACTTGCAAGTAAATGTGCATATTTGCATATTTTTCATGCGGCGTTGTGTTAACGGGGAAGGACGTAGAACCTGTGTTTGTAAAACACTTTTTCCAGGTTAATTGGTCTGAGTTCCAATCGACTATCCAGACAAGTCTTGTTAGGGCAATTTAAAGTCTCACCTGTTAGATCTATTACTAAAGTTATTTTACGTTGGTATTGTTGAATTCTGAGAAAAAGCAGGATGTAGACTTGCAGTAGTGCAACTATTTGCATATCTTTCATGCGGGGTTGTGTTTACGGGGGGTTTACGGTTGTGTTTAATAGGCATGAGAGAAAAGTATTTATTTCCTAGCTTAGCTTGAACTTGTGTTTGTGAAACCCCTTTTCCAGGTTAATGTAGCAATGAAAAATACAATAAATGAATGCATGATTCGCATGAACTGATACAAGTAAAATTAAATCAGTAAATACAAATAAATGACCTAATAAAAGAAATAACTGAACATATTAGTGTAAAGCAGAGGTGCGAGATACACGATAGTTAGTAGAATTCAGGTTGTAAGCCAAGGTAGGCGAATTCGTACAGTATGAAAGATATACCTCAAGTGAAATCGAACAGTCTTTTATTCAGTAATTTTCAAGTTCGCTTCTCTTTGTAAGCAGTATACTCTCAAGAGCTTTCTTAGGAGAACGGTGAACCTCCGGAACGACATCACATATTAGATGGGTACCATAGCAACTGTCAATTTGCCACACCTGCATGTTAGCTCGGCGTTGTTCAGATCAAACCTATTTGTAGGGAAAAGCAGTCAGTGTTCGACAATAAAAGCTAGCATTAACTGAGTAAGTAAACTTCATGGGTTAGAATCACACCAGAGTGATCAAGAAAATCATTGTAAGGCCTTCTTTTTTGGGTAACTGAATACAGGTAGCATGCACGCATACTGACCAGAAGTGTTTCTTTCATTGTTCTTTCATTTCTGTCGCGATGCAGTGGGAAATACTCGAGCACGGGCATGTTCTCAGATGATTTAGAACTTCAAGTCTATATAAAAAGGTGAGAACACGATGTATTTGAGTAGTAAGTTAGTAAGTAGTATGGACGGACTACGAACTACCATCGAGAAAGTATTAGCACAGGTTTAACCCGATTTATTACCTACAGGCTATGCATAACTAGACGGGCGTTCATTTCTTCGGGGGTAGAAGCGGAATATTGAATATTGAATATCGTGGTTGAAAACTGAGGAATATCGAATATTTGCCTGAAAAAATATACTGAATACGGAATATTTCAATAAAGCGCATGACACTTTCGAAAATTAAAAAGAATAAGGAATAACCCAAAAAATTTAGTATGGAATGGGAATATTTACCTCAGGAGAGCAGAGGAATACGGAATTTTTAGAGTGAAAATATTCCGCTTCTACCCCCGAATTTCTGTATCCATCTAGGGCGCTTTCCATTCAAACAAAACGACCGGTTAGAAGTTTCGAAAATTTCGAATATCGAATGGAACGGATTTTTCGAATTAGACAAACCGGTCCGGAAAAAAATATGCGTGCCATTAAAACTGCGTTTGTACATTATATCTACATGTATTGACTTGGATTAGTAAGTAACGATTCGTCTACAAACTATAACAAACAATAGACTACTTCAAGGAGCATAATTATCCTCACATACGAGTTTTCCTGTCTGAGATGTCCACAGTGAAAGTTAGAAGCAGAAAATAAGTAAAGTGAACTCTGCTGTTGGCCATTTTCAGCATCCAGCCAATAGGAAAGGCGCAAGACAAAAGGTTTTAGAATCACAAAAAAACTAGCACTGTTCTGTTGATACCCCCCGCGGGAGGGGGGGGGGGACTCCCCATATCAAACAATTTATTGAGAAAAGTGTCGTTCCTGAGAGCTCCCTGTGATATTCCATTATATGGTCAATATATTCCATATTTGGAAAGCAGGACGGATCATCGAATACTAGAACACGTCCAGGAAGTGTAACGAGCCGGCAGAAGAGAGGCGGATACAACGTAGGCTACAGGAAGTGCGATTAAAAAAATCGATAGCGAAATTTGAAAAGGATGAGTGTATGCCTCACCTGCATCTAGTCAGGCCCAAATATTACTCTGAATGACAACAATTGTTTGATATGATATAAAAGGGGTAGGGATGGCCGTCGGACATTTTCGATTTGACCCCTAATAGGTACTAAAAATGGGCGTGGCTCAAGCTTATTTTGACCCCTAAAAGATAATAAAAATGTAAATGATAACAGCTTTTTTTGTTCAATTGACACCCGACCCCTAAAAGGTACCGCTTTACATAGAAATGTCTGTGTTTGATGGTGGATACCCTAAGTGGTACCAAACTCCTGATTTTGACCCCAAAAAGGTACGACGAGCATCCATGTACCCCTCACATAAGGGAGTCCCCCCCCCCCCCCCGGGGTTGATACCACCAGTGTTAAGTCCACGTGCAGACCTAGTACTATTTACAATATGAGCGACCGACTTGTATCGGATTTATAATGAAGGGCCGTTAGGTCTGACGCGAATATTGCAATGTAACCCAATTATGAAGTGAACTATATAACATTGAAAATGTTGATGAAAAGCGTAAGAGTTCGGCGCTATAGTTGCGTCACGAATTGATTCACAGCGTGTACAAAAACAGGTACGTCCCATAATGGTTTTACCTTGTCATTTTACCCAATGAGGCTCATACTAATGCTAGTTAGTATTCTGTATCATTTGAGCAATTATTGGATGAGGTTGAGCATGATAGCAAAAATTATCAAGACAGAGGTTGGTGTTATCAGCCGAAGCCGAGGGTTGATAACATAGACCGAGGTCTTGATAATTTTCGCTATCATGCGAAAACCGAATTCAATAATTGTTTTATCAGATTTTGAAGCTCAAGTGTTAGCAAAAGAGAAAGCTATCGTAAACGAAGCTAAATGAAACGCAGCGCATAAAATTGTTTTGTTTACGATTGGATTTCTGCATAATTCAAGATGTCTTCTTTCATATTCGAGCTAAATATTGCATTTATTTCACGAGTTAGCTGAGCGCTAAAATGGCTCAAAATAACGAAATAAGTGCCCTGCTTTCTAGCGTAAAAATTGTCGTATTTGCTTACCATCGAGCGCTAAGTATTATCTGCTAGCAGATGTTGTAGAGAATGCGCACTTAGTGCTATAGCTAGCTATGGAGAATTCGTTGCGTGTCATCAGCCAATCAGAATCGAGATGTGAGTAAAATGTATAATAATAGAGGGTTATTAGTATTCTGTATGTAATAGATACAGAATGAGTAGCCGTGTTTTATCGGCTTTATAAACTGGAAATGGAGGCGAGTTTGCAAATCCGATAAAACACGCACGAATTATGTATATGGTTTATCAAACGTCTAGATGGTAGAGTCGTATTTTTCAGTTATTTTGGCGATACGACCTATTTCGGACGAGAAAATCGACGCAAGTTTATGTAAATCAGGACCAATCTGTATCATATTTACAGATCACTTATTACCAGAAGTCCATAACCAGAAGTCTCGATAAGTAATGGCACGCGGCCCATTACTTTACGTTATAATCTATTTTTAGAACGGCGCTCAAACTATTTTCGTGTGTGAAAAATAATGGCAGCCATGTTTCTTTTATAAACACAAAAAAAATTATATTATAGGAACCACAAATGCTTTCATGTTTTGCACCAATCAGTTAATATGACATTTTCATTATGACGTCATTTTACTACAACTACCAGAATCCTTTTCAAATTCTCTTTCTCATTCAGATTCTTAAACTCCTTTGAGAATTCCAAGACAATGATCCAAATTAGAGAAACAAAAAGATTCGCGCAAAGAGTTCTGGTAGTTGTAGTATGTGACTCCTTTATGCACATGTGCTATTAGGTGCAATACGCTTGGCTATCGATTTAGCGAAAATCGTTTTCAAGAAATAGATTATACCATAAACTGTAGGTCCAAGTCCAAGTATGACAGATCTAGACTTCTGGTTATGGACTTCTGCTATTACACATTCATTTCCTTATAGTTTTTCTTTCATGAATTATTAATGTCCTTTGATAGCATTTAATACAGAATACTAATTGCTTAAATACAATTTCGTATCAGGTTTACTGTGGCATCCAAAGGCATGTCACTCGAATGCTCCTTTTAAGTAGCTGATATTACACGACGTCTACGAACAGCAGTTTCAGCAGTAATGACCCAGACGCCTCACTTCGAGGTAATGAAGTGCTGTGAATCTAAACAAGAGGCCCTGATTGGCCTTAACTCGGGCCACCTGTAAATAGGTTAATACATGGAGTTCTAAGGGCCCGGATAATTGATTCACTACTGATGCTTGTGATAATTCATATATAATGTAATGGATCTTTTGCAGGAATGGCAAACACATATTTAAAGGCACTTGTACGAGATCGGTAAGTGTTATTAGCAAAACCTGTTTGTAAATGCTATTTTCCGCCTTCTTCCAATTCTCAACCGCCAAACGTGGTCACGGTCGCTTACAGTAGCTTCTAATTACAAAGTTTTACTGATAATTAAACTGGGGTTGCATAAGGGTGGTCGCTGAAGGGACTGGTCAGAAATTAGCAGGAGGAGGGGTTGTGAAAGGGGGAGGATCGTATTTTTTTGAATCCCCAAAACTGGAGGGTCATACATAATGGGCAACTGAAAAAAGGATTGGTTAAAGGGGGGAAAGGTTCAAAATATTTCATACTCATTGCCCCCCCCCCCCCCCCCCCCCCCCCTCCCCTCCCCCTTTGCACCTCCCCTGCTGATTTGTGACCAGTCCCTAATGTTTAATAAAATATTGTGTGCATTAATTTCATGCATGTAGACCACTTACCAAAATTTAATTAACCTTATTTAAAGAGGGTAACACCAACTAGTATTCACATAGAAATGCGTAGCCTACCCCGCAGTCGTTTTTAAGGGCTAGGTATAAGAAATGCCTGGCCCTCCTTGTAATTAAAAATTCGAAACAAATGTAAAACGTGATTTAGATTAATATCAGTTAAAATATGTCACTAATTAAGCTAAATATTGTCTGTTCGTGACTGTTTTTTTAATAATATCAGTATACAAGTGAATGCATATAGATTATATGTCACTTCAATTTCTTATCTGAAAATACTTCTGAAATACTATCAAAGTAGATTGGACCACGGATTGGGTTGGGCTTGGAGGATCAGTAATATGCCAACCATTCCAACTCTAACCCCTTCCGATGGGCCCGAGAGAGCAATACCCAGGAAATCCCATTGTCCCAATTCCAAAACCTAAATTATTCTATTTTTAGTATTTTACAATTTTCTGATGATAGTCATCCCATTTTTCGAGTCAGCTCTAATTCAATTTTCTTTTTTCTTCTTTTGACAATCCTACATTTTTCTTCTTTCTTCGGTATTTCAAGTGGACGTTTTCAACATATCATGATCAGTTTTCAGGGCAACAGTGTTCGCTTGGTAAATAAATCTCCACACCCAATTCTATTTATGATTGTTCTAATCAGTTCCAGTATCCGTGTATAGCTCTACCAATTCCAAACCTGCCCATCCCCCAAGGGGTGGGGGCATATGTGGGGCATTTGACTGAGTTTTTGTCCCAGGGATGGGACATTTGGGAGCAAACAAAAGTTGGCAGGGTAGGGAATTCATTTGTAGAAAGAGAGTCAAAATAGCGAATTTTATAAGAGATTGCACCCGTACCAAAGCCCACCGTGGAGCATTTGACCCCACAGTGGGGCATTTGCAACGTTCTGATGCCCCACAAATATCTGCGCCATCATCAGCAGTAGACTGTCTCTTCTCCGTCGCATTAAACCTTTCCTCACCTATGAATGTACATTGCGCTTCTATAATTCATGCATCCATAACCATTTCATCTATTGTTCTGCTGCTTGGGGAAACTGCTCCCACCTCCACATGCTGCGGCTTCTTCGCCTTCAAAAACGCGCTGCCCGCATACTCTTGGATGCCGACTTCCATCAACCCTCTGTTTATCTGTTCTCTCATGCTTAAGTGGATTCCGATCACCGACCTAATTAAATGTAGGAAACTTCTACTTCTCTTCAGCACATTTCTTAATCCTGATGCACCTACATGTTTTAAGAACATGTTCCATTTCCTCTCTACTACTCGCAGAGCTTCTGGCCGCTGCACCAGAGCCAGCATGCATAACCTCGCCGTACCTTACCCTCGCAGTAATTCTGGCAAGCGCACTCTGGCTTATAGCGCTGCTATTCTTTTCAATTCCTTGGATCCTGACTTCAAGCAGCTTGCAACATCTACTACTACGCTCTCTTCTAATATTTTGCCTACCAGGCTGGCTTCTCTTAAGTATAAGCTTCGTAACGTTTTTCTTCCGCACATCTCCTCTGTTAACCATCTAGAGGAGCTCCTCTGCTATAACTGTCGCTCCTTGCTTCACTGCTGCTGCATTTCTGGCGCCGCGTCCAGGGCATAGCCCCTTCCATTGCGCATAGTGTTCTAGTAAGTATATTTGGTTTTGATTTTATTTCATATTAATTCTCTTTACATTGATTCCAATTACTCATTATATCTTGTAATGTTGTAGCTCGTGCGTTATTTTTTTCCCATACTTCCTTTCCATTACGTTTTATTTGTAACATAGAGGGCCGCATGTTAGATAACTATGCAAGGTTAATGTGTCTTCCCTCTGTAAATAAAGAATATTGTATTGTATTGTATTGTATTGTATTGTATTGTATTGTATTGTATTGATGGGCAGGTTTGGAATAGCGTTGCGCACAGATGACGTCACAAAATGTAGATCCCCCCAGCCAAGACTCAGACAAATTTACCACTTTTCGCGTTAGAACTTACAAGAATTGACTAGCACTTCAGTTCGTCGTCTGACTATTCTACCAGAAATGACGGCTTTCCTGTATTATATTTCGAAAGAGAACCTGATGATTGTACTGTCGAACAACTTAAACGTTGGCTAAAATACAGAGGACTGAAACAAACGGCGATCTTATCAACCGAGTTTCGCGTCTGGGGGTGCAAAGATGGCGCGAAATACAGTGTTTGTATGGGAATCCGATGCCAAATAATTTCCGTAAAATCGAATTTCTGAAATATTCACTGTCTGCAAACTTAAGATACCAGGTAAGAGATTAACTGATCAAAATTTGAGGGATGTAGTTGTACTGGGAAGCGTGCAATCGTGTTTTCAGTTTCGCATACATTTCGGCTGTAACAACGAGTCGGTGTCCGCGGGAAAATTTACAGACAAAGGTATGGAATTGGAAAACTGAAAACACGATTCCACGCTTTCCACCATAGCTACATCCCTCAAATTTTGATCAGTTAATCTTTTACCTGGTATCTTAAGTTTGCAGACAGTAAATATTTCAGAAATTCGATTTTACGGAAATTATTTGGCATCGGATTCCCATACGTACAAACACTGTATTTCGCGCCATGTTTCCCCGGCTCCTACAAGAAATTATCTTGGACTGGCCTATTCGTTGCCGTAAACTACGTTTAATATAGTTAAGCTCTAACTGAATCCCAAACTTATCTTTTCCTACTGAATATCGTTGTAAGACTTCACCTAAACTTTGAAAAGTCAGGTTTTCCGTAAGAGATTCATCGGCGAATGGAGATATTGACTATATACTAAAACCCGGAACACCGGAACGGAACGACCGGAACGGAATCACCGGAACGACCGAAACCACCGGAACAGAACCATCGGAACAGAACCACCGGAACGACCGGAACCACCGGAACCGTTATTAAAACTGTCAAAACCAACTATTAAGAGGCAAAGGCCAATACAACTTAGAATTTTAATGTTTTTTAAAATACAATATTTTAGCTGGCCAAACCAGCCTTCAGGTCAGGAGTAGCCTGCTATGCAGACGTATTTTTTCACTCTCATAAATTCGTTACTTTTTTCTTCGAATTTATAAGAGTGAAATAATACGTCTGCATAACTCTCCTAGGTCAGGAGACCTGTTCAGGTATAATAAGATTTACAATGGCGTGTATTTTTGAACGTAACCCCCCACCCCCGCAAAACGTCCACCTCTCGAGGAGATCTTAAGACCGCACCAAACGTCTCATGAGCAGTAAAACAGATTGTAACAGATTGTACCAGATTGTACCAGATTGTACCAGATTGTACCAGATTGTACCAGATTGTATCAAATCTCGCCTAATATAGAAAAAATCCTCAACCAATCAGGCGCCACGTTACATGTATCATTTGACTCTGACGTCATCAGAGGCAAAGAATTCAAGATGGCGGACGTCTTGAATGTGAGAGGAAAAAACCGAAGAAAAACTTCTTTACTTGGACGTTTTCAACACAAAAATAGGATCGCTTACTCATGTGGAATACGGAAATCGATAGTTTACGGTTTACATCTCGTCTTTATCACCTAAGAACGCTCATTTTTGGCCAACAAAAGAGCTACATAGTAATGAACGATTTGTTAATAAAATACTGTGTAGATCTCTAGATATTTCACCCTATGCAAGGGCGTATCTAGCCTATAGGCCCGTAGGCCTGGGCCTACACATTTTACAGCCTATTTGTCTTATTACAAGTCAGAATGTTGGGCTTGAGGAGCTGTCGAAATACACAAAACATGACCTGAAAGTGCAACAGAAGGCATTTGCGAAAGTCTAAATCTAAACATTTCCCGGGAAGCATGCTCCTGGACCCCTAAAGAAGCGACCCTTACGGAGCGGTTGTTTGGGCCTACAAATTTTAAAAACCTGGCTACGCCACTTCTATAGAATACATATTCTCGGCTTACCTTTTCGTCCAGGTCTTCCATGGCTGCCACCCATCAGATAAACATCGTACAAAGCGCGGGAACACAAATTACGTGGGAGAAGATATATACTAGAAACCTCCAGAGGTGGGAGAGGAGAATTCATGTTCTTTTTTTTGCCAGGGAGGGGAGGCAAGAAGGAATTATCTCTGTTTTCTCGAACTGTAAGTATATCACAATGTGGACTGTCGCGCTCAAAACTAACTTTAGCGTAATTATTGCTCTGGTCAGCTCAAATAACTGTTTGTTTCTACAATAACCTTAGCGTCTTTCAAAATTTATCAAGGCAGAGAATGTCAAATATTGTAGTCTGTGGTTGCTGTACTGAAGGTCGGCTATCTCTAACAAAACGATACGTTAGATACGTTGGTTTCGACAGTTTTAATAACGGTTCCGGTGGTTTCGGTCGTTCCGGTCGTTCCGGTGGTTCTGTTCCGGTGGTTTCGGTCGTTCCGCTGGTTCCGTTCCGGTGGTTCCGTTCCGGTGTTCCGGTTTTTAGTACATGCCATTCGCTATTATCGCACTTCGGCCATCTTGGATTGAAAGCGAGGCTTCCGGGTTGTTGATTATAATTAATATTATTTCTTTCCCAAGCCAAGCCACAGAAATTATGGAGGATAGCTTGATTTGAATTTATTCACAGATAGAGCAGATTTTTTTAACCCTGTTTAATAAAATCGAATAGACCTAACAGTCAGGTTACTGGTAAGTAAAATCAGTCCAAACTCCAAAATATTATTATAATAAGTAATGGCATGGCATAAGGGAAATTAGTTATCAAATTTCCCCCGAGAGCTGAGGGAGGATTTATGGCTGAGGGGGATTAGGGAGAATTTGCATAAATCCTCCCAAGGGTCAAGGGGAAATTTAATCACTAGCTAATTTCATGCTATTACTTTGTAATACTATTATCACTGACTAATGAAACTAATCTCAGAGGACTTTAGTTTTTCTCTGCCTAAACTAAAGTTACCATAGTTACGTTTTGTTATGCTTAATTGAGCACCATTGGTTGAACTGGACCCTGCAAGTGTGTTGATTTTGTGAAGAATAAATAAAATGTCAAGTAAAATGTAAAAATAAAATGTAATATGTGGCTGACTAAATATTCCAGGAGCACGCATAGAGTTTAATCATGTCATGTTTGTGGTTTTAAGTATAATTATCTCATATGTATGGAAGAAGCGGGTTTGACAAATGAAGAGAAGACCTTCTTGAGCCATAAAATAGGTAGGGTACAGGGTTGACAGGCATTCATGCACTTTCCTAGAGACTAATTTTTATAATGACCTGCCATAACCCTCATCAGCATGCATGCATGTATGTCAACGAGAGAAAATTAGAACAAGTATCCATGCTGATGAGGGAATTTAGAGTTTAAATGTCCCTGAACAAACAAAGAAAGTCTTATTCTTAAAATGAAAAATAACGATCAACGTGAAAATAGTCCCATGTGCATTAAAAATTATCAAAATATAATAATAGAGGGTGGCTGGTGCACGTGTATATATATTTATTGAGAACAATAACTTAACATGTTCCATTCGCCCTGCTAGGTGAGGTTTCTCTCTTCTTATTTTACCTGTAGAGACCGGTGCTAGTTGTGAGTCTGAGGGAACCTGTGACACTTTAACCGAAGAGGTATTACTTGTTTTTTTCCTCACTCTACCTCTGGATATTTAATATCGAAGTCTGAAGTGTGGGTCGACATCTCCGCGTATTTTCAAACTCCATCGCTTTCTGAGCTGTTTATTGGAATCAAATATGTGAAAAGAATCCCTAGATCTTCTTTTCTGGCTATTATTTGTACAATTGGAATTACAGAAGTGGAGATGAAGTAGCTTTTTCATCCAAACTCGCGACCAACAACAGAACAAATAGTAAGCGCTACGTAACCGACAACCCGGAAGCCTCGCTTTCAATCCAAGATGGCCGAAGTGCGATAATAGCCCATTGTAGCCAGCAGGTAACTTAATATTTGAAATTCTTTAAAATTTTAAAAATTCATCAGAGACCAAAGCTAATGTAATGGCTGGAAAATAGATACCAACTGTGCAAGATTTTGAACAGATATTTTTAATAGAGACTGTACATACAAACTAACAAAGGTACGAGCTAATAATTTATTGTTCGACAAATCTTTACAGACAAATGTGCCCGGGATATTCTCTGTGATATTTCTCTGTACAAATGATATTTTTGTTTGCAAATTTATAGCTTTGTAAGAAAAAAATATTACCCTAAAATTAAGCAGTCTTGCTTTATATTTTGGTGTGCTCTTTCAAGCTATTATATTATGTTTTGCATTTGTCGAGTTTTCAAATTACCTGGCCTCGCATTTCCTGCTTAATTGTTCTTCTCCAGAACGCCATTTTGTTTGACTTGACGCATGCGTTATTACCAAATATTACTTCGCATATATTATTATAATGTTGCATTAGATTCGACACGGCAGAAATGCGACGTTTGAATCAATGTCGCATTTCTGCCGCAAGTGCGGCAATGTCAGTCAAACGTTCGACACAAATTCGACTAGTCGAATTTAATTGATTCAAACGTCGAATTTCTGTCGAATTTAATTCATGAATTTAATTCGACACGGCAGACATTCGACGTTTGAACCAAGCATGAAATACTGTAAACAGCCGCGTGTGTTTGTCTGAGTTTTGCGGGGGGTCTCGTTTCAGACAATCTATTTTTAGAAACTGTGCGCAGCGCTATTGATAGAGCCATAACGTATATAATTGTACTCTCCAGGTCTGGTTTTAAGACGGTTTATAGTTAGGGCTTTACACAACAAATCCTGCTCTTCTTTTGACAGTTTCAACTAGCTCGGTTTCCAAAGTCACATCCAATTCAATTTTAATACGGTATTCTCGGTTTGTAAGTCATATCCAGTTCTGTTTATGGGTATAATTCGTGGTAAATTCGAATGCCTCTCTGTATCTTCTGAGTTCTGTTATTCTTTTGACGATTTTAAATTTTTCTTCTTGGTCTCTATAAAGTCACATAAAGTTCAACTTAGGGAAGATTTCAATTCCAGTTCGAATTACAGTCACCATTACACTTAACAAAATTTTAAAAGTAGGCAACAAGTAAGATTCGCGTGCGTATATATAAACACATAATTTCAACCTCACCAGTTCTGATCAGTTTCCGTTCGCGCTCAAAGACAAGGGTCAATCACTGTTCACTTCCAGCTTTTGCGACTCTTGAGTTGAAGTCCTAGTAAAGCTAGGCATTGGTTGACTGGTTTAGTCAAGACTTCCCAGTTGTATAATCTCAAGAGTATTTCAGGAGAGGACTTGGCGGTAAACAGCCAACATTAGAAACAATCAAAAACCCTCATTTGACCTCCTCACAGTGTGTGATGGTAATGAAGAGCATTTCAACAATATCAACAATGCAACACTGCAATCGTATGGCACTTTAGATGCAGAAGTACAGGCATTTTCTTTCAGTTTCCGTGGATTATTGGACCAAAACCATCACTCCTCGGTCCTCCTCCGGCCGGCCAGACTAGCTGACTGTGCCATTGGATCGCCACATCCCTTTCGTAAATGTGAGAATTTTCCTTCGAAAGCCCCTAAAAGTCCTGTCAGCCCTAGAATAACTGAACATCTTGATATTTCATTCGAAGAAACCTTTGGTTTCAGCAAAATAATGGTTAAGAATGGACCCGAACCTTCGCTCCGTTGCTGGCTTTGCCTCCACAACCAAGATCCGGCGGGTGTCGAATCTGATTGGTTGATCCTGTCACGCGTTGGGAATCGAACAATGGGCTCCTGTGTAATCTGATTGGTTACGGGTGCCAAACAGCGACTCAAAAAATAAAAATAAAAATAACAAGAGGCCCTGAGTGGCCTTAACTCGGCCACCCAGGAATATGTGAATACATTTAGTTCATGGAGTTCTAGCATATTTTTGTGTCATACATTGGTTGTGCTAGGGGAGCCGGATACTAGACCTAGTCAGCTTGCCTGTTTGTTGCCCCATTTCAGACCATGTGATAGTTCTCCAGAGGACTCAGTGCTTTGTTTTCCAATTATAGAAATTGGTACATTTCCTCTTGGGATACAAAAAAAAAAGAAACATTACTCAAGGGATAAGAAACAGGATAAATTAGGATTCGCAAAATCTCAAAGTGCTGCTGAAATAATATCTTAGCAAACATATGTTCACTCCTGTCATAGCTTTGTATACAGTATCAAAGCTCTTTTCAACCATAATTTGTAACTAAAACCATTTCAAAATCTTGGGACTTTTATATAGCCGCCTAGGCACTTGAAGTGCAATTATATTGAACAACATGGCCTGTACCAGTGTGAGATCTGAGAGCACATTGTACACAAGCTCCTGTGTATGTAACCAAAGTGAGCTTTTACCCCTCACCGACGGGCAACAAGCATCTGACAAATGCCCCTGGGTTCCCATGGGTTTCCCAGGGGTCGACCCCTGGGGGAAGCCACAGATATACATGCAATATTTACCCACCTATTTATAACAAAATATTTTAAGGCAGCAGTCATGATTATATTTTATGTAGTATGTATGCTACCATCTACTAGATTAAGCCTGCATATTAATATAATCATATATATTGCAGCACCAAGGGAGGAGAGGAAACGAAAGACTACCACTAGGTATTGCTAATTTTAAGGTCCCACCAAACGTGGGGAGGGAAGGGACTGACACTAGGAGCGGATGTAAAGGAGGCTACACCAGAGTTTGAACCCACTACCTCTGCACAACAGACCAACACTTAACCACTGGCACTGAGCTTACCACAATGCAGTTAGCAAACTGGAGCCAGTGAGGCTGTAGGCCAAACTTAGTTCAAATCAAATTAAATGAGTGAAATTGGACATAAAATTATACACATATATGAAATGTAAAGTAAAGTATTAGTTCTCAAATAAATAATAGACTAACTGATCCCAAATGATGTCTCGTATTTCAGAAATAAACACGTGATTTCCACTCGGTGACATATATTGGAGTCACTAAAAACACTCCTAACCCGTAGAATTTAAGTGCTGGCCTCCTGTAAGATCCAAGAACTGAGAAATCGGGCCAGTTTCTACTCTATTTGAAGCCATTATCCTTATAAATGACAACACTGTAAGCTTGTATTAAAATGTTTGTTTACTTACAATTCGGTTATAGTGTTTGACCCGGCCAGACTAGCTGTGCGTTGGGTTGCCACACTCCTTTCGTAAATGTGAGAAATTTCCATCGAAAGTCCCTACAAGTCCTGTCATCCCTAGAATAACTGAACATCTTGTTGTTTCAGTCGAAGAAACCTTTGGTTTCAGCAAAATAATGGTTAAAGAATGGCTCAAATCTTCGCTCCCTTTCCTGGGAATTACAAGTATCTTTGAGAACTAAGATCCCGCGGGTGTTGAATCTGATTCGTTGATCCTGTTACGTAGTGTCCATCGAACAATGGGCTCCTGTGTAATCTGATTGGTTAACGGCGAAATAGTTCGACTTGGAAAATAAATTTTAATAACACTTGCGATTTCTGACTCGTGCCGGCCAAATGCTTGGCCGGAGTAATAAAACTTTCGATTTCCGACTCGTGCCTCGGCCAAAGGCCTGGCCCAAGTAATTAGTCGAACTTGTGTAAGAGGGTGTTGGTGTCATGCAAGAATGATGCTTTCAATGGCGCTTCATTGCATCGAAGTGAGGCCTATGGGTCAATACCGCTGAAACAGATATTCGTAGACGCCACTGTAATATGTTCTACTGGTTGGAACCCTTATGAATTATTGACGTTTATAATTATATTTAGTATTATATTTAGTAGGATGACTGCATGCCGCAGTCGAGGAATCCGTTCAGCAAGCAATATCATTATATAGCTAAGTAATTTCGTGAGGTACAGTAAATGATTGGTCAATTTGCTGTCCATAACTTCCTGTACTGACCTTCCGCCTACTTCCGGTCTTAAAGAAAATAAGGAAGCCATATAAGGGCTTAAAATACTTACAGTACAAACCTTGCACTCGGCTAATAACAGGTATTTATCACACACTTCCTTTTTTTTGTTGCCAATCCCCTGAAGCGATGAACCGTTTCGCCAAACAAATAATTCCGTCGCTGACGGAAAACAGACACTCCTATCTGTGTTGACGATTTCTCACTGAACGTTTTCGGAATATCCGAGTCTTATATAAGTCTGCACGTTCCAGCGTCATCATTCTTCAGTGTGAGGTCACCTGTCAGTCACAGAACGCTCACGTGATTGCTATTATCCAATGACCTGCATGGGATTTTTTACTGAGCGCGAACTTTGGATATTAAATAAAAAACATATTTCCGGTATGAAACCTGTTTTCACCAGCTAGTGTTTTCTTTGTTCTCTAGGAGAATGTTGCTGCTGTTAATTCTGCTGTTCCTGATTCACTCAGCTTGGATGCAGTGCGATCGTAACACAGGACCAGCCGGACGCACCGGTTGTGTCCTTCTCACCCCATATTATTACCAGTACCAGTGGAGCACGTGTATAACTGATGTTTACATGAAACAAAAGAGTCGCCACAAGCACTATTGTCGTGACCGAACCACAATATACTGCTGGTACCAGTGCATGCTCGAAGTACATAACAAAGGGAATGGCGCCGTCTCCAGTGACTGCTCTTGCAGTCCAAGCCACACGACCCCTGCTTATCCACCAACCTTGTCACTGCCACCTCTGTGCTACAGTCCATCGGGAGAGTCATGTGACTGGTATCGCCAGTGTCTGGAAAAAAAACACCCTTGTGAACCCACAACAAACGGCTACGCCATCAGATATGCAGAGACGTTCTGTAATCTGTACGACAAGCATTACTCGTGGTTTACTGCGGATGGTAGGAAATGGATAAATGGAGTAAGGAAGTGTTTGCAAGTAGCTTTAGTGGACTTACTTCGTCCATGGAACAAGCCAACGTGTAAAGATATACGACAGAAAGCCTTTGCATCTCACATTCCCTGCTATTTGAAACCCGATGCTGGAGTGCCGTCAGTGTGCGATCTGGAGTGTTATGAGTACCTTGCGATCTTCTGGGTAATCAAAGGATCATTTGTCGACATGGATACAGCTGGTGAGTCCATCAAAGGAATGTGGAACATTGGAAGACAATGCGGTGTCCGCTGGATTGTTAAGATAACATTATGCACCTACCCAGGTCTGAAATTGGGATCAAAGCTTATCAGAGTGATCTGGATTGGGACTAAGATCCTGAGAAAGAACAGATCACGACGTTCTACTGATGTTATTCCGGAGTCGGATGCAAGGCAAAGGTTGGCAGATCGTATCACATCAGCCGCGGCAAAAACCATGAAGTGGAACAAAGAAGTCATGGATTGGTTTGCTTATTCAGACAACAGTGGAAACACAACAGAAGATCAGTTCAACATAGTTATCATCCTTGCAGACAAGAAAGCCCTTAAGCTGACAAACAGTACGGTGGCTAAAGTGGACTTCAACGCTACCGTTGAAAGGTTTGCCGCAGCCATAAGAGATGGGAAGTTACCGGTACGGGTCGAGGGGGAAACAGTGTGGATAAAGTCCCTGCATTCGTGTAGCGACACTTCCTGTAACAACAAGACGACCATGGCCGTGTCAGAGAAGCTACCAGATTGGGCACGTCATAATACTGGAACTGCTGTTCAGATGTGTTACGTCATCAACATAATGTTAATCCTCCTTCTCATTGGTTGGAACATGATAAACTGACTGGAATAGAAGACGTCCTGCTAGGTAACCGCGGCAGTGCAGTCTATCGGCCTTAAGTAGTCTATATTGACCGTCCGTTTAGGTTTAGTCGTTCATGTTATTGCTGTTATCACGGTAGCCCGATTGCCGGCTCTTCTGTACTTTTTTTCAGTCGTTGTTTTCCCTGAAATTTTTTACAGAAGAACCAGCAAGCAGGCTATTATCACGGATGACTTAAAAGGTTGAATTATACATATTAGCATGCTTCCAAATTTGATTTAATATTGAATTTAAGGTCCTCAAAACAGACCCGGTATCACTGCATCAATAATAAGCTTTCATGATATCCCTTATAACCCTTTACTGTCATAACCCCCCAATATCGGTTTCTCGAGTGTAATTTAATGTGGAATTACCGAGTCGAGTATGTGATTTTGCTTGAATCGCATAGTCTGATGAATCACTTCAGAATTTAGTACTTTTGTTGATATTTTGCAAAGTTATAAATAGCGTGCGCAGCCTATTCCACTCTGAATCGCCTCTCCTCTCAGCCAATCAGCATCTGATTTCGCAAACGCACTGGTGCGATTCAGGTGTGACTATATATCCGAATCTATAGGAAAATCACATGCCTGACGAGGTAATTAATTCCACGTTAAATTCCACGAGAAAACCGATATTATTATTATTATTATTATTATTATTATAATTTCTATTGCGCCCTTTCGCATAAAATGATCAAAAGCGCATTACATTACAATTACTACAAAAGAAATAATAAAAATTAAGAAATAAAAAAAAAGAAAAACAAAAACAAAAAACAAAAAAAGTTATAATTAAAAAAAATGAAAATATCTCAATTAAAATTATTATAAAAAGACTATAAATTAAAAGCTAATTTAAAAAGATACGTTTTAAGTGAAGATTTAAAAAGACTAAGCGACTGAATATTGCGCAGATATTGTGGTAGAGCGTTCCATAGAGTCGGAGCCGCCACACTAAAAGATCTATCACCGAATGAACGCAAAAGCCTCCTACTAGGGATCTTCAGTAGAACACCATTATTTGAGCGTAGTTGATAGCGCGGCTGTTTCTTAATCGTAATAAGGTCTCTAATGTACTGTGGAGATTGGCCAGCTAATGCTTTAAAAGTAATTGAAATAATCTTAAACTGTATACGGAATCTAACGGGTAACCAGTGAAGTTCATAGAGAACAGGTGTAATATGATCATATCGAGAAGTAGAAGTGATAAGCCTGGCAGCAGCGTTCTGTACCCTTTGTAGTTTGGACAGTTCAGTGTTCGGTAAACCATATAGTAAACTATTACAATAGTCCAGCCTACTGGTAATATGAACTAATGTAGTAAGACTATCCTGACTGAGGTACTTGCTAATACGTCTAATATTATGAAGGTAAAAGAATGAGGCACTACAAGACTTAGTGATTTGGGTGGACATTGTTAAATGCGAATCGAACCACGACCCTAGGTTTCTGATAACAGGCGAAGGGAAGACATCAGTACTGCCAACCCGTATATGACAACCATCATTGAGTTTGGTGAGGATTTTTACCGAACCTATTATTAAAAATTCAGTCTTATCATCATTGATTTTAAGTTTATCCTGGAACATCCACTTCCTGAGATCACCAATGCAGTTCTCCATAGCAGACAAAGCCTCCTCTTGTGCAGTAGTGCCATCGGGTTTGAATGACAAATACAGCTGTGAATCGTCGGCATAACAGTGAACTTCCGGTAAGTGAGACTCGATGACATCAAACAATTTAGACGCGTACACAACGAAGAGAAGCGGGCCAAGGCAGGAATCTGAGGGACACCAAAGCTAAGGTCAAACCTGTCTGACATTGCGCCATTCAGTAAGACCTTTTGGCTTCTACCAGATAAATAAGACCTGAACCAGTTAAGAGCCTTTCCAGTAATACCAAGCTTAGAATGTAAGCGCCCGACTAAGATCGCGTGGTCCACAGTATCAAAGGCAGCGCTTAGGTCGAGTAAGACCAACAGGGTAATACGCTGAGAGTTCATGTTCATCAGGATATCTTTGGTCACCTTTAGCAGCACTGTCTCAGTACTATGGTATTGACGATACGCAGATTGTAGCAGTGGGTACAAGCCAGAACGCGTCATATGAGAATGGACTTGGTTGAATACCGCGCGTTCCGTAAGCTTTGATACATAGACCAAGTTACTAATTGGACGAAGGTTTTTAAATGCAGGATCCAAACCTGGCTTCTTCAATAAGGGCGATACCACAGCCTCTTTCCATTCATCAGGGAAACATCCAGAGTCCAGCGAGGTATTTATCGTACTTGCAATGACTGGAAGTAGCACTCCTAGACTTTCTGTCACGAGTCTTGTTGGCATGGGATCGAGGCAGCATGACTTTTTAGCTGAGTTGGCGATAAGCTCTCGCACTTCACTTTCAGAAAGCAGATCGAATGAATCAAATAACAGATCCCTATTACTAGCAGTATCCAAAACTTCTACAAGATCAGAGTTCCTATCGTTGATACAGTCGAGGTCAGAGCGGATACGGGAAATTTTCTGTATAAAGAAATTCCCAATATCATTAACAAGTAGTTTATTATCTACATAGTTAGGGAAAGTCAACTCATCTTTTGGCAAGAGTAGATTTTTAGCTGCTCGGAATAGTTTACCTTGATCAGAACTGTTTTCATCAATAAAGTTAGTGTAAAAAGAGCGTCTAGCTTCATTCATAATATAAGTAGCTCGATTTCTTAGAGTCTTAAAAAGTCGCTTCAACGATATCGGTTTTTCGAGTGCAATCTAACGTGGAATTACCGAGTCAGGCATGCGATTTCCCTTGAATCGCAAAGTCCGATGAATTACTTGAAGAGTTAGTACTTTTGTTGATATTTTGCTAAGTTATAAATAGCGCGCGTAGTCTACAGTGGTGATTCCACTCTGAATCACCACTCCGTCTCAGCCAATCAGCATCTGATTTCGCAAATGCACCGTGCGATCCAGCTTTGGCTATGCGATTCATAACAAATTGACTGACCACTCGGGAATCGTGAGTTTGTTTCCCCTCGATTCTCAATGTTCCCCTCGACTCCGTCTTGGTAAACTTCGAAAATCTCGCGGGGAAACAAACTCACTGTTTCCCGAGGTGTCAGTCATTAAGTCTTTATTGTATACGTGTGTGCGTGATGATAATTAGATTACACTTGGTGTGTTCAGAATGGCCATCCAAACTTTGATGTTCTTCATTTCTATTTATTCACCAAACTGCATGTAAACAGTAGCCAACTCGAAAGCTTATGCTACTTTGACTACTGTGCACACTTATGTAAATATAGTAACTTTTCTTTTCTCACTTTTAATTACTGTTATTATGTCCTTTTATTTATAAATTCCACCTAAAATGTATTATATATGTATTGTGCAAAAATAAACTTGAAACTTGAATGTCCATAACACAGGTATGTGACAACAGCCCTATAGAACTAATAACACTAATACCACTCACAATATTACATGTAGTTAGACATAGCGTTGAAGTTTCAAAATGCCGGGCTGGTTGAAACGTAGACTAACCTCTTATTAATCGAGAGCGAGGTATTTACGGGAAAATATAAACGTACTGATAAAAGACCGAGGTTTGATATTTCCCGTAAAGACCGAGCGGATGAGGTTAATAAGATGTTTATTATATGGCACTTTTTACTCGGGCTGCCTGTGGCAGGCACGAGTCTAAATCTGCAGGCCGTTTTTTTTTGTTCGGTGCAACAAAGTTTTTGCGCATGCGTTAAATTATGCATTAATTGTTGGCGCTAGCAGATTTCTCTCCAGTCGCGGACGCTATTTTTGTTTGAGGTACGTTTCGTAGGTTTTATGCCACATTTCATTTTACTCTCGGTCATAATACATACCAACGCAAACACCGTGATCGGTAGGCCAACACTAAAATATTTTCGACCGTGTTCTTGGCTGGTTTACCGATCTCGTATCGAGACCTGTGTATGGTACACAGGTATACTGAATATCTGATTTATATCGAAGTATACTGAGCGATTTACTAGCAAATACATATACTGTGGTTGAGCAGTTATGGGTTACTATCCTCTATCGAAGTCTGAAGACATCTGAACTCCTGAACTGTGAGAGCAACACTGTCACTCGCCAACACGAAGCCAGAAATACACACTCAGCACATAATTAATTTATGATGAGCCAAGCAATATTCAACTCTCGAGGTAAACTTAAACAAGAAACCTCTCACGGCCGAGGTCTTGGTTCGAGAAATTAAAGGCTCCCAACAATTCCCTTTATAGTTCTGTAATATAATGAGCAGACTGTAGTTTTGGGAATGAGGGTGAAGCGTTTAATTAGAGATAACCAACAGGCATTTTAGTTAATAATCTTTAATCCAACAAATACCAAGATGGACTCGTAATGGCTCATCATGTATAGCAAGAACAGCAGGTAAAGTTACACAGAGGAACACAAATTGACCACGAATACAATTAACAAGTCATGACTCCCAGAAAGAACAGCCGCGGAGAAAGAGCCGCAAGGCAGCGAGCTGCGATAAAGAGCCGCAGGGTAGAAAGAACAGTAGAGAAATATAGTGATAGCTCCATCACAGGATGGACAGGATACAACTTATAATTTGGTACAAATATAAACATACATTTGAAACAATCATCTATTATACTGCAGTATATCAGAACAGCAGACTAAATTGCAAACGTGTGTTACATGAATAAGTAGTGTTTACAGTAAAATAAAAGGTCAACTTTAATTTACATACGAGAAAAACAAATATATTAAATTACATATATACTAGGGGAGCAGAGAATGAAAGTCACCGCGCTACCGGCCACTCTTAAAGACTGCTAAATTCAGCTAATAATTCTTCCCTTTGGTTTTTACTAAGAGGATTTCAAATGAAAGTGTATTTCATTTTCAATCTCACTGGAAATCTGAAGAAGGGTAGTCCAAAAAAATATATATATATCCTGGAACGCAAAATAGCAAAGAAAAAGACCTGCCTTGCACAACCAAGGGGCAAAAAAATGGCTGCATTGATGTATATAGCGATACTTACTGTTTGTAAACTTACTGGTTGTAAACACTGACGTCATTTCTCAAGCATGTTAAGGCCTGGTTCAAGGGTCAAATTTCGGGTAAAAACTGTTTTCCTTATTTCAGCACAGCCGAGTATGGTAAGTACGCCAAGTTTCTCACGATAATAGGTATCGCCATTCTTGACTACCTTAAGTGGTTTGTGTGTAGTAAAACGTGTCACGTGGTCTGTCACGTGACTTAGAACACGAAATCAGTAAATCAAAAACGCGGCTCCAAGTTTAAAACAGCTGGGATGATGAGCCGATGTGTTTAGTTAAGGTTGGAGCCTTTTACCTAAATCAACTTCGTTAACGAGTAATTAAAGCGAACATATGCAAAATAGGTCACTTGACTTTTTGTACCCTTAATATCCCCTTATCTTTACATGATAGTCATGTTTTCTAAGCGTGATCTGAAACACTGCGGGAGGAGTAATGTTTTAGCAGGGTTACTTTATATTCATATGTTATCGTCGCAGCCGCATTTCACTTAAACGATTTTATATAATTACGACGTCATCGATCACGTGATACGACAACCATCCACTTAACAAATTTAAGGAAGTTGATATTAGTATTACGGTGTAATTAGTTTTTTATTTAAACTGTTATTTCTGTCAGAAAACATTTTTTAATGTACATCTATTTTCCGTTATATGAACCAGGCCTTAACATGCTTGAGTTATATATTTGCATATATAATGTTTTGGCAAAAAAAAACGCGTGTTTGTATGACTTGTATGGCATCTAGCGATTTGGGCCTCACGAAATACATCTAAAGTCTCAATTCTGCTTCCATATCCTAATTCTTTTATAAGACTTATAAATTAAGAGCATATAAGCTTCGATGAAAGGGCTTACTTGCATTTTGGAAGAACAAGTAAGTAATTTGGCGACGAATAAGCACCGACCTGTGATATGTCATAAGCAACTGACTGCGTTCACGTTTCGTTTCTGCCAACCACAGAATACAACAAATGTGGCGTGACTGGCCTGTGTGACGTCACAGTAAGTATCGCTACATAGTGGCCCGAGTGAAAGCCCAGACTGGCTCTTGTTTAGTTGGAAAACAAAATTATAGTTTTTATTAATTGTAATTGAATTTAATTAGCAATTAATTTAGTTAGTAGTTAGTGCCATTCACATTTGTAATTTATTATCTTAACATGGATGTTTTAAATTTTTATTGTATAGATATTATTGTCTAGGTATTATTCACAGCTCTTTGGAAGAGCATTGATTGTAAATGTTTAAATAAAGCTGATGATGATGATAAAGCCGGAAGTTAATATTTTACATCCGGTTGGAGCGCGTGCGTCTTGATTGTAATTTTCGCGCCCTTTTGAGTTTTGTTTCACGACTAAAACCACAAAATTAACACAGTCGTGGAAAATTCTAATCTAAGGCTCAAATCAACTTTATTTTGAAGAATTTTATATCCGTTGATTAGATTTAGAACTAAATTTAATTTCAGAAGGCAACACTGTTTTTTGTTGTTGATGAATTGAGATGGAATAAGTTATTCTAAAGAAAACATGCGGGGAAAAGGTCGAAATTACGGTGGCTCAAAAGTGTCACGGCAAAATCAATTTGTTCACGGCAAAATCAATTTGATTCACGGCAAAATCAATTTGTTCACGGCAAAATCAATTTGATTCACGGCAAAATCAATTTGTTCACGGCAAAATCAATTTGATTTACGGCAAAATCAATTTGTTCACGGCAAAATCAATTTGTTCACGGCAAAATCAATTTGTTCACGGCAAAATCTGCAAAATCAATTATCAATTTGGTTTAGTTCCCGCATGGACCAGTGTCAGCGGATTTACACAGTCGCCCCAGTCCTCATCGTCGAAAATTAAGATGGCGGACGATGAGAAGACATTGGTGGAGACGTTGTTTTGTGATGGATACGAGTATCAAGAAATTCTCCACATGTTAAGAACGAAACACAACATAAATATGAGTCTTAGTACTCTCAAGAGAAAGCTGAAACAGTATAACCTTCATAGAAATAACGTGGAGTTCGATCCCCAGCAATTAAGAAATGTAATAATCGAAATCATGGATGGACCGGGATCGTCTGTTGGCTATCGCAGCATTTGGCACGCTCTCCAGCGGAGGGGGATACGAGTCCCCAGAGGAATAGTCGAGGAAATTGTCCGAGAAGTAGATCTCGAAGGAGTTGAAGCGAGAAGAGCACACAGGCTACGAAGACGGAAGTATGTCTGCCCTGGACCGAATAAGGTTTGGCATGCTGATGGTTACGATAAACTGAAGCCGTTTGGCTTCCCTATCCATGGTTGTATTGATGCATATAGCAGGAAAATACTTTGGCGGTATGTCACACGCTCCAACAACTTACCTGACAACATCGCTGCCTATTATTTGGATGCTGTTCGCAAGCAAGGAGGATGTCCTCTAGACTTATATACTGACTTGGGCACAGAAAATGGGATTATGGCTGGTATTCATTCCATTTTTTAGGGATAACCCGGATATCCATAAATATGTCCCCTCTTACCGAAACCAACGTATTGAGGGGTGGTGGAGCTTTTTAAGGAGAAACTGGACATCTTGGTGGATGTCTTTTTTCAAGGATATGACAGATGAAGGAGATCTTAATATTGCTGATGCTGTCCAGAAGGAGTGTTTGTGGTTCTGCTTTGGAACGGTACTTCAGGTGGGGCTTAATGAAGTAAAGGAAAATTGGAACACGCATTACATAAGAAAATCTAGGTTTGACACAGTCAGTGGGAGGCCTGATTCTCTATATTCAATACCAGATTTTCATGGTCGGACTGGTGGCCTTATTGTTCCTGTACAGACTGCTACTTTGAATTACGCTTACTCTCATCTGGTTGATGTCAGTTATGATACGACAGAGTACCATGAGTATTTTCAATATGTAATGAATGAATTGAGATTAGAGGTGCCTAATGACTGGAGAGGAGCTGTTGAACTCTATAAAAAACTGACTGATGTAGCTGTTAATGGACACTAGCCCAGTGATGAATACTGGATATTCTTTATCAAGTTGTTACTTTTATACATGTAGTTACAGGTAAAGCTTACAAATTGGCCTTTGCCCACTACATGTTGCTATCAGTTGCACAGCCTACCATTACATGTAGCTGTCACACAAATTCATATTTTGAAACATTAGAACAGAGTGCACGTAATTATAACCATGAAACGGCACAAACGAATTAGTACTAAATAGCTCTGATAAAACAAAAGAAAACGACAGAGATAACACTATTTAATACTATTTAGTAATAGTAGTATTTCACAGTTTATATATTGTGTGCACTCTAGACAGTGTAAAATTCTTAAGGTTTTTGTTGGGCCTATATTAAGGGTGTTTGCAATGTATATTCAGGAGCTTATAATCAGAATGAAAAAGTGATGATGTTGAATAAATGAATGAGGATTCATGTTGATGGGAGATGGTTCACATTGTTATAATAAATTATGACCTAGGAAATTCCTGTATTCTGATTGGCTAAGAGGAGTGTGATTTAAAGTTCTTACACCATATTTGGCAAGGCGTAATTGTTTAAAAATAAAATGGCAGACAGTTATCTGAACTTATGGAGAAAAAAAACACTCAAGTTTTCTCGCTAATAATGTTACTTAGCGAAGGAAAAACAAGGTAAAAAACTTAAGAAATTGTTCTTGAAGACCATTTGTAAATTCTTACAAAGGAACTTAAGTTTATGTCTGTTTAAGCTTTTCAAGTTTTGTAAATGTTTATGCCATTGCTCACTCAGTAAATGTCTGTATGGTTGTATGTGACATTTGGCATAAACACCACATTTAGAAATGTCACTCATGGTATTTATGCCAAATATCACTACAAACCATGCTATTACCTTACTAATCTTACTTGAGTTTATATTACATACATGTAGTAAAAACATTCAGATTTATGGCCATTTTTTAATGAAACAATCATAATAATAATCTTAAAGTGATTCATGTATTTCCACTGATCAAACTAAGTTTTCTGAGACTTAACATATTTTAAAATGGAGAACAAGAAACACCAAATATCTGTTCAAAATCTTCTAATAAAAATGAACTGAAAATCTCCTTACCATGTACATGATGTATTCGTATTATCAGTACTCACATACTATATTAATGTCAATACTATTGTTATGTGATTTCCTTTCTAATGCACTGTACTGTATAATATAGGCTTGTAAATACCCGTATTAAAATCACTGTGAAACAAACTTATTTTGAAATATGTAAACAATAAGAGTGATTTTATTTAACCTGTGAAAGAAAGAAGACTATTTAGTTAGTACTAGGTTGATAAAGAACAAAAGAAAACAATGGATTTAAAGTCTACTACTAACTATTAGTTTGCCAATTTTTGACAAGTTAAACAAAATCACTCTATTGTCATTCTGTTCAAAACTAGTGAGAAATACATATGCTGCAAAACTACACAAATATAATCATGTTCTATGGCATTCCAAATGCTTGCCCTTTGCAATATGCCAGAAGAAAGATTTGCTTGAACTCTTAAAATGTGGCCATATGTTGTGTGGGAAGTGTAATCTCCATACCACAAGCCCCCACGTAGGGAAAACATATAGTGTGGCAATGATTTCGAACTTTGCACTCATGATCGAATTTGACAGTGATCTTTATGTTCTGACCAGTGATCTCTCTGTGTCTTTGCCCAGTTAACCATCCCATCACTCCAGCAGCACTTAGTTCTGGTGATTGGAATTTTTCTTCAGATTCATCTGTGGTGCTCTCATCTTCTGATTTGTAATTCCATGCAATTGGTGCAGAGTAGCCTGGAATGTTGTCATCCTCAAGACTGATGAGGAAATCTTGAAAATGGTCCACAATCTGTTCTTGAACCTGTCTTCTTGAAGCGCCTTGTTCTGCAATTACTTGGGACATAACAGTCCAACTAAGTAGTTTGCATCAACTTCCTTGATGTGATCCTTAACAAATAGGGCTTTGCAGCTCTGTGGACACAGAGGCAAGTCCATAAAGAGCTAGTCCCTCCTTGAACTCCTTTAGACACATGACTCTCTTGTTCCAAATGCTTATAAGAACTGATCCAATGATGTCGTCCATGTGCTCTTCATCAATTAAACCTGTATACCCGTGGTCTATAACAAAATCATGGTTCTGGCTTAAATCATCTTTCACAGCATCTAAAATCTGCCTTTCTTTGGGGGTTAAGTGTTTCTCTGTGTTGAGAATTCTGATGTCAACATCAAAATTGACTAACGTGTCATAGACAGCTTCATCCAAGAAGTTTGGTGGGGGTCCATTTTGTGCCAAGCTGGTGGATACAATCTCTCCTGCTGTTCTGAAAGTGCCATTTTTCACACACAGGGTTGAATCAATTGGACTTCCTTCTGGAAACAAACTTGTTCCGATGTCGTTGATAACATTTGCAAAGAACTCCCTTGCGATTGCCCCAGTATCGATCCCAGCCTCTCCCAGATACTTCACTGCCACTGAATGTTCGGGTGATTTCTTGTTTTTCTCACGTTGCCACAATGTAATTACACGTGAGAGTGGGATTCCTCTCCTCATGACAATAAAAAACTGCTTAGAAGGCAATATGCGTTTCTTGAGTTCTTGCACAACTGATATATGATTAGTGATTGATTGTGGTTTGTTGGCTGTTGGAACTTGCAAACTGTTCTCCCCTGGGTCACTTAGCTAGACTTGCCTGCATAGCTTGGGCCATTTGGAGATCTAAGGTAATTTGATATTCGTTTTCTTGATCTTTGCCCAATACTACCATTTCTAGCTCTTGTTCTGACTCACCAGTATCTTGTTGCTGTGTTTGCAAGTCATTTTCATGAGGAGATCTAGAACTATGTGTATCTTGAGATTGATTAAAATCATCTGCAGTACACAGATATAATGTTATGCGTTTATAATCTTTTCCTAGTTCTTCATGGTAGCGCTTAATAGTAAAAAAATATTTGAATGAACCAGGCAAGAATATTGCTTCTTGGAAGTCTTCCAAGAGCAGAACATACTCTTCATTGGGATTATAAATATTGCTAACAAATGCTTTCCATTTTTCCACAGCTTTCTGTCGCAATACTTCGGCAGCATCATCTTTGTTCACTTTTAAAGCTAGCCGTTTTCCATGCTTTCTTTTCAGGCTTTCATGGTCTTCATTCCACTCAACCAGACCAATAAAAATGATCACCCCTTTTTCATCATCCTCTGATTTCTTTTCTTCTTTCTTCTTTGCTGTCTTGCCTTTCTTCGAAACACTTTCTTTCCATTCCTTGCCTTTTCTTCTTTTATAATCCACAAACGATGTCACACGCCCAAAGGAGTTGCCATTTGATTGACGTACTGGGTTCTGACAAACCAGTGCTGGATGAACCCTGGGCTTGATCATCAAAACCTGAAAAATAATTTGAACAAGACATGTTCTTTATATTGGGTTATTTCATAAGAGTAAATACAGTAGTGTAGCTCTTATCTTATCTATATGGGATTATAGATAGACACTGTTTGTGAAAACGTTGGTAGATCGATTGTTCTTTTAGCCTCCTATGTGGTTTAGTCTCAATAGGTAACTTGTAGTTGTTTCGATCCATCGTTTGGACAAAAGGGACAGTTCATCATTATTTAGCTTAATAATGTAAATGTAAATACGTTCTTGATAATCTTTAGCTTACCTTTTCCACATTTTACGCAATAACGTGTATTTTTGTCCCTTGCAGAGCCACAACTCGGACAAAACATCGCGATATCACACCACGAGGCGTATAAACCAGAACGAAATCGAATGTTACCGGTGCATCATGGGACTTTAGATGGTTTCCAGGCCTCCCGGCCCGGTCTTCAGATTTTGCCGTGAATCAAATTGATTTTGCCGTGAACAAATTGATTTTGCCGTGAACAAATTGATTTTGCCGTGAATCAAATTGATTTTGCCGTGAATCAAATTGATTTTGCCGTGAGACTTTTGGGCCACCGTACGAAATAGCTCTATCAAACTTGTGTCAGTCTTTATTGGGGAGCCGGGGTGGCGCAGTGGTTAAGCGCTTCGCCTCTCACCTCTGTGGCCCAGGTTCGATTCCCGGACGCGGCGCCATATGCGAGTTGAGTTTGACGGGATCTCGCCCTTGCTCCGAGGGTTTTCCTCCCTCATTAAAAACCATCACGCTAAAGTCAAATTAGCCTGCAATAAAAAAGGCGTTTTATTTGGGAAACCGCAATACTTTTCCCCCCTTCTCCTCCCCCGAGCTTTTCGTGCTCGCTCCATTCCTACTCGTCTGAAATTCATTCGCGAGAGGAAAACGTCCACGAAAGCGGGGAAAAACACTAGAAACGCCTGTATTGGAAGGTAAAGTCAACACAATCTGTGGATTAGCCGGGTCCTGGCTTTGATCAGCCCCTATTGTTGTTTCAGGCCCAATTTGAAATTCAGAGTTTTTTTTCATCGATAATTTCTCGATCAACACTTGTCACCTGTTTTACGAACCTTGAACAATTTGTACCTGGCTATCACTGGGAAATCTGTAAGTGGCATCCTGAGACACTGCCAATGTTTGCAGCCAGTAAAACTCGCTTGCTTGTTTTCCTCAGATCTATGTACAGGGAAAGGGCCTGCCGAGGGCAGCGAGGGACGAGTTGGAGCTTTGTCAGTTTGTGTGCAAGATATTTTCGCTTTGTAGCAAAATATGGACGTGACTTTTCGAAGCCCTTATTCCAAAGGATATTGACTGGCCTTGGAGAATTTTCATGGGGGAGGAATCTTTAGGTACTATTTGAAAACAAGAAAGCCGGTGTCACACGCTCGTAAGCTGTAAAGACGTATACTTCGCCGCTAACTTTGCCTTTCCCTTTGGGAATGTCCGATGAAGACATGATTTGGATAACAGGTGGTCGAAGTCAGCTGGAAATAAGGTTGCAAATACATTATTACGCTTTCCTTGTTTATCGACTACAGGGACCGACAGAAGGTTTTTATGTCACTAGCTATTTTCTTCGCGGGACATCTGTTTATTTAGGAACCTCTCGATTTCTTGCTGGCTATTCGGAGCCTCCATCCGATCACCGGCCATTGCTGTTGGCGATGTTGTTTTTGTTCACTATAACCACAGGCAGCTCAAGCTCTGTATTTCCACTGTGACTATTATTTCACAAAATTCTCAGATAAAGAAAATAAACTTACCTTAGGAGTTTGTTGTTGACCTGTTGTTTCTCTGGGGTCTAGAAATGGCGGTTATGGGGCATTTATCTCACTTTGGGTTTTTCTCTCTACTCTGTCTGAAAGAAAGGAAAGGCTGCACACTCAAATTCAAACCACGACTCACTTGAGGCCGATTTTTCTCACGAAAACCCGTCCGATAGGCCTAATTTCCTCCGCCCCAGAATTCGATCGAAGTTTTCAGACTTGAGAAATCATTATCCTAACTCACAGGTAAGATCACTACGTACTATCACTTATGGCATGGTCTCTTAGTGCCAGCCCTGTTCCACGCGCCCAATACCTATTAGAATGGTTCTCCGGAACGATGTGTTGTGTGTGTGTTGGGGGATAACCCCTCTCGTGGACTTTGAGAGGGGAGTCGCTTGTCATTTTCAGGCCTGAGGAAGGGGGGGCTTCAGTGAATTTTGTTTCTAAAAATATTTTTTTCCCTGCCCCCCTCCTTCATAAATAATGACCAGTCCCTAAGTGTGTTCTGGCATATATACCATTAAACTTGTGGTGGTCATATACAATTTTAGCCCACTTGTATATTAATTATGGCCTCTACATAACTATTTTACAAAGAAAATAGGACTAAATTGCATTGTTTTAATTTTGACAAATAGATTCTGACTATCAGCTGGTTTTTCATCATCAACAGGCTTTTATGTGTCATTATAATTACATTAAGTTCACTGCCCATAACTTCTAAATTAAAAAAAAGTGACCGCATTTATAAGAAAAGGATACTTTGCCGTAAATCTGGTAGATCTGCTATTTAGTATGGACATAGACATTTTATGGTATGGCGGATGGACTTGACCGGCCTGCACGGATACAAACCCTCTTTCTATGATAGCTTTTGATTATCATGCTAACTAGATACAAGGCTCTAACTAAGCTGCCTCAACTCCAGCCTCAAAATCACAAAAGGCTTGCTTGCATGCTTTCAACATGGTGGTCCCAGAACTATAAATAGGATTATTGTATGAACACAACTGGATATACCCTGTGTGAACTTAAACTATCTTGGGAATTCTTCTTCCTTGAATAAGTATAACGAGGGAAACTTTATGGGGGGTGGGTGAATATATTGAGTGGGCTCTTTATAATAAATAGTTTGGTCAGTTAAAACTAGGGGAGCTCTTGAAAGTGACTGGAGTTACAAGAGGGGCTTGGGATTGTCCAATGCTACAGGGGTGGGGGTGCTTAAAAAGCTGAAGAGATGGAAAGGGATACAACAATTGTACACTCCCAATGTCAATAACTGCATTCCCCTCCCTTCCTCCCCCCTCCCCATGTCAAATAAATAAACTTTCGTAAGTTTCAAAAGGGATATAAAAACTTCTAGCTCATATGGGAAATTCATGATTTGATTTTCTATTTGATAGATTTGTACCAGCCTTTCAAGCTACCCATGCTTTATTTCCTGCAAAGATCTCTGCACTGCTAATGCATTTGTCCTAGATTCACAGGGATGGCATAGCCACAGGGGATGTGGGGCTAAAATAATATTTTGCCTAGTTACGTCTCAGTCAGTTTAAGACTATAACTTGGTCACACTGGCTCAATGACAATTTATATTACGGCTCGCAGCGCGCGCGACACGGCAATCAATCGCTCTTTTAAGGCGGGAATTAAAAAGCCAACATACGCTGAGTAGAAATTAGTTCATTCCTTGTCTTATGTTCTTGTATTCTACCTACTGTGAGCTAGAATAATTAACCCCCAAACCGACAAGAACACCACATGACAACTTAGGTAAGTATATATAACAATCACAATTGATTCACAGCAAGAATTGACATTGTATTGAAAATTACATGAGAAAAGGCCATTCGTCTACGGAGTTAAATCTTGAAGACAGTAGCAGAGATAAAGCTATTTAAAAAAAGGTTGTCACGGACAAACTGAAAACTACAAGACATTCCGAGACCTAAATTGGTTATAACTGGGCAGCAATGGGGAACGGATAAACTACATTGTAATTTGATTACCAATTCAAAGAAAACCATGAAGATTCGTCTTAAAGTATTTGACAGAATCAAAAACAAAATAATTCACAAGACTTTCTGCTACAACCACAACGCAGCCCGATGGCGGCACCAAGGTGAATAAATCCCATACTCCATTTCGGTCTGAGATTGTCCTTTGTCATTTCTCCGTGACAACTTTATACAAACGAAACGGGTGTATACAAACGACCTACGAAATTGAAACCTCTGTTAGTTTTGGCGCCCAGTTTCGAACGTCAGGAAACCCAGCGAGCTTAAGCAATATAACTCCACCACACTTGTCTAAGCATGCGGCTTAATCTCTTTACTTCAGGCAATCAATCGAATAAATCCACTGATCGTTTATTTATTCACGTAACGCCCCACCTAGCTAGGAATCTAAATACGCATTGATATATTTGCAATAACATCAATATATATCATCTCGTATTTTCGGACCTTTCACGACCACGGCCTTCCTTTTAAATGATTTCTTCTCCGAGCAGCCAATAATAAACGGGCTAGGTCCGTAATGCCATGTTGTTTTGCTTGAATATTATTATTCAGTCCCGCGGGATGACCCGCAGCATGGCTTTGTCATCCGGGCACTTCAGAGTAATGCTGATCATGTAGTAGACGGGCACCTGAAAAGTTAAACACAAAAATAAATACAAATATATCAATAAATAATAAAACGCAAACCGCGCATATGAGCCAATTTTTTTAAATCATTAACATCGATTGTAGATTAAAGACCCTGTGTCCGAGCCTATGGTGCTTTGCGAGCGCAAATCATTTTCGTAGGCTACGAAAATCAGAAAGATCGTTGTTGTTGTTATGTGACTCCCGCGAATCTTTCAAAATCCATCCCTAGTTTGGGCCATCGTGTAATTATTCATAGGTATATATGCTTAACTGACTTTCTTTTATCAATTCTTTAACTTTTAACTGACTTTCTTTTAACATTTGTATATATACTTTTTTAAATGAAACTTTAGTTCGAATATTTCTTCGAATCCCGGTCTAGAGTGGCGAGTAGAGGAATGCCGGAGAAAGGACCGAGACAGCGAGGCGAAGTGACTCGACAAATAATCCTTCAGCAGTCCACATTTTACTTTCTCTGAGTCTACAAGATAACACTTGTGGTTCAAAATAACTACTACGTGAGTTTCCCGGGGATTTGCTGCACTAAGGGACCGGCGGGCTTCGTTGGAAATACAAAGCACAAAGCAACCACTTCTGGCATCAAGAACATTCGTAATTATAACAAGGGCATCCAACGAAGTTTTCGGTTAGAAAGCTGTTCGGGAGAGTAAGTTAGCCTAAAACTTTCGGATTTGAAAAAAATTGTCCCTAGAAAATTGTTTTCTGAAAGACTGGCTAGAAAATTTGTTTTCAATCCCTAGAAAATTATAGAAGAAAAGGGAGACTAAAAGGTTTCCCCTAAAATATTCATATGTATTCGTCTGATCAATAGAGTAAGAGTTTTCCCCTAAAATATTCGTACGTTTTCGTCTGATCAATAGAGTCAGAACGAACCGGAAAAAAAACATTTGTTGGAATGAAAAAACAACAAACATATTATCACAAATCATTTAGTGAAGCGGCCACCCAAAGTTTTCGAGAACACATTTCATTCTCTAAGAAATTCTGACATGTAAAATCCGAAAGAATAAACCTTTAGCAAATGGAGGTCACCTAAAAGAATTGCCTAAAGGAAAAAAGAACCCCTAAAAAATTCGTACCTCCACAAAATTTTGCAACATGAAGTTACTTGGGCTAGAAAATTCTTGTTTATGTTCTAGACTACTAACAAATTCGTAGGCCGGGAGTATTTTGCCGTAGTATTTTCGGTTGACGCGATTTCCACCTAGAAAATCCGAACAGCTAATAGCTTTCTAGAATACGTCAAAAGACATAGTTGGCGCCTTAAAATGGCTAGATGAGCTGCATACAACTGGTTTCAAAGGAATTTCAAAAAGTACTCGTTGGGTGCCCTTGTTATAATTTCGCACGGCTAAGCTCCACTGAGGTGTTACGACTTATCTGTATCTGTATATGTTTTGCATTTTTATAAGCAGAGAAAGCAATGTCCTTAACCTTTTTTTCATCCTCCAGTACGTCCAGAAAGTCTTGCTACCAAAACTACGATCGCGGGTCAAACTCCAATCTGCCGAGTTCAGCTGTTACTTCGCTGTGGGTTTGACTCGAGTGCGAGTACGACATTTCGTTTTGCACTCAAAATATATCATTCGCAAGGAAAGTAGAGATCTTCAAATACAGTTAAGCAATACTGGAGACATGAAAACAAAGTAACAAGAGTATGTGTTTGCTTGTATAGTTGTGAAAAGTCGCACTCATAAATCGAAATAGAATCTAAAGACAGAACAACTGGCTTCCTGCCGAGTACTGTTCAAATCATATTCGAAGCATCCTGGGAAAATTCGTGGGCTCGATTGGGTTTTTAATCTGGTAGAAATTATGAAATTCGTTATCCAAAGTGTATGTGTACTTCTTTTATGAAACTTATAAACAATCGAGAGCATCTTAGTTCGCCTAAAAGCTGGCCTTTAATTTATGCGGCCGTTGATAAACAAACTAATCATAACATTGGCGCAAAGCACCATGGGCTCGGACACAGGGTCTTTAAATAAATAGTTGGACAGTAAAATATTTATTGATTTGAGTGTTGCGTCTTTGAGTTATAAAGGGTTATATTTGTTATATCAATACCAATATTTAACCGACAAAACACCGGTGAAACACTGACAATGGGCTGTTATCGCAGTTCGGCCATCTTGGATAAAACAATAGTTTTGGCACCGGTAGCCTCGCACTGGTTGGTTTGCGAGTTTACCGGACGAAAACAAAGGTTTTTATTCTCCTGCGACTCAACATGGCCGCCGTGCGATAAAAGCCCATACCATGATCGACTCGGATTCTTTTGTTCTCCAACGGACATAAAAACCACTAAATCTCCCTCATTGAGGGAGGCCATTGTTTTCTAATTATTCCGCCGGGAAATTAGGTAAGACAATGCATATTCCTTTGTCTACTAAATTTCCCGAAGCATCCACTGTTGCTCCCTTCTGGCATGACTAGCCCTGCGCTCCCAGGTGAAAAAATTGAATCCGAACTGATCCCAGTACAGCTTCATCCATCAAATTTTGATCAGTTAATCTTAATATTTCAGAAATTCAAACACTGCATCTCGCGCCATGTTTGCACCCCTTTCAAAATGTCGGAATTAACCACGAACTGGTCTATTATTAGTCCCACTCGACTACAAGCATTGTTGGTAATAGACAAAGAGTGAGCGGACGATATTTATGGGTTTACAAAATCGAGCTGAAAGCGAGAGTTTGTAAATCCCATAAAGATCGGACGCGAATTCTTCATGGCACATATCAAATGTCCAGAGGTAGAGAGTCATGTTTTCAGTTATTTTGGCGATACGACTTATTCTGGCCGAGAAAATCGAAGCCAAAGTTTATGTAAATCAGGACGAAATCTGGATCACTTATCGCTCGGTGATTTCCTTTGTTTTTTGCTTCATGAATTATTAATGAGCTTGATAAGACAATGTTATTATTAAAGTTATTTTACTTTGGCATTGTCTGAATTCTGAGAAAAGCAGGATGTATACTTGCAAGTAAACGTGCATATTTGCATATTTTACATGCGGCGTTGTGTTAACGGGACAGACATAATAGGCATAGGAAAATTATTTTTTACTAGTTTGAACTTGTGTTTGTAAAACACTTTTCCAGGTTAATTATTCTGAGTTCCACTCGACTATCCAGACAAGCCTTGTTAGGTAATTTAAACTCTCACCTGTTATTACTAAAGTTATTTTACGTTGGTATTGTTTGAATTCTGAGAAATTCCAAGTAGTGCAACTATTTGCATATCTTTCATGCGTGGTTGTGATTACGGGGGGACATAATAGGCATGAGAGAAAAGTATTTATTTCCTAGCTTAGCTTGAATCTGTGTTTGTGAAACCCTTTTCCAGGTTAATGTACCAATAAAAAATACAATAAAAGCCTGATTCCCATGAACTGATACAAGTAACATTAAATCAGTAAATACAAATAAATGACCTAATAAAGGAATAACTGAACATATTAGTGTAAAGCAGAGGTGCGAGACACACGATAATTAGAATTCAGTTGTAGCCAAGGTAGAGCGAATTCCGTACAGTATGAAATACGAACAGTCTTTTATTCAGTAATTTTCAAGTTCGCTTCTCTTTGTAAGCAGTATACTCTCAAGAGCTTTCTTCGGAGAACGGTGAACCCTCCGGAACGACATCACATATTAGATGGGTACCATAGAAACTGTCAATTTGCCACACCTGCATGTTAGCTCGGCGTTGCTCAGATCAAACCTATTTGTAGGGAAAAGCACTCAGTCTTCGACGATAAAAGCTAGCATTAACTGAGTAAGTAAACTTCATGGGTTTAGAATCACACCAGAGTGATCAAGAATTCATTGTAAGGCCTTCTTTTTGGGTAACTGAATACAGGTATCATGCAGGCATACTGACCAGAAGTGTTTCTTCATTGTTCTTTCATTTCTGTCGCGATGCAGTGGGACATCCACGAGCACGGGCATGTTCTCAGATGGTTTAGACCTTAAAGTCTATATAAAAAGGTGAGAACACGATGTATTTGAGTTAGTAAGTAGTATGGACGACTACGAACTACCATCGAGAAAGTATTAGCACAGATTTAACCCGATTTATTACCTACATGCTATGCATAACTAGACAGGCGTTCAGTTCTGTATCATCTAGTGACTAGTGTAGGTCTGGTTAAACACTGATTTACCAATAGGGAGTTGATAATGGAAGTGTTACAGGAATTCTAAAACTGCGTTTGTACATTATATCTACATGTATTGACTTGGATTAGTAAGTAACGATTCGTCTACAAACTATAACAAACAACAATAGCCTGCTTCAAGGAGCATAATTATCCTCACATACGAGTTTTCTGTCTGAGATGTCCACAGTGAAAGTTAGAAGCAGAAAATAAGTAAAGTGAAGTCTGCTGTTGGCCATTTTCAGCATCCAGCCAATACGAAAGGCGCAAGACAAAAGCTTTTTGAATCACAAAAAAGCTAGCACTCGAAACATTGTTGATACCACCAGTGTTAAATCCACGTGCAGACTAGTGCTATTTACAATATGAGCGACCGACTTGTATCGGATTTACAATGACGAGCCGTTAGGTCTGACGCGAATATTGCAATGTACCCAATTATGAAGTGAACTATATAACATTGAAAATGTTGATGGAAAGCGTAAGAGCTCGGCGCTATAGTTGCGTCACGAATTGATTCACAGTGTGTACAAAAACAGGTACGTCCCATAATGGTTTTACCTCGTCATTTTATCCAATGAGGCTCATACTAATGCTAGTTAGTATTCTGTATCATTTGAGCAATTATTGGATGAGGTAATTATAGTCAATTTTTAAATTTAGATGAAAATCATAAAATTATATTTTTGTTTAATAATGTTGATCCTTATGTGTCCAAAAAATTAGCACATTTTATATATGAAGCATTTGATATAAAACGAAATTTAGTTCTCCAAAATATAACTTAGATAGCTTAACATAGATTTTATCTTATTTTATGATTATTTCTGGCAATACCATTTATGTACATGGGAATGCTAATAAAGATTGTATTGTATTGTATTGGTTTGTGTTGTCAGCCGAAGCCGAAGGCTGAGAACACAGACCGACGTCTTCATAATTTTCGCTATCATGCGAAAACCGAATTCAATAATTGTTTTATTATACATTTTTAAGCTCAAGTTTTAGCAAAGAGAAAACTATCGTAAACGAACTTAAATGAAACGCCGCGCATAAAATTGTTTTGTTTACGATTGGATTTCTGCATAATTCAAGATGTTTTCTTTCATATTCGAGCTAAATATTGCATATATTTCACGAGTTAGCTGAGCACTAAAATGGCTCAAAATAACGAAATAAGTGCCCTGCTTTCTAGCGTTAAATTGTCGTATTTGCTTACCATCGAGCGCTAAGTATTATCTGCTAGTAGATAATTCAATTATCTCCTAGCAGATATTGTACGCATGCGCACTTAGTGCTATAGCTAGCTATGGAGAATTCGTTGCGTGTCATCAGCCAATCAGAATCGAGATGTGGTTAAAATGTATAATAATAGAGGTTATTAGTATTCTGTATGTAATAGATACAGAATGAGTAGCCGTGTTTTATCGGATTTATAAACTGGAAATGGAGGCGAGTTTGCAAATCCGATAAAAGACGCACGAATTATGTATATAGTTTATCAAATGTCTAGACGGTAGAGCCGTATTTTTCAGTTATTTTGGTGATACGACCTATTTCGGCAGAGAAAATCGACGCTAAAGTTTATGTAAATCAGGACGAAATCTGGATCACTTATCGCTCGGTGATTTCCTTTGTTTTTTGCTTCATGAATTATTAATGAGCTTGATAAGACGCAAAAGTTTATGTAAATCAGGATCAATCTGTATCATATTTACAGATCACTTATTACCAGAAGTCCATAACCAGAAGTCTCGATAAGTAATGGCACGCGGCCCATCACTTTACGCTATAATCTATTTTTAGAACGGCGCTCAAACTACTTTCGTGGGTGAAAAATAATGGCAGCCATGTTTCTTTTCTAAACACACAAAAAAATTATATTATAGACCCATTCGAAAAATGGCGTCCAATTTAAAAAGCTATTGTCCTGGTAACGTGAACACGAGGCTAGTCAGTACACACAAAAGCTTTTGAACGTGTAAGCGAGGCTAGTCAGTACTAAACAATAGTTAGTTAAATTGGACGCCATTTTTCGAATGGGTCTATAGGAACCACAAAATCCTTTCATGTTTTGCACCAATCAGTTGCGTCATTTTACTAAACCTACCAGAATCCTTTTCAAATCTTTTTCTCATTCAGATTCTTAAACTCCTTTGAGAATTCCAAGACAATGATCCAAATTAGTTGTTGTAGTATGTGACGTCATAATGCACATGTCCTAATTAGGTGCAATACGCTTGGCTATCGATTTAGCGAAAATCGTTTTCTAGAAACATATTATACAGTAAACTGTACGGCCAAGACCAAGTATGACAGATCAAGACTTCTGGTTATGAACTTCTGCTATTACACATTATTTCCTTGTAGTTTTTCCTTCAAGAATTATTAATATCCTTTGATAGCATTTAATATAGAATACTAATTGCTTAAATAAAATTTCGTATCGGGTTTACTGTGGCATCCATGCCACTCGAATGCTCCTTTTAAGTAGCTGATATTACACGACGTCTACGAACAGCAGTTTCAGCAGTAATGACCCAGACGCCTCACTTCGAGGTAATGAAGTGCTGTGAATCTAAACAAGAGGCCCTGATTGGCCTTAACTCGGGCCACCTGTAAATAGCTATTACAGTGACGAAAAAACCCGAGACAGGGCCTTGCTCGGCCCACAGGTAACCCAAACCCAACCCGAAAAGTAACATTTCCGAAAAAACCCGAGAGCCTGTAAGCAGGCTATTTCAACAGTATTAACCCGAACGGCTCACTTCGAGATAATGAACTGCTGTGTATCTAAATTAGTCGTGCTTGTTTAAAGTGCATATGAACCTTTGTGCAATTTTCAAAGCTATGAAGCTCCGAAAGGATTTGAGTACTTCTGCGAAGAAATTTTTGGTTTACAGAGAATACTCTATCTTCTACGCTTGTTTGAAATAATGGAAACGTAACCTTTCCTGGCTCATTTCCACGTAAGTAAAAACCTGGGTCGATTCCCGAGGTGACGTCATTTAATTAATTCGACTTTACAATAATTTGAATAAAAACTTACAATTTTCACTAATATTACTTTTTTTTACTAACAACTCATAAACTGTATATTATCTAAAAATCGATGTTTCCTTGATAGAAAGGTGACTTGGAGAATAATGCATTAATGAGATGACGTCACCTCGGGAATCGACCTAGGCTCAGTTTTACTTACGCGGTCATGGATTAGGAAAGGTCACGTTTCCACGATTTCAAACAAGCGCAGAAGATAGAGTATTCTCTGTAAACCAAAATTTCTTCACAGAAGCACCCAAAACTTTTCGGAGGTTCATAGCTATGAAAATTGCACGAAGGCTCATATGCACTTTAAGAAGGTGTTTGTGTCATGCAAGAATGATGCTTTCAGTACCGCTTCATTGCATCGAAGTGAGGCCTTCGGGTCAATACCGCTGAAACAGCTATTCGTAGACGCCAATGTAATATGTTCTATTGATTAGAACCTTTATGAATTATTGACGTTTATAACTATATTTAGCAGGATGACTGCATGCAGTCGAGGAATCCGTTCAGCAAGCAATATCATTATATGGCTACAGTATATGATTGGGCAATTTGCTGTCCATAACTTCCTGTACTGACCTTCCGCCTACTTCCAGTCTTAAAGAAAATAAAGAAGCCATATAATGGCTTATAATACTTACAGTACGAACCTTGCACTCGGTTAATAACATGTATTTATCACATGTATTTATATATCAGCTTTGCTGTAGTCTTCGGACTTTTCATTCGTTATTTATCACACACTTCTTTTTTTTTGTTGCCAATCCCCTGAAGCGATGGACCGTTTCGCCAAACAAATAATTCCCTCGCTGACAGAAAACAAACACTCCAATCTGTGTTGACGATTTTTCACTGAACGTTTTCGGAATATCCGAGTCTTATATAAGTCTGCTCGTTCCAGCTTCATCATTCTTCAGTGTGAAGTCACTTCTCAATCACAGAACGGACACGTGATTGCTATTATCCAATGACCTGCTTGTTTTTTTTTACTGGGCGCGAACTTTGAATATTAAATTAAAATAATATTTCCGGTATGAAACCTGTTTTTACCAGCTAGTGTTTTCTCTGTTCTCTAGGAGAATGTTGCTGCTGTTAATTCTGCTGTTCCTGATTGACTCAGCTTGGACGCAGTGCGATCGTATCACAGGACCACCCGGACGCACCAGTTGTGTCCTTCTCTCCCCATATTATTACCAGTACCAGTGGAGCACGTGTTTAACTGATGTTTACATCAAACTGAAAAGTCGCCACCAGCACCAATGTATTGACCGAACCACAATATACTGCTGGTACCAGTGCATGATCGAAGTACATAACAAAGGGATTGGCGCCGTCTCCAGTGACTGCTCTTGCAGTCCAAGACACACGACTCCTGCTTATCCACCAACCTCGTTACTGCCACCTCAGTGCTATAGTCCATCGGGAGAGTCCTGTGACTGGTATCGCCAGTGTCTGGAAAAAAAACACCCTTGTGAACCCACAACAAACGGCTACGCCATCAGATTTGCAGAGAAGTTCTGTAATCTGTACGACAAGCATTACTCGTGGTTTACTGCGGATGGCAAGAAATGGATAAATGGAGTAAGGAAGTGTTTGCAAGTAGCTTTAGTGGACTTACTTCGGCCATGGAACAAACCGACGTGTAAAGAGATACGACAGAAAGCCTTTGCATCTCACATTCCATGCTATTTGAAACCCGATGCTGGAGTGCCGTCAGTGTGTGATCTGAAGTGTTATGAGTACCTTGCGATCTTCTGGGTGATCAAAGGTTCATTTGTCGACATGGATACAGCTGGTGAGTCCATCAAAGGAATGTGGAACATTGGAAGACAATGCGGTGTCCGCTGGATTGCTAAGATAACATTATGCACCCACTCAGGTCTGCGATTGGGATCCAAGCTTATCAGAGTGATCTGGATTGGGACTAAGATCCTGAGAAAGAACAGATCACGACGTTCAACTGATGTTATTCCGGAGTCGGATGCAGGGCAAAGGTTGGCAGATCGTATCACATCAGCCGCGGCAAAAACCTTGAAGTGGAACAAAGAAATCATGGATTGGTTTGCTTATTCAGACAACAGTAGAAACACAACAGAAGATCAGTTCAACATTGTTATCATCCTTGCAGACAAGAAAGCCCTTAATCTGACAAACAGTACGGCGGCTAAAGTGGACTTCAGCGCTACCGTTGAAAAGTTTGCCGCAGCCATAAGAGATGGGAAGTTACCGGTACGGGTCGAGGGGGAAACAGTGTGGATAAAGTCCCTGCATTCGTGTAGCGACACTTCCTGTAACAACAAGACGACCATGGCTGTGTCAGAGAAGCTACCAGATTGGGTACGTCACAATACTGGAACTGCTGTTGAGCTGTGTTACGTCATCAACATAATGTTAAGCCTCCTTGTCATTGGTTGGAACATCATAAACTGACTGGAGTAGAAGAAGTCCTGCTAGGTAACCGCGGTAGTGCAGTCTATCGGCTTTTAGTTGTATATAATGACCGTCCCTTTAAGATTCCCTAATTTTTCAGTGTGTTTTTTTATTTTCGGTAAAAACCTGACTGAAAAACAATTACAAAAGAACTCGAAACAGACCGGGATTCATCACAAAATGACTGACCCCTCGGGAATCGTGAGTTTGTTTCCCCTCGATTCTGCGTGATGATAATTAGATTACGCCATTACGCTTGGTGTGTTATGAATGGCCATCCTTCAAGATTAATGTCCATAACACAGGTATGTGTAATGATAACAGCCCTGGAACTAATAACACTTTTTATTATTATACCACGCACAATAGTACATGTAGTTAGACATTGACTTAGTGTTGAAGTTTCAAAATGCCGGGCTGGTTGAAACGTAGACTAACGTCTTATTAACGTCTTATTAGCCGAGAGCGAGGTATTTACGGGAAAATATCAGCGTATATAAAATACCGAGGTTTAATATTTCCCGTAAAGACCGAGCGGACGAGGTTAATAAGACGTTTATTATATGGCATTTTTTTAGTTGGAAAACAAAATTATAGTTTTTTATTAATTGTAATTTAATTTAATTAGCAATTAAGTTAGTTAGTAGTTAGTGTCATTCACATTTGGGCCGCGTCAGGCAAAAAGAGCCCGGATGACATTCAAGTTAAATAATTCCTACAACGATGTTCCTAATAACAGGTTGAAGATTGTATTGTATTCTTGACGAGAAGCGCTACATTTCATTCCTAACAATAAATGTCAGTTTCAAGAAATTGTCAACAAAAATCAGGGCTGAAATTTACGTGATTTTGATGCAAGGGCCCAATTACAAATATGACCACAAAAATTAGTAAACCTGTCAGAGGGGATGATTTTGATGTATGACATTCATTTATACGTGCTGGCATTAAAGAGTAAACAATAAATAAGATGAACAAGATGATCACTTTTTGGCCAAAAAAAATCCTTTTCTGCAGTCATTCTACTCCCTGTATAGCTCATAATATAATTTTAGCAATAGTACAAGTTACACCTTGAAACAATCGTCTGATGATAAGCAATCATTTGCGTCCGCTAAAATTGTAATCACACCCTCGTGTAAAAATATCGTAAATTTCGTCTTCGATTTCACTGGTCAATTTCATGAAATCAACACTACTTGCTAGTAGCACAATGTAGCGCTCGCGATGCATATTGTAATCTCACCACTAGTATAAAAAGCATGGTACAATTTCAAAATACATTTACATATTATGTCGTCCGGGCCCTTTTCGCCTGACGCGGCCCATTTGTAATTTATTATCTTAACATGGTTGTTTTAAATTTTTAGTTTTTATTATTTAGATATTATTGTCTAGGTATTATACACAGCTCTATGGAAGAGCATTGATTGTAAATGATGGAATACCGTGTTTAAATAAAGCTGATGATGATGATAAAGCCAGAAGTTAATATTTTACATCCGGTTGGGGCGCGTGCGTCTTGACTGTAGTTTTCGCGCCCTTTTGAATTTTGCTTCACGACTAAAATCACAAAATGAACACAGTCGTGGAAGGTTCTAATCTGAGGCTCAAATCAACTTTATTTTGAAGAATGTATCCGTATGATTACATGTAGAACTAAATTCAATTTCAGAAGGCAACACTGCTTTTTTGTTGTTGAATTGAGAAAAAATAAAGAAAACATGCGGGCGAAAGGATAAAATATATCTATCAAACTTGTGTCAGCCTTCATTGGGGAGCCGGGATGGTGCAGTGGTTAAGCGCTTAATTCGCCTCTCACCTCTGTGCCCCAGGTTCGATTCGCGGACGCGGCGCCATATCTGAGTTGAGTTTGATGGGGATCTCGCCCTTGCTCCGAGGGTGTTCTCCCTCCTTAAAAAAACATCATCCTCAAGTCCGATTCGATCTGTGGATTAGCCGGGTCCTGGCTTTGATCAGCCCCTATGGTTGTTTCAGGTCCCGTTAGAAATTCAGAGTTTTTTTCATCGATAATTTCTCGATCAACACTTGTCACCTGTTTTACGAACCTTGAACAATTTGTACCTGGCTATCACTGGGAAATCTGTAAGTGGCATCCTGAGACACTGCCAATGTTTGCAGCCAGCAAAACTCGCTTGGTTGTTTTCCTCAGATGTACAGGGAAAGGGCCTGGCGTGGGCAGCGAGGGACGAGTTGGAGCTTGGAGCTTGGATATTGACTGGCCTTGGGAAATTTTCAAGAGAGAGGAATCTTTAGATACTATTTGAAAACAAGAAAGCCGGTTTCCCACGCTCGTAAACTGTAAAGTCGAATACTTCGTCGCTAACTTTGCCTTTGGGAATATCCGATGAAGAACTTGGATAACAGGTGGTTGAAGTCAGCTGGAGGTAAGGTTGCAAATATTACGTTTCCTTGTTTATCGACTACACTGGGACCGACAGACGGTTTTTATGTCACTAGCTATTTTCATCGCGGGACTTTTCTGTTTATTTACGAACCTCTCGATTTCTTGCTGGCTGTTCGGAGCCTCCATGCGATCCACAGGCCATTGCCGTTGGCCATGTTGTTTTTGTTCACTATATAACGTTGCTTTCTATTTCAGTAGGGTAATAAATTTCACTTTCGGAATATTCTTCCTTGCTCATTTTGCACTTTCTCTCCGTTTTTCTCTAAAATTATGACAGCTCAGCTGTTTTTAGGGCTATATGCAACGTTAGCCGGGCATTAACATATCTCATAATGCCCGTGGGCATTACGGGGAAATCTCGACCGCTAAACAGCCAATTTGTTTTTAAAGTGCCTATAACCCTTTTGCAATTTTGATAGCTTATGAACCTCCGAAAAGTTTTGAGTACTTCTGTGAAGAAAGTTTTGGTTTACAGTGAATACTTTATGTTCTACGATTGTTTGAAATCGTATAAATGTGACCTTTTGTGACCTTTCCTGACCCATGACCGCGTAAGTAAAAGCCTGGGTCGAAACCTGTATGTACGTCACTTCATTAATGCATTATTCTCCATGGCGCCTTTCTATCACAACAACATCGATGCATAGAAAATATACACAGTTTGTGAGTTGTTAGTAAAGAAAAAAGTCATTTTAGTCAACATGTTAAATATTTCTTCAAATGATTGCAAAGCCGAATTAATTATATGACGTCAAGATGACGTAAATACAGGTATCGACCCAGGCTTTCGCTTACGCGGTCATGGATCAGGAAAGGTCACATTTACACGATTTCAAACAAGCGTAGAACATAAAGTATTCACTTTAAACCAAAACTTTCTTCACAGAAGTACTCAAAACTCTTCGGAGGTTCATAAGCAATAAAAATTGCAAAAGGGTTATAGGCACTTTAAAGGGCAACGCATCTGAGTCGATAGAAATAAATATCGTAAAGTTAAGCCTATGAGCAATCCATTCTAATGCCAGAACATTAAAAAATATAGTGTTTCTCTTAACGCTACAGATCCAGTTTCTGAGCTACAATGTAAACTACCCTGGGTTCCATAAGATCAAACAAATGAAAGGCGAAGAGGCAGGCGAGGGAAGAAAAAGAGGGCTCGTCGCTGATTGGATAATTTACTCATTACCAAGGTGCAAACGCGAGTCCTGAATGAAACGGTACTTTTCATTGGCTTACCAATGGCTCAGCAAAACCGGTTAAACGTGTTTTCCTGATTTGAAACTCTGTGATTCTCAATGGATAACGCTCTTCTGGCACCCCGGGTATCCTAAAGCTACCCTACATCGTAAAGCTAACTCAAAGCTCTGAAAACTAATACAATAGTTCCTCCTACCCGAATAGTTCGCCATATTTCTTGTAATAGTCTTGTAGCAGTTGAAGCACACGATCAAACTGAAAGGAATAACATTCTATTAGTTGTGAATATTTAAAGCAGACAGTATACAACGAATGAGAAAGCAAAGGAAACTGATGAAGCACATGCATGATAGCAACTAATTAGTATCTATACAAAGGAAATCCTATGAGTGGAGCTTGAATCGTTATATAATAGTTCGGTACTAAATGTACTCGTGAACATTGTCATTTTATTTTTTTTAGAAAGAAGAGTTAAAAGTGAAGGGAAAAAACAGTCTCGGCCCTGGCTTCAAACCCACGACCTTGTGAACTTGGAACTATTAAGTTGAGCTAGAGAACACGAGGTGGGGCAGACTGCATGAGCGTGTATGGTGCTCTACTAGAGGGAGTCTTGGGCCTGTGCATGAGCTCCGCTATTATTTAAAGACAATCAATATTTTTCTTAAATAACAAATAGATGTAATTCTGCTGTGCATCTTACATCGTAAGATTATGTCACAATTTGTATTTGACGGGAACCGATAAGGGATCTCTTCACCTTTCTGGGAAACCCCCACCCCTCCCCCACATTTCACCCTAACCTTTAC